>JANJGN010000009.1:105345075-107745075 GCA_026770705.1 Isurus oxyrinchus
CAACCCTCTCTCTCCCCCCCCCAACCCTCTCTCTCTCCACCCCAACCCTCTCTCTCTCCCCTCTCTCCCCCAACCCTCTCTCTCCCCCCCAACCCTCTCTCTCCCCTCTCTCTCTCCACCCCAACCCTCTCTCTCCCCTCTCTCCCCCAACCCTCTCTCTCCCCCCCCAACCCTCTCTCTCTCCCCCCCAACCCTCTCTCTCTCCCCCCCAACCCTCTCTCTCTCCCCCCCAGCCCTCTCTCTCTCCCCCCAACCCTCTCTCTCTCCCCCCCAACCCTCTCTCTCTCCCCCCCAACCCTCTCTCTCCCCTCTCTCTCTCCCCCCCAACCCTCTCTCTCCCCTCTCTCTCTCCCCCCCAACCCTCTCTCTCCCCTCTCTCTCTCCCCCCCAACCCTCTCTCTCCCCTCTCTCTCTCCCCCCCAACCCTCTCTCTCCCCTCTCTCTCTCCCCCCCAACCCTCTCTCTCCCCTCTCTCTCTCCCCCCCAACCCTCTGTCTCCCCCCCAACCCTCTCTCTCCCCCCCAACCCTCTCTCTCCCCCCCAACCCTCTCTCTCCCCCCCAACCCTCGCCCCCCTCTCTCCCCCCCAACCCTCCCCTCTCTCACCCTCCCCCCTCTCTCCCCCCATCCTCCCCCCCCCACCCCTCCTCTCTCTCTCCCCCTCCTCTCTCTCTCTCCTCCACTCCCATCCTCCCCCTCTCTCCCACCTCTCTCTCCCCCTCTCTCTCCTCCATCTGTCCTCTCTCCCCCCTCCCACCCTCTCCCACCCCTCCCACCCTCTCTCTCTCTCCCCCCTCCCACCCTCTCTCTCTCTCCCCCCTCCCACCCTCTCTCTCTCTCCCCCCTCCCACCCTCTCTCTCTCTCCCCCCTCCCACCCTCTCTCTCTCTCCCCCCTCCCACCCTCTCTCTCACCTCTCTCTCCACCCTCTCTCCCACCTCTCTCTCCCTCTCCCTCCTCCATCTCTGTCCTCTCTCTCCCCCCAACCCTCTCTCCACCCTCTCTCTCCCCCACCACTCTCTCTCCCCCCTCCCACCCTCTCTCCCACCTCTCTCTCCATCCTCTCTCCACCCTCTCTCCCCTTTTACCTCACTTACTTTTTACACCTCGTATGTCGCTTTCTCACTTTCTGGATTTTCTTCCCGCCACCTGCGCCTATTCACCTGGCGCATGGTTACGCCCACGGCCACAAAACCCATGCCCAGCTGACTGATTCACCTCAATAATAAACGTTGTTCAGTTAGACAGCCCCCACCCCTGGTTCGGATTTGGTCATAGTGGCCATGTCAGTCCCTCCGGCCGCTGGGAGAAATCTCCGGCACTACTTCCCCTCGCGGATCTGCAACAGGGCGGTAAAGAGTCTGGCTTCTCGTGCAACATCAGTAGCCATTGAGCAGCCTTACAGTTGGGCGCGTGATCAGCCATTGAGCAGCCGCAGTGTGCGTCACATGATGTGTCTGCATCCAATGCGAAGGTGCGGTGCAGCGTGTCTTTGGAGGAGGATTTTTCGTTAACCCCCATGTACCTTTTGTTGAATTTTAAATAACAAAAATTAAGCAAAATCACCCAACATGGCGTTGGAACTCAGAAAAAGATAAGAAATGGAAGCAGGAGTAGATCATGTGCAGGATGACCAGGTTTTTAAATGTCAATTTCGGGACATATTGTAAAGCCATGAGAAGGCGGGGCTCCCTGGTGATTGACATGGTGGGCGACCAATGGCAGGAGGCTGAGAGGAGCAGCTGGAGGTCGGAATTTTTTTCCAATAATTTATATAGATTTTTCTTTTCCCACCTACTTCCATTATTTTTAAATGCATTTGCATCCATTGTTTTATCTCTACCTTTTAGCCTTTTTTGATTCCTTCACCCCACCCCCACTAGGACTATCTGTACCTCTCCCTCCAGCAGCACCGCCGTACCCTTTTTCAAAGCTGCGCGTGCCCCCAGTTTCATTTTATCCTTCGGCTCATCCGACGCCTCAACAAGAAACTTTTTCTCTTTCTCTCAAGTGCTAAGGAACGCAAGCTCCGACAACTCATCGACACCAACACCCATCTAGGACCCTCCACCCTGGCCTGTCCCTCCGTCCCCATCCCATCTTCCAATCCCAGCCCCAGCCATGTATTCATTATACCCCCTGACCATCCCCTCTCCGATGCTGAACGTTCAGTGCTCAGCAAAGGACTTAGTTTCATACCCTTACGCCCTCACCTGAATGAATTTCGGGCTTGGCATGATACTGAACTCTTCTTCCGCCGTCTTCGTCTCCGGGCTCACTTCTTTGGGCAGGAGTCCTCTCCCAGTTCAACGGATGATTTTACCCATCTCCAATATTCTCCCTCCACCTGGACCCCTCCCCTCTGGATTCTTATCTTCTCTTGATCTTTTCATTGAGAACTGTCAGCGCGACATTAGTCGTCTCAATTTCTCTGCTCCTCTCACCCATTCTAACCTGTCTCTCTCTGAACTTACTGCACTCCATTCTCTCAGGTCCAACCCTGACATTGTCATCAAACCCGCTGACAAGGGTGGTGCTGTTGTTGTCTGGCGCACTGACCTCTACCTCGCGGAGGCTGAGCGTCAACTCGCAGACACTTCCTCCTACCTCTCCCTGGACCATGACCCCACCACTGAACATCAAGCCATTGTTTCCAGGACTGTCACTGACCTCATCTCCTCTGGGGATCTCCCTCCCACAGCTTCCAACCTGATAGTCGCCCAACCTCGGACGGTCCGCTTCTATCTCCTACCCAAAATCCACAAACAGAACTGCCCCGGTAGACCGATCGTCTCAGCTTGCTCCTGCCCCACAGAACTCATTTCTCGTTATCTTGACTCCTTTCTCTCTCCCCTTGTCCAGTCCCTTCCCACCTACATCCGTGATTCCTCTGACACCTTACGTCACATCAACAATTTCCAGTTCCCTGGCTCCAACCGCTTCCTCTTCACCATGGACGTCCAATCCCTCTACACCTCCATCCCCCACCAGGATGGTCTGAGGGCCCTTGGCTTCTTCCTCGAACAGAGGCCCGAACAATCCCCATCCACCACTACTCTCATCCGTCTGGCTGAACTTGTTCTCACGTTGAACAATTTCTCCTTCAACTCCTCTCACTTCCTCCAAATAAAAGGTGTGGCTATGGGTACCCGCATGGGCCCCAGCTATGCCTGTCTCTTTATGGGGTATGTGGAACATTCCTTGTTGCAGTCCTACTCCGGCCCCCTTCCACAACTTTTTCTCTGGTACATCGATGATTACTTTGGTGCTGCTTCATGCTCTCGTCGGGACTTGGAAAAATTTATTAATTTTGCTTCCAATCTCCACCCCTCCATCATTTTCACGTGGTCCATCTCTGACACTTCCCTTCCCTTCCTTGACCTCTCTGTCTCAATCTCTGGTGATAGACTGTCCACCAATATCCATTACAAACCCACCGACTCCCACAGCTACCTAGACTACAGCTCCTCACACCCCGCTTCCTGTAAGGACTCCATCCCATTCTCCCAGTTCCTTCGCCTTCGTCGCATCTGTTCCGATGATGCTGCCTTCAAAAACGGTTCCTCTGACATGTCCTCCTTCTTCCTTAACCGAGGTTTTCCACCCACGGTCGTTGACAGGGCCCTCAACCGTGTCCGGCCCATCTCCCGCGCATCCGCCCTCACGCCTTCTCCTCCCTCCCAGAAACATGATAGGGTCCCCCTTGTCCTCACTTATCACCCCACCAGCCTCCGCATTCAAAGGATCATCCTCCGCCATTTCCGCCAACTCCAGCATGATGCCACCACCAAACACATCTTCCCTTCACCCCCCTTATCGGCATTCCGTAGGGATCGCTCCCTCCGGGACACCCTGGTCCACTCCTCCATCACCCCCTACTCCTCAACCCCCTCCTATGGCACCACCCCATGCCCACTCAAAAGATGTAACACCTGCCCCTTCACTTCCTCTCTCCTCACCGTCCAAGGGCCCAAACACTCCTTTCAAGTGAAGCAGCATTTCACTTGCATTTCCCCCAACTTAGTCTACTGCATTCGTTGCTCCCAATGTGGTCTCCTCTACATTGGAGAGACCAAACGTAAACTGGGCGACCGCTTTGCAGAACACCTGCGGTCTGTCCGCAAGAATGACCCAAACCTCCCTGTCGCTTGCCATTTTAACACTCCACCCTGCTCTCTTGCCCACATGTCTGTCCTTGGCTTGCTGCATTGTTCCAGTGAAGCCCAACGCAAACTGGAGGAACAACACTTCATCTTCCGACTAGGCACCTTACAGCCTTCCGGACTGAATATTGAATTCAACAACTTTAGGTCGTGAGCTCCCTCCCCCCCCTCCCCCATCCCCACCCCCTTTCTGTTTCCCCCCCTTTTTTTCCCCAATAAATTATATAGATTTTTCTTTTCCCACCTATTTCCATTATTTTTAAATATTTTAAAATCTTTTATGCTCCCTCCACCCCCACTAGAGCTGTACCTTGAGTGCCCTACCATCCATTCTTAATTAGCACATTCGTTTAGATAATATCACCAACTTTAACTTTAACACCTATGTGTTCTTTTGTACCATTGTCGCTGACATCTTTTGATGATCTGCTTCTATCACTGCTTGTTTGTCCCTACAACCACACCCCCCCCTCTCTCTCTATCTCTCCGCCCCCCACACACACACCTTAAACCAGCTTATATTTCAACTCTTTCTTGGACTCGAAATCAAGTTCTGTCGAAGGGTCATGAGGACTCGAAACGTCAACTCTTTTCTTCTCCGCCGATGCTGCCAGACCTGCTGAGTTTTTCCAGGTAATTCTGTTTTTGTTTTGGATTTCCAGCATCCGCAGTTTTTTGTTTCTATCTGTACCTTGCTTGTCCTGCTTTCTATCCTTAATTAGCACATTCCTTTAGATAATATCACCACCTTCAACACCTCTTTGTCCTTTTGTCTGTGACATCTTTTGGTTATCTCCACCTCTCATTGGCCCTCTATCCAGCTCTACTTGTCCCCCCCCCGCCCCCAGCAAACCAGCTCATATTTCACCTCTCTTCTATTTTTACTCAGTTCTGTTGAAGTGTCATTCGGACTCGAAACGTTAACTGTGTTCCTCTCCGCAGATGCTGCCAGACCTGCTGAGTTTTTCCAGGTATTTTTGTTTTTGTCGGCAGTCACGTGTTGACATCTGGGAATTTGTCCAGCCGGAGTTGGCAACCCAATCACCCATTATTGAAGATAGCAATTATGAACCACAGACTTTAGTTTCCATTATATTTGTTCCTCAATTTCTTTAAAAAAACAGAACCAAGTCTCCATTTGTCACCCGACAGCAGTCAGAATCCTTTATTTTGCTCTAACATTACTGTACAATGCACAATGCGAAGATCGGTTTCCATGTACAAGCCTCATCTATTTTTATTTGCGTGCTGGGTTCTAACAATATACGTTATCAGCTAGAAGCTGGATTTTAGAATGTATCTCTACTGTGGCAGATTTTGTATGCATCCAAAGCTGCAAATTACCTCCAAGCAACTAAGGTATTTTAGATAGTATACATGCATCACCACTACCATGCTTCAGAAAGCTGTAGCATTTTTAAAGACAAGTTGCTGTCTTTCAAATTAAAGTTATAAAACAATGCTTCCCTTCAATGCAAACCTTAAAATCCCCCCAACAGCATTTAAAAGAACACAAACATACATTAGTAACAAATATAGAAAGGTCTCATGCAGTTATCATGCTACAGTATTATCTGTGCAAACATTTACTCTAGAAAAATGAGGGGGATTGGGGGGCAAGTGTGATAAAAGAAATGTGAAAAAACCTTTTAAAAGAGGATTGTGGGTAACATAAGCAATGTAAGTAAGTATTTTTCTAAAACATTTGGAAACAACATGGATGTGCGCCTTGACCAACAGGCTCTCACACATCTGTTTCAGTCACAATCACACTGATTGCTGTCACAGGTCTCTGCTTTGCTCATCTCCATTAAACATTCCTACATTTCTGGGCTTTTTACCTTACCATATTAAGAAACATATTGAATCTGGACTGGAGAGAGAGAGAGGAAAATAAAATAAATACACACTTGTACACCCACTGGGAAAAGCACGGTGTGATTTAAAAAAAATAAAGTTTATAATAATATAAAGAGAAATTATAAAAAGCGAGGCCTTTGATAAGGTTCCATCTCCTGGACGGCCTTTGACTTTCCATGGGCCCAATGTTCCCTCTGATTGGACGAAGCCCCTCGTCTGACTTGCCAGCCGACACCTGACTGGCTGATTTTTTAATAACATACAATTTAAAAGGGATATATACTCTTTAAAAAAAGTTATGTTTGGTTTTCCCAGGTATGCTTCCAATGGGTATGAAATGAAACATGAGCAGCAAGTTAAAAGGAGAGGGGATTCAGTGGAGCCAAAAACCCAGACACTTGAGCAATCGAGTAATCAAGATAGCAGAATGTTTAGTGAAAAACCGGGACGTCTGTTCACCCTAACCATATGGCCTGTCAAGCCTACTCTGCCATTTGATATGATCATAGCTAATCCTAGACTTCAACTCCACTTTCCTGCCCACTCCCTATATTCCTTAACTCCCTGAAAGATCGTTAATCTGTCTATCCCAGCCTTAAATAGATTCAATAGTGGAGCATTCACAACCCTCTGGAGTGGAGAATTCCAAAGATTCACAACCCTTTGAGTGAAGAAATTTCTCTTCATCTCAGTCCTAAATGATCAGCTCCTTATCCTGAGACTGTGCCCCCATATTGTAGATTCCCTAGCTAGGGAAAACAACGTCTCTGTGTCTACCCTGTGAAACTCCTTCAGAATCTTTTATGTTTTAATGAGATGACCTATCATTCTTCTAAAATCCGGAGAATATATGCCCAATTTATTCAGCCCCTCATCATAGAACAACTCTCTCAGGGGACAAAACTAGTGAACCTCCACTGTACTGCCTTCCTTAAATATGGAGACCAAAACTGCACACAGTATTCCAGAGGCGGTCTCACCAAAGCCCTGTATAACTTTGGCAAGACTTCTTATTTTTGTGCTTCAATCCCTTTGCAATAAAGGCCAAAATGACATTTGTTTTCCGAATTGCCTGATGCACCTGCATCCTAACCCACAAGCTGTAGATTAAGAGATGGATTATAACTCTGTAAATAAATGGGTTTTAAATTAGTTAGAATTGGGCCCTAAGACTCTCGAGCTTTACCCACTGAGCTAGATAGGCCTGCGGTTAAGGGAAGTGAGAGAAAGAAACCAGGAAATTACAGTCAGCCTGGTTACTCTGACATTATGATGATTTGCACAAGAAGTCAGGCAGAAATCCCAGTCCCAATGGAGACTAGTTATTGTATTCCCAGTCCTCCCCGCAGCTGCTCACTGGGAGATTCTCCATAAGAATTCCCAGCAATTGTCTTGCTTGTTTCCTGGGATATGAAAAGTGGTTGCTAATCTAAGCTTGGTAATATTCAGGAGTGAAACCAGGAAGCATATTTTCATACAAATTGTAGTCTGGAACTCTGACATCTGGAACTCTGCCTCCAGAGGCAGTGGATATTGAGGTTCGATTGAAGCTTTCAGGACTAAGGATACTAATGATATGCAGCAAAGATAATGGATCTGCTTCACCATTATCAATAGGTTATTGATGTATCTTAACTCCAAGGTGCTAAATGATCTATTTCTGATGTTATGAAGTACCTCTTGCAGTGCAAAATCAAAAACACACCCCTTCCCAAACAATCTGCAGTTCTAACTTCATGCCACAAGTTTTTTTTTATTGGATGGATTACCTGCACAGTAGCCAGCATGATGGACTGGCTTTGCTGCCTGTCAGAGAGGGAATCCTGAAAATGCTGCAGCCTGAGTTGGTAGGTTATCAACTGTTGGGAGTGTAGGAACAGCACGGGTCAGATGACTCGGGATGATCAAATAGGTGGGGTATAAAATTGGGAGGAGGGTGTTGGGGAGAGATTGGGGATGAGTGGGCAATGTGTAGGATTTGATATTGGACTCAGATGGAAACATTCCTGCTCCTCTTGACCTTCAAGCAGTGCTGTAAAAGGCTTTTACCTGATGGATATGGTCCTTTTCGTCTCATTTTACTTTCCCGAGGCCAGGAAACACGGCCATCATGGGTTAAAAATAGAAACACTGATAAAACGAAGGTAAGTAACGTCTTTAAAAAATGCTTCCTGCAACCTTGCTTGATCACCAACACTTTGCCCTCCATTGAAATTGGAAGCAGGCAGTTGTTATGATGTGACAGATGATGTGTCCTAGGCGGATCAAATCCACAAGGGAAAATTGATCACGCAGTCACAACAATTTCACAATTTGTATTTATTTTGTGATGCATGCCCTGAATTCAGTAGTAATAAGTCCACCAAGACTCGAGAGATTTTTTACAAAACTAAATTAAACATTTATTAACAAAGAAAAGATTTCAAGCACATATATAGGTCTACAAATTACTACTATAATAACTCCTAAAACTCCTAACTAATCTGTCTTCCAGTTAGATCCCCGTTAAGGCAACGGTAAAAAATAAATAAATTTAAACAGATCTAGGCAAGTCACCACAATACCCTGGACAGTAGAATTCAAAGTAGCTTTTCTCAGCTTCAGTTTCTGTAGACAGTAGCTTAATCCACAAATACAGGAGGCTTTTCACACTTCTGGTAGATCTGAAAATGACTTCTCTGACCCATAGCTTCAAACTCCTTTATATATGTTTCTCCCTTTTAATGCAAATTCCATTGTTCTCATGATATAAATCTATTCATGGTGCTAACCTAGAACATGGGGGCACAGCGTCTGGCTAAGAAGTCAATCATTTAATGCTAAGATGAGGATTTTTTTTTTACTCAGAGGGTTGTGAATCTTTGGTATTCCCAACACCAAAGGGTTGTGGATGCTCAGTCATTGAGTATATTCAAGTCAAAGATTGATAGATTTTTGGACTCTAAAGGAATTGTGAGACACGAGGAGCAGGCAGGAGATGGAATTTAGGTCAGAGATCAACCATGATGAGACAATGTCAGAGCAGGCTTGATGGGCCAAATGGTCTACTCCTGCTCCTTTTTTTAATGTCCTAATGAAATTATTATTGGAAGACAAATGCTTAAAATGTTCCTGTATACTATTTTAATAGAGATGTTTGGTTTATTTATCAAGAGATAGAGCTAGTACAAAAAGTCTACTTTTGTAAGCAGTCCCTCGCTCCCTAAAACAATTGTCAAGTAGTGGACAAAGTACTGCAGGATATTGTGCCCTGGACATATCAGTTGATACCCAATAACATGTAACAATACCAGCATGTTCCACTTCAGTTCACAAACCAAATTTTACCTGCCATGGCAAATACTTCACAATTAAAATCAACTACTAAAAATGTTTAATTTAGGAAATTATAAGAAAGATATTTAAAATAATTCAATAGAGAAACATGCAGTTTGTTTACAATGAGTTAAACCTGAGATAAGATCATTTGTATCAATGTTTGCGGCATTCGAAGTGCAATGTTTCTCAAAAACAAACCAGCAGTTTTGTTTCTTCAGCAAACAAACAATGCAGTCATTGTGCAATTTACATCCATAAACCAAATCTATCCCCTGAACCTCATTGTTGGGCACAAGACATGAAAAAGTATGTTTTTAACACTCAAAAGTCTGCTAAGCAGATCCTGTTTTGAACAGCGATCTGAGGTATGGAACATCTATTTGAATAATGTCAAATGTCTCTGTGAACTTTACACAGAGGTTTGCTGATGGGAGGGCCATTCCATGTGGCTCATTGATACCTAGCACAAAGTACATTTAACTCAATTAATCTTTAGGTCAGGATGAGAAGTAACCCCGCCTAATTAGATTGCCATGGTTTTTTTAGATTATGTTCACCATTAAATTTCAATTAATGTGTTTACATGTTACTAATACTGCACTCCAGCACAGTTTCAAGAGATCTCTGGCCTAATTTTCTACCTGTTCCTCTCCTCCCACCCTCATCCTAACAGAGTTTCTGGTTTCAGCTGATTTGCATGGCCATGGATGCATGATGAACAGGCATCAAACCTGTGAATGGACGCCACAAATCATGGGAGGGAGATTGAGTCCAAATGCCAAATGGATGTTCCCTCTAAACTGTGCACGTGCATGGATGTGCAGGCAGCTCACAAGTTGTCTCCTTTTAAGATATTGCGATGTGCAGTGGCACAAAAAAAAAAGTCCTTGCACATTGAAATGAACAGGCCAATCAGAACAAAACCAATTGAGCTGGGACATTGCTTCTGAGTCTCCAGTTGCTGTTCGGAACAGCTAGCAGATGGCTTCCAGCTCCCAGTGGAGCCCTGCTACACCATGGAAGGAAGGTAAACTTAGATGTCACTAGGTTGTCAACAGCCTGTACAGAACCTCCAATCTAATGTGCCTTGGCTGTCAACCTCTTAAAGCACTTTCCCCTGGGTGCTCTTTGTCTGCTGGATGCCTAGTGTAATCCACAGATAATGATTCAGATGGCATTAAGACATCACTCATGCTTAAAATTTAAGTTGAAACATTTGTTGGATTAGACATGAGATTTCCATGGACATCAGGGTGCTGCAGGTGACAGATGGCCCCAAAAGCAAAGGTGATGGCAGCACTCTCTCTGGGGCTGCTGGACGCAGAGGAAGGCCACCACAAAATCCCCTACCCCCACTCTGGCCGCAGGAGGACCACCAGAGTCACCAATCTGGCCTGGGAGGTGGTGGCACTGGCGGTCAGCACCACCGGAGCACAGAGGAGGTTAGCCATCCAGTGCAGGATGAATACTCATCCATTCCTCCAGGGTAATTCAACCACCTCCTCACTCTCAACTCACACACTCACAAGCCCATCACACATCCACAGGGATCTCACACCTCATGGGACAACACCACTAACTCATTCACACCCTTACATCTCCATCAGGCTCATATCCTCTGGAGCTCGTATCCTCGTCCTGTCCGTGGCTCCGCTCACCACACAAACATTCCATGCAGTGCTATGTGTCCTGCTCACACTCTCTCCATCTGTTTCCATGCAGGAGAAGCTTGCTCACAACAGGAAGGAGAGGTCCCAGGCTGGGGGTGGAGTGGTCAATATTAGGCCCCTCACTCGTTTTGAGTAGCATGCCATCGTGCTGATGGGTGAGGACGTGGACCGTGCCTGCAGTGACGGTGATGTTGGCGGCAAACACTCGTGAAGTTCCCGCACCACATCGCCCCTCCCTCATCTCAACTGTGAGTGCTCTCTCTCCTGTTTTTGACTCTCCTGCCATGCACTAATTATTTCTACTTTGGTTCACAGGGAGCTCTGCCAAGCAACCAACACCCTCAGCCAGCCAGTCCATCAGCTCAGTCTAGGTCCTCTCCTTCATCCAAAAGGACACCTCCTCCATTGAAGAGCTGGAAATAAGCAGCCTGGAGACCCATCACAGCGCTTACCCATACCCTCCACCAGTGCAGAGAGACACACCTCGGTGGGACCTCGATGTAGAGCAGGCTCGGATTCGCAATCTTGTATGACGGTATGGATATGCGTCCGCAGCAGGAGGGGGCAGGTTCAGCCAAGCTCCCTGACACTCGGAGGACTGCTGTAGAGGCATCTGTGATGTCCAAAACAGATGATGAGCCTCTGGATTTGGCCTTCCAACTCATCCTAGAGAAGGTGGGGGAATATCATGCAGAGCTGCTAGAGGCCTTCAACAGAGTGGCATACGGGTCGGAGGAGTGCGTCTGCCTGCTCTCTGATGAAGTTGTGCCCACATGCGTGCATGGAGGTCTCCATGGGAAGGATGGCAGACGCCATGGAGACCTTGGTCCAACAGAATGTGGAGATTCGCACAGATCTGCACTCCATCATGGTAACAATGGGTGAGTTCCTGCAGTAGCAATGAAAGAAGGAAACAGGGCACCTCGATGTCCCTCCAGGTGCTCCACCCCTCAAGGAATCAGGCAAGGGCTCTCAGTCACCTGAAGAGAGGAGGAGCAGAAGCTGGACACCCCTGGGTCATCCACTCAGGGATCTCAGAGGCTGTCCTCTGCATTCGGGTCCCCTTTGCCTGTGACCCCCTCAACTTTGCTTTCTGTCACTGCAGAGGGAGCAGCTGGCCCACAGGAGGACAGCCAAAGCAAGCCGGGGCCCTCGAGGCATTGGCTCTTCAGAAGACACATGCCAAAGTCGTCAGAGGCAACAGGGCCAACCATTGCACAGGCTGTCTCCACCCCTTCTGCGAATGTCAGGGCAGCACCTAGAAGAAGTGGTAGGCCTAGAAAAGTTAAGAAATTTTGATCACAGTTAGTTACATGGATGAACACATTTTGTCACTTTATAATCTGAAAATATATTCACTTTCACTGAATAATGTGTAATGTTGTCTTTCAGGTCTGCACAGGAGTGCTGTGTTTGGCTGCAGTAGAGAGCTTCAGTTGGAGATTGGTGACTGAGGGAGTTTCAGAGTTAAATTCTATCTAAAGACTAGTCTTTCTTTAATTTAGCAATCAACTAAAAGTTGTTGTTAGGGTTGGAAGAAGGTGAATTTTCGACTGGGGAAGAGAGGTCAGCAAGAGTGGTATAAAAGGGCGCGATAACAAAGGCCGAGACTGGAGAGGAGAGGCATACCCTCAAGGCCTTCAAGCAGTGGAGATCGAAGTGACGCCACGACTCAAAAAGTGACGCGACGCAGGGGAGGCAGTCGATTGGTAAGTAGGGTCAGGTGAGTACTTCTACTTCTACTTTTTCTACTAATTAAACTGCTGCAGTCCATTAGCTTAAACAAAATAAGGTGAGGACATTGGACTATAGTGAGAACGTTTGGGGTGGAATAAAGCCCATAGTGTAGTTAGTGTTCTTTAAAGGGAGTAACTAATGAGCTTAATCTAAAGGGAGGTCATGGCAGCAGAGCTCTCACCCGTGATATGCTCCTCCTCCGCTTTGTGGGAAGTCATGGACACTTCCAGTGTCCCTGGCGACCATATATGCAGGGAGTGTGTCCAGCTGCAGCTGCTGGCTAACCACATTTTGGAGCTGGAGCTGCAGGTGGATTCATTGTGGAACATCCACGATGCTGAGATTGTTGTGGACAGCACGTTCAGTGAGGTGGTCACATCACAGGTAAAGACTGAACAGGCAGAAGAGGATGGGTAACCACCAATAGAGTAAAGGAAGGCAGGTAGTGCAGGAGTCCCCTGTGGCCGTCCCCCTCTCTAACAGATATATTGTTTTGGATACTATTGGGGAAGACGACTTCTCAGGGGAAAGCAGTCCATGGGACCATGGGTGGCTCTGCTGCACAAAAGGGGAGGAAGGGCTATAGTGATAGGGGATTCAATAGTAAGGGGAACAGACAGGGGTTTCAATGGCCGCAAAAGAGACTCCAGGTTCGGCTGGAACTGTATTCACTAGAGTTTAGAAGAAAGAGATGGGATCTGATGGAAACATAAAATTCTAACAGGGAGAGACAGACGACATACAGGGAGGATGTTTCCCCGGGTTGGGGAGTCAAGAACCACGGGCCACAGTCTCAGGATACGGGGCAGGCCATTTAGAACTGAGATGAGGAAAAATTTCTTCAGAGGGTGGTCAACCTGTGGAATTCTCTATCACAGATGGCTATGGAGGCTGGGTTACTGAGTATATTCAAGAAAGAAATTGATAATTTTTTGGATATTAGGGGCATCAAGGGGTATGGAGAGAAAGCGGGAATATGCTGTTGAGATGGAGGATCAGCCATGATCATATTGAATGGCAGATCAGGCTCGAAGGGCTGAATGCTACTGAAGGCTACTCCTGCTCCTAGTTTCAGCTTCATTTACAGGCTTCGCGAGTCCTCCCCCTGTATCCCCCGGCCTTTCCCCGACTAGTAGTTCAATTGCAAGCAGCCAGACCATGATTGATTCTGGAGGGAGAAGTGTATATGTGGCAGGGGCTTTCGGAGCCTTGTGCAAGCACTCTCCCGCACGTGGAGCCTTCGCCCATCACGCTCACCTCAATGTCCCGAGCACTTTCAGTGCTGCCTGCTGGAGTTCATTTTCAGTTGTCCATCTGAGCTGACCTGCATCTCCACAACCCACTGATCACACTCCCATGCAGCACCTGTGCCCGCCCAAGAAGAGGCTCTGCTCACTTTCAATTTGAAAAACATGGCCGTGGTCAAGTTTCTCGTAGGCTCCCCCATCCTTTCTCCCTCCCCCAATACCCATGTCCTTTCCCCCATCACAGTTGACCCCCTGGCATCACGTTCGACCTCCCCACCATTAACCTACAGCCGGACCATTCTCCTTCACGAATGTGCGCGTTCCCTACCTTCATGAAAATCCCACCCCCACTTTGCCATTAGCAGGATGCAAATTGGATTCATGCAGGCGTCCCAACGGGATTCATGTTCTACCATCACCATCAGATAATCCCGCTGTGATTTCATGCTGGTGTGAAACCAATTTCTGCCCCTCCCTCTGAATTCTATCCCCTGCCCGCCATGATGCCAATGGGAGCGGAAAATTCCAGCCAATGAACAGAAGTGTGAGGTGATACCTTTTTGGAGGAAGGAAGAGAGGATGAGAGGAAGCTAGCTAGAAATGTAAAGGCAGATAGCAAGAGTTTCTTCTGGTATTTAAACAGGAAAAGAGTAGGTAAAGTGAGTGCTGGTTACCAAGAAAGTGAGAATGGGGAGATAATAAGGAAACGACTGGATGAAATGAACAAATATTTTGCTTCTGTCTTCACTATATAGGATACAAAACACATTCCAGTAATAGGAGGTGGAAGGGAGAGAGGAACTTGGTGAAATTACTATCACTAGGGAAGCGGTACTGAGCTAACTGATGGAACTGTGGGCTGACAAGTCTTTGGGTCTTGATGGACTTCATCCTAGTTCTTAAAAGAGTTGGCTAATGTAGTAGTAGATGCATTGATGCTAATTTCCCAAAATTCCCTAAATTCTGGAAAGGTTCCATCAGACTGGAAAGTAGCAAATATAACCCTTTTATTCAAGAAGGGAGGGAGGCAGAAAACAGGAAACTATTGGCCAGTTAGCTTGATGTCTGTCATGGGGAAGGTATTAGAGTCAATCATTAAAGATGTTATACTGGGCACTTAGAAAAACACAAGGTAGTTATGGAAGTGTCAGCATGGTATTATGAAAGGGAAATCATGTTTTACCAATTTATTAGAGTTCTTTGAAGGAGTAATATGTGCTGTGGATAAAAGGGAGCCTGTAGACATCCTGTACTTGGATTTCCAGAAGGCATTTGATAAAGTGTCACATCAAAGGTTATTGCAGAAAATAAAAGCTCACTGTATTGGGTGACCTATTAGCATGGATAGAAGATTGTTTTCTGCCAGCCAGCCATAGACTGTGTATAAATGGATCTTTTTCCAATTGGCAGGATGTGACTAGTGGAGTCCTGTAGGGGTCTGTGCTGCGGCCTCAACCTTTTACAATTTACATCAATGACTTGGATGAGAGGAGCAAAGGCATGGTAGCTAAATTGGCAGACGTCACGAAGATAAGCAGATGGAGTGTAATGTGGGAAAATGCGAAGTGGTTCACTTTGGCAGGAAGAATAAAAAAGCAGAGTATTACTTAAATGGAGAATGGCTGCAGAATTCCAAGGTGCAGGGGGATCTAGGTGTTCTGTGCATGAGTCACAAAAAGTTGGTCTGCAGATACAGCAAGTAATTAAGAAGGCTAATGGAATGTTATCCTTAATTACGAAAAGTAAGACATAACATGTCATAACAAGAACATAAAAGTAAGGATGTTATGCTTCATTTATACAGGGATTTGGTGAAACCATATCTCGAATACTGCATGCAGTTTTGGTCTCCTTATTTCAGGAAAAATATAAATGCTTTGGGGGCAGTTCAAAGGAGGTTTACTAGATTGATACCTGGAATGAGTGGATTGTCTTATGAGGAAAGGTTGGACAGGCTGGCCCTGTTTCCACTGGAGTTTAGAAGAATGAGGGGTGATTTAATTGAAGTTTACAAGATCCTGAACAGCCTTGACAAGGTGGATGTGGAAAGGATGTTTCCTCTTGTCGGTGAGTCCAGAACTCGGGGGCACTGTTTTAAAATTAGAGGTCACTCATAGGACAGAGATGAGAAATTTCTTCTCTCAGAGGATTGAGAGACTTTGGAAGGCAGTGGAAGCAGGGTCACTGAATATTTTTAAGGCAGAGGTAGATATATATTCTTGTTGACGTTTCGAGTCCTCATGACCCTTCAGCAGAACTCCTGAAGGTTCTGCTGAAGGGTCATGAGGACTTGAAACGTCAACTCTTTTCTTCTCCGTTGATGCTGCCAGACCTGCCGAGTTTTTCCAGGTAATTCTGTTTTTGTTTTGGATTTCCAGTATCTGCAGTTTTTTGTTTTTGTAGATATATTCTTGTTAGGCAAGGGAATCTAGGGTTATAGGGGGTAGATGTGAGTGTAGAACCCGAAACACAAACATCAGTTATGATCTTATCGAATGGCGGAGCAAATTTGAAGGGCTGAATGGCCTACTTCTGCTCCTATTTCATATGTGCGTGTACTTACATTAAATAGTAAAATATGAAAAGGAGTAGAGGAATAGAGGGACTTCAGAGTTCAGTTACTGAAATCTTTAACACTAAAACAAATGGGGTATTCAGTGATGGTAATGCAACGAATGTCAAGCGGAGATTATTACATTTTCTCATTGGAGATGGTCATTACCTGGCATTTATATAGTGCAAATGTTACTTGCAACTTATTAGCCCAAGCTTGAATGTTGTCCTGGATTTGCTGCATGTAGGAGTGGACTGCTTCATAATGTGAGGAGTTGCAAATGGTACTGAAAACTGCAATCATCAGCAAAGACTCCTTTTCTGACCTAATGATGGATGGAAATTCACTGATGAAGCAGCTGAAGGTGGTTGGGCCTCAGGCACTACCCTGAGGAACTCCTGCAGCAATTTCCTGAGACTAAGATGATTGACCTCCAACAACCACAAATCTCTGTGCTAGGTACAACTCCAACCATTGGAGCGTTTTCACCCTGACTCCCACTAACTTCAACTTTGCTAGGGCTCCTTGATACCACACTCAGTCAAATGTTACCTTGATGTCAAGGGCAGTCACTCTCATCTCACCACTAGAATCAGCTCTTTTCTCCTTTTTTGGACCAAGGCTGTGATGAGGTCAGGAGCTGAGTGGCCCTGATGGAACCCAAATTAACATTAGTGAACAAGTTATTACTGTATAAGTGTTGCTTGATATCATTGCAAAAGACACCTCCCATCACTTTACTGATAGAGAGTAGGCTGATGGGGTGGTAATTGGCCAGATTGGATTTGTCCTGCTTTTTGTGGACAGGACATACCTGGGCAATTTTCCACATCGCCAGGTAGATGCTAGTGTTGTAGTTGTACTGGAACAGCTTGGCTAAGGGCGTGGCAAGTTCTGGAGCACAAGTCTTAGGTACTATTACCAGAACGTCGTCAGGGACCATACCCTTGGCAGTATTCTGTGCCTTTGTCATTTCTTGATAACATGTGGAGTGAATTGAATTGGCAAAATTCTCGCATCTGTGATGTTGGGGATCTCTGGAGGAGCACAAGACTTGGCACTTCTGGCTGAAGATTGGAGCAAATGCTTCAGCCTTGCCTTCTACACTGATGTGCTGGGGTCCCCCATCATTGAGAATGGGGATATTTGTGGAGCCTCCTACTCTGGTTACAGGGATCCTCACTTAATGTTCCAGTTGCATTTTTGAAAAGTGTGACTTTTAAACGAAACTACATGAAAGTGAATCAACATGAGTTAATGTATAAACTGGAGTTAGGTTCTTTTGGACATTTCTCGTTGGAAAAAAATATTAGAAGTTTAAATGCTGTACATTCCTAATGAAAGAACTTTTAAAATGAAATAAATTTATAAATGTAAAAGAAATATAAATGCAAATAAGATGACACAAGTGTCATTGACAGTGCTATCAAGTGGCATTTATTCGGCAATAACTTGTCACTAACATTCAGTTTGGGTTCCGCCATGGTCACGCAGCTCCTGTCCTCAAAGACAGTCTTACTCGAAACGTGGACAAAAGAGCTGAACGCCAGAGGTGAGGTGAGAGTGACTTGCCCTTGACATCCAGGTAGCATTTGATTGAGTGTGGCATCAAGGATCCCGAGCAAAACTGAAGTCAATGGGGCACGGGGGAAGATGAAAGGCCGCTGCAAGCTGCGGATTGGCTATAGCAGTGTCTGCTGGCTGCACCCTCAGCCCAGCCTAGGCACAGCAGGGAGAGCAAAAACTGCTTTCTGATAAATGCGTCATGCTGCGACCAACCTGCTCTGTGTACCATTGGCCATATCCAATCTGAAGAGACATTAAATGGTACCTGAACCAACCTAGTCTGATGCCGGGACGCCAGTTATGAGAAGTCTGAATCCATCTTGTTGGAAACTGCAGGAACTGAGGCTGCCATCTGCGGGTCCATTGTGAGCCAAGGTGAAGGAATTCATTGCCACAGAAGGCTGTGGAGGCCAGGTCATTGAGTGTATTTAAGACTGAGATAGATAGGTTCTTGACTGGTAAGGGGATCAAAGGTTACGGGGAGAAGGTGGGAGAATGGGGTTGAGAAACTTATCAGCCATAATTGAATGGCGGAGCAGACTCGATGGGCCAAATGGCCTAATTTCTGCTCCTATGTCTTAAGGAACTCTCTGGCAAACAACGCATAATAATCATTGTGACTTTAAAAGGATAGATGTTCTCTATTTTATCAGCAATGTTACAACAAAACAGCACTGACCAAGTCAACGTTAAGTGTGGAGTTAATGTAGTTTAATTGTCCACTACCATTCACAATTAGATGGACAGGTCTGCAGAGTGTTGATCTGATCCATTGGTTGTGGGATAATTTAGTCCTGCCCTTGGTATGCTGCTTCCATTGTTTAGCATGCATGTAGACTTTGTTTTATCTTTACCAGGTTGGCACCTCATTTTTAGGTATGCCTGGTGCTGCTCCTGGCATGCTCTCCTGTATTTTTCATTGAACCAGGGTTGATCCCCTGGCTTGATGGTAATAGTAAAGTGGGGGTATGCCAGTCTATGAGTTACAGATTGCGTTTGAGTACAATTCTGCTGCTGCTGATGGCTCACAGCACCTCGTGGACGCCAGTTGAGCTGCTAGATCTATTCTGAATCTATTCCATTTAGCAGGGAGGTTGTCCCACAATGAAGGGTATCCTCAGTGTGAAGATGGGATTTTGCCTCCACAAGGACTATGTGGTGGTCACTCCTATCGATGATGTCAGGGACAGATCTATGACAGGTAGATTGGTGAGGACGAGGTCAAGTATATTTTTCCCTCTTATTGGCTCATCACCTGCCACAGACTCAGTCTGGCAGCTACGTCCTTTAGGAATTGACCAGCTTGGTCAGTGGTGCTACTGACCTCTTGGTGATAGACATTGAAGTCCCCCAGCCAGAGTACATTCTGTGCCCTTGTCACCCTCGATGCTTCTTCCAAGTGGTGTTCACTATGGGGGAGTACTGTTTCATCAGCTGTGGGGTAGGTTGGAGGGGGGTGCTGCATGGTTCGTGGTAATCAGCAGGAGGTTTTCTTGCCAATGTTTGACCTGATGCCATGAGTCTGGAGTGAATGTTGAGGACTCCCAGGGCAACTCCCTGCTTACTGTATACCACTGTGCCATCACCTCTATTGCATCTGTCCTGCCGATAGGTCATGCCCAGGGATGGTGATGGAGGAATCTGGGACATAGGCCAGAATTTTCCAAGGCTCCGGTGTGTTCAATCCTGGAGAAAAATTATCAGGACATTAAAAAAAAATTGTCATTTTCTTTGAATATTTCTCTTTACCAGATAGAAAAAATTGAAAATAGGGAAATAAATGGCTGTTTAGCTGACAATCAATCATCATCCACTTGGGGAATGAGCCTTGTGCTTTGTAATTGGCGTAAGAAGGCAGTGCATCACAAGGATGGATATGTTGGCCAACTAATGGCTAGAGCGTGAGAACAAGTCATGTGATGAAACCTCCAGGAATATATTTAACCACAGTTGACAACTCTATTAGGAAGTCAAATGGCTTGTTGGCCTTTAATGCAAGTGGATTTGTAGGATTGGAATCCCCTCCAACTGGGAAATTTATGGAGTATGAAACCCAAACCTATGGACCTCATGGTTTGCACCACACAATACAGAAACCAAGCTGCAGCCAACAGCACAGGGCTGTGCAACAAGGGGTTCGTTCAGGCATTTAGTAAGACAGTGGGTCATCAAAAGGGTTTGGACATTGACTGATTGCTATAATGGAACAGTGATACCAGGGAAATGCCATTATCTGCCCTTGACTAATGCAACTAAGAGACAGATTACCAGATACAAAGGCACAAGGAACGGACCACTAATATTCAAACCTTCATTGACCTTGGAGCCAGGTGCTGCACTGCCTCAAAACAGCAGGAGAATTGTTTAAACAATGTGAGAGCTGATCATATTGGTCTGGGATATATTTTCCATGGAAAGACTAATGTTTCAACCAGCATGAGCTGATCACATTTGTCGGGACTAAGCGTAGAAAAAACTAAGAGTGCTAACTCCTGGACATTGAAATAAGTTGGCCAGGCCAGGAGCAGAAATGGTCCAATTAGGGACACAAATCGTAGGACATCACTGTTTCCTGCAGGCAATCAAGGAAGTTGGTAGAGTCTGGTCAACTTCACTGAGGGATCTAAACCGTTAGAAGACAAACCGAAGGGTGATTGTAAATTAGGATATAAAGATTTTAGTATTAAGTTCGGAACAAGGTTTAGCCTCTAATGGGACAGGGTTCTGGGTAAGTTTGCAGATGACACAAAAATAGGTGAGCAGGCAAGTGGTGAGGATGACACAAATGGTCTACAGAGGGATATAGACAGGTTAAGTGAGTGGGTAAAAACCTGGCATATAATGTAGGAAAATGTGAGCTTGTGCACTTTAGTAGGAAGAATAGAGGAGCTGAATATTATTTAAATGGAGAAAGACTGAAGAAAGCTGCAGCACAGAGGAATTTGGGGATCATAGAAACTAGGAGCAGGAGTAGGCCATTCAGCCCTTCGAGCCTGCTCCACCATTCTTTATGATCATGGCTGATCATCCAACTCAATAGCCTGCTCCCGCTTTCTCTCCATACCCTTTGATCCTTTTCGCCCCAAGAGCTATAACTAACTCTTTCTTGAAAACATACAATGTTTTGGTCTCAACTACTTTCTGTGGTAACAAATTCCACAGGCTCATCATTCTTTGGGTGAAGAAATTTCTCCTCATCTCAGCCCTAAATGGTCTACCCCATATCCTCAGACTGTGACCCCTGGTTCTGGACTCCCCCCCCCATCGGGAACATCCTTGCTGCATCTACCTTGTCTAGTCCTGTTAGATTTTTATAGGTTTCCATGAGATCCCCGCTCATTCTTCTGAACTCCAGCAAATATAATCCTAATCGACTCAATCTCTCCTCATATGTCAGTCCCGCCATCCCAGGAATCAGTCAGGTAAACCTTCGCTGAACTCCCTCCATAGCAAGTACACCCTTCCTCAGATAAGGAGAGCAAAACTGCGTACAATATTCCAGGTGTTGTCTCACCAAGGCCCTGTACAATTGCAGCAAGACATCCCTGTTCCTGTACTCGAATTCTCCCACTATGAAGGCCAACATATTATTTGCCTTCTTTACCACCTGCTGCACCTGCGTGCTTACCTTCAGTGACTGGTGTACAAGGACACCCAGGTCTCATTGCACATTCCCCTCTCTCATTTTATAGCCATTCAGATAATAATCTGCCTTCCTGTTTTTGCTACCAAAATGGATAACCTCACATTTATCCACATTATACTGCATCTGCCATGCATTTGCCCACTCACTCAGCTTGTCCAAATCACACTGAAGCACCTCTGCATCCTCAGCTCACCCTCTCGCCAAGCTTTGTGTCATCTGCAAATTTGGAGATATTACATTTAATTCCCTTATCTAAATCATTAATATATATTGTGAATATTTGGGGTCCCAGCACTGATCCCTGCTGTACCCCATTAGTCACTGCCTGCCATTCGGAAAAAGACCCGTTTATTCCTACTCTGTGTTTCCTGTCTGTCAACCAGTTTTCTATCCATCTCAATACACTACCTCCAATCCCATGCACTTTCCTCATGCATGAATCACAAAAAGCTAACATACAAGTTCAGCAGGCAATCGGGAAGGCAAATTGAATGTTGATGTTTATTTCAAAGGGAATGGAGTATAAAAATAGGGAAGTCTTGCTAAAGCTATATAAGGCACTAATTAGACACACCTAAAATACTGTGAACAGTTTTGGCCTCCTTATCTAAGGAAAGATATACTGGCATTGGGGGCAGCCCAGAGAAGGTTCACTAGGTTGATCCTGGGCATGGAGGGACTTTCTTATGAGGAGAGGTTGAGTAGATTAGGTCTGTACTCAATGGAGTTTAGAAGAATGACCTTATTGAAACATATAAGATTCTTAGGGGCTTGACAGGATAGATGCTGAGATGTTGTTCCCCCTTGTGTGACCAGAGGGCATAATCTCAGAGTAAGGGTCACTCATTTTAAGACATAGATGAGGAGGAATGTCTTCTCAGAGGGTAGTGAATATGTGGAATTCTTTATTGTAGAGGCTGGGTTGTTAAGTGTATTCAAGGCTGAGATAGACACATCCTACTGCTACTCTGTTTTACAATAAATTCCAATAATATTATGGGGAGAATTTTCCCTCCATCTAGCGGGCTGTGAGGGGGCAGGCATGGACCTGATCGGCAGACCCAATCGGGTCCGCACCACCATTTTACATGGGGGAGCCAATGAAGGCCCACCCAGTGTGACGTGCACCCGGAAGCGCTGTGCACTCCCTGTACGGGCAGGGGGTTGAGGGTTTCCCTGAGTAGGGGCCTGCGCTTTTTCATGCATGCACACGAAAGAGCACAGAAATCTCCTAAAGGTGCCTCAGGGAGATTAGTTTAAGTTTTGAACATTTAAATAAAGGAAATAAAAAATTTAAGCAATGTCCCCTCATCTGACAGTGTCACATGAGCTGGGACATGTCTGTTACTCACAATAAGAGGTTGTGGTGAAAGAATTAATCCAGGCAGGTCTCTTGATTAAAGCTGGTTTATCTCCAAGACAATTCCTTAGTGCTATTAACTTCTTTGTTGCTTCCACACAAAGCATTGCAGCTGTATCTTTTTAATCTATTTAGATGGGATAATTAATGCCCATCACCTGTTTAACTACCATTTGGTTTTAACAAGATGATTGCCATATTAACAGATTCCCTTTTTTTAAACTAACAAAAGGAAATAAGGTCACGTACTTCCACGTCTATAATTCCTGAATTTCTTTTACCACATATATACACACACAATTATAAAACAAAAACATTTTTTTTCATTGCATCATTATTAGACACCCCTCTTCCAACACATTTAATAATTTTTTAGAGCAGGCACCTCTTTTTGTAAAACAGTCTGATAGCTGGTGACTTGCGTCAACCCATTTTATCTTAGAGATCTCTTTTCTTTCTAACATCTTCTTTATGCTGCCTCAGTCTATTTGTAATCTTTTTTCCATGACACTTTTCATGGAATGAACGTTGTCCCAAAGAGACCGGTTATCAACCTAACATTCTATGGGCAAACTTTTCCTACATTGCCCCTTATATAATATTTCTGTCAATATATTGGACAAGTAAATCCCTATATCTAATGCCTCTACTAAGGCTAACGTTTCAGCAGCTAAGGTGCTTTTCACTACCCTTTTTATTTTCTTGGCCTCCCAAGCCAGTGGGCAACATTTATCATTCTTTCCCACCAAGAATATGATAAACCCTGCTGTGCTAGAGTACCCATCTGGGAGATTGGCATGTGAAGCATCACTAACAATGACCAACCTCATATCTTCTGGATCACCCAAGACTGAAAACTTGAGCGCACATCTCTCAGAATTAAACTTTTTTTAAGTGTTTTATTTGCTCTCAGAACTTGCTCAACTGTTGCATGTTTCATCATGGGACTCAGTTCCAACACATCATAACTAGTGTCAGGACTAGTCTGAGTGCACAATCAGCTCAACTTCCCAATCAAACTTCTCAACTGTTCCATTTTTCCCTTGGTAGCAGGATCCACTTTTTGTGAAGATCTCCCACGAGTTATTAGGATATAATTAACATTTTATAGATAAGATTGTTGATTCAATGTCACTCCTAACTTGCTCTGCCTGACTTCCGACCTGGAATTCCTTCTTTATCTTCTTGATTACCTATTGTTCAAATTCTACAGATCCTTTCCACAGGAAATCATCAACATGCTTGATAAAGATCCCAGCTAGTTTCTCCTTATGGTACCAGTAGAACATGCGGGTTCTGCCTTTAACTGAATGCAACCTATTTTCAACAAGACAGACCTCACAGAAAAATACCATTGTCCTGATGCATCATTCAACCCATAAACACACTTAATCAATTTCCATAGCTTTCCTTCTACACCCCGGCTTCTTTGGGTGGTTTAAAAAAATCTTCCCTTTGAAATTTCTCCCCCTGCAAAAACACAGCCTTTATATCAATCGATTTTTACTCCTAGGAATAAGATGCCAAAATAGCTAATAAAACCTTCAAACTCACTTTCCCTGCAGCAGGTGAGTCCACTCTGACATCCTGATCTCCTAGTCTCTCTTTAAAGCCTCGGGCTACTAATATCGCTTTGGCCTTATATGTGCTGTCTGCGAGTATCTTTTCTGTACTGATCCATCTGTGAGATAAAGCTGGCTGCCCTCTGTCAGGTATTTCAGAATATACCCCAAATTCCTCCCAACTTTCTAACTCTTTCCATGTGGCTTCCTTTATCAGCTTATTTCCAATTTATTAGCAGTTACTAGAATCACTCTGTCATAAGGACTTCTACTTCTATTGAGATTGCTAACTTGCTCTCTTCCTTGTTAAGCTACAGCCTCTACTCACATTCCTCTCCCTTTCTGGACAGCTACTATATGATCATCCTCCCAAGCGAATAGAACTCCGTTCGCAAGTCTGTGATTTTTTCTAGGGCCATGACCACTTTCGGGTCCACTGTCAGAACTCGGGTGCACTTTTCTGGATTTCCACATCTTTACCTCGGTTTGCCAATCGATAGGTCTTGTCTCCTGTCCTTCATCCTGAACATTTAGCTAATGTTTGTATTTACCAGTGGTCTTTCCTGATCTTATGATGGTGGCATCCCTCCACACATTGATCCCTTCTGGCATTTATGTTACCTATGTTCCTACTTTGGATAGTTGCCATTTTGGACAAATAGCGTTGTCCTGTACCTCAATGTTACTTTATTCATAGTCAGTCAACCCTGTATCTGCCATTGTCTGCTCCTCATAACTACCCAGTGTATGTGTATGTGAAGTGCATGGTGCCTGCTCATGTTCTATGTCCTGTAAAGGTATAGTCAGTACCAATTAACAGTGAACCATAGAACCATACAAAAGTTACAGCAGAGAAGGAGGCCATTTGGCCCATCTTGACCATGCCAACCCGAGGACACCCAGGTGCCCTTTCTAATCCCACCTTCCTGCACCCAGCCCATAGCCCTGCTGCTTACAGCACTTAAGGTGCAGATCCAGGTACTTTTTAAGAGAGTTTAGAGTTTCTGCCTCTACCACCAACTTGGGCAGCGAATTCCAGACACCCACTACCCTCTGCGTAAAAAAGTTCTTCATCATGTTCCCCCTACACCTTCTGCCACTTAGCTTGAATCTATGAAGAATTTATAGTTTGATTACCATGTTGCACAATTACTACTTTCCCATCACTCCCTATAACCTTGCCAGGTCCTTTCCACTCTTTCAGGCCTTCCCTTTTATCTCCTTTTCTGAACTGTATTCCTGATGGTCTTAAGCGGTGCTGTAGGGCCTGCCAAATTTTTTTCCGAAACCTGAGCTTTAATGAAAGCTTTTCTGCCCGCATGCAAAGCATTCAGATGGACAGAAAAAGTGGAGCTAATGCTAGTCCCTTCTAGAGCAGGGGGAGCATCTGACTACACCAAAGGCAACTTTGGATTTCTCCCGTACACTAACTGATACAGACTGTACCCCCAACCATTTGTAGAGAGTTATTTGCGTGCACCACCCATGCTAGCACCGTTTACAATTTACAACCTGGTTGATCAGCTAATATTTTATGGTAAGATGTCATCTATTACTACATGGTTTATTTCACGAAGACCATTACTAAACAGGCTCTCAGCTGCAGTGTGCATAACTATGATGTTTAAATTTTCACACATATCTCGAAATTCCTCACCATTATCTATTCACCATGGTGAATTCCCCACCGTTATCTGTGAGGAACTTCGTTGGTGTTCCCAATCCTGTTCCCATCCATTTCTCCATGACCTGATCAACAATGGTCCTTTTGTCTTTACTATGTACCACAATGGATAGACTAAATCTGGTTGCCATATCTATGAAGTGTAGTAAAAAAATACCCCTATCCTTGTCCCAAACTTTTAAGTCCATTGCCACTGCATGGTTAAACTCCCAGCCTAGTGGCTAAGCTCACAACAGGTCGCGGTGATGTCTTACGATATTTAAAACAAATTTCACACTGAGCAGTGACTCATTCAATAAGATCACCATATCCTTTATCGACCAATCTCGCATCTCGAAGTAGAGTCTTTAGTTTCTGTGGCGCCGAATGTGCAAACTGTCTATGTAATTTCCAAATGATCTTCTTTTTGTCCATCAAATTCTTATTCTTAGCAGTTAACAAAACATCATGAACTTTTTGATGAGAAAGCTCTGGTTTCCTTAGTGGCAAGCAGTGATGGCCTGACTGAGTTAAATGGAGATCCATATTTTTTCCAAACACGACTGCTCCATTATTCTTCATACCTAGCGTCATCTGAGCCTTCTTCATCACAGATTGACTCAACAATAGAGCTATCTCGCTAGAAACCACATCAGTACAGATTGATCCCTGCTATCTTACAAGGGAGCACCACCCATTTGGAGGACGTTAATGTACTGTCATCTCCGAACCTGAACCTGAGGAGATAAGTAAGCTAAGGAATAAAGTATCTTCAGAGTGGAAAGTGGATGATTTGGATCATGAAGAGGGATTAAACCGTCTGATTCAATTTTTGTTTAAAATTCTACCAAAAGGATGAGTTATTGGAAGTGTTTGAAGCTTGGACGATCTTTGATAGGTTTAGGAAATCAGATGATCAGTCCATGCAAGAATATATCATGGATTTTGATAAATGATAGAGGAGACTACAGAGATAGAACTTGAAATTCCAGGATCAGTATTGGCATTTAAATTACTGGACTGTGCTCGCAATTCTCACATTGATAGTCTTTTAGTGCTAACAGGGGTTCAGTTCCAGAGGAAAGAATCTCTCTTAGATCAAATGGCTGCTGCCCTAAAAATATTTCTGGGGAAACAGTCATTCCCTGCCGCTTTTTTAGCAAATGCAAACAACTATACTGTAAAACAAAGGATAGAGGATTCAATTTCGCGATCAACCAAATATCAGACGAAGATTCCAATACAAAGATGGGGTTAATGACAAGAGGTCTGAAAATGGTCGTAACCCTAGCCAATTGGAGAGTCGGGACAAGAAGCATGTCTGAGATGGTGACCGTAGATGTTTAAACCCAAAAAATGCATGGGGAATGGTTAATCGGTGTGATTCCCAGTACTATTATGCAATGAATTGCCCACAGCGACGGAATCATGTTTTTGCCCACGAGACAGATTCATCTGAAATTGAAAATGATGATGGTGACTGCCATGATGGAATTGTATTGATCACTGAGAGTTTGAATTCGGTGATGAGTATCTTGATGGTAGATTCCTTCAACTGTGCAGTTCTGGACAGTGGCTGCACTTCTATGGTGTGCAGCATGGACTGGCTTGACTGCTATCTGGAGTTTCTCAATGCGGCAGACTGTTGGAAGGTCAAGGAGAACGAAAGCTCTACCTGCTTCAGGTTCGGGGATGACAGTACATTAACGTCCTCCAAATGGGTGGTGCTCCCTTGTAAGGTAATGATAAAGCCAAAGCCATACCTTGCTTCTTCCGGGGTATGGAAGTAACCCAGGTCCACATTTCATTCATTCCATTGCTGATATGGTTCAGAATCAGAAAAATTTGGTGGATAGTCAAAGCCTGTGATTTTGCACCGTCCTTCCTCCATTCCATAACTTAAATTGTCAGCAACAGTGCACTTTTCCCTCAGAGCATTGAGACAGAAAGCTTCATATACAGCAATCAATCAGCAAAGCTTAAAGTTCATCCTCTGCTACTATGCTACTCACAATAAGAGGTTGTGGTGGAAAAATTAATCCAGGCTGGTCGCTTGGTTAAAGCTGGTTTATTTCCAAGACAACCCCTCAGTGTTACAGTAGCTTCCACACAAAGTGCTCCAGCTGTATCTTTTAATTCTATTCAGTTGGGATAATTAATGCCCATCACCTGTTTAACTACCAGTTGGTTTTAACAAGATGATTGCCATATTAACAACGTCAATGAATTAAAAAAAATGTTATTCAATTTTTAAACACTTCATGAAACCTCATCCCACCAGTGGATGAGGTTCCATGAAAAATGCGAAAGCTGCTTGGGCTCTTGGCTTGCCCGCTAACCTTAAGGTTAGACAGGAAGCTCAGTTATTAATTTAATTAGTTTTTAATTAATAGTCCTTTGACAGTTCAGTGGGCGTGCAACCGAGTCGCCCGGTAACATTGGGATGCATGCCTGCCATCACCCTGCCTCATTTTACACCACGGCGAGCAGGCCCCGCCCCCACTCACTAAGCCGAAAATTCTGGCCTATGAGAATTATTATATCTTCCTTTGTGTGTGTTGGTGAATTAGAGGCAGCTAGTCCAGGAGCTTTGATGTAGGAAGAAGTGTTAGGTTTGAAATGTTAATTAGGTAAACATGGGGAAGTTTAGAAACATAGGTGTCAAGGGAACATTTACATTTTAACTAAACCAGGCTAGATTGTTTTCAAAGGAGTGGTGAAACGTGTCATCTAGTCAAGTGAAGTTTAGAAACAGTGGCCAGAGTTTTTCCCTCGGGCCTGCTAGGGGGCAGACGGGAAGTTGACCGCCGCCCACGGTCAGCTCGGCTCTGGAATTTCACGCGAGCAGGCTGATTAAGGTTCACCCAGCATGGATCGTGAGCAGCAGCACTACCTGTGTGGACAGGGGAGGAGGGAGAGCGGGACACAGTTCGCATATGTGCGTGAAAGAGCGCTTCAATCTCCCTAAGGCACTGAGCTACCTCAGGGAGATTGAAACACTTATTAAAAAAATTAATAAATACAATAAAAATTTAATAAAACGCCCCCTCATGTGCTTGTGTCACATGAGATGGGACATGTTTTTAATTTCAAAATACAGTCTTTATTTAATGCATATTAGCTTTAGGAAACCACATCCTGCTCGTTGATGAGGTTTCGTAAAAAATGTAAAGGCTGCTTGGCATTTTTGCTTGCCCACTGGGCAGCTTAAATTTCAAGTTAATTACCTTGTTAATGGCCTTAATATGCCTTTCAATTATTGACAGGTGCACAGCCAACTCTGGTGCATGCCCGCTGAACAAATGCCCGATGTCATCGCGTGTCATATTACACTCGGGCATGTAGGGCATGTAAAATTATGGCCAGTGTGTTTATTTTTGCCAAAGATTACAGGTAAAATTTAGTGCTAGGAAAGGTTTTTATTATCGTGGAGATAAAGTCCAAAGACATAGTGAAACAATGGGTATTTGCATTCAAAGAGGAAGATATGTATAAAGGAGAGAAGACTGTATGTAAGGGAAGGCATTTTAAGATCTTACAAGTGCAAAAAAGCCTTCAGCATCTATGCCTCAAGCTGCTGTCTTCAAAGGAATGAAAACTCACTTTGAATTTGACTTGTTCAGGGTATCACATTTCTTTGCCTGGGCCTTTTAAAATCTGTGCTTCTTACTATTACCTTAACAAAAATGTAACTGGGAGTTTGATTGATTAGGGGACTTAGAAGTTCTCGTAGTACTAGTTTGTATATCTATGTGTGTATTTAAAATAATTTATCTCATTAAAAATGTTTAATCTAGTTTTGTAAAAGGTTATAAGACTTGGCGATCTTATTACTACTGAATTCAAGGTACACATCTCGAAATTTATACAAATTGAAAATTAGTTTTGACAGTTGTTTCAAGGTTCCCTCTGGGATTTGAACAGCTCAGCATTTACCATCTGCTGTGTCATAACATAGACAGATTTTTAATCAGTAAGGGAATCGATGGTTATGGGGAAAAGGCAGGAAAGTGGAGATGAGGATTATCAGATCAGCCATGATCTCATTGAATATCAGAGCAGACTTGAAGGGCCGAATAGCCTAGTTCTGCTCCTACATCTTATGGTCTTATGTAATTATAACTGTATTTCGTGATTTCTGAATGCAGCCCTTCTCTAGGGCTGTGAATAATTCAGTAAAGCATTTGTGAATAATCAGAAGAAATGTTGTCTTGCTAGTCATTCTGCTCAAGTCATACATTTGTGAATCTGGTGTCACAACCTTGAATCTCTTTGAGGGTCTCTTAGAGAGAAATGGGGGTGGGGGACACTCCCCTCCAGATTGAAGTATAAGAATAAAGGAGTCTTGCTGCAATCGTACAGGGTTCTGGTGAAACTAAATCTGGAGTATTGTGTGCAGTTTTGGTCTCCACATTTAAGAAAGAATATACATGCATTGGAGGTGGTATAGCAGTTCACTAAACTGGGGTTAGAGGGCTGTCCCTATGATCAGAGGATGATTAAACAGTTTAGAAGAATGAGAGGTGATCTCATTGAAACCTACAAGATTCTGAAGGGGCTTGGTAGGGCTTTTTAGTATTTGTTCATGGGTAGACGATGAGAGATGGTTTCTGCTGGTCGGGGAACCTAAAACATGGGGGCACAGTCTCAGGATAAGGGGCTGATCATTTAGGATTGAGCTGAGGAGAAATTATTTCCCTCATAGGGTTGAGAACTTTGGAATTCTCTACCCCAGAGGGTTGTGGATGCTCCATCTTTGAATATATTTAAGGCTGGGATAGACAGATTTTTGTTCTTTCAGGGAATCAAGGGACATGGGGAACAGGCAGGAAAATGGACTTGAAGCCCAAGATCAGACATAATCCTATTGAATAGCAGAGTAGGCTTGACAGATTGAATTGATCCACGTCTGTTCCTATTTCTTGTCTTCTTGTGACAGGGCCCTCGAACATGTCCCACTTATTTCCTGCACTTATGTTCTCATCCCTTCCCCTCCTTCTCAGAACAGTGATAGAATTCTCCTTGGCACCACCTTCTGCCCTATCAGCCTCCATATTCAATGGATCATCATCTGCCGTTTCCTCCAACTCCAGCGTGGTACCACCAGAAAACACATCTCCCCATCCACTCATCTTTCAGTATTCCAAAGGTACATTTCCTTATGTGACACCCCGGCCCACTCCTCAGTGATCTCCAACACTCCCTTCCCTACGACGCCTTTCCTTGCAACATCTGCCCTTTTATCTCTGCCCTTCCCACCATCGAAGCCCCCAGACACTTCTTACAGCCAGTTAGCTTAACATCTGTCATAGGGAAAATGTCAGAAACTATTAAAGATGTAATAGCAGGGCACTTAGATAAATTGAAGGTAATCAGGCAGAGTCAAAATGGTATTGTTAGAAGGAAATCAAGTTTAACCAATTTATTGGAGTTCTTTGAAGAAATAACAAGTGCTGTGCATAAAAGGAGCCGGTGGATATACTGTTTTTAGAGTTTAATAAGGCATTTGATAAAGAGACACGTCAAAGATTATTACAGAAGGTAAAAGCTCATGGTGTAGGAGGTAACATATTGACATGGATAGAAGACTGTGTAGCTAACAGGAAACAAAGAGTGGGCTTAAATGGGTCATTTTCTGGTTGGCAAGATGTAACAAGTGGCATGCCACAGGGATCAGTACTGGGGCCTCATTTTTTTACAATTTATGTGAATGACTTGGAAGAAGGGACCGAAGGTATGGTTGCTAAATTTGCTGATACAAAGATCCCTGGGAAAGTAAGTTGTGAAGAGGACATAAGGAGGCTACAAAGTGATATAATAGGTTCGGTGAGCGGGCAAAGATCTGGCAAATGGAATATAATGTGGAAAAATGTCATATTATCCATTTTGACAGGAAGAATAAAAAAGAAGCTTATTATCCAAATGTTGAGAGATTGCAGAAACCTGAGATGCAGAGGGATCTGGATGTCATAATGCATGAATCGCAAAAAGTTAGTTTGCAGCAGTGAGTGCCACCTACAAAATGCACTGCAGGAACTCACCAAGGATCCTCCAACTGCACTTTCCAAACCTGTGACCTCTACCATATAGAAGGACAAGGGCAGCAGACACATGGGAACACCACGGCTTGCAAGTTCCCCTCCAAGCTGCGCACCACCCTGACCTGTAAGTATATCACTGTTGTGGGATCAAAATTCTGGAACTCCCTTCTTAACAGCAATGTGGGTGTACCTGCACCAGATGGACTGCAGCAGTTCAAGGAGGTGGCTCACCACCGCCCTCTCAAGGGCAGTTAGGGTCGGGAAATAAATGCTGGCCTCGAAATCAACACCCATACCCCTTGAAGGAATAAAACAAACAAAATAAATCAAGTGCAGGAACTAACTAGATTTAACATATGTTAAATAACAGTATTGCAGAAACTAATGAGATTAATGATAGATAAATTTCTAGGATCTGATGGTTTCCACCCCAGGGTATCAAAAAAGGTGAAGAAATTGCCGATGTATTAGTGTAATAGACAGAATTTTATTGCCCATGATCTATATGTTTGTGTGGAAAAAGATGTGTCTTTTTGCACCCTGTTATGACTGAGATGGGAGGAGTGTGTGAATTATCAAGCCCCACTACTCCACAGGCCATACCATTAATTTAAGTGTTTAATTTACTCACCGACATGGCCAATCGTGCACCTGTACCTCTGGTACCAGGAAGAAGAGAGAGTCTGACTAGGCTCCTTTCAAACACTCGGAATGATTAATTTATTTTAAAACAAAACTTCTTTTAGCAAGTTACAAGTACTGGTTAACACACAATTGTAACCAGACAGTATAACTATCTACCTCTCCCTAAAGAATTCCCCAGCACACACACAAACACAGAAACACACACATACACCAATGCATACACCAAAACACACACACACCAACAAAGGAAGAACAGATAGTCTCTCTGCAGAGATGGGCTTTGGACAATAGGCATTATAGAACAAACGATAAAGTCCACAGGGTCTCGATGCTGTCGACTTGGAATTCTCTGGTGTGAAGACTGGCCACTGGTCCCAGTGGATGCCTGGAAGTTCTCACCACCGGCTTTACAGGTCCAAATGCAGACTGGTTACACAGAGATGCGGGTTCTCTGGCTTCAGGTTGATAGCCACACACAATTTTAGGCAAGGTAGAGAGAGGGAGCCAGTCAAGGTAACCTTCTTTCTTCAGCTTTGTTCTCCAACAAGGCTGCCTTCAAAACAAGTAGGTTCACAACTTAAGATTTTTTCTCTCTCTCCCATGTGATTGCCTTTTGTCTCCCAGCTTTTCATTATTTAAAGCACTTTTTAAAATTAATTAATGGGATGTGACCTTTGCTGGCTGGGCCAGCATTTATTGCCCATCCCTCTAAGGTGGTGGTGAGTTGCCCTCATGAACTGCTGCAGTCCATGTGGTATAGGTACACACAAGTGCTGTTAGGAAGGGAGTTCCAGGATTTTGATCCAGCAACAGTGAAGGAACAGTGATATATTTCCAAGCCAAGATGGTGAGTGACTTGGACGGGAATTTCTTGGTGGTAGTGTTCCCATCTGTCTGCTGCCCTTGTCCTTCTAGATGGTAATGTTCGTGGGTTTGGAAGGTGCTGTTGAAGGAGCCTTGGTGAATTCCTGCAGTGCATCTTGTAGATGGTATACACTGCTGCTGCTGTGCATCGGTGGTGGACGGAGTGAATGAATGTTTGTGGATGTGGTGCCAATCATGTGGGCTGCTTTGTCCTGGATGGTGTCAAGCTTCTTGAGTGTTGTGGGAGCTGCACTGATCCAGGCAAGTGGGGAATATTCCATCACACTCCTGACTTATGCCTTGTGGACAGGCTTTGGGGAGTCAGGAGGTGAGTTACTCATTGCACGATTTCTAGCCTCTGACCTGCTTTTGTAGCCACAGTATTTATATGGCTAGTCCAGTTCAGTGTCTGGTCAATGGTAACCCCCAGGATATTGATAGTGGCGAATTTGGTGATGGTAAAGCCATTGAACATCGAGAGGCGATGGTTGGATTCTCTGTTATTGGAGATGGTCATTGCCTGACACTTGTGTGGTACAAATGTTACTTGCCACTTGTCAGCCAAAGCCTGGATATTGTCCAGGTCTTGCTGCATTTGGACATAGACTGCTTCAGGACCTGAGGAGTTGCAAATGGTGCTGAACATTGTGCGATCATCAGCAAACATCCCCACTTCTGACCTTATTGATGGAAGGAAAGTTGTTGATGAAGCAATTGAAGATGGTTGGGGCCGAGGACACTACCCTGAGGAACTTCTACAATGATGTCCTGGAGCTGAAATGAATCAGTCATGCAGTGTTATGACCAATGTTGTTGGTAAAGCTGAATTATTTAAAGATTCCAGAAGGAAACTTTAAATAACTGTCATAACTTATAATTTTAAGTGTTATGTTGGGGATGCAACTCTAAATTCAGGAATCAGACCACCAGTTCTCGAAGTTTTACATTAAACTAAATGAAGCATTTTATTAATTTACACAGGTTAAAATGTATGTACACATGGCTTCAAATTACTACTATCATAACTTTTAACAAATTTCCAACTGATCTCCTTTATGGCAACAACAACCCATATATTTAACCAGACACCAGGCAAAGTGTTTTCACCTTACAAATTTAAAACAAGGATCCTTTCACTTTGGTCCCTTGCAGACACTGTGGTAGGCTTGCAGCCTTTGATCTTACATTGCCTCTGTCCTGCACACACAACACTGCTGAAGTTATACCTAGCACAATCCATTGAATGTAAATTCTCAATGTATCACCGACCTCTGAACTAGTCCTCTCAAACAATAAAACCCCTTTCATAGTACCAATTTTATTAGTAATATAAACATATTGCTTGGTATCTGCTAGATAGGTGTCAGTTTTCATCCCACTTCTTGAATGCTCTATTCAAAAAAATGCAAATGCACGCTATCTCCCTTACATCTCAAAACTAATACACATCAAAGCACCCAGACTAGCTGGCTTTAATCCAATTAAGACACACCCACGGAATAAACCTCTATTTTAAAATAAAAATATTTTCCAATAATATTATATACTTCAATGGCTTCATGACATGCAGTCCAAATAAATAAACAACTGTTTCTCAAGTAACATATAGATCAGGTGATTTCTTGGAAGAGGCCTGCTTGTTTACAGTTCCAAGGTGAAGTTACAACCTTCTTTTAAACATAATCCCAGATTATCATCCAGATCATGCCAAATCCTTCCATTTTGTAAAAGAAAACTTCAATCTTGAGAGGTATGATTCTAACATGCCTCCGCCCTTAAGAAATGAGACACCATTTCCAAATGTGTTTCTTCGCAACGTATACAGAAAATGATATGTACAACATATAAACAGAATTCAGCATGCACTCACTCAGCCACTTGCTCCTTATACAGAATCTGTTCAGTTTTTCTGACTTTCTTACTTTCCAGACAATTATAAATAACATACATTCTTGATAATGCATCAGCAATTATATTATTACGTCCAGTAATAAGAACAATCTTCAAGTTATAAGGTTGTCTTAGCGAGCTCCATCAGAACAGCCTGTCATTCTAAGTCTTAAATTTACCCACAGAGGCCACAGGGTTATGGTCAGCATATAGTAATGTGTCTTTACTGCCATGACGGATACATACCTCAAAATGTTTAAGGGATGTAACAATCCCAGGGTTTCCTTTTCTACTGTAAAGTATCTCTTCTGATGCCGATTTAATTTACTTTTTTTTAGAGAAGTACCCCAGCAGATTCTCTATGCCTGACTCACCTTCTTGCAATCAGACTGCACCCGCCCCCAAATAGCCAGCATCGATTGCCAGCTTAAAGAGTTTAGCGAAATTAGAGGTGGCTAATACTGGTTCATTAGTTAGAATCATCTTCAGCTTCTCAAAAGCTGCCTGGCACTCTCTTGACCACACCACCTTTTCTTTCTTTAGCTGAGCTGCTATTGTGCTGAAGTTTGGCACAAATTTACAATAGAAACTGCACATCCCTAAAAATCTCAGGATTTCCCATTTAGTTTTAGGAACAGGAAATCCCATCAAAGCCTGTACCTTCGCTGTTCCTGACAAGACTTGTTCCTGCCCTATAACATGCCCTTAATAAGTTACTCACGCTTTCACAAACTCACCTTTTGCCAGGTTTACTACTCGATCTGCTGTCTGTAATTGTTTAAATAAGGCTTCCAGTTGTTTTAAATTGTTTTTCTATGTGTTGTCACAAACCAATATATCATCCAAGTAAACCACACAGTTAGGAACATTAATGATCACCTGATGCATTGGTCTTTTTAAAGTGGCCGGAACATTTATTAGTCCAAATGTTATTACTCAACATTGGTACAGCCCATTTGGTGTGACAAAAGCCAACTGCCAGAATTTTACATTCAGCGTGTGGACTCGGCGGGAGAAGGCAGGGACAGTCAGGGAGCCGACCGCTGCCTGCGATCGGCTCCACACCACGATTTCATGCGGGCAGGCCAATTAAGATCCGTCCTGCGTGAACCGCAAGTGGTAGCGTTGAGCACTGCTTGTGCAGGCAGGGGGAAGAGGGAGAGTCGGGTCCAGTGCGCAGTTCGTGCATGCGCCTGAAAGAGTGCTTCAACCTCAGGGAGATTGAAACGCATATCAAAAAAATTAATAATGGCATTGAAAATTTAATGAAACATGTCTCCTCATGTGACTGTGTCACATGAGATGGGACAGGTTTTTAATTTCAAAAGGAAGTTTTTATTTACTTTGAAATAGCTTTAGGAAACCTCATTCCCCTCATGGATGAGATTTCCTAAAAAAATGTAAAGGCTGCATGGTCTTTTCACCTTACCGCCAACTGTAAGGTTGAACGTGCAGCGTAAAATTCAACTTAATTACCTTGTTAATGGCATTAATAGGCCTTTCAATTATCGACAGGTGCGCAGCTGACTCTGGCATGCGCCCGCTGAGCGAAATATCGTGTGAGTTCGCATCATTTTATGTTCCGGCGTCTCGGGCACGCTTCTGGCCAATATCTCCTTAGCTCATGATTTTAAAGGCACTTGCAAGTATCCTTTCAACAAATCTACTTAATAAAGAACATGGCACTGCCAACCCTGTTAATACAATCTTTTAAGGCTGGGATTGGGTAGGATTTTTCTTTCTATAATCTATACAGAATCTGTTGACCCATCAGGTTTAGGCACTAATACTACTGGAGAACACCAACTGCTTTGACTGGGCTCAATTAGGTGATTTTCTAACATATACTGAATTTCTGTTGTCACCTCTGCTTGTTTCCCTGGACTTAACCAATAAGGAGATAATTCTCCTTTGTCCACATCATGTGTGGCTGAAGTTGTAGACCCTGGAATTATAATCCCTACAGATCCCTTTAAATTCTGTAAGTAATCTCACAAGATCCTCTCTTTGTCCGACCTCTAAGTATGAAAGTATGGTATCTAACTATCCTAATAATTCAGTGTTAGTGAGCTGGATAGTAGAAGGTTCATTTGTGAACTGTCTAAACTTCCTTCTACCTCAATCTCACTGTCTCTTTTGTCCTCCACTACGCTTACAACCTGACAGACCTACTCTTTCCTACCTTCCTCCCTACGATCTTATCGTTTTAACATATTGATATGATACAGCCGATTCTTTTTCCTACGATCTGGTGTATTTAGCAAATAGTTTACTTTACTAACCCTCTTAATTACTTTGTATGGACCATTGAACAGTGTTTTCAGAGGTTCACCCTGTAAAGGCAATAATACTAACACTTCATCCCCTGGTTGTAATGTTCAGGTCACAGCTTGCTTATCTGCCCAGTCTTTCATCTTTGTTTGAGAAACTTTTAGATGTTCTTGAGACACATTTCAGGCTCCCATGAGCTGTCCCTGGAACAGACACATAATCTAACTTAGAGGATTCATCCCTCTCTCCTAAAACCTTTTCTTTGATTAATTTCAGAGAACCTCTTATCTCATGTCCGTAAATTAATTCAAAAAAGCTAAACCCAGTAGAAAATCTAGATGAAGGAACTGAGGGATGAAGGGACAGGTAATATTGAGGAGGCGGGGAGGCTGCAGAAGGATTTGGACAGGTTAGGAGAATGAGCAAAGAAGTGGCAGATGGAATACAACATGGGGAAGTGTGAGGTCATGCACCTTGGTAGGAAGAATAGAGGCATAGACTATTTTCTAAATGGGGAGAGAATTCAGAAATCTGGAGTGCAAAGGGACTTGGAAGTCCTAGTCCAGGATTCTCTTAAGGTTAACTTGCAGGTTGAGTCAGTAGTTAGGAAGGCAAATGCAATGTTGGCATTTATTTCGAGAGGACTAGAATATAAAAGCAGGGATGTGCTGCTGAGGCTTTATAAGGCTCTGGTCAAACCAAATTTAGAATATTGTGAGCAATTTTGGGCCCCGTATCTCAGGAAGGATGTTCTGGCCCTGGAGAGGGTCCAGAGGAGGTTCACGAGAATGATCCCAGGAATACAAGGCTTAACATATGAGGAACATTTAAAGACTCTGGGTCTATACTCGATGGAGTTTAGAAGGATGAGGGGGGATCTGATTGAAACTTACAGAATAGTGAAAGGCCTGGATAGAGTGGATGTGGGGAAGATGTTTCCATTAGTAGGAGAGACTAGGATCCGAGGGCACAGCCTCAGAGTAAAGGGAAAACCTTTTAGAACAGAGATGAGGAGAAACTTTTTTAGCCAAAGAGTGGTGAATCTATGGAATTCATTGTCACGGAAGGCTGTGGAGGCCAGGTCATTGAGTGTATTTAAGAGCAAGATAGATAGATTCTTGATTGGTAAGGGGATCAAAGGTTACGGGGAGATGGCGGGAGAATGGGGTTAAGAAACTTATCAGCCATGATTGAATGGTGGAGCAGACTCGATGGGCCGAATGGCCTAATTTCTGCTCCCAAGTCTTATGGTCTTGTATTCATTTGATGAATCTTGGGTAGCAAATAAAAGAAAATCCAGTCCTTTCTCCCAATCATGGGGATATGACAATACGTTTTAATCATTGTTTTGAGAGTTTGATAGTACCTCTCTAAAGCTCCCTGTGTTTGTGGATGATATGCTGTGGACTTTAATTGTTTTATACCCAAACTACTCGTTATGTTCTGAAAAGTTTTAGACATAAAATTGGAACTTTGATCCGACTGGATCTCTACCAGTAATCCATATCTACTAAAAAATTGGGTTAACTTCTGTACCACTACTTTAGTCGTAATGGTCCTTATAGGGATGGCCTCTGGAAATCGAGTTGTCATATCCATATTGGAAAGTTATACTGGTGTCCTGCTATTGTTTTTGGTAACGGTCCCACACAGTCCACTAACACACTACTGAATGGTTCCTCAAAAAACTGGTATAGGAATTAAGGGTGCTGGTTTTATTGCACGTTGTGGTTTTCCTATCATCTGACACATATGGCACATTTTACAAAACGGCACCACATCCTTATGAAGATCTGGCCAGAAAAACTGTCGGTTTATCCACGCTTGGATTTTCTGTATCTCTACATGTCCTGCCATAGGAATTTCATGTGCTATCCGTAACAGCTCTTTATGATATTTGAGCAATACCACTACCTGATGAACAAGTGTCCACTCCACATAGCAGGTCTGTGAGGAGGCCTCCATTTCCTCATTATAATTCCATTTCTAATATAATAACATTCTGGAACTGCCTTAGCCTCAGCCTCAGTTTGGGCTGATTGTCCTACCTTACTTAACTCTGGATCAGCTTGTTGAGCCTCAACTAGTGAACATTTGTTAAACATCTCTTTTGGATTATCTAAGTCCGCAAAGAAGGTTTCAGCCGGCCAAATATCTGTCTATAGTATCACTTTGACCTTTGATAATGGACTTTGCTTAGCCATTGCTCGGGTCATCATACACTAAGGAAAAATTCCTGGAACCATTTCCTGTAACTGCTCCATCTCTTTAACCTCACTTGGGCTTCCTCTAATTATGGGAGAAGCTACTACCTTCGTTCCGGCTAAATCATTCCCCAGGAGTAAATCACCTCTGTCTATGGGTAACTGCTGAACAACCCCTACCGTCACTGTCCCGGACAATAGGTCACACTCCAAATGCATCTGATACAAAAGTAGAGGTAAATACTCCCCACCAATACCATTGACTAAAAATTTGACTTTTAATGCACTCTCTGGTGGAAAAGTTATGCTTTCCCCAGCAAAAGTGTTTTGAGTGGCTCCTGTATCTCTAAGTATGATTATAGGTTTAGCTGCCTCATTTGAGGGATAAGGGGTTACTTTTCCCCTCAACACAAATTCTTTATAACTCTCATGTATCTCATTCACCTCTTCTTAACTCACACCAGTGTTCACACTCTTCTTAACTCACACCAGTGTTCACACACTGTTTCACAGCTGCAGTTTATGCTGCAACTTGATTTGTTGTAATTTCAGTCAAGGTTCCTTTTCCTGAATCACCCTTACCAAGAGGAAGTGGTGCTGGTATAGCGGTGTTGTCACTAGACTACTATTCATCTACCCAGTGTACTGTTCTGGGGACCTGGGTTTGAATCCCACCATGGCAGATAGTAAAATTTGAATTCAATAAAAATCCAGAATTAAAAGTCTGTTGATGACCATGAAACTATTGTTGTTAAAAACCCATCTGGTTCACTAATGTCTTTTATGGGAGGAAATCTGCCATCCTTACCTGGCCTGGCCTTCATATGACTCCGGACCCATAGCTGTATGATTGACTCTTTATTGTCCCTGAACAAAGGCAATTAGGGATGTGCAATAAACATTGGCCTATCCAGCAATGCCCACATCCTATGAATGAATTTTTCAAAAAGTACCCTAATAAGTCCCATGGATTTTCCACTCAACTTCCAGCAATCAGCACAAACATGTCCCACATTGTTACAATGGAAACACTTAGGCCTTCGAATATCACTTCCACCCTCAGCAACCTTCCTTTCTGGGGTATTCCCAGCTGTACCTTCTCTTCCCTGGCTACTTGCCTTCCTTTCACCTTCTCACCTTCTATCCTTCTCAGGTTTGTGGGGATGATGGAGATGGGTGATGGACCAGCTCATAATCATCAGCCATCTCTGTCTAGTTGTTTTAACCCTCTGGTCTTCAACATGTGTTCTAACTACTGGTGGAAGTGAATCTTTAAATTCTTCCAAGAGAATTATTTCTCTAAGATCTTCATACAATGTCATTGCCTTTAATGCCCATATCCAATGTTCAAAACTACTTCCCTTTACCCTCTCAAACTCAATATAGGTCTGCCTATGCTGTTTCCTTATATTCCAAAATTTCGGCCTGTATCCCTCAGGGACTAACTCATATGCACTAAGAATAACCTTTTGTATTGCATCATAATCAACCAATACCTCTTCTGAAAGTGAAGGATAAAACTCATGAGCTTTACCCACCAACATACTCTGTAAAAGCAATGTCCAGGTATTGTTTGGCCATTTCATTTGCTTAGCCACCTTCTCAAACGAAATAAAGAATGCCTCTACATCCCTTTCCTCACCACTTTGGAAGAGCTTGTACAAATTTAACATCTCCCCTTTAGGCTTTGTGTTGAAGGTTTTTTCATCATTAGAACATTCCCCAGAATCTGATGCCTCTTTTTTAAGGTCCAGCCTTTTAAGCTGGTGTTCCCTTTCTTGTTCCTTCCCTCTTTTTTTGCCCCTCTCTCTTTATCTTTATATGATTCTAACAACCCTTGGAGTGTGGATTCCTATTAAATAACTCAACTGCAAGCTTTTGTGATTTTAAAAATAGGTTATTTATTCTGACACACTTGCCCCAAATTAAATGCAGGATCTAGCACAGTCATTCTCACCCAGTCTCTCACACACAAAGATTACATGCAAGTGCAGATGACAGTTAACTCAGTGTTTGGTTTATGATAAACAAAAACAGAATTACCTGGAAAAACTCAGCAGGTCTGGCAGCATCGGCGGAGAAGAAAAGAGTTGACGTTTCGAGTCCTCATGACCCTTCGACAGAACTAAGTTCTGTCAAGTTCTGTCGTAGGGTCATGAGGACTCGAAACGTCAACTCTTTTCTTCTCCGCCGATGCTGCCAGACCTGCTGAGTTTTTCCAGGTAATTCTGTTTTTGTTTTGGATTTCCAGCATCCGCAGTTTTCTTTGTTTTTATCTCTTTGGTTTATGATCTCCATTCTCCTTTGTGGCAGATCTGTAATCTTTTGACTAGACCTGATGACTTAAAGTTGAATTGTGGGTCTTGTACAGCATGCTGCAAGGTTTCCAGTAGTTTAATTTCTCAGAGGTTGGTTTTCAGGTGAACGTTAACTGGAACAGGTTACGTACTTTGGTTGCCTGATATCTTGCAGCTTGTTTCCAATTCGGTTGCATAGACTGGCGAACTGATGGTCTTGATGGCTTCAGTGTTCTTCCTGAAAATAGCTCCTAGCTGATTTTTAAAAGCAGACAATAACACGGCTTTCTCGCTAAGTGACTTTCAGCAAGCTCAAGTCCTTTTCCAAATAAGGGGATATGTTCCTGTTGACTCCATATCCTGTGTTATGGGTTAACACCCCTGAGATAATTTGGATGGGGAAAACAATTATGATATAATGTGATGGTAATGGAGGCCATTCACTTCCAACAGCTACCCATTGAGCTTCAATTTTCTTCATTGTTCCATATGAAAGAGAGACAGGCAGTCTGGAAAACTCCATAGTCTTTTGTGTTGGCCCGTCTTTAAAGAGATGTGTGAATTCCCCAGATGGCTGTGTCCATATTTAATTAAGACTCACTTGAAACTTGGTACTGTCTGTAGCTAAAATGCCAAAGGTCACATGATTTGCAGCAGCCATCTTTTGGGACAACCATGTCCAGTTTTTAAAAATATTGACTGAAAGTTTAGAATATGACACCTCTGTACTGGGCATGACAGTGAGTCATGATCTTTCAGAACGTTCTTGATTGAATTGGCCCCATATATCAGAAAACTGCTAACGTCAATCCATTATTTACGAAGGGTTGGAGAGATAACCTAGGCTATTAGTCTAACATTAGTTGTAGGAAGGCAAATGGGTCATTGTCGTTTATCGAAAGAGGAATGGATTGTAAAAATAGGGAAGTTTTGTTACAGTTGTACAGGGCATTGGGCGTTGTTTCACCTCTGGAATACTGTGTAGAGTTTTGGTCTGCTTATTTGAAAAAAGATATGATTGTATTTGAAGCAGTTAGAGAAGGTTCACTTGACTGATTCCTGGGATGAAGAAGTTGTCCCATGAGGAAAGGTTAGACAGGTTGGGCCTGTATTCATTAGAGTTTATAAAAATGAGAAGTGACCTTATTGAAACATACAATTACTTGAAAGGGTGGATGCTAAAAGGATGTTTCCCCATGTGGGAGAGACCAGAACTAGGGGACAGTGTAAAATTAAGGGGTCTCCCATTTAAGACACAGGTGCAGATTTTTTTTTCTCTCAGAGGGTCACTAGTCTGTGGAATTCTCTTCCCCAGAGAGCAATAGAAGCTGGATCATTGAATATTTTTAAGGCAGAGGGAGATAATTTCTTGACTAACAAGGAAGTCAAAGAATATAGGGGATGGACAGGAAAGTGGATTTGAGGTCACAATCAGCTCAGCTATTGAATGGCAGAGCAGGCTTGAGGGCCGAATGGCCTACTCCTTCTCCTGATTTGTATGTCATATGCATGTCTATATCAAAGTTACCTGTTGTTAGGGACAGAGCAACTGAGCACTTAGATATAAACCAATCAGAGAGAGCCAGCATAGATTTGTAAAGGGTAACTCATGTCTAACAAACCAATTTTTTTTTGAGGAGGTAATTAATGTGATAGGTGAGGGAGTGCCTTGTTTTCAAATCTCTCCATGGTCTCACCCCTTTTTATCTCTGTAATCTCCTCCAGCTTCACAACCCTCCCAAATATCTCCTCTAATTCTGGCTTCTAGTGCATTCCTGACTTCCATCGCACCACCACTGATGACTGTGCCTTCAGCTGCCTGGGCCCCAAGCTCTGGAATTTCCTCCCTACACCTCTCCGGCTCTCTACCTCACTTTCCTCTTTTAAGACACTCCTTAAAACCTACCCCTTTGACCAAGCTTTTGGTCATCTCACCTAATATCACCTTACTTGACTCTGGTCATACTTTACTTTATAATGCTTCTGTAAAGTGCCTTGGAACATTTTATTATGTTAAAGGCACTATATAAATATATGTTAATGTTTTTTATATGGACTTCTAGAAGGGATTTGAGAATGATCCACACAAGAGACTGTTAGAAAAATGAGAGCAGATGAAATTGGAGGCAACTAATTGCCATGGATAAGGAATTGGTTAGGAAGCTGAAGACAGTGTCGGATAATGGGTACACATGGAAATCAGCAGGATGTGACTAATAAGGTCACAGGATCACTGGGGAACACTATCTTTTCACTACATTTATAAATTACTTAGCAGGAATAGAGACCCACATAGCCAAGTTAGCTGCTGGCACTGTGTTCGATGGCACAGTAAGTAGAATAACATTTCTTCCTTTATAACAGTGACTACACATCAAAAAAATACTTTGTTGGCCTTAAAGCACTTTGGGACATCCTGAGGTCATAAAAGGCACTATATAAATACATTTTTTTCCTTATGGGACAGGAAGTTGCAAAGGGACGTTGATAGATTAATTGAGTAGCCAAAACTCTGCCAGTGAAGTTCAATATGAGAAGTATGAGGCCATCCATTTGGACCTCAGGAAGATGGATCAGTGTATTTTCTAAGTGGCTAGAAGCTCGGAACTGAGGAGGAACAGGGAAAATTAGGGGCCCCAAGTATAGAAATCACTAAACACTAGTTGACAGTTACAAAAAATATTTAAAAGGCTAATGAAGTGTTGGTAATTCTCTTAAAGGAGTTGGAGTACAAAAGGGATGGAGGTTATGTTACAGCTGAACACAGCTCTGGTTGGTGCTCACCTGAAGGTGAGCATTCATTTCCGGATAACACATCTCAGGAAGGATATATTGACTTTACAGTAGGTGCAGCACCGATTCACCATAATGATACTGAGGTCAAAATGGGATAAATCATGATGACAAGTTTCAAAGATTGTGTATGCATTCCCTGAGTATAGAAAATTAAGGGGTGATAGTATATGAGGTGTTTAAGATGATCAAAGGAATTGATTGGGTGGATAAGAGACTATTTCCTATGGTGATACAGTCCAGAATACAAGGAAATAACCTTAAAGTGAGAGCTAGGCCATTCAGGGATCTTGGGAACAATGTTCTTTCTTATTTTTACAATTGATGTGTGGAATGAATTTTGTTATGTGCAAGGTAATATCAAAGTAATATGCGGATGTGCACCACCAGTAGAAACATAAAACTATTTAACATATATTTTTAAAAAGTTATCATAGGCATGGAAGAAGACTATTAAAACAAGGGATAATTGACAAGGTGCACTATTTAAGGTGTTCGATTGATAGGAAATCAAATAAAAAGAAAATTAACACTGCAAAATGTTCAGCTGCCTTTTAGAATCCCACATGCATTTATTCCTTTGAGACTTAAAACAAAATTATCCATTTTCTTGACAAGGGAAACAAAGTATTATATCATTAGCATTGATGCATGAAATAAAATATTTATACTTTAAGGCTTGAAATTACCAAATCTTAATAACTTGCCTCCTGCTCCCACTTCCCACATCCAGCTCACCTCTCTGTGGAAGTGTGAGGCAGTAGGTCAGTGGTGAGTGGGAAGGTCAATAAGGTGGGAGGGAAACATCAAGCAGGAGAGGTGATAAGTTGGATGAGAAGCGGAGAGGCGGGAGGGAAGCAGGAGTTCTACCTTGCCACTTCTCTCCTAACTCCTCCCACTCATTGCCTCTCCCAAACACAGTTGATTCTGTAAATCCTTGTGTTCCTGGTCCACGGTGGATCCTTACCAACCCAGCGGCTGCAGCTCTGCTGGAATAACTGTCAAACCGGAAATTGCACCTTAGAAACAAATTTTTGTGCCTATAGAGCTCTGAGTTCCTCAGAAACTGCTCACCAGTTTGCTAAGAGTCAGACAAACTCCTCAAATGGCTACTTCTTTTCTCCACCACCACCTCCTTCCAGAGCTCTCTCTTCCTGCACTCATATTGGGTGAGCTGCCAGCCAGTAAGCTTTTATCACCTGGCCTGGCCAGCCTCATCAAGTGGGATCAGGCACCAATGGAAATTTGTCCATGTGTGGTGTCACAGCTCCACAAAGCATTGATTGGCGGAGCAGCAGAATAGTCTCCAAATGCCATGTAGGCAGCATTAATAATCCAGTGCAGAGCCCTTGATGGACTGATGCACAGCCACACAGGCACACAGGCTTAGAGGGAACTTAGATCAGGAAGCATTTCTAGTGGAAATCTGGAAGTCTCCCCTAGAAATCTGTAGTAATTATAGTTTTGAGAAATGTAGGACTGTAACTTTAAGAATAATCCTTTGCTGTAAGATCACATGATCTGTGCAAAGCAATGAGTTAGCAGCCTGGGGAAGCTCTAGGAGAGTGTTCTTCTTTAGTTATAGAGTTTGATGCACACGTGTAGTTGCTGCTGCTGTCTTGTAAATAAAGTTCAACATGTTCACCAAGATAAGCTGCCTGGAAAATCAACTCTATAACGAAAACTGCTGAGACATTGTGTATTTTAATAGCTAACCACTACACACTTTCAGATATTTATATAAAAGGTGCTCAACAATTAAGTTTGGAATGAACATCCTGCAAGTTGAAAATGTACACAGATGAAGAAATCCAGGTAAAAGGTATCAACAGAGTAACAGTTCATTATAGACACCAAACAGTGCATCTATCAGTGATGGTATTAGAAGGTAGAGGACCAAGCCTGCTAGGCCAAAATTGGTTGAGGAACTTGATTGACCAGTGAGACTTCAAAGGGAAGCAGGAAGAGACCCTGATTTGTAAAACAAACAAGGCAAAGCACTTCAGAAAGAGCCTGGAGAGTCCAAGGATTGCAACTGGATGAAAAAGAGGTGTGTAATTATTCAGTAACCTGAAGAAATGAAGACTGTCTTAAACAACGACATGGAAGAACAACAGAAGAAACTCAAGGAGATTCTACTGATTTACAGAATTTGAGATGAAGAAAGTGAACTTGGCAAAGAAAAGGAAAACCTGTTGAAAGACCTTCACACACTACAAGAGTCCCTCAGGTCAAAGTTTGTGCCTCTGAAAATTTGCACAGAGAAACAGGAAGAATTTAAAGTCACTCTGAACAAACTGAAGAACCAGTTGGCAGAGAATACAGCAATGTTCAAGGTTCCAGGATGAAGACAACAGATACAAGAAGGAGACTAAAGAGCTGAAGAATCAGCTGAATGAAGCTAAAGAGGCCTTGAAAGGAAAAGTTGTAGAACTTTCCGAGATGCGAGTAGATAATGAAGTCATGAGTAGCTCAGCCACGAACTAAGACAAATTGAGATTTCACCTGAGAGAAGTGGCCGACAGTGAAGTCACAAAGAAGGCTGTGGTAGAAAGAAGACCTGTAGAAAGAGGATGCAGAGTTATTGACGAGGTGTCGTCTTCGAACAAGACCGAGCCTGATACTTCCCAATTTGGAGGGAGGGGTGGAGAAAAGTCAAGGGAACCAAAAAGCGACTCATGATTTGCATAGTCATGAGCGACAGTTTCCTATTGGAGAAGCAGTATATGTAAGAAATTTTGGTGGAGGATCAAAGTGGTTACCTGGTAAAGTAAGCTCTGTGAGTGGACCATTGTCGTACCATGTGGAAGTGGAGGGCCAGATCACCTGTAAGCACGTGGATCATTTAAGAAGAAGGGAGATACCCCAACAAAATTATGTTCCACCTGTAACCATTGCTGAACCTGTGGTTCCTGTTGAAGTTGCTCAACCAAGGACAGACACACCCAATGTCTCTGTTGGAGTGGAAGATACTGAACTGCGTGTGCCTAATGAGGTACCTGCTGTTAATGTGGTTCCAGAGAATGTGTTTCCTACAAAAGAATCAGAAGTCTTGGAGCTGCAACATTCCACATGGATCAGGAAACCACCTGAAAGAATGAACATCTAATTTCATGACCTGTGTAAATATTGTAATGTCTTGAGATAACTACCCTTGTAAATACAAAATGCTCAGAAAAGTTAAAGGTGGAGGAATGTAGAAATTATAGTTTTGATAAAAGTAGGACTGCAGCTTTAAGAATAAGCCTGTGTTGTAAGATCACATGATCTGTGTAAACCAATGAGTTAGCAGCGTGGGGAATCTCTAGGAAAGAGATCTTTAGTTATAAAGTTTGATGCACACATGTAGCTGCTGTTGCTGTCTTGTAAATAAAGTTCAACGTGTCCACCAAGAAAAGTTGCCTGGAAAATCAGCTCTATAATAAAAGCTGTTGAGGTATTCTGTGTTTTAACACTGAGAGTCTTCCCATCCTGCAGATGGGGCTGTCTGCCGGAGTAGATTCTTGTACATTTGAGCTGCCTCTTGGTTTTCCTGATGAATTTGTTGTTATTTTGCAGTAAACCCCAGCTGTAACAAATGTAAATTCTGAAGTGGACAGGAGGTGTATCCAGGAAATGTACAGAGTTTCTGAAGCAGAAAGAGTTTGAAAGCAGAAGTGCAGCCAGATTTTTAAGAGCAGCACTGATTTTACAGAGACCTGGAGAACTCAGACTAGGTGGTGACTGGCATCATACTGAATACAAGCAGGTTAATGCTGACAGTGCTGAGGGAACTCTGAGCTCGGGAGACTGACCACAGGGAGGCTGAACCCGGTACCCTGAAGGATCAGTGAGTGGGTCTGTGCAGAGCTTCCAGTGAGTGTGGGCTCTGGCTGCAGAATCTCAGTCCTGGTAAGAAAGCCCAGCTGTTATCATTGAGTAATGGGTTGGAATCTGGAGCTGTACACTGGAGCCTCTAGACTGACTCTGGGAGTTGGATTCTGCTGAGGACTTTACTCTGACTCTAACTCTTCTCCCTTAACACCTCATCCTGCACCAGAATAACTGTAAGATGATGTAGAGCAATCATTTAACTACATGGTCTATCCTACAGAAGGAAGAAAGACTTGGATTTATATGATAACTTTTATGGTCACAGGATGCCCCAAAGCCATTTACAGCCAATGAAGTGCTTTTTGAAATGTAGTTACTGCTGTGTAGGAAACACAGCAAACTCCCACAGATAGCAATGTGATAATGACCACATCGTCTGTTTTTGTGATAATATTGACCACAATCCTGAGGAGAACCTTCCTGCTCTACTTCCACAGGTGGCTGTGGGATCTTTTACATCCACAAGAGGCTTATTTAACATTTCATTTGAAAACCAGCATCTCTGACAATGCAGAACACCCTCAGTATTGCACGGGAGAGTCAGTCTGGAGTATGGGCTCCAATCCTGAATGGGACTGGAACTCAAACTTCTGAGTCAGACATGAGTGTTAAACGGTTTTGGGGAAGAGAATCATGTGATCAGAATGGTAAAATCTCAGGCATGCTGAGAGTATTTTGAAAATGGTAGCTATTACATTGAAAACAGAAATGTGGAAATAACAAGGTACAGCATTCCTGAACACAGGCAGACAGCTGAGCTCTCAGCCCTGGGACTGGGATGCGTACAGTATTGGGTTCATATCAGCTATGGTGAGAGGCAGAAGTTACAGTAATGAAAATTTTCACTTCTGGAAATAGATTTAGGTTGTCTGAGAGATTATTACTTGCTTTGCAAAGACCAATTCTGAATCTTTAGCTTGAAACACGCACTGTGAATTTGAGCTGGAATTCTGCTCTCTTCAAACTTGCAGCAGCACATTGATTCAGATTAGGTTACTTCATGATGATCAAGAACATTTCAAACAGCAGCCTCCTGTTCACACTGACACTATTTGCTATTCAGTAAGATCATTGCTGATCTGATTGTGGCCTTAACTCCACTTTCCTGCCTGCCCCCCTAACCTTTGACTCTTTTGTTGATCAAAAATCTAACTTGGCCTTGAATATATTCAATGACTCAGCCTCCACTGCTCTCTGGGGAAGAGAATTCAAAACATGAACAACTCTCAAAGAGGGGAATTTCCTTCTCATTTCCATCTTAAATGGAAACCCCCTATTTAAAAAAATGCTGTACGCCCTAGTTCTAGATTTCCCTGAGAGAGGAAACATCCTTTCAACATCCACCCTGGTAAGCCCTCTCAGAATCTTAGATGTTTCAATAAGATCACTCCTCATTCTTCTAAACTCCAATGGGTATGGGCCAAACCTGTTCAACCTTTCCTCATAAGACAACTTCTTCATCCCAGGAATCAGCCTAGTAAACATTCTCTGAACTGCTTCCAATGTAAGTATATCCCCCGTTAAGTAAGGAGACCAGAATTGTACACAATACTCCAGGTGTGGTCTCACCAACGCCCTGTACAGTTGCAGCTAAACTTCCCTATTTTTATACTCCACTCCCTTTGCAATAAAGACCAACATTCATTTTGTCTTCCTAATCACTTGCAGCACCTGCATACTGACTTTGTGATTCATATACCAGGACACCCAGATCCCTCTGTACCGTAGCATTCTGCAGTCTCTCTTAAATAATATTCTGTTTTCCTATTCTTCCTGCCAATGTGAACAACTTCACATTTTCCCATGTTATACTCCATCTGCCAAGTTTTTGCCCACTCACAACCCATTTATGACTCTTTGCATCTTCCTCACAATTACCTATCTTTGTAACACTAAATTTGACTACAGTATAGGCCATGGCTCTCTCTACTTCAACTCTACTTCATATTTGCTCCATATGCTTAAATTGTGCCCCTTTGTTTTGGAGTTTCCCCAAGACAACACACTTGCCACTCTGGTAACCTTTTCTATAACACCTTTCACAGCCTCAGGATGTCCAGGTTTAAGCCTTTCTATTCCTTCATTGAACTCATCTCCACTCTGATTTTGCTGCTATCCTGCATTACAGGCCTTGGGCCTTTGGCATTATTTAATCATAGCTTCAATACATTGGTTTAGCTTTGAATGAATTTTCCAATTTGGGACCCACTTGCGTTGTGAGAGTGCAGATAAATGTCAATGTGTAAGAGGCAGTTTCTCAGGTTACTGAGCAGTAATACATACATTACAAGCTTATTGTAACAAACTGGTGGATGGTAATTGGAGCTGATTTGATTAAGTTAGTTGAGGGTGTGCTTTTGGTGATGGGCTCAGTGTTGCTACAGAGACATTGCTCAAAATTATGTACAGACCAATAACTATTCACACTTAAGGCACGAATACAATTTACCCCCACTTGATGAACACCTATTACCTCATATGAAATGGCATTTGGTAACTGGGGTACATAGGAGTGTGCCATGGAGCTCCGAGCCTTTTCTGCCAACAGACCATGGTTACCTTCAACTCCATTTATCACCTTTGCTCCATGTACCATGAGATTGTGCCCATTTGTTCTGAATTTTTCCTTCCAGAGGAAATTGTTTCTATCTACCCTATTGAATCACTATTTTTTAATTAGATAATTTCTTAACCTTTTCAACTCAAGGAAATAAGCCAAGTTTTTGCAAACTATCCTCCTAATTTAACCCAGTATTATTCTGGTGAAAGCATAAAAGCAAAAAACTGTGGATGCTGGAAATCCAAAACAAAAACAAAAATACCTGGGAAAACTCAGCAGGTCTGGCAGCATCTGCGGAGAGGAACACAGTTAACGTTTCGAGTCCGAATGACCCTTCAACAGAACTAAGTAAAAATAGAAGAGAGGTGAAATATAAGCTGGTTTAAGGGGGGGGCTGGGACAAGTAGAGCTGGATAGAGGGCCAGTGATAGGTGGAGATAACCAAAAGATGTCACAGACAAAAGGACAAAGAGGTGTTGAAGGTGGTGATATTATCTAAGGAATGTGCTAATTAAGGGTAGAAAGCAGGACAAGCAAGATACTGATAGCCCTAGTGGGGGTGGGGTAGGGTGAATGAATCAAAAAAGGCTAAAAGGTAGAGATAAAACAATGAATGGAAATATATTTAAAAATAATGGAAGTAGGTGGGAAAAGAAAAATCTATATAAATTATTGGAAAAAAAAGGGGAGTGAATCAGAAAGGGGGTGGGGATGGAGGAGAGAGTTCATGATCTAGTGACTAGGCACTTTGCAGCCTTCCGGACTGAATATTGAGTTCAACAATTTTAGCTCATGAACTCTCTCCTCCATCCCCACCCCCTTTCCGATTCCCCCCCCTTTTTTTTTCCCAATAATTTATATAGATTTTTCTTTTCCCACCTACTTCCATTATTCTGGTGAATCTGCATTGTGCTGATGGTACCACACACAGCTGATATTATGCAGAGGGCATTGTACTAAGCACATTGCCAGCTAAAGCAGGGATGCCATGTTGACTAAATCCTTGAAAAGAAGCTGATTTGTATCTGGAATGGGATGGAAGGTTTTTGGATTGGTTTTGACAGATGGTGAAAAGTTCCATTTGGTTTTAATCATTCTGGAGCTGGTTATAGGTGTGAATTAACTAGGATGGACCAATTGTCAGGTGTACTTACCTTTTGGGGATCAGGGCTATTTACACATCTCTACCCTCACTTAATGAATCCCCAAGTAGAGTCCATAATATGGTCAATTTCACACAGCCTGTGAAAGCACAGAGCCTGAAGGATCAAATATTCTTTGCTGATATTATAATCCCAGCTGATGTTACTACTGGACAAATCAGATCCCAGAGTGGAACCTGGCTTGATAGATCCTAACTTTTGTTCAGAAATGTGGATCGTGGCTACTGAGCAGAGTAACAGGAATCAGCTGATGATCTTTAACAAAAGAATAAAACATTTATTAAGCAAGAAAAGATGAACTATATTACAATATCCCTTCACCCACAGCTATACCTTTACAGATATATACAGATTTGTAAGGATAACACAAGTTTCAAAAGCTGTCTTGTGCGCTAATGTTCACAGTAAATACACAGTTCATGTAAACTAATAGGCAACCTGTGGTCAGGCACCCCACGCACTGAAACCTAGTGACAGATGCCACCCCAAACACCTCATCAACTCCCCCCAGATTATACCATATTACACCATGAGCCAACAGATCTCGCTAAACTCCATCTTTCACACGAGAGTTTTCAATCTCCACTCTCGAAATGCTGGCTTTGGAATCTTCTCCCAAATGATGCTTTCCCTCTGATGCCTTCTACAAGGGTCGACTTCCAGAGTTTTGAATTCTTCTTCTGATGTCCCTCTCCCCAGATTGCTACATGCATTCAAGATTCCTTCTATGCACTCTCTCAAATGCTCAGCCATGCCAGCAGAACACTATTGCTTCACATACCCGTAGTAAAGAGTTACAGAGCTTTGTCTGTCTCCTTGGATCTTCTGGCTTCTTGCAAACCTTTTTGCCTTAAGTCTTCTTCCTGCAGCTTTCTCCCTTTAAGCTGGGAGCCTTTCTCTGCTTTTCACTCTTAACTTCACATAACAGGACCTTTGCCAGGGGCAGAATTTTTAGCTTGGTGTGTCGGCACGTGCCCGACCTGCTCGAGCACAAAATAGCATGTGATAACGTCGAGAGAGCATCCTGCATTCACACGATATTTCGGTTGGCACACGCGCATGAAAGTTGGAAGCGCGCCTGCTGACAATTAAGAGGGCAATTAAGCCCATTAAAGTTCCAATTGACTCCGATTTTTCATGGTCCATCCAACTTTACGTTTGGTGGACGGGCGAATCTGCCAGGCCGACTTTCCATTTTTGATAAAACCTCATTCAAAGGTGGGTTATTAGTTTAAAAAAAGACGTTTGGACAGAACTTTCACTATCAATATGTTCGGGTGAACAATTCTGATACTTGGACGTTTTTTTCTGCATTTTAAAATCTTTATTCATTGCTTTTAAATTCTTCAATTCCCTGAGGCAGATCTTTGCCTTCAGGGAGCTTTCATTTCATGCACCCCTGCACCTGTGCTTACGTTAGCGTCCACCCTCCTCCCACCCCGCCCTGGCAGCGCTGAGCATTTCAGCGTGCCTTTCACACTGGCTGACCGTTAATTGGCCAGCCAGTGTGAAATCGCAGTTGGGGGTCAATCATGGTTAGTGGTCTGTTCCCTGGACACTCCCAGGCCCACCAATTGCGTGCACCCATTGAACTAAAAATCCTGCCCCAGGTTCCTATCCTTGTCCTTTGACTTAACTGTCCTCCTGGGACTTTTCCTTTTCCACTCCCCAGGATATGGGGACTTTCTTCTTTAAGTTTCTGGAACCTGTTCCTTGCAGTTCCCTCTCCTGTGTTCTGCTTCTCCTGGCAGCTGGCTTCAATTTTAGTTTGGGACTTGCTATCTGTCCCTTGCCTATACTGCTTCTGCTGGCAACTCCTTTCAACTTTTGAACACTGAACTCAAACTGTTTTCAGTTACTCTGTGTGTGTGTGTGTGTGGCCTCCCTCCCTGGACCCCTGTTGCTCAGCACAGTTTTTTTCTACCTTGTTTGTTTGAACTCCCCTTCAAGAGTTATAAAATCTTATTAAAATGTAGGCATCTTTTAAAGTGAACCAAAAACTCAGTTTTCAATCTTTTAATCCACAAAAAACAAAAATACAAATTAAATTTAGATATACCTTATTTCTAACACCTCCAAATAGACTTTTAACTTACTTAAAACTATCTTTATCTCGTAACACTGAAGTACTGTAAACAATGAGGAAATAGACAGCTTCAAAAGGACTTGGATATGACAGTAGAATTGGTGAAAATGTGGCCGATCAAATTCAATGCAGGAAAGTGTGAGGTTGGAAGAATGAAGGAGAAAATACCTGGTAAAATGGCCCCATCTTAAAGGGAGTGCAACAAAAGGGTGCTCGGGCTGTTTGGGCACATACCTCTGAAGATGTCAGGACAGGTTAACAGATTTAAGGCAATTGACAAAAAAGAACCCCAAGATGACATGAGGAAAAATGTTTAAGCATCAAGTGGTAGGATTTGGAATGCATTGTCTGATGGGGTGGTACATACAGATTCAATAATTGCCCTCACAAGAGAATAAAGAATTGAAGGAGGACAAAAGATTTCAGGGATACGGTTAAAGAGCGGGCAGTGGATTACTTCTGAAAGAGTTGATGCAGACTTTGTGGGCCAAATGGCATTTTCCTCAGTTGTACTGTTTTATTCTCAGTCATACTTTTTGACACAAAATTGGGTGCTATGTTTCCTCCATTACAATGACAACACTCCCAAAGTACTTCATTGGCTGGAAAGCACCTGGGACATCCTGAGGTTATGAAAGATGCTCTATAAAAACAAGTTCTTCTCTACAAATGCAAGGTCTAGCAGTTAATACCTCCAGTATCAAACTAGAGTCATGTACATCAACTATTGAGCCCGAGTAGAGGGGCAGTAATTCCTGACATAACAGGCAGCTACTGATATAGTCATAATAAAATAAGGGTTAAAGATCTCTCCCATTCTGAGTGTATTAGTGACAAATGTAGGATAAATGTTCATATGTGAACTTTGATTTGAAAATTAATTTGTGAATTTAATGTATGAGAAAACCCTGTTGTTCCATTTTTTGACAATTTACCACATAATATTTTGAATCGCATCTGCAGCATTTGTTAATAGTTCCCCAGGCATTCCTGGGATTCTTTTGTCTGATATTATTACTTGAATCCTGTCATAAGTCTGATCTGCCATAAATGTCTCCATCCACGTATCTTTAGTCTGATATTTCTGTTGTACTCTCGCCTGAGCCCATATCTGAATGATCTTGAAAGGCTGTGACCATGAGTCCCCAGTCTTCTGTGACATCACCAAATGTCCCACTTGTGCCATGAAGGTTGCTGTCAGTTGAACACTGAAGGTTTGGAGCTTCTGTTAACTTATATGGATAAAATTTGCAAGAGAGATGCATTATTAAATGAGATACAGTTCGACTTTGATAAATTTAGAAAGATGGATGGTTATTCCATAGAGGAATATATCATTTACTTTAATAGACTATATGTAAGATTGCAGAAATTCAATTTGGAAATTCCTAGTTCAATGCTTGCTTTCAAATTGTTGGATTGTGCTCGTGTTGCACATGGATAAGCTCCTGATTTGCTGATTCAAAGCGTATTTCTTTCCGAGAATTTAACTTTCTTGCATTGAATTCGATCAGCCACATTTTCACCTATTCCACTGTTATATCCAAGTCCTTTTAAAGTCGTCTATTTCCTCATTGTTTACATATGTCTGCCTCCTGTTATGTCTGCCTCCTGTTAAAGGCCAATTTGGCCAGGCCCAGAAGCAGGCTTAAAGAAGGTTAGTCTCTCTATTATTTTGAGTACTGGTAAAAACAAAAATGAACCAATAAAGAAAAGCCAATTAACTGATTGATAGGCCTTTAAAGGGCACTGTAACAAAAAGAAAATTTGCATGAACTGTACAAAATTAATGGGAATGTCATTTTGGGGCTGATAATGCACTCCAGACCCCGCGGTGCTCACTGGTCAGGAAATGCCTGAAGTGTGCTAATGGACACCGTGTGCTCCCTCTCCAAGGACATTCGGCTGTGAAAGTAGCTGCAGAAGAGGGGCAGACAATCAGCTGGAAGATCTTCTTGACTGCCCGCTGCCTGAACCTCTTAATGGCCATCTTGGCCAGGCCCAGGAGCAGGCTTACAGGGAGGTTAATCTTTCTTTGTACTCTTTTGAGCATACCTGTAACTAATTTAGCATATTAACAAGTAAACAGATCAAATTAAGTATACAGATAAGATCAAATTAAAATAATATCCCCCATAACAAAGAAGAATTTTTTTTAAAGGAACCTAATTGAATCAAATTAAAATTTTATTTTGGGACTGAGGAAATGCTGCAGCCCCCGTGGTGTCCACTGACCATGGAAGGCCTCAAGCAAGCCGGTGAACACCGCATGTTCCCTCTCCAAGTACACCTGGCTGTGAATGTAGCTGCAGAAAAGGTTGTACTGTCGGGCCAGCTGACCCCCCTCAGCCAGCCGGAGAGGGTGTCCTTGGAGAGGGAGCACGCGATGTCCACTAGCGCACCTGAGGCCTTCCGAGACCAGTGGGTACTGCGAGGGCTGGAGTGCTTCATCAGCCCCCAAAATGACACTCATTATCTATGGTTCCTTTAAATTCTCTTTTAGTTACTGTGCCCTTTAAAGGGCTATCAACAGCTAGCTTGGCCAGGCCCAGGAGCAGGCTCACAAGGAGGTCCTCCTCCCTGCCCTCCAGTCTGTCTTTATGCTCTTTTGAGTGCATCAATTAAACAAATTTAACAAATTAACAATTTGCCAGTTGGATAAAAAGCCAATTAAGCCAACTGTAACTAAAGAAAAATTTAAAGGGACCTTACTAAATGAAATCAGAATGTCATTTATGGGGTTGAGGAAGCACTCCAGCCCATGCGGTGCCCACAGGTCATGGAAGACTTCACGCGTGCTGGTGGGCACCCCGTGCTCCCTGTCCAGAGCACCCGGCCATGAGCATAGCCCCCGCAGAGGGGCAGATAGTTGGGCTGGATGACCCCCTTGACTGCCCGCTGCCTGGACCTGTTGATGGCCAACTTGACCAGGCCCAGGAGCAGGCTCACAAGGAAGTGGTCCTCCCTTCCCGCCAGTCTATCTTTATACTCTTTTGCCTCTTTTTGATTAAACCAAATAAATTAAATTAACAAATTAAGGGACAAATTAAAAGGCAACCCCTTAGAGGGATACTGCAAAAAGAAAAGCAAAATCTCAAAGAAAACTTACAAACATCAAATTAAAATGTGATTAAAGGGGGTCAATAAAACACCCAGCACCTGCGGTGCCCACCGAGCATGAAATGCCTCGATCGTGCCAGCGGACACCGCGTGCTCCCTTTCCAGGGGCACCCAGCTGTGGAAGAGGTGCAGGCAGTTGGGCCAGTCGGCCCTTTAGACAATCCGCTGTTTTGACCTGTTGATGGCCAGCTTGGCCAGGCCCAAGAGCAGGCTCACAAGGAGGTCCTCCTCCCTGCCCACCAGTCTGTCTTTATACTCATTTGAGTACACCTAATAAGCTAAGAACAATTAACCAAATAAACTGATTTGAACAAATTGACAGCTCCTTAAAAGGGCATTATGACTAAGGAAAAAATGGAAAGGAAACTTTCCAAATGAAACTAAAATGTGGTTCTAGGAGCCAACGATGCACTCCAGCCCCCGCGGAACCCACTGGCCGTGGATGACTTCAATCATGCCAATGGACACTGCATACTCCTTCTCCAGGGCCACCAGGCTGCAAACATAGCCGCAGAAGCGGGGGCAGACAGTTGGGCCACCGACCCCCGCTGCCTGGACCTTTTTTTTATATTTTCAAGGCAACATTTATTGCTATAATTTCATAAACATTGTACAAGTTTGAACAAAACACACAGTATGCTTCCAGATGATGATCATTCTTCTGTAACCCATTTCATTCAGCGGTCGTTCACATGATTCTAGCATAAGTCCATGTACCGCAGCAGTGGTATCAATGTCCTTGACTGGAAGACTTGTCTTTTACTGCCTTTTTATCTCCATATGATATCTTGTGGAAGCCATGATAGCTATACTCGACCATAATTTCTGATAAACAATGGCGTAGGGTTTCATTAATGACCACCATTCTGCAATAGTGCGACCAATCATCGCTTCTGCAGTGCTTCAGTCCAAGGAAGGTCACCAGCACCTTACATGGCTCTGTGTGGTCGGTGCAACAGTCGGATCTGTTTTTATCGTCTTTAGAATGATTGACCTAAATGGAGTTGGTGTACTTAGTGACTGGTTTGGGGCCTTCAGAGACGGTGTGTTGGCCAGTGCCCCTGGCAGCATGAGGCGGACGCACCGCCCTTAGCCCAGCCACCACCTCAGGCATTCCACTCGACTTGGACCAGCTCAAGTCTTGACGGCCAAAGTACTCAATTAAACAATGCCCTTCGCCTGTGTATCTTAATTGACATGGATTGCCAAAACAGAATCCTAAACACAAGTGCAAAAGCTTCATGCCATTAAGAATGCAAATTATGCTATTAATCAATTTTACTGAGGAGTGTGAAAAACAAGCTTAGTTTTTTTGTTTTGTTTAAAATTCCCTGTTTGACAATTGTCTGCAAATTTTGCAATGATTTAAACATTTTGAAAAAACAAGGGAATTGCTGATGTAATTGACTTGACTGTAATTGATGAAAGTCTAGGTAATTTACAGCACTGTGGGAAACTGGCTGATTGTATCGTCCTGAAATCTACCTCTAAACAGATTAATATATTGTTTGCTTCTTTAGAAATGACAAAAGATTGATTCGAGGGTACAGCTAATTCACTTTTAAAATTAATTTTCATCTTAGAAACACTAAAGGAGATATTAGACAGAAATGTTCATTTGTAAAGGTATTTTTCCTCACAGATTACACTAACGTATTTGCAGCAAATAAAGGAAGAGGTTAGTTTATATGAGCCTTGTCTGCCTGCATGAACTCTAGTGTAGCTAGGAACTCTAGTGTTGGTAAAAAGCTGAGTGCAACCCCATGCTTGTGGGTAGGCTCATTTGCTCCAGAAATCTGCTCTGTATTATGGCATGTGCTTCAGCTTTTGTTGAATATGGCTCTGTATTGAAAATGCATGATACAACTGCATTCTTCAATAAACTTGAATTGGTCTTTAAGTTTCTTGCCTTGTGAGCTCAGCAGATACAACAGCAACTATTGGTGACTGAGTACATTCTTCATTGTGATTGGAACAACTGCTAAAATGAAGCAAATGAGCAACTAGCAGGGGAACCAAAACTTTCATGGACCCCTCAAACACAGGGTGTTTCACTGTGTGGTTGGTGTCTAGATGGGGATCTTGGGAATTGTCTATTCTCCCAAAGTTTATTGCTCGAGTCCGTATTTTCTCAAAACCATCATTCTTTATTTACACAATTGGACCTCTACACAAGGTTGGAGCTTCTCTTCCTTCCAGATCGTTCTCTCTTCCCAGTCATGTGATCTGACATCAGCATCCTGTATGTTTTTGATGTTAACCCTTTAATCTACAGAGGGTAGGTCCAAATAAAGCTAAGTTGGACACCAGATGCACTTAGTGATCCACACTCCCTGAATTTCTTTTGTAAAAGCTAAAAGGACATAGTTCAAGGATAAATTGTGACATTGCAGCTTTGATGACTATACTTGTGCTATGGCAGTGATATTTCTGTTGACATAATCTATCAAATGATGCAACATAATAGACTTGGGGCAGTCACTGTGCAATCAGGGACACAATTGGAGGCTCAAAGAAAGTCTTTCACAACCTCAGGACATCACAAAGCATTTCACAGCCAATGGAATACTTTTGAGGATATAATGTAGGAAAAGAACAGCAGGAGATAACTGAACTTAGAGACCCTGGGAGAGGGGAAGAGGGTGAGAGACTCGGAGAGAGGGACAGACCCAGCGGGCGGGAGTGAGAGACCTTCCCAATGAGAGGCTTAAAAGACTGCAGGAGGGAGAGAGCGAGTGGCCTGGTGAGGGGCCTAAAAGAGTTAGGGGGGCTCAGATTGTGGACTGGCTGCTTTCAGTGAGAAATGAAAGTATGACATCACAGGGAAACAACTAAGTGATTGGTTGGTGAGTGTTCTTTTATAATTTGCTAGTAATTGTAAGGTTTTATTAGTAGCAGTAAGATTTACTAGCAGTATTAAAAGTTATTAGGAGTAGTAGGGGTAGTAGGGTTTATTCATTAAGAAAAGTAAAAAATGGTAGAATTGTTGATGTGTTGTGTTGTGACTGCAGAATGTGGGAGCTCCTGGACACCAATGTGATCCAGGACAAAAATGTCTGGTTTGAGGAGCTTCAACTCAGAGTCATTGAACTGGAGGCCGAGCTGCAGACACTGATGTACCAGAGAGGTGGAAAGTTACCCGGACACTATATTCCAGGAGGCAGTCACACCCCTTAGGTTAGGCAGAACTTTAGAATTGGTCAGTGGTTGGGGGCAGGAGGATGTGACTGCGAGTCAGGCAGGAAATGGGAACCAGCATGTAGTGATGGAGGAACCTCATCCCCTGACTCTGTCCGCAAGTACGAGGTGCTTGCTGCCTGTATGGATGAGGAAAAGGACTGCAAGTTGGATGAGCAAAACAAAAACAGAATTACCTGGAAAAACTCAGCAGGTCTGGCAGCATCGGCGGAGAAGAAAAGAGTTGACGTTTCGAGTCCTCATGACCCTTCGACAGAACTTGAGATTCACTCAAGTTCTGTTGAAGGGTCATGAGGACTCGAAACGTCAACTCTTTTCTTCTCCGTCGATGCTGCCAGACCTGCTGAGTTTTTCCAGGAAATTCTGTTTTTGTTTTGGATTTCCAGCATCCGCAGTTTTTTTGTTTTTAAGTTGGATGAGCAGTCTGACTATGGCACCATGGTGAAGGATGCCACTCAAATGGTCGAGTGGGGGAGCAAAGAGGAATGTGGTAGTGATAGGAAATAGTATAGTCAGGGGTTGATACCATGCTCTGCAGCTGCCACCGGGAACTCTAAAGGTTGTGTTGCCTGCTAGGTGCCAGAGTTAAGGACGTTCTTTGTACCTGGAGAGGAGTTTGAAGTGGGAGAAGGAAGATCCATTAGCCTTGGTCCATGTGGGAACCAATGACATAGGAGAACCAGAAATGATGTTCTGCTAAGAGACTTTGAAGTATTAGGGTCCAGATTAAAATGCAGAATATCAAAGGTACTCATCTCTGGATTGTTACCTGAGCCAGATTCTACTTGGCGTAGGATAAAACAGATTAGAGAATTAAATGCGTGGCTCAAAGGACAGTGTGGGGAGAAGGGGTTTCAATTCATGGGGCAATGGCATCAGTACTCGTGGAAGAGTGAGCTATTCCGTTGGGATGGGCTCCACTAGAATCGGGCTGGCCCCAGTGTCCTGGCCAGTTGCATAACTAAAGCTGTGGACAAGGCTTTGAACTAACAAAGGTGGTAGGGGGGTGGGGTGAAGTGTTTGGGTGAAGGGAGATTTAGAAATCCGAAGAGAAAGGTCGAGGCATCAGAACAGTATAGCGATCAGGGTAAAGAGAAACAGAGTGGGACAGGAAGGGACAGAGCATTTAACGAAAAATGTACATCAGCAAATAAGGGAATAGAAGTAAAAAAAAATAAATTAAAGGTTCTTTATCTGAATGCATGAAACATCTGCAAAAAGATGGATGAATTAGTGACACAAATAGAAGTAAATGATTTAGATCTAATTTGCCGTTACAGATCCATGGTCAAAAAGTGATCAACAATGGGAAATAAATATTCCAGGGCATACAATATTTTGAAAAAACAGACAGAATGGCAAAGGAGGAGGAGAAGCCCTGATTGTAAAGAATCAGTGAGAAAAGATCTGGCTTCAGAAGATCATGAAGTAGAATCAGTATGCGTGGAAATTAGGAATAGCAAGAGTCAGAAAACACAGTATCCGTCCCCCTGACTATACTGTTCCCTACCACATTCCCCTTTGCTAATAGTAGATTAGCCCCCTAATAGTAGATATACCATTGGACAGAGCATTAAACAAGAAATTATTGGAGCTTGTAATAAAGGAAATGTAATAATTGTGGGGAACTTTAATTTTTACATAGATTGAGATAAACAAATTGGCAAGAGATGTCTAGATGAGTTTGTAGAATGTTTTCCTGAAAGTTTCCTGGAGCAATAGGTTGTGGAACTGACTAGGGATAAAGCTATCTTAGATCTAATATTGTGGACTGAAGCATGGTTAATTAGTAATGTCATAGTAAAAGATTCATTGGGAAATAGTGATCACAATACCATTGAATTCCATGTTAAGTTTCAAATGACACACCCCAATTGCAAACAAGAATCTTGAACTGAAACAAATCCAATTACATAGCTTAACTTGCTAAGGTTAATTGGGTAAATAGACTAAAAGGTAAATGAACAGCGGGAAAGATTTAAAGGAACAATTCAAAAATGTTCAACAAAAATACATTCCATGGAAAAACAAAAAACTCAGCCAGAAAGACTGATCTTTGGCTTACTCAGGAAGTTAAGGATAGTATCAGATTAAAAGAAGAGGCTTACGATATTACAAAAAAAAACAGTATTAAGGCTGAGGATTAGGAGTGTTTTAGAAACTAGCAGAGGGCTGGTTTGTAAAAAGTTGATAAAAAGAGAAAAAAATAGAATGATAGTAAGTTTACCAGTAAGCCAGAAATATGAAAACAGATTGCAAAAGCAAAAAGGGAGAGAGTAGCTAAAGTAAGTATTGGTCCCTTAGAATCAGAGACAGGAAGAATTATCATGGGGAATGAGGAAATAGCAGAGTCATTGAACAAGTATTTTGTGTCTGGCTTCACAGTAGAAAATACAAGTTTCATACCAGAAATAGACAGTAACTTAGGGGCTAAAACAAGTGAGGAGATTAAGGAAATTAATATCAGTAGAGAAAAAGTATTGGAGAAACTTAAGTGACTAAAATCTGACAATTCCCTGGGACCTGACGGCCTACACCCTAGGCTTCTAAAAGAGATAGCTGCAGAGATAGAGGATGTGTTGGCTATGATTTTCCAAAATTCCTTACATTCAGGAACTGTCCCATTGGATTGGAAGTTGGCAAATGTTACACCGCTTTTCAAGAAAGGAGGGAGAGAGAAAATGGAATGACAGGTCAGTTAGCCCAACATCAGTTGTTGGGAAAATGCTTGACTCTATCATTAAGAAAGTCTTAAATTGCACTTAGAAAAGTATAGTTTGATTAGAACAAGTGTTTTACTAAAGGGAAAATCTAACAAATTTATTAATGTTTTTGAGGATGTAACTAGTAGGATAGGTAAGGGGGAACTAGAAGATGTAGTATACCTGTATATCCAAAAGGTATTCCATAAGGTGCCAGGTAAGACAACAGCTAATGGAGCTGGAGGTAATATTTTAGCTTGGATAGAGGATTGGTTAACTGATGGAAAGCAGAAGGTGAGCATAAATGGGACTTTTTTATCTTGGCAGGCAGTGAATAGCGGAGTTCTGCAAGGATCAGTGCTGGGGCCTCAGCTATTTACAATCTATATTAATGACTTTAGATGAAGAAACATGAGAGTAATGCATCTAAGTTTGCTGATAATACCAAGCTAGGTGGAGAGGTAAGCTGTGGGGAGGACACGGAGAGGCTGCTACAAGATATAGACAGATCAACTGCGTGGGCAAAAGATGGCAGTTGGAGGGAAGTGTGGAGCTATTCACCTCGATCATAAGAATAGAAAAGCAGAATATTTTTTGAAAATATGTAAAACCTGTAAACGTTGATGTTCAAAGAGACTTGGGTGTGCTCGTAGAAGAAACGTAGAAAGTTAGCATGCAGTTGCTGCAAACAATTAGAAAGGCAAATGGTGTGTTCACTTTTATTGCAGGGGGATTGGAGTACAGGAAGAAAGAAATCTTGCTACAATTGTATAGGGTTTTGGTGAGACCTAGAGTACCACATCTGGAGTACTGTGTGCAATTTTGGTGTCCATGTTTAAGAAAGGATACCCTTCATTGGAGGCAGTACAGTGAAGGTTCACTAGATTGGTCCCTGGGATAAGAGGGTTGTCCCATGATGAGAGGCTAAGTAAATTGAGCTTTTGTTCTTCTAAATTGCAGAGGATATGAGGCAATCTCATCAAAACCTACAAAATTCTGAAGATTCTGTAGATTCTGAGAGATTGTTTCCACTGGTTGGGGAATCTAAAACACAGGTAGAGTCGATCATTTAAGACTGAGATGAGGAGCAATTTCTTCAGTCAAAGGGCCGTGAGTCTTTGGAATTCTCTATCCCAGAGGGTTGTGATTGCTCCATTGTTGAATACATTTAAGGCTAGGATAGGCAGATTTTTGGTGCCTCAGGGGATTAGGGGTTAGGGTTAGGTCTACTCCTGCTCCTATTTCTTGTGTTCCAGCTTCTGCATTACTGCCTGAGCCGTATACAGATTGGCATTGTGTCAAAAAAATCTGAGTTTTAAAACATGTGGTTCACTGGTGTGGGAGTCAGAGGTTTGAATTCATGGGTCACTGGCACCATGAGGAATGAGGGAGCTGTTCCAGTAGGATGGGCTCCACTGTAATTAGGTTGGGATCAGTATCCTAACTAGGGCGAGATTTTACGGGATCTCAATGGGGATTTGAATGGCTCGCCGCATCTGGTGCAGGGAAACCCAACGGGGCGGCACCACAAAATCTCGACCTAGTGCTGTGTTTAGGGTTTCAAACCGATAACCTGATGGATAGTGGGGCTTTAGGTGAGGGGAAATGTATAAATCTAAAGGGAAAAGTCAAGGCCATACAACAGGGTGATGATTTGGGTAAAGATAAAAAGAACATGACAGAGATAGAGTTCAATAGTAAGAGCACATCAATGAATAAGGTCAAATCAGAGCAAAATAATAAAAAGTTAAAATTAGAAGTCCTTTATCTGAATGCTCAAAGCATTCATCATTACATAGATGAATTAATGGCTTTCACAGAGTTGGTTGCATGGTGGCCAATGTTGGGAACCAAATATTCTTGGATATTTTGTCTTTCAAAAACTCAAACAGAATGGAAAAGGAAAGAAGGGTAGTCCTGATAAATATTGACATTCAGATAGCTGTGAGGCAGGATCTTGGCTTGGAAGAGCAGAGAGCAGAATGTGGTCTCCTCTACATTGGAGAGACCAAACGTAAACTGGGCGACCGCTTTGCAGAACACCTGCGGTCTGTCCGCAAGAATGACCCAAACCTCCCTGTCGCTTGCCATTTTAACACTCCACCCTGCTGTCTTGCCCACATGTCTGTCCTTGGCTTACTGCATTGTTCCAGTGAAGCCCAACGCAAACTGGAGGAACAACACCTCATCTTCCGACTAGGCACCTTACAGCCTTCCGGTCTGAATATTGAATTCAATAACTTTAGGTCGTGAGCTCCCTCCCCCATCCCCACCCCCTTTCTGTTTCCCCCCCTTTTTTCCCCTTTTTTTTCCCTATAAATTTTATAGATTTTTCTTTTCCCACCTATTTCCATTATTTTTAAATATTTTAAAATCTTTTATGCTCCCCCCACCCCCACTAGAGCTGTACCTTGAGTGCCCTACCATCCATTCTTAATTAGCACATTCGTTTAGATAATATCACCAACTTTAACTTTAACACCTATGTGTTCTTTTGTACCATTGTCACTGACATCTTTTGATGATCTGCTTCTATCACTGCTTGTTTGTCTACACAAGCACCTCTGTCTCTCTCTCTCTCTCCGCCCCCCCACACACACACCTTAAACCAGCTTATATTTCAACTCTTTCTTGGACTCGAAATCAAGTTCTGTCGAAGGGTCATGAGGACTCGAAACGTCAACTCTTTTCTTCTCCGCCGATGCTGCCAGACCTGCTGAGTTTTTCCAGGTAATTCTGTTTTTGAGCAGAATGTAATATCATTAGGGGTGAAGATAATAAATGACAAAGGACAGAGAACTTCTAACAATAGACATACTATGGATTCATTGAAATATTTAATTCTTAACAAATTTAAATTCCATTGAGAAATAAAAACTGCATGAGAAAAGTGATCCACCCATGCCTAACATGAGTGAACCTGGGGCGAAGCAGCAGGAGCTGGGAAGGAGCAGCAGGAGCTGGGAGGGAGCAAGGAGAGTGGGGGTTGGGATAAATGACAGCAAGAAAAAAGAAGTTGCAAAGTGATGTCAAAGCACAATAAGTGTTCACAGGTAAAAACTTAAGTTACCTATAAATTCATCTGGTTCAACAAATTAGTTTAAAATTTAAAAAGTAAATTAACTTGAATCAGCGATCCCAGAGTAAGGAAGTATGAGAGTTCAGGAGAGAAGTTTCAAACACACTTAAACGTTAGTGCAAGGGAAGAAGTGGTGAGTAGCTGATGATTTTTTAAGCTTTAAGTTTATTTCTGTTAAGTTAGTTGGTAGTCTAATAAACAGAGGCACATCTTGTTTCATGAGGGAACTTGAGGAAACTTCTTGTATCCTGGACAACCACATGCGCAGGAAGTGTTGTCAACTTGAGCAGCTGATGCTCTGGGTTTCAGCACTTGAGCTGCAGCCGATGTCACTGTAGCACATCTGTGAGGGTGAGAGCTACATGGATAGCACGTTTCTGGAGGTGGTCACTCTGCAGCTTAAAGGCATGCACACAAAGAGGAAATGGATGACTTCCAGACAGTCATGGAAGATTAGTGAGGGAGTGCATTTCATTCTCCAACTGGCATTCAGTTCTGAGTGATGGTGAGGATGATGGATCCCCTGGGAGTGCAGTCAATGCCAAGTCTGCAGCAGTCCAGCTGGCTCAGCTATACAGGAGAACAGGAGGAAAATTGGAAAAGCAATAGTGACAGGAGATTCAATAGAGTAACAGAGAGGCGTTTCTGCAACTCCGACGTGAATCCAGGATGATTGCCTCCCTGGTGCCAGGGTTAAGGATGTCACTGAGTGGCTGCAGAGCACCCTAAGGGGGGAGGTGAACAGCCAGCAGTTGTGGTCCGTATTGACATCAATGACATAGGTAGAAAGAGGGATGAGGTTCTACAGGCAAATTTTAGGATATAGCAGGTGAATGTGTGGCTGGAGAGAGTGCAGGAGGGAGAGATATAGATTTATGGAACTTTGGGAGCAATTCTAGTGGAGGTAGGACCTGTAAAATGAGCTCACCAGTTGGTTGGGGAGGGTTTAAACTAACTCAGTAGGGAGAAGGTCACCAGGATGTAATATTAGAAAAAAGAAACAAAATTCACAAAGGTGTGGAAGAGAGAGATAGCACTAGAGTAAGAGACAATACAAGATATAAATTAAATTTGTAGTCCATGTATGTGAATGCCAAAGTGGAGTAAATAAGATTGGTGAGCTATGGGCACAGATAGCCATGTGGGAATATGATGATGTGATAATGGAGACTTGACTTAGAAAAGAGCTAGACTGGATACTAAATATTCCTGGATTGGATGCAGGGGGCTGAATGTTTAAATGGCTCTGGAGGTGGGACCAGAGGTGGTGGGACCATTGGGCAGCATGTTGGGATGTTCCTGCCTCTGGATCATTTTGGAACGTGGTGATTTCGGGAGGAAGAGCTACCTGCCCGTAGTAGCAGTCAGTCAATTGGTCATCATGAAGGGCCTTTTAAGACCACCATGCTGATGCAGACTGGAATTTTCCAGGGATGGAGCTTCCAGGCAGCAGACCGGGAATGGGGTGGGGGGTGGGGGGTGGGTGGGTGGATGGGAACAGTGTTCCATGTACCATTTTTTACAGGGCTGGAGTAGATTTGCAGGCAATTTAGAAAGGCGCAAAGATCAAAGATTTGTGATAATGGGCGACTTTAATTACCTAATAAAGGGCAGAATTTTCCATGCCCCCTGGTGTCAGGTGTGCTCAGTGGCGCAAGGAGACAATATGGTGAAAAGGCCAGAAACCGGTTTCACAACGTTGTGAAACCAGTTTGCAATCATCCACTCAGCCAGTCAATGGTGGGCAGCGTTTTCAGCCGTCAGACATCGGGAGCCTCATTGTAATACATCTGCATAGCATTGTAAGGCCAGCTTGCCGGACTCATCCCCTCATGCTGGATCATCCACCTATATTGTCGGGAAGACTGGTGCAGAACAAGACATGACAAGTGTGACATGCAGAAGTCAGGACTTACCATCAGGATCTTGCTGACATCATGGACATCCGAGCAGCAGAAGGTGCTGGAGCCCAACAGCAACAGGATCCTGGCGGAACATCCATCCCATGCTGGGTGGATTCTGCAGCAGCTCACGGAAGGTGGAAAGTCACTGTTGAGGGTCTGCTCACCACAGATGATCACCGATGGGGTGGGGAGGAAGGTCCAGCTGAGTTTGGGGGAGAAAGATGTACTGGGGGCTGGGAGAGTGTTGTGGGCGGTGAGGTTGGGAAAGCGAATGAAGGTGGAGGGGGGGGTTTGGGAGTGGGAAGGTAGTACGGGGAGAGAAGAGGTTAATGGTGGAGAAGACGGCAACTGGAGAGGAAGGTGAAAGGGAAGGAGTTTGGAGGGGGGAAGGAGTCCAGAGAGGGTAAGGAAGGAGTCCGGGGTTGGGGGACGGGGGTAGAGGAAGGAATCTGGGGTGGGTGGGGAGGGGAAGAAGGAGTCTGGGGTGGGTGAGTGGGGAGGGGAGGAAGGAGTCTGGGGGGGGGGTGGTGGAGGGGGAGGAAGGAGTCTGGGGTGGGGGGGTGGTGGAGGGGGAGGAAGGAGTCTGGGGTGGGGGGGTGGTGGAGGGGGAAGAAGGAGTCTTGGGTGAGTCTGTGGGGGAAGGTGGGGATGGAGTCCGGGGGGTGGGGAGGAGGAGTCCGGAGTGGGGGGGAAGGAAGGAGTCCCGGGTTGGGGAAGAGGGTTGTAGGAAGGAGTCTGGGGTGGGTGGGGGGGGGGGGGGGTTGGGGGGGAAGGAGTCTGGGGAGTGGACAGGATGGGGGAAGGAAGGAGTCCGGGAGGGGGTGGAGAGGAAGGCGAAAGAGGTCCGGGGAGGGGAGTGGGAGGGAGGAGTCCATAGAGGGGGAGGATTAAGGGTGGAGGAGGAATCAACAAGGGGGAAGGACTAAATCACGGGAATCTGGAGTGGGGAGAGAAGGAGTCCCAAGGGGGGGAAGGGTTTCGGAGGGGGAATGTCCAAGTGAACGTACAAGGGAGGGCTCTGTTGAGTCTATGACTACCTCCTGGGGAGAAAACTGAAGGTGGGTATGGATTGAGGGAATGGTGAGTGTGACTGAGTGCAGAGTTAGGCGGTAGGGTGGGAGGGTGAAGATGCAATGGTACCAGTAGAAGGGATGACGAGGGTAGTTGGTGGGGACTCAAAGGCAGACACAGACCCTGGGGGTGGGAAGGAGGAGGTTGGGGAGGTTAATGTGGTTGGGGGTGGGATTTTTGAAAAGGAAGGGAACCTGCATGTTCATTTGGACATCCTAAAAAGAAAAGGGTTGTGGTTGGTAGGTGACGATGGGGAGGTGGAAGGTGATGCTAGAGGGGTATACTGTGGGAGGACCCGCGAAGCCTGTACATGAATCTGAAAGACATTATTACACATTATTCGATGAAAGTGAATATATTTCCAGATTGTAAAGTGACAAAATGTTTTCACTCATGCAACCAACTGTGATCAGGATTTCTTAACATTTCAATCCTTAGATTTCTAGGTGCTGCCTTGACATCTGCAGCTTGGGTGGAGACAGCCTGTGCAATGGTTGCCCTGTTGCCTCTGATGACTTCGGTGTGGTACCTCTGGAGAGCCGAGGTCTCGAGGGCCCCAGCTTGCTTTGGCTGTCCTCCTGTGGGCCAGTTGCTCCCTCTGCAGTGATAGAGGATGATGTTGAGGGGTTCACAGGCAAAGGGGACTCAGAGGGAGAGGGCAGCCTCTGAGATTCCTGAGTGGATGACCCAGAGGTGTCTTGCTGCTCCTCCTCCCTTTGTGCCCCCGAGGGCCCTGGCCTGACTCCTTGAGGGGAAGGAGCACCTGGACGGATGTTGAGGTGCCCTGTTTCCCCTCTCGCATTGTCACTGCAGGAATTCACCCATTGGTCCTGTGATGGAGATGCAGGTCTGTGAGCATTTCCACATTCTACTGGACCAGGGTCTCCATGATGTCAGCCATCCTCCTCATGGAGACTTCCAAACGTGCACATGTGGGCACTACTTCATCAGAGGGCAGGCAGACACACTCCTCCAGCTTGCTTGCCACTCTGTAAAGGGCTTCTAGCAGCTCTGTGTGATGTTCCCCTGCCTTCTGCTGACTCTCCACAATGAGTTGGAAGGCCAAATCCAGAGGCTTGTCATCTGACTTGGACCCCACAGATGCCTGATCCTCAGCAGTCCTCTGAGTGCCAGGGAACTTGGCTGAACCTGCCTCCTCCTGTTGCAGACATGTGTCCGTGCGGTGGCCACAAGATTGTGAACCTGAGCCTGTTCTAGATCTAGGTCCCACTGAGGTGTGTGTCTCTGCGTTGGTGGAGGGTGTGGGTAAGTGCTGTGACGGGTCTTCCAGGCTGCTTATTTCCAGCTCTTCAATGGAGGGGGAGTACTCTTGGCTGGAAGTGAGGACATGGATGCAGCTGAGGGACTGGCTGGCTGAGGGTGTCAGTCACTTGGCAGAGCTCCCTGTGAACCAAAGTAGAGATAATTAGTGCATGGCAGCAGAGTCAAAAGCATGAGAGAGAGCACTCTCAGTTGTGTTGAGAGAGAGATGACGTGGTGCAGGATCATCATGAAGGTGTTCACTGCTGACCTCACTGTCACCACTGCCACAGTCCACATCCTCACCGGTCAGCGCGATGGCACACTGCTCAAAGTGAGTGAGGGGTCTAATGTGGGCCACTCCACCCTGGTCCTGGAGCTCTCCCTGCTGATGTGAGCAGGCTTCTCCTGCATGAAGAGAGATGGAGAGAGTGTGGCACTGTGTGGAATGTTTGTGTGGTGAACGAAGCCATGGACAGGATGAGGACGTAAGCTCCAGAGAATATGAGCCTGATGGAGATGTGAGGGTGTGTGTGTGAGTTAGTGGTGTTGTCTCTTGAGGTGTGAGATCCCTGTGGATGTGAGATGGATTTGGGAGTGAGAGAGTTAAGAGTGAAGAGAAGGGTGACTTACCCTGGCGGAATGGATGAGACCATTCATCCTGTAGTGCCACCGGGTGTCTGTCCTCTCTTCCAGAGTGTTGGTGATGACCACCACTGCCACTGCCTCCCATGCTGGATTGGAGACCTTATTTGCTGCTCTTTGCCCAGAGCGGGGTTAGAGGACACCACAGTGGGCCTTCACTGCATCCAAAAGGCACTCAAGGGAAATGTCACTAAACTGGGTGTGGGAGGCTGCAGTCATCTTGCCTTTTCGGGGCCGTGTCTCCTTTGCAGCAGTCCTGGGCTGGAAGCACTGAGAGGTGTGCACGCAGCTGCACTTTAAACATAGCACCCAGCGTGATGAAGCGGCGAGGTGACGGTGTGACGGGTGAATGAGAGCATGTTTCCCAGGAATGCATTATTAATGAGACGGGAATGGGACGATACAGCGTGAAAAGCAGCCATTGCAGCTGGCAGGTAAAACGTCCTTTTTCCCATCGTTACCAGACTTAGTGCAAATGTGGGATGATTCCGCCCATAGACTTAGATAGTGATGGTGTAAAGGCAGAGATGAGGAGAGTTTCTAGACTGTGTTCAGGATACTTTATTTTGACCATTGTGTTTCTAGTCTAATGAGGAAGGAGGCATTGCTGGATGTGGTTCTGGGGAAATGAAGTGGATCAAATGAATCAAGTATCAGTAGGGGAACATTTAAGAAAAGAGAGAATATGAGAAGAGAATGGCAGCTAACATATAAGGTAGCCCAGCAACTGCAGGCCAGTCAGTTTAACCTTGGTGGTGGGAAAGCTTCTAGGGCAAACTAACAGTTACTTGGACAAGTGTGGATTGATTAAGGAAAGCCATCAGGGGTTTATTAAAGGTAAATAGTGTTTCAGTAATTTGATTTTTTTGATGAGGTAACAGAGACGGTTGGTGAAGGTCATGATGGTGGTGTACAAGGACTTCTAAAAAGTGTTTGTTAAGGGTGTTAGCAAAATTAAATCTCATGGAACAAAAGAGACAGTAGCACACAACATGGCAGAGTTACTGAGAGTAGTGGTGAACGGTTGATTTTCAGAAGATACACAGTGGTGTTCCCCAGGGGTGGATATTAGGGAGTGAAGCAGAGTTAGTGTTTCACGTCGAGAACCTTTCATCAGAATCTGAAACGAGATCTTTAGAGAGAGAAACAGAAGTTGCTGCCTGAGCTGCTGAGTTATCTCCAGTTTTCCTGTGATCCTTCACCCTGACACCATTCCAGTAAATCTCTGCACCTTCATTGCCATCCTTAAAGTGTACAGAATTAAACATAACTTGCTTTTGTACCCTATGCTTCTACTGAGAAGATAAGGATGCCTTTTGGCTGCCTTTTAGCAGCCTCTCCGACTTGACCTGCCACCTTCAAAGATCGCAGGTCATGGGCTGAAGCTGCACTATGAGCCACCCACACTTCAGCTTGAGAGGGTTAAAAGCTGGAGAGAGGAAGATCTGTTTCCTGTATGTGTGGGAGGGAAAACCTGAGAAAGTGAAACTGATTTGTGTCTGTAATGATTTGCTGTAGAATGAGACTGGCTCCCAGTGTTGGTGCTGCGTCTGCATTGTCTTCATTTCAGAATCACTGAAAGGCCTGTCCAGCTATTTCTTTATCCTTGCAGACTGTGCTTGGGGAGTTGGAGGGCAGGCGGCTGACCTTTCTTCGGACGGTCCGAGCCCCGGGCTAGCAAAGATGTGGTGGTTCCAGCAGGGGATGAGCTTCCTTCCAGCCGCACTGGTCGTCTGGTCAGCTGCTGCCTTCGTCTTCTCCTTCATTACAGCCGTCCTGCTCCGACACGTCGACCCTCTGGTGCCTTACATCAGGTCAGTAAGAGCGAGAGTTTAAACGAAACAAGCTGCTGGCGGCATTGCTCCTGACAATATACTAACTGCTGACTGTCCCGGGTTAGTTAGCATCTGACCAAAGGTCAGTGGCTGAAAGATGATGCCGTGCAACTGGCGCAGTTATTGAGTGTTTCCAGCATTCTCTGTCTTATTGCCAACGTCCAGCATCCGCAGGATTTTGCTGCTAAACGCGTGAAATTATCTGCCTGGGTTAGTCTCTCTCTCCAGGAGTTCCCCCATCCCACTAATAAAAAGAGTGGGGAAAAAAGTAAAACTTGTCCGAACTGGTCTTGTACACCTTAAAATGGAACTCCAGTAAGACTGGTGCCAGTATTACTGATTTTTGCTGAGACTTTTGGGATTGGCTTTCCTTCTCTTTGATTGTCTTGTAGCCCAGGAAATGCAGAGGAGGCCAGTCTGAGAGAGAGACCCACAGACAGCCTTCCAGCCTTGGGAGGCGAAGGGTCACAACTAAGACATTGACTTTTGCTGCAGGCCACCAGCACTTGCATCTTTTATTTCTGAGATTATTTGGTACCCTGTACTCTCCATTAATTTCAGATCGTCCAGAACATTGCTGTCCATATCCTAACTGGCACCACACCCAAGTCACCCATTAGCCCTGTGCTCACTCACCTACATTGCCTCCTGTCTGGCAAGTCTCAATTTTAAAATTCTCAAAATGGTTTCAAGTCTGTCCATGGTCTGTCTGCTCCCTATCTCTGTAATCTCCTCCAGCCCCGCAACCTCTAGTTGTCTGCAATCTTTCAATTGCAGCCTCTTGTGCATCACCAATTTTAATTGCTGCACCATTGGTCTTTAGTTGCCTAGGCCCAAGCTCTGGAACTCCCTCCTAACTTCTCCACCTCTCTACCTCACTTTCCTTCTTTGGGACACTTTTTGAAACCTACCTCTTTGACCAAGCTTTTTGCTGTCTATCTTAATATCTTCTGTAGTTTGATCTCTAATTTTAACTGATAACTTTCCTGTTTAGTGCTTCAGACATCTTGCTGTGTTTAAGGTGCTATATAAATGCAAATTGCATGTAGGTCAGTGGATGTTCCTCTTCAGCTGTCACCAGAAAGCAATAGAAAATAAGGTAGCAAGTTAAATAAAAGGATCAGATGTTAGATTGTAGGCAGTACACCATTTTCTTGTGACAATGGAACTGTCTCAGTGTTATTGTTGCTGGTGTGTTTGACTTTAGTAAATGCAGCAGGTCCAGTTCCTTTAGGTTTGTCACACTTAGGCGGAGCATGTTCCTTTTTAATCCTCAATCATTGTGGGGAGTCTTAATTGGGGCTGACACCGGACACAACAGCTCAATAGACCAGCTAACCTGAGCTTGTCTTTTTCTGAGTGTTCTTATAAGGCTTTGGGGCTCTTAGTAATGTGTTGAGGATATGGTCACTACTTCTGTGAGGAAGAGATATAAGAACAGGAGAGGACCTTCCAGCCCCTTGAATCCATTCCACAGTGAGATCACAGCTGATCTGTATCTCATATCTCTCAATATCCTCACCCAGCAGAAATCTATTCAACTTAGTTTTGAAAACTCCAATTGACCTCCAGAATTCACAGCCTTTCGCAGAGAGAGTTACAGACTTCCACCATCCTTTGTGTGAGAAACTTAGGACATTTGCTCATTAAAGTCGATGCTGATCTTTTCTTTTTCCCCCCAATTCCGCTCTCTCCCCACCCCCCCCCTCCCCCCACCCAGTAAGCATTGGCTGTAGCTCGGGTTTGATTCCACAGCTCCAACCTCCAACCCTCAACCCCTCACCCGTGTGGGCTGTCTGTATCCAGGCAGTGAATACTGGGAAGTGTCCACAGGAGGAGGGGGGTCAATCACAGCCAAGCTCCACAGATGATCTTCACATGCCTGTTTCTTTTTCAGTAGGGATCACTGGGTGGTGAGGGAGAATGGCTGATTTTTCCTATTCAAACCCATTTATACCAAGGTTAATTGTTGTGCATCTACAGCTGTCCCATTGTAAACCAGCCATCTCAGCACAGATCAAAGGATTTTTCTGGTCACTAAGACTTATAGCCACATTGGGAGATGCGTTTAACCAACTGATCAAGGGAGTTGGAGTTGAATTTCTTATTAAAAGCAAAATACTGTGGATGCTGGAGATCTGAAATAAAAACGAAAAGTGCTGGAAAAACTCAGCAGACTTGATGAGTTTTTGTAGCACTTTTCATTTTTATTTCTGGATTGCTTATTATTGTTCTTTAAGCATAAGGAATTCTGAATTGGTGTTTTGTGACTGTGTGCTGATTTTAGTTTAGTGAAATTTGAGACAAAAAAAAACATTTCTATTCCGTGGGATGTGGTGGCCGCTGGAGAGGCCATGGATGTTGCCCATCCCTAATTGCTCTTGAGAAGGTGGTGGTGAGCTGCCTTCCTGAACTGCTGCAGTCCATGTGGCGTAGGTACACCCACAGTGCTGTTAGGGAGAGAGATCTAAGTGTAAATGATTTAATCAGAATCTGCCCAATTGTAATCAGACAGCACAGTCTGGAATCATTTCAAGCAGGAGGTTACCTTAAGCACTTGAAAAGTTTCTAAACACCACTTCCATTTTTGTGTAATGTTGTTTTGTGATGACAGTAAATGCTTTTCGAAAATGCAGCCAGACTAATGCGAAAGGCTGAGGAAAGGGTTAATCAGTCTGTCTGAGACAGGATGCACAGTGAAACCAAATATAGACTTGAAGCTGTTAAACACCTCCCTTCCTGTTAAAACTGACTGTTTAGGACAAATCTCTCCCCTTCTCTCTGTCTCCCAGAACTCTTGCTGCCTTTCCATGTCCCCTCTGTCAAGTTCCTTCGGTTTCTGTGACTTGTTCCTTCTTTCTGTTTTAATCAAGCAGTAAATCTTATTTCATTCTCCCTCATGGAAGTTCCAAATTCTAACCATGCGGTGGAGGTTGGAGATACAAGTTCAAATCCCCACCACAGCAGCTGGGGGAATTTAAATCTAAATTCAATTAATAAATCTGGAATAAAAAAGCAATTCTCAGTGATGATGATCATGAAACTATGAGATTGTCGTAAAAACCCATTTGGATCCTTAATGTCCTTTAGGGAAGAAAAGCAGCCATCCTGATCTGGTCTGGCCTACATGCGACTCTGGACCCATAGCAATGTTGTTGACTCTTAAATACCCAAACTGGCCAAGCAAGCCGTTCAGTTATATGAAACAGCTGGAGCAATGTTCAATAAGAATAACACTGGATGGAGCACCTGGCATGGACCTAGGCACTAGAAACGATAAAGCCACACTCTGCCCAATTGATCTTGCAAAGGCCTCCACGCTAACATCTGTGGACTTGTACAAAATTGGGAGAGCTATCCCTTAAACTAGTCCAGCAAGTGCCCGACTTGGTCATACTCACCCAATTATAGCTTACAGACAATGTGCCAAACTCTTCCAAAAATATCCCTGGGTATGTTCTGTCCCACCAGCAGGATAGACACACTAAAGGTGGTGGCACAATGATATACAGTTGGGTGGGAGTTGCCCTGGGAGCCTCCACGACTGATTGAGCTGGCCATGAGGTTCAGAAGATCTGCCAGACTGGGATTACTAGGTGGTGAGAGAACCAAAAAGAGGAAAGAACATATTTGACCTTGTCCTTGCCAATCTACCTGTTGCATTTGTCCATAGGAGTATTGGTAGGAGCAACCACCATTCGGTCATTATGGAAACAAAGTCCCGCCTTCACATTGAGTATACACTCCATCATGTTATGTGGTACTACCACTATGCTAATTGGGAGCAAATTTGAACAGATGTAGCAACTCAATACTGGGCATTGTGAGGCACTGTGGGCCATCAGCAACAGCAGAATTGTACTCAACCACAATCTGTAACCTCATGGCCCAGCATATCCCCCACTCTACCATTACCACTAAGCTGGGGTATCAACCTTGGTTCAAAGAAGAGTGCAGGAGGGTATGCCAGGAGCAGCACCAGGCACACCTAAAAATGAGGTGTCAACCTGATGAAGTTACAACACGTAAGAACATAAGAGCTAGGAGCAGGAGAAGGCAATTCAGCCCCTCGAGCCTGCCCCACCATTCAATACAATTATAGCTGATCTCATTTCGGCCTCAACTCCAATTTCCCGCCCTCTCCCCATAACCTTTCAACCCATTACTAATTAAAAATCTGTCTATCTCCTCAAATTTATTCAGTGTCCCAGCATCCACTGCACTCTGAGGTAGTGAATTCCACAGATTCACGACCCTTTGAGAAAAGTAATTCCTCATCTTTGATTTAAATCTACCACCCCTTAGCCTAAAACTATGGCCTCTCATTCTAGAATGCCCCACAAGAAGAAGCATCTGCTCCACATCTACTTTGTCTATCCCCTTTAGCATCTTATATACCTCAATTAGATCTCCTCACATCCTTCTAAACTCTAGCGAGTATAAGCCTAAACTGCTCAATCTCTCCTCAAAAGACAAGCCTCGTATCTCTGGAATCAATCTAGTGAACCTCTTCTGAACCGCCTCCAATGCAACTACATCCTTCCTCAAGGGGGCCAAAACTGTGCACATACTCCAGGTGCAGTCTCACTAATGCCTTGTACAGTTGCAACAACACTTCCCTATTTTTATACTCTCTTCCTTTAGCAATAAATGCCAAAATTCCATTTGCCTTCTTTATTACCTGCTGTACCTGTATGCTAGCTTTCAGCGACTACATGACTTTCAGGACTACATGAATGTTAAACAATGGAAGCAGCATGCTATAGACAGGGCTAAGTCATACCAAAAATAACAAATCAGATCAGAGCTCTGCAGTCCTGCTACAACCAGTTGTGAATGATGGTGGACAATTAAACAACTCACTGGAGGAGGAGGCTCCACAAATATCCCCATCCTCAATGATGGGGGAGCCTGGCAGATCTATGCAATCATTTTCAGCCAAAAGTGCCAAGCGAATGATCCTTCTTGGCCTCCTCCTGATGTCTCCAGCATCATAGATACCAGTCTTCAGCCAATTCGATTCACTCCACGTGATATCAAGAAACAGCTGAAGACACTGGATACTGCAAATGCTCTGGACTATGACAACATTCTGGCTATAATACCGAAGACTTGTGCTTCAGAACTTGCCGCATCCCTAGCCAAGCTACCACTGCAACACTGGCATCTACCTGACAATGTGGAAAACTGCCCCGGTATGTCCTGTCCACAAAAAGCAAGACAAATCCAAACGGGCCAATTACCGCCCATCAGTCAACTCTTGATCATCAGCAAAGCGATGGATGGTGTCGTTGCAGCGCTATTAAGTGGCACTTATTCAGCAATAACCTGCTCACCGATGCTCAGTTTGGGTTCCGCCAGGGCCACGCAGCTCCTGACCTCATGACAGCCTTAGCCCAACCTTGGACAAAAAAGCTGAGCTCCCGAGGTGAGGTGAGAGTGACTGCTCTTGACACTAAGGCAGCATTTGAGCTAGTGTGGCATCAAGGAGTCTTAGCAAAACTGGAGTCAATGGGAATCAGGGGGGAAACTCTTCACTGGTTGGAGTCATACCTAGCACAAAGGAAGATAGTTGTGGTTGTTGGAGGTCAACCATCTCAGTGCCAGGATATTACTGCAGGAGTTCCTCATGGTAGTGTCCTTGGCCCAGCCATCTTTGGCTGCTTCATCAATTACCTTCACTTCAAAATAAGGTCAGAAGTGGGAATGTTTGCTGATGATTGCACAATGTTCAGCACCATTCCCGACTCCTCAGACACTGAAGCAGTCCATGCCCAAATGCAGCAAGACCTGGACAATATCCAAGCTTGGGCTGACAAGTTGCAAGTAACATTCACACCACACAAGTGCCAGGCAATAACATCTCCAACAAGAGAGAACCTAACCATCGCCCCATGACATTCAATGGCATTACCATTGTTGAATCCCCCACTATCAAGATCCTGGGGGTTACCATTGACCGGAAACTGAACTGGACCAGCCATATAAATACTGTGACTACAAGAGCAGGTCACAGGCTGGGAATCCTGTGATGAGTAACTCACCTCCTGACTCCCCAAAGCCTGTCCACAATCTACAAGACACAAGTTAGGAGTGTGATTGAAAACTCTCCACTTGCCTGGATGCAGCTTCAACAGCACTTCTCACCTGCCGCTAGTCTGATTTTTGGACAATTTCACTTGGTCTCTGCTCTTCTTCCGACAATGACATGGGAGTTTTTCCATTCGCCCAAGGGCAGATGTGACTTTGGTTTCAAGTTGCATCTGAAAGACAGCACTTCTGAAAGTACAGCTCTCCCTTGGTACTACACTGAAGTATCAGCCTGGATTATTCGTCTTGGTCTCTGGAATAGTGCTGCACACTGAGCCATGGCTGGCAGATTCTACACAGACCAATCAATGCAGAGCAGCAATAAACCCAATGCTGAGCTCCGCAGCCAGATAGCCAGAGTGCTGCCTGACCTCCCTGCACCACCTTTCCTCTCCTAGCTTGGCACTTGCTCCTGCCATGGCATGGGAACAGAAACCTGCAGCTCACACAGGAATGCTCCCATTATTCCGAAGGCTGACTCCTATTTGAGAGGAGGCGAAGGAGAGAGGACCTTTGAAAAATATAATTTGCTAAATGGAGCAGGAAAGGTTAATCCAGGCACTGTTTCAATTTTGAGTGTGATGGCAGGGCAAGGTGCAAATTGAGAAAGTGGGCAATGCTGACAGTGGCCTTTGGCTGGGGCAGTGGGGAGACACCATTGAACACATCACAGTCACCATGGCCAGTCTACAAGTCTGTGATGTGGATGGGGCTTTGAATACAACACTGTAAACCTCTCTCAGTTAGTGTCGATCTCAAGGCCACCTGGCTCGAGCAGGATGTGAAACTTCAACATCTGACAGTGCTTAAAATAGTCCTGAGGCATGCAAATGACTAAACCTACTCAATACTCACTCTCAACTTCTGCCTTTCAACTCACATTCTCCTTGTTTCACACATACTGTTTCCCTAATTACATGCTGTAAAACTCTTCATACCTGATATTGTTACAAGCCTTAAATCACTGGCTAGCAGGAAAGCTGGTCTATAAATGTATCTCAAGATGAGACATTGCACACTGTACATTCAGACTGTTATTGGGATGTACTTATTTTTGTTCTTAGTTTCACTGGGCCACATTTCTTCACTGCATCAGTAGTTCCCTAAAAGGTGCATTTATTGTGATGATTTCTGCTTAGCGACCCTGAGGCCATACACTAACAATTAGTCTATCAAAAGGGCAGTGTGTGTCTCTTTGAGGCATGGGGCTCTATCTGTCTCTCAGACCGGGGGTTACAGCTGGATGTGGGTACTCACCATCTTGTGTTTATCTCTCACAGTGACACTGGCACAACTCCACCTGAACGATGTGTGTTTGGGATCATGCTGAGTATTTCTGCCTTCTTAGGTAAGAACCGACTCTAGTTACATCCTGAAAACTTCTATTTTCTTCTTAAATTTCTCTTGTGTAGAGAGCTGTCAGATGTTTAACTCTTAATACTTTAATTGGAACTTTTGAATGATGATGGGAGTGGGATGTGGTGAATGTGTTTAACCCTTTCTCCCTTATTAAAACAGGTCAATTTTCCTGCATCCTCCCTGTAATAAAGGGAAATTTCAGCATGCTTACTGGATGGTTTTTAGTTATCTTATTATCTTGTTTGAATGCTTTAGAATTGCTAAATCAGCTTGGGGAGGACAGTGTGGGTGATCCTGTCACAGGGCAATGGATTATGCCTGAAAATTTCAAGTTGGATCACTGCAGAGTAATGCCAGTAGCTGATGAAATCGCCCTCAAGGATAAAGTGTGAAAGTGTGATGACCTGTGTGTTTTGGGAAGCATGTTTTTTTTTTTTATGTGATGCCCCTTTAAAACTAAAGTAGGCTGGGAAGTAGAAATAGCAGGATATATTGGATGAATATGTAGCTGAAGAAATAGTGTGAGGGGGAGTGTTTCAGATTCCTGGGACAGTGGGACCGGTTCTGGGGGAGGTGGGACCGGTACAAACTGGACGGGTTACACCTGGGCAGGACTGGGACTGATGTCCTAGGGGGAATATTTGCTAGTGTGGTTGGGGAGGGTTTAAACTAAAATGGCAGGGGGATGCGAACCTATGCAAGGAGTCAGAGGAGGGGGAATCAAGGACAAGAACAAAAGACAGAAAGGGGACTAAGAAAAGTGGTAGGCAGAGAAATGAAAGGCAAGAATCAAACAGGGCCTCAGTGAAAAATAGTGGGAACAGGACAAGTAGTGTTAAAAAGACAAGCCTTAAGGCTTTGTGCCTGAACACGAGGAGCATTCGCAATGAAGTGGATGAATTAACCGTGCAAACAGATGTATAGAGGTATGATACAGTCATGATTATGAAGACATGGCTGCAGGGTGACCAGGGATAGGAACTGAATGTCCAGGGGTATTCAGTATTTAGGAAGGACAGACAAAAAGGAAAAGGTGATGGAGAGGAAATTTACGCAATAGTGAGGAAAGATATTAGCTCCAACAATGTAGAATCTGTATGGGTAGAGCTGAGAAACACGAAGGGGCAAAAAACATTAGTGGGGGTTATATATAGACCCCCAGACTCTAGTGGTGATGTTGGGAATGGCATTAAACAGGAAATTGGAGATGCATGTAATAAATGAACATGTTTTGGATTTCCAGCATCCGCAGTTTTTTTGTTTTTATATCTGTAATTATGGGTGACTTTAATCTGCATATAGATTGGACAAATCACATTAGTAACAATACCGTAGAGGAGGAATTCCTGGAGTGTATACAGGATGGTTTTCAATGAGAAAGGAATAATTGGCAATCTAGTTGTGCGAGGCCTCTTGGGGATGAGCAACCATAATATGGTAGAATTCTTCGTCAAGATGGAGAGTGACGTTGTTGACTCTGAGACTAAGGTCCTGAATCCTAATAAAGGAAACTACGATGGTATGAAACGCAAGTTGGCTATGATGGATTGCGAAACATTACTTAAAGGGATGACGGTGGATAGGCAACAGCAAACGTTCAAAGAGTGCATGGGTGAACTGCAACAATTGTTTATTCCTGACTGGTGCACAAGTAAAATAGGAAAGGTGGCCAAACCATAACTTACAAGGGAAATTAGAGATAGTATTAGATCCAAGGAAGAGGCATGCAAGTTGGCCAGAGAAAACAACAGACCTGAAGATTGGAAGCACTTTACAATTCAGCAAAGGAGGACCAAGGGATTGATTAAGAAGGGGAAAATAGAGTACAAGAGTAAGCTTTTGGGGAACCTAAAAACTGACTGTACAAGTTTCTATAGGTATGTGAGGAGAAAAAGATTAGTAAAGACAAATGTAGGTCCCTTACAGTCTGAAACAGGGGAATTTGTAATCGGGAACAAAGAAATGGCTAACCAACTAAATACATACTTTCACAAAGGAGGACATAAATAACATACCAGAAATGTTGGGGAACACAGGGTTTAGTGAGAGGGAGGAACTGAAAGAAATCAGTATTATTAGGGAAATGGTGTTGGAGAATTTGATGGGATTGAAGGCCGATAAATCCCCAGGGCCTAATAATCTACATTCCAGTGTATTTAAGGAAGTGGCCCTAGAAGTAGTGGATGTTTGTTGGTCATCTTCTGAGATTCTATAGACTCTGGAACAGTTCCTCCAGATTGGAGGGTAGCTAATGTAACCCCACTATTTAAAAAGGGAGGTAGAGAGAAAACAGGAAATTATAGACCAGTCAGCCTGACATCAGTAGTGGGGAAAATTCTAGAGTCCATTATAAAAGATTTAATACTGAACACTTGGAAAATAGTGGCAGAATCGGACAGTGTCAGCATGGATTTACGAAAGGGAAATCATGCTTGACAAATCTACTGAAATTTTTCGAGAATGTGACTAGTAGAGTTGATGAGGAGGAGCCAGTGGATGTGGTTTATTTGGACTTTCAGAAGGCTTTCGACAAAGTCCCACATAAGAGATGAGCATGTAAATTTAAAGTGCATGGGATTGGGGGTAGTGTATTGAGGTGGATAGAAAACTGGTTGGCAGACAGGAAACAAAGAGTAGGAATAAACGAGTCTTTTTCCGAATGGCAGGCTGTGAGTAGTGGGGTACCACAGGGATTGGTGCTGGGACCCCAGCTATTCACAATGTATATTAATGATTTAGATGAGGGAGCTAAATGTAATATCTCCAAATTTGCAGATGACACAAAGCTGGGTGGGAGGGTGAGCTATAAGGAGGATGTAGAGATGCTTCAGTGTGATTTGGACAAGTTGAGTGAGTGGGCAAATGCATGGCAGATGCAATATAATGTGGATAAATGTGAGGTTATCCACTTTGGTAGCAAAAACAGGAAGGCAGATTATACTGAATGGCTATAAATTGAGAGAGGGGAATATGCAACGAGACCTGGGTGTCCTCATACATCAGTTGCTGAAGATAAGCATGCAGGTGCAGCAGGCAGTAAAGAAGGCAAATGGTTTGTTGGCCTTCTTAGCGAGAGGATTCGAGTACAGGAGCAGGGATGTCTTGCTACAATTATACAGGGCCTTGGTGAGACCACACTTGGAATATTGTGGGCAGTTTTGCTCTCCTTATCTGAGGAAGGATGTTCTTGCCATAGAGGGAGTGCAGTGAAGGTTTACCAGACTGATTCCTGGGACTGACATATGAGGAGATGTTGAGTCAGTTAGGATTATATTCACTGGAGTTCAGAAGAATGAAGGGGATCACATAACCTATAAAATTCTAACAGGACTAGACTGGGTAGATGCAGGAAGGATGTTCCTGATGGAGGAGGAACCAGGGGTCACAGTCTAAGGATATGGGGTAGACCATTTAGGACTGAGATGAGGAGAAATTTCTTCACCCAGAGAGTGGTGAGCCTGTGGAATTTGGTACCACAGAAAGTAGTTGAGGCCAAAACATTGTAGGTTTTCAAGAAGAGTTAGATATAGCTCTTGGGGCGAAAGGGATCAAAGAATATGGGGAGAAAGTTGGATGATCAGCCATGATCATAATGAATGGTGGAGGAGGCGCGAAGAGCCAAATGGCTTACTCCTGCTCCTATTTTCTATGTTTCTATGTTATTCTAAAAGAGGGTTAATTGGTTTCCTGATTGTGACAGCATTCAGCTCCAAGAAGTGCCCATGCCACTTGGGGTTGAACAGTTAAGAAGCAAAGGGTAATAGAAAGCTAATTGCAGTGGGTTGGGTCAGCCAGTTTTTTTCAGTTTGGCTGTTGGAACAAACTGAGAATTGACGTAAAGGGGAAACAAGGAAGGTTTTCTCTGAATGGAACAGTTTTCTTAGTGTTTCCAGAGCCCAGCAGACCATTTAAAGAGGCTGGAGAAGGGAATCTCTGGGGATTCTGTATTATGAGAACTGTCATAACCTGAATGAGAGAGGGTTCATAGATGTACGCCTTGTCAGTGTTGACCGTGTCAAGGGTTTTCGGATGGAATGCGGGTGCTGGTGAATGTGATTCAATGACCGAAATGATTGGATGGCAAGTGAGAAATCCTACAAAACAGAGACTGTATTGGAAAGACTGAGATCGTACGTGGTCCCACATTTGTGCGGGAAGTAATGCGATGCTTCTAACTATGTGGGGTGTTTCTTTGTTGTATCGACTATTTAAAGTAAAATTACCTCCTTGTTTTAAATACTCTTTGTTAATTAATGTTTCAATTATGTTGACTTTAGCTGTTTGGTTTAAAAAGTGAAATCTTGTCCAGTGGTTGTCTTTCAACTGGTGTCATTGGGATTCATTTTTCAAAAAAATATCAGTCCTTCTGAGGATCATAATAAAGGGTGTAATTTAATTTCATGCATAATCCTTTTTATTAGATTAAATTGTGTTGGGCTAGCCAGTTTTTTTCTGTTTGGCTGTTAGAACACACTGAGAATTAATATATAAAGGAAACAAAAAAGGTTTTCTCTGAATGAAACAGTTTTCTCAGTGTTTCCAGAACCCTCCAGACTGTTTAAAGGGTTCAGAGATGGGAGTTTCTGGGGATTCTATGTCATCAGAACTATCGTGGTCTGAATGAGAGAGGGTTGGTAGACGTACTCCTTGTAGGTGTTGACCATGTCTGGGTCTTTAAATGGAATATGGCTACTGGTGATGCGTTTCAAGGACCAAAATGATTGAATGGCATGTGTAAATGCATCTTCTGAAGCCAAGACTGTACATAATTTGGCTGACTCTCCATTGTCATATGATTGTCTGACCAAACAAGGCCATTAACTGGGCTGCATTAAATTTTTTCAGTTTAACTTGAGCTGCATCAAACTTGGCAATTCCTGAACCCCACTTGGATATTGTTACATCTTGGAGCATTCTTTCCCATACAGGCAGTCACCCTTGATCAATCCAAGTTCCAAACACATTCCTATAATGCCCATAAAACAAAGCAAGATCACAAAATACATATTTTGCCTCTTCAACTCCCAGTTTCTCTCAGCCATTCCTTCCCCTGAACTTCCCCTTTAATGCTTAGCTGGCTGGGGAAAGCCCCCTCTCACTCTAGGTGCAATTATCTTTAAAGAAGACATTGCTAAAAGGGCCATTGCATTTACTCGGGGGCCAGAGCCCACATCAGAAATGTAGCGGCCCTCAATCATCCTGCTGCAACATACATGAACCTCATTTGTGTATACTTGAATACATCTTGCACAGTCCTAACTCCAGATTGTCTACTCCTGAATCCTACTTTATATTCCCAAATCTGAGTTGTCTGATCCTCAATCCTATCTGAATGACCTCATCCAGCCTGAATTTTCTTTGCTTCACCATTGGAAGCTGTGCTTTCAGCTACCAACACTCTGGAATTCCTTCTCTAAACCTCTCAACCTCCCTTTCCTCCATCAAGATGCTCCTTCAAACCTATCCCTTTGTCCAAGCTTTAGGTCACCGCCCTTATATCTCCTTCCATGGCTTGGTGTCCAATTTTTTAAAATAACTTTCCTGTGAAGCATCTTAGAACGTTTTACTAAGTTCAAGGTGCTAAATGATGAAAACTGTTATTGTTAAACTCCACTTATATGTTCCTGAATCCTAAATTCTTGAGTCTTTCTTGTATACACTTGAATTCAGTTTATATATCCTTGAATCCTAGTTCTCTAATCCTGAATCACATTTGTATACTCTTGAATCTCTTTTGAATGTTGCTGAATCCCATTTGGTACAAGGTCATTGACCTGAAACATTAACTTGTTTCTCTCTGCAGATGCTGCCTAACCTGCTGAGTTTTTCCAGCATTTTCTGTTTATGTTTCCGATTTCCAGCATCCGTAGTATTTTGCTTTTGTCTGAGTTGTCTATTGTGAATCCCACTGCTGTATTCCTGAATCCCACCCTGTCCTTTTAAATCAATTTCTAAACTTCGAAGAACTGAACTCGTGAGTTGTTGGCACCGTGTGATGAGGTGTATGATCAAAATGCTGCAGTTATAAATTCAGCAATCCCGGTCTTACAGGGACAACCCTACATGTCCTTCTGTGACTCCTCATCTATAATTTTGGTTCTCCAAAGTAGCATTGTCATGAACAAACTACAAACTATGCCCCACTGTGAAAGAATTCCTGGCAGTCTACAGTCTACCAAAGACAGCAGCTGAAGGAGCTCTGTGATTTTGTAATGTGCTTTAAGCAGCTTAATCATCATCACAAGGTTTGGTTTGTGTCATGTGTTCACTTTACACATATATCCGGGTTTAATGTCACTGGTTGAAGAAAAATGAAAAATTAGCACTAATATTACGCCATTCACGATGGTGGCTTGCTCAGCACATCCCAATGACCTTCACAGTCAGGGAAGGACTTTTGAAGTGTAGTCACTATTGTAATGTAGAGAAATGTGGCAGTCAAATTGTGCACAGTAAGATTCCACAAACAGCAATGCGATAACGATTAGATAACTTGTTTTAGTTGAAGGATAAGTATTGCCAGGAATCTGGTGGACATAAAATATCACATGGCACCATTCGACCCAAAGAATGGCTACTCCCATTATTGGTCCTTACAGTCCGGAGTATATCCTTTCCTGCTCTATATTCAGGTAAATGACAACAAGAGCCAGGGGTTAAGCAGTGGGCCCTCATCCTGTACTTTGGCCGATGGAACACATGATGTAGGATTTCCCTCTCTCAAGAACCGATATGAGGCATTGGCTTTGAACCAGAGGTTTTGCTCATTTAAATTGATTATATAAATGCACTGTACAGAATCAGATCAATATACTTCCACAGTACAGAAAGAACAAAAGTGAAACCCTACATCTCCCTTTATAAATGGGGTCATCTGATTCAGGAGTACCCTGAGCCTTTACATCTGAAGTCTGGGTTTGAATCAGGACTGAGTTTAGCACAGCATTATCTCCATTGGAATAAAATTAACAATCTCACAAGAAAGGCCTCAATATTGTTATCATTTAATATAAATCTTCCACCCTCCTTTCCTTAAGCAACTCCTAGAGTTCCATGGACAGACACACTTCCCCCACTTAGCTGAAGTGACTTTTACTTATGGGTGAACCATGGCATTGGGTGTTAGTGGCAATTTGACCACAGAAGCACCATAATCACACTTAATGTTGTCTTTCCCTGACATCCATACCTGTTGGATGCAGGTTCAATTTTGCATCATATAAAATGTATGTGTACATTTTATTTATCACTTGCTGTAAGAAATTGGGCCATTGTAGTGGGGGTTCAAAATCCGGCTCTGTCAGTTGTTTCTACGTTTTTTTTTGTTCTATTTGATGGGGCTGAGCTTGAAGCAGTTACTGTCTAATGGAGACATTGTCCTTCTGGGGAAGCTCATTCGCTCAAGGTTGCTTCACAAATTCTTCTGCATTGTGAAATTATAATTTAAGACTGCAGACAGTACAGGAGGAGTTACCACCAGGCTGATCCCCAAGCTTGAAGCTATGAGGAAAGTCAGTATAGAGTTGAGGTGTTTAGCCTGTAAATGAAGAGAATTGATAGAGGGATATAATGTTATTATTTTAGATTAAACTACGAGGCTCAAACTGCCTGTTCTTTTCCATTGATTTCCTTGTCCTCCTCTTTCCCAATGCTACCAGATTCTCTCCTCTTTCAAATGTGTTTATGTTCTTATGGGGTGTGGGCATCAGTGTCAATGCCAGCATTTATTGGCCACCTCTAGTTGTCCTGCAAAGATGCTGGTGCCTTATCTTCCAAACAGTTGTTTTGATACAACTGAGTTAAGGGTCAATCACATTGCTGAGTGGCTGGGTTAGATGTAGGCCGAACCGGATAAGGATGGCGGATTTCCCTCCCTGAAAGACATCAATGAACTAGATGGGTTATACAAAAATCTGAGCAACAACTTGTACTTATATGGCAGCTTTAATGAAATAAAACTTCCCAAGGCAATTCACAGAAGAGCTGTAAAGTAAGATTTAACACTGATCCACGTAAGGGGATATTGGGACAGATGAAGGGACAGACCGTATTGTAGCCAAATTTGCTGACAATACAAAGACGGGGAGGAAAGCAAGTTGGGAGGAGGATACAAACAGTCTGCAAAGGAATTTTGAAAGGTCAAATGAATGGGCAAAAATTTGGCAGGTGGGGTATAATGTGGGAAAGTGTGAGGTTATCTTGCAAAAATAATAGACAAGCAGAATATTATTTAAATGGAGAGAGAGATTGCAGAATGTTGCAGTACAGCAGGTGAAAGGAGGACTTGGAGGCAGTCAGCAGCACCTTGAAAAGCAATCCAATCCAGCCTAGTCCTATTCTGTCACTGAAGAGTGGAGTGGCTGCATTCTAAGAGAAATCAAAGTGTGACATCACAGGAAAAGAGATGAGATTGGTCAATATTTTGCTTGCTTATCTACAAAACTCATGTAATTTATTAGTAATTGTAAGGCTTTATTAGCTGTAATAAGATTTATTAGCAGTAGTGAAGGTTATTAGGAGTAGCAGGGTTTATTAATTATAAATTAAGAAAATAAATTAATTGACACACAATAAAGATGGCAGGGCAGATGATGCATTGTGACTGCAGAATGTGGGCGCTCTTGGAGATCAGTGTGATCCAGGCAAACATGTCTGCAGTAAGTATCATTGGCTTGAGGAGCTTCAGCTCAGAGTCATTGAGCTGGAGGCTGAGCTGTAGACATAGTGATCAGGGAGGGGGAAAATTAACCTGGATGCTTTATACCAGGAGGCACTCACACCTCTTAGGATAAGGTCTTCTGATTTGGTCAATGGCCAGGGACAGGAACAGGAGGATGTGACTACGAATGAGGCAGATATGGGGACCCAGAGGGAGAAGTGGAGGATCCTCAGCCTTTGCAATTGTCCAGCAGGTTCGAAGTACTTGCAACCTGTATGGCTGAAAGCAGTGGCTGCAGGGTGGTTGACCATGGCTTCATGGTACAGGAAGCCATTCAAGCAGGGGGAGTTGATAGAAATGTAGTGGTAGTAGGGTACAGTATAGTCAGGGGGACAGACATAGAGAGCAGAAGTCCAGACTGCTGTGCTGCCTGCCCGGTGCCAGGGTTCAGGACATCTGATCCAGGCTGGACAGGATCTTGCAGTGCGAGGGGGAGGATCCAGTTGTTATGATCCATGTAGGTACCAATAACATGGGTAGAACTAGAAAGATGTTCTGCTGAGGGAGTATGAGCAGAACGTCAAAGGTAGTAATCACTGGATTACTACCTGAACCACGAGCAAATTGGTGTAGGGAAATTCAGATTGGAGAGCTAAATGCATGGCTCAAAGATTCGTAATGGATTTCAATGCATGAGGCACTGGCACCAGTACTGGGGAAAGTGGGAGCTGTACTGTTGGGATGAGCTTCATCTTATATTTAATTGGTATTTACCTAAAGTAAGTTAATAAACTAAAGTAACTTTCTTCTAGCCTTAGACAGGAATAAACAAGCTACTGGAGAGCAGCTGATTAGTTAATTAGCTAACTAGTCTCCATTCCAAAGACTATAAATATAGACGTCCGGGTGCAGCTTTGCAAATAGTGCAGATTGCAAGCAGAGAGAGCTGATATGAGTTTGGTGAGGGAGGAGGAATTGATTTTTTTCCTCTTTTTTTACTTCAGTGCAGTGGAAGGAGCTGGTTGATGAGTAACTGGTAAGCCAATTAGGAATTAAAAAATGTATAACTCTATAAAGTATAAAGTGTTAATTTTGTTCTTAAACTTTGCTATTAAAATCTAATCTAGTCTGTAATTAGCAGTAACCGGAAAGCACCGTGTAAGCAGGTTAAGTTCTTTCTTGCAGTTTAAGCAGGGGAAACTCACTCTCAGCTGTAGTAGCTGAGTAGTTAATTAGCTAATTGGTTGAATCTGGTTACTATAGCCCCAGTTCAGTTTACAAAAACTCAGTGTTTTTAATGCAGCCTTGGCAAACAGAATGTAGCTGAGCTGAATGAATAAAGCCTTGAAGTTTGGTGAGAGGGGGAGTTTGGGGAAGGAGGTGTTCGTTTCCTTTTTCTACTTTTCTCACCACTTGGAATTAGTTCTTGCTCTACTATAGGGAAAGAAGCTAGCTGTTTGGTGAGTATCTGGTAAGTGGGTTAGTTCTATTCATTCCATAAGGTTTAAAATAGTACACAAATTGGTGGTAAAGTTAATAAAATATTTAAGAAAGCAGCATAAATAAGTGATTAATATAATTAAGAAATTACTGAAAACACATTAAGGATAACAGGACAGCTGGTGTCAGCAAGGCTGCGGCATGTGGGAGCTCCTGGATAACATTGTGATCCAGGGCAAACACGTCTGCAGTATGTGTTTGTGGCTTGAGTCATTGAGCTGGAGGCTGAGCTGCAGAATCTGTGACACACCAGGGAGGGGGAAAGTTACCTGGATGCTTTGTACCAGGAGGCAGTCACACCACTTAGGATAGGGTCTTCTGATTAGGTCAGTGGTCAGGGACAGGAGGGAGTGACTTGCGAGTGAGACAGGTAAGGGGACCCAGAGGGTAGGAGTGTGAGCCTTTGCAATTGTCTAGTACGTATGAGGTTCTCTCAGTTTGTTTGGATGAGAGTGGGGGCTGCAGGGTGGATGAGGAAACTGACCATGGCACCATGGTACAGCAAGCCATTCAAATGGGGGGAGCAAAAATGAATTTAGTGGTTGTAGGGGACAGTATAGTGAGGGAGATTGACACTTCTGTGCAGCAAAGTGCGGGAGTCCAGACGGCTGTGTTGCCTGCCCAGTGCCAGGGTTCGGGGCATCTGATCAGGGCTGGAGAGGAACTTGCAGTCGGAAGGGGAGGATCCAGTGGTCTTGGTCCATGTAGGTACCAACAGCATAGGCAGGATGAGGAAGAACACTTTGCATAGTCAGTATGAGGAGTTGGGAACCAAATTAAGAAGCAGAGCCTCAAAGGTAATAATTTCTAGACTATCACCTGAGTCAAGTGAAAATTGGCATAGGACAAATTAGATTAGAGAAATGAATGTGTGGCTCAAAGGCTGCTGTGGGAGAAGTGGGTTCTGGTTTGTGGGGCACTGGCACCAGTATTGGGGTAAGTGGGATCTGTACCATTGGGACCGTCTACACCTGAACCGTGCTGGGGCTGGTGTCCTCACGAACCGCATAACTAGGGAAGTAGAGAGGGTTTTAAACTGAATAGTGGGGGCAAGAGATCAAATTTGGGAAGGTGCAGTAAACCAAAGAGTAGAGACAAGGCAAGAGAGACTGTGTATGGGAAATGATAAACAGACTGTGACAGAAGGGGACAAAGAATACAAATCTGAGTAAATCAGCAGATAAGGCTAGATACTACAATAAAAACAAATGGACAAAACTAAAAGCTCTGTATCTAAATGCATATAACATTCAAAACAAAACAGATGAACTAATAAAGCAAATAGAAATAAATAAGTCCAATCTGATAGCCATTACAGAGACATGGCTACAGGATGACAGATTAGGACCTGAATATTGAAGGGTACGTGACGTTTAGGAAGGATCGGAAGTCAGGAAAAGGTGGAGGGGTGCCTCTGTTAATTAATGATAGGTCATCCCCCTCTGATGTGCTTATACTAAGTTCAGGAAACCAGGATGTAGAAGTGGTTTGGGTTGAGATGAGAAATGATAAAGGCAAGAAGCCACATGTGGGAGTGCTGTGCAGACCCCCTAATTGTAACTACACAGGACAGAGTATAAAAGAAGAGATAATGGAAACTTGTCAGAAACGTACAGCAATAATCATGGGGGATTTAATCTACATATAGACTGGAAAAATCAGATGGGCAAAGATAGCGTAGATCAGGAGTTCATAGAGTGTTTTTGGGATAGTTTCTTAGAACAGCACATTTTGAAGCCAACCAGAGAGCAAGCTATACTAGTCCTGATATTGGGCAATGAGATAGGACTAATTGATAAACTCAGTGAAGGCACCCCTAGGTAACAGCGATCACAGTATGATTGAATTTTACATTTATTTTGAGGGAGAAACGGGTGCAACCAAGACTAGTATTTTAAACATAAGGGCAATTATGAGGGCCTGAAAGCAGAGCTAGCTAAAGTGAATGGCAAATGAGGTTAAGGGATTTATTGATAGAGGTTCAGTGGCAGATATTTAAAGAGATATTTCAGAATACACAAAATATATACATTCCAATGAGTAAGAAAAATTCCAAGGGGAGGGCCCACCATCCATGGTTAACTAAAAAAGTTAAAGACAGTATCAAACTTAAAGAAAAAGCATATAATTAAACAAAGATGGGTGGCAGGTCAGAAGATTGGAAAGATTATAAAGAACAGCAAAGAATGACAAAAAGATAAATAAGGAGAGAAAGTTAGATAGTAATATAAAGATGGATAATAAGGGTTTCTATTGATTTTGAATAAAAAAAAGCGTTAACAAAGTGAGCGTTGGTCCTACAGAAAGTGTGTCTGTGGAATTGATAATGGAAAGTAGGGAGATGGCAGAAGAATTAAACAGGTATTTTGCTTCGGTCTTCACTATTGCGGATACAAGTAACATCCAGGAAATAGCTCTAAGTCAGAAAATGGAAGAAGGGAGGAACTCGGGAAAATTATAAACATCAGGGAAGTGGTATTGAGCAAATTGTTGGGGCTGTGGGCTGGCAAATCCCCAGGTCCGGATGGACTTCACTTGAGGGTCTTAAAAGAAGTGGCAAGTGAGATAGTTGATGCACTGGTTTTAATTTTCCAAAATTCCCTAGATTTGTGAAAGATTTCATTAGGTTGGAAAATAGCAAATGTAACTCCTTTATTCAAAAAGGGAGTGAGGCAAAAAACAGGAAACTACAGGCCAGTTAGCTTAACATCTGTCATAGGAAAATGTTAGAAGCTATTATTAAAGATGTTATAGTAGGGCACTTAGAAAAATTCAAGACAAGCAGGCAGAGTCAACGTGGATTTGTAAAAGGGAAATCATGTTTAACCAATTTATTAGAGTTCTTTGAAGGAGTCATATGTGCTGTGGATAAAGGAACTGGTGGATGTACTGTACTTCGATTTCCAGAAGGTATTTGATAAAGTGCCATATCAAAGGTTATTGCAGAAAATAAAAGCTCATGGTATAGGGAGTAACATGTTGTCATGGATTCAAGATTGACTGGCTAACAGGAAGCAGAGAGTAGGCATAAATGGGTCTTTTTCAAGTTGGCAGGATGTAATGAGTGATGTGCCTCAGGGATCAGTGCTGGGGCCTCAACTTTTACAATTTATATAAATGACTTGGATGAAGGGACTGAAAAAATGGTTGCTAAATTTGCTGATGACCTAAAAATAGGTAGGAAAGTAAATTGTGAAGAGGGCATAAGGGACATATGGACATAGATAGGTTAAGTGGGTGGGCAAAGATCTGGCAAATGAGTCTAATGTGGGCAAATGTGAAATTGTTCATTTTGGCTGGAATAATAAAAAGGAAGCTTATTATCTAAATGGCGAGAGATTGTAGAGCTCTGAGATTCAGAGGGATCTGGGTGTCCTAGTGCATGAATCATAAAAGGTTAGTATGCAGGTACAGCAGGTAATTAGGAAAGCTAATAAAATGTTTTCATTTATTGTGAGGGGAATTGATTACAAAAGTAGGGAGGTTATGCTTCAGTTGTACAGGGCAATGGTGAGACCACATCTGGAGTATTATGTACAGTCCTGGTCTCCTTATTTAAGGAAAGATGTAATTGTGTTAGAAGTAGTTCAGAGAAGGTTTACTAGACTAATACCAGGAATGGGTGGGTTGTCTTATGAGGAAAGGCTGGACAGGTTAGGCTTGTATCCACCGGAATTTAGAAGAGTAAGAGGTGACTTAACTGAAACCTTTAAGATCCTGAGGTGTCTTGACAGGGTGGATGTGGAGAGGATGTTTCTTCTTGTCACTGTTTAAAAATAAGGGGTCACTCATTTAAGACACAGGTGAGAGGAAATTTTTTCTGAGGGTAGTGAGTCTTTTGAACTCTCTTCCTCAAAAGGTGGTGGAAGCAGAGTCTTTGAATATTTTTAAGTGAGAGCTAGATAGATTCTTGATTAACAAGAGGATGAAAGGTTATTGAGGGTAGGCAGGAATGTGGGGTTGAGATTACAATCAGATCAGCCATGAACTTATTGAATGGTGGAGCAGGCTCAAGGTGCTGAGTGGCCTACTCCTAATTTGTACATTCGTATGTATGTTTGTGGGAGCTCCTGGACACCTATGTGATTCAGGACAAACGTGCCTGCAGAAAATGTAAGCAGCTAGAGGAATTCCGGATCAGGATTATTCACCTGGAAGCCGAACTTCAGAGACTGTACGGCATCAGGAAGCGGGAGAAATATCTGGACACTTTGTACCAGAAGACAATCACACCTTTTAGAACAGGGTGGTCTGTTTCAGTTAGTGATGATGGAGAAGAAGGTGTGACCATGAGTGAGGCAGGTGAAAATGACTGAGCAAACAGTAGTGGAGGAGCTCCAGACTTTGCAATTGTCAAGCAGGCTTGAGATGCTTGCAACCTGTGTGGACAAAAGCAGGGTCTGCAGGATGGATGAGCAGATTGGCCATGGCACCGTGGTACAGGAAGTCATTCAACTAGGGAGAGGACAGGGGAATGTAGTGGTAATAGGGGACAGTATAGTCAGGGGGATAGACACTGTTCTCCCCAGCCGAGAGCAAGAATCCAGAAGGCTATGTTGCCTGCATTAAAGAAAAAGAAAAGGTTGAAAAGGCTGGGCCTGCATCCATTGGCAGTTAAAAGACTGGGCATCGCTGGCTGGGCCAGTATTTATTGCCCATACCTAATTGCCCTTGAGAAGGTGGTGGTGAGCTACCATGTGGTGTAGTTACAGCCACAGTGCTGATAGGAAGGGAGTTCCAGAATTTTGACCCAGCGACAGTGAAGGAACGGCGATATATTTCCAAGTCAGAATGGTGAGTGACTTGGAGGGGAACTTCCAGGTGGTGATGTTCCCATCTATTTGCTGCCCGTGTCCGACTAAATGGTAGTGGTCGTGGGTTTGTAAGGTGCTATCTAAGGAGCCTTGGTGAATTGCTACAGTGCAACTTGTAAATGGTACACACTGCTGCTACTGTGCGTCAGTGGTGAAGGAAGTGAATGTTTTTGGTTGTGGTGCCAATGAAGTGGGCTGCTCTGTCCTGGATGTGGGACCTGTACAAACCAGACGGGCTGCACCCAGGCAGAGCTGGGACCAGTGTCCTTGTGGGGGCTTTTGCTAGTTCTGTTGATGAGTATTTAAACTAGTGTGGCAGGGGGATGGGATCCCAGGAGTAGGGTCTGATGGTCAGATTCAGATCATTAAAATGGAGGTAGAACATTACTAGGGACGTTGTGATAGACATGGAGTTACTGGAGAAGCAAAGTTTAAAAAGTGTCCAGCAAGGGAAATTGATGGGGTTAAATTGTCTATACTTCAATGCAAGGAGTGTTACAAACAAGGTAGATGCGTTAAGGGCACAGGTAGACACATGGCAACAGGATGTCATTGCTATAATGGAGACCTGGCTAAAGGAGGGACAAAACTGGCAGCTTAATATCCCTGGTTATAGAGTCTTCAAGCACAGTAGAGTAAGAGATAAAAAAGGAGGGGGGTAGCACTAATGGTTAAAGAATCAATTCCAGTTGTGAGAAGGGATAATATACTAAATGGGTCAATAAACGAGGCTTTATGGATTGAGATTAGAAATAAAAAAGGGGCAGTCACACTACTGGGAGTATACTACAGACCCCCAAATAGTGAAAGGGAGATAGAAGAATAAATCTGTAGGCAAATTTCTGCTTGTAAGAACGAGAGGGCAATAATAGTAGGAGACTTCAACTATCCTAATATCAACTGGGATTCAAACAATATAAGGAGCATTGAGGGAGAAAAATTCATGCAGTGCGTCCAGGAAAATCTTTTCAACCAATTAATGACAAACTCAATGAGAGGCGATGCAATTCTAGACCTAGTCTTGGGGAACAAAGAAGGGCAAGTGGGTGAAGTGGCAGTTGGCAACCATATCGGGGACAGTGATCACAATTCAGTTAGATTTAGCATTACCATGGAAAAGGACAGAGATAAGGCAGGAGGAAAAGTCTTGAACTGGAGGAAGGCAAATTTAGCAGAAATGAGAAGGGACTTGGGTGAGGTGGACTGGACAGCACTGCAGGAGGACAAAACAGTGGAAAACCAGTGGGAAGCACTGAAAAGCCAGATCCTAAGTGTACAAACTAGACAAAAATAAGAGTGGTACTGCCAAATCTAGACACCCCTGGTTATCTAGAGGAATACAAGGGAAGATCAAACAGAAGAAGAAAGCGTACGATAGGCACAAAGAACTAAGCACTGCAGATATCCTAGACGAATATAGGAAGTGCAGGGACGAAGTAAGTAAGGAAATAAGGAAATCAAAGAGAGGGCATGGAAAAAGATTGACAAGTAAAGTTAAAGATAACCCAAAGATGTTTTACCAATACATTAATGCTAAAAGGTTAGTTAAGGAAAAAGTGGGACCTATCAGAGATGAAGATGGAAACTTGTGTGTAGATGCAGAGGCTGTGGGAAGGGTTTCGAATGAATATTTTGTCTTCGTGTTTACAGAGGAAAGGGAGGATATAGATATAGTAGTCCAGGGGGAACACTGCGAGATATTGGACGGGATAGTCATAAAGAGAGAGGAAGGACCCGAAGGGTTGAAATCCTTGAAAGTTGATCATTCACCAGGGCCAGATGGATTGTTTCTCGAGGCTGCTGAAGGAAGTCAGGGAGGAGATAGCAGATGCTCTGAGGATGATTTTCCAATCTTCACTAGATACAGAGGAGGTTTACAAGAATGTGTAGCTACGAGGAGAGATTGGATAGGTTGGGGTTATTTTCCTTAGAACAAAGAAGGCTGAGAGGTTAACAAAAACAGAAATACCTGGAAAAACTCAGCAAGTCTGGCAGCATCAGCGGAGAAGAACAAAGTTGATGTTTCAAGACCTCATGACTCTTCAACAGAACTAAGTAGAAATAGGAAAGAGGTGAAATATAAGCTGGTTTAAGGGGGAGACGGGGGGAAAAAATTGGGAGGGGAGTTGTTGGGACAAGCAAACAGTGATAGGAGGAGATAACCAAAAGATGCCACAGACAGAATAACAAGGAGGTGTTGAAGGTAGTGATATTGTCTAAAAGAGTGTGCTAATTAAGGTTGGAGAGCAGGACGTGCAAGGTAGCTCTAGTGGGGATGGGGTGAAATAAACCATGGGTGGAATACATTTAAAAATAATGGAAGTAGGTGGGAAAAGAAAAATCTATATTTTTGGGGAAAAAAAAGGGAGGGGGAAGAAATGGAAAGGGGGTGGTGATGAAGGAGCGAGTTCAAGATCTAAAGTTGTTGAACTCAATATTCAGTCCAGAAGGCTGTAAAGTGCCTAGTCGGAAGATGAGATGCTGTTCCTCCAGTTTGCGTTGAGCTTCACTGGAACAATGCAGCAGGTCAAGGATGGACGTGTGGGCAAGAGAGCAGGGTAGAGTGTTAAAATGGCAAGCGACAGGGAAGTCTGGGTCATTCTTGCAGACAGACTGATGTAGAGGAAACCGCATTGGGAGCAACGAATGCAGTAGACTAAGTTGGGGGAAATGCATGTGAAATGCTGCTTCACTTGAAAGGAGTGTTTGGGCCCTTGGACGGTGAGGAGAGAAGAAGTGAAGGGGCAGTTGTTGCATCTTTTGCGTTTGCATGGGGAGGTGCCGTAGGTGGGGGTTGAGGAGTAGGGGGTGCTGGAGGAGTGGACCAGGGTGTCACGGAGGCAACGATCCCTAAGGAATGCCACCGGGGGGGTGAAGGGAAGATGTGTTTGGTGGTGGTATCATGCTGCAGTTGGTGGAAATGGCGGAGGATGATCCTTTGAATGCGGAGGCTGGTGGGGTGATAAATGAGGACAAGGGGGACCCTATCATGTTTCTGGGAGGGAGGAGAAGGCGTGAGGGCGGATGCGTGGGAGATGGGCCAGACACGGTTGAGTGCCCTGTCAACTACCGTGGGTGGAAAACCTCAGGTAAGGAAGAAGGAGGACATGTTAGAGGAACTGTTTTTGAAGGTAGTATCATCAGAACAGATGTGACGGAGGCGAAGGAACTGAGAGAATGGGATGGAGTCCTTACAGGAAGTGGGGTGTGAGGAGCTGTAGACGAGGTAGCTGTGGGAGTCGGTAGGCTTGTAATGGATATTGGTGGACAGTCTATCACCAGAAATTGAGACACAGAGGTCAAGGAAGGGAATGGAAGTGTCAGAGATGGACCATGTGAAAATGATGGAGGGGTGGAGATTGGAAGCAAAATTAATAAAATTTTTCCAGGTCCCGACGAGAGCATGAAGCAGCACCAAAGTAATCATCGATGTACCGGAGAAAGAGTTGTGGGAAGGGGGCCGGAGTAGGACTGGAACAAGGAATGTTCCACATATCCCATAAAGAGACAGCTGGGGCCCATGCAGGTACCCATAGCCACACTTTTATTTGGAGGAAGTGAGAGGAGTTGAAGGAGAAATTGTTCAGTGTGAGAACAAGTTCAGCCAGACGGAGGAGAGTAGTGGTGGATGGGGATTGTTCGGGCCTCTGTTCGAGGAAGAAGCTGAGATCCCTCAGACCATCCTGGTGGGGGATGGAGGTGTAGAGGGATCGGACATCCATGGTGAAGAGGAGGCGGTTGGGGCCAGGGAACTGGAAATTGTTGATGTGACGTAAGGTATCCGAGGAATCACGAGTGTAGGTGGGAAGGGACTGGACAAGGGGAGAGAGAAGGGACTCAAGATAACAAGAAACGAATTCCATGGGGCAGGAACAACTGACACAATTGGTCTGCCGGGACAGTTCTGTTTGTGGATTTTGGATAGGAGGTAGAAGCGGGCCATCCGAGGTTGGGCAACTATCAGGTTGGAAGCTGTGGGAGGGAGATCCCCAGAGGAGATGAGGTCAGTGACAGTCCTGGAACCAATGCCTTGATGTTCAGTGATGGGGTCATGGTCCAGGGAGAGTTAGGAGGAAGTGTCTGCGAGTTGATGCTCAGCCTCCGCAAGGTAGAGGTCAGTGCGCCAGACAACAACAGCACCACCCTTGTCAGCGGGTTTGATTACAATGTTAGGGTTGGACCTGAGAGAACGGAGTGCAGTAAGTTCAGAGAGAGACAGGTTAGAATGGGTGAGAGAAGCAGAGAACTTGAGATGACTAATGTCATGCCGACAGTTCTCAATGAAAAGATCAAGAGAAGGTAAGAATCCAGATGGAGGGAGAATATTGGAGGTGGGTAAAAGGAACCGTTGAACGGGGAGAGGACTCCTGCCCAAAGAAGTGAGCACGGAGACGAAGGCGGCGGAAGAAGAGTTCAGCATCGTGCCGAGCCCAAAATTCATTGAGATGAGGGCGCGAGGGTATGGAACTAAGTCCTTTCCTGAGTACTGAAAGTTCAGCGTCGGAGAGTGGAAGGTCAGGGGGTATAGTGAATACACGGCTGGGGCTGGAATTGGAAGGTGGGGTGGGGACAGAGGGACAAGCAGGGGTGGAAGGACCTAGATGGATGTTGGTCTCCATGAGTTGTTGGAGCTTGCGTTCCTTAGCACTTGAGAGAAAGAGAAAAAGTTTCTTGCTGAGGTCTCGGATGAGACGAAGAATAAAATGAAACTGAGGGCACGCGCAGCTTTGAGAAAGGGTGCGGCGGTGCTGCTGGAGGGAGAGGTCGAGTGTGTTCATATGGCGGCGCATGGCACTGAGTGTGGATCTCAGAATGAGACGGAAACAGCAGTCTGAGAAATGTTTTATGTCCCGGAGATACCTGTAATCCTGGGTGGGTTCGAAACATGAGAGATGGAATTTCAGTTGAAATCACGTGGGGTAAGTCGGAGATGAAGACAGTCACTGAGAAAGGAAATATGGCTGTGAAAGCGGGTTTTAGTAAACACCTTGTCAAACACCAGGAGAGAAATGGAAAGCAATGAAGGTGAATAAGGCAAGAGAAGGATTCGAAAATCCTGATGGAGAGTAGAACAAAAATTCTTCAAGGTAGGCATTTCTTGAAGAGAAGTGGCAGTCAATTAAACAGAGATAAAAACAAAAAAACTGCAGATGCTGGAAATCCAAAACAAAAACAGAATTATCTGGAAAAACTCAGCAGGTCTGGCAGCATCGGCAGAGAAGAACAAAATTGATGTTTCGAGTCCTCATGACCCTTCAACATAACTAAGTAGAAATAGGAAAGGGGTGAAATATAAGCTGGCTTAAGGAGGCAGAGGGGGGGAAGAAGTTGGAGGGGTGGGGGGGTGGTTTGATGGGACAAGCAAGCAGTGATAGGAGGAGATAACCAAAAGATGTCACAGACAAAAGAACAAAATGGTGTTGAAGGTGGTGATATTATCTAAAAGAATGTGCTAATTAAGATTGGAGAGCAGGACGAGCAAGGTAGCTCTAGTGGGGATGGGGTGAAATAAACCATGGGTGGAATACATTTAAATATAATGGAAATAGGTGGGAAAAGAAAAATATATATAAATTATTGGGAAAAACAAAAGGGAGGGGGAAGAAATGGAAAGGGGGTGGGAACGGAGGAGGGAGTTCAAGATATAAAGTTGTTGAACTCGATATTCAGTCCGGAAGGCTGTAAAGTGCCTAGTCGGAAGATGAGGTGCTGTTCCTCCAGTTTGCGTTGAGCTTCACTGGAACAATGCAGCAGGTCAAGGATGGACATGTGGGCAAGAAATCAGGGTGGTGTGTTAAAATGGCAAGTGACAGGGAGGTCTGGGTCATTCTTGTGGACAGACCGAAGGTGTTCTGCAAAGTAGTCGCCCAGTCTGCGATTGGTCTCTCCAATGTAGACGAAACCGCATTGGGAGCAACGAATGCAATAGACTAAGTTGGGGGAAATGCAAGTGAAATGCTGCTTCACTTGAAAGGAGTGTTTGGGCCCTTGGACGGTGAGGAGAGAGGAAGTGAAGGGGCAGGTGTTGCATATTTTGCGTTTGCATGGGGAGGTGCCGTAGGTGGGGGTTGAGGTGTAGGGTGTGATGGAGGAGTGGACCAGGGTGTCACGGAGGGAATGATCCCTACCGAATGCCACCCGGTGGTGTGGTGGGGGGGGGGGGTGTTGAAGGGAAGATATGTTTGGTGGTGGCATCATGCTGGAGTTGGCGGAAATGCTGGAGGATGATCCTTTGAATTCGGAGGCTGGTGGGGTGATAAGTGAGGACAAGGGGGACCCTATCATGTTTCTGGGAGGGAGGGGAAGGCGTGAGGGCGGATGTGCAGGAGATGGGCCAGACACGGTTGAGAGCCCTGTCAACTACAGTGGGTGGAAAACCTCGGTTAAGGAAGGAGGAGGACATGTCAGAGGAACTGTTTTTGAAGGTAGCATCATCAGAACAGATGCAACGGAGGCGAAGGAACTGAGAGAATGGGATGGAGTCTTTACAGGAAGCGGGGTGTGAGGAACTGTAGTTGAGGTAGCTGTGGGAGTCGGTAGGCTTGTAATGGATATTGGTGGACAGTCTATCACCAGAAATTGAGACAGAGGGGTCAAGGAAGGGAAGTGTCAGAGATGAACCACGTGGAAATGATGGAGGGGTGGAGATTGGAAGCAAAATTCTGATGGTCTGAGGGCTCTCAGCTTCTTCCTCGAACAGAGGCCCGAACAATCCCCATCCACCACTACTGTCCTCCGTCTGGCTGAACTTGTTCTCACGTTAAACAATTTCTCCTTTAACTCCTCTCACTTCCTCCAAATAAAAGGTGTGGCTGTGGGTACCCGCATGGGCCCCAGCTATGCCTGTCTCTTTATGTGGTATGTGGAACATTCCTTGTTCCAGTCCTACTCCGGCCCCCTGCCACATCTTTCTCCGGTACATCGATGATTACTTTGGTGCTGCTTCATGCTCTCATCAGAACCTGGAAAAATGTATTAATTTTGCTTCCAATCTCTACCCCTCCATCATTCTCACATGGTCCATCTCTGCATTTGCCTTCGCCTCTGTCACATCTGTTCGAGAGCATGAAGTAGCACCAAAGTAATCATCGATGTACCGGAAAAAGAGTTGTGGGAGGGGGCTGGAGTAGGACTGGAACAAGGAATGTTCCACGTACCCCATAAAGAGACAGGCATAGCTGGGGCCCATGCAGGTACCCGTAGCCACACTTTTATTTGGAGGAAGTGAGAGGAGTTAAAGGAGAAATTGTTCAGTGTCAGAAACATGATAGGATCCCCCTTGTCCTCACTTATCACCCCACCAGCCTCCGCATTCAAAGGACCATCATCTGCCATTTCCGCCAACTCCAGCATGATGCCACCACCAAACACATCTTCCCTTCACTCCCCCGGTGGCATTTTTAGGGATCGTTCCCTCCATGACACCCTGGTCCACTCCTCCATCACCCCTTACTCCTCAACCCCCACCTACGGCACCTCCCCATGCAAACGCAAAATATGCAACACCTGCCCCTTCACTTCCTCTCTCCTCACCATCCAAGGGCCCAAACACTCCTTTCAAGTGAAGCAGCATTTCACTTGCTTTTCCCCCAACTTAGTCTACTGCATTCATTACTCCCAATGCAGTTTCCTCTACATTGGAGAGACCAAACGCAGACTGGGCAACCGCTTTGCAGAACACCTTCGGTCTGTCCACAAGAATGACCCAGACCTCCCTGTCGCTTGCCATTTTAACATTCCACCCTGTTCTCATGCACACGTGTCCTTCCTTGGCCTGCTGCATTGTTCCCGTGAAGCTCAACGCAAACTGGAGGAACAGCATCTCATCTTCCGACTCGGCACTTTACAGCCTTCCGGACTGAATATTGAGTTCAACAACTTTAGATCTTGAACTCCCTCCTCCATCCCCACCTCCTTTCCATTTCTTCCCCCTCCCTTTTGTTTTTTCCAATAATTTATATAGATTTTTCTTTTCCCACCAATTCCATTTTTAAATGTATTCCACCCATGGTTTATTTCACCCCATCCCCACTAGAGCTACCTTGCTCGTCCTGCTCTCCAATCTTAATTAGCACATTCTTTTGGATAACATCACCACCTTCAACACCTCTTTGTTCTTTTGTCTGTGACATCTTTTGGTTATCTGCTCCTATCACTGCTTGCTTGTCCCAACAAACCCCCCCCCCCCCCCCCCACCCCCCTAACTTCTCTCCTCGCGCCCCCCCCTTAAAAGCAGCTTATATTTCACCCATTTCCTATTTCTACTTAGTTCTGTTGAAGGGTCATGAGGACTCAAAACGTCAACTTTGTTCTTCTCCACCATTTTCCAGGTATTTCTGTTTTTGTTTTGGATTTCCAGCATGCACAGTATTTTGTCTTTAAGGCTGAGTGGTGACTTGATTGAGGTGTACAAAATTATGAGGGGAATAGATAGAGTGGACAGGATAAACCCTTGGTGGAATTCTAGGACTAGGGGACATAAGTGAAGCAGCACTTCACTTGCACTTCCCTCAATTTAGTCTACTGTATTCACTGCTCCCAATGCAGTCCCCTCTAATTTGAAGAGACCAAACACAGACTGGGTGACCGCTTTGCGGAACACCTTCGGTCTGTCTGCAAGCATGATCCAGACCTTCTTGTCGCTTGCCATTTCAACACACCACCCTGCTGTTATGCCCACATGTCTGTCCTTAGCCAGCTGCATTGTTCCAGTCAAACTCAACGCAAACTGGAGGAACAGCATCTCATCTTCCGACTCGGCACTTTGCAGCCTTCTGGACTTAATATTGAGTTCAACAATTTCAGATCATGAACTCTCTCCTCCATCCCCATCCCCTTTCTGATTTCCCCACCCCCCCCCCCATTTTCCAATAATTTATAATTTAACACTTTTTTTCTTTTCCCTCCTATTTTTAAAGTTATTTTGATCTATTGTTTCATCTCCACCTTTTAGCTTATTTTGATCCCTTCCCCCCACCCCATCTTCACTAGGGCCATCTGCCACTAGCTTGCTTCCCTTAATGTCCCCATTAGTGCATCCTTTAGATAATATCACCACCATCAACACCCCTTTGTCCTTTTGTCTGTGATATCTTTGGCAGTCTCTTCTTGGCCTCCACCTATCACTGGCCCCCTATCGAGCTCTCCTGTCCCACCCATTTCTACCAGCTTATATTTCATCTCATTTCTACATGTCTTAGTTCTGATGAAGGATAATACGAACTTGAAATGTCACCTGTGTCCCTCTCTGCAGACGCTGTCAGACCTGCTGAGTTTTTCCGGGTATTTTTGTTTGATATAGATTCAAGATAAGTGGCAGGATATGTAGGGGGGGACATGAGGAAGAACTTTTTTATGCAGAGGCTAGTGGGTGTCTGGAATTCGCTACCCAAGTTGGTGGTAGAGGCAGAAACTTTAAACTCTTTTAAAAAGTACCTGGATCTGCACCTTAAGTGCTGTAAGCTGCAGGGCTATGAGCCGGATGCAGGAAGCTGGGATTAGAAAGGGCACCTGTGTGTCCTCTGGCTGGCATGGACAAGATGGGCTGAATGGCCTCCTTTTGTGCGGTAACTTTTCTATGGTTCTAACTAGGGGACACAGTTTAAAAATAATGGGTCTCCCATTTAAAGATGGAGATGAGCAGAAAGTTTTTTGAGGGTTGTGAATTTTTGGAACACTATTCTCAGGAAGCAGTGGAGGGTCAATGAATATTTTTACATATAAACATATGAACAAGGAGCAGGAGTAGGCCATTCAGTCTCTTGAGCCTGTTCCACCATTCAATGAGATCATGGCGGATCTGAATGTAACCTCAACCCCACATTCCTGCCTACCTCCGATAACCTATCACCCCCTGGCTTACCAAGATCTATCCAACTCTGCCATAAAAATAATTAAAGACTCTCTTCCTGAAAAGGTGGTGGAAGCAGAGTTCCAAGGACTCACGACCCTCTGAGTGAAAAAAATTTGCCTCATCTGTTTTAAATGGGTGACCCCTTATTTTTAAACACTAACCCCAAGTTAGTGGGGGGGGGGGGTGGGGTGGTGGGGGGGGGGGGGGGGGGTGGTGGGTGGGGTGGTGGGGGGGGGGGGGGGGGTGGGGTGGGGGTGGGGTGGGGTGGGGGGGATGGGGGGGGTGGGGGGGGGGGTGGGGGGGGGGTGTTGAAGTATAAAAGTAGAGAAGTCTTGCTACAACTGTGTACCATTCTGGCCTCCTGACTTAAGGTGAGATTTACTTGCTTTCGAATCAGTTCATGGAATGTTCACTAGGCTGATTCTTGGTACGAAGGGAATGTCTTAAGAGGAAAGGTTGAGCAGGTTGGGCCTATATTTTTTGGAGTTTAGAAGAATGAGAGGTGATCAGAGTAGATGCTGAGAGAACTTTTCCTCTTGGTGGGGAATCTAAAACTAAGGGGAACCATTTCAAAAAAAGGGACTCCCATCTAAGACGGCAATGAGGAGGAATTTCTTCTCTTGAGGGTTATTAGTCTTTGGAATTCAGTCAGGTCAGCCATGGTCTTATTAAATGGCGGAGCAGGCTCGATGGGCCAAATGGCCTACTCCTATTTCTTATGAGGGTTTCAGTCACAGATGAGCTGAGGTGGAGTTGGGTAATGTGACAGAAGAGTAAATAGGTGATTGTTGTGATGGCACAAATTTGTGGAACCAGATTTTTATTTCCAGGTTTTTTTAAACTGCCTTAGTGGGACTTAAACAAATGTTCTCTGGATTACTAATTCCAGCAACATAATCCCTGCACCACTGTACCTGCCTGCACCTCGTCACCTGAATTGAAGTCAAGTTGTCTGTAGGTTGCAGTTCACCCATTGATGTCTCTTCTCCCTCAGGTGTTATGACCATGTATGTACGGTACAAACAGGTGGAGGCTCTAAACCAGGAGGATGAGCGCACCATCTTTAAACTGAATCGGTTGGGCTTTGTGTTGGGCCTCATCAGCTGCCTGGGACTCTGTATCGTGGCAAACTTCCAGGTAATGATCTGTCTGCATGGAGTTTGAGTGCAGCAGTGATAGAGAGCAAAGAGGAGTGGTGTGATTGGTTAATTTGGACATTTTACATTTGGTGGTTACCATGGAAACCCAGTTTAACTGAGAGAACAAGGGGAAGTACAAGTGACTTCTCAGGATTTGGCCCACAAGTGAGATAAGCCTCATAACTTTCTATGTATTACATTTCCATCAGAACTTTTAAAATTAATTTCTCTGGCACACCTGTACTGGATTGGATAAATGCACATAAAATCCTAACTTCTAATTGCTGATCTGTGCTGAGTTACACCATCTTAGTGAGCATAGCTTGGCATGCTATCTGCTGCTCATCACTATGGAGTAGCTCCAGCTGGGAATGGCATGCTCTTTGAGCTGAGCAATTTTAATACCAGGGATAGAATACTTTCAATTTCATATGCCCAGTGTCAACATCAGTACTTGGTGGACAAGGTAAAGCCTGGGTGAGATACAGAATAAAGCTCCCTATTCCATCACACTCCCAGAACAGGTACAGCATGGGGTTAGATACAGTGTAAAGCTCCCTCTACACTGTCCCTATCAATCACTCCCAGGGCAGGTACAGCACAGTGTAAAGCTCCTTCTGCACTATGCCCATCAAACACTCCCAGGACAGGTACAGCATGAGGTTAGATGCAGAGTAAAGCTCCCTCTACACTGTCCCCATCAAACACTCCCAGGACAGTGACAGAATGTTGCCCCAGCTTACAGGAAATCTCTCGGACTCAGATGATTATAAACGGTTTCTGTCAGCAGTAGATGCGTTTTCCATATTTATATATGTCAGAAATGACCATATGATTGTTGTGAAACCAGCCAACTGTAGGACAATAGGGTCAGGCTTGCCCACTTTGGAGTTCACCAGTGTTTAACTTTTAGGCAATTGTCTTTAAATGGGTGGAAAACAATGTGTAAATGAGCAGTGATAGGAAGATCCTAACCTGTGTGATTGTCTTCTCATTGGAAATCCATGAGATTTGTTTTATGACATTATGAATTAACATTACTTGAATCTTTATACTGATCACTTTTGACTTACAGCCCTACGCTCAAATTAATTAAATGTCCTTTTTTCAGCAGTGGTAGTGTAAAGTGTTACCTGGAAAAACTCAGCAGGTCTGGCAGCATCGGCGGAGAAGAAAAGAGTTGAGGTTTCGCGTCCTCATGACCCTTTGACAGAACTAGTTCTGTCGAAGGGTCATGAGGACTCGAAACGTCAACTCTTTTCTTCTCTGCCGATGCTGCCAGACCTGCTGAGTTTTTCCAGGTAATTCTGTTTTTGTTTTGGATTTCCAGCATCCGCAGTTTTTTGTTCCATTGTTTCATGTTAACTGTTTTTAAATTCCTAACGCTGTAAATTACATTAACATTTTAACCTGTGCCAGTCAGGTCCCAGGTGTAGTATTTTCAGTCATTTGTGATATAGGAGATGCAGCCTGAATCTTGCCCAAATTCCAGTTCTTGGATCCTTTACAAAATGGTATAATTGTTACACTTGGCCAGTGCCCCCATTTGGCATGTTTTCTAGGTCTGGATTTCACTCAAGGGGTATCTGCTACAATCGGTGTTCAAAAGGCCTGAGAAATAAGGTCCCCATCAGTTCCTTGGAACGGGCAGGGCCGAGTATTTTGGTTCCTGGGTCTTGGTGCACTTAGGCCTGTGCTGTCTCCCATTATCCCACTGTAGTGTTGTCCATCTGTATTTCTGTGTGACAGGGCTTCATCTGTGAAACGTTCTTCATTGCATACTCAGAAAAAACTACTTCCCCGCCCCAGGCTAAAACACCTCTTTACTGTTTTAGTGATGTCAGTGTGACTGAAGACTTGTGCTTTACTGAGGGAGCACTGCACTGCTAGAAGTGCTGTCTTTGGATGAGATTTTAAACCAACTTTCAGGTTGCAATAAAAGTTGCCATTGTACTATTTTGAAGAAGAGCGAGAGAGTTCTTCCCAATGTGTTAGTCAATATATATCCCTTAGTAACTTGACAAAAATAAAAATTGATTTTCCCATTGTGGGAGCTTGCTGTGTGTTAACTGGCCACTGCATTTCCTACATTACAACAGTACTACACTTCAAAGACATGTCATTGAGTGTAAAGTGCTTTGGGGTAGCCTGAGATTCTGAAAGGTGCTGTATAAATGCAAGTTCTTTCTTTCTGATAAAACTTGAATGCATCACTCTTAGAGGAATAATCTAGTGAGCTGATAAATGTAAATCAAAGGACAGGAACCAAACTGTGAAGCAAACAGCCAGGGAACTGAATGGTCACTACCTGGTTCCACAAAGACCAGTCTACAGGCATTAATTCACATGAAGCTATACACCTCAATTGTTATTGCCCTCGCTGGCAGCGTAGACCTGAACCGTGGCCTAGCAATTTGTTCCTCTCATGGACGCTTGTTCCTTCAATTCATTTGTAAGAACTGAAGAACACTGTGCTCTCTGCACATCTATCACTGTCTCCAAGTTAAGTGAAGCTAACAGCTTGTATCAAATGTATGCTTGAGGAGTTCATGCAGGGGCATGTTTGATACAGTTACATAAACTATGGAGCCTGTGTACAGTGTCTGGGACAGCAGGTGAAGAGAGTGACTGCTCCAAGTGTGAGTCTGACTGATATACTTCACTGTGATGGGGTGGCGGACAAATCTGTTAAAGGATCAAAATGGTATCTCCTGGACTCCATATGCTGGGCTGAAACTCCCAGTTCAGGAATTGGGGCCAGGTCTTACTGTAAGTCGGTTGAGATGGTGTTTGGGGGGTGTGGAGTCGGTGATTGGGGTGATAGATGCGGAGAGCGGAAAGGAATGTCTTTCTTTGGGTAGGCAGTAGGCTTATGTTTGGGGTATGTTGGTTGTCTATCTGTGTGCTCCCTCACAGGCCTATGTGGGCTGTATAATATCAGCATGAGCAATTGGACCTAATCTGTGCTGGAATGGGGGAATTCTTCATAGACGTAGCATTGTCCCTTCTTGTCTGAGTCGGGCAGGGAACCTGTCAGTACAAAAGTGGGTAGTGTGGCTCACTGATGAACTAGGCTTCCCAACTCTGGTTGTATTCCTGGAGGTTTCTTTGCTTACCTCTGATGACCCCACCCTGCACTCTCCCCTCAGTGGTAGGGCAACAAGTCCATCCTTGTGCCTACCCACACCAATCAGATCATCAACAGACTAATTACTCGATTGGAAGATTCTTCATTAACACTAAAATAGCCTTTTTTCTATGACATATATAGATAATAAATTTCCAAATAATTTGAAACATGGTTTTTAAATATCCCGGTGAATTTTCTCCCTGGTCACATACAGCAGTGCCCTGGAGACAAACCTTTCATCCTGGGAGACTCCTGGGTAACCCTGGAGGGTTTGCAATCTGATCTTTCGGCTCGAGTTTTGAGTTGGAGTGGGGAGATTGGTAAGGTCTGAGCCCCAACCCTCCACTCCCACCCCCATCCTGGAGAGCTCAGCGTGAGGTGTGAGCCATTTTAACACCCTGTCCTCATTTAAGCAAAGGTAGATCTATCTCTTGCCTAAAACCAATGAGAATGATGAGGCAGCCAGTGGGTGGGATGGGGAATAGGAGTTGGATCAAACCTGATGGCTCAGTCTCTGGTACAAGGTTAGAGCTGCAGCTGAAGGGATGGCTGGGTCACCCACTGATGGCAATGCTGGGATAGAGGTGGAGAGTGAAAGGCCAGGCCTCCTTGTGAAACCCAGGGAGAATTTTCTGCTCTTACACCCAGCCCTAGAGGATTCATCAAATGAACTTCAAACAAAGCAACTAGTCTTAGTCACTGCTGCCTCCTGTTGGTTTTGTTAGCGATTTTGATACCACAGGGAGTCTTTTCATGTCTGATGTTACAATCACAGACCTCATTCAATGACATAACTGAGCTGCATAATTTTTTCTTTAATCATTCATATGCTGAATTGGTCAGCATTTATTGCCATTCCCTAGTTGCTCTTGAGAAGGTGGTGGTGAGCTGCCTTCTTGAACCGCTGCAGCTCCTGTGGTGTAGATATACTCACAGTGCTGTTAGGGAGGGAATTCCAGGATTTTGACCCAGCGATAGTGAAGGAACGGTGATATATTTCCAAGTCAGGACAGTGAGTGACTTGGAGGGGAGCTTCCAGGTGTTGGTGTTCCCATCTATCTGTTACCTCTGTCCTTCTAGATGATGGTGGTCATGGGTTTGGAAGGTGCTGCCTGAGGAGTCTTCGTGAGTTCCTGCAGTGCATCTTGTAGATGGTACACATTGCTGTTACTGTACGTCAGTGGTGGAGGAAGTGAATGTTTGAGGATGTGGTGCCAATCAAGTGGGGCTGCTTTGTCCTGGATGGTGTCGAGTTTCTTAAGTATTGTAGGAGCTGCACTCATCCAGGCAAGTAGGGAGTATTCCATCATATTCCTAACTTGTACCTTGTAGATGGTGGACAGGCTTTGAGGAGTCCGGAGGTGAGTTACTCGATGCAGGATTCCCAGCCTCTGACCTGCTTTTGTAGCCACAGTATTTATATGGCTAGTCCAGTTCAGTTTCTGTTCAATGATAACCCCCAGGATATTGATAGTGGGGGAGTCAGTGATAGTAATGTCATTGAAGTCAAGGGGCAATAGTTAGATTCTCTCTTGTTGGAGATGATCATTGCCTGGCACTTGTGTGTGCAAATGTTACTTGCCACTTATCAGCCCAAGCCTGGATATTGTCCAGGTCTTGCTGCATTTGGACGTAGACTGCTTCAGTATCTGAGGAGTCACGTAAGGTGCTGAACATTGTGCAATCATCACTTCTGACCTTATGATGGAAGGAAGGTCATTAATGAAGCAGCTGAAGATGGTTGGGCTGAGGACACTACCCTGAGGAGCTCCTGCAGTGATGTCCTGGAGCTGAGATGACTGACCTGCAACCACAACCATCTTCCTTTGTGCTAGGTATGACTCCAACCAATGGAGAGTTTTCCCCTTGATTCCCATCGATTCTAGTTTTGCTAGGGCTCCTTGATGCCACACTTGGTCAAATGCTGCCTTGATGTTAAGGGCAGTCGCTCTCACCTCACCTCTGGAGTCCAGCTCTTTTGTCCATGTTTGTACCAAGGCTGTAATGAGGTCAGGAGATGATTGGCTCTGGTGGAACCCAAACTGGGTGTCAGTGAGCAGGCTATTGCTAAGCAAGTGCCACTTGATAGCACTGTTGATGACCCCTTCCATTACTTTACTGATGATCGAGTGTAGACTGGTGGGGTGGTAATTGGCTGGGTTGGATTTGTCCTGCGTTTCTTGTACAGGACATACCTGAGCAATTTTCCACATAGTCAGGTAGATGCCAGTGTTGTAGCTGTACTGGAACAGCTTGGCCAGGGGTGCGGCAAGTTCTGGAGCATAAGTCTTCAGTACTATTGCTGGAATATTGTCAGGACCCATAGCCTTTGCAGTATCCAGCCATTTCTTGATATCGTGTGGATTGATTCGAATTGGCTCAAGACCTGTGATGCTGGGGACCTCTGGAGGAGGCCAAGATGGATCATCCACTCAGCACTTCTGGCTGAAGATTGTTGTAAATGCTTCAACCTTACCTTTTGCACTGATGTGCTGGGGTCCTCCAAGATTGAGGATGGGGACATTTGTGGAGCTGCCTCCTCCAGTGAGTTGTTTAATTGTCCACCACCATTCACGGCTGGATGTGGCAGGACTGCAGATCTTAGATCTGCTCCGTTGGTTTTGGGATTGCTTAGCCCTGTCTATCACTTGCTGCTTATGCTGTTTGGCATGCAAGTAGTCCTGTGTTATAGCTTCCTTAGGTTCACACATCATTTTTAGGTATGCCTGGCATGCCCTCCTGCACTCTTCAATGAACTAGGGTTGGTCCCCTGGCTCGATGATAATGGTAGAGTGGGGGATATGCCAGACCATGAGGTTACAGATTGTGTTCGAGTACAATTCTGCTGCTGTTGATGGCCCACAGAACCTCATGGAAGCCCAGTCTTCAGTTGCTAGATCTGTTCGAAATCTATCCCATTTAGCACGGTGGTAGGTGCCACACAACACGATGGAGGATATCCTCAATGTGTAGCTGGGACTCTGTCTCCACAGTGACTGTGCGGTGGTCACTCCTACCGATACTGTCATGGACAAATGCATCTATGGCAGGCAGGTTGGTGAGGATGAGGTGAAGTGTGTTTTTCTGTTTTGTTGGTCCCCTCACCACCTGCTGCAGACCCAGTCTAGCAACTATGTCCTTTAAGGCTTGGCCAGCTTGGTCAGTAGTGGTGCTACTGAGCCACTCTTGGTGGTGGACATTGAAGTCTCCCACCCAGAATACATTCTTTGCCCTTGTCACCCTCAGTGCTTCCTCCAAGTGATGTTCAACATGATGGAGCACTAACTGATCAGCTGGGGGAGGGTGGCATGTGGTAATCAGCAGGAAGATTCCTAGCCCATGTTTGACCTGATGCCATGAGACTTCATGGGGTCCAGAGTCGATGTTGAGGACTCCCAGGGCAACACCCTCCTGACTGTATACCACTGTGCCACCACCTCTGCTGGGTCTGTCCTGCCAATGGGACAAGACATACCCAGGGATGGTGATGGTGGTGTTTGGGACATTATCTGTAAAGTATGATTCTGTGAGTGACTACGTCAGGCTGTTGCTTGACTAGTCTGTGTAACAGGTCTCCCAATTTCAACACTAGTCCCCAGATGTTAGTAAAGAGGACTTTGCAGGATCGACAGGGCTGAGATTGCCATTGTTGTTTCCTGTCCCTCGGTTGATGCCGGGTGGTCCGTACGGTTTCATTCCTTTTTTGTGACTTAGTAGTGGTCTGTTACAACTGAGTGGCTTGCTTGGCCATTTCAGAGTCAACCACATTGCTGTGGGTCTGGAGTCACGAGTAGGTCAGACCAAGTAAGGATGACAGATTTCCTTCCCTAAAGGACATTAGTGAACCAGATGGGCTTTACAACAATCGACAATGGTTTCCTGGTCATCATTAGACTTTTAATTCCAGATTTTTATTGAATTCAAATTCCACCATCTGCCGTAGCAGGATTCAAACCCGGTTCCCCAGAGCATTACCTTGGGTCTCTGGATCACTAGTCCAGCGGCAATACCACTACACCTCCCCAATCAGCACGTTAAACAGGCCCCTGTGTTTCGGGGATGAGTAGCCACATCCTGACTGAATTCCACCTGGTTAAAATGGCAGGGTGGATGGGGGGGGTAAGACTGAGATGCAGCCCGACCTGCCCCCCTACCCCCCATTTCAATGAACTATCAGGCTGGATTGAAATTCCAGCTCGGATGAGGATAGTTTGGGCAACTGAGCTGCAATATTAATCCTGACCACCAGAGAGGTGGGGGTGGGAAATCAGCTGTCCAGTGTTCAGACTCTGCTCATCTGGCAAACCATTTAATTAATATTTACCTCATCAATTTAAAAAACAGCCCCACCAGTAGGTGAAGCAGAAATTTTGCCTTTTCCTGCAGAAGCCCTGTGCCAAGGGGGTTGGCAACTCTGAATGGACATATTCCTGGACGTTTAATCACCGTTCCACCCAGTGATATCCTGTCAAATGCAGCAAAGTGGATATGGTGGTGTGAACACCCAGCCATTACTGATATATTGACATTGAAGATAAATCTTTTTTCTGACATGACCCATTTGCTCATGCCTGAGTCAGCAGCTGCTCGGGTCGCCCCGGTGGACCCTGCCCCGGGGTGGGGTCGCCCGGGTGGACCCTGCCCCGGGGTGGGGTCGCCCCGGTGGACCCGAATATGTCTAAAGCTGTGTATATGGACAAGCCAATTACTAAGTTCCAGGGAACAGAATTAAAACTGTGATGAATGAAATGAGATTTGGGTGTTGCTGTTATTGAATTTTGAAAGGTACCTGACCAATGCTGGGAATTAGCAAAACTGGCTTCCAGATTTTGTTTTCCCCTTGAACAATTTACTTTAAGACAAATTTGAGCATTTTCACCTTGGTTAGGCCACAGTTTTCGTTTGGTAGTACAGAACTTAGAGTATTGCTGAAAAAAGAGACATGTCTAAGCTTTTCATCTTGCACTCATCAGGATACTCGCAAGAATACCAATATAAGGAGAAAACAACAATTTATATTGAGGGGAAAGAATCTGAGCTGTGAGGAATAGTCATATGGACTCAAAATGTTAATTCTGTTTCTCTCGCACCAATGTTGTCAGACCTGCTGAGTTTTTCCAACCTTTTTCTGTTTTTGTAACAATTATACTGTATGTAAAGAGATGATTGCTGATTGGTTGACAAATGGCGTTGCCATGGAGAATGCATCAATGACAGTGACTAACAGCATTGTTTGAAATTTAAACCAGGCAACTTGACTCTGGTCAAGGCATTACCCTGAGGAATGAGTCAGTGAATGGCTGTCTCTTATTTTGTTTTAGCTGAAACAGGTACAAGGTGTGTACATGTTCTTTCTGTCTGCAAAGAACAGGGCCCTGTGTATTAATATATGTAGCTTCCAGTACACGCAAATACGCCACACTGAGCCCGACTGACAATCTAAAATTGGTTATCAGAGTAATTATTAGCACACTGGGTTATTTAGCAAATTGTCCTGTTGAAGAGTCGTGAGGACTCGAAACGTTAACTGTGCTCCCTTCCACAGATGCTGCCAGACCTGCTCAGTTTTTCCAGGTATTTTTGTTTTTGTTTTCGATTTCCAGCATCCACAGTTTTTTGCTTTTATTTAGGAAATGTTGTCTAACCGTAAAATCACATCTAAAATTGGACACTGTGTGTTTTGAGTTTTGCAAGTATAGGCTGGTTAGGTACAAGAGGAAAGAAATGTACAGCACAGGAACAGGCCCTTCGGCCCTCCAAGCCTGCGCCGATCATATTGCCTGTCAAACTAAAACATTTTGCACTTCCGGGGTCCCATCCTATTCATGTATTTGTCAAGTTGCCTCTTAAACACCACTATCGTACCTGCTTCCACCACCACCTCTGGCAGCGAATTCCTGACACTCACTACCCTCTGCATAAAAAAACTTGCTCCGCACATCTCCTCTATAGTTTTTTCCTCTCACCTTAAATCTATGTCCCCTAGTAATTGACTCTTCCACCCTGGGGAAAAAGCTTCTGATTATCAACTCTACCATAATTTGGTAGACTTCTATCAAGTCACCCCTCAATCTCCATCGCTCTAGTGAGAACAATCCGAGTTTCTCCAACTTCTCCTCATAGCTAATAACCTCCAGGCCAAGCATCATCCTGGTAAACCCCCTCTGCACCCTCTCCAATGCCTCCATATCCTTCTGGTAATGTGGCGACCAGAATTGCACGCAATATTCCAAGTGTGGCCTAACCAAGTTTCTATACAGCTGCAGCATGACTTCCTAGCTTTTATACTCAATACCCCTGCCGATGAAGGCAAGCATGCCATATGCCTTCCTGACGACCCTATCCACCTGCGTTGCCACTTTCAGTGACCTGTGGACCTGTACACCCAGATCCCTCTGCCCGTCGATGCACTTAAGGGTGGGTCCAGTGACATTACCACTACGCCACTGTCTGCCCCAGAGAGATCTAAAATGAGATGTACATGTCAGTTCTATTTGTTAGCTTGTTTAACAATACAACTGACATTATGTACCCCATTTTAGATCTTTGGTGCACCCAGTGATTATGAAAGGTGCTATATAAATGCAAGTCTTTCTTACATATTCAAGCTGCCTGATTTAAATTTCAAACAATGCTGGGCAGTTAACTATCAGTCTCCATCACTGGTACATTCTCCATGGCAACGCCACTTGCCAACTAATCAGCATTATCTTCACATACAGTATAAATTGTTGTTTCCCCCTTATGTTGGTATTCTTGCGAGGTGTCCTGATGAGTGCAAGACGAAAAGCTTCCACATGTCTCTTTTCAGCAACACTCAAGTTTGAATATTATGTGTATTTTATGTCTCCATGGGGTAGTAGCAGGACTATGAGAATAATTCCCAGTTTAAAATGTCTTAGTTACCCAGACAAGTTTAAAAGCGTGTGTCTTTATATTTCAGGGAAACAGACTTGGGCAATTTGATTTATGTTTATAAACACTCAGCAGGTCTGGCAGCATCTGTGGAGAGAGAGAGAGAAACAGGTCGGTACTTAATGGAGGAAATGGAGGGTCTCAGTGGGCCCTCCCTTCCCAAAAACCAGGTCCCATGACCAAGCACTGTGTGTCTTTGAATGAGGTACCTCACCCCTCCCCCCACCCGCCCTCCTGGAAGACCACAGCAACCACACCAGGCTTTTTGGGCTTCCTGCATGGTGAGCCTTCTGCCCACCGCTGGGTTAATACCAAAAGTGGACGGATGAGGCTCTTAAGTGGGCATTTATTGGCCACTCAAGGAACTCAATTGGCAGCAGCGTGGGAAAGCCATCCATAGGCCTTCCCGCCATCAGCTTAATCGGGGTGTAGGTGGTGGGCTCCCCATCCTGATTATTCCAACCCACCCCAACCAAACTCACTATACAAGAGGGCATTAAATGCCGCCCACAGACTTAACAACTCAGATCAATCACTGTCCACCAGAACTCTCTGGATAAAGATGGTTCTTCTGAATTCCCTCTTGAATTTATTAGCCACTATCTTTATATTTATAGTCCTAAGTTTAAACTCTCCTACAAGTGGAAACATCTCTATATCTACCCTATCAAATTCCCTCCTAATTTGAGAGAGCTCTATTAGGTCATCCTTCACTCTACCCTTTTCCAGAGAGAAAGGCCCACTTTGCTGATCAATATAACCTCCTAGTTCTGGTGCCACTTTTTTAAATCTTTCCTTCTTTTGCACCTTCTCCAGTATCTATGTATTCTTTTTATAATATGGAGACCAGAACTGTCACAGTGTTGATTCATCTGAATGCTTCTGCTATTCCCACTCACACCTCCTCTTTACTCATTCCATTACCATTTCTATTTGTCTGCATCATTCGCCCTTATAACATTGAATCTTTTCTTCCTTCCACCATATCACTGACTATTGTTCTTTCCATCTGCCTCTGCCCTGTCACTCGCTTAAAATCAGTTACATTTCCAACTTCTTATGAAGGGTCAGTGACCTGAAACATGGGCAGAATTTAATGCCCTTGGTTTGGAGGGGGGGTGTGCTTTTAAAAGGGAAGGTTGGGGGGGTGCCCTGATATCTTCCTGCTGCTACTCTTGTTAAGTCTGTCCGGGGAACACCATGCGGAGAGCCCGAGAAACACTGTTCGCTATCTGTTCAACACTCTTTGGAAGGTAGAAAATAGTGCTTTCCCTTTGGAGTCTCTCCAATTCCTGAAGAAATTCCGATGTTTTCACGTCTTTTCAAATAGGGAAGGAGTTGACTTGTGGCGAATGGTGTTTTCTTCTATGGTGCAGTGGGCATGTTTGCTTGTGGGCATCTGGGGGGGGAGAGGGGGTTCCTTGTGATCAGGCACTCAGTGCCTGATTGAGGGACCCGGCATCAGGAAGGGGCGGCCCACTGAGAGCCACCCACCTGCCCTTGCTGCCGACACCCCCTCCCACCGTGACCCCCCACCTACCTGTACCTGGGTGGCCTCCCCAGTGTCACTGTGATTGGTCTGCAGCTCTCAGCAGGCAGTAAACCTTGACTGTGGGGAGGGCCCTACTGCTACCCAGTTAAATGCCTGATTGGCATCTATGTTCCTACTTCCAGTGTTTCTAATGCAAAAGGCCTTTGCCATAATAGGCAATGGGGGACTCTCGCCAGCTCTCCAGCCTGCGGGCGAGACTCCCATGGCCTCTCTTAAATATCGCCCAATAACTCTGTTTCCCTTTCCACAGATGCTGCCAGAGCTACTGAATATTTCCAACACTTTCTATTTTTATTTCAGATTTCCAGCATCTGATTTTGATTTCCAATCCTGGTCTCTTGCCCGTCTCTGACTCTGACTCCTAGATTGGTTGCTGTGCCTTCACCTGGTGAGACCCTAAGCTCTGGAATTCCCTCCCTAAACGTCTCCACCTCTCTACCTCTATCTTTTTGTTTCAGACACTCCATAAAACTTCGCTCTTTAGAACAGGCAGCAAAAAGCTTGGTTAAAGTCCCCGTCCAATGGCTAATTCTCCATTTTTGTTTGATTACACTCCTGTGATGTTTTGGGATGTTTTACTACATTGAAGGTGCTATATAAATGCAGGTTGGTGTTGCTGTTGATGTTGCGTCAGCATGCCATCCATTCTCAGACATGATCCAGTCCAATTGCATAACAGAAGAAAATGCAATTTGCTACAAGCTAACTCCCTCCCTATTTCAAGTGAAAACGTCTCTGAATTTTTCAGGAATTGGAGAGATTCCACAGGACAAGCCCCCAATCTTTTACCTGCCAAACGGTGTTGAACAGATAATGAGCAAATTCAAACCTTCATCAAATGTAATATGCCCAAACCTGTTCTTTAGATGGAGAATCGCGAAAGGTTTTGAGCTTGCTAGTTCAAGCAGAAAGTGATCTGTGATTCAGATGACGTAGAGATTACATTACCAGGCTTTTAGTGGCTTTTGACCAATGCACAGATATACTTTATCATTTTCCTTAAAGAAAGAGAAAGGGAGAATTTCTACAGAGCCATTCATGACCTCAGGATGACCCAAAGCGTTTCACAGCCAATGAAGTATTTTTGAAGTTTAGTCACTGTTTGTAATGCAGCAAATGTGGTTTATCCTCAACAAACTACCACAAACAGCAATGAAACAATTACCAGATAATCTATTCTGACTGTTCGTTTAGAGATACATACTGGCTCAAGGGTCAATAACCAGAGGACACAGATTTAAAGTGATTGGCAGAAGAACCATGGGCGACATGAGGAAAAGTCTAATTTACTCGACGAGTGATTTGGATTTGGAAATCACCTGCCTGATAGGTTGGTGAAGACAGATTCAATAGTTGCCTTCAAAAGGGAATTGGATAAATACTTGAAGGAGAAAAAATTGCAGGAATAAGGGAAAGAGCAGGGGAATGGGGCTAACTGGATTGCTTTTCGAAAGAACCAGTGCTGACTTGATGGGCTGAATGGCTGCCTTCTATGTTGTATTATTCTAATTTATGAATTAGAGGGGTCAGATGGTGCTGATTGCTTGTGGGTTTGGCTTACAGATTTCATCAGAAGAACCAAGAACTTCAGAACTGGGCAGAGAGGAAAAGAGTTAAACAATCTTATAGCAACTGGATTCAATCACAGAGTGGCCATGCCTTTCTCATTCACATAACAGAACTGGCAGAAAGCTCATTGCCATTTAAACACAGGTCATTAACCAACCAAATGACAATTTTTAAAACATTCCACCAGCAAGGAGCATCCAATCCAAATGAGAATTTGTCAGAATCACCAAACATTCAACAGGATGCTGTTTATTTTTCTTAATTCATTTCCGGGATGTGGGCGTCCCTGGCTGGGCCAGCATTTATTGTCCAGCCATAGTTGCCCTTGAGAAGGCGGTGGTGAGCTGCCTTCTTGAACCGCTGCAATCCATGTGGTGTAGGTACACCCATACTGCTGTTAGGGGTGAAGTTCCAGGATTTTGACCCAGTGCTAGTGAAGGAACGGTGATACATTTCCAAGTCAGGATGGTGAGTGACTTGGAGGGGAACTTCCAGGTGGTGGTGTTCCCATCTATCTGCTGCCCTGTCCTTCTAGATGGTAGTGGTTGTGGGTTTGGAGATTTTACAAATATCCTTGTTGAAGATTATGTAGTTCATGTTCAAGAATAGTTAGCTTATATCTCTTCATCTGAGTCCACCTATAAGGAATTATAAATGGCTTGACAGCGTGTGGCCTTGACAGTCTCCTTTCCTTAAATCTTTATGGTGGAAGCTGTTCTTCTGATTGAAGCTTTCAATGTACCGCAGTCGAATCCCACTGATGTTGCCCAACGGGGAGGTGGACAATGAGTTGGAGGCTAAACTCAAGGCAAAAGTAACTTGATCGTCTCAAGGAGCGGAATCATAGAATTCTATAGCATAGAAAGAGGCTGGCTGCTTGAAAGCGAAGACCATGCCCTCCCCCGCTCTTCCCCCATATTCATGCAATTCTTTCTGTTTCAAGTATATATCCACATTCTTTTCGAGATTTATTATTGAATTTGCTTCTGCTATCCATTTAGGCAGCACGTTCTCGATCACAACCACTCGCTGCACAAAAACATTTCTCATCACCTCCCTCTTCATCCTTTTGCCTATTATTTTAAATCTGGTTACTGATGCTCCTGCCGTGGAAACATTTCCTCCTTTTTTACTCTATCAAAATCCTCCATCATTTTGAACAGCATTGTCCAGATTTTCGCTCTGGTCTGGTGAGCAGCAACCGAAAAATTCCCGGCTCTGTGAACCCAAACTTTAAACATGCCAGCCCACAGGTCAGATTTTCATTTCAGGGTTGTGGGCCAGATTGGAAGTCAAACGAATTTGGGAGCAGAGGCGGGCTGGGCAGAAGGCTTGCCTCTGTGTTTGTGCACTGTGTTGAATTAAATAAGATAAAAGAAAACTAAAACAGCCCTCATCCCTCATCCCCTTGCCCCCCCCCCCCCCCCACATACTCCACATACCAACCTGTGCCACCTCATGTCCCTCCACCAATCCCCATGGCCCATCATACCCCTTATGTCAACCCATGCCCCTCTACCCATCACCCATAGCCCTTTGTAGAACCTATGCAAACTCATGCCAACCATGCTGCCCCACCCACTACCTTTTGCCTTTACCCCCTCCATGCCAACTCAGCTAGTATCCTTTGACAATTCTTTGACAACTCTAATGAGTTGATGCACTTTTTACACACAATCATGTTTACTTTTGACAATTTCAATGGGTGCCTAACCTATCCCAAAGGTGTCCTGGGACCCTATCCAAAGGGGTACCTTACCTCTACAAAGGGGGATGGTACCCTGGCTATCAAAACAAATCCACCCACTCTTACCTGGTCTAACCTGACACACTCTGGGTTTCACACACCTGACCTACCAAAATGCCACTCCAGTGGAGGCAGCTGGTGATTTAAATGGCCAGCTGCCTCCACAAACCACATATTCATGGACCTCAGCCCAACTCCAGTCCCGCTCCCGCAAGAATGGAACATACCACGTTTGGGAGCAGGACTTAGCATTTCCAGCCATTTCTGCGATTTTTGCCACTGCAGAAAGGCTCTCCATCATAGTGAAAACCTGGGCCTATGTACTTGAGTTGAATGGGCTTCATTGGCTGCAAATCAGTGCAACCTTGCCAACTCTGTTTGGAACATTGAGTAAATCCTTACTGGTATTATAGTTACCCCAGCAAAGATTGTATACAAGGGTGGCTACGGCCTTGTTTATTACTGATCATTTAAGAATGACTCAAATCACCAGCGCTGCCAGGTGCTAGAGGCAGAAGTAGCAGCAAGGAACTGGCGAACTGGCTTTGTAACTTGTGATATTGGTTTTATCTAACCTGTATATTATTAACATGCAATTACTTTTTAATAATTGCTTTTAAAAAAGCACGGGCTGGGTTCACCCACTCCTATGTAATAATTTATATGAAATGGTTCATGGTTGGATAAGGATAAAATCTCCATTATTATTACTATATTAAACATGGAAAAGTTAGACAAGTCATTTACAGTACACAATTTGACTCTCAAATTGATGTTTACCCACTAAGCAATGTTCATGTTATCTAAACCCACTGTCTTCAACAAAGAGAAGATAGATTGTAAAGTTTCAAGTCAGTCCGTCTGAGTCAGTACTAGATGAAACAGGAGATCAGCTGCAATCTTGTTGCTCATTCCCCAACCATCCCCTGCCCCCACACCTGCCAAAATCTAAATAATGGAATAGAATTGGAAACAGAAAAGGAAGTCACAGCAGTAGTGAGGAAATTGTGCACTGATATAAGTGTCGTCTTTTGAGTGAGATGTTAAACTCCTCAGCTGACTGTAAGCACCTATTTGAAGAAGAGCAGGGGAGGGAGCTTTTCCCAGTATTTTGGCCAATATTTATCACTCCAACCATCATCAAAATCATATTATCTGCTACATCAGTGCTGTTTGTGAGATCTTTCTGTGCACATGCTTGCCTCTGGTACAACACTTGACTATATTTCACAGGTACCTCATTGGCTGTGAAGCATTTTGGGGCTGTTCTGTGGTTGTGAAAGGTGCTATATAAATTTATTTTTCCATCCATTCCACTTGACAACCAACAAAGTATTTTGGAAATGCCATGATGTAGAAAACACTGCACTCAATTTGTACACAGCAAACTCCCATAAGCAACCATGAGATAAATGATCAGATAATCTGTCCTTCTGATGTTGTTTTGTGATAAACTGCGCAGGACGCTTCTTCGGATAGTGTCAAGGCATCTTTTAAATCCACCTGAGAGAGCAGACATCTGGTAACACCTCAGCTGAAAGACAATATCTCTTACAGTGCAGCGCTCCCCCAGGAACGAATTGAAATGCCAACCTAGATTATGTGTTCAAGTCTCTGGAGTGGGATAGGGTGGGACCCACTGAACTAAGAGCACCCAACCAATCCACAGTAACCCAACCAAGCTGCAGCAACAGAAGAAGAGACTGTACAATTAATCAACGAAACAGTAACTATCCTCCATTGGAAAAGACAGGCATAGACAGTGCTAATGGCAAACTTACAACCCAAAAGCATTTAGTGTGATGTGATGAAGCTACTTTATTAATGACTGTGTGATCCGTTATTTGATTATATTATTGTGGTAATCTAATGTGCCTGATGGCAGGCAGTAAGAGTGGAAAGTTTCCTGGTCTGCGACACTGCAGAAGGCAACGGCAAACCACTGCAGGACTTTGCCAAGCATAATCATGGACCAATCCACTAGAAGTCTGTGGTCACCAACACCCTCTTAGGGCAAGGTACCTGAAGGAGAAGGAGGAGCTAATTGAACAGATTTTGTGAACTTTGCACCTATAGTCAAGTGCAGAAAGATCCCTCTGGCCTGAAAGGATTTATATAATTGGAGCTGCATGTCATTTGGGTGGATGTGCCAAAGATGGGAGTGAAGAGCATTTGGTGACCTTGTGTCAATGTTTCAGTCAGTGAAGATGTGTTAAGTGTTAAGACAGTGGAGAGAAGAGGGTTTATCAAAGTTTTCCCCAGTGTTTTTGGCTCGATAACCCAGTGTTGTTGTTTTTTTTTTGTTGTTCAGTTGTGTGTTTGTCTGTCTATATTATTTCAATAGCTGTATATCTGTAAGTTGACTGTAAACCACTGAATAGAGTCAGATAATACGTAAAGAGATTGTCTTTTTTACACCGAGGCTAGTGAGGCTGTGAAAGGCTCTAGAGGGGATAGTCATTGAAGCAGAGATCATGCCAATATTAAAAATAGTTGTAGTAAAGGAATCTGGGAACAGAGTGCGGGTCTGCGGGACTAGGACAATGATACTATGTGGGATAAATCGCAACATGAACTGGTTGGATTAAATAATGTGTTTACAAGTTGTAATTTCCATTTAATTCTTTGTAACAGGTTTACATTCATCCTGAAAATATTGTAGAATGGAACAGCTTTTCCGACTTGCCTATTTTTTATAACCTGTTTTTATTTTTGCACGGAATGTGAGCATCGCTGGCAAGGTCAGTATTTGTTTCCTTCTCAAGGGCAATCTGGGATCAGCAACATGTGCTGGACTTGCCTACGATGCTCACATGTAAGAATTTTTAAAATCACAAAAGTTATCAATTGTATGGTTAATGAAGAGCTGCATACAATAATAATGCATACAACTGTCTGTGTGGTTCACTACAGCCTCATTCCCTGACTGGTGTTATCCTTTAAAACAACATGTACCCTTTACAGTGGGATAGGTAGAACTAAATGATATTGCTGACAAAAAAGACATGCTGTCAAAGCTTTTCATCTACAGGAACACCAAAATTCAAAGGGAACAACAGTTTATACTGCATGAGCAAAGGGTACTGATTGGATGGCAAATGGAGTCTGATTGTTCAAGGCATTGCCATGGAGAATGAACCACAGTTATCCCCCAAGCTTTAGTTTAAGTTCAAAATAGGTAAGTTGACTCTCGTTGGTTGAGTCATTACTCAAGTTCTGTACTACCAAGCAACTAACTAAATGATACTTGTTCCATCACAGTCAGGCAAAATTTAAAAATGGAATATTTGTGTATTAATCACAAAATGTACTGAGACTTTAAAGTGATGTATTAATTCCAGTATTGATATGAATGAGGGCAGCACTGGTGGACAAAAGGAAATCATCATTGTTTGCCCATGACTGCAATTCTAAGAGAAGCTGTGAATCTCCATAGCCTGTTACATTGAGCAGGGCCACAGAACTGATGGTGAGAAAACACTATAGTTTCTGAGAGCTCCTTAAACTTTAAATTGACATGAATCTGTTGTGCATTTTGTAGATCCATAAGGCTTCAAGTGTCTCTTTGTCATTTTGTTATTCTGCTCTTTTTCTCTTTAGAAAACCACGATAATCCAAGCCCATGTCACAGGGGCTGTGATGACATTTGGGATAGGGATTATTTACCTGCTGCTGCAGACCATTATATCCTACAAGATGCAGCCACTCATCCATGGCATTGGAATCTTCTGGATACGTTGTGTGCTTTTAATCTGGTGTGCAGGAAGCATCATCAGCAGTATCCTTCAGAACGGTCAATGTCTTAGAGTCTCCCATCAGGAACGAGGCTTCCCCTAGGAACAACAGGCATGTCCAACAGGAAGAGGCTGGTGGGCAGTAGGAGATTCGCAATGGTAGAGATCGTCCTAGGGTCAAGAGGAGTGTCATATTGGGAGGGGGTATTTTACTTGGGAATGTCTGGATTGGGGGTGTTGTACCTAGGGAGTGTCTGGATTCAGGGTGTTGTACCTGGGAAGTGTCTGGATTGGAGGGGGGGGTTGTACCTGTGGAGTGTCTGGATCGGGGGTGTTGTACCTGGGCAGTGTCTGGATCGGGGGTGTTGTACCTGGGCAGTGTCTGAATCGGGGGTGTTGTACCTGGGCAGTGTCTGGATCGGGGGTGTTGTACCTGGGCAGTGTCTGGATCGGGGGTGTTGAACCTGGGGAGTGTCTGGATCGGGGGTGTTGAACCTGGGGAGTGTCTGGATCGGGGGTGTTGAACCTGGGCAGTGTCTGGATCGGGGGTGTTGAACCTGGGGAGTGTCTGGATCGGGGCTGTTGTAACAGGGGAGTGTCTGGATCGGGGCTGTTGTAACAGGGGAGTGTCTGGATCGGGGGTGTTGTACCTGGGGAGTGTCTGGATCGGGGGTGTTGTAACAGGGGAGTGTCTGGATCGGGGGTGTTGTACCTGGGGAGTGTCTGGATCGGGGGTGTTGTACCTGGGGAGTGTCTGGATCGGGGGTGTTGTACCTGGGGAGTGTCTGGATCGGTGGGGTTGTTGTACCTGGGGAGTGTCTGGATCGGGGGGGTGTTGTACCTGGGGAGTGTCTGGATCGGGGGGGTGTTGTACCTGGGGAGTGTCTGGATCGGGGGGGTGTTGTACCTGGGGAGTGTCTGGATCGGAGGGGTGTTGTACCAGGGGAGTGTCTGGATCGGAGGGGTGTTGTACCTGGGGAGTGTCTGGATCGGAGGGGTGTTGTACCTGGGGAGTGTCTGGATCGGAGGGGTGTTGTACCTGGGGAGTGTCTGGATCGGAGGGGTGTTGTACCTGGGGAGTGTCTGGATCGGAGGGGTGTTGTACCTGGGGAGTGTCTGGATCGGAGGGGTGTTGTACCTGGGGAGTGTCTGGATCGGAGGGGTGTTGTACCTGGGGAGTGTCTGGATCGGAGGGGTGTTGTACCTGGGGAGTGTCTGGATCGGAGGGGTGTTGTACCTGGGGAGTGTCTGGATCGGAGGGGTGTTGTACCTGGGGAGTGTCTGGATCGGTGGGGTGTTATACCTGGGGAGTGTTTGGATCGGAGGGGTTTCTGTACCTGGGGAGTGTCTGGATTGAGGCGGGGGTGTTGTACCTGGGGAGTGTCTGGATTGTTGGGGGGGCGGTTGGTTGTACCTGGGGAGTGTCTGGATTGAGGCGGGGGTGTTGTACCTGGGGAGTGTCTGGATTGTTGGGGGGGGCGGTTGGTTGTACCTGGGCAGCGTCTGGATTGGGGGGGTTGTCACCTGGGCAGCGTCTGGATTGGGGGGGTTGTCACCTGGGCAGCGTCTGGATTGGGGGGGTTGTCACCTGGGCAGCGTCTGGATTGGGGGGGTTGTCACCTGGGCAGCGTCTGGATTGGGGGGGTTGTCACCTGGGCAGCGTCTGGATTGGGGGGGTTGTCACCTGGGCAGCGTCTGGATTGGGGGGGTTGTCACCTGGGCAGCGTCTGGATTGGGGGGGTTGTCACCTGGGCAGCGTCTGGATTGGGGGGGTTGTCACCTGGGCAGCGTCTGGATTGGGGGGGTTGTCACCTGGGCAGCGTCTGGATTGGGGGGGTTGTCACCTGGGCAGCGTCTGGATTGGGGGGGTTGTCACCTGGGCAGCGTCTGGATTGGGGGGGTTGTCACCTGGGCAGCGTCTGGATTGGGGGGGTTGTCACCTGGGCAGCGTCTGGATTGGGGGGGTTGTCACCTGGGCAGCGTCTGGATTGGGGGGGTTGTCACCTGGGCAGCGTCTGGATTGGGGGGGTTGTCACCTGGGCAGCGTCTGGATTGGGGGGGTTGTCACCTGGGCAGCGTCTGGATTGGGGGGGTTGTCACCTGGGCAGCGTCTGGATTGGGGGGGTTGTCACCTGGGCAGCGTCTGGATTGGGGGGGTTGTCACCTGGGCAGCGTCTGGATTGGGGGGGTTGTCACCTGGGCAGCGTCTGGATTGGGGGGGTTGTCACCTGGGCAGCGTCTGGATTGGAGGGAGGGGGGTTGTCACCTGGGCAGCGTCTGGATTGGAGGGAGGGGGGTTGTCACCTGGGCAGCGTCTGGATTGGAGGGAGGGGGGTTGTCACCTGGGCAGCGTCTGGATTGGAGGGAGGGGGGTTGTCACCTGGGCAGCGTCTGGATTGGAGGGAGGGGGGTTGTCACCTGGGCAGCGTCTGGATTGGAGGGAGGGGGGTTGTCACCTGGGCAGCGTCTGGATTGGAGGGAGGGGGGTTGTCACCTGGGCAGCGTCTGGATTGGAGGGAGGGGGGTTGTCACCTGGGCAGCGTCTGGATTGGAGGGAGGGGGGTTGTCACCTGGGCAGCGTCTGGATTGGAGGGAGGGGGGTTGTCACCTGGGCAGCGTCTGGATTGGAGGGAGGGGGGTTGTCACCTGGGCAGCGTCTGGATTGGAGGGAGGGGGGTTGTCACCTGGGCAGCGTCTGGATTGGAGGGAGGGGGGTTGTCACCTGGGCAGCGTCTGGATTGGAGGGAGGGGGGTTGTCACCTGGGCAGCGTCTGGATTGGAGGGAGGGGGGTTGTCACCTGGGCAGCGTCTGGATTGGAGGGAGGGGGGTTGTCACCTGGGCAGCGTCTGGATTGGAGGGAGGGGGGTTGTCACCTGGGCAGCGTCTGGATTGGAGGGAGGGGGGTTGTCACCTGGGCAGCGTCTGGATTGGAGGGAGGGGGGTTGTCACCTGGGCAGCGTCTGGATTGGAGGGAGGGGGGTTGTCACCTGGGCAGCGTCTGGATTGGAGGGAGGGGGGTTGTCACCTGGGCAGCGTCTGGATTGGAGGGAGGGGGGTTGTCACCTGGGCAGCGTCTGGATTGGAGGGAGGGGGGTTGTCACCTGGGCAGCGTCTGGATTGGAGGGAGGGGGGTTGTCACCTGGGCAGCGTCTGGATTGGAGGGAGGGGGGTTGTCACCTGGGCAGCGTCTGGATTGGAGGGAGGGGGGTCGTCACCTGGGCAGCGTCTGGATTGGAGGGAGGGGGGTCGTCACCTGGGCAGCGTCTGGATTGGAGGGAGGGGGGTCGTCACCTGGGCAGCGTCTGGATTGGAGGGAGGGGGGTCGTCACCTGGGCAGCGTCTGGATTGGAGGGAGGGGGGTCGTCACCTGGGCAGCGTCTGGATTGGAGGGAGGGGGGTCGTCACCTGGGCAGCGTCTGGATTGGAGGGAGGGGGGTCGTCACCTGGGCAGCGTCTGGATTGGAGGGAGGGGGGTCGTCACCTGGGCAGCGTCTGGATTGGAGGGAGGGGGGTCGTCACCTGGGCAGCGTCTGGATTGGAGGGAGGGGGGTCGTCACCTGGGCAGCGTCTGGATTGGAGGGAGGGGGGTCGTCACCTGGGCAGCGTCTGGATTGGAGGGAGGGGGGTCGTCACCTGGGCAGCGTCTGGATTGGAGGGAGGGGGGTCGTCACCTGGGCAGCGTCTGGATTGGAGGGAGGGGGGTCGTCACCTGGGCAGCGTCTGGATTGGAGGGAGGGGGGTCGTCACCTGGGCAGCGTCTGGATTGGGGTTGTCGTCAACTGGGCAGCGTCTGGATTGGAGGGAGGGGGGTCGTCACCTGGGCAGCGTCTGGATTGGAGGGAGGGGGGGTCGTCACCTGGGCAGAGTCTGGATTGGAGGGAGGGGGGTCGTCACCTGGGCAGCGTCTGGATTGGAGGGAGGGGGGTCGTCACCTGGGCAGCGTCTGGATTGGGGGGGTTGTCACCTGGGCAGCGTCTGGATTGGGGGGTTTGTCACCTGGGCAGCGTCTGGATTGGAGGGAGGGGGTTTGTCACCTGGGCAGCGTCTGGATTGGTGGGAGGGGTGTTGTCACCTGGGCAGCGTCTGGATTGGAGGGAGGGGGCTTGTCACCTGGGCAGCGTCTGGATTGGAGGGAGGGGGCTTGTCACCTGGGCAGCGTCTGGATTGGGGGTGTTGTCACCTGCGCAGCGTCTGGATTGGAGGGAGGGGGGTCGTCACCTGGGCAGCGTCTGGATTGGAGGGAGGGGGGTCGTCACCTGGGCAGCGTCTGGATTGGAGGGAGGGGGGTCGTCACCTGGGCAGCGTCTGGATTGGAGGGAGGGGGGTCGTCACCTGGGCAGCGTCTGGATTGGAGGGAGGGGGTTTGTCACCTGGGCAGCGTCTGGATTGGTGGGAGGGGTGTTGTCACCTGGGCAGCGTCTGGATTGGAGGGAGGGGGCTTGTCACCTGGGCAGCGTCTGGATTGGAGGGAGGGGGCTTGTCACCTGGGCAGCGTCTGGATTGGGGGTGTCGTCACCTGCGCAGCGTCTGGATTGGAGGGAGGGGGGTCGTCACCTGGGCAGCGTCTGGATTGGAGGGAGGGGGGTCGTCACCTGGGCAGCGTCTGGATTGGAGGGAGGGGGGTCGTCACCTGGGCAGAGTCTGGATTGGAGGGAGGGGGGTCGTCACCTGGGCAGCGTCTGGATTGGAGGGAGGGGGGTCGTCACCTGGGCAGCGTCTGGATTGGAGGGAGGGGGGTCGTCACCTGGGCAGCGTCTGGATTGGAGGGAGGGGGGTCGTCACCTGGGCAGCGTCTGGATTGGAGGGAGGGGGGTCGTCACCTGGGCAGCGTCTGGATTGGAGGGAGGGGGGTCGTCACCTGGGCAGCGTCTGGATTGGAGGGAGGGGGGGTCGTCACCTGGGCAGAGTCTGGATTGGAGGGAGGGGGGTCGTCACCTGGGCAGCGTCTGGATTGGAGGGAGGGGGGTCGTCACCTGGGCAGCGTCTGGATTGGAGGGAGGGGGGTCGTCACCTGGGCAGCGTCTGGATTGGAGGGAGGGGGGTCGTCACCTGGGCAGCGTCTGGATTGGAGGGAGGGGGGTCGTCACCTGGGCAGCGTCTGGATTGGAGGGAGGGGGGTCGTCACCTGGGCAGCGTCTGGATTGGAGGGAGGGGGGTCGTCACCTGGGCAGCGTCTGGATTGGAGGGAGGGGGGTCGTCACCTGGGCAGCGTCTGGATTGGAGGGAGGGGGGTCGTCACCTGGGCAGCGTCTGGATTGGAGGGAGGGGGGTCGTCACCTGGGCAGCGTCTGGATTGGAGGGAGGGGGGTCGTCACCTGGGCAGCGTCTGGATTGGAGGGAGGGGGGTCGTCACCTGGGCAGCGTCTGGATTGGGGGTGTTGTCAACTGGGCAGCGTCTGGATTGGGGGGTTGTCACCTGGGCAGCGTCTGGATTGGGGGTGTTGTCAACTGGGCAGCGTCTGGATTGGAGGGAGGGGGGTTGTCACCTGGGCAGCGTCTGGATTGGATGGAGGGGGGTTGTCACCTGGGCAGCGTCTGGATTGGGGGGAGGGGGGTTGTCACCTGGGCAGCGTCTAGATTGGGGGTGTTGTCAACTGGGCAGCGTCTGGATTGGAGGGAGGGGGGTTGTCACCTGGGCAGCGTCTGGATTGGAGGGAGGGGGGTTGTCACCTGGGGAGCGTCTGGATTGGTGGGAGGGGGGTTGTCACCAGGGGAGCGTCTGGATTGGTGGGAGGGGGGTTGTCACCTGGGCAGCGTCTGGATTGGAGGGAGGGGGGTTGTCACCTGGGCAGCGTCTGGATTGGAGGGAGGGGGGTTGTCACCTGGGCAGCGTCTGGATTGGTGGGAGGGGTGTTGTCACCTGGGCAGCGTCTGGATTGGTGGGAGGGGTGTTGTCACCTGGGCAGCGTCTGGATTGGTGGGAGGGGTGTTGTCACCTGGGCAGCGTCTGGATTGGAGGGAGGGGTGTTGTCACCTGGGCAGCGTCTGGATTGGGGGGGTTGTCAACTGCGCAGCGTCTGGATTGGAGGGAGGGGGGGTTGTCACCTGAGGAGCGTCTGGATTGGAGGGAGGGGTGTTGTCACCTGGGCAGCGTCTGGATTGGGGGGGTTGTCACCTGGGCAGCGTCTGGATTGGGGGGTTTGTCACCTGGGCAGCGTCTGGATTGGTGGGAGGGGTGTTGTCACCTGGGCAGCGTCTGGATTGGAGGGAGGGGGCTTGTCACCTGGGCAGCGTCTGGATTGGAGGGAGGGGGCTTGTCACCTGGGCAGCGTCTGGATTGGGGGTGTTGTCACCTGCGCAGCGTCTGGATTGGAGGGAGGGGGGTTGTCACCTGGGCAGCGTCTGGATTGGGGGTGTTGTCACCTGGGCAGCGTCTGGATTGGAGTGAGGGGGGTTGTCACCTGGGCAGCGTCTGGATTGGGGGGGTTGTCACCTGGGCAGCGTCTGGATTGGGGGGTTTGTCACCTGGGCAGCGTCTGGATTGGTGGGAGGGGTGTTGTCACCTGGGCAGCGTCTGGATTGGAGGGAGGGGGCTTGTCACCTGGGCAGCGTCTGGATTGGAGGGAGGGGGCTTGTCACCTGGGCAGCGTCTAGATTGGGGGTGTTGTCAACTGGGCAGCGTCTGGATTGGAGGGAGGGGGGTTGTCACCTGGGGAGCGTCTGGATTGGTGGGAGGGGGGTTGTCACCAGGGGAGCGTCTGGATTGGTGGGAGGGGGGTTGTCACCTGGGCAGCGCCTGGATTGGAGGGAGGGGGGTTGTCACCTGGGCAGCGTCTGGATTGGAGGGAGGGGGGTTGTCACCTGGGCAGCGTCTGGATTGGTGGGAGGGGTGTTGTCACCTGGGCAGCGTCTGGATTGGTGGGAGGGGTGTTGTCACCTGGGCAGCGTCTGGATTGGAGGGAGGGGTGTTGTCACCTGGGCAGCGTCTGGATTGGGGGGGTTGTCAACTGCGCAGCGTCTGGATTGGAGGGAGGGGGGGTTGTCACCTGAGGAGCGTCTGGATTGGAGGGAGGGGTGTTGTCACCTGGGCAGCGTCTGGATTGGGGGTGTTGTCACCTGGGCAGCGTCTGGATTGGAGGGAGGGGGGTTGTCACCTGGGCAGCGTCTGGATTGGAGGGAGGGGGGTTGTCACCTGGGCAGCGTCTGGATTGGTGGGAGGGGGGTTGTCACCTGGGCAGCGTCTGGATTGGGGGTGTTGTCACCTGGGCAGCGTCTGGATTGGAGTGAGGGGGGTTGTCACCTGGGCAGCGTCTGGATTGGGGGGGTTGTCACCTGGGCAGCGTCTGGATTGGGGGGGTTGTCACCTGGGCAGCGTCTGGATTGGAGGGAGGGGGTTTGTCACCTGGGCAGCGTCTGGATTGGTGGGAGGGGTGTTGTCACCTGGGCAGCGTCTGGATTGGAGGGAGGGGGCTTGTCACCTGGGCAGCGTCTGGATTGGAGGGAGGGGGCTTGTCACCTGGGCAGCGTCTGGATTGGGGGTGTTGTCACCTGCGCAGCGTCTGGATTGGAGGGAGGGGGGTTGTCACCTGGGCAGCGTCTGGATTGGGGGTGTTGTATCCTGGGCAGCGTCTGGATTGGAGGGAGGGGGCTTGTCACTTGGGCAGCGTCTGGATTGGAGGGAGGGGGCTTGTCACCTGGGCAGCGTCTGGATTGGGGGTGTTGTCACCTGCGCAGCGTCTGGATTGGAGGGAGGGGGGTTGTCACCTGGGCAGCGTCTGGATTGGGGGTGTTGTATCCTGGGCAGCGTCTGGATTGGAGGGAGGGGAGTTGTACCTGGGCAGCGTCTGGATTGGAGGGAGGGGGGTCGTCACCTGGGCAGCGTCTGGATTGGAGGGAGGGGGGTCGTCACCTGGGCAGCGTCTGGATTGGAGGGAGGGGGGTCGTCACCTGGGCAGCGTCTGGATTGGAGGGAGGGGGGTCGTCACCTGGGCAGCGTCTGGATTGGAGGGAGGGGGGTCGTCACCTGGGCAGCGTCTGGATTGGAGGGAGGGGGGTCGTCACCTGGGCAGCGTCTGGATTGGAGGGAGGGGGGTCGTCACCTGGGCAGCGTCTGGATTGGAGGGAGGGGGGTCGTCACCTGGGCAGCGTCTGGATTGGAGGGAGGGGGGTCGTCACCTGGGCAGCGTCTGGATTGGAGGGAGGGGGGTCGTCACCTGGGCAGCGTCTGGATTGGAGGGAGGGGGGTCGTCACCTGGGCAGCGTCTGGATTGGAGGGAGGGGGGTCGTCACCTGGGCAGCGTCTGGATTGGAGGGAGGGGGGTCGTCACCTGGGCAGCGTCTGGATTGGAGGGAGGGGGGTCGTCACCTGGGCAGCGTCTGGATTGGAGGGAGGGGGGTCGTCACCTGGGCAGCGTCTGGATTGGAGGGAGGGGGGTCGTCACCTGGGCAGCGTCTGGATTGGAGGGAGGGGGGTCGTCACCTGGGCAGCGTCTGGATTGGAGGGAGGGGGGTCGTCACCTGGGCAGCGTCTGGATTGGAGGGAGGGGGGGTCGTCACCTGGGCAGAGTCTGGATTGGAGGGAGGGGGGTCGTCACCTGGGCAGCGTCTGGATTGGAGGGAGGGGGGTCGTCACCTGGGCAGCGTCTGGATTGGAGGGAGGGGGGTCGTCACCTGGGCAGCGTCTGGATTGGAGGGAGGGGGGTCGTCACCTGGGCAGCGTCTGGATTGGAGGGAGGGGGGTCGTCACCTGGGCAGCGTCTGGATTGGAGGGAGGGGGGTCGTCACCTGGGCAGCGTCTGGATTGGAGGGAGGGGGGTCGTCACCTGGGCAGCGTCTGGATTGGAGGGAGGGGGGTCGTCACCTGGGCAGCGTCTGGATTGGAGGGAGGGGGGTCGTCACCTGGGCAGCGTCTGGATTGGAGGGAGGGGGGTCGTCACCTGGGCAGCGTCTGGATTGGAGGGAGGGGGGTCGTCACCTGGGCAGCGTCTGGATTGGAGGGAGGGGGGTCGTCACCTGGGCAGCGTCTGGATTGGAGGGAGGGGGGTCGTCACCTGGGCAGCGTCTGGATTGGGGGTGTTGTCAACTGGGCAGCGTCTGGATTGGGGGGTTGTCACCTGGGCAGCGTCTGGATTGGGGGTGTTGTCAACTGGGCAGCGTCTGGATTGGAGGGAGGGGGGTTGTCACCTGGGCAGCGTCTGGATTGGATGGAGGGGGGTTGTCACCTGGGCAGCGTCTGGATTGGGGGGAGGGGGGTTGTCACCTGGGCAGCGTCTAGATTGGGGGTGTTGTCAACTGGGCAGCGTCTGGATTGGAGGGAGGGGGGTTGTCACCTGGGCAGTGTCTGGATTGGAGGGAGGGGGGTTGTCACCTGGGGAGCGTCTGGATTGGTGGGAGGGGGGTTGTCACCAGGGGAGCGTCTGGATTGGTGGGAGGGGGGTTGTCACCTGGGCAGCGTCTGGATTGGAGGGAGGGGGGTTGTCACCTGGGCAGCGTCTGGATTGGAGGGAGGGGGGTTGTCACCTGGGCAGCGTCTGGATTGGTGGGAGGGGTGTTGTCACCTGGGCAGCGTCTGGATTGGTGGGAGGGGTGTTGTCACCTGGGCAGCGTCTGGATTGGTGGGAGGGGTGTTGTCACCTGGGCAGCGTCTGGATTGGAGGGAGGGGTGTTGTCACCTGGGCAGCGTCTGGATTGGGGGGGTTGTCAACTGCGCAGCGTCTGGATTGGAGAGAGGGGGGGGTTGTCACCTGAGGAGCGTCTGGATTGGAGGGAGGGGTGTTGTCACCTGGGCAGCGTCTGGATTGGGGGTGTTGTCACCTGGGCAGCGTCTGGATTGGAGGGAGGGGGGTTGTCACCTGGGCAGCGTCTGGATTGGAGGGAGGGGGGTTGTCACCTGGGCAGCGTCTGGATTGGTGGGAGGGGGGTTGTCACCTGGGCAGCGTCTGGATTGGGGGTGTTGTCACCTGGGCAGCGTCTGGATTGGAGTGAGGGGGGTTGTCACCTGGGCAGCGTCTGGATTGGGGGGGTTGTCACCTGGGCAGCGTCTGGATTGGAGGGAGGGGGTTTGTCACCTGGGCAGCGTCTGGATTGGTGGGAGGGGGGTTGTCACCTGGGCAGCGTCTGGATTGGGGGGGTTGTCACCTGGGCAGCGTCTGGATTGGAGGGAGGGGGCTTGTCACCTGGGCAGCGTCTGGATTGGAGGGAGGGGGCTTGTCACCTGCGCAGCGTCTGGATTGGAGGGAGGGGGGTTGTCACCTGGGCAGCGTCTGGATTGGGGGTGTTGTATCCTGGGCAGCGTCTGGATTGGAGGGAGGGGAGTTGTACCTGGGGAGCGTCTGGATTGGAGGGAGGGGAGTTGTACCTGGGGAGCCTCTGGATTGGAGGGAGGGGGGTTGTCACCTGGGGAGCGTCTGGATTGGAGTGAGGGGGGTTGTGACCTGGGCAGCGTCTGGATTGGGGGGGTTGTCACCTGGGCAGCGTCTGGATTGGAGGGAGGGGGGTTGTCACCTGGGCAGCGTCTGGATTGGGGGTGTTGTCACCTGGGCAGCGTCGGATTGGAGGGAGGGGGGTTGTCACCTGGGCAGCGTCTGGATTGGAGGGAGGGGGGTTGTCACCTGGGCAGCGTCTGGATTGGAGGGAGGGGGGTTGTCACCTGGGCAGCGTCTGGATTGGAGGGAGGGGGGTTGTCACCTGGGCAGCGTCTGGATTGGAGGGAGGGGGGTTGTCACCTGGGCAGCGTCTGGATTGGGGGTGTTGTCACCTGGGCAGCGTCTGGATTGGAGGGAGGGGGGTTGTCACCTGGGGAGCGTCTGGATTGGAGGGAGGGGTGTTGTCACCTGGGCAGCGTCTGGATTGGAGGGAGGGGGGTTGTCACCTGGGCAGCGTCTGGATTGGAGGGAGGGGGGTTGTCACCTGGGCAGCGTCTGGATTGGAGGGAGGGGGGTTGTCACCTGGGCAGCGTCTGGGTTGGAGGGAGGGGGGTTGTCACCTGGGCAGCGTCTGGATTGGAGGGAGGGGGGTTGTCACCTGGGGAGCGTCTGGATTGGTGGGAGGGGGGTTGTCACCTGGGGAGCGTCTGGATTGGTGGGAGGGGGGTTGTCACCTGGGCAGCGTCTGGATTGGAGGGAGGGGGGTTGTCACCTGGGCAGCGTCTGGATTGGTGGGAGGGGTGTTGTCACCTGGGCAGCGTCTGGATTGGGGGTGTTGTCACCTGGGCAGCGTCTGGATTGGAGGGAGGGGGGTTGTCACCTGGGCAGCGTCTGGATTGGGGGGGTTGTCACCTGGGCAGCGTCTGGATTGGAGGGAGGGGGGTTGTCACCTGAGGAGCGTCTGGATTGGAGGGAGGGGCGTTGTCACCTGGGCAGCGTCTGGATTGGAGGGAGGGGGGTTGTCACCTGGGCAGCGTCTGGATTGGAGGGAGGGGGGTTGTCACCTGGGCAGCGTCTGGGTTGGAGGGAAGGGGGTTGTCACCTGGGGAGCGTCTGGATTGGAGGGAGGGGGTTTGTCACCTGGGCAGCGTCTGGATTGGAGGGAGGGGGGTTGTCACCTGGGCAGCGTCTGGATTGGAGGGAGGGTGGTTGTCACCTGGGCAGCGTCTGGATTGGAGGGAGGGGGGTTGTCACCTGGGGAGAGTCTGGATTGGAGGGAGGGGGGTTGTAACCTGGGCAGCGTCTGGATTGGAGGGAGGGGGGTTGTCACCTGGGCAGCGTCTGGATTGGAGGGAGGGGGGTTGTACCTGGGGAGCCTCTGGATTGGCGGGGTGGGTGTTGTTCCTGGCGAATGTCTGGATTGGAGGGTTGTACTTGGTGAGTGTCTGGATTGGAGGGAGGGAAGTTGTACCTGGAGAGTGTCTGGATTGGAGGGACGGGTGTTGTACCTGGGGAGTGTCTGGATTGGAGGGAGGGGAGTTGTACCTGGGGAGTGCCTGGATTGGAGAGAGCGGAGTTGTACCTGGGGAGTGTCTGGATTGGAGGGACGGGTGTTGTACCTGGCGAGTGTCTGGATTGGAGGGACGGGTGTTGTACCTGGGGAGTGCCTGGATTGGAGAGAGGGGAGTTGTACCTGGGGAGTGTCTGGATTGGATGGAGGGGAGTTGTACCTGGGGAGTGTCTGGATTGCGAGCGTTGTACCTGGGGAACGTCTGGATTGGAGGGAGGGGAGTTGTACCTGGGGAGCGTCTGGATTGGAGGGAGGGGAGTTGTACCTGGGGAGTGTCTGGATTGCGAGCGTTGTACCTGGGGAACGTCTGGATTGGAGGGAGGGGAGTTGTACCTGGGGAGCGTCTGGATTGGAGGGAGGGGAGTTGTACCTGGGGAGCGTCTGGATTGGAGGGAGGGTAGTTGTACCTGGGGAGCGTCTGGATTAGAGGCGGGGTTTGTACATGGGGAGCATCTGGATTACAGGGGGTGGTTGTACCTTGGGAGTGTCTGGATTGGAGTGGGGGTAGTCCCTGGGGAGTGTCTTAATTGAGGGGGGGGTGTTGTTCCTTGGTAGTGTCTGATTGGGGGTGTTGTACCTGGGGAGTGTCTGGATTGGGGGGGTTGTACCTGGGGAGTGTCTGGATTGGGGTTGTTGTAGCTGGGAGTGTCTGGATTGGGGGTGTTGTACCTGGGCAGTGTCTGGATTGGGAGTGTTGTAACCTGGGCAGTGTCTGGATTGGGGGTGTTGTACCTGGGCAGTGTCTGGATTGCGGGGGGGCGGTGTTGTACCTGGGGAGTGTATGGATTGGGGGGGTTGTACCTTGGGAGTGTCTGGATTGGAGTGGCGGGGGGCACTGTTTGTACCTGGGGACTGTCTGAATTGGTAGAAGGGTTGTACCTGGGGAGTGTCTGGATTGGAGGGGAGGGGGGTCGTACCTGGGGAGTGTCTGGATTGGAGGGGAGGGGGGTTGTACCTGGGGAGTGTCTGGATTAGAGGCGGGGTTTGTACATTGGGAGCGTCTGGATTACAGGGGCTGGTTGTATCTGGGGAATGTCTGGATTGGATGGAGGGGAGTTGTACCTGGGGAGTGTCTGGATTGCGAGGGTTGTACCTGGGGAGCGTCTGGATTGGAGGGAGGGGAGTTGTACCTGGGGAGCGTCTGGATTAGAGGCGGGGTTTGTACATGGGGAGCGTCTGGATTACAGGGGGTGGTTGTACCTGGGGTGTGTCTGGATTGGAGTGGGGGTAGTCCCTGGGGAGTGTCTTAATTGAGGGGGGGGTGTTGTTCCTTGGTAGTGTCTGATTGGGGGTGTTGTACCTGGGGAGTGTATGGATTGGGGGGGTTGTACCTGGGGAGTGTCTGGATTGGGGTTGTTGTAGCTGGGGAGTGTCTGGATTGGGGTTGTTGTAGCTGGGGAGTGTCTGGATTGGGGGTGTTGTACCTGGGGAGTGTCTGGATTGGGGGTGTTGTACCTGGGGAGTGTCTGGATTGGGGGTGTTGTACCTGGGGAGTGTCTGGATTGGGGGTGTTGTACCTGGGGAGTGTCTGGATTGGGGGTGTTGTACCTGGGGAGTGTCTGGATTGGGGGTGTTGTACCTGGGCAGTGTCTGGATTGGGAGTGTTGTAACCTGGGCAGTGTCTGGATTGGGGGTGTTGTAACCTAGGCAGTGTCTGGATTGGGGGTGTTGTAACCTGGGCAGTGTCTGGATTGGGGGTGTTGTACCTGGGGAGTGTCTGGATTGGAGGGGGGTTGTACCTGGCGGGTTGTACCTGGGGAGTGTCTGGATTGGAGGGGGGTTGTACCTGGGGAGTGTCTGGATTGGAGGGGGGTTGTACCTGGCGGGTTGTACCTGGGGAGTGTCTGGATTGGAGGGGGGTTGTACCTGGGGAGTGTCTGGATTGGAGGGGTCGTTGTACCTGGGGAGTGTCTGGATTGCAGGGGTCGTTGTACCTGGCGGGTTGTACCTGGGGAGTGTCTGGATTGGAGGGGGGTTGTACCTGGGGAGTGTCTGGATTGGAGGGGTCGTTGTACCTGGGGAGTGTCTGGATTGGAGGGGTCGTTGTACCTGGGGAGTGTCTGGATTGGTGGGGGGGCGGGTGGTTGTACCTGGGCAGTGTCTGGATCGGGGATGTCGTACCTGGGGAGTGTCTGGATTGGAGGGTCGTTTTTACCTGGGGAATGCCTGGATTGGTGGGGGGTCGGGTGGTTGTACCTGGCGAGTGTCTGGATCGGGGGTGTCGTACCTGGGGAGTGTCTGGATTGGAGGGTCGTTTTTACCTGGGGAATGCCTGGATTGGTGGGGGGTCGGGTGGTTGTACCTGGGGAGTGTCTGGATTGGTGGGGGGGCGGGTGGTTGTACCTGGGGAGTGTCTGGATTGGCGGGGTGGGTGTTGTTCCTGGCGAATGTCTGGATTGGAGGGTTGTACCTGGCGAGTGTCTGGATTGGAGGGAGGGAAGTTGTACCTGGGGAGTGTCAGGATTGGAGGGAGGGGAGTTGTACCTGGGGAGTGTCAGGATTGGAGGGACGGGTGTTATACCTGGGGAGTGTCTGGATTGGAGGGAGGGGAGTTGTACCTGGGGAGTGCCTGGATTGGAGAGAGGTGAGCTGTACCTGGGGAGTGTCTGGATTGGATGGAGGGGAGTTGTACCTGGGGAGTGTCTGGATTGGAGGGAGGGGAGTTGTACCTGGGGAGCGTCTGGATTGGAGGGAGGGAAGTTGTACCTGGGGAGTGTCAGGATTGGAGGGAGGGGAGTTGTACGTGGGGAGTGTCTGGATTGGAGGGACGGGTGTTGTACCTGGGGAGTGTCTGGATTGGAGAGAGGTGAGTTGTACCTGGGGAGTGTCTGGATTGGATGGAGGGGAGTTGCACCTGGGGAGTGTCTGGATTGCGAGGGTTGTACCTGGGGAGTGTCTGGATTGGAGTGGGGGTAGTCCCTGGGGAGTGTCTTAATTGAGGGGGGGGTGTTTTTCCTTGGTAGTGTCTGATTGGGGGTGTTGTACCTGGGGAGTGTATGGATTGGGGGGGTTGTACCTGGGGAGTGTCTGGATTGGGGGTGTTGTAGCTGGGGAGTGTCTGGATTGGGGGTGTTGTAACCTGGGCAGTGTCTGGATTGGGGGTGTTGTAACCTGGGCAGTGTCTGGATTGGGGGTGTTGTAACCTGGGCAGTGTCTGGATTGGGGGTGTTGTAACCTGGGCAGTGTCTGGATTGGGGGTGTTGTAACCTGGGCAGTGTCTGGATTGGGGGTGTTGTAACCTGGGCAGTGTCTGGATTGGGGGTGTTGTAACCTGGGCAGTGTCTGGATTGGGGGTGTTGTAACCTGGGCAGTGTCTGGATTGGGGGTGTTGTAACCTGGGCAGTGTCTGGATTGGGGGTGTTGTAACCTGGGCAGTGTCTGGATTGGGGGTGTTGTAACCTGGGCAGTGTCTGGATTGGGGGTGTTGTAACCTGGGCAGTGTCTGGATTGGGGGTGTTGTAACCTGGGCAGTGTCTGGATTGGGGGTGTTGTAACCTGGGCAGTGTCTGGATTGGGGGTGTTGTAACCTGGGCAGTGTCTGGATTGGGGGTGTTGTAACCTGGGCAGTGTCTGGATTGGAGGGGGTGTTGTAACCTGGGCAGTGTCTGGATTGGAGGGGGATTTGTACCTGGGCAGTGTCTGGATTGCGGGTGGGCGGTGTTGTACCTGGCGAATGTCTGGATTGGGGGATTGTACCTGGGGAGTGTCTGGATTGGACTGGGGCGTAGTTGTACCTGGGGAGCGTCTGGATTGGGGCTGTTGTCCTTTGGGAGTGTCTGGATTGGAGTGGCGGGGGGCGCTGTTTGTACCTGGGGACTGTCTGAATTGGTAGAGGGGTTGTACCAGGGGAGTGTCTGGATTTGAGGGGAGGGGGGTTGTACCTGGGGCGTGTCTGGATTAGAGGCGGGGTTTGTACATTGGGAGCGTCTGGATTACAGGGGGTGGTTGTACCTGGGGAGTGTCTGGATTGGATGGAGGGGAGTTGTACCTGGGGAGTGTCTGGATTGCGAGGGTTGTACCTGTGGAGCGTCTGGATTGCAGGGGTCGTTGTACCTGCGGAGTGTCTGGATTGCAGGGGTCGTTGTACCTGCGGAGTGTCTGGATCGGGGGTGTCGTACCTGGGGAGTGTCTGGATCGGGGGTGTCGTACCTGGGGAGTGTCTGGATCGGGGGTGTCGTACCTGGGGAGTGTCTGGATCGGGGGTGTCGTACCTGGGGAGTGTCTGGATCGGGGGTGTCGTACCTGGGGAGTGTCTGGATCGGGGGTGTCGTACCTGGGGAGTGTCTGGATCGGGGGTGTCGTACCTGGGGAGTGTCTGGATCGGGGGTGTCGTACCTGGGGAGTGTCTGGATCGGGGGTGTCGTACCTGGGGAGTGTCTGGATCGGGGGTGTCGTACCTGGGGAGTGTCTGGATCGGGGGTGTCGTACCTGGGGAGTGTCTGGATCGGGGGTGTCTTACCTGGGGAGTGTCTGGATCGGGGGTGTCGTACCTGGGGAGTGTCTGGATCGGGGGTGTCGTACCTGGGGAGTGTCTGGATCGGGGGTGTCGTACCTGGGGAGTGTCTGGATCGGGGGTGTCGTACCTGGGGAGTGTCTGGATCGGGGGTGTCGTACCTGGGGAGTGTCTGGATCGGGGGTGTCGTACCTGGGGAGTGTCTGGATCGGGGGTGTCGTACCTGGGGAGTGTCTGGATCGGGGGTGTCGTACCTGGGGAGTGTCTGGATCGGGGGTGTCGTACCTGGGGAGTGTCTGGATCGGGGGTGTCGTACCTGGGGAGTGTCTGGATCGGGGGTGTCGTACCTGGGGAGTGTCTGGATCGGGGGTGTCGTACCTGGGGAGTGTCTGGATCGGGGGTGTCGTACCTGGGGAGTGTCTGGATCGGGGGTGTCGTACCTGGGGAGTGTCTGGATCGGGGGTGTCGTACCTGGGGAGTGTCTGGATCGGGGGTGTCGTACCTGGGGAGTGTCTGGATCGGGGGTGTCGTACCTGGGGAGTGTCTGGATCGGGGGTGTCGTACCTGGGGAGTGTCTGGATCGGGGGTGTCGTACCTGGGGAGTGTCTGGATCGGGGGTGTCGTACCTGGGGAGTGTCTGGATCGGGGGGTGTCGTACCTGGGGAGTGTCTGGATCGGGGGTGTCGTACCTGGGGAGTGTCTGGATCGGGGGTGTCGTACCTGGGGAGTGTCTGGATCGGGGGTGTCGTACCTGGGGAGTGTCTGGATCGGGGGTGTCGTACCTGGGGAGTGTCTGGATCGGGGGTGTCGTACCTGGGGAGTGTCTGGATCGGGGGTGTCGTACCTGGGGAGTGTCTGGATCGGGGGTGTCGTACCTGGGGAGTGTCTGGATCGGGGGTGTCGTACCTGGGGAGTGTCTGGATCGGGGGTGTCGTACCTGGGGAGTGTCTGGATCGGGGGTGTCGTACCTGGGGAGTGTCTGGATCGGGGGTGTCGTACCTGGGGAGTGTCTGGATCGGGGGTGTCGTACCTGGGGAGTGTCTGGATCGGGGGTGTCGTACCTGGGGAGTGTCTGGATCGGGGGTGTCGTACCTGGGGAGTGTCTGGATCGGGGGTGTCGTACCTGGGGAGTGTCTGGATCGGGGGTGTCGTACCTGGGGAGTGTCTGGATCGGGGGTGTCGTACCTGGGGAGTGTCTGGATCGGGGGTGTCGTACCTGGGGAGTGTCTGGATCGGGGGTGTCGTACCTGGGGAGTGTCTGGATCGGGGGTGTCGTACCTGGGGAGTGTCTGGATCGGGGGTGTCGTACCTGGGGAGTGTCTGGATCGGGGGTGTCGTACCTGGGGAGTGTCTGGATCGGGGGTGTCGTACCTGGGGAGTGTCTGGATCGGGGGTGTCGTACCTGGGGAGTGTCTGGATCGGGGGTGTCGTACCTGGGGAGTGTCTGGATCGGGGGTGTCGTACCTGGGGAGTGTCTGGATCGGGGGTGTCGTACCTGGGGAGTGTCTGGATCGGGGGTGTCGTACCTGGGGAGTGTCTGGATCGGGGGTGTCGTACCTGGGGAGTGTCTGGATCGGGGGTGTCGTACCTGGGGAGTGTCTGGATCGGGGGTGTCGTACCTGGGGAGTGTCTGGATCGGGGGTGTCGTACCTGGGGAGTGTCTGGATCGGGGGTGTCGTACCTGGGGAGTGTCTGGATCGGGGGTGTCGTACCTGGGGAGTGTCTGGATCGGGGGTGTCGTACCTGGGGAGTGTCTGGATCGGGGGTGTCGTACCTGGGGAGTGTCTGGATCGGGGGTGTCGTACCTGGGGAGTGTCTGGATCGGGGGTGTCGTACCTGGGGAGTGTCTGGATCGGGGGTGTCGTACCTGGGGAGTGTCTGGATCGGGGGTGTCGTACCTGGGGAGTGTCTGGATCGGGGGTGTCGTACCTGGGGAGTGTCTGGATCGGGGGTGTCGTACCTGGGGAGTGTCTGGATCGGGGGTGTCGTACCTGGGGAGTGTCTGGATCGGGGGGTGTCGTACCTGGGGAGTGTCTGGATCGGGGGTGTCGTACCTGGGGAGTGTCTGGATCGGGGGTGTCGTACCTGGGGAGTGTCTGGATCGGGGGTGTCGTACCTGGGGAGTGTCTGGATCGGGGGTGTCGTACCTGGGGAGTGTCTGGATCGGGGGTGTCGTACCTGGGGAGTGTCTGGATCGGGGGTGTCGTACCTGGGGAGTGTCTGGATCGGGGGTGTCGTACCTGGGGAGTGTCTGGATCGGGGGTGTCGTACCTGGGGAGTGTCTGGATCGGGGGTGTCGTACCTGGGGAGTGTCTGGATCGGGGGTGTCGTACCTGGGGAGTGTCTGGATCGGGGGTGTCGTACCTGGGGAGTGTCTGGATCGGGGGTGTCGTACCTGGGGAGTGTCTGGATCGGGGGTGCCGTACCTGGGGAGTGTCTGGATCGGGGGTGCCGTACCTGGGGAGTGTCTGGATCGGGGGTGCCGTACCTGGGGAGTGTCTGGATCGGGGGTGCCGTACCTGGGGAGTGTCTGGATCGGGGGTGCCGTACCTGGGGAGTGTCTGGATCGGGGGTGCCGTACCTGGGGAGTGTCTGGATCGGGGGTGCCGTACCTGGGGAGTGTCTGGATCGGGGGTGCCGTACCTGGGGAGTGTCTGGATCGGGGGTGCCGTACCTGGGGAGTGTCTGGATCGGGGGTGCCGTACCTGGGGAGTGTCTGGATCGGGGGTGCCGTACCTGGGGAGTGTCTGGATCGGGGGTGCCGTACCTGGGGAGTGTCTGGATCGGGGGTGCCGTACCTGGGGAGTGTCTGGATCGGGGGTGCCGTACCTGGGGAGTGTCTGGATCGGGGGTGCCGTACCTGGGGAGTGTCTGGATCGGGGGTGCCGTACCTGGGGAGTGTCTGGATCGGGGGTGCCGTACCTGGGGAGTGTCTGGATCGGGGGTGCCGTACCTGGGGAGTGTCTGGATCGGGGGTGTCGTACCTGGGGAGTGTCTGGATCGGGGGTGTCGTACCTGGGGAGTGTCTGGATCGGGGGTGTCGTACCTGGGGAGTGTCTGGATCGGGGGTGTCGTACCTGGGGAGTGTCTGGATCGGGGGTGTCGTACCTGGGGAGTGTCTGGATCGGGGGTGTCGTACCTGGGGAGTGTCTGGATCGGGGGTGTCGTACCTGGGGAGTGTCTGGATCGGGGGTGTCGTACCTGGGGAGTGTCTGGATCGGGGGTGTCGTACCTGGGGAGTGTCTGGATCGGCGGGCCGTTTTTACCTGGGGAGTGTCTGGATCGGCGGGCCGTTTTTACCTGGGGAGTGTCTGGATCGGCGGGCCGTTTTTACCTGGGGAGTGTCTGGATCGGGGGGGTGTTGTCACCTGGGGAGTGTCTGGATTGGGGGTGTTGTCACCTGGGCAGTGTCTGGATTGGGGGTGTTGTACCTGGGGAGCGTCTGGATTGGAGGGGTCGTTGTACCTGGGGAGCGTCTGGATTGGAGGGGGTTGTCCCTGGGGAGTGTCTGGATTGGAGGGGGGTTGTACCTGGTGGGTTGTACCTGGGGAGTGTCTGGATTGGAGGGGGGTTGTACCTGGTGGGTTGTACCTGGGGAGTGTCTGGATTGGAGGGGGGTTGTACCTGGGGAGTGTCTGGATTGGAGGGGTCGTTGTACCTGGCGAGTGTCTGGATCGGGGGTGTCGTACCTGGGGAGTGTCTGGATTGGAGGGGGTTGTCCCTGGGGAGTGTCTGGATTGGAGGGGGGTTGTACCTGGTGGGTTGTACCTGGGGAGTGTCTGGATTGGAGGGGGGTTGTACCTAGGGAGTGTCTGGATTGGAGGGGGGTTGTACCTGGGGAGTGTCTGGATTGGAGGGGTCGTTGTACCTGGCGAGTGTCTGGATCGGGGGTGTCGTACCTGGGGAGTGTCTGGATTGGAGGGTCGTTTTTACTTGGGAAATGCCTGGATTGGTGGGGGGTCGGGTGGTTGTACCTGGGGAGTGTCTGGATTGGTGGGGGGGCGGGTGGTTGTACCTGGGGAGTGTCTGGATTGGCGGGGTGGGTGTTGTTCCTGGCAAATGTCTGGATTGGAGGGTTGTACCTGGCGAGTGTCTGGATTGGAGGGAGGGAAGTTGTACCTGGGGAGTGTCAGGATTGGAGGGAGGGAAGTTGTACGTGGGGAGTGTCTGGATTGGAGGGACGGGTGTTGTACCTGGGGAGTGTCTGGATTGGAGGGAGGGGAGTTGTACCTGGGGAGTGCCTGGATTGGAGGGAGGGGAGTTGTACCTGGGGAGTGTCTGGATTGGATGGAGGTGAGTTGTACCTGGGGAGTGTATGGATTGCGGGGGTTGTACCTGGGGAGCATCTGGATTGGAGGGACGGGTGTTGTACCTGGGGAGTGTCTGGATTGGAGGGAGGGGAGTTGTACCTGGGGAGTGCCTGGATTGGAGGGAGGGGAGTTGTACCTGGGGAGTGTCTGGATTGGATGGAGGTGAGTTGTACCTGGGGAGTGTATGGATTGCGGGGGTTGTACCTGGGGAGCATCTGGATTGGAGGGACGGGTGTTGTACCTGGGGAGTGTCTGGATTGGAGGGAGGGGAGTTGTACCTGGGGAGTGCCTGGATTGGAGGGAGGGGAGTTGTACCTGGGGAGTGTCTGGATTGGATGGAGGTGAGTTGTACCTGGGGAGTGTATGGATTGCGGGGGTTGTACCTGGGGAGCATCTGGATTGGAGGGAGGGGAGTTGTACCTGGGGAGCGTCTGGATTGGAGGGAGGGAAGTTGTACCTGGGGAGTGTCTGGATTGGAGGGGGGGTTGTCCCTGAGGAGTGTCTTAATTGAGGGGGGGGTGTTGTTCCTGGCTAGTGTCTGATTGGGGGTGTTGTACCTGGGGAGTGTATGGATTGGGGGGGTTGTAGCTGGGGAGTGTCTGGATTGGGGGTGTTGTAGCTGGGGAGTGTCTGGATTGGGGGTGTTGTTCCTTGGTAGCTGGGGAGTGTCTGGATTGGGGGTGTTGTACCTAGGCAGTGTCTGGATTGGGGGAGTTGTAACCTGGGCAGTGTCTGGATTGGGGGTGTTGTAACCTGGGCACTGTCTGGATTGGGGGTGTTGTAACCTGGGCAGTATCTGGATTGGGGGTGTTGTCACCTGGGCAGTGTCTGGATTGGGGGTGTTGTACCTGGGGAGCGTCTGGATTGGAGGGAGGGGAGTTGTACCTGGGGAGCGTCTGGATTAGAGGCGGGGTTTGTACATGGGGAGCGTCTGGATTACAGGGGGTGGTTGTATCTGGGGTGCGTCTGGATTGGAGGGGGGGTTGTCCCTGGGGAATGTCTTAATTGAGGGGGGGTGGTGTTGTTCCTGGGTAGTGTCTGATTGGGGGTGTTGTGCATGGGGAGTGTATGGATTGGGGGAGTTGTACCTGGGGAGTGTCTGGATTGGGGGGGTTGTAGCAGGGGAGTGTCTGGATTGGGGGGGTTGTAGCTGGGGAGTGTCTGGATTGGGGGTGTTGTACCTGGGGAGTGTCTGGATTGGGGGTATTGTACCTGGGGAGTGTCTGGATTGGGGGTGTTGTACCTGGGCAGTGTCTGGATTGGGGGGGTTGTACCTGGGCAGTGTCTGGATTGGGGGGGTTGTACCTGGGCAGTGTCTGGATTGGGGGGGTTGTAGCTGGGGAGTGTCTGGATTGGGGGTGTTTAGCTGGGGAGTGTCTGGATTGGGGGTGTTGTACCAGGAGAGTGTCTGGATTGGGGGTGTTGTACCTGTGCAGTGTCTGGATTGGGTTTTTGTACCTGGGCAGTGTCTGGATTGGGGGTGTTGTACCTGGGCAGTGTCTGGATTGGGAGTGTTGTAACCTGGGCAGTGTCTGGATTGGGAGTGTTGTAACCTGGGCAGTGTCTGGATTGGGAGTGTTGTAACCTGGGCAGTGTCTGGATTGGGGGTGTTGTAACCTGGGCAGTGTCTGGATTGGGGGTGTTGTAACCTGGGCAGTGTCTGGATTGGGGGTGTTGTAACCTGGGCAGTGTCTGGATTGGGGGTGTTGTCCCTGGGCAGTGTCTGGATTGCGGGGGGGCGGTGTTGTACCTGGCGAATGTCTGGATTGGGGGGTTGTACCTGGGGAGTGTCTGGATTGGACTGGGGCGTAGTTGTACCTGGGGAGTGTCTGGATTGGGGCTGTTGTACCTTGGGAGTGTCTGGATTGGAGTGCCGGGGGGTGCTGTTTGTACCTGGGGACTGTCTGAATTGGTAGAGGGGTTGTACCAGGGGAGTGTCTGGATTGGAGGGGAGGGGTGTTGTACCTGGGGAGTGTCTGGATTGGAGGGGAGGGGGGTTGTACCTGGCGAGTGTCTGGATTGGAGGGAGGGGAGTTGTACCTGGGGAGTGTCTGGATTGGATGGAGGTGAGTTGTACCTGGGGAGTGTATGGATTGCGGGGGTTGTACCTGGGGAGCGTATGGATTGGAGGGAGGGGAGTTGTACCTGGGGAGCGTCTGGATTGGAGGGAGGGAAGTTGTACCTGGGGAGTGTCTGGATTGGAGGGGGGGTTGTCCCTGAGGAGTGTCTTAATTGAGGGGGGGGTGTTGTTCCTGGCTAGTGTCTGATTGGGGGTGTTGTAACCTGGGCAGTGTCTGGATTGGGGGTGTTGTCACCTGGGCAGTGTCTGGATTGGGGGTGTTGTACCTGGGGAGCGTCTGGATTGGAGGGAGGGGAGTTGTACCTGGGGAGCGTCTGGATTAGAGGCGGGGTTTGTACATGGGGAGCGTCTGGATTACAGGGGGTGGTTGTATCTGGGGTGCGTCTGGATTGGAGTGGGGGTTGTCCCTGGGGAATGTCTTAATTGAGGGGGGGTGGTGTTGTTCCTGGGTAGTGTCTGATTGGGGGTGTTGTGCATGGGGAGTGTATGGATTGGGGGGGTTGTACCTGGGGAGTGTCTGGATTGGGGGGGTTGTAGCTGGGGAGTGTCTGGATTGGGGGGGTTGTAGCTGGGGAGTGTCTGGATTGGGGGGGTTGTAGCTGGGGAGTGTCTGGATTGGGGGTGTTGTACCTGGGGAGTGTCTGGATTGGGGGTATTGTACCTGGGGAGTGTCTGGATTGGGGGTGTTGTACCTGGGCAGTGCCTGGATTGGGGGGGTTGTACCTGGGCAGTGTCTGGATTGGGGGGGTTGTACCTGGGCAGTGTCTGGATTGGGGGTGTTGTACCAGGAGAGTGTCTGGATTGGGGGTGTTGTACCTGGGCAGTGTCTGGATTGGGTTTTTGTACCTGGGCAGTGTCTGGATTGGGGGTGTTGTACCTGGGCAGTGTCTGGATTGGGAGTGTTGTAACCTGGGCAGTGTCTGGATTGGGAGTGTTGTAACCTGGGCAGTGTCTGGATTGGGAGTGTTGTAACCTGGGCAGTGTCTGGATTGGGGGTGTTGTAACCTGGGCAGTGTCTGGATTGGGGGTGTTGTAACCTGGGCAGTGTCTGGATTGGGGGTGTTGTAACCTGGGCAGTGTCTGGATTGGGGGTGTTGTAACCTGGGCAGTGTCTGGATTGGGGGTGTTGTCCCTGGGCAGTGTCTGGATTGCGGGGGGGCGGTGTTGTACCTGGCGAATGTCTGGATTGGGGGGTTGTACCTGGGGAGTGTCTGGATTGGACTGGGGCGTAGTTGTACCTGGGGAGTGTCTGGATTGGGGCTGTTGTACCTTGGGAGTGTCTGGATTGGAGTGCCGGGGGGTGCTGTTTGTACCTGGGGACTGTCTGAATTGGTAGAGGGGTTGTACCAGGGGAGTGTCTGGATTGGAGGGGAGGGGTGTTGTACCTGGGGATTGTCTGGATTGGAGGGGAGGGGGGTTGTACCTGGCGAGTGTCTGGATTAGAGGGGGTTTTGTACCTGGGGAGTGTCTGGATTGGAGGGGTCGTTGTACCTGGGGAGTGTCTGGATTGCAGGGGTCGTTGTACCTGGGGATTGTCTGGATTGGAGGCGTCGTTGTACCTGGGGAGTGTCTGGATTAGAGGGGGGGTTTGTACATGGGGAGTGTCTGGATTGGAGGGTGGTGTTTGTACCTGGTGAGTTTCTGGATTAGAGGGGTCGTTGTACCTGGTGAGTGTCTGGATTAGAGGGGGGGTTTGTACATGGGGAGTGTCTGGATTGGAGGGTGGGGTTTGTACCTGGTGAGTTTCTGGATTAGAGGGGTCGTTGTACCTGGTGAGTGTCTGGATTAGAGGTGGGGGGGGTGGTTGTACCAGAGGAGTGTCTGGATTGGGGCTGTTGTACCTGGGGAGTGTCTGGATTGGGGAGTAGATTGTACCTGGGGAGTGTCTGGATTTTGGGGGTTGTACCTGGGGTGTGTCTGGATTGGAGGGGGGGTTGTACCTGGGGAGTGTCTGGATTGGTGGGCTGGGGGGGTGTGGTGGTCTTGTACCTGGGAAGTGTCTGGATTGGGGGAGTTGTACCTGGGGAGTGTCTGGATTAGAGGGTGGGTTTGTACATGGGGAGTGTCTGGATTAGAGGTGGTGGTTTGTAAATGGGGAGTGTCTGGATTGGAGGGTGACTGTTGTACCTGGCGAGTGTCTGGATTGGAGGGTGGGGTTTGTACCTGGGGAGTGTCTGGATTGGTGGGGGGGCGGGGTGGTTGTACCTGAGGAGTGTCTGGATTGGTGGGGTTGGTGTTGTACCTGGGGAGTGTCTGGATTGGAGGTGTTGTAGCTGGGGAGTGTCTGAATTGGAGGGGAGGGGGGTTGTACCTGGGCAGTGTCTGGATTAGGGTGGGGGTTGTGCCTGGGGAGTGTCTGGATTAGAGAGGTGTGTTATACCTGGGGAGTGTCTGGATTAGAGGGCGGGTGTTTGTAGCTGGGGCGTCTCTGGATTGGAGGGGAGTGGTGGTTGTACCTGGGGAGTGTCTGGATTAGGGGGTGGGGTTGTACCTGGGGAGTGTCTGGATTAGAGGGGAGTGGGGTTGTACCTGGGGAGTGTCTGGATTGGAGGGGGGGGTTGTCCCTGAGGAGTGTCTTAATTGAGGGGGGGTGGGTGTTGTTCCTGGATAGTGTCTGATTGGGGGTGTTGTACCTGGGGAGTGTATGGATTGGGGGGGTTGTACCTGGGGAGTGTCTGGATTGGGGGGGTTGTACCTGAGGAGTGTCTGGATTGGGGGTGTTGTAGCTGGGGAGTGTCTGGATTGGGGGTGTTGTACCAGGGGAGTGTCTGGATTGGGGGTGTTGTACCTGGGGAGTGTCTGGATTGGGGGAGTTGTACCTGGGGAGTGTCTGGATTAGAGGGTGGGTTTGTACATGGGGAGTGTCTGGATTAGAGGGGGTGCTTTGTAAATGGGGAGTGTCTGGATTGGAGGGTGACTGTTGTACCTGGCGAGTGTCTGGATTGGAGGGTGGGGTTTGTACCTGGGGAGTGTCTGGATTGGTGGGGGGGCGGGGTGGTTGTACCTGAGGAGTGTCTGGATTGGTGGGGTTGGTGTTGTACCTGGGGAGTGTCTGGATTGGGGGTGTTGTACCTGGGGAGTGTCTGGATTAGAGGGGTGGGGGGTTGTACCTGGGGAGTGTCTGGATTAGGGTGGGGGTTGTGCCTGGGGAGTGTCTGGATTAGAGAGGTGTGTTATACCTGGGGAGTGTCTGGATTAGAGGGCGGGTGTTTGTAGCTGGGGCGTCTCTGGATTGGAGGGGAGTGGTGGTTGTACCTGGGGAGTGTCTGGACTGGAGGGGAGGGGGGTTGTACCTGGGGTGTGTCTGGATTAGGGGGTGGGGTTGTACCTGGGGTGTGTCTGGATTAGAGGGAGGGTTGTACCTGGGGAGTGTCTGGATTAGAGGGGTGGGGTTGTACCTGGGGAGTGTCTGGATTAGAGGGGAGTGGGGTTGTACCTGGAGAGTGTCTGGATTAGAGGGGGGTTGTACCTCGGGACTCTCGATTGGAGGGGGGGGGGGTGTTGTACCTCAGGACTGTCTGGATTGGAGGGGTGGGGTGTACCTGGGGAGTGTCTGGATTGGTGGTGTTGTACCTGGAGTGTGTCTGGTTTAGAAGGGGGGGGGGGGGGGGGGGCGGGGTTGTTCCTGGGGATTGTCTGGATTAGAGGGGGGTTGTACCTGGGGACTGTCTGGATTGGAGGGGGTGTGTACCTGGGGAGTGTCTGGATTAGTGGGGGGGTTGTACCTGGGGAGTGTCTGGATTAGATAGGGGGGTTGTACCTGGGGACTGTCTGGATTAAAGGGGGGGTTGTACCTGGGGAGTGTCTGGATTGGAGGGAGGGGTTGTACCTTGGGAGTGTCTGGATTAGAGCGGGGGTTGTACCTGGGGAGTGTCTGGATTAGAGGGGGAGTCATACCTGGGGAGTGTCTGGATTAGAGGGGGGGGGGGGTTGTACCTGGGGAGTGTAGGCAGGAGATCAGAAGCGGCTCCTATCGATCCTTTTCTTTGAATTTAATCACTACAATCTGTTCACTCTACGTGTGCCTGGACACTTGCTCTGTCTTTGTTTTTCTCTCTGACTTTTACACTATTTCATTGTTTTGCTTTCTCTCGCTCTCCGCTCTCCCTCGCGCCCCCTGCTCCCGCTCTCGGTCCGCGCCGCGCCCCCCTCCTCACACTCTCGACCCGCCGCGCCCCCCTCCTCGCACTCTCGGCCCACCTCACCCCCCTCCTCGCGCTCTCGGCTCGCCCCACCATCCCCCTCCTCTCGCGATCTCGGCCCTCCCCTCACTGGGCAGAGGTCTGAATCCTGACAGCAGCCTGTAATGTCTGTCGGAAACATGCAGGTTGACCAGCAGGACATCCCAAACAAAAACAGAATTACCTGGAAAAACTCAGCAGGTCTGGCAGCATCGGCGGAGAAGAAAAGAGTTGACGTTTCGAGTCCTCATGACCCTTCGACAGAACATCCCCATCCCCCTTGATTTTACAGGCAGCAGCTTGTGAATAAAGTGCCGCTGTGGTTGTTGTGCTACTCATGACGAGGCCCCTGGACCAAGGAAAATTTGAACAAATGTATTCTGAATTCCTCTGTCCTCTTTTTTTCTTATCAAACAATATCCACTCAATTCCCAGGTACAACCTCTTCCAATCTGACACTCTTCGTCCCCAGGTACCGTGCAGATTCTATACATAAATGTGAAACCTGAGCACTGAATTTAAATAAAACCAATTACATAGGTTTGAGGGGCGAGATTGCTCAGGTAGATTGGAAAATTAGATTGAAAGGTGTGATGGTGGTGGAGCAATGGCTAACATTTAAAGAAATGTTTCATAATTCTCAGTGAATCTGTGTTCCACTGAGAAAAATTCCATAGGGAAAGTGATCCATCTGTGATGAACTGAAGAGATTAAGGATAATTTTAGATTCAGAGATGCTAAAAATTGGAAGAATTTTAGATACTGGCAAATGATGATCACAATATTGATAAAGAGGGAGAAAATAGAGTAAAGTAGCCAGAAAGCTAATATCAGCTTGTACGATTGCCAGAAAGACCCATCTGGTTCACCACGTCCCTTAGGGAAATGAATCTGCTGTCCTTACCTGGTCTGGCCTACACGTGATTCCAGACCCACAGCAATGTGGTTGACTCTTAAATGCCCTCTGAAATGGCCTAGCAAGCCACTCAGTTGTATCAAACTGCTACAAAGCTTAAAAGGAATGAAACCGGATGGACCACCCGGCATTGACCCAGACACCAGAAACAGCAACGGCAATCTCAACTGGCGACCCTGCAAAGTCCTCCTGACTAACATCTGGGGGCTTGTCCTAAAATTGGGAGAGCTGTCTCTCAGACTAGTCAAGCAACAGCCTGACATAGTCATACTCTCAGAATCAGACATTACAGACAATCCCAGACACCGCCATCACCATCCCTGGGTATGTCCTGTCCTACTGCCAGGACAGACCCAGCAGAGGTGGCGGCACAGTGGTATACAGTTGGGAGGGAGTTGCCTGGAAGTCCTCAATATTGACTATGGATCCCATGAAGCTTTATGGCATCAGGTCAAACATGAGCAAGGAAACCTCCTACTGACTGACTGCCATCTATGCACCGCCCTCCCTCAGCTGATGAATCAGTACTCTTGGAGGAAGGACTGAAGGTGGCAAGGACACAATGTACTCTGGGGGGGATTTCAATGTCATAATGTCATCATGCCACTTACTGACTGAGCTGGCCAAGTCCTAAATGACATAACTGCTAGACTGGGTCTGCAGCAGGTGGTGAGGGAACCAACAAGAGGAAATCCACCAATCTACCTGTTGCGGATGCATCTGTCCATGGCAGTATCATTAGGAGTGATCACCACACAGTCCTTGTGGAGATAAAGTCCCTTCTTCACATTAAGGGTACCTTCCATTGTGTTAATAGGCTGCGCTAAATGGGAGCATTTTGGAATAGATTTAGAAACTCGAAACTGGGTATCAGTGAGGCACTATGGCCCATCAGCGACAGCAGAATTGTACTCAACCACAATGTGTAACCTCATGACCCAGCATAACCCCTGCTCTACCACTACCATCAAGCTGGTCCAATGAAGAGTGCAGGAGGGCATGCCAGAGGCAGCACCAGGCAAACCTAAAAATGAGGTGCTAATCTGAAGTCTGGAATCAGGGAAAACTGTCCACTAGTTGGAGCCATACCTACCTAACACAAAGGAAGATGGTTGTGGTTGTTGGAGGTCAGTCATCTCAGCTCCAGGACATCCCTACAGGAGTTCCTCAGGGTAGGGTCCTTGGCCTGAACATCTTCAGCTGCTTCATCAATGACCTTTCCATCATAAGGTCAGAAGTGGGCATGTTCACTGATGATCGCACAATGTTCACCATTCGTGACTCCTCAGATACTGAAGCAGTCCATGTCCAAATGCAACAGGACCTCGGCAATATCCAGGCTTTGTTAAGATCCCCATGGAGACTGATAACTTTTAAAAATAAATTTGAACTTCCAGTGAGTAGCTGAAAGAATTAGATGATAAGATTACATGTTTTAAGATGTTTACTGTAACAAATAGACAAAAGGCACTATTGACTAAACTCTTATCTTTGTAGGTAACTGTGGGATTCTGCAGTAAGTAACTCAGCTCCTGATTCCCCAATCTACAAGGCATAGGAGTGTGATGGAATACTCCCACTTGCCTGGAGAAGCATGGCTCCAACAACACTCAAGAAGCTTGGCACCATCCAGGCCAAAGCAGCCTGCTTGATCAGCACCCTATTTACCACCTTCAATATTCACTGCCTTCATCATTGACACACAGTGTCAATCAACAAGGTGCACTCAGAATCACAGAATTTTTACAGCACAGAAGGAGGCCGTTGACCCATTGTGTCTGCACCGGCTCTCCAAATGAGCATCATGACTTAGTGCCATTCTCCTACTTTTTGCCATTCTCCTTTTTCCCCACAGCCTTGCACATTCTTTCTATTCAAATAATCATCTAATGTTCTCTTGAATGCCTTGATTGAACCTGCCTCCGCCACACTTCCAGGCAGTGCATTCCAGTCTCAAACCACTCACTGTGTGAGAAAGCTTTTTCTCACATCACATTTGCTTCTTTTGCAAATCACTTTAAATTTGTGCCCTCTCGTTCTCGATCCTTTTATGAGCAGGAACAGTTTCTCCCTATCTAACCTAACCAGCCCCCTCATGATGTTGAATATCTCTAACAAATCTCTTCTTAGCCGCCTCATTTCCAAGAAGAACAGTCCCAACCCCTCCAATCTAACTTCATAACTTAAGTTTCTCATTCCTGGAACCATTCTTGTAAATCTCTTCTGCACTCTCTCCAATATGTTCACATCCTTCCTACAGTGTGGCACCCAGAACTGTACGCAATACTCCAGCTGAGGCCTTATATAAGCTCAGCATAACCTTCCTGCTCTTGTGCTCTATGCCCCTTTTAATTAGGCCCCGGATACCTTGTGCTTTATTAACTATCCTGTCACCTTCAATGATCTATGCACATATACACCTAGGTCTCTCTGCTCCTGCACCCCCTTAAGAATTGCCCCCCTTATTTTAATGTTGTCTGGCTGTGTTCTTCTTACCAAAATTCATCACCTCACACTTCTCTGCATTGAACTTCATCTGCCACCTATCTGCCCACTCCAACTTGTCTATGTCCTTTTGAAGTTCTACACTGTCGTCCTCTCAATTTACAATACTTCCAAGTTTTGCATCATCCACAAACTTTGAAATTGTCCCCGGCACACCAAGATCTAGATCATTAATATATATCAGGAAAAGCAAAGGTCCTAATCCTGACCCCTGGGGAACTTCCTCCAGCCCAAAATATATCCATTGCTCATTACCCCCGTTTCCTATTACTCAGCTGATTTTCTATCCATGTTGCTATTGTCCCTTTTATTCCATGAGCAGTAACATCTTTCACAAGCCTGTTGTGTGGAACTGTATTGAATGCCTTTTGAAAGTCCATGTACACCACATCAACAGCATTACCCTCATCGACCTTTTCTGTTACCTCTTCAAAAAACTCCAAGTTAGTTAAACACGATTTCTCCTTTAGAAATCCATGCTGGCTCTTCCTTATTAGCCCATATTTTTCCATGTGACTACCAATTCTATCCCGAATAATTTTCTCTGAATCTTGCCCACTGAAGTTATACTGACTGGTCTGTTAATTGCTGGGCTTATCCTTACAACCTTTTTTGAACAAAGGCGTAATGTTTGCAATTCTCCAGTTCTCTGGCACCTCCCCTGAGTCTAGGGAAAACTGAAAGATTATGGCTAGTGTCCCTGCGATTTCCATTTTATTTCTTTCAATATCCACTCCAGCCACTTGCCAATCCTCTTTCAACAGCACTTTCCAAATCACTTGGAAGGGCACACGTACTGCAGCAGTTCAAGAAGGCAACTTACCACCATCTTTTCAAGGGCAGTTCGCGATGGGCAACAAATGCTGGCCTCACCAGCAACACCACATTCCGTGAACAAATAAAAATAAGGACCAAAGACAATAGCTTCTGCCTTCTTAATAATTAATTGGAGAAATTTCTGCTCATTCTGCACTGGATGTTGGACAAACAGTCTGATAATTTAGAGACGTGGAGGGGTTGAGAGAGGTGGTGAGGTCGAGTTGGGTATTAGCAGCGTATGTGTGAAAACTGGTGCTGTGCATTTAGATGAAGTCACCCAGGGGCAGCATGTAGATGGGAAATAATTTGCAAGGATGGTGGAGTCAAAGGTTGATTGTTTGAGAGGGATGATGACAGCACAATTGAAGGAGAGCGGGACAACATCTGAAGAGAGAGAGAAGCATTAATATCAGGTAACATAGGAACCAAGAGGGGAAATTGAGTGATCAGCCGTTCAGTGAGAATAGGATCGAGGGAGCAGGAGGTGGGTCTCATGTACTAGATGAGCTCAGAAAGAGCATGAGGGGAGATAGGAGAGAAACTAGAAAAAAGATGCAAGTTCAGGGCCAGGGTGAGCAGAGAGCTTTAGAGGACGTTTGGCCAGGTTGGCCGATGGAAGGGAGGAAAGCGACAGAGACAGCTGATTAGTCAGTTTCAGTTTTATTGACAAAGAAATCCATGAGCTTCTTGCACTTGTTGGAGGTGAGGGTGGAGGACAATGGAGAGAGGTTTAAGAAGACAGTTTGCCATGGAGAAGAGAAGCAAGGGCTATTTTTGCATTCTAGGATGTTCCTGTAATAATGAGCAGTTTGAACAGATGAGAACAGGAGCAGATAGTGCCTTATGAGGTCCAGGCATATCTGGCAGTGAATGGCTAAACCAGTTGTCCTTCATATACTTTCAAGTTTGCGACCCTTGGACTTAAGGGGACAGAGATGAGTGCAGAAGATGCATCCACTAACCTTGACCGCTTCTGTGAGGTCATTGAACTTCTTTCGCACTGCATCCAGATCCTCAGGGCTACACTACAGGAATTACAGGAGTAAGGAAGTCCTACTCCCAATGGCTTTGTTGAGATCGTCTGGAGTACTGTGTACAGATTTGTGTCTGTACCTAGGGAAGAATATACTTGCCTTCAAAGGGAGCAGAATCATGGTTCACCCCAGATTGATTCCTGGAGAGAGAGGGATGTCTTGTGAGGAGCGATTGACTAATTAGTGCCTTTAGTGTCTGGAATTTAGAAGAATCAGAGGTGGTCTCATTGAAATGTCAGTTTTCAGAGGGCTTGGGAGGGAAAATGTTGAGAGGCTGTTCTCTCTGGCTGGGGGATCTAGAATTAGGGGCTACAGATTCAGGAAAAGGGGTTGGTCATTTTGAAGTGAAATGAGAAATTTCTTCTCTCAGGATTGTGAATCTTTGGAATTCTCTACCTAGAGCACTGTGGGCACTCAATCATTGAGTATGTTCAAAGATGAGATAGATACACTTTTGCATTCTAAGGGAATGAAGGGAGATGGGGATGAGGTTGTGGTCAAGGGCCGAGTGGTCTGCAGCTGCTCCTATTTCATAAATTCCACCAATTGATGCTTTAGAGAATCACACCTATTGGACGTCGACGTGCAGAGTTCCCTACTCATCCCCTGAAAGCCTCATTCCATTTAAATATGGCCAGTGACCTTTGCTGAATTCAGGCAGCTCTAGTTTAAGATGTATAAAGTCACAGCTTTCAAAAGTTGTCTGATGTTACACGTCATTTCCATGACTTCCACCCTTCCAGTGTTTATCTCCTCTGTCACTCTCTACACAACAATCCCAACGATTGACATGGCAAAGAAGCTCCACTGGAACCCTACAGATAAGGTAAGCTTTGACCCCAAAGTGAAAATTTGGGGGTACAGGAGTCATTGAGTGGGGGGTTGGGGAGGCTTCAGTGGTTGAGTGGCGGGGAGGGAGGGCAACAGGAGTTGACCATTGGGGGAGTAGATGAAAAGGCTGAGCTCCTCCAGAAACAATGAACTCAACTTTTCACAGGCTTTTTTTCCAGCAGGAATTGGGCCTCAGAGAGTAGCCAGTGCTGCCTTGGAGCTCTCGACACCAAAGTCTCATCTCGTCACTCCACTGGGGGCAGTGAGCTACAGTTTAGAAAGCCCTATCTTAATCCATGCAGTTGCTTCCACCCACACAGGCTGTGTTGATTGCTTAAATGTTTCCGGGTTTGAATCATTATTCTTCCCCCCCGACCCTGCCAAATGCTGAGGGCTGATACTACAGGGACCACAAGTTCTTCAATACTTGGCAAACAAAAAAAATTAATTCGTTTCATGGGTACTTGACAGTGTCAACCATTGTGAACCAAGGTTATTTCTGCAAACGCATTTCCCCTCAAATTGGTGCTACAAAGCTTTCCTAGCATGGGCTCACATCCTTGGGCTGAGCTTAGTAGGATGTGCACTTGTTATTGGGCAGGTGAAAATTCTATTCCCATGAGCTTTGCAGTTGAGATTTGTGTGAATGTCAGACTAAGAAAAACACTAATCAACCCAGTTATACATGGAAACTGATTTTAGGCAGGAAACAAAACTAGTTTGCACAGTTTGGTGTTAATTTGGCAGGAAGAGCTTAACATTGAGTTTAAGGTGTAATGCTGGAGCAGATTAAAGCAATACTTCACATTTCAACTGTCACCACAATATAATGCATGAGTTTGTGATACTGACATTGAGTGCTCTAGCAGAACATTTCACCTTGGAGTTGGAAGCAGAGCAACTCCCAGTGTTCAGCTTCAGGAAACGTGATAAGAATTTAGAAGGACAAATCATTCATATCCCACCTAATGTTTTGCCTTATTTACTTTTTCAAATACACCAGTTCCTAAGCAAGGTGAGGACAGAAATTGACTTCTGATGATGGCTTCCATAGTTCAATATCCTGCCACCTCTCGTACCACTGATTCAAATGTGAATAGCTACCACTGCATGGTTTTGGAGAGCCACTAGCTCCTGAGTCATACCCAGAAGAGGATAAATGTTATGAATAAGTACAACCACACAAGTCACTCCAGCATTACTCACGACACAGGAGCAAATATAGGGAATTATGTGATGCGAGCAGGATTTCATAATAAGTGTTCCTGTGGAGCCAAAGGCTTTACAGAAACTGCCCAGTGACATGAACTCAGGCCTATCTAGCTGAATGCACATAGCACTTGAAACAAAACAGATGAATTGACAGCACAAATTGAATTAAATATGTATGATCTGACACCCATTACAGAAACATGGCTGCAGGATGACAAAGACTGGGACCTGAATATTGAAGAGTACATGACATTTAGGAAGAACAGGAAGCTAGCTAAAGGTGGAGGGGCAGCTTTGTTAATTAAGGATGATGTTGGTTCTGGAGATCAAGATGTAGATATCAGTTTGGGTAGAGATGAAAAATATTAAAGCTAAGAAGTCACTTGGAGTGGTTTTATAGGCTGCCTAACAGTAACCACACTGGAAGACGGTATACAGGAAGGAATAATGGCAGCTTGTGAGAAAAGTACAGTGATAATCATGGGTGATTTTAATCTACACATAGATTGAACAAATCATATTGGCGAAGGTAACCTGGATGATGAGTTCATAGTGTATTTTTGGGACAGTTTCTTCGAGCAGCATGTTCTAAAGCCAACCAGAGAGCAGGTGATGCTAGATCTGGTAATGTGCAATGAGACAGAATTAATTAATGACCTCATAATGAAGGCACCCCTAGGGAGCAGCAGTCATGATATGTTTGAATTTCGCATTCAATTTGAGGAAAAGAGGAATGGATCTAAGACTAGTGTTTTAAACTTAAATAAGGGCAATTATGAAGGCATGAAGACTGAGTTGGCTAAAATGAACTGGGAAATTAGGTTAAGAGATTGGTCAGTGGTAATGCAGTGGGAGACATTTAAGGGGATGTTTCAGAATACTCACAAAAGGTACATTCCAGTGAGAAAGAAAAACACTAAGGGAAGAATACACCATCTGTGGCAAACTAAAGAAGCTAACGATTGTATCAAATTGAAAGAAAAAGTGTATAATTCCACAACGATAAGTGGCAGGTCAGAAGGTTGGACAGAATATAAACAGCAAAGAATGACTAAAAGATGAATAAGGAGGGGGAAATTAGAGCACGAGAGAAAGCTAGCTAGAAATATAAAAACATAGTAAGAGCTTCTACAGGTATTTAAAAAGGAAAAGAGTAAAAAGAAAAGAGTAAGTAAAGTGAGCGTTGGTCTTTTAGAGAGAGAGTCTGGGGAATTAATAATGGAAAATAAGGAAATGGTGGATGAATTGAACAGATATTTTGTGCCTGTCTTCACTGTAGAGGATACAAATAACATCCCAGAAATAATTGTGAATCAGGAGGTGAAAGCGAGGGAGGAACTTAAAACAATTACAATCACCAGGGAAAGGGTACTGAGAAAATTATTAGAACTAAAAGCTGACGTCCCCAGGTCCTGGTGGACTTCATCCTGGAGTCTGGAAAGAAGTGGCTGCCGAGATAGTAGATGCATTGGTTTTAATTTTCCAAAATTTCCTAGATTCTGGAAAGGTGCCATCAGATTGGAAAATAGTGAATGTGACTCCCCTATTCAATAAAGGGGGGAGACAGAAAGCAGGAAATTATAAGCCAGTTAGCTTAACTTCTATCCTAGGGAAAATGCTGGAATCTATTAAAGAGGTTATAGCAAGTCACCTAGAAAATCTCAATGCAATCAGACATTGTCAACATGGCTTTGTGAAAGGTAAATCATGTTTGACTAATTTATTGGAGTTCTTTGAGGAAGTGATAAGCAATGTGGATAAAGGAGAATCTGTGGATGTGCTGTACTTAGATTTCTAGAAGGCATTTGACAAGGTGCCACATCAAAGGTTGCTACCCAAAATAAGAGCTCATGGTATAGGGGGTAACATTAGCATGGATAGAGGATTGATTAACTAACAGGAAGCAGAGACTAGGGATAAATGGGACACTTTCGGGTTGGCAAGGTGTGATGACTGGAGTGCCACAGGGACCTGTGCTGGATCTCAACTATTTATAATTTACATCAATGACTTGGATGAAGGGACCAAATTTATGGTTGCTAAATTTGCTGATGACGCAAAGATAGATAGGAAAGTAAGTTGTGAAGAGGACGTAAGGAGTCTGCAAAGGGATATAGGTTAAGTGAGTGTGCAAAACTTTGGCAAATGGAGAGTAATGTGGGAAAATGTGAACTTGTCCACTTTGGCAAGAAGAATAGAAAAGCAGCATATTATTTAAATTGAGTGAGACTGGAGAACTCTGAGGTACAGAGGGATCTGGGTGTCCTGGTCCATGATATCAGGAAAAGTTAGTATGCAGGTCCAGTAAGGCATTAGGAAGGCAAATGGAATGCTATTGTTTATTGCAAGGGGAATGGAATATAAAAGTAGAGATGTTTTGCTACAGTTGTACAGGGCGTTGTTGAGACCACATCTGGAGTACTGTGTACAGTTTTGGTCTCCTTATTTAAGAAAGGATATAAATGTATTTGAGGCAGAAGGTTCACTCAACTGATACCTGGGATTTGGGGGGGTGTGGGGGGTGTGCAGTGTTATCCTCTGAGGAAAGGTTGGACAGGCTGCGCTGTATCCATTGGAATCTAGATGAATGAGAGGTGATCTTATTGAAACATATAAGATCCTGAGGGTACTTGACAGGGCAGGTACTGAAAGGATGTCTCCCTTGTGGGAGAGGCTACAACTAGGGGTCACTGTTTAAAAATAAAGGGTTTGCCAGTTAAGACAGATGAGAAGTAATTTTTTTCTCTGAGGGTCATGCATCTTTGGAATTCTCTTCCCCAGAAAGCGGTGGAGGCAGGGTCAATGAATAATTTTAACTCAGAGGTAGATAACGAGAGAGTCAAAGATTGTCAGGGGTTGGTGGAATGTGGAGTTGAGGACACAATCAGATCAACCATGATCTTATTGAATGGGGGAGCAGGTTTGAGAGGCCAAATGACCTAGTCCTGCTCCTAACTTGTAAGTTCCTGTGACCTGTAACGTTTCTCCTATCATCATCAGCATCAGGAGAGTGATGAGGAATGGGCAAAATGTGGATTACAAAGAACAAAGGAAAGTACAGGACAGGAACAGGCCCTTCAGCCCTCCAAACCTGCGCAGATCATATTGCCCGTCAACTAAAACATTTTGCACTTCCGGGGTCCATATCCCTCTATTCCCATCCTATTCATGTATTTGTCAAGCTGCCTCTTAAACACCACTATCGTACCTGCTTCCACCACCTCTGGCAGTGAATTCCAGACACTCACTACCCTCTGCGTAAAAAACTTGCCCCGCACATCTCCTCTATAGTTTTCTCCTCTCACCTTAAATCTATGTTCCCTAGTAATTGACTCTTCCACCCTGGGAAAAAGCTTCTGATTATCTACTCTGTCCATGCCACTCATAATTTTGTAAACTTCTATCGTCACCCCTCAATCTCCATCGCTGTAGTGAGAACAATCCGAGTTTCTCCAACTTCTCCTCATAGCTAATAACTTCCAGGTCAAGCATCATCCTGGTAAACCCCCTCTGCACCCTCTCCAATGCCTCCATATCCTTCTGGTAATATGGCGACCAGAATTGCACGCAATATTCCAAGTGTGGCCTAACCAAGTTTCTATACAGCTGCAGCATGACTTCCCAGCTTTTATACTCAATACCCCTGCCGATGAAGGCAAGCATGCCATATGCCTTCCTGACTACCCTATCCACCTGCATTGCCACTTTCAGTGACCTGTGGACCTGTACACCCAGATCCCTCTGCCCGTCGATGCACTTAAGGGTTCTGCCATTTACTGTATAATTCCTACCTGTATTAGATCTTCCAAAATGCATTACCTCGCATTTGTCTGGATTAAACTCCATTTGCCATTTCTCCGCCCAAGTCTCCAACTGATCTATATCCCGTTGTATCCTTTGATAATCCTCTTCACTATCTGTATCCTTTGACAATCCTCTTCACTATCTGATTACATAAAGATCAACCAGAAGCAGAAACCCAGAAATGGGAAATAGAGCTAAAAAAATGACGATCAGAGCCCTAGAAACCAGTAACAGAGCCCAGAAAACTGGGAATATAGTATAGGAAAATTGAAACGAGGAACTGATTGCAGAAAACCAGGATCAAAGCCCGGTAAATAGGTCATTCAAACCCCTCAAACCTGATACATAGGAACATGAGTGGGACATTCAGCCCTTTCCACTCAATCAGTGCGATCGACCTTTTCTCAACTGCTTTGACCTTTGCTCTTTGCCCTCCCTTTTCCATCGAAATCCATCCACCCGAGTTTTATTCCAGCATCCGCAGCCTTTCGGGGGAGAGTTCCAGATTTCCACTACCCTCTGTGTGAAGAACTGCTTCTTGATATCACCCCTGAGCAGCCTGGCTCGAACTTTTAGATTATGCCCCTTGTTCTGGTCTGCTCCCCTCCCCCCAGAGGAAATTAATGGGGCACTGAGTTTGGAGGGCAGACTGTGCTGGTTGCCGAGTAATCAATGCAGTGGCCAATAAGTGTGGACTGAGACAGGATGTACTCTAGGTTAGATGCTGACTTTTGGCCTCCGGGTTTGTTTGTCTTTTGGCAGGGCTACACATTGCACTTGGTCAGTACGATCTCGGAATGGTCTCTCGCCTTTTCCTTCCTCTGCTTCTTCCTGACTTATATCCGAGATTTTCAGGTGAGTTTCACTGAGCGAGGTTCAGTTAATACTGATGTATGTTGTGGAGCTCAGAGGAACTTGTGCCTTGAAACACAGTCTCACCAATATGGGAGGAAGATGTTTGTGTGTCAAATCAGCATCAGACTGCATGTGGGAGTGTTCGCAAGGGCTCTGGCAAATGTCTAGGCTCAGCTGAACTGAATCAGACCCACAAGCCAGGCAGAGCCCAAAAACAATTCTGCTGCCCAAGGTATTGCCAGAATATTGTTGGCTTAGCTCTTTGGTATTCCACATTCAACTCAGAATTTAACTTGTATTTCCTGTTCCCAGTGGATGTCCCTTTCAGACTATATATTTTTGAAAACTCTAGTAAAAAAACCTTGACTGCCTACAGAACCCTAATTTCATTGTCCCACTTCTTGTGTCAACATTTTCCCCATTATAGGTTCTAATGTCCACATTTATGCTGGGATCATTCCTGTGTGAATTTGTCACCCTTTAATTACAGCCTCCCACCAGTGGCAGTGCTGTCATGCCTTAATTTGCTGACTCCCAGCTCCTCAATCCATATTGTGCAGAACTGTGGTCAAAACAACTCTACTGTCTGCTTCCCAAATTGCCATAAGTTTTGCTGTTTAATTATAAATCTTCATCTACAAATCCAGCCATGACCTCATTTTTGCCTTAACTCCGTAATCGCTTCCAGCTCTCCAAACCTCTGAAATCTCTCTGCTCCTCCCAATCTGGCCTCTTGCATATCCCCCACTTACTGTGTTCCACCGTTGATGACCATGCCTTCAGCTGCCAAGCCCCTATGCCCTGGAATTCCCTCTATAAATTTCTCTGTCTATCCACCTCATCCTCGTCCTCTCGGACCCTCCTTAAGACTTACTACTTTAACAGAGTTTTTGATTACCTTTCCTTTGGCTCCGTGTCAGATTTAGTTGATAACACTCCTGTGAAGTGCCTCAGGATGTTTTACCACATTAAGGTTGATATATAAATGTAAGTTGTTAGATAAAGGTAAGGACAAAGGATAATACTTTACAGTGGAGATAATTACCTTTGCCAAATTACACCCCCGCTCCCCCTCTCACCACCCTCCTACCCCACATGACTTTAAGACTCATCTCATCTAATACTGAAAACCTCATTCATGTCTTTGTCACTCCTAAGTTTGACTATTGTAATGCATCCTTGGCTGGTCTCCCAAAATATACCCTGTGTAAAGTTGATGACATCCAAAACTCTGCTGCCTTTGTCCTAACTCGCACCAAGTCTTGTTCACCCTACATCAGCTCCCTGACATGCAACATCTTGATTTTAAAATTCTGCTCCTTAAATCCCTTTTCAAATCCCTCCATGGTCGCATATTTTCCTTTCTCTGTAATTTCTTCCAGCCCCATAACCCTCGGAGATATTCAAGAAAGGAGGGAGACAGAACACAGGAAACTAGAAGCTAGTTAGCCTAAGATCTTTAATAGGGAAAATACTGAATCCGTTATTAAGGAGGTAGTAGCAAAACACTTAGAAAATCATAATACAATCAGGTGTTGTCAGCGTGGCTTTTTGAAAAGGAAATCATGTTTGACTAATAGAGTTCCTAGAGGATGTTACAAGCAACATGGATAAAGGGGAACCTGTGGATGTGCTGTACTTGGATTTCCAAACGGCATTTGATAAGGTGCCACATCAAAAGTTACTACACAAATAAAAGCTCATGTTGTAGGAGCATCGATAGAGGATTGGTTAGCTAACAGGAAGCGGAGAGTAAAAATAAAAGTCATTCTCAGGTTGCTAAATTATTACTAGTGGAATGCCGCAGGGATCAGTGCTGGGGCCTCAACTATTCACAAATTACATCAAAGACTTTGATGAAAGTACCAAATGTATGGTTGCTAAATGTGCTGATTACTCAAAGACAGATAGGAAAGTAAGTTGGCAAGAGGGCATAGAGTCTACAAAGGTACGTAGATAGGTTAAGTGAGTAGACAAAAATTTGCCAAATGGAGTATAATGTGGGAAAATGTGAACTTGTCCACTTTGATTGGAAGAATAGAAAAGTGGCATATTATTTAAGTGGAGAGAGATTGCATAACTCTGAGGTACAACGGGATCTGGGAGTCCTGGTACATGAAACACAAAAGGTCGGTGTGCAGGTACAGCAAGTAATTAGGAGAGCAAGTGAAATGTTGGTGTTTATTGCAAGGGGAGTCGAGTATAAAATTAGTGAAGTGTTGCTGCAGCTGTACAGGGCCTTAGTTTTAGACTGCATCTGTATTACTATATACAGTTTTGGTCTCCTTATTTAAGAAAGGATATAATAGCATTAGAAGCAGTTCAGAGAAGTTGCCTAGGATGGAGGGGTTATCTTTTGAAGAAAGGTTGAGCAGGTTAAGCCAAAAGAGTTTAGAAGAATGAGAGGTGATCTTATTGAAACATATAAGATCCTGAGGGGACTCGACAAGGTGGATGCTGAAAGGATGTTTCCCCTTGTGGGAGGGTCTAGAACTAGGGGACACAGTTTAAAAATCAGGGGTCTCCCATTTAAGATGGAGATGAGAATTATTTTCTTAAGAGTGTGTTAGTCTATAGAATTCTCATACCCAGAGAGCAGGAGTGGCTGGGTCATTGAATATATTCAAGGCTGAGTTAGACAGATTTTTGATCGACAAGGGAGTCCAGGGTTATGGGGGACAGACAGGAAAGTGGAGTTGAGCCCACAAGCAGGATAGCCATGGCTTTATCGAGTGGTGGAGCAGGTTCAATAGGCTGAATGATCTCCTCCTGTTCTTAATTAGAGGCAAATGGTGGCGTAGTGGTACTGTCACCAAACTAGTAATCCTGAAGCCAAGGCTAATGTCCTGGGACACAGGTTCAAATCCCAGCACTGAGGAATTTAAAATTCAATTAATAAAATCTGGAATTGAAAGCTAGATGAAATGATCATCAATTGTCGTAAAAACCGATCTGATTCATTAGGGAAGGAAATCTACCATCTTTATCTAATCTGGCCTACATGTGACTCCAGACCCACAGCAATGTGGCTGACTCTTAACTGCCCTCTGAAAAAAGAAACACTTAGTTTAAGGGCAGTTAGGGATGGGCAACAAATACTGGCTTTGCCAGTGATGTCCACATCCTATGAAAGAATAAATGTTAATTCTTTTATATCTGTGCTCCTCTAATTCTGACTTGAGATTTCAATTTTAATCGCTGCACCATTGGTGGCTGTGCCATCAGCTGCCTGGGTCCTAAGCTCTTGAATTCCCTCCCTTCAACCTCTTTCTCTCCTCCTTTAAGACACTTGTTGGAACCTACCTCTTTGACCAAGCTTTTGGTCATCTGACCAAATACCTCCTTATGTGGCTCGGTGTCTTACTTTGTTTTATAATGTTGCTGTGAAGCACCTTGAGATATTTCATTGTGTTAAAGATCCTATATTAATATAAATTGATGTTGACTACACTTGAACCTGTCTTCATGTACACTAGTTTGCATGAGATTGACTTGTACCTCTAAAAAATGAAACCAAACTCTCTGAAACTGCACCATGGGTGAACTGAGAGCCCTGAGTGATTCTGTTTCAGCTGACCCTCCACCCACAGCCAGTCAGAACACTAACTTGCCCTCTCCATTACTGATGTTGATGAGGAATTCCAGAATGTTCTATGCTGCTATTTTTGCCATCGAACACCCAATGTTAGGTCCTAATGTCTTTCAGGAATTACTTTGGGGTAGGACTTTGGCTATCATTGTGCTCCTTTTATGCCTCTAATAGGGGTGCATGAAGTCTAGTACCCACCCCACAAACTCAATTTCATTCCCATTAACATTGCAATGAATCGGGCGGTGAAGCAGACTGGGGTCACGTCCTTTAAGGGGCTGAGGATTTGGGTTTTATGTCAGTAATCACATGACTGCAGCTTGGAGGTGCTGCATGAGCTTGGTGACTAGCCTCACTCACTGCTAGCTTCTCCTCAGGGAAAGTCTGTATACAACTGACCTGGAACTAGTTAGACAGGTCAACAGCCTGTGAGTGCCCCATAAACACTGCACAAGCACATGTGCTAACATGAACCAGGATCACTTCCTTTCACTGTTAAATACTTACATTACTCTCCTACTCAGTGGAATCACTCTCAACTCAAAGGGCAGAATTGTCCCGGTTTGCACTAAGAGCACTAGTGGGCAAGAATTAGAACATTTTATCTACCAGCCACAGTGGCAACTTTTCATGCTGTATTATCCCAATCCCGCCTCATTAACCATTCATTCCTGGGAAATGCGTTGTTTTGCTGGTGGGCAGCCTCCAATTTGCCTGCCACGCCGTCACCTCACCACTTCCTCATGCCGGGTACCATATTTAACGTACAGCTGTGCGTACACCTTCCAGGCCAGGACTGCTGCACAGAAGACATGGCCCCGAAAGGCAAGAAGAGTACAGCCCCAGGTTCAATGAAGCGTCCCTCGAGTGCCTTTGACATAGTGGAGGCTCACTGTGATGTCCTCTACCCTGACTCTGGCGGCAGGAGGGGAAGCAACATCACCAATCCAGCTTGGGAGACAGTGGCAGCAGTAGTTAGTGCCCTGCAAAAGAGGACAGCCACCCAGGGCCAAAAGAGGATGAATGATCTCCTCTGTTCTGCCAGGGTAAGTCACTCTTCTCATCACTCTCAACTCTCACACTCACAAACCCATCACACATCCACAGGGCCCACACTCACTGCCGGTGCAAGAGACATCACCATTCATTCTCTCACACACACCTTCATTGGTTCCATGGACAGGATAGGGACACTCACCATCCACACATGCCAGGCATACTTATGATATGGCCCAGCAGGCATCCTGCTTACACTCTCTCCATCCCTATTCATTGCAGGACAAGCTGGCACACAACAAGAGGGAGAGGTCACAGACCCGTGGCGGAATGCCTGAAATCAAGGTCCTCACGGACTTTGAAAACAGAGCCATCCAGCTGGCCGGCGAGGACCTGGACCATTCCTGTGACAGTGAGGTCGGTGGTGCTCTACCAAGTAAGGATCCAGTAGTGCAACATCCATCAGATAATAATCCTGTGAGTCAGTTCCGCTGTTCCATAGTCCCCTGCCATGCACTAATTATCTTTCCTTGCATTAGCAGGCACATCTGGGAAACAGCTGAGGTCCTTGACTCAAGCCCTGAAGGCACCTCAGAAGAGGAATCTGCTGAAACCCTATTGAAGACCCATCACAGCGCTCACCCACACCCTCCACTGGTGCAGAGAGACACACCTCGGTGGGACCTAGTTCTAGAGTAGCCTCGGGACCACAATCTGGTGAGCACATCGCACTTTCTGATCCACAGCAGGCGAAGGCAGGGACTTCCCAGGTCCCCAGCACTTGGTGAATCGCTGGAGGCCAGAACATTGCTGAGTCCTAGTCAGATGAGGAGCCTCTGGACTCAGTCATGTCACAATTGCTAGAACTGCAAAGGCAAGCTCAGGAACATCAGGAAGGGATGTCCACTGCATTCCTCAGATTGCAAGATACGATGGAAGAGTCCGTCCATCTTCAGGCTGAGGTGATAGCACCAGCGTTGCAATGCACCGAGGACAACACTGGTAGGATGATGGCCGCCATGGAGACCTTGGTCCAGGACATTGCTCCTGCTCTGCTGCGCAGGCTCCACTCCATTGCTGATGCCATATCTGGCCTCAAACAGTCTGTATACGAGAGGGGTGTGGGGCAGCTCAATCTCACTCCCCTTCTCCTCAAGGAATCAGCCAATGGGCCTTTGGGCACCCATAAGGAGGAGGATCAGCAGGTGTGTACCCCAGGAGCATCCACCCAGGTAACTACGGGAGAGTCCAGCCCATCCGAATCTCCTCCTCTTGTATTCCCAGCAGCTCCTGCTCCACAGGCCGAGGCAGGTGTCACTGCCACATAGCAAGACCCTGAAAGCAGGCAGGAGCCCTCCGGGTCTCAGCCCTCCAGAGGCTACCTGTCAAGGTCATCACAGACAGAGAGTAGCAGTCAGCAGGCTGCCTCCACCTCTGCTGTGGATGTCCAGGGAGCACCAAGATGTAGCGGCAGCTTTAGGAAAGATCAGATGTTGTTGCACAACCTGGGCACAGGCATTAATCACTTGTATGTAATGTTCATTATTGTCAATAAACTCCCAAGAATGTCTCCCTACCTATGGCTCTTTGTTATGATGAGCAGTGTTCATGTCACTCAGATGTGAAGCCTTGGTTCCTGCACAAGATAAAGGCAGGTGTCTCAGTTCAGGGCCTCTTCCGTGTACCTTGTACAACCTTCCCAGCACACTGATGGTACCTCCTTCACTGTAACTGTACACATCAGTAATATCTGCACCTCGATGGGGCTTATCATTGCTACCAGAATGTCCTGGGCCAGTGGCACAGAGTTCCATCGTTCTCTCTGTGCTCCCAGCACCTTTGAGGTGCAGCTGGCCCCATCTCATCAGTATCTGCGTCCAGTGAAAGTGTGGTCCTGAAGTGGTCAGATCATGAAGGATGCCGTAGAATCAGGAGAAGTTAAAGTTTCCCCACTGCACCTCCATGATATGACCCTGTTCACAGAGTGCAAGCGAGGTGCCATCAGCCAGACAGGAGTCAGATGGTCTCAGAGGCTATGTGAAGATCTATGGAGTGTCCTCACTGCATGTCATCATCATTCTCCTGGAATGGAGAGAATATGGGCATCCACTGCATCTCCATGACAGGAGTCTTATCATAGAGGGTATATGCGCTGTCATCAGCTAAACAGGAGTCAAACGTTCACAGATGGAATGTGAGGATCTATGAAGTGTCCTCACTGCATGTTGTCATCATCCTCCATGATTGTGGCAACAATGAGGGCCTCCTGAACGTGCCAGCCTCATCTGGACAATGCGATGACCTCATCGCCGTCATCCTTGCCTTCGAAGACATCCTTGCCCTCCCCCCTCATTGCAGAAGATGTGCAGCTTCTTCATCTCCTCAGCCAGCTCCTCTCCCCATTACAGCGCCAGTTGTAAAAGGTGCAGCAGACGATGATGATGTGTGACACTCTCTGTGGACTGTATTGCAGAGCTCCACCAGATCGGTCCAGGCACTGGAACCTCATTTTCAGTATCCCGATGGTTTGCTGTACCAAGCTGTGAGCTGCAGCATTAGCCTCATTATACCATTGCTCTGCTGTTGTCTGAGGCTGCCACACGGGCATCATCAGCCACGGCCTCTGCGGGTAACCCTTGTCCCTGAGGAGCCATCGCTGCAGCTTCTGTGGACCCTGGAAGACTCCTGGGATCTGTGACTGACTGAGAATTTAGGAGTCGTGGACACTCCCTGGGAACTGTGTGCAGACCTGCGGGATGTGTTTGTGGTGGTCACACACCAGCTGCACATTCAGCGATTGGAAGCCCTTGATGTTGATATAGTTGACCGCTTGTTACCACGGAGATCTGAGCGCCATGCGACTGCAGTCGTTCGCACCCTGCACCTGTGGGAAACCCGAGATCTGGGCAAATCCCAGCGGTCTTGCTTCCTGACTTTCCTGGTCTTCAGTGAAATGCACCAAGTTGTGTGCCCTTGCAAAGATGGCATCTGTGACCTCGTGGATGCATTTGTGGGTGGCGGATTATGATATCCCACAGAGGTCACCTGTGGAGCCCTGAAAGGAGCCACTGGTGTAAAAATTGAGCGCCATGGTAACATTCCCGGCCACTGGCAGTGGATGCCCTCCATGTCCCCGTGGAGCCAAATCCTGCAGCAGGTGGCAGATGTGACCAACCAGTTCCCTAGAAATGTGCATCTTTGGTGACACAGCTTTTGAGTCATCTGCAGGAATGACAAATGCTGTCTGTAGACCCTGGGGGGTTGCTAGGCACAGAGCAGTGACAGCTCACTGTGGCTCTTCAGGAGCTTGTGCAGGAGCCCCAGTCACACCTTCTTCCTGATGATGCTGCTCCCCACTCTGCCCAGCCAGGTGCCTCCGTCGCTCTCTTCTCCTTCGTCTCCACTCTCTGTAAGCCATGAGGCACACAGCTGGGTCACCGGGCTCCATGCTCCTGATGTACTCCTCCTGCAGGATGAAAGAGAGAAACACGTGGGTTAGCATTGGGTATACTAAGAACCTCTCTTGGTTAAGTCTGAAGGCCCCTTTAACACATCCCGGAGAGTGCTGGCCATCAGTTGGATGGCCAGAGTTTAGTGCACTGCATGGCTGCTCAAAACCCCACCCTCCTCCTCCCTACTCCACCTGACTGATTGGCAGCAGCTTTGCCCACTGGACTGCATGCTGTGCTCTCAGCTCAGGCACAGGCATTCTCCTAGCCCGCACTGCAAGACTGCGCTGTTAGCTTGAACCATGGGGGAGACTGGTCCAAACCAGGATGATGACATTGCAAGGAGCTGTGAGCACCTCCACCAGTGTCTGCTCCATGGCCAGCTTTAGCAAGGAGATTGTACAATGTGCCCAGTTGCCCAATTGTTCTGCAGTCCACTAAAACGCTCATTAGTTTGCAGTCTGTTTCTGAGGGGTGCAAAGCTCTGGAGAACTTGGCAATTTCATGCCTCTGCGTTGTGTGCTTAGGCAGATAAGCTAGAGGCCCAACTCCAAGCATGTCAATGTGGCTGTGTCTGAACTGTCTCAGCTGCAGTGGAATGGTCACTTTATGCAAGGTTTCCCTAATGTGTGGCCACTTCCCTACCCCCTACCGCCTCCCCCACCCCACGTGTTTGCCCTTGTCCCCTCCACCCCCAAACTCAACCCAACCACAGGGCAGCCTTTGCCCCAGCACCGCACTGTCAGCCAGCTGGGAAAATGTGACTTGTCTGTGCCCTCATCTGAATGTGCAGCCTTGAGGTCCAACAGGCGACCTTCGCGAGTGCTGTGCAACATTACTGTGCACGCACCTCCAAGTTCCCCCTCGATGTATAGCCCATCAAGTGCACACTTTATAATGCCGCTGTGAAACCACGCCAATGTGCCCGGATGATCCAGCGTGGGGGGATGGTTTTGGTGAGCTGGGGTTATAATGATAAGCAGCTGTATTACAATGATAAAAACAAAAAACTGCGGATGCTGGAAATCCAGAACAAAAACAGAAGTACCTGGAAAAACCCAGCAGGTCTGGCAGCATCGGCGGAGAAGAACAAAGTTGACGTTTCGAGTCCTCATGACCCTTCAACAGAACTAAGTAAAAATAGGAGAGGGGTGAAATATAAGCTGGTTTAAGGTGAGGGGGGTGGGGGGAGAGAAGTTGGGGGGAGGGGGGTGGTTGTAGGGACAAGCAAGCAGTGATAGGAGCAGATAATCAAAAGATGTCACAGACAAAAGAACAAAGAGGTGTTGAAGGTGGTGATATTATCTAAAAGAATGTGCTAATTAAGAATGGATGGCAGGACACGCAATGGATATTGGTGGACAGTCTATCACCAGAAACTGAGACAGAGAGGTCAAGGGAAGTGTCAGAGATGGATCATGTGAAAATGATGGAGGGGTGGAGGGTTGCTTCCAATCTCCACCCCTCCATCATTTTCACATGGTCCATCTCTGACACTTCCCTTCCCTTCCTTGACCTCTCTGTCTCAATTTCTGGTGATAGACTGTCCACCAATATCCATTACAAGCCTACCGACTCCCACAGCTACCTCGACTACAGCTCCTCACATCCCGCTTCCTATAAGGACTCCATCCCATTTTCTCAGTTCCTTCGCCTCCATCGCATCTGTTCTGATGATGCTACCTTCAAAAACAGTTCCTCTGACATGTCCTCCTTCTTCCTTAACTGAGGTTTTCCACCCACGGTCGTTGACAGGGCCCTCAACCCTGTCCAGCCCATCTCCCGCACATCCGCCCTCACGCCTTCTCCTCCCTCCCAGAAACATGACAGGGTCCCCCTTGTCCTCACTTATCACCCCACCAGCCTCCGCATTCAAAGGATCATCCTCCGCCATTTCTGCCAACTCCAGCATGATGCCACTACCAAACACATCTTCCCTTCACCCCTCAGCGGCATTTGGTACGATCGTTCCCTCTGTGACACCCTGGTCCACTCCTCCATCACCCCCTACTCCTCAACCCCCACCTACAGCACCTCCCCATGCATATGCAAAATATGCAACACCTGCCCCTTCACTTCCTCTCTCCTCACCGTCCAAGGGCCGAAACACTCATTTCAAGTGAAGCAGCATTTCACTTGCATTTCCCCCAACTTAGTCTACTGCATTCGTTGCTCCCAATGCAGTTTCCTCTACATTGGAGAGACCAAATGCAGACTGGGTGACCGCTTTGCAGAACACCTTCTGTGTGCAAGAATGACCCAGACCTCCCTGTCGCTTGCCATTTTAATACTCCACCCTGGTCTCTTGCCCACATGTCTGTCCTTGACTTGCTGCATTGTTCCAGTAAAGCTCAACCCAAACTGGAGGAACAGCACCACATCTTCTGACTAGGCACTTTACAGCCTTCCGGACTAAATATTGAGTTCAACAACTTTAGATCTTGAACTCCCTCCTCCATGCCCACCCCCTTTCCGTTTCTTCCCCCTCCCTTTTGTTTTTTCCAATAATTTATATAGATTTTTCTTTTTCCACCTATTTCCATTATTTTTAAATCTATACCTTTTATGCCCTTTTAGTCTTATTTCACCTCACCCCCACCAGAGCTATCTGTATCTTGCGTGTCCTGCCATCCATTCTTAATTAGCACATTCTTTTAGATAATAACTACACCTCTTTGTTCTTTTGTCTGTGACATCTTTTGTTTATCTGCTCCTATCACTGCTTGCTTGTCCCTACAACCACCCCCTCCACTTCTCTCCCCCACCTCCCCCACCTTAAACCAGCTTATATTTCACCCCCCTCCTATTTTTACTTAGTTCTGTTGAAGGGTCATGAGGACTCGAAACGTCAACTTTGTTCTTCTCCGCCGATGCTGCCAGACCAGCTGAATTTTTCCAGGTATTTCTGTTTTTGTTTTGTATTACAATGAAGTTCCTGACATCTGGAGGTGCAAAATGTGGCCCACGGACAGTTGCAAACTGGTTTCACAACATCGTGAAACTGATTTTTGGGCTTCACGCCATATTGTCCGCTGATGCCTGACACCATTAGGCATGGAAAATTCTGCCCTAAGTCATGGATTTAGGCCCGACTACTAATGCACCACTGGGGGAGTGCTACACCGTCAGAGAAGCCACCGATCCAAAAAATTGTTACACTCTAACTCCTGACACGGCTGACAATGAACTGGACTCTTTCCGCTGGCACATTCATGGTTCCTCCCACCACTGACTTCATTGTTGCTGACTCATTGTTGAGCACCCTCCAATCCCCTCAACTCCCCGCTCATGACCTCTCGCCTTCCACTCACCACTCCAGTCACCTCCCTCCCGCTGTCCCGCTCCTGAACCCTGTTGCCACACCTCTTAACACTTACCAGTACCAGTGAGGCAGCTAGGGCTCAGGAGTGGGGTGGTGAGAGAGGCAGTGAGTGAGAGGCAACAGCAACTGTTCCTTTCAGGCTTAGTTTGGTCTGCACCATCTTTCTTGCAGATGTCACAGGCACTGCAACTGCATGTTCCAGGGCCAGCAAGTGCAGGCAAATTGTTAAACTCGAGGCAATGTGTGTTCTCTCGGTGAGATGTAAAAGGACTAGTTCAAAGAAAAAGAGGAGTTCTGACTTGGATAATATTTATCCCTCAAACAACATCACTAAAAACAGATTATCTCATTCATCTCATTGCTGTTTTTGGGAGCTTGCTGCCTGCACACTGGCTGCCACGTTTCTGACATTACGATAGTAGCACTTCAATGATTGCAAAATACTTCGGGATGTGCTGAAGCTAATTGCACATCGCTCTTTTCATTTATAGTGCAACTGATCAGGATGTAACAAGTGATCCTCATACAGGAGTGTGATCCTGTTTGAAAGGCAGTCACTTACATGAGCAAAGGAGATGGTAGCTTTGTGCCAGTTACATCCCGCAAACTGCAATGAGAGGAATTTTGAAAGCTCTATGTGGTGAAACAGTTTTCCCTGGCAGGAGAGTTAGTAACCAGAGAACACTGGTTTAAGAGAATTGGCAAAAGAACCAGAGGGGAAATGGGGACAAATGTTTTTACGCAGCGAGTCATTATAATGTGAAATGCAATGCGTGAAAGGGCAGTAGAAACCGATTCGGTGGTACTGTTCAAAAGAGAGCTGGATAAGTACTTCAGGGGGAAACATTGCAGGGGCAGTGCATGGGTCGAATATCCCTTTCAAAGAGCCAGCACAGCAGGATGGGCCAAATGGTTGCTTTCCATGCTGTTAGATTCTCATTTTACTCCAGGAATGATGCATTAATCTGATTTCATTTTTCTGATGTTGGCTGAGGGATAAGTATTGACCAGGACACTGCAGAGAACTCCCTTTCCCTTCTGAGAATGGTGGCACAGGATCTTTAACACACCTGAGAGGACAGACAGGATCTCATCCAAATAATGGCACTTCCAAAATTCAGCATCTGCTTTGGTCTATCCTGTAAGATCCAGTCCGGCAACTTGCTCAAATCCAAGGAAAATGTTGCTGAAAAAAGACATTTTGTTGAAGCTTTTCATCTTGCACTCATCAGGACAATCACAAAATACCAATGTCAGGGAAGCAACAACTTTATACTGGATGAGGTGGTTGTTTCTCCTGATATTGGTATTTTTGCTCTTGTCCTGAAGACAAAAAGCTTTGACAAAGTCTCTTTCCTCAGAAATACTCAAGTTCTGTACTACCAAATGGCTATCTCCAAAGATAAAAGCAAAATACTGTGGATGCTGGAAATCTGAAACAAAAATAAAAATTACTGGAAAAACTCAGCAGGTCTGACAGCATCTGTGGAGAAAAATACAGAGTTAATGTTTCCAGTCCGTATGACTTCTTCTGAACTAGCCTGAAGTGCCCTGCCTCTGCCCAACAGCTCGGCTATTTTAATTTGACTGTTCTGAAGAAGAGTCATAAGGACTTGAAACATTAACTCTGTCTTTTTCTCCACGGATGCTGTCAGACCTGCTGAGTTTTTCCAGTAATTTTTGTTTCTGTTTGTGACTATCTCCAAAGAAAGTCATAACTATATGCAGCAATATAGGGCTGGTAATAGGTTAAAAAAAATAAACATCCTAGTTACTTGATTTGAAATCTGCTGCATGTGGCTATTCCTTCTAACGCCTTCTAATCCTCTCTCCTTTTCTCAACTTGAACAGAAGATCACCTTGCACGCTGAAGTGGATTTGCACAGTGAGACTCTATATGACAGACTCCCAGGGCACACGCACATTGGAGAGCATAGTCCACTCCTTGCAGGGAGCCTGTGATTTGTGAACACAGCACCAGCCCCTCACCACGAGTTATCCTTCCAACCAGCCTGAAGTGCCCAGCCTCTGCCCAACAGCTCGGCTGTTTTAATTTGACTTTTTTAACCAATTTTTATATCACAGGTGAATTGTGAATGCTTGTAATTTTTAGGATATTAATTAGAAACGAGTTTAGAGTTTAATTATGAACAAAATGTAATAACTATTAGACTGCTGATGTTTCTAATACTGTACTTGGAGAGGCATTTTCAGCTGACTAGGCCACAGACCATGATGCTTTGCAGCAGAGGAGACTTCTGTTGGGCTAAACAAGTGGCCTCACCAACCCTGATTGGCCAGAATTAATGAAGAACATCAAAGGAGTGCACAAAAAAGTATGATTTAAGGGGACATGGGTCAGTAATTCTAGAGAGAGATGCAAGGAGAAATACAGGGAGAATCTGCCTAGTTGCCTGGCGACTGCCTGGAATGGTGTTTGTCATCATCTTTCATACCCTGAGGTCTGGTGTGTTGGTTGCTGATGGTTACTTAATAACCTGTAGAATGACAGGGTGAAGGAGGAACAGAATTTATGAACACAAATCTCAAACTGGCCTTGTGACAATTGGCTGGATTGAGAACAGCAGCTTCAGGCCCTGCCAATTACCATGGAGAGACATTCCAACCCTCCAGGATGAATATTGTCAGCCCTGATTTTCAAATAGTCAGAGTTTAATTATCGTCATCATGCAGTAAAAATTAATTTGCTAACTGAGATTGGGAATTGTGTCTTGGGTTCAAATCCATTCCATAATGAGATGAAATTCTCCTTTCCTGCTGAAATGAACTCATAAAATGAGTTTGGTCACAGTCTCAACTCATGAGCACAGCACCAAATGCTTTCCTGCAAAACTGATGCACCAGAAGAGGATTTGGGGTAGCTATTGTGGGACACAGGTCCCAAGATAAAGGGTAGAGTGCATAGATGGGTTGTATGGAGTAGGTTTTACTCTATATCTAACGTGCTGTTCCTGTCCCGGGAGTGTTTAATGGGGACAGTTTAGAGGGAGCTTTACTCTGTATCTAACCCTGTGCAGCATCTGCACTGGGAATGTTTGATGGGGACAGTGTTTATAAATTTACTGTTTATCTAACCCATGTTTTGTGTGAGGCCAGCAAGGATGGGGTGAGTAGGGCACAAATACTCAAAGCAGAACAAGACAAAGAAAAGGTTTCTGACTGCAAACATTCCCATTCCTGCTGACAGCAAAATCTTTGAAGGTGAAATGTGGGGAAGAGTTAATCAGTGATTGGCTGACGGGCTAGAGGGTAAGGCTAGAAACTGCAAACTTTGACCTCATCCCTATAGCACCTCAAGCTGTCTCACTGCTATGTTACTGTTTACTGAAAGCCGAGGGAAGAGTTCCAGTTGATACAGGTTGATGGGCTATTACTGGAAATCCAGCTTTTATTGGAAATTTTCCAAAGATTAGAACATACAAACTGTGACTTGCCTGTGTGCAGGGAACAAGCTGCAAATCAAACTGCCTTCCCCATTAAATACAGAACTGGCCATTAGAAAACAGGTCAACAGACAGGCCTACATAAGCCTGGGATCAGCACCTCCTTAAATTTACATTCACTTCCAACAGGAACTGCACCCCAATCTTTCTCAGGCTCTTGTCAGTCAGTCTCTCTTACAATCATCAACCTCACATTCACACTCAGTTGCACATGCTCAATTTTTCTTCCAGACTTTATCAATCTCTCATTCACTCAATCTCTCTTGCGCACTCTTTCCCACTCCGTCCCACTCTGACTCATCCACTCTCTCATATTCAATCTGTCTCTTTCACCCACTCTCAATTTCACTCCTAATCTCTCAATCTGCCTCAAATTCAATCTCTCTCACCCAGACGAGTTGTAGCCATGACTTCATTGGTCACTTTTTACACCCAAAGATAGGAGCTGCATTTACTCAACTTGTGAATGAACTGAGAGAGGGAGAGAAATAAAGGGAGAAAGAGAATTATTCCTGCTTCATTACTTTACCAAACTATTCTGCAGGAATTAAGGGAGAGTGTACATGGGCAGTGAGGGGGCGGGAGAAGAGTAAATTGGGGGTGGTTGGGTTGAGTCAATGAGATGGGAGAATGTAGATGGCAGTGGGGGGCATGCTGGATTTGATATTCTGTTTCGAAGTATTTGTTGCTCAATAGGAACGGCAAAATTAAATAGTTAACATCACACAGGAGGTAACACTCCCAGCTGTGCTGCAGGTGACTATAAATCACAAGAAATATTTCCAGTCACTGTGTTTGTGGGATCACTGCAATGTTACCTGCAGGCTGCGAGAGAGAGAGCGCTCAGTTCCTGGATCTGTCTGGTGCATATTTGAAAGAAGGGTTTCCATTGCTGTAGTACCTTATCCCACCTCAGGACATCTCTGAATGTTTTTGAAATCTTGTTTCTGTCTGAATGCAGCAGCCCATTTGTGCACAGCAGGGCAGCAAAATGATCAGATAATCAAACAATTGATGGGGACATTGGGGAGCCCCATGCTCTCCTTTGAGTCATGCCGTGGGACCTTGGAGGGCCTCAGTTTAACATCTCATCCAAAAGACACCCTCAGCATTGGGTTGGAGTGTCAGCCGAATTGTGTTCAATTTTTTTGAGTAGGAATTGAACCCACAATCTGTAACTCAGAGATAAGAATATCAATTTGAGTTATAGCTAACACTGCCTAGTGCCCCAGTCAAATAGCAGGGCCCAGCTGAAGTTCTCTTTCTGTGTAAGCTTCATTGCTTCAAAGCTGAGGGGGTTGGGTTTGTGTAACCAAGCAACAGATGCTGAACTGAGTCTGGGGCCAAAGATCTCCCAAACTGCTTCCGGTTTGGTCAGGATGGAACTATTCTTTCGACTGAATGAGACTTCCTCAATTCACAAATCATTTTTACATCAAATAAGCTGACACCGACTTAACCTTTAACTTACAGGAATTAATTTAAATTAATTTTCAAGCTGCAAATTTTCTCCTTGAACTGCTGCAGTCCACCCACATTGCTGTTAGGGAGGGAGTTCCAGGATTTTGACCCAGTGACAGTGAAGGAACGGTGATATATTTCCAAGTCAGGATGATGAGTGACTTGGAGGGGAACTTCCAGGTGGTGGTGTTCCCATCTATCTACTGCCCTTGTCCTTCTAGGTGGTAGTGGTCGTGGGTTTGGAAGGTGCTGCCCAAGGAGCCTTGGTGAGTTGCTGCAGTGCATCTTGTAGATGGTGCACACTGCTGCTACTGTGCGTCAGTGGGGGAGGGAGTGAATGTTTATACCAGACACATTCCAATCCCTTCAATTCTCATCTGAATTCATTTGGAATGAAGGTGTACCTTGTTACGGTCAAATCTGATGTTACGGGCAGAATCTTGTGAAGTTCCTGGGAATGGGAAATGAAAGGGGTGGGGTGCGGAATGGGTAATTTAATTGTTCAGGAGACCCAAAGTCAGCTTTCTGTTGATGGGATGAAACTACGGTATTAAGTTTTTGGCGGATTGACAGCGGATCAAGCTTCTAGACGCCAAGCCTTGGGAATCTTTTTAATACAGTTGCATGTCATGCATACCAATTAAAAGGCAACCTTGCCAGAATTAAGTGTACTTTTCTAATTGAGTAATCAGCAAAGGAGAAACACATGCCTTCAGATTCACGACTGCTTAAACATGGCGTACTGCAGACGAGGCCATCTTCCCCTGTGGACTTTATGGGGTGCTTTGTTCAACTACTACAGGAGTGTTACAGACAGGGAAGGAGATATAAACTGAACCCCCCCCGCCCCCCCAAATCTCTTTCTTTCTGTCTGTAATCAGTGTGGTTTATTTGGAAAAGTTAGATATGTGTGTTTCGAAACCCCTGTTAGTATGTGGTCATCTTAAAAGCATCAGCAGCAGAGTTTCATGGGTTTAAACGAAGAGGGTGATTTATTCACCCTGAAAGTTCTAAACACTACGTCAGTCACACACTCAGGAAAGATACAGTTCAAGAAGATAATGCTCTTCCACAAGTGTGGGGAGAGCAGGGGTTATACAGGAAAGGTCAGCGGTGAAGCCCTGAGAGTCAAGGGTAATAGAAGGAAGTCGAGGATGAAAGGGGAAAGGTGGAGAATGATGGATGGCAGATCGAGGCTAACGGGGAAGCAGTTCAACTGTGCTGTGGGGAAGCTCAAGTGTCAATGATAGCTGGCCAAGGGCGATGGGGATGGATTGAGGGTCAGCGAAAGCAGGGCAAGAGTGATGAAATGAGGGCTGAGGGTGATGGAGGAAAGGTGATTGAGGGAGAATACAGGGCAATGGCTCCAGTTCCAGGGTGTGGGTGCTGTGAGTGCCCACAGACATGGCTGCCTCAACAAGAAGAGTTCCCTGCAGTGAACCTCGAAAATGGAGTTGACCACAGGTTGGGTGGAGATCTGGATGTGGCCAATGCTATGTCTAGAGCCCCCCCATTGGTCAAGAATGCTCAGAAAAAAGGAGAGAGAGTTTCCTTCTGACATCCCTGGGATACGGGACTGCCTGCCATTCCCAGACAGCCTGAAGGACAACTTCAGAGAGTCGCTGATGAACCATGGGGCCGCTCTGCACTCCGACATTTGCCACTTTTGTATGGGGTGGCAGCAGCCCCAAGAATTGATATGTGGGAAGGGGGTAGCAGTAGCTCCAGGGATCTAGGTGGCAGGTGAAAAGGGGTTGGCAATACCTCAGAGAGCAAGAATAATGCTGCTGGCTTGCTGGGAATGAATGCCTGTTTAGATACCCTTTAAACATGACACCTGGATCTTCGACAAGATTCCATCCTGTATGTGACCAACAGCTGTCGTTGATCAATGAGTAAATCCTGTGTTCACCCACTGATGTCACAAGAAAGGAAAACACAACTTGGAGGCAGAATAAGTTGCTGTTGAATATTTTGTACTAATGGCATGAATACACTGCTCTGTTTCAATCAGCATCATTCCCCAATGGCTTTGTCTAATGTACCACCTTGTGAGGCAGAATAGGGTCAAGACAACTTCACTCTCAGCTCTGCACTTAGCCAGTCTCAGCTAATGTGACAGACTTTGAATCCATCTCAGTATTCAGTTATTCAGGGATCAGTCAGTCACTCGGTGATCAGTCAGTCTCGGGATCAGTCACTCGGGGTTCAGTCAGTCTTGGGGTTCAGTCACTCGTAGTTTGGTTACTTGGGGTTCAGTTAGTATCGGGGTTTGGTCACTTGGGAATCATTCAGTCTCGGGGTTCAGTCAGTCTCGGGGATCAGTCAGTCTCAGGGTTCGGTCACTCAGGGATCAGTCACTCAAGGATCAGTCAGTCTCGGGTTTCAGTCTGTTGGGGTTCAGTCACTCAAGGTTCAGTCAGTATCGGGGTTCAGTCACTATTGGAGTTCCGTCAGTTTCAGGATTCGATCATTTGGAGTTCATTCAGTCTCGGGGTTCAGTCACTCGGAGTTTGGTCACTCAGGATTCAGTCAGTATCGGCGTTCAGTCACTATTGGAGTTCAGTCAGTCTCGGGGTTCAGTCACTCGGAGTTTGGTCACTCAGGATTCAGTCAGTATCGGCGTTCAGTCACTATTGGAGTTCAGTCAGTCTCGGGGTTCAGTCAATCACAGATTGCAGTGTTCACTTGGTTTCAGGGTTCAGTCAGTCTCAAAACATAAGAAATTGAAGGCAGAGTAGACCCAAGGGCCTGTCGAGCCTTCTCCACTATTCCATATCATCATGGCTGATCCTTGGCCTCAACTCAACTTTCCTGCCCACTCCGCACATCCTTTGATTCCCTGAGAGGTCAGAAAATCTGTCCATCTCAGCCTTAAATATCTCCAGTGAAGCATCCACAATGCTTTGGGGTAGATAATTCCAAAGATTCACAGCCTGCATGAAAAAGTCTCCCTCATCTCAGTACTAAATGATTGACCCCTTATCCTGATACTGTGCCCACCACCCTCAATTTCTAGATTCCCCAGTCAGGGAAAACAATGGGCAGAATTGTCCCAGATTTGCACTAAGTGCAGGTGGTTAGTGTCATTTTACCCGCCGGCCGCAATGGCGGCTTTTCATGCCGTATCATCCCAGTTCCGCCACATTAATTATGCATTCTCCTCACTCAGCCAATTTCTTATCCAGGTGTCTACTTTCCCTTTTATTCCATGAGGTACAATTTTGTTCACAAGTCTGTTGTGTGGCACTGTATAAAATGCTTTTGAAAATCCATATACACCACAACAACAGTTTTGCCCTTATCAACCTTCTCTGTTACCTCCTCAAAAACTCCAGCAAGTTAGTTAAACACGATTATTCCTCAACGAATCCATGCTGGCTTTACTTAATTATCCTGTACTTGTCTAAGTGATTATTGATTTTGTCCCGAACTATAGTTTCCAGAAGTTTCCCTAAACTGAAGTCAAACTGACTGGTCTGTAGTTGCCAGCTTTATCCTTGCAACCCTTTTTGAACAAGGGTGTAACCTTCACAATTCTCCAGTCCTCTAGCTCCTCCCCTGTGTCTAAGGAAGGCTGGAAGATTATCACTAGTGTCTCTGCAATTTCCACTCTCGCTTCCTTCAGTGCCCTTGGATGCATCTCATCCAGTCCTGGCACCTTATCTATTTAAAGTAAAGATAGCCTTTCCAACACCTCCTTCTTCTCGATTGTAAATTATTCGAAAGTACCAGTTACCTCCTCTCTCACCTTGGCCTGGATAGCATCTTCTTCCTTTGTAAAGACAGATGCAAAGAGATCATTTAATACCTCTGCTATTTCTCCTGCCTCCATGTACAAGTCCCCTTTTTTGTCCGTAATCAGCCTTACTCTTTCTTTTACCACCCTTTTATTTATATGCTTATACAAGACCTTGGGATTCTCTTTTATGTTCGCTGCCAGCCTCTTTTCATGCTCTCTCCTTTCTTTTCCTACTTGTTTTTTTCACTTCCCCTCTGGTCCTTCTATATTGAGCCTGATTCTCCATTGTATTTTCCCTGACATCTGTCATACACGCACTTCTTCCTTTTTCATTTTCATCTCGATTTCTCTCATCATCCAGGGCGTTCTGGATTTATTTGTCTTTCCTTTCCCCTTCAAGGGAATATACCTTGACATTTTCTGCAACACTTTTTCTTTGAAGATGGTCCATTGATCAGCCACTGTCTTTTCTGCCAACATTTGATTCCAACTCACTCAATTCAGATACATTCTCATCCCATTGAAGTTGGCTTTCCCCCAATTAATTATCCCTGCTCTGGATTGTTCTCTGTCCTTTTCCATGATTAACCTAAACATTATGATACAATGGTCTTTGTCCCTAGAGGCTCTCTCACTGATATTTGATCCACTTGGGCCAACTCATACCCCAGAACTAGGTCCAACAGTTCCTGCCCTCTCATTGGACTGGAAACATACTGCTACAGAATATTATCTTGAACACATTCCAGGAACTCTCACCCCTCTTGTCACTTTGCACTATTCCTATCCCAGTCTATATTTGAATAATTAAAGTCCCCCATTATGATTACTCTATAATTCTTGCGCCTCTCTATAATTTCTTCTCGAATGTGTTTCTCATCATCCCTTCCACTAGTTAATAGTCTATATACTGCACCGATCAATGTTATTGCACCTTTTTCATTCCTTCCTCTAGCCAGAGAGATTCTGTCCTTGACCCGCCCCCAGAACACCCTCTCTCTCCAGTAGTGAAATACCATCTTTAATCAATCCTGACACTGCCCCCACTTTTCTTCCTTTCCTGTCTCTCCTAAACACCTTGTACACAGGAATATTTAACACTATTAACAGGAATAGTCCTGCCCTTCTTTAAGCCAGGTCTCTGTTATAGCAATAATATCATAATTCCATTTGTCAACCTGTGCCTGTAGTTCACCAATCACATTAATCATACTCCGTGCATTCACATACATGCACATTAAGCCTGATTGAGGTTTTTTTTAGTTTCTGCTTTACTCTGACCCCCATCTAATTGCCTATTCTAATTCTATCAAACTCTCCAAATATTCAAGTGAAGCAGCATTTCACTTGCATTTCCCCCAACTTAGTCTACTGCATTCGTTGCTCCCAATGTGGTCTCCTCGACATTGGAGAGACCAAACGTAAACTGGGCGACCGCTTTGCAGAACACCTGCGGTCTGTCCGCAAGAATGACCCAAACCTCCCTGTCGCTTGCCATTTTAACACTCCACTCTGCTCTCTTGCCCACATGTCTGTCCTTGGCTTACTGCATTGTTCCAGTGAAGCCCAACGCAAACTGAAGGAACAACACCTCATCTTCCGACTAGGCACCTTACAGCCTTCCGGTCTGAATATTGAATTCAACAACTTTAGGTCGTGAGCTCCCTCCCCCATCCCCACCCCCACCCCCCTTTCTGTTTCCCCCTTTTTCCCTTTTTTTTCCCCTATAAATTATATAGATTTTTCTTTTCTCACCTATTTCCATTATTTTTAAATATTTTAAAATCTTTTATGCTCCCCCCACCCCCACTAGAGCTGTACCTTGAGTGCCCTACCATCCATTCTTAATTAGCACATTCGTTTAGATAATATCACCAACTTTAACTTTAACACCTATGTGTTCTTTTGTACCATTGTCGCTGACATCTTTTGATGATCTGCTTCTATCACTGCTTGTTTGTCTACACAAGCACCTCTCTCTCTCTCTATCTCTCCGCCTCCCACACACACACCTTAAACCAACTTATATTTCAACTCTTTCTTGGACTCGAAATCAAGTTCTGTCGAAGGGTCATGAGGACTCGAAACGTCAACTCTTTTCTTCTCCGCCGATGCTGCCAGACCTGCTGAGTTTTTCCAGGTAATTCTGTTTTTGTTCTCCAAATATTCTATTTACCTTGATACTACCCTTTGTCATATCCTCATTATCAGTTAAAACTTCTTTAATTCCCACTGCCAGTCTAGTTTAAATGCTCCCCTACAGCACGAGCAAACTTCCCCTCAAGACATTAGTCCCATTCCTGTTAAGGTGTAACCTGTCCTTCTTGTACAGGTCTCACCTGCCCCTGAACCGACCCCAATGCCTCTGGAATCTAAAGCCCTCCCTCCTATTCCATTTCTCCAGACACGTGTTGAACTGATCAATCTTCTAATTCTTATACTCCCTAACATGTGGCACTGTGAATAATCCTGAGATAACTGCTCTTGAGGTCCTGCTTTTCAATTTCCTTCCTAACTCCAAAAAATCTGCTTTTAGGACCTCAGCCCTTTTCCTACTGATGTCATTGGCCCCAGTGAGGACCACGGCCTCTGGCTGTTCACTCTCCCCCCCAAAAAAAATCCTAGAAAAATTAATCAGACTACAGTCTGACTGGTCCCCTGAACCTGAAGGCTTGCATTGTAAGATCTTAAAGGAAGTGGCTGCAGAGGTAGTGGATGCATTGGTTGTAATATTCCAAAATTCCCTAGATTCTGGGATGGTCCAAGTGCATTGGAAAGCTGCAAATGCAACACCACTATTCAAGAAAGGAGAGAGAAAACAAGAAACTATAGGCCAGTTGCTCTAACATCTGTCATTGGGAAAATGCTAGAAATGCTAGAATCCATTATTAAGAAGGTATTAGCAGAACATTTAGAAAATCATAATACAATCAGGCAGAGTCAACATGATTTTGTGAAAGCAAAGTCATGTTTGACATATTTATGAGTTCTTTGAGGAAGTAACAAGCAAGATGGATAAAGGGGAATCTGTAGATGAGGTGCACTTGGATTTCCAAAAGGCATTTGATAAGGTGCCATGTAAAAGCACAAAATAAGAGGTCATGGTGTTGGGGATGATATATTAGGATGGATAGAGGATTGTCTAATGAACGGGAAATAGAGTTGGGATAAAATGTCATTTTCAGGTTGTCAGTCTAACTACTGCAGATCCACAGGGGTCAGTGCTGGGGTCTCAACTATTTACAATCAATATTGATGACTTGTATGAAGGGACAGATGGTATTGTAGCCAAATTTACTGATGATACAAAGATAGCAAAGCAAGTTTTGAGGAGGATATAAAGAGTCTGCAGAGGGATAAAGGTAGGTTAAGTGAATGGACAAAAATTTGGCGTATGGAGTATATTGTGGGAAAAAGCGAGGTTGTCCACTTTGGCAGGAAGAATAGAAAAGCAGCATATTACATAAATGGAGAGAGATGGAAGAATGTGGCAGAGGGATCTGGGTGTCCTTGTACAGGAATCACAAAATGTCAGCATGCAGATACAGCAAGCAATTAGGAAGACAAATGGATTGTTGGTTTTTATTGAAAGGGGGATGGAGAATAAAAACAGGAAAGTTTTGCTACAACTGTATAGGGCATTGGTGAGGCCGTACCTAGAGTACTGTGTACAGTTTTGGTCTCCTTACTAAAGGAGGAATATAATTGCATTGGAAGGTTCACTAGATTGATTCCTGGAATTAAGGGGTTGTTATGAGGAAAGGTTGAGCAGGTTGGGCCCATACTCATTGGGGTTTAGAAAAATGAGAGGTAATCTTATTGAAATATAAGATTCTGAGGGGGCTTGACAGGGTAGATCCCTCGTGGGGGAATCTAGGACTAGGAGGCAGTTTCAAAATAAGCTGGAGATGAATTTCTCCTCACAGAGGGTCGTTAGTCTTTGGCATTCTCCTCCACAGATAGCCGCATAAACTGGATCACAGAATATATTCAAGGCTGAACTGGACAGATTTTTGATAGACAAAGGAGTCAAAAGTCATGGGATGCAGGTAGGAAAGTGGAGTTGAGGCCACAGTCAGATCAGCCATTATCTTATTGAATGGCAGTACAGGCTTGATGGGCTGAATATCCTACTTGTGCTCCTATATTTTATGATCATAGGGCGCACAGCAATCCAGGCTTCAATCAGGATTTGGTATTGGTTCTGCCAACCCATGTGTTGTATGGCTGACAGTGTGAGGTTCAGGGCCTGGTATGCAGGTGCAGTCTCGTATTGTCACAGCTTCCAAGATAATGTTGTCTGATAGAAGGTTTCTTTGTCAGAGAGTGATGTTTGACATTGCACATTGGATAACTTCCCCAGCACCAGAGAATGAGCAGAAACATCACTTCAGTGTGAACAAAATTGCAACATATTGCTTACATCTTCCAGGAGATTGTGATTGGAACACAGGAAATGAGCAGAGCTAACGTTTCAGTGGTGTTTTGCATTTTATGTCAGTGAACAAGTTGTGGTTGGTGTGTTACCACAGTAGATCAGAAGCAGAAACAGCCTCATAACACACAAGCCACCTCGAAAATGTTTGTATTTCTCTGCCTTTGCTCCATGTCCCTTGTTCCCTTATCCTAACAAATCCAATCAATCTCAGTCTGCAAAGATTCATTGATCACCAGCATCCACCAACCTTTGTGGGAGATTCACGATCTCGTACTTACTTACAGGGCTCTTAAAAATGGTCCACCTCTACCAGTAGAACAAAGTCTTTGGGTGAGGTTTTTACTTATGCAAAACTGCGAGTTGTACTTTACCAGGTAGACCCCTAGTAGACTCAGATGGACCTAGTTACACTCAGGTAGACCTAAGTGGACCCAGTTAGACTGAGGTAGACCCAGATAGACCTATCTTATTGGCTGCCTCAGGGTAAAGCAATTTTGCAGTGGAAGCTTCAAAATGATATTGTCCTTCTAATTTAATATGTAAAAACTTAATGCCCATTTCAGGCATGTACCCCAAAAACTGAAGATTGTTGGTCTTTACCCACATAGAGTGACTGATGTGTGGCTGGTCCTGCCCGTTATGGAAGCTTTGGGAACCTGGTTAGAGCTTGAGAAAGGGACTATGCATTCCTGAATTTCCAGATAAAACAGTGAGATTATTATTTGGTGAGGGGGGGGACGCGGTACCACCTGATAAAAGAGGTCTTCAATATTAAAAGATGCTGCTGAGGTTAACAGATCGCCATGGGTCTGGGGAAGAAAATAAAATGGGATGTGGGGGTCGCTGGCTAGGTCAGCATTATTGCCCATCCCTAATTTGAGAAGGTGGTGGTGAGCTGCCTTCTTGAACCGCTGCAGTCCATGTGGTGTAGGTACCCACAGTGCTGTTAGGGAGGGAGTTCCAGGATTTTGACCCAGTGAGGGAACATTGACCTGCCTTAGCAGTGCCCACCTCTGCAGCTGAGGCTCCAGAGCTACCAACCCTCAAATTGTGCCTTGAGCATCAAGACCCCACCCACATCCTTAATGGGGTGTCATGTCAGGGTGTAGCTAATGAGGAAGTCGCCTCCGGGAAGGTTGAGCCATTGGCCTCATTATTCAGGACCCCCATTTGGTCCTGAGGTTAAGTTCCCAAAGCTTGCTGGAAAATCCAGCCCTGCATTGCAAACTTGTCTGAGACCCCCAATCTCACATACAGTTACAACACTAGCATGGAACCAAAGAACAATAGAAAAGTTACAGCACAGAAGGAGGCCATTCGGCCCATCTTGTCCATGCCAGCCTGAGGACACCCAGGTGTCCTTTCTGATCCCACCTTCCTGCATCCGGCCCATAGCCCTGCAGCTTACAGCACTTAAGGTCCAGATCCAGGTACTTTTTAAAAGAGTTTATAGAGTTTCTGCCTCTACCACCAACCTGGGTAGCGAATTCCAGACACCCACTACCCTCTGCATAAAAAAGTTCTTCCTCATGTCTCCCCTACACCTTCTGCCACTTATCTTGAATCTATGTCCCCTGGTTCTAGAACTCCCCACCAGGGGAAACAATTTTATCCTGTCCACTCTATCTATTCCCCTCATAATTTTGTACATCTCAATCAAGTCACCTCTCAGCCTTCTTTGTTCTAAGGGAAATAACCCCAACCTATCCAATCTCTCCTCGTAGATACACTTTTATAACCCTGGCAACATTCTTGTAAATCTCCTCTGCACTGTCTCCAGAGCAATTATGTCCTTCCTGTAATGTGGTGACCAGAACTGCACATAATACTTCAGTTCCAACATTATATCCTTACTTTTATATTCTATACCACTGCCAATGAAGGAGAGTATTCCATATGCCTTCTTTACAACCTTGTCTACTTGAACTGCTGCCTTCAGGGACCTGTGTACTTTTACACCAAGATCTCTTACTTCATCTACCCCTCTTAGTATATTCCCATTTATTGTATAATCCCTGTAACTATTTGACCTCCCTAAATGTATGACCTCACACTTCTCTATGTTAAAATCCATCTGCCACTTTACCACCCACTCCACCAACCCATCTATATCATTTTGGAGATTATGGCTATCCTCTACACCATCCACTACTCGGCCAATCTTTGTGTCATCTGCAAATTTCCCAATCCTGCCCCCCATTGTTAATATATAACACAAACAGCAAGGGTCCCAACACCGAGCCCTGTGGAACACCACTTGAGACAACTTTCCATTCGCAAGGGCATCCATTGACTATTACCCTTTGTTTCCTGTTACAAAGCCAGCCTTTTATCCAGTTTGCCACTTTACCCTGAATCTCATGGGCTTTTACTTTCCTGACCAATCTGCCATGTGGGACCTTGTCAAATGCCTTGCTAAAATCCCCGTACACAACATCCACTGCACTACCTTCATCAACCCTTCTTATAATTGCCTCAAAGAATTCAATCAAATTTGTGAGGCAAGACCTTCCTTTAACAAATCGATGCTGACCATCCCTGACTAGTCCATGCCTTTCCACATGACAGTTAATCCTATCTCTCAGGATTGATTCTACTAATTTGCTCACCAACGAAGTAAGACTAACTGGCCTATAATTTTTTGGCATTTCCTTTGATCCCTTTTTAAACAATGGAACCTTGTTTGAATTTCTCCAGTCCTCCGGTACCTCCCCTGTATCTAGTGAAGATTGGAAAATCATCCTCAGAGCATCTGCTATCTCCTCCCTGACTTCCTTCAGCAGCCTCAGAAATAATCCATCTGGCCCTGGTGACTTATCAACTTTCAAGGATTTCAACCCTTTGAGTACTTCCTCTCTATGACTATTCCGTCCAATATCTCGCAGTGTTCCTCCTGGACTACTATATCTACATCCTCCCTTTCCGTTGTAAACATGGAGACAAAATGTTTATTCAAAACCCTTCCCACAGCCTCTGCATCTGCACACAAGTTTCCATCTTCATCTCTGATAGGTCCCACTTTTTCCTTAACTAACCTCTTAGCATTAATGTATTGGTAAAAACATCTTTGGGTTATCTTTAACTTTACTTGCTAATCTTTTTTCATGCCTTCGCTTTGATTTCCTTATTTCCTTTTTTACTTTGTCCCTGCACTTCCTATATTTGTCTAGGCTATCTGCAGTACTTAGTTCTTTGTGCCTATCGTACGCTTTCTTTTTCTGTTTGATCTCCCCCTGTATTCCTCTAGACAACCAGGGGTGTCTAGATTTGGCAGTACCACTCTTATTTTTGTAGGGGGCATGTCTACTTTGTACAATTAGGATCTCGCTTTTCGGGGCTTCCCACTGGTTTTTCACTTTTATCTTCCAGCAGTGCTGTCCAGTCCCACCTCAGCCAAGCCCCTTCTCATTTCTGCTAAATTTGCCTTCCTCCAGTTCAAGACTTTTACTCCTGCCTTATCTCTGTCCTTTTCCATGGTAATGCTAAATCTAACTGAATTGTGATCACTTTCCCCGATATGGTCACCAACGGTCACTTCACCCACTTGCCCTTCTTCGTTCCCCAAGACTAGGTCTAGAATTGCATCTCCTCTCATTGGGTTTGTCACTAATTGGTTGAAAAAATTTTCCTGGACACACTGCATGAACTTTTCTCCCTCAGTGCTCCTTATATTGTTTGAATCCCAATTGATATTAGGATAGTTGAAGTCTCCTACTATTATTGCCCTCTCGTTCTTACAAGCAGAAATTTGCCTACATATTTGTTCTTCTATCTCCCTTTCACTATTTGGGGCTCTGTAGTATACTCCCAGTAGTGTGACTGCTCATTTTTTATTTCTAAGCTCAATCTATAAAGCCTCGTTTGTTGACCCATTTAGTATATCATCCCTTCTCACAACTGGAATTCTTTAAACATTAGTGCTACCACACCCCCCCCCCCCTCCTTTTTTATCTCCTATTGTGTCTGAAGACTTTATAACCAGTTTTGCCAGTTTTGTCCCTCCTTTAGCCAGGTCTCCGTTATAGCAACGACATTCTGCTGCCATGTGTCTACCTGTGCCCTTAACTCATCTACCTTGTTTGTAATACTCTTTGCTTTGAAGTATAAACAAGTTTAACCCCGTCAATTTCCCTTGCTGGACACTTTTTAAACTTTGCTTCTCCAGTAACTCCATGTCTATCACAATGTCCCTATCTAATGTTCTACCTCCATTTTTCTGATCTGAATCTGACCTATCTGATCCTACACCTGGGATCCCATCCCCCTGCCGCACTAGTTTAAATACTTCCCAACAGAACCAGCAAAAGCCCCTACAAGGACACTGGTCCCAGCTCTGCCTGGTTTGTACAGGTCTCATCTCCCCCTGAACCTGTCCCAGTGCCTCAAGAATCTGAATCCCTCCCAGATACACCATCTCTCCAGCCACATGTTCATTTGGCCTATCCTCTAATCCAAATATTCTGCCCAATCTTCTGATCTTTGCATCATTATATACTTTTTCTTTAAGTTTGATACCATCTTTCTAGTTAACCATGTCCTTTGGATTTCTTCTTAATTGTTGGAATGTATCTATTTTTTGTATCCTGAAATATCCACTTAAATATTCGCCACTGCATCTCTATTGTCCTGTCCCTTAACCTAATTTGCCAATTCACTTTAGCCAGTTCAGCTTTCACATCCTCATAATTGACCTTATTTAAGTTTAAAAACATAGTCTCAGACCCACTCCACTCTCCTTCAAACTGAACATAAAATTGAAGCATATTATGGTCTCTGTTACCTAGGGGTGCCTTCACTATGAGGTCATTAATTAATCCTATCTCATTGCACAATACCAGGTCTAGTATAGCCTGCTCTCTGGTTGGCTCCAGAATGTGCTATTCTATGAAAGTATCACAAAAACATTCAATGTGATCCTCATCTAGGCTACCTTTGCCCATTTGACTTTTCCAGTCTATATGTAAATTAAAGTCTCCCATGATTATTGCCATGCCTTTCTGACAAGCTCCAATTATTTCTTCCTTTATGCTCAACCCTACCACGTGGTTACTGTTAGGGGACCTGTATACAACTCCCACAAGTAACTTCTTGCCTTTAGCATTTCTCATCTCTACCCAAACCGTTTCCACATCCTGGTTTCCTGAACTTAGGTCATCCCTCTCTATTGTGCTGATACCATCATTAACAAACAGAGCCACCCCTCCACCTTTTCCTCACTTCCTGTCCTTCCTAACTATCCTGCACCTTCAATATTCAGCTTCCAATCCATGTCCTCCTGCAGCCATGTCTCCGTAATGACTATCAAATTGTACTTATTTATTTTGTATGTGCACTTTCAGTTCACCTGTTTTGTTTCAAATGCTTTATACATTCAGATTCAGAGCTTTTAGTTTTAACCTTTTATTCTTTTTATAATCTCTAGTCTCATCTGTTGATTTACTGTGAGATTTGTACTCTCTATCCCTCCTGTCACAGTCTGTTTCTCATTTCCTGTAATAATACCTTTCTCTTTTGCCTTGTCTCTACCCCTTGATTTCCCACATCTTCTCAAATTTGACTTCTTGTCCCCACTATTTAGTTTAAAACCCTCTCTACTTCCCTAGTTATGCAGCTCGTGAGGACACCAGCCCCAGCACGGTTTGGGTGTAGACTGTCCCAACAGTACAGATCCCACTTTCTCCAGTACTAGTGCCAGTGCCCCACCAACCAGAACCCAATTTTCCCACACCAATCTTTGAGCCATGTATTCGTCTCCCTAATCTGATTTGTCCTGTGCCAATTTCCACATGGCTCAGATAATAATCCAGAAATTATGACCTTTGAGGTTCTGCTTCTTAATTTGGTGCCTAGCGTCTTCTCCTGACTATGCAAAACCTCCTTCTTTGTTCTGCCTACGTGGACCATGATGACTGGGTCTTCCCCCTCCCATGTCATGTTCCTTTCCAGCCACGAGAAGATGTCCCAAAGCCTGGCACCAGGCAGGCAGCACAGCCGTCTGGACTCACGCTCTTTGTTGCAGAGAACAGTGTCAATCCCCCTGACTATACCATCCCCTACCACCACTACATTCCTTGTAACTCTCCTCATTTGAATGGCTTCTTGTACCATGGTGCCATGATCAATTAGCTCATCCACCCTTCAGCCCCCACTCCCATCTAAACAAGCTGAAAAAACCTCAACCTTGTTGGACAATTGCAAGGGCCGAGGCTCCTGCACTCCCCTCCGTGACCATGTGCCTCTTGCTGACTGTGTGCTTTACAAGTCCCTTTCTTATATAAAGCTGTGATGAATCACTCTCTGGTTTATCTTCCTGCTACTGTAATCAACACCTATTCAGGCACCTATTCGGACAAGGTCTTCCTGTCACATTCTGAAATCCACACTCAGTGCCATGCGCCGCCATATGAACACACTCGACCTCTCCCTCCAGCAGCACCGCCGTACCCTTTTTCAAAGCTGCGCGTGCCCCGTTTCATTTTATCCTTCGGCTCATCCGACGCCTCAACAAGAAACCTTTTCTCTTTCTCTCAACTGCTAAGGAACGCAAGCTCCAACAACTCATCGACACCAACACCCATCTAGGACCCTCCACCCCAGCCTGTCCCTCCGTCCCCACCCCATCTTCCAATCCCAGCCCCAGCCGTGTATTCACTATACCCCCTGACCTTCCCCTCTCCGATGCTGAACGTTCAGTGCTCAGCAAAGGACTTAGTTTCATACCCTTACGCCCTCACCTCAATGAATTTCGGGCTCGGCATGATACTGAACTCTTCTTTCGCCATCTTCGTCTCTGGGCTCACTTCTTCGGGCAGGAGTCCTCTCCCAATTCAACGGATCCTTTTACCCATCTCCAATATTCTCCCTCCACCTGGACCCCTCCCTCTGGATTCTTACCTTCTCTTGATCTTTTCATTGAGAACTGTCGGCGCGACATTAGTCGTCTCAATTTCTCTGCTCCTCTCACCCATTCTAACCTGTCTCTCTCTGAACTTACTGCACTCCATTCTCTCAGGTCCAACCCTGACATTGTCATCAAACCCGCTGACAAGGGTGGTGCTGTTGTTGTCTGGCGCACTGACCTCGACCTCGCGGAGGCTGAGCGTCAACTCGCAGACACTTCCTCCTACCTTTCCCTGGACCATGACCCCACCACTGAACATCAAGCCATTGTTTCCAGGACTGTCACTGACCTCATCTCCTCTGGGGATCTCCCTCCCACAGCTTCCAACCTGATAGTCGCCCAACCTCGGACGGCCCGCTTCTATCTCCTACCCAAAATCCACAAACAGAACTGCCCCGGTAGACCGATCGTCTCAGCTTGCTCCTGCCCCACAGAACTCATTTCTCGTTATCTTGACTCCCTTCTCTCTCCCCTTGTCCAGTCCCTTCCCACCTACATCCGTGATTCCTCTGACACCTTACGTCACATCAACAATTTCCAGTTCCCCATCCACCACTACTCTCCTCCGTCTGGCTGAACTTGTTCTCACGTTGAACAATTTCTCCTTCAACTCCTCTCACTTTCTCCAAATAAAAGGTGTGGCTATGGGTACCCGCATGGGCCCCAGCTATGCCTGTCTCTTTATGGGGTATGTGGAACATTCCTTGTTGCAGTCCTACTCCGGCCCCCTTCCACAACTTTTTCTCCGGTACATCGATGATTACTTCGGTGCCGCTTCATGCTCTCGTCGGGACTTGGAAAAATTTATTAATTTTGCTTCCAATCTCCACCCCTCCATCATTTTCACGTGGTCCATCTCTGACACTTCCCTTCCCTTCCTTGACCTCTCTGTCTCAATCTCTGGTGATAGACTGTCCACCAATATCCATTACAAACCCACCGACTCCCACAGCTACCTCGACTACAGCTCCTCACACCCTGCTTCCTGTAAGGACTCCATCCCATTCTCCCAGTTCCTTCGCCTTCGTCGCATCTGTTCCGATGATGCTACCTTCAAAAACGGTTCCTCTGACATGTCCTCCTTCTTCCTTAACCGAGGTTTTCCACCCACGGTCGTTGACAGGGCCCTCAACCGTGTTCGGCCCATCTCCCGCGCATCCGCCCTCACGCCTTCTCCTCCCTCCCAGAAACATGATAGGGTCCCCCTTGTCCTCACTTATCACCCCACCAGCCTCCGCATTCAAAGGATCATCCTCCGCCATTTCCGCCAACTCCAGCATGATGCCACCACCAAACACATCTTCCCTTCACCCCCCTTATCGGCATTCCGTAGGGATCGCTCCCTCCGGGACACCCTGGTCCACTCCTCCATCACCCCCTACTCCTCAACCCCCTCCTATGGCACCACCCCATGCCCACGCAAAAGATGTAACACCTGCCCCTTCACTTCCTCTCTCTTCACCGTCCAAGGGCCCAAACATTCCTTTCAAGTGAAGCAGCATTTCACTTGCATTTCCCCCAACTTAGTCTACTGCATTCGTTGTTCCCAATGTGGTCTCCTCTACATTGGAGAGACCAAACGTAAACTGGGCGACCGCTTTGCAGAACACCTGCGGTCTGTCCGCAAGAATGATCCAAACCTCCCTGTCGCTTGCCATTTTAACACTCCACCCTGCTCTCTTGCCCACATGTCTGTCCTTGGCTTGCTGCATTGTTCCAGTGAAGCCCAACGCAAACTGGAGGAACAACACCTCATCTTCCGACTAGGCACCTTACAGCCTTCCGGTCTGAATATTGAGTTCAACAACTTTAGGTCGTGAGCTCCCTCCCCCATCCCCACCCCCTTTCTGTTTCCCCCTTTTTCCCTTTTTTTTCCCTATAAATTATATAGATTTTTCTTTTCCCACCTATTTCCATTATTTTTAAATATTTTAAAATCTTTTATGCTCCCCCCACCCCCACTAGAGCTATACCTTGAGTGCCCTACCATCCATTCTTAAATAGCACATTCGTTTAGATAATATCACCAACTTTAACTTTAACACCTATGTGTTCTTTTGTACCATTGTCACTGACATCTTTTGATGATCTGCTTCTATCACTGCTTGTTTGTCTACACAAGCACCTCCCTCTCTCTCTATCTCTCCGCCCCCCCACACACACACCTTAAACCAGCTTATATTTCAACTCTTTCTTGGACTCGAAATCAAGTTCTGTCGAAGGGTCATGAGGACTCGAAACGTCAACTCTTTTCTTCTCCGCCGATGCTGCCAGACCTGCTGAGTTTTTCCAGGTAATTCTGTTTTTGTTTTGGATTTCCAGCATCCGCAGTTTTGTTTTGTCTTTATCTTTCAGGTGATTGACAGTTAACTGCCAATAAGGCAGTTGCCTGTTTAACTAAGCAATTTAACTTACTTAAAAGGCTGGTGATTCTCGGTCTGAATCTAACTCTTACTCTAAAATTGAACTTGAAAAAGATTTTCCAGTTGAATTCCCATTTTGAACCAAATTCCCAAATATACTTGGTCTCTGTCTCACCCAGACCAAAGCCTTCCCTTTGTGACTGTGCATTTCTTACTTACTCACCATCCTGACTTGGAAAACATATATATGTTGCTGGGTCAAAATCCTGGAACTCCCTTCCTAACAGCAATGTGGGTGTATCCTACACCACATGGACTGCAGCAGTTCAAGCAGCTCACCACCAGCTTCTCAAAGGCAATTAGGGATGGGCAATAAGTGCTGGCCTTGCCAGTGACACTCAGATGCCAGGAGTGAATAAAAAACACTCAGGTGATGTATGGCCTCTATTTGTGGGTACTGGACTTCATCAGATTCACCACAGATGGGACCAGTCAGGCACAAAGGACTGTGGGACTGTTTCCATGGCAACAGGTACAGCATATGATCGACAGCATCCATGTGCCAAGCAGCTGGTGTTTTGATCAACAGACAGGGGTTTCACTCATTCAATGTGCGTTTAGTATGTGGCCATTGCAAGCAGTTCCTTCCGGTGTACACTAGGTTTCCTGGAAGCTGCCATGATTCATCATTTATCCTCAGGCAGTTATGGTTTTCTCAGCTGTTCATACCAGCAGACAGCCTCTGGATGTCTCCTGACTGACAAAGGTTATCCATTAAATAGATGGCTGTTGATATCTGTGTGACTCTCCACAGGTGTGACACAAACACTGCCATTTCACCACACGGGCCAATATTGAGAGGCCGTCAGCCTCCTGAAGATGAATTTCCGATCCCTTGACCAGCTGGGGAGGGGGTGTGGGGAGGGAAGGTACAGTCCAGCAAAGACCCTGCAAGGATGTCATGCATTCTTCTGGTCTGCTGAATCCTGCACAACATGGTCCTGCAGAGAGTGATGGAATTGGAGGACAGCCATGTGGACGAGCACTCTGCCTGCTCATCAGAGGAAGGAAGATTGATGAGGCTCAACAGACAGCACGGCAGGGCCATTCAGAGCTCAGAGCAAGGGGGGTCACACACCACCCGATCCAGGAACACTTCTCCCGAGGTGGGCAGATCCTGGAGTGATACTGCCCATGAAACATCAATCTCAGCGCTTTCATCCACTATGTATAAGCCAGCACACATAGATATCCCCGGGTGTCCTGTATCCCCATCGGACACTCCCAGTTTCTCACACAGACACTACCTCTGTTGCAATGTCCCAATAATGAAAACTGAAACTGACTGTGCTATTTCCCTTCAAGAGTAGAACCTTCCAGCCTAACTTGGTAATGGCCCTGCGGAGCTCAAATGAATTGGGTTGTCACCAACACTATTAATGTGAATTAGCAGTGGCTGGACAGGGAGAAAGACCTGGGCCAGGATTTTCCAGTCCCACCCTCAGCAGGAGTTGCCATGAACAAGATGGAAGAGATGATGGACTAGCCAAAGGTCACTTGACTTTGGGAAGAAATGGCTGTACCTGAAACGAGCAGTGCTGCTGACCTGTCAATTTAATCCCTTGAGAGACAAGTTTAGCTCAACAGTAACATTTTTAAAAAGGTATCACACAAAGTTTCACCCAGGTTATTATTTGAAATTCCGAAAGTGTTGTGAAGTGATTTGGAGCAGGAATTAGACTTGGAATTTTCCTGGTCTGAGTATTCCTTTTTCTTTTTTTATTTTAGCAAAAAGATTTCAATTAAGAATTTTATTCAAAATCTCCATTTCCAGTGCTGTTTATGTACAGCCAGTGTGTCACCATGCTTTGTGCATTGGTAGAAATTTCACAGTAGAATCAGAAAGGACAAGTTAACGGAGTAAGTGTACAATTAACAATTGTCTCTATCACATCACAGTGAACAGTCTGAATTCTAGAACACCTCGGCAGAAAGGCCAGAGTAGCAAAGAAACCACAGGGTCCTTTATAACCCCAAATGGGTTTCAATCAGATGAAACACGCTCAGCCCCGAGCCATTTTAACTAGTGGTCTAATTCCTTTCTGAAGTGGGTGTGCAGGGAAAGAAAGACTTGCATTTATATAACAACCTTCCCAATCATCAGATATCCCAAAGTCCTTCACAGCAGTGTGAGATAAAACTGATAATCTGTTTAAAGATGTTGGATAAATGTTGGTCAATGCATCAGGATGAGCTTTGAATTATTTAAATAGTACCATGGGATTCTTTACATTCACTGGACAAAGTAAACACCCATCGATTTAACATCTCAGTGAAAGACAGTACCTTTGACAGTGCAGCACTCCCTCGGTACTGGAGTGACAGCCTGGATTATGCTCTCAAGTCTCGGGAGTGGCAGTTGAATCCATGGATAGCATGTTATGGCCACCCCAATGGAGGGTGTGCAGACGAGGGTTCCGTAAAATTTTGCAGGTGACTTTCCTGCCACCTAACTGCCCACCCACAACCATGCTGCAGGTTTCCAGGTGCTGGGCAAGGCCTAAGGCAGCTCAATTAACGGTCATTGAAGAACCACTTCCTGTCCTGCCACAATTTTCCAGCCGGCAGGAGGAGGTCTGGTCAGTGGGGAACCTGATAGGGTAGCTTGCTTGGGCCTCAGGTGGGAAAGGGGGCGGTGTTCTATTCACTGACCCATGCGATATTAGGGGTCCTTCATTCCCCTGCCCTGGCCCATGCCCCTACCCACCTTGCTTTTACATCTCTTCCCCAGGTCCTCCAGTCCTGGGCCCACCAAGAGCACCCTGGCCAGACTCACCTCCTATCCAGATCCTGACTTTTCTTCACTCAGACTGGATGCCGTCCCAGTATAGGCCACCACTCTCAGTGATACTGCTGGGGCCAGAGCACTGCTGGCCAATCAGATGGTTAGTAAATCTCATAGGCAGGACTTCCACCTCAGCCAATTAGCATTCTTGGCGAGTGGGAGAAAGCTCGCTGTCAACTTTTTCAGTGGTGGGGTGGGATGGCCGCCAGCTGTTAAATGCTGCCTTACAACCTTCTGTTTCAGAGGTTTGAGTATCACCTCTGAGCCACAGCTGATGATGTTGTGGAGCACAATAACTGAAAACAAGGCTAAACAGCTATGAGGGCCAGCCCCCCTCCCTCCCGGTTTCTTGGTATACAGTGAGAAGCGGGGCAGGGGAGGTGTTTCAGAACAGGGAGTCTAGAGGCAGGGGAGGCTGCACTAAGCATCTGACACAACATGGGAAATCCTTAACAAAAACAGAATTACCTGGAAAAACTCAGCAGGTCTGGCAGCATCGGCAGAGAAGAAAAGAGTTGACGTTTCGAGTCCTCATGACCCTTCGACAGAACTTGAGTGAGTCCAAGAAAGGGGTGAAATATAAGCTGGTTTAAGGTGTGTTGGTGGTGGTGCGTGGTGGGGCGGGGGGGGGGGGGGGGGGGGTTTGGGTGGGGGGAGAGAGAGAGAAGTGGAGGGCGTTGGTCTGTTTGTAGGGACAAACAAGCAGTAATAGAAGCAGATCATCAAAAGATGTCACAAACAACAGAACAAAAAGAACACATAGATGTTAAAGTTGGTGATATTATCTAAACAACTGTGCTAATTAAGATTGGATGGTATAGCTTTAGTGGGGGTGGGGGGAGCATATAAGATTTAAAAATATTTAAAAATAATGGAAATAGGTTGGGAAAGAAAAATCTATATAATTTATTGGAAAAAACAAAAGGAAGGGGGAAACAGAAAGGGGGTGGGGATGGAGGAGGGAGCTCAAGACCTAAAGTTGTTGAATTCAATATTCAGTCCGGAAGGCTGTAAAGTGCCTAGTCGGAAGATGAAGTGTTGTTCCTCCAGTTTGCGTTGGGCTTCACTGGAACAATGCAGCAAGCCAAGGACAGACATGTGGGCAAGAGAGCAGGGTGGAGTGTTAAAATGGCAAGCGACAGGGAGGTTTGGATCATTCTTGCGGACAGACCGCAGGTGTTCTGCAAAGCGGTCGCCCAGTTTACGTTTGGTCTCTCCAATGTAGAGGAGACCACATTGGGAGCAATGAATGCAGTAGACTAAGTTGGGGGAAATGCAAGTGAAATGCTGCTTCACTTGAAAGGGGTGTTTCGGCCCTTGGACGGTGAGGAGAGAGGAAGTGAAGGGGCAGGTGTTGCATCTTTTGAGTGGGCATGAGGTGGTGCCATAGGAGGGGGTTGAGGAGTAGGGGGTGATGGAGGAGTGGACCAGGGTGTCCCGGAGGGAACGATCCCTACGGAATGCCGATAGGGGGGGTGAAGGGAAGATGTGTTTGGTGGTGGTATCATGCTGGAGTTGGCAGAAATGGCGGAGGATGATCCTTTGAATGCGGAGGCTGGTGGGGTGATAAGTGAGGACAAGGGGGACCCTATCATGTTTCTGGGAGGGAGGAGAAGGCGTGAGGGCGGATGCGCGGGAGATGGGCAGGACACGGTTGAGGGCCCTGTCAACGACCGTGGGTGGAAAACCTCGGTTAAGGAAGAAGGAGGACATGTCAGAGGAACTGTTTTTGAAGGTAGCATCATTGGAACAGATGCAACGGAGGCGAAGGAACTGAGAGAATGGGATGGAGTCCTTACAGGAAGCAGGGTGTGAGAAGCTGTAGTCGAGGTAGCTGTGGGAATCGGTAGGTTTGTAATGGATATTAGTGGACAGTCTATCACCAGAGATTGAAACAGAGAGGTCAAGGAAGGGAAGGGAAGTGTCAGAGATGGACCACGTGAAAATGATGGAGAGGTGGAGATTGGAAGCAAAATTAATAAATTTTTCCAAGTCCCGACGAGAGCATGAAGCAGCACCGAAGTAATCATTGATGTACCGGAGAAAGAGTTGTGGAAGGGGGCCGGAGTAGGACTGGAACAAGGAATGTTCCACATACCCCATAAAGAGACAGGCATAGCTGGGGCCCATGCGGGTACCCATAAGCCACACCTTTTATTTGGAGGAAGTGAGATGAGTTGAAGGATAAATTGTTCAGTGTGAGAACAATATCAGCCAGACGGAGGAGAGTAGTGGTGGATGGGGATTGTTCGGGCTTCTGTTCGAGGAAGAAGCTAAAGGCCCTCAGACCATCCTGGTGGGGGATGGAGGTGTAGAGGGATTGGACATCCATGGTGAAGAGGAAGCGGTTGGGGCCAGGGAACTGGAAATTGTTGATGTGACGTAAGGTGTCAGAGGAATCACGGATGTAGGTGAGAAGGGACTGGATAAGGGGAGAGAGAAGGGAGTCAAGATAACGAGAAATGAGTTCTGTGGGGCAGGAGCAAGCTGACACGATCGGTCTACCGGGACAGTTCTGTTTGTGGATTTTGGGTAGGAGATAGAAGCGGGCCGACCGAGGTTGGGCGACTATCAGGTTGGAAGCTGTGGGAGGAAGATCCCCAGAGGAGATGAGGTCACTGACAGTCCTGAAAACAATGGCTTGATGTTCAGTGATGGGAAATCCTTAGACTGACTGTCTTCTGACTTTCCACTGCCTAAATGCAGAGTCATAGCTGACTCCCCACTCAGGCCCCGGTTAAAATTGCATCGGGGTCCTGGTCCATAATAGGATCCAGTTTAAATATGAGATTGCTTCAAGCAGTTGGATCATCCACCTGCAGTTTAGAATGAAAATGATCAGGATCACAGGATGGTACAGTAACCCAGTCGATCGGGATCTGCCCACCCAATGGGTAGGTCAGGCTCGAATTGACCCTTGAATCAGTGGTCATGCAGGAGCAGCACAGAATGAGGTTTCAAACATTACCTGCCTGGAATTGATATCACATTCACAAAACAAAAAGATAAAATAAAGTTTGAGAACAGGAAGAAAACACGTCAATGAAACCATTGTTTAAAATATTCAAAGATCTCCTCTATATCGCTTTCTCTTTTCCAAATAGTCCTTTCAGAAATTAGTCTATTTAAATAGAAACATTCAATATTTACAAGCCACTTGCAATGACGACAAGCTTTTGAGGTATCCGCCTCCTTCTTTGACCCTGAGCATTTAGTGGCTCTGTATTTCTGGCCTTTGCTTGACAGGCTGGGGAGAGGTTGCAGCCTAACAATCGATGGTCCTCCTGATGTCAGCTCCTCTCTTTGGTATAAAGTAACCTATTTTACTTTATTTCTGCTCTCCTGATGCTCTCTTATCTTCTGCTCGAAAAACCCTGGAGAAAGACGGAGGGAGGTTAGATAGGGTACAGTGTCGACGGGCGGTGGGGCAGGATTGAGTAAATGGGTAGGGTCCATGATAGACTAGAGTGTGCATAGGGTCCGCAGGACCCATGAAACGTTTGAATGGGTCATATCCATCCTTTCTTCTGCAAGGGTTTTGACATTTTTTCAAATCTGAATAAGGGCAGAATGTGTTTATTTGGTGTTTCTGTTTGAACTCCTTGGTGATGCCCTGTGCTTTATCGCACACTGTGATTTGGAGAATTGGCTGGGGATGGGATGCGATGAGCTAAGGATGAGAAGTGGCCTGAGAGGAATGGGACAGAAATAATGTTGTTTTGGGTGGTGCAGAGCCAGAGAGCCATTGTCCTAGGCTTGCACAGGACGGGTGGGCGATGGGTTGGCCCTATGGTCAGCAGAAGTCACCTGATTGTGTTGTCTTACCTTCCTGAGAACAAGGGCGTCCCTGGAGCTCCTGAACAAACAACGAGAACATCTGCGTCACCATGAAGGTTTTGAGAAACCTGCGGATGGATTTAGATGTGACAGATTTGCGGAATTGCTTGTCTTGGAAGGTGGTCTCATTGTCATTTCGTTTAAGATGAGCAGGATAATGCCCAACGATTTTAATAAAGAAAAGCACAAAGGTATTTGTCACCATTTTGTTCAACTCCTGGCTGGCTGTTGGGCAATACAAGATAGAGATAGATTAATATCAGCATCACCTTACCACAGGATAGTTCACTACATTCTGTCAAACACACAACAATCTGCAGTTGCAGGCTCTTAAAAACCAGACCATCAAACCTTAACATGCATCCTGCTTTCTTGTTCACTTTTCAATTAGGGTGCCTTACACCAGAATCCTTTACAACAGTAAATAAAATGCTAACTTTCTCCATTTAACAGCTCACATTTATAGAGTCATAGAGGTCCACAGCACAGGAAAAGGCCCTTCAGCCCATTGAGGCTGCACCAGTCAAACAAGTATTTAACTATTCTAATCCCACTTTCCAGCACTAGGCCTTGTATGCCATGGCATCGCAAGTGTACATCCAAATGCTTCTTAAATATTATGAGGGTTTCTGTCTCTACCACCCTTTCAGGCAGTGAGTTCCAGATTCCCACCACCCTCTGGGTGAACAAATCCTTCCTCACATTCCCTCAAAACCTCCTGCCCCTTACCTTGAATCTAAGCCCCCTAGTTATTGATCCCTTCACCAAGGGCAAAAGTTCCTTCCTGTCTACTTTACCTATGCCCCTCTTAATTTTATACACCTCAATCATGTCCCCCCTCAGTCTCCTCTGCTCCAGGGAAAATAACCCCAGTCTATCCAATCTCTCCTCATAACTAAAACTCTCCAGCCCAGGCAACATCCTGATAAATCTCCTCTGCACTCTCTCTAGTGCAATCACATCCTTCCTGTAATGCAGATTCCAGAACTGCATGCAGTACTCTAGCTGTGGCCTAATCAGCATTTTATATAGTTCCAGCATAACCTCCCTGCTCTAATATTCTGTGCATTGGCTAATAAAGGCAAATATCCCACATGCCTTCTTAACCACCTTATCTACCTATCCTGCTATCTTAAGGGACTGGTGGACATGCACACCAAGGTCCCTCTGATCCTCGGTACTTCCCAGAGTCCTACCATTCATCGTGTATTCCCGTGCCTTGTTTGTCCTGCCCAAGTGCATCAAGTCACGCTTAACCGGATTAAATTCCATTTGCCGTTGATCAGCCCATCTGACCAGCCAGTCTATATCCTCCTGTAATCTAAGGCTATCGTCCTCACTATTTACCACCCCACCAATTTTCATGTCATCCACGAACTTACTGATCAACCCTCCCACATTCAAGTCTAAATCGTTTATATATACCACAAACAGCAAGGGACCCAACACCGATCCCTGTGGAACCCCACTGGACACAGATATCCAGTCACACAAACACCCCTCGACCATCACCCTTTGCTTCCTGCCACTCAGCCAATTCTGGATCCAATTTGCCAAATTGTCTTGGATCCCATAGGCTCTTACATTCATTATCAGTCTCCCATGCAGGATCTTATCAAAAGCCTTGCTGAAGCCCAAGTATACATTGCCCTCATTTACACATCCGGTCACCTCTACGAAAAATTCAATCAAATTGGTCAGACATGACCTCTCCTTAACAAAGCTATGCTGACTGTCCTTGATTAATCCCTGCCTCTCCAAGTGTAGATTAATTCTGTCCCTCAGAATTGCTTCCAAAGTTTCCCCTAAAGGTAGACGAAATGCTGATAACCAGATTTAAAGTAAAAGTTAATGGAAACAGAAGCAACATGAGGAAAGTGTTTTTCTACATAGCAAGTTCTTGTGATTAGAAAGGCTCTGCCTGAAAGGGTAGTGGAAGCAGATTCAGTAATAACCTTCAAAAAAGTATTGGATAAATACCTGAAGTGGAAAAATCGCAGGGCTGTGGGGAAAGAGCAGCGGAGTGAGACTAATTGGATAGCTCTTTCAAAGAGCTGGTACAGGCACAATGGGCTGAATGGCCTCCTGTGCTATAAGATTCTATGAAGATTAATGCAGTTATGGCTGTGGCATGCCAATATGCCAAGTGCATGTCATCTTCTATAATGAGTCACCCACACAGTGAGTCATTGGCTCAATTCTGAGGAGGAAGGTGCCAGGTTCAAAAGGCCAGTCATGGTGAGTGGAGACTGGAGCTCCGGATCGGAGGTCTGGATTGACATCCAGTGGGATGCATGTGTCTGACGAGTGTGGGTGGCCCCACCTGATCATATGGGTTGTGAAAATCGAGGAAACCCTCCTCCAGTAGAAGTAATCCGCTGCCCCACCACACTATCAGTTGGGATAAAGAAGAACATCTGTCACATTAATGAGCCTGCGAATTGTTAGGCTATTTCACACTATTCTTCAGGGAAGAGTGTGATGATGCAGCAGTAAACTAATAGGTATGACAAAAATTGACATCTGCTAGTTTCACTATTTTGTTATTCATTCAAGTGATGTGGGCTCTGCTGGTTGGGCCAGTATTTATTACTGATCTCTAGTTGCCCTTGAGAAGGTGGTGGTGAACTGCCTTCTTGAACCGCTGCAGTCCATGTGGTGTAGGTACACCCACAGTGCTGTTAGGGAAGGAGTTCCAGGATTTTGACCCAATGACAGTGAAGGAACGGCGATATATTTCCAAGTCAGGATGGTGAGTGACTTGGAGGGGAACTTCCAGGTAGTGGTGTTCCCATTGTTCTGCTGCCTTTGTCCTTCTAGATGGTAGTGTCGTGGGTTTGGAAGGTGTGGTTGAAGGAACCTTGGTGAATTCCTGCAGTGCGTCTTGTAGATGGTACACTCTGCTGCTACTGTTTGTCCATGGTGGAGGGAGTGAATGTTTGTGAATGTGGTGCCAATCAAGCGGGCCACTTTGTCCTGGATGAGAAGCTTTGACAAGCTTCTTGAGTTTTGTGGGAGCTGCACTCATCTGGGCAAGTGGGGAGTATTTCATCACACTCCTGACTTGTGCCTTGTAGATGGTGGACAGGCTTTGGGGAGTCAGGAGGTGAGTTACTTGTTGCAGAATTCCTAGCCTCTGACCTGCTCTTGCAGCCACAGTATTTATATGGCTGGTCCAGTTCAGTTTCTGGTCAAAGGTAACCCCCAAGATGTTAAATAGTGGGGGATTTAGTGATGGTAACACCATTGAACATCAAGGGGTGATGGTTGAACCCAAACGGGGCATCAGTGAGCAGGTTATTGTTAAGCAAGTGCTGCTTGATAGCATTGTTGATGACCCCTTCCATTACTTTACTGATGATGGAGAGTAGACTGATGGGATGGTAATTGGCCGGGTTGGATTTGTCCGGCTTTTTGTGTCCTGGGCAATTTTCCACATTGCCGGGTAGATGCCAATGTTGTAGCTGTACTAGAACAGCTTGGCTAGGGGCGTGACCCCTATGGTGATGGCCCCTACGGAGTTATGGTGATAACTCTGTAACCAGTTAGTTCGGTCTTTCCAAACATTCCAACTGCATGATCAGTAGTTTATTAACAGTGCCTTCAACAATATGCTTTTTTGTTTCAATTGATATTTATGGGGTGGTTTGGAAATGTTAATCAGAAGTAAACAAGCATGTAAAGCAGTTCACCTTGAACCAATAGGTTTGGATTGATTCACAAACCACCACTGAAACACAGAAAAGGCAAAGGGAACCAGAAATAGTATTTGAAAGAAGAAGGGGAGACAGAGAGTGATGGAAAGTTCCATAGTCAGGAAATAAGGAGTTCAGGGAGGCAAAGCAATCAGTTTTCATTTCAATACAGTGAGGATGCAGGAAGGTGAAGAGGGAGGAGCATTGTTCATTTGGAGCTCCAAAGGAAGTAAAGCTCACAGGACCACTGTTCACAGTATAAAGAGAGACCAGAAACCAAGAGGAATGACCAAATAACAAGCTCTGCATCTCATCACCGTGCACAAGAAAAGTGACTCAGATATGGGTGTAAGATTCAAGTCCCGGATGACCTTGGACTTAATACTGAGTTAGAAGGGATTGAAAAGAAAAGACACAAAGAGAAATCCAAGTTTTAGTGATGGAGGACACAAAGAGTTTCACTGGTGATCAGAAAAGAGAGTGAGACCAAGAATGTGAATAGGAGGAACCTGAATTTAAGAGAAAGAAGAAAGACTGCACTGCCTCACTGAGGGAAATGGCAAGAGCTTTCCCTGTTATACTTCAAAGAAAATGGATGTTGGAAGCTCTGAAAGAGTGGGAGCTGAAGAAAGACGATGCCTGCCAAGTGGAGTGATCATTAGATATATAAGGATGGATGATATGTGCAGGAGGCCACCGATACAGGGAAAGAGGATAGAGAGAGGACCAAGAGAGATAAAATCAGATGATGAGCTATTAGTTAAAGCAGAGTAGTTTGAAACAAACTAGGAATCCAGTAAAGAATAGACTAAAATCCAACCATGATCATTTAATAAAAGCAAAATACTGCACATGCTGGAAATTTGAAATAAAAACAGAAAATGCTGACAAAACTCAGCAGGTCTGACAGCAATTTGGAGAGAGAAACAGAGTTAACATTTCAAGTTTAATATGACTCTTCTTCAGAACTACAGAGAAGTAGAAATGTGATTAAATTTATACTGTTTAAGGGGGGTGGAGCAGGTGAAGCTGGATAGAAGGCCAGTGATAGGTGGGGGCAAAGGAGAAATTGATAAAGATGATCATTTAATGTTAGTTTCATTTTAAGAAATGCATTGTGCCAGAGCAGACCAAGTGTGGATACATTCAAAATAGATGAAATCAACCAGCAAAGTGTTAAAGAACAGAGGTTCATTGATCAAAGGGCCCATTACATGAGAGGTGAAAAACATTGGGGCCTCTTACATTGGCAGGAATTTCTCTGGCTTTGCAGGGAGTTCAGAAGCTCCTTGTACAGCTTGTGGGGCAGAATGTCATTCTCATCACCAACCTGCAGTGAAAAAGGGCAAAATATTAATTTCTCCCACAGTCCAGTGCCTCCAATGGGTACATTGTACAGTTGAGCATTCCCAGAGTAGAGCTGTGTGTGACTAGAGTGTCTGACCGGAGTCCAGGTCTAGTGGCCAGTCAGATATCCAATAAAGAGAATAAAGTAGCAATTGGATTGGCTCACAAACCTGCATGAGCATCACACCCAATCACATCCATCATGGTTAGCTCTCCACAGGCAACAAGGAATCATAATATTCACTGCTAAATAACAGTCACCCATCTACTTATTCTTAAGTAGTTTGACTCCCCCTTTCAATTGGACATATTCTACCTCCAGTGAGGAACATGGATACTTTCCCATCTTACAATTGAAGAACTGTGGGGAGATGACATTATGATGAAAGGTCATGATCTGAAATGTTAACTCAGGGCGGAATTTTATGGCCCCGGTGTGGCGGGAGCGGGGCTGTAAAGTGCAACGAGCCATTCAAAAGTCCATTGACTTTGGTGAGACCGTAAGATCCCACCGGCATAAAATTCTGCCCTCTGTTTCTCCACAGATGCTGCCAGATTTGCTGAACACGTCCAGCATTTTCTGTTTTAATTTGTGAATAAACCCGCTCATTAAAGGGGGCAGAGGGGAATGAGGGATCCTGCCCAAGGCTGCGGTACAGGCCTCCAAACTCTTTGTAAATAGTTAGTACCAACTAACCATCCAGAAATCTACAAGATGTTTATACAAAGATCCATATAAAGAAAGTGGTTACTTACTTTTTTCAAGAATGTCCCCGGGTGCAAGTCCACCATTAAACACTAAAATAAAACGACACAAAACAGAAAGAGTTTTATAAATAGTAAAAGAGTGGTAAAAGGAGGAGTGGGGCCAATTAGGGACCCTAAAGAGTATTTATACATGAAGGCAGTGGCCATGGCTAAGGTATTAAATGAATACATTGCCTCTGTCTTTACCAAAGAAGAAGATGCTACCCAGGCCATGGTGAAACAGGAGGTAATTCAGACACTAAATGGGTTTAGCATTGATCAGGAGGTGGTATTGGATAGGCTGGCAGTAGTTAAGAGTTGATAAGGTACCAGCCATAATTTTTCAGTGGTGCCAGAGGAATGGAGAATTGCAGACATTACGCCCTTGTTCAAAGAAGGCCAGCAACTACAGGCCAGTCAGTTTAACTTTGGTGGTGAGGAAACTTCTAGAAACGATAATTTGGGATAAAATTAATAGTCACATGGACAAATGTGGATTAATTAAGGAAAGTCAGCATGGATTTCTTAAGGAAAAATTGTGTTTAACTAACTTGCTGGAGTTTTTTGAAGAGGTAACAGAAAAGGTTGATGGGGGCAATGCTGTTGATGTGGTGTACATGGACTTCCAAAAGGCCTTTGCATAACAGACTTATGAACAAAGTTATAGCTCATGGAATAAAAGGACAGTAGCAACATGGATACAGAATTGGCCAAGTGACAGGAATGAGAGAATAGTGGTTAACAGATGTTTCTTTGGGTTGGAGGAAGGTTTTCAGTGGCATTCCCAGGGGTCGGTAATGGGGCCCTTGCTTTTCCTGATGTATATGAATGACCCAGACCTTGGTGTACAGGGCACAATTTCAAAATTTGTGGATGATACACAACTTGGAAGCATTGTGAACTGTGAGGAGGATACTGTCTAACTTCAAAAGGGTGCAGACAAGCTGGTGGAATGAGCGTACAGGTGGTACATGAAATTCAATGTGGAGAAATGTGAATTGATTCATTTTGGGAAGAAGAACATGGAGAGACAATTTAAAATAAATGGTACAATTCTAAAGGGTGTGCAGGAGCAGAGGGATCTAAGGGTTTATGTGCATAATTTATTGTACGTAGCAGGACAGGTGGAGAGAGCAGTTAATAAATCATACAGTGTCTTCAGCTTTATTAATAGGGACGTAGAGTACAAGAGCAAGGAGGTTATGGTGAATTTGTATAAGTCACTAGTTTGACCTCAGCTGGAGCATTGTGTCCAGTTCTGGTACCACACTTTAGGAAGGATATGAAAGCATTGGAGATAGTACAGAAAAATTCACGAGAATGGTTCCGGGGATGAGGAACTTCACTTATGAAGATTGTTTGGAGAAATTGGGACTGTTTTCCTTGGAGAACAGAAGGCTGAGAAGAGATCTGAAAGAGGTAGTCAAAATCATGTGGGGTCTGGACACAGTAGATAGGGAAAAACTGTTCCCAATCATGAAAGGATCAAGAACGAGAGGGCACAGATTTAAAATAATTGGCAAAAGAAGCAATGGTGACATGAGAAAAAACTTTTTAAAGCAGTGAGTGGATGGCGTCTGGAATGCACTGCTTGAGAGTGTGATGGAGGCAGGTTCAATCGAGGCTTTCAAAATGGAATTAGAATGTTATCTGAAAAGGAAGAATTTGCAGGGAGAAGGTAAGAGAATGGCACTAAGGGAATTGCTCATTGGGAGAGCTGGTGCAGATGCGATGGGCTGAATGGCCTCCTTCAGCTCTGCACCAATCCTATGACTCTGAGTTATAAAACAAGGAGGGGGTGTGCAGCTTGGCTAAGGGCAGCTACACCATTCAACACTCAACAGTGCCCTCATTGCTTAGAAGCCAATGCAGACTCAATGGGGTGAAAGGCCTCCTTCAGTGCTATAGTATTCTATGATTCTATGAAATAATAAGGCTGAAGGGTAGGACAGCTGCAAACGTGGGCAGTCAATGGAAATACAAAGCCACTGAGTGACTGAGTAATGCTAAACTCAGGTTTCAAAAAGTTGAAGGAAGGCCGCTGGTCAATTCATTAAAAGGGATAAGGAGTTCATTGGGCGGGGTGTGAGGTGGACAGATTGGCTAATGGACACCTGCAATGATACACAAGTGAAACTTAGGAGGTTAAAATGTGGATTCCATTTCACATACACTTGTCAGTTCATATCACTGATTTGTTAGAATTTGTTAGAAAGAAACTGTAGAGGGCTGGAGGTGTGCCAATTTCAGACCAGAGATTGTAATCAATCACAGAGTGACAGCAAGATCCACAGGTTCGGGGAAGAATTGAGGTTTTTTTTTACGAGGGTGTGAAATGGGCCTTGTGATGGTTTTTCAGGAGTGAGACTCAGTCATCCATCTCTCATCCAATCCTCAACCAGGTTCCTCATGCAGGGAGCGCTGGACAGCTTTGAAATTGGACTTTCTGACGAGTCAGGTAGGCGCTAATGTTACAAAGAACAAAGAAATGTACAGCACAGGAACAGGCCCTTCGGCCCTCCAAGCCTGCACCGATCACATTGCCTGTCAAACTAAAACATTTTGCACTTCCGGGGTCCGTATCCCTCTTTTCCCATCCTATTCATGTATATGTCAAGCTGCCTCTTAAACACCATTATTGTACCTGCTTCTACCACCTTCGCTGGCAGCGAATTCCAGACACTCACTACCTTCTGCGTAAAAAAACTTGCCCCGCACATCTCTAAAGTTTTCTCCTCTCACCTGAAATCTATGTCCCCTAGTAATTGACTTTTCCACACTGGGAAAAAGCTTCTGACTATCTACTCTGTCCATGCCACTCATAATTTTGTAAACTTTTATCAAGTCGCCCCCTCAATCTCCGTCGCTCTAGTGAGAACAATCCGATTTTCTCCAACCTCTCCTCATAGATAATAACCTCCAGACCAGGCAGCATCCTGGTAAACCTCCTCTGCACCCTCTCCAACGCCTCCATATCCTTCTGGTAATGTGGCGACCAGAATTGCACGCAATATTCCAAATGTAGCCTAACCAAGGTTCTATACAGCTGCAGCATGACTTCCCAGCTTTTATACTAAAAAATACATTGATATAGAGCCTTGATTATTGCACTTGGAGTACTGGATGCAGTTCCAGTTCCTTCACAAGAGCAAGCCCACTGAGGCACTGGAGAAAATGCAGGAAAGATTTACAAACATGTTCTGAGGATTGAGAGGATGCAAGTATCAGGCAAGATTGAAGGGTCTAGAACTCTCTTCACTGAAAAAAAGAAGACGAAGAGGAGAGCTGATAGAAGTCTTTAAAATTAGGAAGGATGATGGGATGGGTGTGGAGAAACAGTTTCCACTTGTGGGCAAGTCGAGAGTGGGTGTGGATATTAGAGTGGGTGTGAATATTAGAGTGGGTATATTAGAGTGTATATGAATATTAGAGTGGGTAGGAATATTAGAGTAGATATTAATATTAGAGCGGCTATGTTAGAGTAGGTATGAATATTAGAGTGGGTATATTAGAGTGTATATGAATATTAGACTGAGTAGGAATATTAGAGTAGGTATGAATATTAGAATGAGTATGAATATTTGGGTAGGTACGAATACTAGAGTAGGTATGAATATTAGAGTGGGTATATTAGAGTAGGTATGAATATTAGAGTGGGTATATTAGAGTGTATATGAATATTAGAGTGGGTAGGAATATTAGAGTAGATATGAATATTAGAGTGGCTATGTTAGAGTGGGTATGAATATTAGAGTGGGTATGAACATTTGGGTAGGTACGAATATTAGAGTAGGTATGAATATTAGAGTGGGTATATTAGAGTGTATATGAATATTAGAGTGGGTGCGAATATTAGAGTGGGTATGAATATTAGAGTGAGTATGAATATTAGAGTGGGTATGAATATTAGAGTGGGTATGAATATTCAATTAGGTATGAATAATAGAGTGAGTATGAATATTAGGATAGGTATGAATATTAGAGTGGGTGTATTGGAGTGGTTATGAATATTAGAGTGGGTAGGAATATTAGAGTAGGTATGAATATTAGAGTGGGTATATTAGAGTAGGAATGAATATTAGAGTGGGAAACTAGAGTGCATATGAATATTAGAGTGGGTTCGAATATTAGAGTGAGTACGAATATTAGAGTGAGTACGAATATTAGAGTAGGTATGAATATTAGAGTGTATATGAATATTAGAGTGGCTATATTAGAGTAGATATGAATATTAGAGTGGGTGTATTAGAGTAAGTATGAATATTAGAGTGGGTATGAATATTAGAGTGGGTATATTAGGGTAGTTATGAATATTAGTGTGCGTACATTGCAGTGGGTATGAATATTAGAGAGACATAAATATTAGAGTTGGGTATATTAGAGTGGGTATGAATATTAGAGTGAATATGAATATTAGAATGGGTGTATTAGAGTGGATACTAATATTAGAATTAGTATGAATATTAAAGTGGGTTGAATATTACAGTGGGTACATTAGAGTGGATATGAATATTAGAGTGTGAATATTTGAATGTGTATGAATGTTATAATGGGTGTATTAGAGTGTGTATGAATATTACAATGTGTATGAATATTAGGTGGCCATAAGCAGATCAAGGAAGGAAGTTATGAAGGTTTTCTTTGCCCCGAGAGCAATGATAATGGGGAACTTTGTGGAGTTGTTGAAACACTGATGTACTGATAGGATGTTCACATGAGGGAGTTGATAATACAGAGATACGGGGCATTGTGAGAAGAAGTGATGAGAATAGGAGGTGGCTCAGTTGCATTATAAACATCAAGAGAGTCAGCTGGGCAGAATCATAGAGTCATTATGGTACAAAAGGAGGCCATTTAGCCCACTGAATTTATGCCAGCTTCTTGCAGATCAAATGCAGTCAGTCCCACTCCTCACTCAATCCCTGTAGCCCTGCAGATTTATTTCCTTCAAGTGGCTGTCAAATTTCCTTTTGAAATCATCAATTGTTTCCATTTCCACCACGCTTGTGGGCAGCGAGTTCCAGGTTCATACCACTTGCTGCATAAAACACTGTTTCTACATTGTCAGCTCTATGCAAATCCCTCCATTCTCTCAAGGATCTGACTAGCCTGGACCTAGAGTTCTTTTTGAAAAACATTTTCAAATTTGAGGAGCACAATACCTGGACAATGGCCTGAGCTGCTCAGTTCCCTTTTTTTTCCAATCTCCTTGGCTTCCTTCTAAGACCTTGCATATGCATGATGGGCTGAATGGTCTCATTTCATGCTGTAAGATTCGATGAAAGGATTAATGTGTATGAATATTAGAATGGGTGTATTCGAGTGGATAAGAATATTAGAGTGGGTATGAATACTAAAGTAGGTATGAATATTAGAGTGGGGGTATTAAAGTGTGTATGAATATTTTGTAAAGCAACCAGCATTCCCCAGGGAATGTGAGCAAAGGGAAAGACTCACTCCCATTCCCAGTGAGTGTATTTACATTTACAAACCCAGGGCTCCCCCTCGATTCAACTTCACCCCCTTTCTGCTAAATAGGGCGGAATCGTCCCAGATTTGCATTAAGTGTGGCAACAGGCGGGTAAATGACATTTTACCCGCCGGCCGCAGTGGCAGCTTCTCACGCCGTATCATCCCAATCTCACCGCATTGAGTATGCTTTCCCGGGAAACACTGCGTTTCCATGGCAGGCAGGCTCTCATTCACCTGACACGCCATCACCTCGCCGCTTTCTCACGCCAGACACTATATTTAGAGTGCAGTCGCGTGCACACCTCTCAATGCTCCCAGTCCAGGACTGCTGCTGGAAGACATGGCCCCAAAAGTCAAGAAGACTGCAGCCCCCCAGGTATGATGATGTGTCCCTCAAGTGCCTTTTAGACGCAGTGGAGGCTTGCCATGATGTCCTCTACCCCTGCTCTGGCCGCAGGAGGGGCAGCAACATCACCAATCCAGCTTGGGAGGTGGTGGCAGCAGTGGTCAGTGCCAACCCCCTAAATTAAAGGACAGCCGCCCAGTGCCACATGGGGATGAATGGTCTCCTCCGTTCTGTCAGGGTAAGTCACTCTTCTCATCACTCTCAATTTATGCACATCCACATGGCCCTCACTCACTGCCAGTTCAAGGGACATCACTATTCACTCTCTCACACACACCGTCATTGTCCTCATCCATGGGACCACTCACCATCCACACATGCCAGGCATACATATCATCTGGCCTGGCAGGCGTCCCACTTACCTGCTTACACTCTCCCCATGTCTACTCATGAAGGACAGCCTGGCATGCAACAAGAGGGAGAGGTCACAGACTGTTGGAGGAATGCCCAACATCAAGATCTTCACCGACTTTGAAAACAGAGCATCCAGCTGGCCGATGATGATCTGAACCAGTCCTATGCTGATGGTGAAGTTGGTGGGGCTCAACCAAGTGAGGATCCAGTAGTGCAACCATGCTGTGAGTGATGTGTCCTGTTTCACAGGCCGCTGTCATGTACTAATTATCTCCCCTTGCTTTCACAGGCACATTTGGGGAGCAGCCGACAGAGTCCATGACCCAGAGCCTCCAATCAAACCCCAAAGGAAACTCAGAAGAGGAATCTGCTGAAACCCTCCCTGAAGTCCCGTTACAGCGCTCACCCACACCCTCCACCAGTGCAGAGACACACACCTCGATGGGACCTAGCTTTAGAGTAGCATCAGGATCACAATCTGGTGAGCACATTGCACTTTCTGATCCACGGCCGGCGGAGGCAGGGACTTCCCAGGTCCCCGGCACTCAAAAGACTGCTGGAGGCCGGAACACTGCTGAGTCCGATTCAGATGATGAGCCTCTAGACTCAGTCATGTCACAGTTGCTGGAGCTGCAAAGGCAAGCTCGGGAACATCAGGAAGGGATGTCTGCTGCGCTCCTCAGATTGCAAGGCAAGATGGAGGAGTCCGTCTGCCTTCAGTCTGAGGTGATAGCACTGGTACCAAGGTCAACACTGGCAGGATATCGGCTGCCATGGAGACCTTGGTTCAGGATGTCACTCCTGCACTGTTGCGCAGGCAGAACTCCATCGCTGAGGACATAGTTGGTCTCCAACAGTGTGTACGTGAAAGGGGTGGGGGGGAGGGGGCAGCTCGATCTCACTCCAGCCTCCCCTTCTCCTCAAGGAGTCAGCCAGGGATCCTTGGGCACCCATAGGGAGGAGGATCAGTAGGTGGCCTCGGGGCCATCTATCCAAGTGATTCCAGGGGTGTGGGGCCCATCCGAATCCCTCAGATTACAGGTCCTCTGATTACTGACCTGCAGGCAGTGAAAACAGTTTCAGTGTGGCTCACTGACGAACAATCTCACCTCCAAGTCACAAGGTCGATGGTTCAGATCCCACTCCAGAGACTTGAACACAAAATCTAAGCTGATGCCTCAGTGTGGTACTGAGGGAGTGCTGCAATGTTGGAGATGCTGCCGTTTGGCATGATAAACAAGGTCCCATCTGCCCTCTCAGCAGCTTAGATAAGATGATATGACACTAATTTGAAAAAGAGCAGGGGAATTTTCCCAGTGACAGCACTTATCCCTTAACCAACATCAGTAAAATAGATCAACTGGCCATTATTACAGTGCTGTTTATGGGATCTTGTTGTGCAAAAAGGCTGCTGCGTTTCCGGTATTGCAATGCCGGCTTCACTTTAAAGTACTTGATTGGCCGTAAGTGCTTTGGGAAGTGCTGAGGTTCTGAAATGTATTACAAAAATACATTTCTTCTTTCTGTCAGTATTGTGTTACTCATATTGGAGCAACTGAATGTCCAACTCACTCAGTGTGGCTCAATCACACAGGCTCACCAAGGCACTCAACCAAACCGCTGTCAAAGGTCAGTTGGCCTGTGTAGCTCTGCTCTCAGCTACAGAACAGCATGTCCTAGCACTAACATGGATATAAAACACAAAATGAAATAAAACAGTGACGGACAACATAAGAGTAGAAAGGTCAGGGAACAGAAGAAGGCTCACAAGCTGAATTAGGACAGTCCATTTTGAACTTTGGTTGGTGTTCCATTCTATAGGTGAAGAAGCCCCCTCCCCTGTTATTTTGAGGCCCTCGCCTCACTTAAATGTGGCCACAAACTATAGACAGCTTGCTGGATTGAGGCCTCAAGATCAGGACAGTGCGGCTGCCCGCAAGATGAGTAATAGTGGGGAGGGAGCTTCAATCGTCATTGGGGGGCGGGGGGGGGGTTGCGGTGGGAGCCATAATATTGGAGGGTGGGGGTCTAGGGCAATGTCTTCTCTATTTTTCCCTGTGCGCGGAGTGTTCATTTGAGTGTGTGGTATCTTTACATTTTCTTGCACAGCTGCATGCACAAGCACTATCTTAAAGATAGCAACATGGGAGCAGCCTGTGTACTACATTCTGAGTTGCTGCATGGATGTGCACACACGCAGCTTACAGGCAACCTTGGTCCCTGAGTGAAGGGGAAGGGATTGCAGTGATGGAAGGTGGAGGTCACAGGGCAGAGCTTGGAGATCTTGCTTGTGGGGGGTGGGGTGCAAGGGCGGAGGATCCCAGGGTAGAGGGTCGGAATCCTAGGGTGGAGAGTTGAGGTCCTAGGGAGGAAGGTGGGGTTCCTGTGGTGGCAATGGCCCAGATCATTTTTCACTTTTGTCCTTCTGGGGCCCTGAGCTATAATTGAACACTGACCTTTGACCTTTTCCATTCCATTGCTCGTGTGATTGGTCAGTGCGAGCATGGCACAGGGCATGACCAGCCCAAACACAGCATTACAGTTCCCTCATTCAAAGGAACCTGTTGCCCAGTTCAGATGAGCACTTTAGATATCAAGTGCAGGCCCCTTTTCAAAATGGCTTGTCTGTATTAACAGGGGCAGGAAGCCCACCAACCCCATCATTAGGTTGATTACTGACCATTAACACCCAGCAAGGGAGGTGAAAATAGATCCCATGTGTTTCAAATTTATTTAATTATTTTGTTAAACATTCAGGAAAACTTATCCCGCTCGTGGATGAGGTTTCCTGAAAAATGCAAAGGAATCTTGGGCTCTTCGCCTGCCCCCCAACCTTAAGATTTGACAGGCAGCGGCCTTAACAAGTTTAATTGCTTTATTAATGGCCTTAATAGGCCGTTGACAGTTTGGCGCGTGCGCAGCCGCTTCTGGCACCCGCCCGTCGAACGATATATCAAAATGACACGTGATGACGTCAGGCGTGTGTCCCGATGTCATCGCACTGTCTCGCAATGTTTCGTTCGGCGGGCGCGCAGCTGACTCCAGTGGGCGCCCACCAATTTATAAACGGCCTATTAAGGCCATTAAGGAAGTAATTAATGTCATTGTTAATGCTGCCCATCCAACCTTAAGGTTGGCAGGCAGGTGAAAAGGCCAAGTGGCCTTCGCTTTTCTTAGGAAATCTCATCCACGAGCTGGATGAGGTTTCCTAAAGCTTTTATTAAATAAATAAAAATTCCGAGATATAAAAACATGTCCCATCTCATGTGACACAGTCACATGAGGAGACATGTTTAATTAAATTGTTTTCTCCACTTATTTAATTATTTCATTATTGATTCAATCTCCCTGAGACAGCTCCGTGCCTCAGGGGGATTGAAGCACTCTATCACGCGCATGCATGAAAGAGCGCTGGCCCCGACTCTCCCTCCTCCCCCTGTCTGCATAGGTATTGCTGAGCGCTATGGCTCGCGTCGTGTGCTGGGTGGGCCTCAATTGGCCCGCCCATGTAAAATGGCGGTGCGGAACTGATCGCGGATGGTGATTGGCTCTGCGGCCACCCCCACCCACTCCCACCGAGCCCGCCCACTGACTGAAAAATTCAGACCATAAATTAGTAAAAGTGGCGACAGAAGTTAGTAAGGTCATAAAACATACGGCATCCCTGGGAGTTATAAATAGAAGCAAGGAAGTGATGATGATGAACCTTTATAAAACACTGGTTCACCCTCAGCTGGGGCCGTGTCCAATTCTGGCACCACACTTTAGGAAGGATGTGAAGGCATTGGGAAGGTTGCAGACAAGATCCATGAGAATGGTTCCAGGGACAATGGACTTCAGTTATGTGGATGGATGGGAGAAACTGGGCCTGTTCTCCTTAGAGAAGAGGAGGTTTGAGAAGAGATTTGATAGAGGGTCTGGACAGAGAAGATGGGAAGAAATTGTTCCTGTTGACAGAAAGGTCAAGATCAAGAGGAGACAGATTTAAGTGATTGGGAAAAGAGCCAAAGACACAAGTGAGTGGTTAGGATCGGGATTGCACTGCCTGAGATGCTGCTGCAGACATATCCAGGCTTTTGAAAGGGAATTGGAGAAGCAGCTGAAAAAAAATCACAGGCTTTGAGGAAAAGGTGAAGGAGTGGGACTCGTTAAACTGCTCTTGCAAGGACCTGGCAAGGATATGATGGTCCGAATGGCCTCCTGTGCTATAACCATTCTATAATTTTATACACCTTTGGTCTGTCCGCAAGCATGACCTAAACCTCCCTGTCACTTGCCATTTTAACACTCCACCCTGCTCTCATGCCCACATGTCCACCCTTGGCCTGCTGCATTGTTCCAGTGAAACTCAATGCAAACTGGAGGAACAACACCTCATCTTCCGACTAGGTACTTTACAGCCTTCCAGACTGAATATTGAGTTCAACAATTTTAGATCATGAACTCTCTCCTCCATCCACACTCCCTTTCCGATCCCCCTTTTTTCCAATAATTTATATAGATTTTTCTTTTCTCACCTATTTCCATTGTTTTAAAATGTATTTCCATCCATTGTTTTATCTCTGCCTTTTAGCCTTTTTCGATTCCTTCCCCCCACCCCACCCCCACTAGGGCTGTCTGTACCTTTATTATCACATTCCTTAGATAATATCACCAGCTTCAACACCTCTTTGTCCTTTTGTCTATGACATCTCTTGGTTATCTCCACCTATCACTGGCCCTCTATCCAGCTCTACTTGTCCCACCCACCCCCCCCAACTTAAACCAGCTTATATTTCACCTCTCTTCTATTTTCCTTAGTTCTGTTGAAGAGTCATACGGACTCAAAATGTTAACTGTGTTCCTCTCCGCAGATGCAGTCAGACCTGCTGAGTTTTTCCAGGTATTTTTGTTTTTGTCTATAATTTTATACCTATGTCTAAGTTATGGCAGTGAGTCAAAGGCCCAGTCCTTGCACTTACCTCCTCAATGGGCAGCTCTTGCAGCTGTTCCAGAAACTGTCGCTGGACTCCCACTACAAAAGGTGTTGGAGAGCAGACTATGTCCAGCATCACCTTGGGCAGGACTGGGATGTAGGTGTGCTGCCAGGTGAATGGGTAGAGCAGGGCAGCAATGCCATGGATACACTGAGACAGGATGCTGGAGGAGGGAGGAAGCAGAAAGATCCCAAAGTTAGAGACAGCTCATCAACAGATGATATTAAACCATAGCCCAACAGGAAGCTAGCAATTCATTGGTGGGTGATGAAACTTGTGATCTTACTTCTTGTTACGGAAATCATGTTGTCACCTCGTTCTGCTTTCAAACAGGTTCCAGCCACAGAAATTAGCTTCAGTCTAGGATAACAAAATGTTCGAGAGGACTCCAATGTCAACAGATGCTTAACTACCCCTGGCCTGCACTGCATTTTCAATATCCCACCTTCTCCATGACCCTCTCACAACCAAACCAGCTCTCCTCTTCCCCCGTACCCACCAACCACTTTCGGATTCCTCATCCAAAGCACACTCTCCTTGTCTTTCTCACTTCAGATTTGTGCTCCAAGAATTCAACCAGTAATTACTTTGACTCCCATCTGAGTAGCAACTACCTAAGTGTTCAGTTTGACTCCTGAAGGATCTTTCTATTTCAGGTACCCAGCACCAGCATCAATCAATGTTGGGTAGAGTATATAACTCTGAGATGCAGAGTAAAGCTCCCTCTACACTGTCCCTAGCAAACTTTCCCAGGACATGTACAGAATGGGGTTAGACACAGAGTAAAGTTCCTTCTACACTGTTCCCATCAAACACTCCCAGTGCAGATATGCCACAGGGTTGGATAAAGAGTAGGGGTCCATCTGCACTGTCACCATCAAACAGTCCCAGGGCAGGTACAGCACGGGGTTAAATACAGAGTAAAGTTCCATCTTATGATGATGTTTGAGCAGACGCAGTACAGTAAGGAAAATTTGTAATTTCCTTAAAATGTCTAGGGAATCTGCAATTGTTGCTAAGAGTGTTTCAAAGGGATTTTTTTTTAGAATTTGCATCAATTGAAAAGGGTGCAATTATAATTTTCTTGGATAATAAGAAAAACTGGTCCATGTGACTTGCAGATAACCCTGATCTGGAAGCAGTATCAGTAGGAAGGAAGTTAACATATGAAAGTCATGCAGCCATCAGATACAACGGAGAGCTGGAGGCAGAAGGCGATCAGCACCCAAGTGCAAGAGCTCTTGGAGGCCTCTGTGTGGGCTAAAATTGTCTAAAATCTGCAAGGTGAATAACTCAGAGATACCTAAGAGCTGGGTGTTTTACCAGAAGTGGTCAAACCAGATGTTACACCATCAGACTGTCATGACCCGAGCAAGAAGGCGTTCATATAAGTGTGCCTTGCTGACGGTGATCCAACTGCAAAACTGGCAGGTGAAAGCTGTTGTTAGATAGGTCTCCTTAACTATCCTAGGTGAATAAAGAAGGGCATCTTGTGGATTTGTGTAGCTATCTACTGCATACATGCTGAAGGAGAATGCATCTGGTTCTGTAAGATGTATCTTGTTGTACTGGCGAGTTTAGGTAAAATTAACTTTTTTTATTTGACATATCGTTCACCTGTTAATTCATGTTTAATTTGCATCGGTTTTGATTTATTTTAAAGCAAAAGTTACAAAAAGTGATATCTTAATGGCAATACTGTTGTTTGGTAAGGTTTACCAGCAGTAGCAAAGCTCACTGATAGTAGCATGATTTATCAACTATAAATTAAGAAAATAATAATAAATTAATTGACACATAATAAAGAGGGTAGCGCAGGTGATCTGTTACGACTACTGAATTATAGGCTTTCCTGAATGCTGGACTGATCCAGGGCAAACACGTCTGCAGTAAGTGTCTGCGGCTTGAGGGGCTTTGGCTCAGAGTCGTTGAACTGGAGGCTGAGCTGCAGACACTGTGATGCATCAGGGAGGGGGAAAGTTACCTGGACGCTTTGTTCCCGGAGGCGGACACACCCCTTAGGATAAGGTCTTCTAATTCAGTCAGTGTCAGGGACAGGAGGGTGTGACTGCGAGTGAGGCAGGTATGGAGATCGACAAAGTAGAAGTGGAGGAGTCTCTGCCCTTGTAACTGTCCAACATGTTCGAGGTTCATGTAGCTTGCGGGGGTAGAAGCAGGGGCTTCAGGGTGGATGAGCGAACTGACCATGACACCATAATACAGGAAGTCATGCAAACGGGAGGTGGGGGGCATGAAATAGGAATACAGTGGTAGTAGGGGATAGTATAGTCAGGGGGATAGTTCTACCTGTACGTGTTTATGTGGGCTCAAACAAACTGACTTCTAGGTTGAATTCCTGAAAAGCACCTGCCCCAGCTGCAGATGGAGAGACTCTCTTCCCGTTCCACTGGGCTGGACTTTTGGATTTTTTTGAGCCCAATTCTTGGGATATTTGTGGTACTTAGCTATCAAATTCTTAGACTGGAGGAAGTGTGATTGGCTGAGGACCCATGATATGCTGTGTGCATCTCACTGATGACATCATTGAATACCAGTTTGACAGAAACTGGGCGGGCCTACTCAACTGCCAGAACTTGCCCCTTAGATCATGGTTCATCTGGAACTCAACTCCATTTATTCAACTTTGATCCATATCATACAACATAAGAAATAGGAGGAGTAGACCATTCAGCCCCTCGAGCCTGCTTCGCCATTCAATAAGATCATGGCTGATCTCCTTGTGTTTCGATTTCCACATTCCCATCTAACTCTGATAGCCTTTGGTTCCCTTGCCTAAGAAGAATTTATCTATCTCTGCCTTAAATATATTCAATGACCCACCTCCACCGTCTTTTAAAGCAGAGAATTGCAAAGTCGCACAAGCTCCTGAAAGAAAATATTTTTCCTCATCCCTGTCCTGAAAGGGCAGCCCCTAATAGTAAAACAGTGCCCCCTAGTTCTGGACTCACCCAGAAAAGGAAACATCCTTTCTAAGTCCCCTTCGTCAATACTATTCAGGATCTTATATACTTTCATTAAATATCTTCTAAACTCCAGTAGAAACAAGCCCAGCCTGTCCAATCTTTCCTCATTCCAGCTATCGATCTAGTAAACCTCCTTTGAACCACCTCCAACGCATTTACATCCTTCCTTAAATAAGGAGACCAAAACTGCATACAGTATTTGATGTGCGGTCTCACCAATGCCCTGTATAGTTGAGGCATAACATCCTTCATTTTATGTTCAATTATTCTCGTAATAAAGAATAACATTCCATTAGCCTTCTTTATTACATGCTGTACCTGTATACTAACTTTTTGTTACTCATGCACGAGAACACCCAGATCCCGGTGCACCTTGGAATCCTGCAGTTGCTCTCAGTTTAAGTAATGCTTTTTTATTCTTCCTGCCAAAGTTGAACAACTTCACATTTTCCCACATTACACTCCAGGATCGTGGAGTGACCCAGGCCACAGGTATGTAATGTGGGGGTGTTTGTCGGGTGGGGGTCACAGGGAGAAAGGTGCAGGGGGTAGCAGCAAGGGCAGAGGGATTGTTCTCACCCGGACTCCCTCTCTCGATGTCCAGTTCCTCGATCGGGCACTGAGTGTCTTTGATCGGTCCTCATCCTATTGCTGCTGGTGTTTACCCAGCTGCAGGTGGGTCAGTCGCCATGTGGAGAGCACAACAGTTAAAACAGTGTGGCCAGCTTGTCACCTCCTGGTGCAGGGCAGCGAGGGGCCCTCGATCAAAGATACTTAGTGCCTGATTGAGGGACTGCACATCAAGAAAGAGGGCTGCACTGAGAGCAATCTCCTGCCCTTGCTGATGGCCCCCTGTACCCTTCTCCCTGTAACCTCCACCCCCCTCACATTACTTACCTGTGGCCTGCGTCACTCTATGATCCTGGGACTCCAGAGCCTGTCCTTCAGGCAGCAGCCACTGCCCTCCCGGTGGTGCTGCTGCACACAAGAGCTGCTGACCTCTGATTGGCCGGCATCTCTCAGTAGCTGAGACTTCCACCCCCAAGTCTTGATTCCAGAGGAAGGCCTGCTTTTGGCCTCTCCACTGCCTGAATGGCTTGTGGTTTGGTGGGCCTTCCAGAAAAGAGGCAGCTCAGGTCTCTCACCAGCTCTCTAGCCAGTAGGTGAGATAGACCATAATACCATAAGACACAGGAGCAGAAATTAGGCCATTCGGCCCATCGAGTCTGCTCCGCCATTCAATCATGGCTGATAAGTTTCTCAACCCCATTCTCTCGCCTTCTCCCCGTAACCTTTGATCCCCTTACCAATCAAGAACCTATCTATCTTGGTCTTAAATACACTCAATGACCTGGACTCCACAGCCTTCTGTGGCAATGAATTCCATAGATTCACCACTCTCTGGCTAAAGAAGTTTCTCCTCTTCTCTGTTCTAAAAGGTCTTCCCTTTACTCTGAGGCTGTACCCTCGGGTCCTAGTGTCTCCTACTAATGGAAACATCTTCCCCACGTCCACTCTATCCAGGCCTTTCAGTATTCTGTAAGTTTTGGGAATCCCCTGAGGCTATCTCGCTCTCTAACTGTTTTTCCATTTTGCATACTCATAAGCGAGATGGTTCCTCAGAAGACTGTAGTAAGGGCCAAGTTCATGGCACCATGATTGGCTGAGCTGCATACGAGGGGAGGAGGAAGAGCAGAAGTGCTATAGTGGTAGGGTATTCCATAGTTGGGGGGGGCATACAGGCACTTCTGTGGCCGTAGACGTGACACCAGGATGGTATGTTCCCTCCCTGGTGCCAGGCTCAAGGATGTCACAGAGCGGCTACAAGACATTTATTTCAGGGTGGGTGAGCATCCAGAGGTTGTGACCTACATTGGGACCAATGACATAGGTAGGAAAAGGGCTGAGGTCCTGAAAGCAGATTTCAGGGAGTTAGGAAGGGAATTAACAAGCATGACCTCAAGAGCAGTAATCTCAGGATTTCTCCCAATGCCACATGTTAGGGAGTATAAGAATAGGAAAATTGATCAGTTCAACACATGTCTGGAGAAATGGAATAGGAGGGAGGGCTTTAGATTTCTGAGACATTGGGATCAGTTTTGGGGCAGGTGGGATCTGTACAAGAAGGATGGGTTACACCTTAACAGGACTGGGACTAATGTCCACGAGGGGAGCTTTGCTCGTGCTGTGGGGGAGGGTTTAAACTAGATTGGCAGGGGGATGGGAACCTGAAGAGAAATTCAAAGTGCAGAGGAGAAAAACTGGAATTAGATAGGTATTAACTGATAATAAGGATATATCAAAGGGTAGTATCAAGGTAAATAAAATGCTTGGAGAGTTTGATAGAATTAGAATAGGCAACAGTAAGTTATCAGATGGGGTCAGAATAAAGCAGACAGTAAAAAAAAACCTCAATCAGGCTTAATGTGCATGTATGTGAATGCACAGAGTGTGGTTAATACGATTGGTGAACAACAGGCACAGGTTGACAAATGGAATTATGATATTATTGCTATAACAGAGACTTGGCTCAAATAAGGCCAGGACTGGGTGTTAAATATTCCTTTGTACAAGGTCTTTAGGAGAGATAGGAAAGGAGAAAAGTTGGGGGCAGTGTCAGTATTGATTGAAGATGGTATTACACTACTGGAGAGAGAGGGTGTTCTAGGAAGGAATCTCTCTGGCTAGAGGAAAGGAAGGAAAAGGATGCGATAACATTGATCGGTGTAGTATATAGACCACCAACTAGTGGAAAGGATGCGAAGAAACAAACTTGCATTATAGAGTAATCATGATGGGGGACTTCAATTATCCAAATATAGACTGGGATAGGAATAGTGCAAAGTGACAAGAGGATGTGAGCTCCTGGAATGTGTTCAAGATAATTTTCTGCAGCAGTATGTTTCCAGCCCAATGAGAGGGCAGGAACTGTTGAACCTGGTTCTGGGGAAGGAGTTGGCCCAAGTGGATCAAATATCAGTGAGAAAGCCTCTATGTGACAAAGACCATTGTATCATAAGATTTAGGTTAATCATGGAAAAGGACAGAGAACAATCCAAAACAGGGATAATTAATTGGGGGAAAGCCAACTTCAATGGGATGAGAATGTATCTGAGTCGAGTGAGTTGGAATCAAATGTTGGCAGAAAAGATGGTGTCTGAATAATGGGCCACCTTCAAAGAAAAGGTCTTGCAGGCAATGTCAAGGTATATTCCCTTGCAGGGGAAAGTTAGGACAAATAAATCCAGAACACCCTGGATGATGAGAGAGATAGAGATGAAGATGAAAAGGAAGAAGTGCGCGTACGACAGATGTCAGGTAGAAAATATAATGGAGAATCAATATAGAAGGACCAGAGGGGAAGTGAAAAAACTAATAAGAAAAGCAAGGAGAGAGCATCAAAGAGACTGGCAGCGAACGTAAAAGGGAATTCCAAGGTCTCCTAAAGCATGTAAGTAATAAAAGGGTGTTAAGAGAAAAAATAGGGCTGATTAGGGATAAAAAGAGGACTTGCATGTGGAGGCAGGAGAAATAGTGGAGGTATTAAATGAGTACTTTGTATCTCTCTTTAAAAAGGAAGAAGATGCTACCCAGGCCGATGTGAGAGAGGAGGTAACTGGTACATTTAAAGAATTTACAAGTGAGAAGAAGGTGGTGCTAGAAAGGCTATCTTTACTTAAAATAGATAAAGTACCAGGACCAGATGAGATGGATCCAAGGTTACTAAGGGAAGGGAGAGTGGAAATTGCAGAGGCACTAGTGATAATCTTCCAGTCTTCCTTAGACACAGGGGAGGTGCCAGAGGACTGGAAAATTGCAAATGTTACACCCTTGTTCAAAAAATATGGGTTGATATGGAAGAGCCAGAATGGATTTCTAAAGGGGAAATTGCGTTTCACTAACTTGCTGGGGTTTTTGGAGGAGGTAATCGATAAATTGATAAGGGCAATGCTATTGATGTGGTATATATGGATTTTCAAAAGGCATTTGACACATTGTAACACAAGAGACTTGTGAGCAAAATTCTAGCTTGTGGAATAAAGGGGAAAGTAGGCACTTGAATAAGAAATTGTTTGAGCAACAGGAAAGAGAGAGTAGTGATAAATGTTTATCAGATTTGAGAAAGGTTTGTAGTGGAGCTCCTAAGAGGTCAATGTTGAGACCCTTGCTCTTCCTGGTATATAGTAATGATGTAGACCGTAGTGTTCAGGGCATGATTTCAAAATGTGCAGATGATACGAAGATTGGAAACATTGTCAACTGTGATGAGGATAGTCTTGAATTTCAAAAGGACATAGACATATTGGTGAATTTGGCAGACAAGTGGCAGATGAAGTTCAATGCAGAGAAGTGTGAGATGATTCATTTTGACAGGAAGAATATGGTGAGACAATGGGCAGAATCATCACAGATCTGTACAAAATGAAGTAGTGGGTGGGAAAAAGGATCGTTTTAGCCTCTGGCCACAATGATGGCTTTTTGCGCTGTATCATTCCATTCCTGGCACATCATTAATAATGCATTCCTAGGAAACACGTCGGAATGCTGGCGGGGTGGCCCCTAATTCACCTGCCCTGCCATCACCTCAGGCCTTCAGTAATCTGTCACCACATTTAAAGGGTGCTCCTGCAGGGAGGTAGCACTCTCTAAGGCATCGGAAGCTGCTGGAAGTCATGGCTGGCAAAGGGAGGAATCATGCTGCCCCCAAATTTAGTGACTCCATCCTCGGGCACCTACTGGATACTGAGGAGGCTCACTGTGAAGTCCTCTACCCACGCTTTGGGTGAAGACCAGCAAGCAAGGTCACCAATTCAGCATGGGAAGCAGTGGCAGTGATGGTCAGCACCAACACTCTGGAAAAGAGAACAGCCACCCAGTGTTGAAAGAGGATGAATGATCTCTTCCGTTCCGCCAAGGTAAGTCACACTTCTCATCACTCTCAATTCTCACACTCACAAACCCATCACACATCCATAGGGATCTCACTCACTGCCAGTTCAAGGGACATCACCATCCAATCTCTCACTCACACCTTCACCTGCCCTGCAGATTGTGTCCTCATCCCGTCCATGGCACCACTCACCACCCACACATGCCAGGCATTCTTATCATTTGACCTGGCAGTTGTTCTGCTTACACTATCTCCATCTGTATTCATGCAGTAGAAGCTGGCACACAACAAAAGGCAGAGGTCACAGACTGGTGGAGGAATTCCTGACATCAAGGTCCTCAAAAACTTTGAAAACAGAGCCGTCCAGCTGGCTGGTGACAATCTGGACCATTCCTGTGCTGACGGTGAGGTCGCTGGTGCTCAACCGAGTGAGGATCCACCAGTGCGACATCCATCAGACAACGATGCTGTGAGTCAGTCCCCCTGTTCCGCAGTCCCCTTCAATGTGCTAATTATCTCTCCTTGCTTTCACAGGCACATCTGGGAAGCAGCCGAGGGGGGTCCATGTGCCTGGTCCTCAACTCAAGCTCCGAAGGCACCTCAGAAGAAGAATCTGATGACACCGTCACTGAAGACCCCTCGCAGTGCTCACCCACACCCTCACCCACACCCTTCAACAGCACAGACACACACCTTGGTGGGACAGAGTTCTAGAATAGCCTTGGGGTAACAATCTGGTGAGCACATTGCACTTTCTGATCCACAGCAGGTGAAGGCAGGGAATTCTCTGCACTCAGAGGACTACTAGAGGCCAGAAATCTGCTGAGTCTGAGTCAGATGAGGAGTCTCTGGACTCATATCACAGTTGCTGGAGCTGCAAAGGCAAGCTCAGGAACATCAGGAAGGGATGTCCACTGTACTCCTCAGGTTGCAAGCATGACCTTCAGGCTGAGGTGACAGTGCCAGTTTGCCAATACTGAGGCCAACACTGGTAGGATGGTGGCTGCCATGGAGACCTTGGTCCAGGACATCAGTCCGGCACTGCTGCACAGGTTTAACTCCATCGCTGATACCATGGTTGGTCTCCAACAGTTTCAACGTGAGAGTGGTGCGGAAGAGTTCGATCTCACTCCAGCTACCCCTTTTCCTCAAGGAGTCAGTCAGGGACCCTCAGGCACCCAGGGCTATCCACCAGGTGACTCCAGGAGTGTGGGGTCCATCCAAATCTCCTCTTCCTGTGACCTCCGCAGCTCCAGCTCCACAGGCCAAGGAGGGTGCTACTGCCACACAGCAGGACCCTGAAAGCAGGCCGGGGCCCTCCAAATCTCAGCCCTCCAGAGGATGCCCACCAAAGTCAGCACACACAGGGCGTCGCAGTCAGCAGGCTGCCTCCACCTCCGCTGTCGATATTTAGGGAGCACCAAGATGTAGCAGCAGTGTTAGGAAGTTAAAGAAGATCTAGTTGCACAGCCTGGGCATGAGTGTTAATCACTTGTATGTAATGTTCACTATTGTAAAATAAACTCCTAAGAATGCCTCCTTGCCTTTGGATCCTTGGTATGATGAGCAATGTTTGGTACCTTGGTTCCTGCACAAGATAAAGGCAGGTGTCTCAGTCCAGGGCCTCTTCCCTGTGCAGTGTGTAACTTTCAGACTAAAGTGATGGTCCAGCTTCACACTCACTGGAAACATTACTGATGACTGCATCTTGAAGGTGCTGGTCATTGCTGTCAGAATGTAGTGGGCAGGTGTCACAGAGTTCTCTCATTCTCTCTGTGTGCTCTCAGCACCTTTAAAGTGGGGCTGGCTCCCATCTCGTCAGTATCTGTGTCTGGTGATGCTGTGATCCTGAAGGCATCAGGTGCTGAAAGCGGACTAAGGATCAGATGCTTTTAAACTTTCACAGCTGCGTCTTCATGATACAATCCTGATCACAGAGTGCATGCGAGCTGCCCTCGGCTAGACAGGACTAAGATATTCATAGCCAAGTGAAGATCTATGGAGTGTCCTCACCGAATGTCGTTGTCATCATCCTCCAGGAATCTAGTGACTATTAGGGCCTCCACTGCGTCTCCATGACATGAGCCTGAGCACTGAGGGGTCAAACGTTCACAGATGCAAGGTGAGGATGTCAGGTCTGTCCTCACTGCATCTCGCCATCATCCTCCATGAATCTTGTGGCTATGAGGGCCTCCCGAGCGCACCTGCCTTGTCTGGACAGTGCGATGGCCTCAGCACCGACATCCTCACCTTCGAGGACCTCCTCACCTTCATCCCATTCGACATCCACTTCATCGGAGGAGACGTGCAGCTTCTCCATCTGCTCCTCAGCCAGGTCTTCCCCCCTTTGCAGTGACAGGTGTGGAGTGCGCAGCAAGTGATGGTGATGAGCGACACCCTCTGGGGACCATATTGCAGTTCTCCACCAAACCTGTCGAGGCACCGGAACCTAATTTTCAGAATGCCAATTGTTTGCTCCACCAAAGTCCGGGTCGTGGCATGAACCTCATTATACCATCGCTCTGCCACAGTCTGAGGCCGCCACATGGGCATCATCAGCCACATCCTCTCTGGATAGCCCTTGTCCCCAATGAACCATCCCTGCAGCCTCTCTGGACCCTGGAAAATGTCAGGGATCTGAGACCTGCTAAGGATGCAAGAGTCATGGACACTCCCTGGGAACTGTGCGCAGACCTGTAGGATGTGTTTATGGTGGTCACACAGCAGCTGAACATTCAGCGAGTGGAAGCCCTTGTGGTTGACCAGTCAATAGCTCCCTGCACCTGAGATCTGGTCAAGTCCCAGTGCTCTTGCTTCCTGGCTTTCCTGATCCCGAGCCTTTGTGCCTTTGTGAAAATGGCGTCCATGACCTCCTGGATACACTTGTGCTTGGAGACTTCCGAGATCCCACACAGGTCACCCTGGAGCCTCGGAAGGAGCCACTGGTGTAAAAATTGAGCATGACGGTCACTTTCACAGCCACTGGCAGTGGATGCCCTCCATGTACCCGTGGCACCAAATCCTACAGCAGCTGGCAGAGTCGACCAGTTCCCTAGACATGCACAGTCTTTGGCAACACTGGGTCTCGGTCATCTGCAGGAATGAAAGGTGCTGTCTACAGACCCTGTGTCTAGCGAGGTGCCTATGAGAGACGGCTTTCCATAGATGTTCAGCTGTGTGCGCAGCAGGCTCAGCCACCCCTTCAACTTGAGGATGGTGCTCCTCCCTTTGCCGAGCCAGGCGTCTCCACTGCTCTCTTCTTCTTCTTCTCTGCTCCCTGAAGGCCATGAGGTAAACTACTAAATCACCAGGCTCCATGATCCTGATGTTCTCCTCCTGCAGGATCAAAGAGAGAGACGTGTAGGTTAGCATTGGGTGTACTTAGAACCTCTCTTGGTTAAGAGTGAAGGCCCCTTCACACATGCTGGAGAATGCTGGCCACTACTTGGATGGCCAGTTTGTCGTCCACTCATTGGCTGTCTGAAACCCCACCCACCTCTGCCCCACTCCATCTGACCGATTGGCAGCAGCTTTCCTCACTGGACTGCCTGCTGTGCTGTTAGCTCAGGCACAGGCATCCTCCTAAGCCACACTGTAAGGCTGCACTGTTAGCTTGAACCATGGGAGAGACTGGTCCAAACCAGGATGATGACATTGCAAGGGGCTGTGAGCACCTCCACCAGTGACTGCTCCATGGCCAGCTTTAGCAAGGGGATTCTACAAATTGTCCAGTCGTCCAATTGTTCTGCTGCCCATTAATTTGCAGTCTGTGCCAGAGGGGTGAAAAGTTCTGGAGCATTTCGTGGCACTTTCATGCTTTTGTGTTGCTTGAGTGGGCAAATCAGCTTCAGAGGCCCAACTCCAAGCATGTCAATGGAGTTTTTAAAAAATTCTTTCATGGGAAGTGGGCATTGCTGGCTGGGCCAGCATTTATTGCCCATCCTGAATTGCCCTTGAGAAGGTGGTGGTGAGCTGCCTTCTTGAACTGCTGCAGTCCATGTGGTGTAGGTACACCCACAGTGCTGTTAGGAAGGGAGTTCCAGGATTTTGACCCAGTGACAGTGAAGGAACAGTGATATATTTCCAAGTCAGGATGGCGAGTGACTTGGAGGGGAGCTGCAGCTGAATGGTCTCAGCTGCGGAAGAATGCTCACTTTTGACAAACTTTTCCTAGTGCATGGCTGCTCCCTCATCCCCCATCCCCCTACCTCCCCCCGGCATGTGCTTGGGTCTTTCCTTAAGTCTGTCTGTGCTGACTTGCACAGCACCCTCCACCTGATCTGACCCACACTGGAGACCTTGCCCCAGCACCACACTGAAAGCCAGCCAGGAAACAGAAACTTGCCTGTGTCCCCCACACTCCCTCAACCTTGATGTCCTACAGGTGATGCATGTGAGCGCTGTGCAAGGTTGTGTGCACTCACCTCCGAGTTCGTGGGGACATGATTTTCAGAACATTTTCTGGCAACGGTGACACTTTGAAAATGCCCAGAAAAGTGCAACTTTGAGGATGGCAAACGTTTTGAATAAAATCACCTCCGAGTTCCTCTCGAAGTTCAGATCATCAGGTGCACACCTTTTAAAGGCAGTGTGAAGTCACGCCGTTCTGAAGTCACAAGATGTGAGTGGTGTATGTTGTGGGGGGTGATCCCAGTGAGCAGGGCTTGTAATTAAATGCAAATGTATTAAAATGACGTTCCCAATATCTGGTGGTGGAAAACACGGCCCACCATTGATGGGAGGAGTGGACGATCGCAAACTAGTTTCACAATGGCGTAAAACCGATTTTTAGCCTTTTGTCATATTGTGCCCCCCCTACATGCCATGAAACCCAACGCGAACGGGCCTGAAAATTCCAGCCAGTATAAAATAAAGGGAGAAACTAAAGGAGGTGCAGGAACATAGGGACCTGGGTGCATTTGTAAATACGTCATGGAAGATGGAAGGGCATGTTGAGAGACAAGTTAATAAAGCATATAGTAACTTAGGGATAAAGACAAAACAAAACTGCGGATGCTGGAAATCCAAAACAAAAACAGAATTACCTGGAAAAACTCAGCAGGTCTGGCAGCATCGGCGGAGAAGAAAAGAGTTGACGTTTCGAGTCTTCATGACCCTTCGACAGAACTTGATTTCGAGTCCAGGAAAGAGTTGAAATATAAAACAAAAACAGAATTACCTGGAAAAACTCAGCAGGTCTGGCAGCATCGGCGGAGAAGAAAAGAGTTGACGTTTCGAGTCTTCATGACCCTTCGACAGAACTTGATTTCGAGTCCAGGAAAGAGTTGAAATATAAGCTGGTTTAAGGTGTGTGGGAGGGGGGGGTGGGGGGGGGGGGAGGGGGCGGAGAGAGAGAGAGAGACAGAGGTGCTTGTGTAGACAAACAAGCAGTGATAGAAGCAGATCATCAAAAGATGTCAGTGACAATGGGACAAAAGAACACATAGGTGTTAAAGTTAAAGTTGGTGATATTATCTAAACGAATGTGCTAATTAAGAATGGATGGTAGGGCACTCAAGGTACAGCTCTAGTGGGGGTGGGGGGAGCATAAAAGATTTTAAAATATTTAAAAATAATGGAAATAGGTGGGAAAAGAAAAATCTATAAAATTTATAGGGAAAAAAAAGGGGAAAAAAGGGGGGAAACAGAAAGGGGGTGGGGATAGGGGAGGGAGCTCACGACCTAAAGTTATTGAATTCAATATTCAGACCGGAAGGCTGTAAAGTGCCTAGTCGGAAGATGAAGTGTTGTTCCTCCAGTTTGCGTTGGGCTTCACTGGAACAATGCAGCAAGCCAAGGACAGACATGTGGGCAAGAGAGCAGGGTGGAGTGTTAAAATGGCAAGCGACAGGGAGGTTTGGGTCATTCTTGCGGACAGACCGCAGGTGTTCTGCAAAGCGGTCGCCCAGTTTATGTTTGGTCTCTCCAATATAGAGGAGACCACATTGGGAGCAACGAATGCAGTAGACTAAGTTGGGGGAAATGCAAGTGAAATGCTGCTTCACTTGAAAGGAGTGTTTGGGCCCTTGGACGGTGAGGAGAGAGGAAGTGAAGGGGCAGGTGTTACATCTTTTGCGTGGGCATGGGGTGGTGCCATAGGAGGGGGTTGAGGAGTAGGGGGTGATGGAGGAGTGGACCAGGGTGTCCCGGAGGGAGCGATCCCTACGGAATGCCGATAAGGGGGGTGAAGGGAAGATGTGTTTGGTGGTGGCATCATGCTGGAGTTGGCGGAAATGGCGGAGGATGATCCTTTGAATGCGGAGGCTGGTGGGGTGATAAGTGAGGACAAGGGGGACCCCTATCATGTTTCTGGGAGGGAGGAGAAGGCGTGAGGGCGGATGTGCGGGAGATTGGCCGGACACGGTTGAGGGCCCTGTCAACGACCGTCGGTGGAAAACCTCGGTCCTTCCTTCTTCCTTAACCGAGGTTTTCCACCGACGGTCGTTGACAGGGCCCTCAACCGTGTCCGGCCCATCTCCCGCACATCCGCCCTCACGCCTTCTCCTCCCTCCCAGAAACATGATAGGGTCCCCCTTGTCCTCACTTATCACCCCACCAGCCTCCGCATTCAAAGGATCATCCTCCGCCATTTCCGCCAACTCCAGCATGATGCCACCACCAAACACATCTTCCCTTCACCCCCCTTATCGGCATTCCGTAGGGATCGCTCCCTCCGGGACACCCTGGTCCACTCCTCCATCACCCCCTACTCCTCAACCCCCTCCTATGGCACCACCCCATACCCACGCAAAAGATGTAACACCTGCCCCTTCACTTCCTCTCCCTCCTCACCGTCCAAGGGCCCAAACACTCCTTTCAAGTGAAGCAGCATTTCACTTGCATTTCCCCAACTTAGTCTACTGCATTCGTTGCTCCCAATGTGGTCTCCTCTACATTGGAGAGAACAAACGTAAACTGGGGCGACCGCTTTGCAGGAACACCTGCGGTCTGTCTGCAAGAATGACCCAAACCTCCCTGTCGCTTGCCATTTTAACACTCCACCCTGCTCTCTTGCCCACATGTCTGTCCTTGGCTTGCTGCATTGTTCCAGTGAAGCCCAACGCAAACTGGAGGAACAACACCTCATCTTCCGACTAGGCACCTTACAGCCTTCCGGTCTGAATATTGAATTCAATAACTTTAGGTCGTGAGCTCCCTCCCCTATCCCCACCCCCTTTCTGTTTCCCCCTTTTTTTTCCCCTTTTTTTTTCCCTATAAATTTTATAGATTTTTCTTTTCCCACCTATTTCCATTATTTTTAAATATTTTAAAATCTTTTATGCTCCCCCCACCCCCACTAGAGCTGTACCTTGAGTGCCCTACCATCCATTCTTAATTAGCACATTCGTTTAGATAATATCACCAACTTTAACTTTAACACCTATGTGTTCTTTTGTCCCATTGTCACTGACATCTTTTGATGATCTGCTTCTATCACTGCTTGTTTGTCTACACAAGCACCTCTGTCTCTCTCTCTCTCTCCGCCCCCCCCCCCCCCCCCCCCCCCCCCCCACCCCCCCCAAACACACACACCTTAAACCAGCTTATATTTCAACTCTTTCCTGGACTCGAAATCAAGTTCTGTCGAAGGGTCATGAAGACTCGAAACGTCAACTCTTTTCTTCTCCGCCGATGCTGCCAGACCTGCTGAGTTTTTCTAGGTAATTCTGTTTTTGTATAGTAACTTAGGCTTTATTAATAGGAGCATTGAGTACAAGGTAAGGAGGTCATGTTGAACTTGTATAAGACAGTAGTTAGGCCTCATCTGAGTACTACATCCAGTTCTGATTGCCATACTTGAGGAAAGGTGTGAAGGCATTGGAGAGAGTATAGAGGAGATTAATACGAATGATTCCAGGGATAAAGGATTGTAGTTATGAGGATAGGTTGGAGAGGTTGAGACTGTTTTCCCTGAAGAAAAGAAGGCTCGGAGGAGACTTGATAGAGGCATTCAAGATCCTAGGGGTTTGAGTCTGGAATGAACTTCCTGAAAGGCTGCTTAAAGCAGGTTCAATTGAGGTATTCAAATAGGAATTGGATTTCTACCTGAAAAGAAAGAGTGTGCAGGGTTACAAGGATAAAGCAGGGGAATGGGACTAGATAGAATGCTCTTTCAGAGAGCCAATGCAGACTCAATGGGCAGAATAGCCTCCTTCTGTAATTCTGTGAAACTTACATATTTTACCCTGTCTCTTTATCTAAGTTATTAATCTAAATTTTAACTAGCTAAGGGCTCAGCACTGATCCACGCAGCCCTTCAATAGTTACAGCCCACCAACTTTAAAATGCCCCATTTATCCCTGTCTGTATTATCACCCCAACTCCATGAGCCCTTATCTTGCAGATTAATCTTTTGTGTGGCATTTTATTGAATGCTTTTTGGAAATCCAGGTATACTACATCTACTGAAAAAAGAGACATGTCAAAGCTTTTCACCTTGCACTCATCATTAGATGTGATTCCGTGATTGGACAACATTTGCTGAATAATTCTCAGTGTGCTAACAATTACACTGACAACCAATTTAAGGTTGTCAGTTGGGCTCACAATGTGGTGCATTTGCGTGTACTGGAAGCTACATATATTAATACACAGGGCCCTGTTCTTTTGCAGACAGAAGGTACATACACATACATTGTGCCTGTTTCAGCTAAACAAAATAAGTGACAACCACTCGCTGGTTCATTCCTCAGCCTTTACCAATCAGGGTCAAGTTGCCTGGTTTAAGTTTCAAATAATGCTTGGCAATTAACTGTCAGTCACCATCATTAGTGAATTCTCCATGGCAACTCTACCAATCAAAGTCCACTTGCCAACCAATCAGCACTCCCTTCGCATACAGTATAAATTATTGTTTGTCCCTTATATTGGTATTTTTGCTAAGTGTTCTGAAGAGTGTGGGCTAAAAAGCTTCGACATGTCTCTTTTTCCAGCATTCTCAAGTTCTCTACTACCAAAGGACTATTTATACTACATCTACTGGTTGCCCTTTATCTATCCTGTTAGTTACGTCCTCAAAAAACTGTAACTTATTTGTCATACTTGATTTCCTTTTTGTAAAATTATGTTAGCTCTGTCTGATCATACTATGATTTTCTAACTGCATTGTTATGTCTTCCTATGAGAGTTACCTAAAGTTTTTCTACTGAGACTAATTATCTTAATTTTCTCACTCTCATTGGCCCTTTGGTTACTCTTCTATTTCTGATATGTAATTTGTCTCTTCTACTCAAATCTGCTTCCAGGACCTGGACCCTGACACCAATGTTCCATCCTGGAGTCACGTCTAATTTTAAGATTATGTCCCTTTTGTTTTTAATTCCCACACTAGAAGAAATAGTTCCTACCCTATGAAATTCTTCATCAGTTTCAACACCTTGGTCAGATCACTCCTCAACCGCCTAAGCTCAAGGATGACAACCTGTCCTAATCATTTATCCCTCAAGCTCTGGTCTTGGTGACACTCACAGATGAGGCTCAGAAAGAGCCTCAAGATTTATTGGCTGTTTCTGCATTGTAAACTGATTTTCCATGTGGGTTGCTGATGTGAGCTCAGTGCCAAATGCTGATTGCATCTAAAATATTGTGGCGTACTAGGAGTTCTCCATAATGCAACCACTTTCCGGTAGGACCCTCAACGGTACTGATGATGCTCAGCCTGTCTACAAAGGTGTGGGCTTGTCACTTGCTGGTCACATGCACTCTTGTGCACTCGCTCAATGCTCCTGAGACTCTTGTGGTATTGAACTGTCAAACCCCAAGCACAATCCTAACCCGCATGGGTTGCAGAGATTACCAGGCTGATAACTTTCCAAAAGTACACAGCAACAGATGTCAAAATGATAGAAAGGCATGATCCAGGCATTATAGTTATGCCCTGGATTCCAGATGCATCGAATCCAGTTCCAAGATTTCTCGCTGGCGTTTCACTCATTTAGACTGACACAAATGTTTAATCAGTTTGTGATTGGTCAGTTTCACACTAGCTCTCCCTTGTTTCTGTTTCCCACCTAACAGATTCTTCCAAAAATTCAATGACAGCCTCTGTAGAATATTTAGGTAAGAATTTCTCGGAACAGGAAAGAGCTTCTCTCTCTGGAACATGTCTAACCAGGAACTCAGCAAAGCAAACTCACACGGGCTAGAATCAGCTGCAAAGTCACTTTCCATTCAGACAGGCTATCGATATTGAGCATTGCCTTAGGGAATAGAATCTCCTTCAGTCTGACAACACCCCCTCTTGGCCTCTGTGCTCCTCCAATGCCTCCCCATCTGCAATTATTTCACTGACTGGCAGCCATGCTTTCAGCTATCTAGACCCACATTCTGGAATCCCATTCCAAATGCATTCCATCTCCTTAGAACCCAATTTCTCGACCAAGCATTTGGCCATTCTCCTGACGTGTTTTTTAGCTTGGTGACTTTTTATTCCTAGCCGCGTGTGAAGCACCTGGGGGCAGTTTTGCTATGTTAGAAGTGCTCCATAAATGTCAGTTATTGAATGAGTTAAACCTGATTACTGATCCGTGAGGTTGCAGGAACCTGACAATTAAACAAGGTATTCATGGGCCAGAAGAACTCTGAACTGAGGATTGTGCACTCTAACCTCTGTGGTGAGATTCGGACCCACAATTTTCTGACCAGAAGCAAGGGTGCTGACAATGATTTTAAAAAGACCAAAGATTTGGAGCTTGTTCAGGGGGGTCACTTGTGACACAAGCTTGAAAGGCTCTTTTTATCAATGAGAAAAGATCAAGTGCATTTCCCCAGCAACTGGTGACACTATGCAATTTCCTATAAAGTCACAATTTGCTACAAACATTCTATGTGAGAGCTTTATTCTTTCAGATTAGGCTGCAAGCCTGCAATGTCAATGATGATCCAAAGCAGCAGGACTGATGTAGCTTTGCCTTCTCAATAGTTTTTGGGCTCTATGCGAAACCCCTACATAGGTAAAAACCACAGGCAAACAGGACCAGCGGCAGTGTGTTTTATATGGAACACTTTCATGTCCATCATCAGAGACAGCAGCTTTGAGAATGCCACCTCCTACACATAAGACGTACACATAATTACCTACAGTATTTGTAGATCTCTCTGCCAGTGTATTTGCTGCTCTACCCCATTGTATTTACAGCAATTTCCCCAGTATACATGCATTCATCTCCCCAATGAATTTACATTCCTCTGCCCATTGTATTTACACCCCTCTCCCCAGTGTACTTACACATTCCTCCCAGTGTATTTACACGTTCCTCCGAGCGTATTTACACATTCCTCCCAGCGTATTTACACCCCTATCCACAGGGTATTTACGTTCCCCTTTCCCAGTGTACTTATATCCCTCTCCCGGTGTATTTTCATCCCTCTCCCTGTGCACTTCTACCCTCTCCCCAATGTATATACCTCTCTTAACCCCGTTGTATTTACAACCCTCTCCCCAGTGTATTTAACTCTCTCTCCCCAGTGCATGCACCTCCCTCTCCACAGTGTATTTACCTCCCCCTCCCCAATGCATTTACACCCCTTTCCCCAATGTATTTACCTCCCTCTCCCCAGCATATTTACCTCACTCTCCCCAGCATATTTATATCCCTCTCCTCAGTGTATATACGTCCCTCTCCTCAGCGTATATACCTCCCTCTCCCCAAAGTATTCACGTCCCTCTTCCCAGTGTATTTACCTCCCTCTCCCCAGTGTATTTACCTCCCTATCCACAGTGTGTTTAATTCCCTCCCCCCAGTGTGTTTACCTCCCTCTCCCCAGTGTATTTACCTCCCTCTATCCAGTGTATTTACATCCGCTCCACAGTGAATTTACACCTCTCTCCAGTGTATTTACCTCCCTCTCCCCACTGTATTTATCTCCCTTGCTCCAGTGTATTTAAATCCATCTCCCAGTGTATTTACACCACTCTCCCCAGGGTATTTACACCACTCTCCCCAGGGTATTTACACCACTCTCCCCAGGGTATTTACCTCCATCTCCCCAGTGTATTTACACCACTCTTCACAGTGTATTTACCTCCCGCTCCCCAATGTATTTACCTCCCTCTCCTCAGTGTATTTACCTCCCTCTCCCCAATGTATTTACCTCCCTCTCCCCAGCATATTTACCTCCCTCTCCCCAGCGTATTCACATCCCTTTCCTCAGTGTATTTACATCCCTCTCCCCAGTGTATTTACCTCCCCCTCCTCAGTGTATTTAGCTCCCTCTCCGAGTGTATTCACACCCCTCTCCCAGTGTATTTATCTCCCTCCTACATTGTATTTACATCCCTCTCCCAGTGTATTTACACCCCTCTCCCCAGTGTATTTATCTCCCTCTCCCCAGTGTATTTACCTCCCTCTCCCCAGCATATTTATCTCCCTGTCCCCAGCATATTTATCTCCCTCTCCTCAGCGTATATACCTCCCTCTCCTCAGCGTATATACCACCCTCTCCTCAGCGTATATACTTCCCTCTCCCCAGCATATTCAAATCCCTTTCCCCAGTGTATTTACATCCCTCTCCCCAGCATATTCACATCCCTTTCCCCAGTGTATTTACCTCCCTCTCCGAGTGTATTTAGATCCCTCTCCCAGTGTATTTATCTCCCTCTCCCCAGCGTATTTACCTCCCTCTCCACTGTGTATTTACCTCCCACTCCCCAATGTATTTAGCTCCCTCTCCCCAGTGTATTTACCTCCCTCTCCCCAATGTATTTACACCCCACTCCGCAGTGAATTTACCCCTCTCTCCCCAGTGTATTAACACCCCTTGCCCCAATGTATTTACCTCCCTCGCCCAGTGTCTTTACCTCCCTCGCTCCAATGTATTTACACCCCTGTCCCCAGTGTACTTACCTCCGAATCCCCACTGTATTTACCTCCCTCACTCCAGTGTATTTAAATTCCTCTGCCAGTGTATTTACACCACTCTTAACAGTGTATTTAGCTCCCTCTCCCCAATGTATTTACACCCCTCTCCCCAGCATATTTACCTCCCTTTCCCCAGCGTATTTACATCCCTCTCCCCAGTGTATTTACCTCCCTCTCCTTTGTGTATTTATCTCCCTCTCCGAGTGTATTCACATCCCGCACGCAGTGTATTTATCTCCCCCCTACATTGTATATACATCCCTCTCCCAGTATATTTACACACCTCTCTCCACTGTATTTACCTCCCTCTCCCCAGTGTATTTACCTTCCTCTAGCCAGTGTATTTACACCCGCTCCCCAGTGTATTTACCCCCCTCTCCCCAATGTATTTACGTCCCTCTCCCCAGTGCATTTATACCCCGCTCCCCAGTGTATTTACCTCAATCTCCCCAATTTACCTCCCTCGCACAAGTGTATTTAAGTCCCTCTCCAAGTGTATTTACATCAATCTCCCCAATGCATTTACCTCCTTTTCCCCAGTGCATTTAACTCCCTCTACCCAGTTTATTTATGTCCCTCTCCCCAGTTTATTTACCTCTCTCTCCCCAGTGTATTTACCTCCCTTTCCCCAGTGTACTTATCTCCCCCTTCCCAGTTTATTTAACTCCCTCTCGCCAGTGTATTTACCTGCCTCTCGCCAGTGTATTTAGCTCGCTGTCCGCAGGATATTTACCTCCCTCTTCCCAATTTATTTATCTTCCTCTCCCCAGTGTATTTATATCCCTCTCCCTGATGTATTTGCCTCCATATATCCAGTGTATTTACCTCCTTCTCCCCAGTGTATTTACCTCCATATATCCAGTGTATTTACCTCCTTCTCCCCAGTGTATTTACGCCCCTCTCCCCAGTGTATTTACCTCCCTCTCCCCAGCGTATTTACCACCCTCTCCCCAGTGTGTTTACCACCCTTCTCCAGTGTACTTAAATCTCTCTCGCAGTGTACTAACATCAGTCTCCCCAGTGTATTAGCCTCCCTCTCCCCAGTGTATTGAGCTGCCTCTCACCAGTGTTTTTAACCTCCCTCTCCCCAGGAGATTTACCTCCCTCTCCCCAGTGTATTTACCTCCCTCCTCCCAGTTTATTGAACTCCCTCTCCCCAGCGTATTTACCTACTTCATCCCAGCGTATTTACCTACTTCATCCCGGTGTATTTACATCCCTCTCCCAGTGTATTTACATCCATCTCCCAGTGTATTCACACACCTCTCCCCAGTGTATTTACCTCCATATATCCAGTGTATTTACCTCCTTCTCCCCAGTGTATTTACCTCCATATATCCAGTGTATTTACCTCCTTCTCCCCAGTGTATTTACCTCCCTCTCCCCGTGTATTTACCTCCCTCTCCCCGTGTATTTACCTCCCTCTCCCCAGCGTATTTACCACCATCTCCCCAGTGTATTTACCTCGCTCTCCGCAGTGTATTTACACCCCTCAAGCCGGTGTATTTACCTCCCTCTCCCCAGTGTGTTTACCACCCTTACTCCAGTGTACTTAAATCCCTCTCGCAGTGTACTAACATCAGTCTCCCCAGTGTATTAACCTCCCTCTCCCCAGTGTATTGAGCTGCCTCTCCCCAGTGTTTTTAACCTCCCTCTCCCCAGGAGATTTACCTCCCTCTTTCCAGTGTATTTACCTCCCTCTTCCCAGTTTATTGAACTCCCTCTCCCCAGCGTATTTACCTACTTCATCCCAGCGTATTTACCTACTTCATCCCAGTGTATGTACCTTCCTCTCCCCAGTGTATTTACCTCCCTCTCCCAGTGTATTTACATTCATCTCGCAGTGTATTCACACACCTCTCCCCAGTGTATTTACCTCCATATATCCAGTGTATTTACCTCCCTCTCCCCAGCGTATGTACATTCCTCTCCCCAGTGTATTTATCTCCTTCACCCCAGGGTATTTACCTCCTTCGCCCCAGTGTATTTACACCCCTCTCCCCAGCATATTTACCACCCTCTCCCCAGTGTATTTACCTCACAATCCGCAGTGTATTTACACCCCTCGAGCCGGTGTATTTACCTCCCTCTCCCCAGTGTGTTTACCTCCCTTGCTCCAGTGTACTTAAATCCCTCTCGCACTGTACTTACATCAGTCTCCCCAGTGTATTAACCTCCCTCTCCCCAGTGTATTGAGCTGCCTCTCCCCAGTGTTTTTACCTCCCTCTCCCCAGGTGATTTACCTCCCTCTCCCCAGTGTATTTACCTCCCCCTTCCCAGTTTATTTAACTCCCTCTCCCCAGTGTGTTTACCTCCCTCTCCCCAGTGTATTTACCTCTCTGTCCCAGTGTATTTACACCCCTCTCTCCAGTGTATTTACATCGCTCTCCCCAGTGTATTTACCTCCCTCTATCCAGTGTATTTACACATTCTCCCCAGCATATTTACCTCTCTCTCCCCAGTGTATTTACCTCCCTCTTGCCAGTTTATTTATCTTCCTCTCCCCAGGGTATTTACATCGTTCTCCCCAGTGTATTATCCTCCCTCTATCCAGTGTATTTACCTCCCTCTACCCAGTGTATTTACCTCCTTCTCCCGAGCCTATTTACCTCCCTCTCCCCAGCGTATTTACCTCCCTCTCCCGTGTATTTACATCTCTCTCCCAGTGTTTGTACACCACTCTCCCCAGTGTATTTACCTCCATCTCCCCAGTGTAATTATATCCCGCTCTCCAGTGTATTTACCTCCCTCTCCCCAGTGTATTTACCTCCCTCTCCCCAGTGTATTCACATCCCTATCCACAGTGTATTTACATCCCTCTCCCAGTGAATTTACATCCCTCTCCCAGTGAATTTACATCCCTCTCCCAGTGTATTTACATCCCTCTCCCAGTGTATTTACATCCCTCTCCCAGTGTCTTTACATCCCTCTCCCAATGTATTTACATCCATCTCCCCAATGTATTTACCTCCTTCTCCCCAGTATATTTGCACCCCTCTCCCCAGTGTATTTACCTCACTCTCACCAGCGTATGTACATTCCTCTCCCAAGTGTATTTACCTCCTTCACCCCAGTGTATTTACACCCCTCTCCCCAGCGTGTTTACCACCCTCTCCCCAGTGTACTTACCTCGCTCTCCGCAGTGTATTTACACCTCTCGAGCCTGTGTATTTACCTCCCTCTCCCCAGTGTGTTTAACTCCCTTGCTCCAGTGTACTTAAATCCCTCTCGCAGTGTACTTACATCAGTCTCCCCAGTGTATTAACCTCCCTCTCCCCAGTGTATTGAGCTGCCACTCCCCAGTGTTTTTACCTCCCTCTCCCCAGGTGATTTACCTCCCTCTCCCCAGTGTATTTACCTCCCCCTTCCCAGTTTATTTAACTCCCTCTCCCCAGTGTATTTACCTCCCTCTCCCCAGTGTATTTACCTCCCTGTCCCAGTGTATTTACACCCCTCTCTCCAGTGTATTTACATCGCTCTCCCCAGTGTATTTACCTCCCTCTATCTAGTGTATTTACACATTCTCCCCAGCATATTTACCTCTCTCTCCCTAGTGTATTTACCTCCCTCTTGCCAGTGTATTTACCTCCCTGTCCACAGGATATTTACCTCCCTCTTCCCAGTTTATTTATCTTCCTCTCCCCAGGGTATTTACATTGCACTCCCCAGTGCATTTACCTCCCTCTATCCAGTGTATTTACCTCCCTCTACCCAGTGTATTTACCTCCCTCTCCCATGTGTATTTACATCCCTCTCCCAGTGTTTGTACACCACTCTCCCCAGTGTATTTACCTCCATCTCCCCAGTGTAATTATATCCCGCTCTCCAGTGTATTTACCTCCCTATCCCCAGCGTATCTACCTCCCTGTCCCCAGCGTAATTACTTCCCTCTCCCCTGTGTATTTACATCAATCTCCGCAGTGTATTTACCTTGCTCTCCCCAGTGTATTTGCCTCCCTCTCCCCAGTCTATTCACATCCCTATCCCCAGTGTACTTACATCCCTCTCCCAGTGTATTTACATCCCTCTCCCAGTGTATTTACATCCCTCTCCGTGTATTTACATCCATCTCCCCAGTGTATTTACCTCCTTCTCCCCAGTATATTTGCACCCCTCTCCCCAGTGTATTTACCTCACTCTCACTAGCGTATGTACATTCCTCTCCCGAGTGTATTTACCTCCTTCACCCCAGTGTATTTACACCCCTCTCCCCAGCGTGTTTACCACCCTCTCCCCAGTGTATTTACCTCGCTCTCCGCAGTGTATTTACACCTCTCGAGCCTGTGTATTTACCTCCCTCTCCCCAGTGTGTTTAACTCCCTTGCTCCAGTGTACTTAAATCCCACTTGCAGTGTACTTACATCAGTCTCCCCAGTGTATTAACCTCCCTCTCCCCAATGTGTTAAGCTCCCTCTCCCCAGTGTATTTACCTCTCTCTCCCCAAGGGATTTACCTCCCTCTTTCCAGTCTATTTACCTCCTCCTTGCCAGTTTATTTACCTCCCTCTCCCCAGTGTATTTACCTCCCTGTCCCCAGGGGATTTACCTCCCTCTCCCCAGTGTACTTATGTCCCTTTCCCCAGTGTATTTACCTCCCTCTCCCCAGTGTATTTACCTCCCTTTCCCCAGTTTACTTACCTTCCTCTCCACAGTGTATTTACCTCCCTGTCCCCAGGGTAGTTATCTCGCTCTTCCCATTGTATTTACCTCCCTCTCCCCAATGTAATTATATCCCTCTCTCCAGTGTATTTACTTCCCTCTTCCCAGTGTATTTACCTCCCTCTCCCCAGTGTATTTACCTCCCTCTCCCCAGAGTATTTACCTCCCTCTCCCCAGAGTATTTACCTCCCTCTCCCCAGTGTATTTACCTCCCTCTCCCCAGTGTATTTACCTCCCTCACCCCAGTGTATTTACCTCCCTGTCCCCAGGGTATTTACCTCCCTCTTCCAAGTATATTTACTTCCCACTACCCAGTGTACTTACCTCCCTCTCCCCAGTGTATTTACCTCCCTCTCCCCAGTGTATTTACCTCCCTCACCCCAGTGTATTTACCTCCCTGTCCCCAGGGTATTTACCTCCCTCTTCCAAGTATATTTACTTCCCTCTACCCAGTGTATTTACGTCCCTCTCCCCAGTGTATTTACGTCCCTCTCCCCAGTGTATTAACCTCCCTCTCCCCAATGTATTTACCACCCTCTCCCCAGTGTATTTACGTACCTCTCCCCAGTGTATTAACCTCCCTCTCCCCAGTGTATTTACCACCATCTCCCCAGTGTAAGTCTATCCCTCTCTCCAGTGTACTTACCCCCCTCTTCCCAGTTTACTTACCTCCCACTCCCCAATGTATTTACCGCCCTCTCCCCAGTGTATTTACTTTACTCTCCCCAGTGAATTTATATCCCTCTCCCCAGTGTAGTTAGCTCTCCCCAGTGCATTTACCTCCCTTTCCCCAGTTTACTTACCTTCCTCTCCACAGTGTATTTACCTCCCTGTCCCCAGGGTAGTTATCTCGCTCTTCCCATTGTATTTACCTCCCTCTCCCCAATGTAATTATATCCCTCTCTCCAGTGTATTTACTTCCCTCTTCCCAGTGTATTTACCTCCCTCTCCCCAGTGTATTTACCTCCCTCTCCCCAGAGTATTTACCTCCCTCTCCCCAGTGTATTTACCTCCCTCTCCCCAGTGTATTTATCTCCCTCACCCCAGTGTATTTACCTCCCTGTCCCCAGGGTATTTACCTCCCTCTTCCAAGTATATTTACTTCCCACTACCCAGTGTATTTATTTCGCTCTCCCCAGTGTATTTACCTCCCTCTCCCCAGTGTATTTACCTCCCTCTCCCCAGTGTATTTACCTCCCTCACCCCAGTGTATTTACCTCCCTGTCCCCAGGGTATTTACCTCCCTCTTCCAAGTATATTTACTTCCCTCTACCCATTGTATTTACCTCCCTGTCCCCAGTGTATTTACGTCCCTCTCCCCATTGTATTAACCTCCCTCTCCCCAATGTATTTACCACCCTCTCCCCAGTGTATTTACGTCCCTCTCCCCAGTGTATTAACCTCCCTCTCCCCAGTGTATTTACCACCATCTCCCCAGTGTAAGTATATCCCTCTCTCCAGTGTACTTACCTCCCTCTTCCCAGTTTACTTACCTCCCACTCCCCAGTGTATTTACCGCCCTCTCCCCAGTGTATTTACTTTACTCTCCCCAGTGCATTTATATCCCTCTCCCCAGTGTAGTTAGCTCTCTCTCCCCAGTGCATTTACCTCCCTGTCCACAAAGTATTTACCTCCCTAATTCCAGTGTATTCACCTCCCTCTCCCTGGTGTATTTACCTCCCTCTCCCCAGTGTATTTACCTCAATCTCCCCAGTGTAATTATATTCCTCTCCCCAGTGTATTTACCACCCTCTACCCAGTTTAATTACATCCCTCTTCCCAGGCTATTTACCTCCTTCTCCACAGTGTATTTACCCCACTAGCTACGGTGTATATAAATCCCTCTCCCAGTGCATTTACACCCCTCTCATCAGTGTATTTACCCCCCTCTCCCCAGTGTATTTACCTCCCTCTCCCCAGTGTATTTACCTCCCCCTCCCAGTGTATTTACACCCCGCTCCCCAGTGTATTTACCTCCCTCTCCCCAATGTATTTACCTCCCTCGCACCAGTGTATTTAAGTCCCTCTCCAAGTGTATTTACACAAATCTCCCCAGTGTATTTAGCTCCCTCTCCGCAATGCATTTACCTCCCTTTCCCCAGCGTACTTACCTCCCTCTCCCCAGTTTAATCACATCCCTCTCCCCAGTGTATTTACCTCCCTCATTCCAGTGTATTTACCTCTCTCTCCCCATTGTATTTATCGCCATCTCCCCAGTATTATTATATCCCTCTCTCCAGTGTATTTACCTTCCTCTCCCCAGTTTGTTTACCTCCCTCTCCCCAGTGTATTTAGCTCTCCGTCCGCGGGGTATTTACCTGTGTATTTACGTCCCTCTCCCACTGAATTACACCACTCTCCCCATTGTACTCACCTGCCTCTACCCAGTGTATTTACATCCCTTTCCCATGTATTTACACCCCTTTCGCAGTGTATTTACACCCCTCTCCCCAGTGTATTTACCTCAATCTCCCCAGTGTATTTACCTCAATCTCCCCAGCGCATTTACCTCCCTCTCCCAGTTCATTTACATACTGTCCCCAGTGAATTTACCTCCCTCCCTGAGTGTATTTAGTTCCCTCTCCCAGTGTATTTACACCTCTCTACCCAGTGTATTTACCTCTCTCTCCCCAGTGTATTTACATCGATCTCCCCAGCGTACTCACATCCCTTTCCGCAGTGGAATTACAACACCCTCCCCAGTGTAATTACATCCCCCTCCCCAGTGTATTTACATCCCACTCCCCAGTGTAATTACATCCCCCTCCCCAGTTTAATTACATCCCCCTCCCCAGTGTATTTACCTCCCTGTCCCCAGTGAATTAACCTCCCTCTCCCGAGTGTATTTACCTCCCTCTCCCCAGTGTATTTACCTCCCTTGCCCCAGTGTATTTACACCCCTCTCCCGAGTGTAATTACCACCCTTTCCCCAGTATGTTTACCTCGCTCTCTCCTGTGTATTTACGTCCGTCCCCCAGTTTATTCACACCACTCTCCCCAGTGTATTTACCTCCCTCTCCCCAGCATATTTACTTCCTCCTCCCCAATGTACTTACCTCCCTCTCCCCAGCTTATTTACCTCTCTCTCACCTGTGTATTTACGTCCCTCTCCCAGTGAATTACACCACTCTCCCCATTGTACTCACCTGCCTCTACCCAGTGTATTTACATCCCTTTCCCATGTATTTACACCTCTTTCGCAGTGTATTTACACCCCTCTCCCCAGTGTATTTACCTCAATCTCCCCAGTGTATTTACCTCAATCTCCCCAGCGCATTTCCCTCCCTCTCCCAGTTCATTTACATACTGTCCCCAGTGAATTTACCTCCCTCCCTGAGTGTATTAATTCCCTCTCCCAGTGTATTTACACCCCTCTACCCAGTGTATTTACCTCTCTCTCCCCAGTGTATTTACATCGATCTCCCCAGCGTACTCACATCCCTTTCCACAGTGGAATTACAACACCCTCCCCAGTGTAATTACATCCCCCTCCCCAGTGTATTTACATCCCACTCCCCAGTGTAATTACATCCCCCTCCCCAGTGTAATTACATCCCCCTCCCAGTGTATTTACCTCCCTGTCCCCAGTGAATTAACCTCCCTCTCCCGAGTGTATTTATCTCCCTCTCTCAAGTGTAATTACCACCCTGTCCCCAGTGCATTTACCTCCCTGTCCACAAAGTATTTACCTCCCTAATTCCAGTGTATTCACCTCCCTCTCCCTGGTGTATTTACCTCCCTCTCCCCAGTGTATTTACCTCAATCTCCCCAGTGTAATTATATTCCTCTCCCCAGTGTATTTACCACCCTCTACCCAGTTTAATTACATCCCTCTTCCCAGGCTATTTACCTCCTTCTCCACAGTGTATTTACCCCACTCGCTACGGTGTATATAAATCCCTCTCCCAGTGCATTTACACCCCTCTCATCAGTGTATTTACCCCCCTCTCCCCAGTGTATTTACCTCCCTCTCCCCAGTGTATTTACCTCCCCCTCCCAGTGTATTTACACCCCGCTCCCCAGTGTATTTACCTCCCTCTCCCCAATGTATTTACCTCCCTCGCACCAGTGTATTTAAGTCCCTCTCCAAGTGTATTTACACAAATCTCCCCAGTGTATTTAGCTCCCTCTCCGCAATGCATTTACCTCCCTTTCCCCAGCGTACTTACCTCCCTCTCCCCAGTTTAATCACATCCCTCTCCCCAGTGTATTTACCTCCCTCATTCCAGTGTATTTACCTCTCTCTCCCCATTGTATTTATCGCCATCTCCCCAGTATTATTATATCCCTCTCTCCAGTGTATTTACCTTCCTCTCCCCAGTTTGTTTACCTCCCTCTCCCCAGTGTATTTAGCTCTCCGTCCGCGGGGTATTTACCTCCCTCGTCCCAGTGTACTTACCTCCCTCTCCCCAGTAGAATTACATCCCTCGCCCCAGTGTATTTACGTCCCTCTCTCACTGTATTTACATCCCTCTCCCCAGCATACTTACCTCCCTCTTTCCAGTGTCTTTACCTCCCTCTCCCCAGAGTATTTACCTGCCTCTCCCCAGTATATTTACCTCCCTGTCCCCGGGGTATTTAACTCCCTCTTCCAGGTGTATTTACGTCTCTCTCCCCAGTGTATTTACCTCCCTCGCTCCAGTGTATTTAAATCCCTCTCCCACTGTATTTATAACACTCTCCCCCGTGTATTTATCTCCCTCTCCCCAGTGTATTTACCTCCTTCTCACCAATGTATTTACCTCCCTCTCCCCACAATATTTACCTCCCTCTCCCCAGTGTATTTACCTCCCTTGCACCAGTGTATTTACACCCCTCTCCCGAGTGTAATTACCACCCTTTCACCAGTATGTTTACCTCCCTCTACCCAGTGTATTTACCTCCCTCTCCCCAGTGTATTGACCTCCATCTCCCCAGCGTATTTACCTCCCTCTCCCCTGTGTATCTATGTCCCTCTACCAGTGTATTTACACCCCCTCCCCAGTGTATTTACACCACTCTCCCCAGTGTATTTACCTCCCTCTACCCAGTGTATTTACCTCCCTCTCCCCAGTGTATTGACCTCCATCTCCCCAGCGTATTTACCTCCCTCTCCTCTGTGTATCTACATCCCTCTACCAGTGTATTTACACCCCCTCCCCAGTGTATTTACATCCCCCTACCCAGTGTATTTATCTCCCTCTCCCCTGTGTATTTACGTCCCTCTAACAGTGTATTTACACCACTCTCCCCAGTGTATTTACCTCCCTCTACCCAGTGTATTTACCTCCCTCTCCCCAGCGTATTGACTTCCATCTCCCCAGCGTATTTACCTCCATCTCCCCTGTGTATTTATGTCCCTCTACCAGTGTATTTACACCCCCTCCCCAGTGTATTTACATCCCTCTACCCAGTGTATTTATCTCCCTCTCCCCAATGTATTTACGTCAGACTTCCAGTGTATTTACATCCCTTTCCCCAGCATATTTACCTGCCTCTCCCCAGTAGAATTACATGCCTCGCCCCAGTGTATTTACCTCCCTCTCCCCAGTGTATTTACCTCCCTCTCTCACTGTATTTATATCCCTCTCCCCAGTGTAAATACCTCCTTCTTTCCAGTGTATTTTCCTCCCTCTTCCCAATTTATTTACCTCCCTCTCCCATGTGTATTTACCTCCCTCTATTCAGTATCTTTACCTCGCTCTCCCCAGTGCATTTACCTCCCTGTCCCCAGTGTATTCATATCCCTCTCCCTGGTGTATTTACATCCCTCTCCCCAGTGTAATTACTTCGCTTTCCCCAGTGCATTTACCTCCCTCTCCCCAGTGTAATTATATCCCTCTCTCCAGCGTATTTACCTCCCTCTCCCCAGTGTATTTATTTCCCTCTCCCCAGTCTATTTATATCCCTCTATCCAGTGTATTTACCTCCCTCTCCCCAGTGTATTTACCTCAGTCTCCCCAGTGTATTTAACTCCCTCTTTCCAGAGGATTTACCTTCCTCTCTGCAGTGTATTTACCTCCCTCTCCCCAATGTATTTACCTTCCTCTCCCAAGTGCATTTATATCCCTCTCCCCAGTGCATTTACTTCCCTCTTCACAGTGTATTTACCTCCCTCTCCCCAGTGCATTTACTTCCCTCTCCCTGGTGTATTTACATCCCTCTCCCCAGTGTAATTATTTCGCTTTCCCCAGTGTATTTACATCCCTCTCCCCAGTGTAATTATTTCGCTTTCCCCAGTGTATTTACCTTCCTCTCCCCAGTGTTTTTACCTCACTCTCCCAGTGTACTTATATCCCTCTCCCAGTGTATTTAACTCCCTTTCCCCAGTGTATTTATCGCCATCTCCCCAGTCTATTCACATCCCTATCCACAGTGTATTTACATCCCTCTCCCAGTGAATTTACATCCTTCTCCCAGTGAATTTACAACCCTCTCCCAGTGTATTTACAGCCCTCTTCCCAGCGTGTTTACCACCCTCTCCCCAGTGTATTTACCTCGCTCTCTGCAGTGTATTTACACCTCTCGAACCTGTGTATTTACCTCCCTCTCCACAGTGTGTTTAACTTCCTTGCTCCAGTATACTTAAATCCCACTCGCAGTGTACTTACATCAGTCTCCCCAGTGTATTAACCTCCCTCTCCCCAATGTGTAAAGCTCCCTCTCCCCAGTGTATTTACCTCTCTCTCCCCAGGGGATTTACCTCCCTCTTTCCAGTCTATTTACCTCCCCCTTGCCAGTTTATTTACCTCCCTCTCCCCTGTGTATTTACCTCCCTGTCCCCAGGGGATTTACCTCCCTCTCCCCAGTGTATTTACCTCCCTGTCCCCAGGGTAGTTATCTCGCTCTTCCCATTGTATTTACCTCCCTCTCCCCAATGTAATTATATCCCTCTCTCCAGTGTATTTACCTCCCTCTTCCCAGTGTATTTACCTCCCTCTCCCCAGTGTATTTACCTCCCTCTCCCCAGTGTATTTACCTCCCTCTCCCCAGTGTATTTACCTCCCTCTCCCCAGTGTATTTACCTCCCTCACCCCAGTGTATTTACCTCCCTGTCCCCAGGGTATTTACCTCCCTCTTCCAAGTATATTTACTTCCCTCTACCCATTGTATTTACCTCCCTGTCCCCAGTGTATTTACGTCCCTCTCCCCAGTGTATTAACCTCCCTCTCCCCAACGTATTTACCACCATCTCCCCAGTGTAAGTATATCCCTCTCTCCAGTGTACTTACCTCCCTCTTCCCAGTTTATTTACCTCCCACTCCCCAGTGTATTTACTGCCCTCTCACCAGTGTATTTACTTTACTCTCCCCAGTACATTTATATCCCTCTCCCCAGTGTAGTTAGCTCTCTCTCCCCAGTGTATTTACCTCCCTGTCCACAAAGTATTTACCTCCTTAATTCCAGTGTATTCACCTCCCTCTCCCTGGTGTATTTACCTCCCTCTCCCCAGTGTATTTACCTCCCTGTCCCCAGGGTGTTTACCTCCCTCTTCCCAATGTATTTATATCCCTCCCCCCAGTTTAATTACATCCCTCTCCCCAATGTATTTACCACCATCTCCCCAGTGCAAGTATATCCCTCTCTCCAGTGTATTTACCTCCCTGTCCCCAGGGGATTTACCTCCCTCTCCCCAGTGTATTTACCTCCCTGTCCCCAGGGTAGTTATCTCGCTCTTCCCATTGTATTTACCTCCCTCTCCCCAATGTAATTATATCCCTCTCTCCAGTGTATTTACCTCCCTCTTCCCAGTGTATTTACCTCCCTCTCCCCAGTGTATTTACCTCCCTCTCCCCAGTGTATTTACCTCCCTCTCCCCAGTGTATTTACCTCCCTCTCCCCAGTGTATTTACCTCCCTCACCCCAGTGTATTTACCTCCCTGTCCCCAGGGTATTTACCTCCCTCTTCCAAGTATATTTACTTCCCTCTACCCATTGTATTTACCTCCCTGTCCCCAGTGTATTTACGTCCCTCTCCCCAGTGTATTAACCTCCCTCTCCCCAACGTATTTACCACCATCTCCCCAGTGTAAGTATATCCCTCTCTCCAGTGTACTTACCTCCCTCTTCCCAGTTTATTTACCTCCCACTCCCCAGTGTATTTACTGCCCTCTCACCAGTGTATTTACTTTACTCTCCCCAGTACATTTATATCCCTCTCCCCAGTGTAGTTAGCTCTCTCTCCCCAGTGTATTTACCTCCCTGTCCACAAAGTATTTACCTCCTTAATTCCAGTGTATTCACCTCCCTCTCCCTGGTGTATTTACCTCCCTCTCCCCAGTGTATTTACCTCCCTGTCCCCAGGGTGTTTACCTCCCTCTTCCCAATGTATTTATATCCCTCCCCCCAGTTTAATTACATCCCTCTCCCCAATGTATTTACCACCATCTCCCCAGTGCAAGTATATCCCTCTCTCCAGTGTATTTACCTCCCTCTTCCCAGTTTATTTACCTCCCTCTCCCCAGTGTATTTACCTCCCTCTCCCCAGTGTATTTACCTCCCTGTCCCCCGTGTATTTACCTCCCTCTTCCCAGTGTCTTTACCTTCCTCTCCCCAGTGCATTTATATCCCTCTCCCCAGTGTATTTACCTCTCTCTCCCCAGTGTAATTACCTCCCTGTCCACAAAGTATTTACCTCCCTAATTCCAGTACATTCACCTCCCTCTCCCTGGTGTATTTACCTCCCTCTCCCCAGTGTATTTACCTCAATCTCCCCAGTGTAATTATATTCCTCTCCCCAGTGTATTTACACCACTCTCCCCAGTGTATTTACCTCTCTCCCCCCAGTGTATTTAGCTCCCTCTCCCCAGTGTATTTACCCCTCTCCCCACAGTGTATTTACCTCAATCTCCCCAGTGTATTTAACTCCTTCTCCAAGTTCATTTACACCCCTCTCCCCAGTGTATTTACCTCTCTCTCCCCAGTGTATTTACCTCTCTACCCACAGTGTATTTACATCCCTCTTCCCAGTGTATTTACACCACTCTCCCCAGTGTATTTAACTCTCTCCCCCCAGTGTATTTACCTCCTTCTCCCCAGTGTATTTACCTCTCTCTCTCACTAAATTTACCACCATCTCCCCAGCGTATTTACCACCCTCTACCCAGTGTATTTACCTCCCTCTCCCCTGCATAATTACCTCCCTCTCCCCAATGTATTTACATCCCTCTACCCAGTGTATTTACCTCCATCTCCCCAGCTTATTTACCTCCCTCTCCCCAGTGTATTTACATCCCTCTACCCAGTGTATTTACCTCCCTCTCCCCAGCTTATTTACCTCCTTCTCTCCTGTGTATTTACGTCCCTCTCCCAGTGAATTTACACCATTCTCCCCAGTGTATTTACCTCCCGGTTCCCAGGGTATTTATCTCCCTAATTCCAGTGTATTTACCTCCCTCTTCCCAGTTTATTTCCCTTCCTCTCCCCAGTGCATTTATTTCACTCTCCCAGGTGTATTTATATCTCTCTACCTAGTGTATTTACCTCCCTCTCCCCAGTGTATTTACCTCCCTATCTGCAGTGTGTTTACCTCCCTCTCCACAGTGTATTTACCTCCCTGTCCCCAGGGTATTTACCTGTCTCTTGCCAGTGTATATACCTCCATCTCCCCAGTGTAATTATATCCCTCTCTCCAGTGTACTTATCTCCCTCTTCCCAGTTTATTTACCTCCCTGTCCCCAGTGTATTTACTTCCCTCTCCCAAGCGTATTTACCTCCCTGTCCCCAGCGTAATTATATCCCTGTCCCCAGGGTATTTACCTCCCCTTTCCGAGTGTATTTACCTGGCTCTTCCCAATGTATTTACCTCCCTCTCCCCAATGCATTTACTTCCCTCTTCCCAGTATATTTACCTCCCTCTCCCCAGGGTATTAACCTCCATCTCCCCAGTGTATTTACCGCCGTCTTCCCAGTTTATTTATCTCCCTCACCGCAGTGATTTTACCTCGCTCTCACATTGTATTTACCTCCCTCTCCCCAGTGTATTTATATCCCCCTTCCCAGTGTATTTACCTCCCCCTTCCCAGTGTATTTACCTTCCTCTCCTCAGAGTAATTACCACCCCGGTCCCCTGTGTATTTACCTCCCTCTCCGCAGTGTATCTATATCCCTCTCCCCAGTGTATTTACACCCCTCTCCCGAGTGTAATTACCACCCTTTCCCCAGTGTATTTACCTCCCTCTACCCAGTGTACTTACCTCCCTCTCCCCAGTGTATTTACCTCCCTCTCCCCAGTGTATTTACCTCCCTCTCCCCAGTGTATTTACCTCCCTCTTCCCAGTGTATTTACCTCCCTCTCCCCAGTGTATTTATATCCCTCTCCCTGGTGTATTTATTTCCCTCTCCCCAGTATATTTACCTCCCTGTCCCCGGGGTATTTACCTGCCTTTTCCTAGTGTATTTACCTCGATGTCCCCAGCGTATTCAGATCCCTCTCCCCAGTGTAATTACATCCCCCTCCCCAGGGTATTTATCTCCCTCTCCCCAGTGTATTTACCTCCTCTCCCTAGTGTATTTACCTCGCTCTCCCCAGTGTATTTACACCACTCTCCCCAGTGTATTTACCTGCTTTTACCCAGTGTATTTACATCACTTTTCCGTGTATTTACACCCCTCTCACAGTGTATTTACTCAATCTCCCCAGTGTATTTAACTCCTTCTCCCAGTTCATTTACACCCCTCTCCCCAGTGTATTTACCTCCCTCTCCCCAGTGTATTTACCTCGATCTCCCCAGCGTATTCACATCCCTTTCCACAGTGTATTTACCTCTCTCTCCCCAGTGTATTTACCTCTCTCCCCCAGTGTATTTACATCCCTCTCCCCAGTGTATTTACTTCTCTCTCCCCAGTGTATTTACCTCTCTCTCCCCAGTGTATTTACCTCTCTCCCCACAGCGTATTTACATCCCTCTTCCCAGTGTATTTACACCACTCTCCCCAGTGTATTTACCTATCGCCTCCCAGTGTATTTACCTCCCTCTCCCCAGCGTATTTACCTCTCTCTACACAGTGTATTTACCTCGATCTCCCCAGTGTATTCACATCCCTTTCCACAGTGTATTTACATCCCTCTCCCCAGTGTATTTACCTCTCTCCCCACAGTGTATTTACATCCCTCTTCCCAGTGTATTTACACCACTCTCCCCATTGTATTCACCTGCCTCTACCAAGCTTACTTACATCCCTTTGCTGTGTATTTACACCCATCTCACAGTGTATTTACACCCCTCACCCCAGTGTATTTACCTCAATCTCCCCAGTGTATTTACCTCCCTCTCCCAGTTCATTTCCATCCCTGTCCCCAGTGTATTTACCTCCCTCCCTGAGTGTATTTAGATCCCATTCCCAGTGTATTTACACCCCTCTACCCAGTGTATTTACCTCCCTCTCCCCAGTGTATTAACATCAATCTCTCCAGCGTACTCACAGCCCTTTCCACAGTGTATTTACTTCCCTGTCCCCAGTGTATTTACCTCCCTCTCCCCAGCATATTTACCTCCCTCTCCCCTGTGAATTTACGTCCCTCTCCCCGTGTATTTACATCACTCTCCCCAGTATATTTACCTGCTTGTACCCACTGTATTTACATCCCTTTCCCGTTTAGTTACATCCCTCTCGCAGTGTATTTACCTCAATCTCCCCAGTGTATTTACCTCGATCTCCCAGTTCATTTACACCCGTCTCCCCAGTGTATTTACCTCCCTCTCCCCAGTGTATTTACCTCGATCTCCCCAGCGTATTCACATCCCTTTCCACAGTGTATTTACACCACTCTCCCCAGTGTATTTACACCACTCTCCCCAGTGTATTTACCTCTCTCCCCCAGTGTATTTACCTCCCGCTCCCCAGTGTATTTAGCTCCCTCTCTCACTGTATTTCCCTCCCTCTACTCAGTGTATTTACCTCCCGCATTCCAGTGTATTTACCTTCTTCTTCACAGTGTATTTACCTCCCTCTCCCCAGTGTATTTACCTCCCTCTTCCCAGTGTATTTACCTCCCTCTCCCCAGTGTAATTACATCCCACTCCCCAGTGTATTTATCTCCCTCTCCCCAGTGTATTTACCTCCCCTCCCTACTGTATTTACCTCGCTCTCCCCAGTGTATTTACATCCCTCTCCCCGTGTATTTACACCACTCTCCCCAGTGTATTTACCTGCTTTTACCCAGTGTATTTACATTACTTTTCCGTGTATTTACACCCCTCTCACAGTGTATTTACCTCAATCTCCCCAGTGTATTTAACTCCTTCTCCAAGTTCATTTACACCCCTCTCCCCAGTGTATTTACCTCTCTCTCCCCAGTGTATTTACCTCTCTACCCACAGTGTATTTACATCCCTCTTCCCAGTGTATTTACACCACTCTCCCCAGTGTATTTAACTCTCTCCCCCCAGTGTATTTACCTCCTTCTCCCCAGTGTATTTACCTCTCTCTCTCACTAAATTTACCACCATCTCCCCAGCGTATTTACCACCCTCTACCCAGTGTATTTACCTCCCTCTCCCCTGCATAATTACCTCCCTCTCCCCAATGTATTTACATCCCTCTACCCAGTGTATTTACCTCCATCTCCCCAGCTTATTTACCTCCCTCTCCCCAGTGTATTTACATCCCTCTACCCAGTGTATTTACCTCCCTCTCCCCAGCTTATTTACCTCCTTCTCTCCTGTGTATTTACGTCCCTCTCCCAGTGAATTTACACCATTCTCCCCAGTGTATTTACCTCCCGGTTCCCAGGGTATTTATCTCCCTAATTCCAGTGTATTTACCTCCCTCTTCCCAGTTTATTTCCCTTCCTCTCCCCAGTGCATTTATTTCACTCTCCCAGGTGTATTTATATCTCTCTACCTAGTGTATTTACCTCCCTCTCCCCAGTGTATTTACCTCCCTATCTGCAGTGTGTTTACCTCCCTCTCCACAGTGTATTTACCTCCCTGTCCCCAGGGTATTTACCTGTCTCTTGCCAGTGTATATACCTCCATCTCCCCAGTGTAATTATATCCCTCTCTCCAGTGTACTTATCTCCCTCTTCCCAGTTTATTTACCTCCCTGTCCCCAGTGTATTTACTTCCCTCTCCCAAGCGTATTTACCTCCCTGTCCCCAGCGTAATTATATCCCTGTCCCCAGGGTATTTACCTCCCCTTTCCGAGTGTATTTACCTGGCTCTTCCCAATGTATTTACCTCCCTCTCCCCAATGCATTTACTTCCCTCTTCCCAGTATATTTACCTCCCTCTCCCCAGGGTATTAACCTCCATCTCCCCAGTGTATTTACCGCCGTCTTCCCAGTTTATTTATCTCCCTCACCGCAGTGATTTTACCTCGCTCTCACATTGTATTTACCTCCCTCTCCCCAGTGTATTTATATCCCCCTTCCCAGTGTATTTACCTCCCCCTTCCCAGTGTATTTACCTTCCTCTCCTCAGAGTAATTACCACCCGGTCCCCTGTGTATTTACCTCCCTCTCCGCAGTGTATCTATATCCCTCTCCCCAGTGTATTTACACCCCTCTCCCGAGTGTAATTACCACCCTTTCCCCAGTGTATTTACCTCCCTCTACCCAGTGTACTTACCTCCCTCTCCCCAGTGTATTTACCTCCCTCTCCCCAGTGTATTTACCTCCCTCTCCCCAGTGTATTTACCTCCCTCTTCCCAGTGTATTTACCTCCCTCTCCCCAGTGTATTTATATCCCTCTCCCTGGTGTATTTATTTCCCTCTCCCCAGTATATTTACCTCCCTGTCCCCGGGGTATTTACCTGCCTTTTCCTAGTGTATTTACCTCGATGTCCCCAGCGTATTCAGATCCCTCTCCCCAGTGTAATTACATCCCCCTCCCCAGGGTATTTATCTCCCTCTCCCCAGTGTATTTACCTCCTCTCCCTAGTGTATTTACCTCGCTCTCCCCAGTGTATTTACACCACTCTCCCCAGTGTATTTACCTGCTTTTACCCAGTGTATTTACATCACTTTTCCGTGTATTTACACCCCTCTCACAGTGTATTTACTCAATCTCCCCAGTGTATTTAACTCCTTCTCCCAGTTCATTTACACCCCTCTCCCCAGTGTATTTACCTCCCTCTCCCCAGTGTATTTACCTCGATCTCCCCAGCGTATTCACATCCCTTTCCACAGTGTATTTACCTCTCTCTCCCCAGTGTATTTACCTCTCTCCCCCAGTGTATTTACATCCCTCTCCCCAGTGTATTTACTTCTCTCTCCCCAGTGTATTTACCTCTCTCTCCCCAGTGTATTTACCTCTCTCCCCACAGCGTATTTACATCCCTCTTCCCAGTGTATTTACACCACTCTCCCCAGTGTATTTACCTATCGCCTCCCAGTGTATTTACCTCCCTCTCCCCAGCGTATTTACCTCTCTCTACACAGTGTATTTACCTCGATCTCCCCAGTGTATTCACATCCCTTTCCACAGTGTATTTACATCCCTCTCCCCAGTGTATTTACCTCTCTCCCCACAGTGTATTTACATCCCTCTTCCCAGTGTATTTACACCACTCTCCCCATTGTATTCACCTGCCTCTACCAAGCTTACTTACATCCCTTTGCTGTGTATTTACACCCATCTCACAGTGTATTTACACCCCTCACCCCAGTGTATTTACCTCAATCTCCCCAGTGTATTTACCTCCCTCTCCCAGTTCATTTCCATCCCTGTCCCCAGTGTATTTACCTCCCTCCCTGAGTGTATTTAGATCCCATTCCCAGTGTATTTACACCCCTCTACCCAGTGTATTTACCTCCCTCTCCCCAGTGTATTAACATCAATCTCTCCAGCGTACTCACAGCCCTTTCCACAGTGTATTTACTTCCCTGTCCCCAGTGTATTTACCTCCCTCTCCCCAGCATATTTACCCCCCTCTCCCCTGTGAATTTACGTCCCTCTCCCCGTGTATTTACATCACTCTCCCCAGTATATTTACCTGCTTGTACCCACTGTATTTACATCCCTTTCCCGTTTAGTTACATCCCTCTCGCAGTGTATTTACCTCAATCTCCCCAGTGTATTTACCTCGATCTCCCAGTTCATTTACACCCGTCTCCCCAGTGTATTTACCTCCCTCTCCCCAGTGTATTTACCTCGATCTCCCCAGCGTATTCACATCCCTTTCCACAGTGTATTTACACCACTCTCCCCAGTGTATTTACACCACTCTCCCCAGTGTATTTACCTCTCTCCCCCAGTGTATTTACCTCCCGCTCCCCAGTGTATTTAGCTCCCTCTCTCACTGTATTTCCCTCCCTCTACTCAGTGTATTTACCTCCCGCATTCCAGTGTATTTACCTTCTTCTTCACAGTGTATTTACCTCCCTCTCCCCAGTGTATTTACCTCCCTCTTCCCAGTGTATTTACCTCCCTCTCCCCAGTGTAATTACATCCCACTCCCCAGTGTATTTATCTCCCTCTCCCCAGTGTATTTACCTCCCCTCCCTACTGTATTTACCTCGCTCTCCCCAGTGTATTTACATCCCTCTCCCCGTGTATTTACACCACTCTCCCCAGTGTATTTACCTGCTTTTACCCAGTGTATTTACATTACTTTTCCGTGTATTTACACCCCTCTCACAGTGTATTTAGCTCAAGCTCCCCAGTGTATTTAACTCCTTCTCCCAGTTCATTTACACCCCTCTCCCCAGTGTATTTACCTCGATCTCCCCAGCGTATTCACATCCCTTTCCACAGTGTACTTACATCCCTCTCCCCAGTGTATTTACCTCTCTCTCCCCAGTGTATTTACATCCCTCTTCCCCGTGTATTACACCACTCTCCCCAGTGTATTTACCTCTCTCCTCCCAGTGTATTTACCACTCTCTCCCCAGCATATTTACCTCCCTCTACCCAGTGTATTTACCTCAATCTCCCCACTGTATTTAACTCCTTCTCCCAGTTCATTTACACCCCTCTCCCCAGTGTATTTACCTCCCTCTCCCCAGTGTATTTACCTCGATCTCCCCAGCGTATTCACATCCCTTTCCACAGTGTATTTACATCCCTCTTCCCAGTGTATTTACCTCTCTCCCCACAGTGTATTTACATCCCTCTTCCCCATGTATTTATACCTCTCTCCCCAGCGTAGTTACCTCCCTCTACCCAGTGTATTTACCTCCCTCTCCCCAGCGAAATTACCTCCCTCTCCCCAGCGTATTTACTTCCCTCTACCCAGTGTATTTACCTCCCTCTCCCCAGGTTATTTACCTCCCTCTCTCCTGTGTATTTACATCCCTCTCCCCAGTGTATTTACCTCCCTCTCTCACTAAATTTACCACCATCTCCCCAGCGTATTTACCTCCCTCTACCCAGTGTATTTACCTCCCTCTCTCACTAAATTTACCACCATCTCCCCAGCGTATTTACCTCCCTCTACCCAGTGTATTTACCTCCCTCTCCCCTGCATAATTAGCTCCCTCTACCCAGGGTATTTACCTCCCTCTCCTCAGCTTATTTACCTCCCTCTCTCCTGTGTATTTACCTCCCTCTCCCCAGTGTACTTACCTCTCTCCCCACAGTGTATTTACCTCCCTCTCCCCAGTGTACTTACCTCTCTCCCCACAGTGTATTTACCTCCCTCATTCCAGTGTATTTACCTCCTTCTTCACAGTGTATTTACCTCCCTTTTCCCAGGGTATTTACTTACCTAATTCCAGTGTATTTACCTCCTCTTCCCAGTTTATTTCCCTTCCTCTCCCCAGTGTATTTATATCCCTCTCCCCAGTGTTTTGATCTCCCTGTCCCCAGGGAATTTACCTGCCTCTTCCCAGTGTAGTTACCGCCATCTCCCCAGTGTAATTATATTCCTCTCCCAGGGTATTTAACTCCCTTTTCCCAGTTTATTTCCCTTTCTCTCCCAAGTTTATTTATATCCCTGTACCCACTGTATTTACACCACTCACCCCAGTGTATTTACCTCTCTCTTCCCAGTGTATTTACCTCTATCCCCAGTGTATTTACACCACTCGCCCCAGTGTATTTAACTCCCTCACCCAAGTGTATTTATATCCCTCGCCCACTGTATTTACACCACTCTCCTCTGTGTATTTACCTCCCTCTCCCCAGTGTATTTACCTCCCTCTCCCCAGTGTATTTACCTCTCTCTACCCAGTTTATTTCCCTTCCTATCCCCAGTGTATTTACCTCCCTCTCCCCAGTGTATTTACCTCCCTCATTCCAGTGCAATTACCTCCCACTTCCTAGTTTATTTACCTCCCTCTCCGCAGTGTATTTACCTCCCTCTCTGCAGTGTATTCACCTCCCTTGTCCCAGTGTTTTTACACCCCTCTCCCGAGTGTAATTACCACCCTTTCCCCAGTCTATTTACCTCGCTTTACCCAGTGTATTTACCTCCCTCTACCCAGTGTATTTACCTCCCTCTCCCCAGTGTATTTACCTCCCTCTCTCCAGTGTATTTACCTCCCTGTCCCCGGGGTATTTACCTGCCTTTTTCCAGTGTATTTACCTCGATCTCCCAGCGTATTCACATCCCTCTCCCCAGTGTAATTACATCCCCCTCCCCAATGTATTTATCTCCCTCTCCCCAGTGTATTTACACTACTCTCCCCAGTGTATTTACCTCTCTCTCCCCAGTGTATTTACCTCTCTCCCCCCAGTGTATTTAACTCTATCCCCACAGTGTATTTACCTCTATCCGTACAGTGTATTTACCTCCCTCTTCCCAGTGTATTTATATCCCTCTCCCTGGTGCATTTATTTCCCTCGCTCCAGTGTATTTACTTCCCTGTCCCCAGGGTATTTACCTGCCTTTTTCCAGTGTATTTACCTCGATCTCCCAGCGTATTCACATCCCTCTCCCCAGTGTAATTACATCCCCCTCCCCAATGTATTTATCTCCCTCTCCCCAGTGTATTTACACTACTCTCCCCAGTGTATTTACCTCTCTCTGCCCAGTGTATTTAACTCTATACCCATGCGTATTTACATCCCTCTCCCCAGTGTATTTACACCACTCTCCCCAGTGTATTTACCTCTCTGCCCCCTGTGTATTTACCTCTATCCCCACAGTGTATTTACCTCTCTCCCCCCAGTGTATTTATCTCCTTCTCCAAGTTCATTTACACCCCTCTCCCCAGTGTATTTACCTCCCTCGCCCCACTGTATTTACCTCGATCTCCCCAGCATATTCACGTCCCTTTCCACAGTGTATTTAAATCCCTCTCCCCAGTGTATTTATCTCTCTCTCCCCAGTGTATTTACCTCTCTCTCCCCAGTGTATTTACCTCTCTCCCCACAGTGTATTTACATCCCTCTCCCCGTGTATTTACACCACTCTCCCCAGTGTATTTACCTGCTTTTACCCAGTGTATTTACATCACTTTTCCGTGTATTTACACCCCTCTCACAGTGTATTTACCTCAATCTCCCCAGTGTATTTAACTCCTTCTCCCAATTCATTTACACCCCTCTCCCCAGTGTATTTACCTCCCTCTTTCCAGTGTATTTACCTCAATCTCCCCAGCGTATTCACATCCCTTTCCACAGTGTATTTACCTCTCTCTCCCCAGTGTATTTACCTCTCTCCCCCAGTGTATTTACATCCCTCTCCCCAGTGTATTTACCTCTCTCTCCCCAGTGTATTTACCTCTCTCTCCCCAGTGTATTTACCTCTCTCCCCACAGTGTATTTACATCCCTCTTCCCAGTGTATTTACACCACTCTCCCCAGTGTATTTACCTATCTCCTCCCAGTGTATTTACCTACCACTCCCCAGTGTATTTACCTCTCTCCCCACAGTGTATTTACATCCCTCTTCCCAGTGTATTTACACCACTCGCCCCAGTGCATTTACCTATCTCCTCCCAGTGTATTTACCTCCCTCTCCCCAGTGTATTTACCTCTCTCTCCCCAGTGTATTTACCTCTCTCTCCCCAGTGTATTTACCTCTCTCCCCACAGTGTATTTACAACCCTCTTCCCAGTGTATTTACACCACTCTCCCCAGTGTATTTAACTCTCTCCCCCCAGTGTATTTACCTCCCTCTCCCCAGTGTATTTACCTCCCTCTCTCACTAAATTTACCACCATCTCCCCAGCGTATTTACCTCCCTCTACCCAGTGTATTTACCTCCCTCTCCCCAGCTTATTTACTTTCCTCTCTCCTGTGTATTTACGTCCCTCTCCCAGTGAATTTACACCACTCTCCCCAGTGTATTTACCTCCCGGTCCCCAGGGTATTTATCTCCCCAGTTCCAGTGTATTTACCTCCCTCTTCCCAGTTTATTTCCCTTCCTCTCCCCAGTGTATTTATTTCGCTCTCCCAGGTGTATTTATATCTCTCGACCCAGTGTATTTACCTCCCTCTCCCCAGTGTATTTACCTCCCTCTCTGCAGTGTATTTACCTCCCTGTCCCCAGGGTATTTACCTGCCTCTTGCCAGTGTATTTACCTCCATCTCCCCAGTGTAATTATATCCCTCTCTCCAGTGTACTTATCTCCCTCTTCCCAGTTTATTTACCTCCCTCTCCCCAGTGTATTTACTTCCCTTTCCCAAGCGTATTTACCTCTCTGTCCCCAGCGTAATTATATCCCTGTCCCCAGGGTATTTACCTCCCTTTTCCGACTGTATTTACCTGGCTCTTCCCAATGTATTTACCTCCCTCTCCCCAATGCATTTACTTCCCTCTCCCCAGTGCATTTATCTCCCTCTCCCCAGTGTACTTACCTCCCCCTCCCCAGGGTATTAACCTCCATCTCCCCAGTGTATTTACTGCCATGTTCCCAGTTTATTTATCTCCCTCACCCCAGTGTTTTTACCTCGCTCTCGCATTGTATTTACCTCCCTCTCCCCAGTATATTTTCCTCCCTCTCCCCAGTGTATTTATATCCCCCTTCCCAGTGTATTTACCTCCCTCTTCCCAGTGTATTTACCTTCCTCTCCCCAGAGTAATTACCACCCTGTCCCTAGTGTATTTACCTCCCTCTCCCCAGTGTATTTATTTCCCTCTCCGCAGTGTATCTATATCCCTCTCCCGAGTGTAATTACACCCCTCTCCCGAGTGTAATTACCACCCTTTCCCCAGTGTATTTACCTCCCTCTACCCAGTGTATTTACCTCCCTCTCCCCAGTATATTTACCTCCCTCGCCCCAGTGTTTTTACCTCCCTCTCCCCAGTGTATTTACCTCCCTCTCCCTAGTGTATTTATCTCCCTCTTCCCAGTGTATTTACCTCCCTCTCCCCAGTGTATTTATATCTCTCTCCCTGGTGTACTTATTTCCCTCTCCCCAGTGTATTTACCTCCCTGTCGCCGGGGTATTTACCTGTCTTTTCCCAGTGTATTTACCTCGATGTCCCCAGCGTATTCAGATTCCTCTCCCCAGTGTAATTACATACCCCTCCCCAGGGTATTTATCTCCCTCTCCCCAGTTTATTTACCTCCCTCTCCCCAGTGTATTTACTTCCCTTTCCCAAGCGTATTTACCTCCCTGTCCCCAGTGTAATTATATCCCTGTCCCCAGGGTATTTACCTCCCTTTTCCGACTGTATTTACCTGGCTCTTCCCAATGTATTTACCTCCCTCTCCCCAATGCATTTACTTCCCTCTCCCCAGTGCATTTATCTCCCTCTCCCCAGTGTACTTACCTCCCCCTCCCCAGGGTATTAACCTCCATCTCCCCAGTGTATTTACTGCCATGTTCCCAGTTTATTTATCTCCCTCACCCCAGTGTTTTTACCTCGCTCTCGCATTGTATTTACCTCCCTCTCCCCAGTATATTTTCCTCCCTCTCCCCAGTGTATTTATATCCTCCTTCCCAGTGTATTTACCTCCCTCTTCCCAGTGTATTTACCTTCCTCTCCCCAGAGTAATTACCACCCTGTCCCTAGTGTATTTACCTCCCTCTCCCCAGTGTATTTATTTCCCTCTCCGCAGTGTATCTATATTCCTCTCCCGAGTGTAATTACACCCCTCTCCCGAGTGTAATTACCACCCTTTCCCCAGTGTATTTACCTCCCTCTACCCAGTGTATTTACCTCCCTCTCCCCAGTGTATTTACCTCCCTCGCCCCAGTGTATTTACCTCCCTCTCCCCAGTGTATTTACCTCCCTCTCCCTAGTGTATTTATCTCCCTCTTCCCAGTGTATTTACCTCCCTCTCCCCAGTGTATTTATATCCCTCTCCCTGGTGTATTTATTTCCCTCTCCCCAGTGTATTTACCTCCCTGTCGCCGGGGTATTTACCTGTCTTTTCCCAGTGTATTTACCTCGATGTCCCCAGCGTATTGAGATTCCTCTCCCCAGTGTAATTACATACCCCTCCCCAGGGTATTTATCTCCCTCTCCCCAGTGTATTTACCTCCCCTCCCTAGTGTATTTACCTCGCTCTCCCCAGTGTATTTACATCCCTCTCCCCGTGTATTTACACCACTCTCCCCAGTGTATTTACCTGCTTTTACCCAGTGTATTTACATCACTTTTCCGTGTATTTACACCCCTCTCACAGTGCATTTACCTCAATCTCCCCAGTGTATTTAACTTCTTCTCCCAATTCATTTACACCCCTCTCACAGTGTATTTACCTCCCTCTCCCCAGTGTATTTACCTCAATCTCCCCAGCATATTCACATCCCTTTCCACAGTGTATTTACCACTCTCTCCCCAGTGTATTTACCTCTCTCTCCCCAGTGTATTTACCTCTCTCTCCCCAGTGTATTTACCTCTCTCCCCACAGTGTATTTACATCCCTCTTCCCAGTCTATTTACACCACTCTCGCCAGTGTATTTACCTATCTCCTCCCAGTGTATTTACCTCGCTCTCCCCAGTGTATTTACCTCTTTCTCCCCAGTGTATTTATCTCTCTCTCCCCAGCGTACTTACCTCCTTCTACACAGTGTATTTACCTCGATCTCCCCAGCGTATTCACATCCCTTTCCACAGTGTATTTACATCCTTCTCCTCAGTGTATTTACCTCTCTCCCCACAGTGTATTTACATCCCTCTTCCCAGTGTATTTACACCACTCTCCCCATTGTATTCACCTGCCTCTACCAAGTTTATTTACATCCCTTTCCCATGTATTTACACCCCTCTCACAGTGTATTTACACCCCTCACCCCAGTGTATTTACCTCAATCTCCCCAGTGTATTTACCTCCCTCTCCCAGTTCATTTCCATCCCTGTCCCCAGTGTATTTACCTCCCTCCCTGAGTGTATTTAGATCCCTTTACCAGTGTATTTACAACCCTCTACCCAGTGTATTTACCTCTCTCTCCCCAGTGTATTTACAATGATCTCCCCAGCATACAAACAGCCCTTTCCACAGTGTATTTACTTCCCTGTCCCCAGTGTATTTACCACCCTCTCCCCAGCATATTTACCTCCCTCTCCCCTGTGAATTTACGTCCCTCTCCCCGTGTATTTACACCACTCTCCCCAGTATATTTACCTGCTTCTACCCACTGTATTTACATCCCTTTCCCATTTATTTACATCCCTCTCGCAGTGTATTTACCTCGATCTCCCAGTTCATTTACACTTGTCTCCCCAGTGTATTTACCTCTCTCTCCCCAGTGTATTTACCTTCCTCTCCCCAGTGTATTTACCTTGATCTCCCCAGCGTATTCACATCCCTTTCCACAGTGTATTGACATCCCTCTCCCCAGTGTATTTACACCACTCTCCCCAGTGTATTGACATCCCTCTCCCCAGTGTATTTACACCACTCTCCCCAGTGTATTGACATCCCTCTCCCCAGTGTATTTACACCACTTTCCCCAGTGTATTTACCTCTCTGCCCCCTGTGTATTTACCTCTCTCCCCCCAGTGTAATTATCTCCTTCTCCAAGTTCATTTACACCCCTCTCCCCAGTGTATTTACCTCCCTCGCCCCACTGTATTTACCTCGATCTCCCCAGCGTATTCACGTCCCTTTCCACAGTGTATTTACATCCCTCTCCCCAGTGTATTTATCTCTCTCTCCCCAGTGTATTTACCTCTCTCTCCCCAGTGTATTTACCTCTCTCTCCCCAGTGTATTTACTGCTCTCTCCCCAGTGTATTTACCTCTCTCCCCACAGTGTATTTACATCCTTCTCCCCAGTGTATTTACCTCCCTCTCCCCACTGTATTTACCTCAATCTCCCCAGCGTATTCACATCCCTTTCCACAGTGTATTTACCTCTCTCTCCCCAGTGTATTTACCTCTCTCCCCCAGTGTATTTACATCCCTCTCCCCTGTGTATTTACCTCTCTCTCCCCAGTGTATTTACCTCTCTCCCCACAGTGTATTTACATCCCTCTTCCCAGTGTATTTACACCACTCTCCCCAGTGTATTAACCTATCTCCTCCCAGTGTATTTACCTACCTCTCCCCAGTGTATTTACCTCTCTCTCCCCAGTGTATTTACCTCTCTCTCCCCAGTGTATTTACCTCTCTCCCCACAGTGTATTTACATCCCTCTTCCCAGTGTATCTACACCAGTCTCCCCAGTATATTTAACTCTCTCCCCCCAGTGTATTTACCTCCCTCTCCCCAGTGTATTTACATCCCTCTTCCCAGTGTATTTACACCACTCTCCCCAGTGTATTTAACTCTCTCCCCCCAGTGTATTTACCTCCCTCTCCCCAGTGTATTTACCTCCCCCTCTCACTAAATTTACCACCATCTCCCCAGCGTATTTACCTCCCTCTACCCAGTGTTTTTACCTCCCTCTCCCCAGCTTATTTACCTGCCTCTCTCCTGTGTATTTACGTCCCTCTCCCAGTGAATTTACACCACTCTCCATAATGTATTTACCACCCGGTCCCCAGGGTATTTATCTCCCCAATTCCAGCGTATTTACCTCCCTCTTCCCAGTTTATTTCCCTTCCTCTCCCCAGTGTATTTATTTCGCTCTCCCAGGTGTATTTATATCTCTCTACCCAGTGTATTTACCTCCCTCTCCCCAGTGTATTTACCTCCCTCTCTGCAGTGTATTTACCTCCCTGTCCCCAGGGTATTTCCCTGCCTCTTGCCAGTGTATTTACCTCCATCTCCCCAGTGTAATTATATCCCTCTCTCCAGTGTACTTATCTCCCTCTTCCCAGTTTATTTACCTCCCACTCCCCAGTGTATTTACTCCCCTTTCCCAAGCGTATTTACCTCCCTGTCCCCAGCGTAATTATATCCCTGTCCCCAGGGTATTTACCTCCCTTTTCCGACTGTATTTACCTGGCTCTTCCCAATGTATTTACCTCCCTCTCCCCAATGCATTTACTTCCCTCTCCCCAGTGCATTTATCTCCCTCTCCCCAGTGTACTTACCTCCCCCTCCCCAGGGCATTAACCTCCATCTCCCCAGTGTATTTACCGCCGTCTTCCCAGTTTATTTATCTCCCTCACCCCAGTGTTTTTACCTCGCTCTCGCATTGTATTTACCTCCCTCTCCCCAGTATATTTTCCTCCCTCTCCCCAGTGTATTTATATCCCCCTTCCCAGTGTATTTACCTCCCTCTTCCCAGTGTATTTACCTCCCTCTCCCCAGTGTATTTATTTCCCTCTCCGCAGTGTATCTATATCCCTCTCCCCAGTGTATTTACACCCCTCTCCCGAGTGTAATTACCACCCTTTTCCCAGTGTATTTACCTCCCTCTGCCCAGTGTATTTACGTCCCTCTCCCCAGTGTATTTACCTCCCTCTCCCCAGTGTATTTACCTCCCTCTCCCCAGTGTATTTATCTCCCTCTTCCCAGTGTATTTACCTCCCTCTCCCCAGTGTATTTATATCCCTCTCCCTGGTGTATTTATTTCCCTCTCCCCAGTGTATTTACCCCACTGTCCCCGGGCTATTTACCTGTCTTTTCCCAGTGTATTTACCTCGATGTCCCCAGCATATTCAGATCCCTCTCCCCAGTGTAATTACATACCCCTCCACAGTGTATTTATCTCCCTCTCCCCAGTGTATTTACCTCCCCTCCCTAGTGTATTTACCTCGCTCTCCCAAGTGTATTTACATCCCTCTCCTCGTGTATTTACACCACTCTCCCCAGTGTATTTACCTGCTTTTACCCAGTGTATTTACATCACTTTTCCGTGTATTTACACCCCTCTCACAGTGCATTTACCTCAATCTTCCCAGTGTATTTAACTCCTTCTCCCAATTCATTTACACCCCTCTCACAGTGTATTTACCTCCCTCTCCCCAGTGTATTTACCTCAATCTCCCCAGCGTATTCACATCCCTTTCCACAGTGTATTTACCTCTCTCTCCCGTGTATTTACCTCTCTCCCCCAGTGTATTTACACCACTCTCCCCAGTGTATTTACCTATCTCCTCCCAGTGTATTTACCTCCCTCTCCCCAGTGTATTTACCTCCCCCTCCCCAGTGTATTTACCTCTCTCTCCCCAGCGTACTTACCTCCTTCTACACAGTGCATTTACCTCGATCTCCCCAGCGTATTCCCATCCCTTTCCACAGTGTATTTACATCCCTCTCCTCAGTGTATTTACCTCTCTCCCCACAGTGTATTTACATCCCTCTCCCAGTGAATTTACACCACTCTCCCCATTGTATTCACCTGCCTCTACCAAGTTTATTTACATCCCTTTCCCATGTATTTACACCCCTCTCACAGTGTATTTACACCCCTCACCCCAGTGTATTTACCTCTATCTCCCCAGTGTATTTACCTCCCTCTCCCAGTTCATTTCCATCCCTGTCCCCAGTGTATTTACCTCCGTCCCTGAGTGTATTTAGATCCCTTTACCAGTGTATTTACACCCCTCTACCCAGTGTATTTACCTCTCTCTCCCCAGTGTATTTACAATGATCTCCCCAGCATATTCACAGCCCTTTCCACAGTGTATTTACTTCCCTGTACCCAGTGTATTTACCACCCTCTCCCCAGCATATTTACCTCCCTCTCCCCTGTGAATTTACGTCCCTCTCCCCATGTATTTACACCACTCTCCCCAGTATATTTACCTGCTTCTACCCACTGTATTTACATCCCTTTCCCGTTTATTTACATCCCTCTCGCAGTGTATTTACCTCAATCTCCCCAGTGTATTTACCTCGATCTCCCAGTTCATTTACACTCGGCTCCCCAGTGTATTTACCTCTCTCTCCCCAGTGTATTTACCTTCCTCTCCCCAGTGTATTTACCTTGATCTCCCCAGCGTATTCACATCCCTTTCCACAGTGTATTGACATCCCTCTCCCCAGTGTATTTACACCACTCTCCCCAGTGTATTTACACCACTCTCCCCAGTGTATTTACCTCCCTCTTCCCAGTGTATTTACCTCCCTCTCCCCAGTGTATTTATATCCCTCTCCCTGGTGCATTTATTTCCCTCGCCCCAGTGTATTTACCTCCCTGTCCCCGGGGTATTTACCTGCCTTTTCCCAGTGTTTTTACCTCGATGTCCCCAGCATATTCACATCCCTCTCACCAGCGAAATTACCTCCCTCTCCCCAGCGTATTTACTTCCCTCTACCCAGTGTATTTACCTCCCTCTCCCCAGGTTATTTACCTCCCTCTCTCCTGTGTATTTACGTCCCTCTCCCCAGCGTATTTATCTCCCTCTCCCCAGTGTATCTACCTCCCTCTCCCCAGTGTATTTACCTCCCTGTCCCCAGTGTATTTACCTCCCTCTCTGCAGTGTATTTACCTCTCTCTCCCCAGTGTATTTATCTCCCCCTCCTCCGTTTATTTACCTCATTCTCCCCAGAGTAATTACACTCCTCTCCCCAATGTTTTTATTTACGCCTCCGCAGTGTATTTACCTCCCTCTCCCCAGCGTATTTACCTCCCTCTCCCCAGTGTATTTACCCACCTCTTGTCAGTGTATCACATCCCTCTCCCCAGCGTACTTACCTCCCTCTCCCCAGTGTATTTACCTCCCTCTCCCCAGTGTATTTACCTCCCTCTCCCCAGTGTATTTACCTCCCTCTCTGCAGTGTATTTACCTCCCTCTCCCCAGTGTATTTATCTCCCCATCCTCCGTTTATTTACCTCATTCTCCCCAGAGTAATTACACTCCTCTCCCCAGTGTATTTATCTACCCTCTGCAGTGTATTTACCTCCCTCTCCCCAGCGTATTTACCTCTCTCTCCCCAGTGTATTTACCTCCCTCTCCCCATTGTATTTACCTCCCGCTCCCCAGTGTATTTACCTCCCTCTCTGCAGTGTATTTCCCTCCCTCTCCCCAGCGTATTTACTTCCATCTCCCCAGTGTACTTACCTCCCTCTTACCAGTGTAATTACATCTCTCTCCCCAGCGTAGTTACCTCCCTTTCCCCAGTGTATTTACCTCCCTCTCCCCAGTGTATTTACCTCTCTATTACCAGTGTAATTACATCCCTCTGCCCAGCGTATTTACCTCCCTCTCCCCAGTGTATTTACCTCCCTCTCCCCATTGTATTTCCCTCCCGCTCCCCAGTGTATTTACCTCCCTCTCTGCAGTGTATTTACCTCCCTCTCCCCAGCGTATTTACTTCCCTCTCCCCAGTGTACTTACCTCCCTCTCCCCAGTGTATTTACCTCCCTCTCCCCAGTGTATTTACCTCCCTCTCCCCAGTGTATTTATCTCCCTCTCCCCAGTGTATTTATCTCTCTCTCTCCAGTGTAATTACATCCCTCTCCCAGTGTATTGACATTGTCCTCCCCACTATATTTTGTTTTCTCTCTTGTACCTGAGCTCCTCTGCCAGGAATATCACTCGTCGCTCCAGCAACAATGAGGCAAAGATGTGAATGACATTTTCCTCAGATAAATATTTGAGGAGAGAGGAGAAGTCCACGTGTTCTAGGCGAGAGTCAGAGGGCCGTGTCAGCTTGATGATCTGCAAAGGAGAAACGAGCTGAATAACTCACACACTTTTCACCCTCTGAATCTTTTGGAGTTCATCAATCATTAGTGTCTCTATTCACTGTTACCACACAGCTTGAAATCTGTTTTATTAGCAGTGTTTAGGGCTGCATTAAAGGCCTAATTTACAATGAATTGTAAAATGTTGGATCATGTCTGGGTTTCAATCGTCAGCAAGAAAGCATTGAAAAAGTATCAGAAACTGGCACGAGTCCAACACAGTCTACAGAAGGCCACTCATTCACCATGGCAATGAGTTTACTGACTGCTCGGTCTCTGAACCTCCCTTATCAGTGAGCAGAACTCAATTATGCCTTTGTGTGGCTTGTATTCCCATGCATGGTCCCTTCCTATCCTGATGTAACAGCCCCCAGAGGCTGAATGGCCTCTTCCTGTGTATCACCAAGGGGCTGAATGGCTGCCTCCTGTTCCTATGTATCAGGCTCGAGAGACTTAGTGGCCTCCTCCTGTTCCTGTGTAACAGGCTGGAGGGATTGAATGATCTCCTCCTGTTCCTGTGTAACAGGCTCAAGGAGCTGAATGGCCTCCTCATGTTCCTGTGTAACAGGCTTGACGGGCTGAATGGCCTCCTCCTGTTTCTCTGTACTCCTATTCATAATGTTGCAGCTGGAATAATTTTTTTTGGAAAGAGGTGTTTCAGTCGAAAACTGGTTTTGGAAGAATTTTCCACTGGGCCATGTAAAATCGAGGATGTTAGCGGGAGAAGGAAGCTCCCTCCGACCATTGGAGCCCAAGTTAGAAGTGTTTGAAACATTTGAAGATTTCTGCGAGTCAAGTCGTGCTGGTCTCCTGAAACTTCACAAATTTCATGGAATAAGTGTTTAATGGCCTCCTGGAGTGAGGTTGCTATTTTGCATCAAATTTGTGTCAGGTTTGTGACTGTGCAAACTTAGTTCACTTACCAACATTACAGCCAGCTGGATGGGAGACTCAAACTTCCCCAGTGTGGGATGTGAAAGGCCAAAGTCTAATTTAATGCAGCAAGCCACAGTTCAAAGTTAAATACACTAAGATAAATGAAAACCAAATTCCCACTGCTGTCAGTTTGATCAAAGTGTTTAGTTTGCAACTCCTTAGATGCTGAAGCAGTCTGTGTCCAAACACAGCAAGACCTGGACAACTTTCAGGTTTGAGCTGAAAGTGACAAGTCACACTTGCAGCACACAAGTGCCAAGCAATGCCCATCTCCAACCAGAGAGAATCTAACCATTGCCCCTTGATGTTCAATAGCATTACAATTGCTGAATCCTCTACTATCAACTTCCTGAGGGTTATCATTGATCAGAAATGGAACTGGACCAGTCAGGTAAATACTGTGGCTACAAGAGCAGACAGGAATTCTGTAGCGAGTAACTCACCTCCTGGCTCCCAAAAGCTTGTTCACCATCTACAAGACATAAGTCAGGAGTGTGATGGAATGCTCCCCACTTGCCTGGATGAGTGCAGCTCTAACAACATTCAAGAAGCTCAACACCATCCAGGACTAAGCAGCCCACTTGATTGGTACTCCATCTACCAACATTCACTCCCTCCACCACTGATGCACAGTAGCTGCAGTGTATACCATCTACAAGATATACTGCAGGAACTCGTCAAGGCTCCTTAGACAGCACCTTCCAAACCCATGACCACTACCATCTAGAAGGACAAGTGCAGCTGATAGATGGGAACAGCACCACCTGGAAGTCCCCCTCCAAGTCACACACCATCCTGACTTGGAAATATATCACTGTTCCTTCATTGTCACTGGGTCAAAATCCTGGAACTCCCTCCCTAATAGCACTGTGGGCGTACCTACACCACATGGACTGCAGCAGTTCAACAAGGCAGCTCACCAGCATCTCCTCAAGAGCAACTAGGGTTGGACAATAAATGTTGGCCTGGCCAGCAACACCCACATCCTATGAATGAATGTCACATGACTTGTGAAAGATCTCATAACTCCACTGGTCTGAAGACTTACTTCTGTTCCCGATTCCGGAATGAAGCTTTTCACACAGACAGTCTTTCCTGGAGCTGGGAATGCTGCTTCCCGCAGCCCCTGCATGAAGGGGTAGATCACAGCCAAAGAGATCTGCCTCCGCTTCTCAACCTCATCGAGAATCTGGAGAGAGGAGTGAAATTATCACCAGAATACACTGACAAGCCCTCGACACAACACACCGCACTGGTCTGCAAAGAGCATCTGTAAACAGGGCCCAAAATCCTTTCCATCTCCACAAACTCACCCACCCACAGACCTGTAAACAATCCTCCCACACGGTCCTGTAACACCACCCCAAAACTCTACCACCATCAGGTGAGAACTGACGTGCTCCTGGCGAACAGTTAAGGCAGCTGAGCCCCAACTTTAACAGGCCATCGGCCTGCTTGATGGTTCTCGTCTACAAGTGACTGTTGTTGTATCAATATTGGGGTCCTGTCTCTGGTCAACTTGAGGGAGGAAGCAGTCATCTCCTTAATGGGTATCAGAGGCCAATCACGGGCCTAGGATCTGGGCTGGAAAAGTTGTGGTATGTCACTGCCTCTGAGTGAATGAGTCATGGCAGCTGCCTGGGAAACTTGCACATATGTGCAGGAGTGACTTACTGTGGTTGCAGATTACCTGTGCGTTTGATAGAATGGAACAATTTTCTGTTCATGAATGTACGCAGCTGCTGCAGGGTGCTCTCGTAGTGATGTGGATACAGTCTGTCACTCCTTGAACTTACGGGAAATTGGAGACTAGCTATGGATTCGAAGCCCATTTCCCTCTGCATCTGCAACATCACATCTGTGGGGAGGTTGATGTGTTCCCCCACCAAAGCAAAGGGTGCATTGGTGACAGTAGGTGACCTTTTGAGAGAAGTTGCAGAGGTCCGCGGCAGACCCCTGGAAGGAGTCAGCTGCAAATAAATTGAGGGCCACCATAACCTTGAGTACATCAGGCAGAACCTGGGATTCGAGTAACTGTGGCACGAGGCCTTCATCCACCATGGCACAGGCATCTCAGAGCCTTCACCCCCACTGCCTCTCGCTCATGTATATATGGTACACCCTTTGCTTGGAGTAAGGTCTCCTCCTCCTTCCTGTGCGCTCTGTGTTGGCTTTGCCAGTTCCTGGCCGGGTACCCTGGCATCATACCATATGTTGCTGCTGCTGTCTTTTGTCTATCGCCTGGATGTGGGAAGGCGCCACGCCATTGTTTTCAGCTTCCTTCACAACACTCTTCACCCAGGGAGCCTGGCGGTCTGTCTCCCAATTGGCTGCCCAAAGCAAGAAATAATCCGGAGGGTCACACAGATCGACCCTTCCTCTTTCAAAGCCCCTCCCTCCCTTGTGGTCTATCACCTACCTCTGTCTCTGAAGTAAGGTTTCAGTGTTTAAAATGTTACTTTTCAGAGCTCTATACAAGGGATACACATCTTATCTCAGGCCTTCAGAAGTGTTTACGTCACCACCATAAATTAGTGGGTGCCACACTGTGGGTGAAGAGTGAAAATGGGATCTGTCTGAACTCAGCCTGACTTTAATCGACCCAGCAGTTCACAGGAAGTGCCTGTGCAGTCCATGCTCCACCCTCTTTCCCAGACCCATCCGCCATTTTAAAAGGCCTCAGCAGTCTGGTCTGACTCTGTGAAGAATGAAATAGTAACTAGCAAAACAGAAGGAATGTACCTTGGAGAAAAGGCCAAAACAGCCCAGGCAGCTGATGATGCAGAAAACCTCTGGCAGTCGGGCTTCTCCTCCACGTGGCTGTACACAGGGAGAGTTAGTCGGTTATTCGGGAAAAACATGGCACATCTTTAACCATTGCTCCTCCCTCCTTTCTTCAATTCCACCTCCTTGACTGTCTCAGACTCTAAGCTGTGCAGCATAAACTCAAGCAGAGACCAGGTGGGTCAAATGGCCTGTTTTTGTGCTCTAAATTAAATTTAATGCTCCCCTCATGCACAATCATCAAACCCCGGCACTTTTTGTTATCATTCACTGAGCCACAATTAGTGGCAGGGTCACCCGTGGCTGGTTTTCCTCTCCTTAGCAATTCCTGGAGGAGCTCCGCACTGTCAGAGGGTCAGTACTGAGGGAGTGCTGCACTGTTGGGGGGTCAGTATTGAGTGTTGCTCCACTGTCCAAGGGTCAGTGCTGAGTGACTGCTGCACAGTTGGGGGGTCAGTACTGAGTGTTTGCTCCGCTGTCCAAGTGTCAGTACTGAGTGAGTGCTGCACTGTCAGAGGGTCAGTACTGAGTGAGTGCTGCACTGTTGGGGGGTCAGTACTGAGTGGTTGCTCCACTGTCCAAGGGTCAGTACTGAGTGAGTGCTGCACTGTCAGAGAGTCAGTACTGAGTGGTTGCTCCACTGTGCAAGGGTCAGTACTGAGGGAGTGCTACACTGTCGGATGGTCAGTACTGCGGGAGCACTACATTGTCAGAGGGTCAGTACAGAGGGACTGCTACTTTGTCACAGGGTCAGTACTGAAGGAGCTCCACACTGTCAGAGGGTCAGTGCTAAGGGAGTGCTGCACTGTTAGAGGGTCAGTGCTGAGGGAGTGCTGCACTGTCAGATGATCAGAACTGAGGGCATGCTGCACTGTTGGAGGGTCAGTACTGAGGGAGTGCTGCCCTGTCAGAGGGTCAGTACTGAGGGAGTGCTGCACTGTCAGAGGGTCAGTACTGAGGGCACACTGCATTGTCTGAATGTCAGTACTGAGGGAGTGTTGCACTGTCAGAGGGTCAGCACTGAGAGACTGCTGTATTATCAGAGGGTCAGTACTGAGGGAGGGCTGCACTGTCAGAGGGTCAGTACTGAGAGAGTGCTGCACTGTCAGAGAGACAGTACTGAGGGAGTGCTGCACTGTCAGAGGGTCACTGCTGAGCGAGGGTGGCACTGTCAGAGGGGCAAGACTGAGGGAGTGCTGCACTGTCGGATGGTCAGTACTGCGGGTGCACTACACTGTCAGAGGGTAAGTACTGAGGGAGCACTACACTGTCAGAGAGGCAGTACCAAAGGAGCACTACATTGTCAAAGAGTCAGTACTGAGACTGCTACTTTGTCACAGGGTCAGTACTGAAGGAGCTCCACACTGTCAGAGGGTCAGTACTAAGGGTGTGCTGCACTGTTAGAGGATCAGAACTGAGGGAGTGCTGCACTGTTGGAGGGTTAGTACTGAGGGAGTGCTGCACTGTCAGAGGGTCAGTACGGAGGGAGCTCCACACTGTCAGAGGGTCAGTACTGAGGGAGCTCCACACTGTCAGAGGGTCAGTACTGAGGGCACACTGCATTGTCAGAATGTCAGTACTGAGGGAGTGCTGCGCTGTCAGAGGGTCAGTACTGAGGGAGTGCTGCACTGTCAGAGGGTCAGTACTGAGAGAGTGCTGCACTCTCTGAGGGTCAGTACTGAGAGACTGCTGCACTGTCAGAGGGTCACTGCTGAGCGAGGTCAGCTCTGTCAAAGTGGCAGTACTGAGGGAGTGTTCCACTGTCGGATGGTCAATACTGTGGGAGCACTACACTGTCAGAGGGTAAGTACTGAGGGAGCACTACACTGTCAGAGAGGCAGTACCAAAGGAGCACTACATTGTCAAATAGTCAGTACTGAGGGACTGCTACTTTGTCACAGGGTCAGTACTGAAGGAGATCCACACTGTCAGAGGGTCAGTACTAAGGGAGTGCTGCACTGTTAGAGGGTCAGTGCTGAGGGAGTGCTGCACTGTCAGAGGGTCCGTACTGAGGGAGCTCCACACTGTCAGAGGGTCAGTACTGAGGAAGTGCTGCACTGTCAGAGGGTCAGTACTGAGGGCACACTGCATTGTCAGAATGTCAGCACTGAGGGAGTGCTGCATTGTCAGAGGGTCAGTACTGAGAGAGTGCTGTATTATCAGAGGGTCAGTACTGAGGGAGTGCTGCACTGTCAGAGGGTCAGTACTGAGAGAGTGCTGCACTGTCAGAGAGTCAGTAATGAGGGACTGCTGCACTGTCAGAGGTCACTGCTGAGTGAGGGCGGCACTGTCAGAGGGGCAATACTGAGGGAGTGCTGCACTGTCGGATGGTCAGTACTGCGGGAGCACTACACTGTCAGAGGGTAAGTACTGAGGGAGCACTACACTGTCAGAGAGGCAGTACCAAAGGAGCACTACATTGTCAAAGAGTCAGTACTGAGGGACTGCTACTTTGTCACAGGGTCAGTACTGAAGGAGCTCCACACTGTCAGAGGGTCAGTACAAAGGGAGTGCTGCACTGTCAGAGGGTCAGTGCTGAGGGAGTGCTGCACTGTCAGATGATCAGAACTGAGGGTGTGCTCGACTGTTGGAGGGTCAGTAATGAGGGAGTGCTGCACTGTCAGAGGGTAAGTACTGAGGGAGCTACACACTGTCAGAGGGTCAGGACTGACGGATCTCCACATTTTCAGAGTGTCAGTCCTGAGAGAGTGCTACACTGTCACAGGGTCAGTACTGAGGGCACAATGCATTGTCAGAATGTCAGTACTGAGGGAGTGCTGCACTGTCAAAGGGTCAGTACTGAGAGAGTGCTGCATTGTCAGAGGGTCAGTACAGAGGGACTCCACACTGTCAGAGAGTCAGTACTGAGGGAGTGCTGCACTGTCAGAGGTTCAGTACTGAGGGAGTGCTGCACTGTCAGAGGGTCAGTAATGAGAGAGTGCTGCACTGTCAGAGGGTCAGTACTGAGAGACTGCTGCACTGTCAGAGGTTTAGTACTGAGGGCACACTGCATTATCAGAATGTCAGTACTGAGGGAGTGCTGCACTGTCAGAGGGTCAGTACTAAGGGAGTGCTTCACTGTCAAAGGGTCAGTGCTGAGGGAGCTCCACATTTTCAGAAGGTCAGTACTGAGGGAGTGCTACACTGTCACAGGGTCAGTACTGAGGGCACACTGCATTGTCAGAATGTCAGTACTGAGGGAGTGCTGCACTGTCAGAGGGTCAGTACTGAGAGAGTGCTGTATTATCAGAGGGTCAGTACTGAGAGAGTGCTGCACTGTCAGAGGGTCAGTACTAAGGGAGTGCTGCACTCTCGGATGGTCAGTACTGCGGGTGCACTACACTGTCAGAGGGTCAGTACTGAGAGAGTGCTGTATTATCAGAGGGTCAGTACAGAGAGAGTGCTGCACTGTCAAAGGGTCAGTGCTGAGGGAGCTCCACACTTTCAGAAGGTCAGTACTGAGGGAGTGCTACACTGTCACAGGGTCACTACTGAGGGCACACTGCATTGTCAGAATGTCAGTACTGAGGGAGTGCTGCACTGTCAGAGGGTCAGTACTGAGGGAGTGCTGCATTGTCAGAGGGTCAGTACTGAGGGAGCTCCACACTGTCAGAGGGTCAGTACTGAGGGAGCTCCACACTGTCAGAGGGTCAGTACTGAGGGAGTCCTGCAGTGTCAGAGGGTCAGTACTGAGAGCACACTGCATTGTCTGAATGTCAGTACTGAGGGAGTGTTGCACTGTCAGATCGTCAGTACTGAGAGACTGCTGCACTGTCAGAGGGTCACTGGAGAGCAACGGTGGCTCTGTCAGAGGGGCAATACTGAGGGACTGCTGCACTGTCGAATGGTCGGTACTGCGGGTGCACTACACTGTCAGAGGGTAAGTACTGAGGGAGCACTACACTGTCAGAGAGGCAGTACCAAAGGAGCACTACATTGTCAAAGAGTCAGTACTGAGGGACTCCTACTTTGTCACAGGGTCAGTACTGAAGGAGCTCCACACTGTCAGAGGGTCTGTACAAAGGGAGTGCTGCACTGTCAGAGGGTCAGTGCTGAGGGAGTGCTGCACTGTCAGATGATCAGAACTGAGGGTGTGCTGGACTGTTGGAGGGTCAGTAATGAGGGAGTGCTGCACTGTCAGAGGGGCAGTGCTGAGGGAGTGCTGCACTGTCAGAGGGTCAGTGCTGAGGGAGTGCTGCATTGTCAGATGATCAGAACTGAGGGTGTGCTGGACTGTTGGAGGGTCAGTAATGAGGGAGTGCTGCACTGTCAGAGGGTAAGTACTGAGGGAGCTACACACTGTCAGAAGGTCAGTACTGACGGATCTCCACATTTTCAGAGTGTCAGTACTGAGGGAGTGCTACACTGTCACAGGGTCAGTACTGAGGGCACACTGCATTGTCAGAATGTCAGTACTGAGGGAGTGCTGCACTGTCAAAGGGTCAGTACTGAGAGAGTGCTGCATTGTCAGAGGGTCAGTAAAGAGGGACTCCACACTGTCAGAGAGTCAGTACTGAGGGAGTGCTGCACTGTCAGAGGGTCAGTACTGAGGGAGTGCTGCACTGTCAGAGGGTCAGTACTGAGAGACTGCTGCACTGTCAGAGGGTCAGTACTGAGGGCACACTGCATTATCAGAATGTCAGTACTGAGGGAGTGCTGCACTGTCAGAGGGTCAGTACTAAGGGAGTGCTGCACTGTCAAAGGGTCAGTGCTGAGGGACCTCCACACTTTCAGAAGGTCAGGACTGAGGGAGTGCTACACTGTCACAGGGTCAGTACTGCGGGCACACTGCATTGTCAGAATGTCAGTACTGAGGGAGTGCTGCACTGTCAGAGGGTCAGTACTGAGGGAGTGCTGCATTGTCAGAGGGTCAGTACTGAGGGAGTGCTCCACTGTCAGAGGGTTAGTTCTGAGAGAGTGCTGCACTGTCAGAGGGTCAGTACTAAGGGAGGTCCACACTGTCAGAGGGTCAGTACTGAGGGAGCTCCACACTGTCAGAGGGTCAGTACTGAGGGAGCTCCACACTGTCAGAGGGTCAGTACTGAGGGAGTGCTGCACTGTCAGAGGGTCAGTACTGAGGGCACACTGCATTGTCTGAATGTCAGTACTGAGGGAGTGTTGCACTGTCAGAGGGTCAGTACTGAGAGAGGGCTGTATTATCAGAGGGTCAGTACTGAGAGAGTGCTGCACTGTCAGAGGGTCAGTACTAAGGGAGTGCTGCACTGTCAAAGGGTCAGTGCTGAGGGAGCTCCACACTTTCAGAAGGTCAGTACTGAGGGAGTGCTACACTGTGACAGGGTCAGTACTGAGGGCACACTGCATTGTCAGAATGTCAGTACTGAGGGAGTGCTGCACTGTCAGAGGGTCAGTACTGAGGGAGTGCTGCATTGTCAGAGGGTCAGTACTGAGGGAGTGCTGCATTGTCAGAGGGTCAGTACTGAGGGAGCTCCACACTGTCAGAGGGTCAGTACTGAGGGAGCTCCACACTGTCAGAGGGTCAGTACTGAGAGCACACTGCATTGTCTGAATGTCAGTACTGAGGGAGTGTTGCACTGTCAGAAGGTCAGTACTGAGAGACTGCTGCACTGTCAGAGGGTCACTGCTGAGCGAGGTTGGCTCTGTCAGAGGGGCAATACTGAGGGAGTGCTGCACTGTCGAATGGTCAGTACTGCGGGTGCACTACAATGTCAGAGGGTAAGTACTGAGGGAGCACTACACTGTCAGAGAGGCAGTACCAAAGGAGCACTACATTGTCAAAGAGTCAGTACTGAGGGACTGCTACTTTGTCACAGGGTCAGTACTGAAGGAGCTCCACACTGTCAGAGGGTCAGTACTAAGGGAGTGCTGCACTGTTAGAGGGTCAGTGCTGAAGGAGTGTTGCACTGTCAGACGATCAGAACTGAGGGAGTGATGCACTGTTGGAGGGTTAGTACTGAGGGAGTGCTGCACTGTCAGAGGGTCAGTGCTGAGGGAGCTCCACACTGTCAGAGGGTCAGTACTGAGGGAGCACCACACTGTCAGAGGGTCAGTACTGAGGGCACACTGCACTGTCAGAATGTCAGTACTGAGGGAGTGCTGCACTGTCAGAGGGTCAGTACTGAGAGAGTGCTGCACTGTCAGAGGGTCAGTACTGAGAGAATGCTGCACTCTCTGAGGGTCAGTACTGAGAGACTGCTGCACTGTCAGAGGGTCACTGCTGAGCGAGGTCAGCTCTGTCAGAGTGGCAGCACTGAGGGAGTTTTGCACTGTCGGATGGTCAATACTGCGTGAGCACTACACTGTCAGAGGGTAAGTACTGAGGGAGCACTACACCGTGAGAGAGGCAGTACCAAAGGAGCACTACATTGTCAAAGAGTCAGTACTGAGGGACTGCTACTTTGTCACAGGGTCGGTACTGAAGGAGCTCCACACTGTCAGAGGGTCAGTACTAAGGGAGTGCTGCACTGTTAGAGGTTCAGTGCTGAGGGAGTGCTGCACTGTCAGACGATCAGAACTGAGGCAGTCCTGCACTGTCAGAGGGTCAGTACGGAGGGAGCTCCACACTGTCAGAGGGTCAGTACTGAGGGAGCTCCACACTGTCAGAGGGTCAGTACTGAGGGCACACTGCATTGTCAGAATGTCAGTACTGAGGGAGTGCTGCACTGTCAGAGGGTCAGTACTGAGAGAGTGCTGCACTGTCAGAGGGTCAGTACTGAGAGACTGCTGCACTGTCAGAGGGGCACTGCTGAGCGAGGTCAGCTCTGTCAGAGTGGCAGAACTGAGGGAGTGTTCCACTGTCGGATGGTCAATATTGCGGGAGCACTAGACTGTCAGAGGGTAATTACTGAGGGAGCACTACATTGTCAGAGAGGCAGTACCAAAGCAGCACTACATTGTCAAATAGTCAGTACTGAGGGAATGCTACTTTGTCACAGGGTCAGTACTGAAGGAGCTCCACACTGTCAGAGGGTCAGTACTAAGGGAGTGCTGCACTGTTAGAGGGTCAGTGCTGAGGGAGTGCTGCACTGTCAGAGGGTCTGTACTGAGGGAGCTCCACACTGTCAGAGGGTCAGTACTAAGGGAGTGCTGCACTGTTAGAGGGTCAGTGCTGAGGGAGTGCTGCACTGTCAGACGATCAGAACTGAGGCAGTCCTGCACTGTTGGAGGGTTAGTACAGAGGGAGTGCTGCACTGTCAGAGGGTCAGTACGGAGGGAGCTCCACACTGTCAGAGGGTCAGTACTGAGGGAGCTCCACACTGTCAGAGGGTCAGTACTGAGGGCACACTGCATTGTCAGAATGTCAGTACTGAGGGAGTGCTGCACTGTCAGAGGGTCAGTACTGAGAGAGTGCTACATTGTCAGGGAGTTAGTGCTGAGGGAGTGCTGCACTGTCAGAGGGTCAGTACTGAGAGAGTGCTGCATTGTCAGAGGGTCAGTACTGAGGGAGGTCCACACTGTCAGAGGGTCATAACTGAGGGAGCTCCACACTGTCAGAGGGTCAGTACTGAGGGAGTGCTGCACTGTCAGAGGGTCAGTACTGAGGGCACACTGCATTGTCTGAATGTCAGTACTGAGGGATTGTTGCACTGTCAGAAGGTCAGTACTGAGAGACTGCTGCACTGTCAGAGGGTCACTGCTGAACGAGGTTGGCTCTGTCAGAGGGGCAATACTGAGGGAGTGCTGCACTGTCGAATGGTCAGTACTGCGGGTGCACTACACTGTCAGAGGGTAAGTACTGAGGGAGCACTACACTGTCAGAGAGGCAGTACCAAAGGAGCACTACATTGTCAAAGAGTCAGTACTGAGGGACTGCTACTTTGTCACAGGGTCAGTACTGAAGGAGCTCCACACTGTCAGAGGGTCAGTACTAAGGGAGTGCTGCACTGTTAGAGGGTCAGTACTGAGAGAGTGCTGCACTGTCAGAGGGTCAGTACTGAGGGAGTGCTGCACTCTCTGAGGGTCAGTACTGAGAGACTGCTGCACTGTCAGAGGGTCACTGCTGAGCGAGGTCAGCTCTGTCAGAGTGGCAGCACTGAGGGAGTGTTGCACTGTCGGATGGTCAATACTGCGTGAGCACTACACTGTCAGAGGGTAAGTACTGAGGGAGCACTACACTATCAGAGAGGCAGTACCAAAGGAGCACTACATTGTCAAAGAGTCAGAACTGAGGGACTGCTACTTTGTCATAGGGTCAGTACTGAAGGAGCTCCACACTGTCAGAGGGTCAGTACTAAGGGAGTGCTGCACTGTTAAAGGGTCAGTGCTGAGGGAGTGCTGCACTGTCAGGCGATCAGAACTGAGGCAGTGCTGCACTGTTGGAGGGTTAGTACTGAGAGATTGCTGCACCGTCAGAGGGTCCGTACTGAGGGAGCTCCACACTGTCAGAGGGTCAGTACTGAGGAAGTGCTGCACTGTCAGAGAGTCAGTACTGAGGGCACACTGCATTGTCAGAATGTCAGTACTGAGGGAGTGCTGCATTGTCAGAGAGTCAGTACTGAGAGAGTGCTGTATTATCAGAGGGTCAGTACTGAGAGACTGCTGCACTGTCAGAGGGTCACTGCTGAGCGAGGTCAGCTCAGTCAGAGTGGCAGTACTGAGGGAGTGTTCCACTGTCGGATGGTCAATACTGCGGGAGCACTACACTGTCAGAGGGTAATTACTGAGGGAGCACTACATTGTCAGAGAGACAGTACCAAAGGAGCACTACATTGTCAAATAGTCAGTACTGAGGGACTGCTACTTTGTCACAGGGTCAGTACTGAAGGAGCTCCACACTGTCAGACGGTCAGTACTAAGGGAGTGCTGCACTGTTAGAAGGTCAGTGCTGAGGGAGTGCTGCACTGTCAGAGGGTCCGTACTGAGGGAGCACCACACTGTTAGAGGGTCAGTACTAAGGGAGTGCTGCACTGTTAGAGGGTCAGTGCTGAGGGAGTGCTGCACTGTCAGACGATCAGAACTGAGGCAGTCCTGCACTGTTGGAGGGTTAGTACTGAGGGAGTGCTGCACTGTCAGAGGGTCAGTACGGAGGGAGCTCCACACTGTCAGAGGGTCAGTACTGAGGGAGCTCCACACTGTCAGAGGGTCAGTACTGAGGGCACACTGCATTGTCAGAATGTCAGTACTGAGGGAGTGCTGCACTGTCAAAGGGTCAGTACTCAGAGAGTGCTACATTGTCAGAGAGTCAGTCCTGCACTGTCAAAGGGTCAGTACTGAGAGAGTGCTGCATTGTCAGAGGGTCAGTACTGAGGGAGCTCCACACTGTCAGAAGGTCAGTACTGAGAGAGTGCTGCACTATCAGAGAGTCAGTACTGAGGGAGTGCTGCACTGTCAGAGGTCACTGCTGAGTGAGGGCGGGTACTGTCAGAGGGGCAATACTGAGGGAGTGCTGCACTGTCGGATGGTCAGTACTGCAGGAGCACTACACTGTCAGAGGGTAAGTACTGAGGGAGCACTACACTGTCAGAGAGGCAGTACCAAAGGAGCACGACATTGTCAAAGAGGCAATACTGAGGGACTGCTACTTTGTCACAGGGTCAGTACTGAAGGAGCTCCACACTGTCAAAGGGTCAGTACAAAGGGAGTGCTGCACTGTCAGAGGGTCAGTGCTGAGGGAGTGCTGCACTGTCAGATGATCAGAACTGAGGGTGTGCTGGACTGTTGGAGGGTCAGTAATGAGGGAGTGCTGCACTGTCAGAGGGTAAGTACTGAGGGAGCTACACACTGTCAGAGGGTCAGTACTGAGGGAGCTCCACACCGTCAGAGGGTCAGTACTGAGGGAGTGCTGCAGTATCAGAGGGTCAGTACTGAGAGCACACTGCATTGTCTGAATGTCAGTACTGAGGGAGTGTTGCACTGTCAGAAGGTCAGTACTGAGAGACTGCTGCACTGTCAGAGGGTCACTGCTGAGCGAGGGTGGTTCTGTCAGAGGGGCAATACTGAGGGAGTGCTGCACTGTCAGAGGGTCAGTGCTGAGGGAGTGCTGCACTGTCAGATGATCAGAACTGAGGGTGTGCTGGACTGTTGGAGGGTCAGTAATGAGGGAGTGCTGCACTGTCAGAGGGTAAGTACTGAGGGAGCTACACACTGTCAGAGGGTCAGTACTGAGGGATCTCCACATTTTCAGAGTGTCAGTACTGAGGGAGTGCTACACCGTCACAGGGTCAGTACTGAGGGCACACTGCATTGTCAGAATGTCAGTACTGAGGGAGTGCTGCACTGTCAAAGGGTCAGTACTGAGAGAGTGCTACATTGTCAGAGAGTCAGTCCTGCACTGTCAAAGGTCAGTACTGAGAGAGTGCTGCATTGTCAGAGGGTCAGTACAGAGGGAGCTCCACACTGTCAGAGAGTCAGTACTGAGGGAGTGCTGCACTGTCAGAGGGTCAGTACTGAGGGAGTGCTGCACTGTCAGAGGGTCAGTGCTGAGGGAGCTCCACACTGTCAGAGGGTCAGTACTGAGGGAGCACCACACTGTCAGAGGGTCAGTACTGAGGGCACACTGCACTGTCAGAATGTCAGTACTGAGGGAGTGCTGCACTGTCAGAGGGTCAGTACTGAGAGAGTGCTGCACTGTCAGAGGGTCAGTACTGAGAGAATGCTGCACTCTCTGAGGGTCAGTACTGAGAGACTGCTGCACTGTCAGAGGGTCACTGCTGAGCGAGGTCAGCTCTGTCAGAGTGGCAGCACTGAGGGAGTTTTGCACTGTCGGATGGTCAATACTGCGTGAGCACTACACTGTCAGAGGGTAAGTACTGAGGGAGCACTACACCGTGAGAGAGGCAGTACCAAAGGAGCACTACATTGTCAAAGAGTCAGTACTGAGGGACTGCTACTTTGTCACAGGGTCGGTACTGAAGGAGCTCCACACTGTCAGAGGGTCAGTACTAAGGGAGTGCTGCACTGTTAGAGGTTCAGTGCTGAGGGAGTGCTGCACTGTCAGACGATCAGAACTGAGGCAGTCCTGCACTGTCAGAGGGTCAGTACGGAGGGAGCTCCACACTGTCAGAGGGTCAGTACTGAGGGAGCTCCACACTGTCAGAGGGTCAGTACTGAGGGCACACTGCATTGTCAGAATGTCAGTACTGAGGGAGTGCTGCACTGTCAGAGGGTCAGTACTGAGAGAGTGCTGCACTGTCAGAGGGTCAGTACTGAGAGACTGCTGCACTGTCAGAGGGGCACTGCTGAGCGAGGTCAGCTCTGTCAGAGTGGCAGAACTGAGGGAGTGTTCCACTGTCGGATGGTCAATATTGCGGGAGCACTAGACTGTCATAGGGTAATTACTGAGGGAGCACTACATTGTCAGAGAGGCAGTACCAAAGCAGCACTACATTGTCAAATAGTCAGTACTGAGGGAATGCTACTTTGTCACAGGGTCAGTACTGAAGGAGCTCCACACTGTCAGAGGGTCAGTACTAAGGGAGTGCTGCACTGTTAGAGGGTCAGTGCTGAGGGAGTGCTGCACTGTCAGAGGGTCTGTACTGAGGGAGCTCCACACTGTCAGAGGGTCAGTACTAAGGGAGTGCTGCACTGTTAGAGGGTCAGTGCTGAGGGAGTGCTGCACTGTCAGACGATCAGAACTGAGGCAGTCCTGCACTGTTGGAGGGTTAGTACAGAGGGAGTGCTGCACTGTCAGAGGGTCAGTACGGAGGGAGCTCCACACTGTCAGAGGGTCAGTACTGAGGGAGCTCCACACTGTCAGAGGGTCAGTACTGAGGGCACACTGCATTGTCAGAATGTCAGTACTGAGGGAGTGCTGCACTGTCAGAGGGTCAGTACTGAGAGAGTGCTACATTGTCAGGGAGTTAGTGCTGAGGGAGTGCTGCACTGTCAGAGGGTCAGTACTGAGAGAGTGCTGCATTGTCAGAGGGTCAGTACTGAGGGAGGTCCACACTGTCAGAGGGTCATAACTGAGGGAGCTCCACACTGTCAGAGGGTCAGTACTGAGGGAGTGCTGCACTGTCAGAGGGTCAGTACTGAGGGCACACTGCATTGTCTGAATGTCAGTACTGAGGGATTGTTGCACTGTCAGAAGGTCAGTACTGAGAGACTGCTGCACTGTCAGAGGGTCACTGCTGAACGAGGTTGGCTCTGTCAGAGGGGCAATACTGAGGGAGTGCTGCACTGTCGAATGGTCAGTACTGCGGGTGCACTACACTGTCAGAGGGTAAGTACTGAGGGAGCACTACACTGTCAGAGAGGCAGTACCAAAGGAGCACTACATTGTCAAAGAGTCAGTACTGAGGGACTGCTACTTTGTCACAGGGTCAGTACTGAAGGAGCTCCACACTGTCAGAGGGTCAGTACTAAGGGAGTGCTGCACTGTTAGAGGGTCAGTACTGAGAGAGTGCTGCACTGTCAGAGGGTCAGTACTGAGGGAGTGCTGCACTCTCTGAGGGTCAGTACTGAGAGACTGCTGCACTGTCAGAGGGTCACTGCTGAGCGAGGTCAGCTCTGTCAGAGTGGCAGCACTGAGGGAGTGTTGCACTGTCGGATGGTCAATACTGCGTGAGCACTACACTGTCAGAGGGTAAGTACTGAGGGAGCACTACACTATCAGAGAGGCAGTACCAAAGGAGCACTACATTGTCAAAGAGTCAGAACTGAGGGACTGCTACTTTGTCATAGGGTCAGTACTGAAGGAGCTCCACACTGTCAGAGGGTCAGTACTAAGGGAGTGCTGCACTGTTAAAGGGTCAGTGCTGAGGGAGTGCTGCACTGTCAGGCGATCAGAACTGAGGCAGTGCTGCACTGTTGGAGGGTTAGTACTGAGAGATTGCTGCACCGTCAGAGGGTCCGTACTGAGGGAGCTCCACACTGTCAGAGGGTCAGTACTGAGGAAGTGCTGCACTGTCAGAGAGTCAGTACTGAGGGCACACTGCATTGTCAGAATGTCAGTACTGAGGGAGTGCTGCATTGTCAGAGAGTCAGTACTGAGAGAGTGCTGTATTATCAGAGGGTCAGTACTGAGAGACTGCTGCACTGTCAGAGGGTCACTGCTGAGCGAGGTCAGCTCAGTCAGAGTGGCAGTACTGAGGGAGTGTTCCACTGTCGGATGGTCAATACTGCGGGAGCACTACACTGTCAGAGGGTAATTACAGAGGGAGCACTACATTGTCAGAGAGACAGTACCAAAGGAGCACTACATTGTCAAATAGTCAGTACTGAGGGACTGCTACTTTGTCACAGGGTCAGTACTGAAGGAGCTCCACACTGTCAGACGGTCAGTACTAAGGGAGTGCTGCACTGTTAGAAGGTCAGTGCTGAGGGAGTGCTGCACTGTCAGAGGGTCCGTACTGAGGGAGCACCACACTGTTAGAGGGTCAGTACTAAGGGAGTGCTGCACTGTTAGAGGGTCAGTGCTGAGGGAGTGCTGCACTGTCAGACGATCAGAACTGAGGCAGTCCTGCACTGTTGGAGGGTTAGTACTGAGGGAGTGCTGCACTGTCAGAGGGTCAGTACGGAGGGAGCTCCACACTGTCAGAGGGTCAGTACTGAGGGAGCTCCACACTGTCAGAGGGTCAGTACTGAGGGCACACTGCATTGTCAGAATGTCAGTACTGAGGGAGTGCTGCACTGTCAAAGGGTCAGTACTCAGAGAGTGCTACATTGTCAGAGAGTCAGTCCTGCACTGTCAAAGGGTCAGTACTGAGAGAGTGCTGCATTGTCAGAGGGTCAGTACTGAGGGAGCTCCACACTGTCAGAAGGTCAGTACTGAGAGAGTGCTGCACTATCAGAGAGTCAGTACTGAGGGAGTGCTGCACTGTCAGAGGTCACTGCTGAGTGAGGGCGGTACTGTCAGAGGGGCAATACTGAGGGAGTGCTGCACTGTCGGATGGTCAGTACTGCAGGAGCACTACACTGTCAGAGGGTAAGTACTGAGGGAGCACTACACTGTCAGAGAGGCAGTACCAAAGGAGCACGACATTGTCAAAGAGGCAATACTGAGGGACTGCTACTTTGTCACAGGGTCAGTACTGAAGGAGCTCCACACTGTCAAAGGGTCAGTACAAAGGGAGTGCTGCACTGTCAGAGGGTCAGTGCTGAGGGAGTGCTGCACTGTCAGATGATCAGAACTGAGGGTGTGCTGGACTGTTGGAGGGTCAGTAATGAGGGAGTGCTGCACTGTCAGAGGGTAAGTACTGAGGGAGCTACACACTGTCAGAGGGTCAGTACTGAGGGAGCTCCACACCGTCAGAGGGTCAGTACTGAGGGAGTGCTGCAGTATCAGAGGGTCAGTACTGAGAGCACACTGCATTGTCTGAATGTCAGTACTGAGGGAGTGTTGCACTGTCAGAAGGTCAGTACTGAGAGACTGCTGCACTGTCAGAGGGTCACTGCTGAGCGAGGGTGGTTCTGTCAGAGGGGCAATACTGAGGGAGTGCTGCACTGTCAGAGGGTCAGTGCTGAGGGAGTGCTGCACTGTCAGATGATCAGAACTGAGGGTGTGCTGGACTGTTGGAGGGTCAGTAATGAGGGAGTGCTGCACTGTCAGAGGGTAAGTACTGAGGGAGCTACACACTGTCAGAGGGTCAGTACTGAGGGATCTCCACATTTTCAGAGTGTCAGTACTGAGGGAGTGCTACACCGTCACAGGGTCAGTACTGAGGGCACACTGCATTGTCAGAATGTCAGTACTGAGGGAGTGCTGCACTGTCAAAGGGTCAGTACTGAGAGAGTGCTACATTGTCAGAGAGTCAGTCCTGCACTGTCAAAGGTCAGTACTGAGAGAGTGCTGCATTGTCAGAGGGTCAGTACAGAGGGAGCTCCACACTGTCAGAGAGTCAGTACTGAGGGAGTGCTGCACTGTCAGAGGGTCAGTACTGAGGGAGTGCTGCACTGTCAGAGGGTCAATACTGAGAGACTGCTGCACTGTCAGAGGGTCAGTACTGAGGGCACACTGCATTATCAGAATGTCAGTACTGAGGGAGTGCTGCACTGTCAGAGGGTCAGTACTGAGAGAGTGCTACATTGTCAGAGGGTCAGTACTGAGGGAGCTGCACACTGTCAGAGGGTCAGTACTGAGGGCACACTGCATTGTCAGAATGTCAGTACTGAGGGAGTGCTGCACTGTCAGAGGGTCAGTACTGAGAGATGCTGCACTGTCAGAGGGTCAGTACTGAGAGAGTGCTGCACTGTCAAAGGGTCAGTGCTGAGGGAGCTCCACACTTTCAGAAGGTCAGTACTGAGGGAGTGCTGTACTGTCACAGGGTCAGTACTGAGGGCAGACTGCATTGTCAGAATGTCCGTACTGAGGGAGTGCTGCACTGTCAGAGGGTCAGTACTGAGGGAGTGCTGCATTGTCAGAGGGTCAGTACTGAGGGAGCTCCACACTGTCAGAGGGTCAGTACTGAGGGAGCTCCACACTGTCAGAGGGTCAGTACTGAGGGAGTGCTGCAGTGTCAGAGGGTCAGTACTGAGAGCACACTGCATTGTCTGAATGTCAGTACTGAGGGAGTGTTGCACTGTCAGAAGGTCAGTACTGAGAGACTGCTGCACTGTCAGAGGGTCACTGCTGAGCGAGGGTGGTTCTGTCAGAGGGGCAATACTGAGGGAGTGCTGCACTGTCGGATGGTCAGTACTGCGGTTGCACTACACTGTCAGAGGGTAAGTACTGAGGGAGCACTACACTGTCAGAGAGGCAGTACCAAAGGAGCACTACATTGTCAAAGAGTCAGTACTGAGGGACTGCTACTTTGTCACAAGGTCGGTACTGAAGGAGCTCCACACTGTCAGAGGGTCAGTACTAAGGGAGTGCTGCACTGTTAGAGGGTCAGTGCTGAGGGAGTGCTGCACTGTCAGACGATCAGAACTGAGGCAGTCCTGCACTGTTGGAGGGTTAGTACTGAGGGAGTGCTGCACTGTCAGAGGGTCAGTACGGAGGGAGCTCCACACTGTCAGAGGGTCAGTACTGAGGGAGCTGCACACTGTCAGAGGGTCAGTACTGAGGGCACACTGCATTGTCAGAATGTCAGTACTGAGGGAGTGCTGCACTGTCAGAGGGTCAGTACTGAGAGATGCTGCACTGTCAGAGGGTCAGTACGGAGGGAGCTCCACACTGTCAGAGGGTCAGTACTGAGGGAGCTGCACACTGTCAGAGGGTCAGTACTGAGGGCACACTGCATTGTCAGAATGTCAGTACTGAGGGAGTGCTGCACTGTCAGAGGGTCAGTACTGAGAGAGTGCTGCACTGTCAGAGGGTCAGTACTGAGAGAGTGCTGCACTCTCTGAGGGTCAGTACTGAGAGACTGCTGCACTGTCAGAGGGTCACTGCTGAGCGAGGTCGGCTCTGTCAGAGTGGCAGTACTGAGAGAGTGTTGTATTATCAGAGGGTCAGTACTGAGGGAGTGCTGCACTGTCAGAAGGTCAGTAGTGAGAGAGTGCTGCACTGTCAGAGAGTCAGTACTGAGGGAGTGCTGCACTGTCAGAGGTCACTGCTGAGTGAGGGCGGCACTGTCAGAGGGTCAATACTGAGGGAGTGCTGCACTGTCGGATGGTCAGTACTGCAGGAGCACTACACTGTCAGAGGGTAAGTACTGAGGGAGCACTACACTGTCAGAGAGGCAGTACCAAAGGAGCACTACATTGTCAAAGAGTCAGTACTGAGGGACTGCTACTTTGTCACAGGGTCAGTACTGAAGGAGCTCCACACTGTCAGAGGGTCAGTACAAAGGGAGTGCTGCACTGTCAGAGGGTCAGTGCTGAGGGAGTGCTGCACTGTCAGATGATCAGAACTGAGGGTGTGCTGGACTGTTGGAGGGTCAGTAATGAGGGAGTGCTGCACTGTCAGAGGGTAAGTACTGAGGGAGCTACACACTGTCAGAGGGTCAGTACTGAGGGATCTCCACATTTTCAGAGTGTCAGTACTGAGGGAGTGCTACACCGTCACAGGGTCAGTACTGAGGGCACACTGCATTGTCAGAATGTCAGTACTGAGGGAGTGCTGCACTGTCAAAGGGTCAGTACTGAGAGAGTGCTGCATTGTCAGAGGGTCAGTACAGAGGGACTCCACACTGTCAGAGAGTCAGTACTGAGGGAGTGCTGCAGTGTCAGAGGGTCAGTACTGAGAGCACACTGCATTGTCTGAATGTCAGTACTGAGGGAGTGTTGCACTGTCAGAAGGTCAGTACTGAGAGACTGCTGCACTGTCAGAGGGTCACTGCTGAGCGAGGGTGGTTCTGTCAGAGGGGCAATACTGAGGGAGTGCTGCACTGTCGGATGGTCAGTACTGCGGTTGCACTACACTGTCAGAGGGTAAGTACTGAGGGAGCACTACACTGTCAGAGAGGCAGTACCAAAGGAGCACTACATTGTCAAAGAGTCAGTACTGAGGGACTGCTACTTTGTCACAAGGTCGGTACTGAAGGAGCTCCACACTGTCAGAGGGTCAGTACTAAGGGAGTGCTGCACTGTTAGAGGGTCAGTGCTGAGGGAGTGCTGCACTGTCAGACGATCAGAACTGAGGCAGTCCTGCACTGTTGGAGGGTTAGTACTGAGGGAGTGCTGCACTGTCAGAGGGTCAGTACGGAGGGAGCTCCACACTGTCAGAGGGTCAGTACTGAGGGAGCTGCACACTGTCAGAGGGTCAGTACTGAGGGCACACTGCATTGTCAGAATGTCAGTACTGAGGGAGTGCTGCACTGTCAGAGGGTCAGTACTGAGAGATGCTGCACTGTCAGAGGGTCAGTACTGAGAGAGTGCTGCACTCTCTGAGGGTCAGTACTGAGAGACTGCTGCACTGTCAGAGGGTCACTGCTGAGCGAGGTCGGCTCTGTCAGAGTGGCAGTACTGAGAGAGTGCTGTATTATCAGAGGGTCAGTACTGAGGGAGTGCTGCACTGTCAGAAGGTCAGTAGTGAGAGAGTGCTGCACTGTCAGAGGTCACTGCTGAGTGAGGGCGGCACTGTCAGAGGGTCAATACTGAGGGAGTGCTGCACTGTCGGATGGTCAGTACTGCAGGAGCACTACACTGTCAGAGGGTAAGTACTGAGGGAGCACTACACTGTCAGAGAGGCAGTACCAAAGGAGCACTACATTGTCAAAGAGTCAGTACTGAGGGACTGCTACTTTGTCACAGGGTCAGTACTGAAGGAGCTCCACACTGTCAGAGGGTCAGTACAAAGGGAGTGCTGCACTGTCAGAGGGTCAGTGCTGAGGGAGTGCTGCACTGTCAGATGATCAGAACTGAGGGTGTGCTGGACTGTTGGAGGGTCAGTAATGAGGGAGTGCTGCACTGTCAGAGGGTAAGTACTGAGGGAGCTACACACTGTCAGAGGGTCAGTACTGAGGGATCTCCACATTTTCAGAGTGTCAGTACTGAGGGAGTGCTACACCGTCACAGGGTCAGTACTGAGGGCACACTGCATTGTCAGAATGTCAGTACTGAGGGAGTGCTGCACTGTCAAAGGGTCAGTACTGAGAGAGTGCTGCATTGTCAGAGGGTCAGTACAGAGGGAGCTCCACACTGTCAGAGAGTCAGTACTGAGGGAGTGCTGCACTGTCAGAGGGTCAGTACAGAGGGAGTGCTGCACTGTCAGAGGGTCAGTACTGAGAGAGTGCTGCACTGTCAGAGGGTCAATACTGAGAGACTGCTGCACTGTCAGAGGGTCAGTACTGAGGGCACACTGCATTATCAGAATGTCAGTACTGAGGGAGTGCTGCACTGTCAGAGGGTCAGTACTGAGAGAGTGCTACATTGTCAGAGAGTTAGTGCTGAGGGAGTGCTGCACTGTCAGAGGGTCAGTACTAAGGGAGTGCTGCACTGTCAAAGGGTCAGTGCTGAGGGAGCTCCACACTTTCAGAAGGTCAGTACTGAGGGAGTGCTGTACTGTCACAGGGTCAGTACTGAGGGCAGACTGCATTGTCAGAATGTCAGTACTGAGGGAGTGCTGCACTGTCAGAGGGTCAGTACTGAGGGAGTGCTGCATTGTCAGAGGGTCAGTACTGAGGGAGCTCCACACTGTCAGAGGGTCAGTACTGAGGGAGCTCCACACTGTCAGAGAGTCAGTACTGAGGGAGTGCTGCACTGTCAGAGGTCACTGCTGAGTGAGGGCGGTACTGTCAGAGGGGCAATACTGAGGGAGTGCTGCACTGTCGGATGGTCAGTACTGCAGGAGCACTACACTGTCAGAGGGTAAGTACTGAGGGAGCACTACACTGTCAGAGAGGCAGTACCAAAGGAGCACGACATTGTCAAAGAGGCAATACTGAGGGACTGCTACTTTGTCACAGGGTCAGTACTGAAGGAGCTCCACACTGTCAAAGGGTCAGTACAAAGGGAGTGCTGCACTGTCAGAGGGTCAGTGCTGAGGGAGTGCTGCACTGTCAGATGATCAGAACTGAGGGTGTGCTGGACTGTTGAAGGGTCAGTAATGAGGGAGTGCTGCACTGTCAGAGGGTAAGTACTGAGGGAGCTACACACTGTCAGAGGGTCAGTACTGAGGGAGCTCCACACCGTCAGAGGGTCAGTACTGAGGGAGTGCTGCAGTATCAGAGGGTCAGTACTGAGAGCACACTGCATTGTCTGAATGTCAGTACTGAGGGAGTGTTGCACTGTCAGAAGGTCAGTACTGAGAGACTGCTGCACTGTCAGAGGGTCACTGCTGAGCGAGGGTGGTTCTGTCAGAGGGGCAATACTGAGGGAGTGCTGCACTGTCAGAGGGTCAGTGCTGAGGGAGTGCTGCACTGTCAGATGATCAGAACTGAGGGTGTGCTGGACTGTTGGAGGGTCAGTAATGAGGGAGTGCTGCACTGTCAGAGGGTAAGTACTGAGGGAGCTACACACTGTCAGAGGGTCAGTACTGAGGGATCTCCACATTTTCAGAGTGTCAGTACTGAGGGAGTGCTACACCGTCACAGGGTCAGTACTGAGGGCACACTGCATTGTCAGAATGTCAGTACTGAGGGAGTGCTGCACTGTCAAAGGGTCAGTACTGAGAGAGTGCTACATTGTCAGAGAGTCAGTCCTGCACTGTCAAAGGGTCAGTACTGAGAGAGTGCTGCATTGTCAGAGGGTCAGTACAGAGGGAGCTCCACACTGTCAGAGAGTCAGTACTGAGGGAGTGCTGCACTGTCAGAGGGTCAGTACTGAGGGAGTGCTGCACTGTCAGAGGGTCAGTACTGAGAGAGTGCTGCACTGTCAGAGGGTCAATACTGAGAGACTGCTGCACTGTCAGAGGGTCAGTACTGAGGGCACACTGCATTATCAGAATGTCAGTACTGAGGGAGTGCTGCACTGTCAGAGGGTCAGTACTGAGAGAGTGCTACATTGTCAGAGAGTTAGTGCTGAGGGAGTGCTGCACTGTCAGAGGGTCAGTACTAAGGGAGTGCTGCACTGTCAAAGGGTCAGTGCTGAGGGAGCTCCACACTTTCAGAAGGTCAGTACTGAGGGAGTGCTGTACTGTCACAGGGTCAGTACTGAGGGCAGACTGCATTGTCAGAATGTCAGTACTGAGGGAGTGCTGCACTGTCAGAGGGTCAGTACTGAGGGAGTGCTGCATTGTCAGAGGGTCAGTACTGAGGGAGCTCCACACTGTCAGAGGGTCAGTACTGAGGGAGCTCCACACTGTCAGAGGGTCAGTACTGAGGGAGTGCTGCAGTGTCAGAGGGTCAGTACTGAGAGCACACTGCATTGTCTGAATGTCAGTACTGAGGGAGTGTTGCACTGTCAGAAGGTCAGTACTGAGAGACTGCTGCACTGTCAGAGGGTCACTGCTGAGCGAGGGTGGTTCTGTCAGAGGGGCAATACTGAGGGAGTGCTGCACTGTCGGATGGTCAGTACTGCGGTTGCACTACACTGTCAGAGGGTAAGTACTGAGGGAGCACTACACTGTCAGAGAGGCAGTACCAAAGGAGCACTACATTGTCAAAGAGTCAGTACTGAGGGACTGCTACTTTGTCACAAGGTCGGTACTGAAGGAGCTCCACACTGTCAGAGGGTCAGTACTAAGGGAGTGCTGCACTGTTAGAGGGTCAGTGCTGAGGGAGTGCTGCACTGTCAGACGATCAGAACTGAGGCAGTCCTGCACTGTTGGAGGGTTAGTACTGAGGGAGTGCTGCACTGTCAGAGGGTCAGTACGGAGGGAGCTCCACACTGTCAGAGGGTCAGTACTGAGGGAGCTGCACACTGTCAGAGGGTCAGTACTGAGGGCACACTGCATTGTCAGAATGTCAGTACTGAGGGAGTGCTGCACTGTCAGAGGGTCAGTACTGAGAGATGCTGCACTGTCAGAGGGTCAGTACGGAGGGAGCTCCACACTGTCAGAGGGTCAGTACTGAGGGAGCTGCACACTGTCAGAGGGTCAGTACTGAGGGCACACTGCATTGTCAGAATGTCAGTACTGAGGGAGTGCTGCACTGTCAGAGGGTCAGTACTGAGAGAGTGCTGCACTGTCAGAGGGTCAGTACTGAGAGAGTGCTGCACTCTCTGAGGGTCAGTACTGAGAGACTGCTGCACTGTCAGAGGGTCACTGCTGAGCGAGGTCGGCTCTGTCAGAGTGGCAGTACTGAGAGAGTGTTGTATTATCAGAGGGTCAGTACTGAGGGAGTGCTGCACTGTCAGAAGGTCAGTAGTGAGAGAGTGCTGCACTGTCAGAGAGTCAGTACTGAGGGAGTGCTGCACTGTCAGAGGTCACTGCTGAGTGAGGGCGGCACTGTCAGAGGGTCAATACTGAGGGAGTGCTGCACTGTCGGATGGTCAGTACTGCAGGAGCACTACACTGTCAGAGGGTAAGTACTGAGGGAGCACTACACTGTCAGAGAGGCAGTACCAAAGGAGCACTACATTGTCAAAGAGTCAGTACTGAGGGACTGCTACTTTGTCACAGGGTCAGTACTGAAGGAGCTCCACACTGTCAGAGGGTCAGTACAAAGGGAGTGCTGCACTGTCAGAGGGTCAGTGCTGAGGGAGTGCTGCACTGTCAGATGATCAGAACTGAGGGTGTGCTGGACTGTTGGAGGGTCAGTAATGAGGGAGTGCTGCACTGTCAGAGGGTAAGTACTGAGGGAGCTACACACTGTCAGAGGGTCAGTACTGAGGGATCTCCACATTTTCAGAGTGTCAGTACTGAGGGAGTGCTACACCGTCACAGGGTCAGTACTGAGGGCACACTGCATTGTCAGAATGTCAGTACTGAGGGAGTGCTGCACTGTCAAAGGGTCAGTACTGAGAGAGTGCTGCATTGTCAGAGGGTCAGTACAGAGGGACTCCACACTGTCAGAGAGTCAGTACTGAGGGAGTGCTGCAGTGTCAGAGGGTCAGTACTGAGAGCACACTGCATTGTCTGAATGTCAGTACTGAGGGAGTGTTGCACTGTCAGAAGGTCAGTACTGAGAGACTGCTGCACTGTCAGAGGGTCACTGCTGAGCGAGGGTGGTTCTGTCAGAGGGGCAATACTGAGGGAGTGCTGCACTGTCGGATGGTCAGTACTGCGGTTGCACTACACTGTCAGAGGGTAAGTACTGAGGGAGCACTACACTGTCAGAGAGGCAGTACCAAAGGAGCACTACATTGTCAAAGAGTCAGTACTGAGGGACTGCTACTTTGTCACAAGGTCGGTACTGAAGGAGCTCCACACTGTCAGAGGGTCAGTACTAAGGGAGTGCTGCACTGTTAGAGGGTCAGTGCTGAGGGAGTGCTGCACTGTCAGACGATCAGAACTGAGGCAGTCCTGCACTGTTGGAGGGTTAGTACTGAGGGAGTGCTGCACTGTCAGAGGGTGAGTACGGAGGGAGCTCCACACTGTCAGAGGGTCAGTACTGAGGGAGCTGCACACTGTCAGAGGGTCAGTACTGAGGGCACACTGCATTGTCAGAATGTCAGTACTGAGGGAGTGCTGCACTGTCAGAGGGTCAGTACTGAGAGATGCTGCACTGTCAGAGGGTCAGTACTGAGAGTGTGCTGCACTCTCTGAGGGTCAGTACTGAGAGACTGCTGCACTGTCAGAGGGTCACTGCTGAGCGAGGTCGGCTCTGTCAGAGTGGCAGTACTGAGAGAGTGCTGTATTATCAGAGGGTCAGTACTGAGGGAGTGCTGCACTGTCAGAAGGTCAGTAGTGAGAGAGTGCTGCACTGTCAGAGAGTCAGTACTGAGGGAGTGCTGCACTGTCAGAGGTCACTGCTGAGTGAGGGCGGCACTGTCAGAGGGTCAATACTGAGGGAGTGCTGCACTGTCGGATGGTCAGTACTGCAGGAGCACTACACTGTCAGAGGGTAAGTACTGAGGGAGCACTACACTGTCAGAGAGGCAGTACCAAAGGAGCACTACATTGTCAAAGAGTCAGTACTGAGGGACTGCTACTTTGTCACAGGGTCAGTACTGAAGGAGCTCCACACTGTCAGAGGGTCAGTACAAAGGGAGTGCTGCACTGTCAGAGGGTCAGTGCTGAGGGAGTGCTGCACTGTCAGATGATCAGAACTGAGGGTGTGCTGGACTGTTGGAGGGTCAGTAATGAGGGAGTGCTGCACTGTCAGAGGGTAAGTACTGAGGGAGCTACACACTGTCAGAGGGTCAGTACTGAGGGATCTCCACATTTTCAGAGTGTCAGTACTGAGGGAGTGCTACACCGTCACAGGGTCAGTACTGAGGGCACACTGCATTGTCAGAATGTCAGTACTGAGGGAGTGCTGCACTGTCAAAGGGTCAGTACTGAGAGAGTGCTGCATTGTCAGAGGGTCAGTACAGAGGGAGCTCCACACTGTCAGAGAGTCAGTACTGAGGGAGTGCTGCACTGTCAGAGGGTCAGTACAGAGGGAGTGCTGCACTGTCAGAGGGTCAGTACTGAGAGAGTGCTGCACTGTCAGAGGGTCAATACTGAGAGACTGCTGCACTGTCAGAGGGTCAGTACTGAGGGCACACTGCATTATCAGAATGTCAGTACTGAGGGAGTGCTGCACTGTCAGAGGGTCAGTACTGAGAGAGTGCTACATTGTCAGAGAGTTAGTGCTGAGGGAGTGCTGCACTGTCAGAGGGTCAGTACTAAGGGAGTGCTGCACTGTCAAAGGGTCAGTGCTGAGGGAGCTCCACACTTTCAGAAGGTCAGTACTGAGGGAGTGCTGTACTGTCACAGGGTCAGTACTGAGGGCAGACTGCATTGTCAGAATGTCAGTACTGAGGGAGTGCTGCACTGTCAGAGGGTCAGTACTGAGGGAGTGCTGCATTGTCAGAGGGTCAGTACTGAGGGAGCTCCACACTGTCAGAGGGTCAGTACTGAGGGAGCTCCACACTGTCAGAGGGTCAGTACTGAGGGAGTGCTGCAGTGTCAGAGGGTCAGTACTGAGAGCACACTGCATTGTCTGAATGTCAGTACTGAGGGAGTGTTGCACTGTCAGAAGGTGAGTACTGAGAGACTGCTGCACTGTCAGAGGGTCACTGCTGAGCGAGGGTGGTTCTGTCAGAGGGGCAATACTGAGGGAGTGCTGCACTGTCGGATGGTCAGTACTGCGGTTGCACTACACTGTCAGAGGGTAAGTACTGAGGGAGCACTACACTGTCAGAGAGGCAGTACCAAAGGAGCACTACATTGTCAAAGAGTCAGTACTGAGGGACTGCTACTTTGTCACAAGGTCGGTACTGAAGGAGCTCCACACTGTCAGAGGGTCAGTACTAAGGGAGTGCTGCACTGTTAGAGGGTCAGTGCTGAGGGAGTGCTGCACTGTCAGACGATCAGAACTGAGGCAGTCCTGCACTGTTGGAGGGTTAGTACTGAGGGAGTGCTGCACTGTCAGAGGGTCAGTACGGAGGGAGCTCCACACTGTCAGAGGGTCAGTACTGAGGGAGCTGCACACTGTCAGAGGGTCAGTACTGAGGGCACACTGCATTGTCAGAATGTCAGTACTGAGGGAGTGCTGCAGTGTCAGAGGGTCAGTACTGAGAGCACACTGCACTGTCAGAAGGTCAGTAGTGAGAGAGTGCTGCACTGTCAGAGAGTCAGTACTGAGGGAGTGCTGCACTGTCAGAGGTCACTGCTGAGTGAGGGCGGCACTGTCAGAGGGTCAATACTGAGGGAGTGCTGCACTGTCGGATGGTCAGTACTGCAGGAGCACTACACTGTCAGAGGGTAAGTACTGAGGGAGCACTACACTGTCAGAGAGGCAGTACCAAAGGAGCACTACATTGTCAAAGAGTCAGTACTGAGGGACTGCTACTTTGTCACAGGGTCAGTACTGAAGGAGCTCCACACTGTCAGAGGGTCAGTACAAAGGGAGTGCTGCACTGTCAGAGGGTCAGTGCTGAGGGAGTGCTGCACTGTCAGATGATCAGAACTGAGGGTGTGCTGGACTGTTGGAGGGTCAGTAATGAGGGAGTGCTGCACTGTCAGAGGGTAAGTACTGAGGGAGCTACACACTGTCAGAGGGTCAGTACTGAGGGATCTCCACATTTTCAGAGTGTCAGTACTGAGGGAGTGCTACACCGTCACAGGGTCAGTACTGAGGGCACACTGCATTGTCAGAATGTCAGTACTGAGGGAGTGCTGCACTGTCAAAGGGTCAGTACTGAGAGAGTGCTGCATTGTCAGAGGGTCAGTACAGAGGGAGCTCCACACTGTCAGAGAGTCAGTACTGAGGGAGTGCTGCACTGTCAGAGGGTCAGTACAGAGGGAGTGCTGCACTGTCAGAGGGTCAGTACTGAGAGAGTGCTGCACTGTCAGAGGGTCAATACTGAGAGACTGCTGCACTGTCAGAGGGTCAGTACTGAGGGCACACTGCATTATCAGAATGTCAGTACTGAGGGAGTGCTGCACTGTCAGAGGGTCAGTACTGAGAGAGTGCTACATTGTCAGAGAGTTAGTGCTGAGGGAGTGCTGCACTGTCAGAGGGTCAGTACTAAGGGAGTGCTGCACTGTCAAAGGGTCAGTGCTGAGGGAGCTCCACACTTTCAGAAGGTCAGTACTGAGGGAGTGCTGTACTGTCACAGGGTCAGTACTGAGGGCAGACTGCATTGTCAGAATGTCAGTACTGAGGGAGTGCTGCACTGTCAGAGGGTCAGTACTGAGGGAGTGCTGCATTGTCAGAGGGTCAGTACTGAGGGAGCTCCACACTGTCAGAGGGTCAGTACTGAGGGAGCTCCACACTGTCAGAGGGTCAGTACTGAGGGAGTGCTGCAGTGTCAGAGGGTCAGTACTGAGAGCACACTGCATTGTCTGAATGTCAGTACTGAGGGAGTGTTGCACTGTCAGAAGGTGAGTACTGAGAGACTGCTGCACTGTCAGAGGGTCACTGCTGAGCGAGGGTGGTTCTGTCAGAGGGGCAATACTGAGGGAGTGCTGCACTGTCGGATGGTCAGTACTGCGGTTGCACTACACTGTCAGAGGGTAAGTACTGAGGGAGCACTACACTGTCAGAGAGGCAGTACCAAAGGAGCACTACATTGTCAAAGAGTCAGTACTGAGGGACTGCTACTTTGTCACAAGGTCGGTAGTGAAGGAGCTCCACACTGTCAGAGGGTCAGTACTAAGGGAGTGCTGCACTGTTAGAGGGTCAGTGCTGAGGGAGTGCTGCACTGTCAGACGATCAGAACTGAGGCAGTCCTGCACTGTTGGAGGGTTAGTACTGAGGGAGTGCTGCACTGTCAGAGGGTCAGTACGGAGGGAGCTCCACACTGTCAGAGGGTCAGTACTGAGGGAGCTGCACACTGTCAGAGGGTCAGTACTGAGGGCACACTGCATTGTCAGAATGTCAGTACTGAGGGAGTGCTGCAGTGTCAGAGGGTCAGTACTGAGAGCACACTGCATTGTCTGAATGTCAGTACTGAGGGAGTGTTGCACTGTCAGAAGGTGAGTACTGAGAGACTGCTGCACTGTCAGAGGGTCACTGCTGAGCGAGGGTGGTTCTGTCAGAGGGGCAATACTGAGGGAGTGCTGCACTGTCGGATGGTCAGTACTGCGGTTGCACTACACTGTCAGAGGGTAAGTACTGAGGGAGCACTACACTGTCAGAGAGGCAGTACCAAAGGAGCACTACATTGTCAAAGAGTCAGTACTGAGGGACTGCTACTTTGTCACAAGGTCGGTACTGAAGGAGCTCCACACTGTCAGAGGGTCAGTACTAAGGGAGTGCTGCACTGTTAGAGGGTCAGTGCTGAGGGAGTGCTGCACTGTCAGACGATCAGAACTGAGGCAGTCCTGCACTGTTGGAGGGTTAGTACTGAGGGAGTGCTGCACTGTCAGAGGGTCAGTACGGAGGGAGCTCCACACTGTCAGAGGGTCAGTACTGAGGGAGCTGCACACTGTCAGAGGGTCAGTACTGAGGGCACACTGCATTGTCAGAATGTCAGTACTGAGGGAGTGCTGCACTGTCAGAGGGTCAGTACTGAGAGAGTGCTGCACTGTCAGAGGGTCAGTACTGAGAGAGTGCTGCACTCTCTGAGGGTCAGTACTGAGAGAGTGCTGCATTGTCAGAGGGTCACTGCTGAGCGAGGTCGGCTCTGTCAGAGTGGCAGTACTGAGAGAGTGCTGTATTATCAGAGGGTCAGTACTGAGGGAGTGCTGCACTGTCAGAAGGTCAGTAGTGAGAGAGTGCTGCACTGTCAGAGAGTCAGTACTGAGGGAGTGCTGCACTGTCAGAGGTCACTGCTGATTGAGGGCGGCACTGTCAGAGGGTCAATACTGAGGGAGTGCTGCACTGTCGGATGGTCAGTACTGCAGGAGCACTACACTGTCAGAGGGTGAGTACTGAGGGAGCACTACACTGTCAGAGAGGCAATACCAAAGGAGCACTACATTGTCAAAGAGTCAGTACTGAGGGACTGCTACTTTGTCACAGGGTCAGTACTGAAGGAGCTCCACACTGTCAGAGGGTCAGTACAAAGGGAGTGCTGCACTGTCAGAGGGTCAGTGCTGAGGGAGTGCTGCACTGTCAGATGATCAGAACTGAGGGTGTGCTGGACTGTTGGAGGGTCAGTAATGAGGTGGTGCTGCACTGTCAGAGGGTAAGTACTGAGGGAGCTACACACTGTCAGAGGGTCAGTACTGAGGGATCTCCACATTTTCAGAGTGTCAGTACTGAGGGAGTGCTACACCGTCACAGGGTCAGTACTGAGGGCACACTGCATTGTCAGAATGTCAGTACTGAGGGAGTGCTGCACTGTCAAAGGGTCAGTACTGAGAGAGTGCTACATTGTCAGAGAGTCAGTCCTGCACTCTCAAAGGGTCAGTACTGAGAGAGTGCTGCATTGTCAGAGGGTCAGTACAGAGGGAGCTCCACACTGTCAGAGAGTCAGTACTGAGGGAGTGCTGCACTGTCAGAGGGTCAGTACTGAGGGAGTGCTGCACGGTCAGAGGGTCAGTACTGAGAGAGTGCTGCACTGTCAGAGGGTCAATACTGAGAGACTGCTGCACTGTCAGAGGGTCAGTACTGAGGGCACACTGCATTATCAGAATGTCAGTACTGAGGGAGTGCTGCACTGTCAGAGGGTCAGTACTGAGAGAGTGCTACATTGTCAGAGAGTTAGCGCTGAGGGAGTGCTGCACTGTCAGAGGGTCAGTACTAAGGGAGTGCTGCACTGTCAAAGGGTCAGTGCTGAGGGAGCTCCACACTTTCAGAAGATCAGTACTGCAGGAGCACTACACTGTCAGAGGGTAAGTACTGAGGGAGCACTACACTGTCAGAGAGGCAATACCAAAGGAGCACTACATTGTCAAAGAGTCAGTACTGAGGGACTGCTACTTTGTCACAGGGTCAGTACTGAAGGAGCTCCACACTGTCAGAGGGTCAGTACAAAGGGAGTGCTGCACTGTCAGAGGGTCAGTGCTGAGGGAGTGCTGCACTGTCAGATGATCAGAACTGAGGGTGTGCTGGACTGTTGGAGGGTCAGTAATGAGGTGGTGCTGCACTGTCAGAGGGTAAGTACTGAGGGAGCTACACACTGTCAGAGGGTCAGTACTGAGGGATCTCCACATTTTCAGAGTGTCAGTACTGAGGGAGTGCTACACCGTCACAGGGTCAGTACTGAGGGCACACTGCATTGTCAGAATGTCAGTACTGAGGGAGTGCTGCACTGTCAAAGGGTCAGTACTGAGAGAGTGCTACATTGTCAGAGAGTCAGTCCTGCGCTCTCAAAGGGTCAGTACTGAGAGAGTGCTGCATTGTCAGAGGGTCAGTACAGAGGGAGCTCCACACTGTCAGAGAGTCAGTACTGAGGGAGTGCTGCACTGTCAGAGGGTCAGTACTGAGGGAGTGCTGCACGGTCAGAGGGTCAGTACTGAGAGAGTGCTGCACTGTCAGAGGGTCAATACTGAGAGACTGCTGCACTGTCAGAGGGTCAGTACTGAGGGCACACTGCATTATCAGAATGTCAGTACTGAGGGAGTGCTGCACTGTCAGAGGGTCAGTACTGAGAGAGTGCTACATTGTCAGAGAGTTAGCGCTGAGGGAGTGCTGCACTGTCAGAGGGTCAGTACTAAGGGAGTGCTGCACTGTCACAGGGTCAGTACTGAGGGCAGACTGCATTGTCAGAATGTCAGTACTGAGGGAGTGCTGCACTGTCAGAGGGTCAGTACTGAGGGAGTGCTGCATTGTCAGAGGGTCAGTACTGAGGGAGCTCCACACTGTCAGAGGGTCAGTACTGAGGGAGTGCTGCACTGTTAGAGGGTCAGTGCTGAGGGAGTGCTGCACTGTCAGACGATCAGAACTGAGGCAGTGCTGCACTGTTGGAGGGTTAGTACTGAGGGAGTGCTGCACTGTCAGAGGGTCAGTATGGAGGGAGCTCCACACTGTCAGAGGGTCAGTACTGAGGGAGCTGCACACTGTCAGAGGGTCAGTACTGAGGGCACACTGCATTGTCAGAATGTCAGTACTGAGGGAGTGCTGCACTGTCAGAGGGTCAGTACTGAGAGAGTGCTGCACTGTCAGAGGGTCAGTACTGAGAGAGTGCTGCACTCTCTGAGGGTCAGTACTGAGAGAGTGCTGCACTGTCAGAGGGTCACTGCTGAGCGAGGTCGGCTCTGTCAGAGTGGCAGTACTGAGAGAGTGCTGTATTATCAGAGGGTCAGTACTGAGGGAGTGCTGCACTGTCAGAAGGTCAGTAGTGAGAGAGTGCTGCACTGTCAGAGAGTCAGTACTGAGGGAGTGCTGCACTGTCAGAGGTCACTGCTGAGTGAGGGCGGCACTGTCAGAGGGTCAATACTGAGGGAGTGCTGCACTGTCGGATGGTCAGTACTGCAGGAGCACTACACTGTCAGAGGGTAAGTACTGAGGGAGCACTACACTGTCAGAGAGGCAGTACCAAAGGAGCACTACATTGTCAAAGAGTCAGTACTGAGGGACTGCTACTTTGTCACAGGGTCAGTACTGAAGGAGCTCCACACTGTCAGAGGGTCAGTACAAAGGGAGTGCTGCACTGTCAGAGGGTCAGTGCTGAGGGAGTGCTGCACTGTCAGATGATCAGAACTGAGGGTGTGCTGGACTGTTGGAGGGTCAGTAATGAGGGAGTGCTGCACTGTCAGAGGGTAAGTACTGAGGGAGCTACACACTGTCAGAGGGTCAGTACTGAGGGATCTCCACATTTTCAGAGTGTCAGTACTGAGGGAGTGCTACACCGTCACAGGGTCAGTACTGAGGGCACACTGCATTGTCAGAATGTCAGTACTGAGGGAGTGCTGCACTGTCAAAGGGTCAGTACTGAGAGAGTGCTGCATTGTCAGAGGGTCAGTACAGAGGGACTCCACACTGTCAGAGAGTCAGTACTGAGGGAGTGCTGCAGTGTCAGAGGGTCAGTACTGAGAGCACACTGCATTGTCTGAATGTCAGTACTGAGGGAGTGTTGCACTGTCAGAAGGTCAGTACTGAGAGACTGCTGCACTGTCAGAGGGTCACTGCTGAGCGAGGGTGGTTCTGTCAGAGGGGCAATACTGAGGGAGTGCTGCACTGTCGGATGGTCAGTACTGCGGTTGCACTACACTGTCAGAGGGTAAGTACTGAGGGAGCACTACACTGTCAGAGAGGCAGTACCAAAGGAGCACTACATTGTCAAAGAGTCAGTACTGAGGGACTGCTACTTTGTCACAAGGTCGGTACTGAAGGAGCTCCACACTGTCAGAGGGTCAGTACTAAGGGAGTGCTGCACTGTTAGAGGGTCAGTGCTGAGGGAGTGCTGCACTGTCAGACGATCAGAACTGAGGCAGTCCTGCACTGTTGGAGGGTTAGTACTGAGGGAGTGCTGCACTGTCAGAGGGTCAGTACGGAGGGAGCTCCACACTGTCAGAGGGTCAGTACTGAGGGAGCTGCACACTGTCAGAGGGTCAGTACTGAGGGCACACTGCATTGTCAGAATGTCAGTACTGAGGGAGTGCTGCACTGTCAGAGGGTCAGTACTGAGAGATGCTGCACTGTCAGAGGGTCAGTACTGAGAGAGTGCTGCACTCTCTGAGGGTCAGTACTGAGAGACTGCTGCACTGTCAGAGGGTCACTGCTGAGCGAGGTCGGCTCTGTCAGAGTGGCAGTACTGAGAGAGTGCTGTATTATCAGAGGGTCAGTACTGAGGGAGTGCTGCACTGTCAGAAGGTCAGTAGTGAGAGAGTGCTGCACTGTCAGAGAGTCAGTACTGAGGGAGTGCTGCACTGTCAGAGGTCACTGCTGAGTGAGGGCGGCACTGTCAGAGGGTCAATACTGAGGGAGTGCTGCACTGTCGGATGGTCAGTACTGCAGGAGCACTACACTGTCAGAGGGTAAGTACTGAGGGAGCACTACACTGTCAGAGAGGCAGTACCAAAGGAGCACTACATTGTCAAAGAGTCAGTACTGAGGGACTGCTACTTTGTCACAGGGTCAGTACTGAAGGAGCTCCACACTGTCAGAGGGTCAGTACAAAGGGAGTGCTGCACTGTCAGAGGGTCAGTGCTGAGGGAGTGCTGCACTGTCAGATGATCAGAACTGAGGGTGTGCTGGACTGTTGGAGGGTCAGTAATGAGGGAGTGCTGCACTGTCAGAGGGTAAGTACTGAGGGAGCTACACACTGTCAGAGGGTCAGTACTGAGGGATCTCCACATTTTCAGAGTGTCAGTACTGAGGGAGTGCTACACCGTCACAGGGTCAGTACTGAGGGCACACTGCATTGTCAGAATGTCAGTACTGAGGGAGTGCTGCACTGTCAAAGGGTCAGTACTGAGAGAGTGCTACATTGTCAGAGAGTCAGTCCTGCACTGTCAAAGGGTCAGTACTGAGAGAGTGCTGCATTGTCAGAGGGTCAGTACAGAGGGAGCTCCACACTGTCAGAGAGTCAGTACTGAGGGAGTGCTGCACTGTCAGAGGGTCAGTACAGAGGGAGTGCTGCACTGTCAGAGGGTCAGTACTGAGAGAGTGCTGCACTGTCAGAGGGTCAATACTGAGAGACTGCTGCACTGTCAGAGGGTCAGTACTGAGGGCACACTGCATTATCAGAATGTCAGTACTGAGGGAGTGCTGCACTGTCAGAGGGTCAGTACTGAGAGAGTGCTACATTGTCAGAGAGTTAGTGCTGAGGGAGTGCTGCACTGTCAGAGGGTCAGTACTAAGGGAGTGCTGCACTGTCAAAGGGTCAGTGCTGAGGGAGCTCCACACTTTCAGAAGGTCAGTACTGAGGGAGTGCTGTACTGTCACAGGGTCAGTACTGAGGGCAGACTGCATTGTCAGAATGTCAGTACTGAGGGAGTGCTGCACTGTCAGAGGGTCAGTACTGAGGGAGTGCTGCATTGTCAGAGGGTCAGTACTGAGGGAGCTCCACACTGTCAGAGGGTCAGTACTGAGGGAGCTCCACACTGTCAGAGGGTCAGTACTGAGGGAGTGCTGCAGTGTCAGAGGGTCAGTACTGAGAGCACACTGCATTGTCTGAATGTCAGTACTGAGGGAGTGTTGCACTGTCAGAAGGTGAGTACTGAGAGACTGCTGCACTGTCAGAGGGTCACTGCTGAGCGAGGGTGGTTCTGTCAGAGGGGCAATACTGAGGGAGTGCTGCACTGTCGGATGGTCAGTACTGCGGTTGCACTACACTGTCAGAGGGTAAGTACTGAGGGAGCACTACACTGTCAGAGAGGCAGTACCAAAGGAGCACTACATTGTCAAAGAGTCAGTACTGAGGGACTGCTACTTTGTCACAAGGTCGGTACTGAAGGAGCTCCACACTGTCAGAGGGTCAGTACTAAGGGAGTGCTGCACTGTTAGAGGGTCAGTGCTGAGGGAGTGCTGCACTGTCAGACGATCAGAACTGAGGCAGTCCTGCACTGTTGGAGGGTTAGTACTGAGGGAGTGCTGCACTGTCAGAGGGTCAGTACGGAGGGAGCTCCACACTGTCAGAGGGTCAGTACTGAGGGAGCTGCACACTGTCAGAGGGTCAGTACTGAGGGCACACTGCATTGTCAGAATGTCAGTACTGAGGGAGTGTTGCACTGTCAGAGGGTCAGTACTGAGAGAGTGCTGCACTGTCAGAGGGTCAGTACTGAGAGAGTGCTGCACTCTCTGAGGGTCAGTACTGAGAGAGTGCTGCATTGTCAGAGGGTCACTGCTGAGCGAGGTCGGCTCTGTCAGAGTGGCAGTACTGAGAGAGTGCTGTATTATCAGAGGGTCAGTACTGAGGGAGTGCTGCACTGTCAGAAGGTCAGTAGTGAGAGAGTGCTGCACTGTCAGAGAGTCAGTACTGAGGGAGTGCTGCACTGTCAGAGGTCACTGCTGAGTGAGGGCGGCACTGTCAGAGGGTCAATACTGAGGGAGTGCTGCACTGTCGGATGGTCAGTACTGCAGGAGCACTACACTGTCAGAGGGTAAGTACTGAGGGAGCACTACACTGTCAGAGAGGCAATACCAAAGGAGCACTACATTGTCAAAGAGTCAGTACTGAGGGACTGCTACTTTGTCACAGGGTCAGTACTGAAGGAGCTCCACACTGTCAGAGGGTCAGTACAAAGGGAGTGCTGCACTGTCAGAGGGTCAGTGCTGAGGGAGTGCTGCACTGTCAGATGATCAGAACTGAGGGTGTGCTGGACTGTTGGAGGGTCAGTAATGAGGTGGTGCTGCACTGTCAGAGGGTAAGTACTGAGGGAGCTACACACTGTCAGAGGGTCAGTACTGAGGGATCTCCACATTTTCAGAGTGTCAGTACTGAGGGAGTGCTACACCGTCACAGGGTCAGTACTGAGGGCACACTGCATTGTCAGAATGTCAGTACTGAGGGAGTGCTGCACTGTCAAAGGGTCAGTACTGAGAGAGTGCTACATTGTCAGAGAGTCAGTCCTGCGCTCTCAAAGGGTCAGTACTGAGAGAGTGCTGCATTGTCAGAGGGTCAGTACAGAGGGAGCTCCACACTGTCAGAGAGTCAGTACTGAGGGAGTGCTGCACTGTCAGAGGGTCAGTACTGAGGGAGTGCTGCACGGTCAGAGGGTCAGTACTGAGAGAGTGCTGCACTGTCAGAGGGTCAATACTGAGAGACTGCTGCACTGTCAGAGGGTCAGTACTGAGGGCACACTGCATTATCAGAATGTCAGTACTGAGGGAGTGCTGCACTGTCAGAGGGTCAGTACTGAGAGAGTGCTACATTGTCAGAGAGTTAGCGCTGAGGGAGTGCTGCACTGTCAGAGGGTCAGTACTAAGGGAGTGCTGCACTGTCAAAGGGTCAGTGCTGAGGGAGCTCCACACTTTCAGAAGGTCAGTACTGAGGGAGTGCTGCACTGTCACAGGGTCAGTACTGAGGGCAGACTGCATTGTCAGAATGTCAGTACTGAGGGAGTGCTGCACTGTCAGAGGGTCAGTACTGAGGGAGTGCTGCATTGTCAGAGGGTCAGTACTGAGGGAGCTCCACACTGTCAGAGGGTCAGTACTGAGGGAGCTCCACACTGTCAGAGGGTCAGTACTGAGGGAGTGCTGCAGTGTCAGAGGGTCAGTACTGAGAGCACACTGCATTGTCTGAATGTCAGTACTGAGGGAGTGTTGCACTGTCAGAAGGTGAGTACTGAGAGACTGCTGCACTGTCAGAGGGTCACTGCTGAGCGAGGGTGGTTCTGTCAGAGGGGCAATACTGAGGGAGTGCTGCACTGTCGGATGGTCAGTACTGCGGTTGCGCTACACTGTCAGAGGGTAAGTACTGAGGGAGCACTACACTGTCAGAGAGGCAGTACCAAAGGAGCACTACATTGTCAAAGAGTCAGTACTGAGGGACTGCTACTTTGTCACAGGGTCGGTACTGAAGGAGCTCCACACTGTCAGAGGGTCAGTACTAAGGGAGTGCTGCACTGTTAGAGGGTCAGTGCTGAGGGAGTGTTGCACTGTCAGACGATCAGAACTGAGGCAGTCATGCACTGTTGGAGGGTTAGTACTGAGGGAGTGCTGCACTGTCAGAGGGTCAGTACGGATGGAGCTCCACACTGTCAGAGGGTCAATACTGAGGGAGCTGCACACTGTCAGAGGGTCAGTACTGAGGGCACACTGCATTGTCAGAATGTCAGTACTGAGGGAGTGCTGCACTGTCAGAGGGTTAGTACTGAGAGAGTGCTGCACTGTCAGAGGGTCAGTACTGAGAGAGTGCTGCAGTCTCTGAGGGTCAGTACTGAGAGACTGCTGCACTGTCAGAGGGTCACTGCTGAGTGAGGTCGGCTCTGTCAGAGTGGCAGTACTGAGAGAGTGCTGCACTGTCGGATGGTCAATACTGCGGGAGCACTACACTGTCAGAGGGTAAGTACTGAGGGAGCACTACACTGTCAGAGAGGCAGTACCAAAGGAGCACTACATTGTCAAAGAGTCAGTACTGAGGGACTGCTACTTTGTCACAGGGTCAGTACTGAAGGAGCTCCACACTGTCAGAGGGTCAGTACTAAGGGAGTGCTGCACTGTTAGAGGGTCAGTGCTGAGGGAGTGCTGCACTGTCAGGCGATCAGAACTGAGGCAGTGCTGCACTGTTGGAGGGTTAGTACTGAGGGATTGCTGCACTGTCGGAGGGTCCGTACTGAGGGAGCTCCACACTGTCAGAGGGTTAGTACTGAGGAAGTGCTGCACTGTCAGAGGGTCAGTACTGAGAAACTGCTGCACTGTCGGAGGGTCAGTACTGAGAGAGTGCTGCACTGTCAGAGGCTCAGTACTGAGGACACACTGCATTGTCAGAATGTTAGTACTGAGGGAGTGCTGCATTGTCATAGGGTCAGTACTGAGATAGTGCTGCACTGTCGGAGGGTCAGTACTGAGAGAGTGCTGCACTGTCAGAGGTTCAGCGCTGAGCGAGCGCGGCTCTGTTAGAGGGTCAGTATTGAGAGAATGTTGCCCTGTCAGCGGGTCAGTACTGAGAGAGTGCTGCATTGTCAGAGGGTCAGTACTGAGCGAGGGTCAGTACAGGGGAAGCATTACACTGTTAGTGGGGCAGCAGTTACACATCATCAGCAAGGCAGTCAGGTCTCACACAGACCAGGAGCCTACTGACACAAGGTGCTCAGTTCAACTCTGACAAGCAAGACTGGCACTTGTTCCAAAGTTTGTTTTGTTTACCTTAAATCTTGCTGGGTGTGGACATTGTCTCTAGTTGCCCTTGAGAAGGTGGTGGTGAGCTGCCTTCTTCAACCGCTGCAGTCCATGTAATGTAGTTATACCCAGTGTTGTTAGGGAGGGAGTTACAAGATTTTGATCCAGTGACAGTGAAGGAACGGTGATATATTTCCAAGTCAGTGTGGTGAGTGACTTGGAGGGGAACTTCCAGGTGGTGGTGTTCCCATCTATCTGCTGCCCTTGTTCTTCTAGATAGTAGTGATCGTGGGTTTGGAAGGTCTTGTCGAAGGAGCCTTGATGAGTTCCTGCAGAGCATCTTGTAGATGGTACATACTGCTGCTGCTGTGCATCGATGGTGGAGGGAACGAATGTTTGAGGTGTTGCATAGGATGCTGATCAAGCGAGCTGCTTTGTCCTGGATGGTATTGAGTGTTGTGGGAGCTGCACTCCTTTGGGGAGTCAGGATGTGTCATTTGTCTATATGATTGCACCCGGAATCATTAACATAACAGAGACAGCCCCTACACCTTGGACATGCCCCCATGGCAGGAGATAATCTGCTGCATTATAATTATTGTTGCAAATCTCCCAGTCTCAGTCACTTTCCTATCCTGTCTATTGGAGGACCGAAGCCCATAATCCCAACACTGGATTGGAGTTGGGTGCAGAATGGTCTGGAAAAACCTGGACTGGAGTCTGGAACAACAATTTTCGCAGCATGGATTAAGGCTGCTTTGGTGTGGACTAAACAACATCTGATGAAGACAGTCTATCCCTCCCCCTTTGCCACACTGATTTAACCTATCTTGCTTTTGAGACCCAATGATTTTCAGCCTATGGGAGGAAACTGGGATATGGAGAAAGAAAGTAGCAAACCAGAGAACAAAGCTGGACCTCACCAAGAGGCGTCTGCAGTAGCCAAACTTCCTGCTACCATCCATGTTGGTCAGGACGAAGGAGAAGGTTTCACTAAAAGAAACAAAAAAAAACATTTTTTGTATAAGAATAACCATAGACTGACAACAGCTTGCATTTATATAGTACCTTTAATGTAGTAAAACATGCCAAGGAGTGTTACAGGATAGTTATTAAACAAAATTTGACTCTGAGTCACATCAGAGATATTAGATCAGTTGACCAAAAGCTTGGTGAAAGAGGTAAGTTTAAGGGGCATCTAAAAGGAGGAGAGAGAGAGAGAGATGGAGAGGGTTAGCCAGGGAATTCCAGAGCTAAGAGCCCAGGCAGCTGAACAGCTGCCAAGGGTGAAGCGATTAAAATAGAGGATGCTCAAGAGGCCAGAAACAGATGAGTGCAGCTAACTTGGAGGATTGGGGGGCTGAAGGAGATTAGAGGTGAGGAGGGATGAGGTCATACAGGGATTTGAAAGCAAGGATAAGAATTTTACATGAGTCATTGTTGAACTGGGAGCCAGTGTAGGTCACTAAGCACAGTGGATGATATGTGAAGGGGGTTTGGTGCAAGTCAGGATAGGGACAGCAGAACTTTGGATGTGCTGAAGTTTTTCCAAGTTTATTAAGCTGCAAGCTGGTCAGGAGTGTGCAGGAGTATCAAGTTTAGAGCTAACAAAAGTATGGATGAGTATTTCAGCAGCAGATGAACTGGAGGCAAGTGATGTTGTGGAGGGCGAAGTTGACAGTCTTAGTGTTGTGCAGATATGTAGTTGCTATCTCAGGGTCAAATGTGACACCAAGGTTGTGAAGACACTGGTTCAGCCTCAGAGAGTTGCCAGGGAGGGGGGTTGGAGTCAATGGCAAGGGAACAGAGTTTGTAGCAGGTATTGAAGACAATAGCTTTAGTCTTTCCAATAGTTAATTGGAGGAGATGGGTCAATGTATATTTCTAAGGCCGAGGTAGATTCTTGACTAACGGGGTGGGGGGGGGAGGGTGGGGTGCAGTCAAAGGTTATAGGGGTTAGGCAGAATGTGCAGTTGAGGCCACAATCAGATCTTCTGCTCCTAATTCATATGTATGTATGTTCATATGAAATTTCTGCTTATCCAGAACTGAATGTCATATAAGCAGTCTGACAACTTAGAAACAGTGGAGGAGATCGCGAGAGATAGTGATGAGGTAGAGCTGGGTGTCGTCAGTGTACACATGAAAATTGAACCTGTGTTTTTGAATGATGTCACTGAGGAGCAGCACGTAAATGAGAAATAGGAGGAGGCCAAGGACAGACCCTTGATAGATACCAGAGGTAATGGTGTGGGAGTGAGATGAGGAGCCATAGCTAATTCGCTGGTTACAACTGTTCCAAACCAGGAAGCCAGCTGGTGAAGGATAAAACGGAAGCCAGTCTTTACACACTTTACATTTACTTACAGAGTTACATATTACAAGCATACACCTCCTAACACCACAGCCACAGTTTCAGTCTGTGTCTATTTATAAGTGAAAGCCCAGTTAGTGCCCACCACCTCCGTACAATTAAATACAATTAATAAACAATGAACAGATTTCCTTCTCTCTTTAAATAAAAATTTAAGTTACTACGTACGATCAGAATTTCAAAACAAGTCAAATCAAAAACGTTGATATTCTGAACAAATCACTAAATTGTGAGGTACCTCTCCCTCAGGACGTATAACAATGTCTTTATTCATGTATTTCTTTTTGTAAAACAATCAGACAGTTTATGACTTTACATTTACCCATTTAATTTTAGAGATTCCCTTTCTCTCAGCATTTGTTTCAAGCCAGCAAGGTCAATCTGTAACCTGTTCTCACTCACACTTTAGTAGAGTTTACATCATCCCACAATGAAAAATTATCTATAGAAGATATCCTCAGGTTGTGCATTGCACAGAATCTCACTTACAATATTTGACAAATAGAATCCCACATTCAATGACTTCAGAAGACCCAGTTTTCAGCAGCTAAAGTACTTCTAACAAACTTCTTTTCTTTTCTTAGCTTGCCAAGTTAACGGACAGCATTTTCCCTTTTTACCTATAATAAACACCATAAAACCAGCTGAACTTGAATATCATCAGGACGACTGGCATGTGAATCATTGTTAAGAATGACTAGTAATGATAGTAATATTAATGCACTTTTCCCCAGATTTAATTTTTAATGTTTTATTTTACCCTTAAAATACTCTGTATATTAGTGTGTTTCATCCTAGTCTGAGTTCCAAACCAATTTAACTGACCAATCAATGCTTCACAATTGCTCTGTTTCTTCTTTCGATGACCTCATCTGATTAACCAGGATGGAAGTCACACTCTTTAAATAGAATTGTTGATTTAAAGTTATTTAAACCCATTCTGCTTAATATCTAAACGAATATATTTAAAAGCCCAGACACCTGACTCCCAATTTTTAAATTCTGCTCTGGACTTTATTAATAACACATTTTAAAAATTCAACAGTAAAACCCCATAAGAAATCATCAACATGCATCATGAAAATGCCTGAAAGTTGCCCTTTATGATACCAATAAAACATCATGGGATCTGCTTTTAGTTGAACACAACCTATTTTCAGCAAAACAGATCTGACCAAAAAATACCACACCCTGGAAGCATTGTTCAGGCCGCAGATGCATTTTTTACTTTCCACAGTTTTTGTTGTATCTGCTGCCTCTTTGGGTAGTTTCAGAAACATTTACCCCTGAAAAGTATCACACTGCAAAAATGTGCTTTATATATTATATATAAACCATATATATATATATATATATATATATGGTTTATATATATCGATTGATCTACATTCCCATGAACATGTGGCCAAAAGAGTTAAAGAGATTTTCAAGATTATTCTTCCTGCTGTCGCTCTTCAAAACCCCTTGTGATTAGCATCGCTGTAAGTCATATCTGCAAGGACTTTCTTGTACAAATTCACATTTGTGACAAAGCTGGTTGCCCCTTATCTTGCACCTCAGAATAAACCCCAAACTTTTTCCAACCATCTAATTCCTTTTGTTTCGTCTCTCACATTAGTTTACCTAAAGTCTACCATCAAAGCTTCACCAAAATGAGGACTTCTACTTTTGTCCTGTTCTGTGGCTTTTCTTTTAATCTAATTTCTTCAGCCAAGACCTCCAGTTGCACTTCTATGTCTGTCAGGACAAATAGATCTTCCTCTTGCACTACTGGAGGACCTTTATCTGATACATGGTTATTTTCTGATGGAGGAGTCACTTTTAGACTCACTATCATGGACCTTGCTCCTGGGCCATCACCCTGAACATTTAACCAATATTTAAACTTGCCAGCAGGTTTTCCTGCATGTCCCAAAACTGTTACCTCCCTCTATTCACTACACCCCCCCCGGAATATGTCACCCGAGAATCCACTCTGGGCAACTGACCTTTGCATGTGATAGCTCTGTCCTGTTTGTCATAACCCCTGACATTATCACTAGCTAGCACTTGATTGACTGCATTCTGTTCCTCAGGAGCACAAGGTGCTTTGGTTACTTCTATTACCTGTTCAGAGTCCGAAAATTTGTAATTAATTTTGATTAATCATGAGGAATAGATTCATAGGCCAGAATTTTCCAGCCCCCTTATGCCGGTGGGGTCTTCTGGGCCCGTCAATGTGAATGGAGATTTCAATGGCTCGCCAGCCCCACCATTGGGGAACCTGTCACGGGAGTATTGGAATATTCTGGCCATAGAGGCGATGGCGTAGTGGTAATGTCACTGTACTAGTAATCCAGAGATGCAGTAATGCTCTGGGGTCCAGGGTTCGAATTCCACCACAGCAGATGGTGGAATATGAATTCAATAAAAATGTGGAATTAAAAAGTCTAATGAAGTCACTGTCATAAAAACCCATCTGGTTCACTAATGCACTTTAGGGAAGGAAATCTGCCATCCTTACCTGGTCTGCCCTACATGTGACTCCACATCAATGAGTCACTGCAATGCGGCTGACTCTTAAATGCCCTCTGAAATGGCCGAGCAAGCAACTCAGATGTATCTAACTGCTACAAAATCTCAAAAAAGGAATGAAACTGGATGGACCACCCGGCATCGACCTAGGCACCGGAAACGACAATGGCAATCTCAGCCCTGTCAACCCTGCAAAGTCCTCCTTACTAACATCTGGGGGCTAGTGCCAAAATTGGGAGAGCTGTCTCACAGACTAGTCAAGCAACAGCCTGACATAGTCATCCTCACGGAATTATACCTTACAGATAATGTCTCAGACTCACCATCCCTGAGTATGTCCTGTCCCATGGGCAGGACAGACCCAGCAGAGGTATACAGTCAGGAGGGAGTTGCCCTGGGAGTCCTCAACATTGACTCTGGACCCCATGAAGTCTCATGGCATCAGGTCAAACATGGGCAAGGAAACCTCCTGCTGATTACCATGTACCACCCTCCCTCAGCTGATGAATCAGTAATCCTCCATGTTGAACACCACTTGGAGGAAGAACTGAGGGTGGCAAGGGCACAGAATGTACTCTGGGTGGGGGACTTCAATGTCCATCACCAAGAGTGGCTCAGTAGTGCCACTACTGGCTGAGCCCTAAAGGTCATAGCTGCCAGACTGGGCCTGCAGCAAATAGTGAGGGAACCAACACGAGAGAAAAACATACTTGACCTCATCCTCACCAAACTGCCTGCTGAAGATGCATCTGTCCATGACAGTATCGGTAGGAGTGACCACTGCACAGTCATTGTGGAGATGAAGTCCCAGCTTCACATTGAGGATACCCTCCATTGTGTTGTGTGGCACCGTGCTAAATGGGATAGATTTTGAACATCTAGCAACTCAAGACTGGGCATCCATGAGGCACTGTGGGCCATCAGCAGCAGCAGAATAGTACTCAAACACAATCTGTAACCTCATGACCCGGCATATGCCCCACTCTACCATTACCATCAAGCCAGGGGATCAACCTTGGTTAAATGAAAAGTGCAGAAGGGCATGCCAGGAGCAGCACCTGACATACCTAAAAATGAAGTGTCAGCCTGGTGAAGCTATAACACAGGACTACTTGCATGCCAAACAGGGTAAACAGCAAGTGATAGACAGAGTTAAGCAATTCCATAACCAAAGGATCAGATCTAAGCTCTTTAGTCCTGCCACATCCAGTCGTGAATGGTGGTGGACAATTAAACAACTCACTGGGGGAGGAGGCTCCACAAGTATCCCCATCCTCAATGATGGAGGAGCCCAGCACATCAGTGCAAAAGATAAGGCTGAAGCGTTTGTGACAATCTTCAGCCAGAAGTGCCGAGCGGATGATCCATCTCGGCCTCGAGAGGTCCCCAGCATCACAGATGCCAGTCTTCAGCCAATTCGATTCACTCCATCTGATATCAAGAAATGGCTGAAGGCACTGGATACTGCAAAGATTATGGGCCCAGACAATATTCTGACAATAGTACTGAAGACTTGTGCTCCTGAATGTGCTGTGCTCCTAGCCAAGCTGATTCAGTTCAGCTACAACACTGGCATCTACCTGGCTATGTGGAAAATTGCCCAAGTACGTCTTGTACACAAAAAGCAGGACAATTTAACCCGTCCAATTGCTGCCCCATCAGTCTACTTTCCATAATCAGTAAAGAAATGGAAGGGATCATCGACAGTGCACTTGCTTAGCAATAACCTGCTCACTGACGCTTAGTTTGGGTTTCGCCAGGGTCACTCAGCTCCTGGCCTCGTTACAGCCTTGGGTCAAACATGGACAAAAGAGCTGAACTCCCGAGGTGAGGTGAGAGAGACTGCCCTTGACATCAAGGCTACAATTGACCGAATGTGGCATCAAGGAGCCCTAGCAAAACTGGAGTCAATGGGAATCGGGGGGAAAACTCTATACTGCTTGGAATCATACCTAGCACAAAGGAAGATAGTTGTGATTGTTGGAGGTCAGTCATCTCAGCTCCAGGACATCATTGCAGGAGCTCCTCAGGCTAGTATCCTAGTCCCAACCATCTTCAGCTGCTTCATCAATGACCTTCCTTCTACCATAAGGTCAGGAGTGGGGATGTTCACCGATGATTGCACAATGTTCAGCACCTTTCGCGACTCCTCAGATACTGAAGCAGTCCAAGTCCATATGCAGCAAGACCTGGACAATATACAGGCTTGGGCTGACAAGTGGCAAGTAACATTCATGCCATAAGTGCCAGGCAATGACTATTTCCAATAAGTGAGACAAAAACAAAAATACCTGGAAAAACTCAGCAGGTCTGACAGCATCCACAGAGAGGAATACAGTTAACGTTTCGAGTCTGTATGACTCTTCATCAGAACTAAGAAATATAAAAATGAGGTGAAATAGAAGCTGGTTGAGGGGGGTGGGACAGGTAGAGCTGGTTGGGAGCCAGTGATAGGTGGAGGCAAAGAAGAGATTGCCAAAGATGTCATAGACAAAAGGACAAAAGGGGTGTTGACGGTGGTGATATTAGCTGAGAAATGTGCTAATGATGCCATTAAGGGTAGAAAGCAGGATGAGCAAGAGACAGATAGCCCTAGAGAGGATGGGGTGGGGGGAAAGGATCGAAATAGGCTAAAAGGTAGAGATAAAACAATGGATGGAAAAACATTTAAAAATAATGGAAATAGGTGGGAAAAGATACATATATATATAAATATTAAAAAATAATAAATTATTGGAAAAGGGGGGATAGGAAAGAGGGTGGGGATGGAGGAGAGATCTGAAGTTGTTCAACTCAATATTAAGTCTGGAAGGCTGTAAAGTGCCTAGGCAGAAGATGAGATGCTGTTCCTCCAGTTTGCGTTGAGCTTCACTGGAACATTGCACCAGGCCAAAGACGGACATGTGGGTACGAGAGCAGGGTGGTGTGTTGAAATGGCAAGCGACAGGGAGGTCTGGGTCATGCTTGCGGACAGACCGAAGGTGTTCTGCAAAGCAATCACCCAGTCTGCGTTTGGTCTCTCAAATGTAGAGGAGACCGCATTGGGAGCAGCGAATGCAGTAGACTAAATTGAGGGAAGTGCAAGCGAATTGCTGCTTCACTTGAAAGGAGTGTTTGGGCTCTTGAACGGTGAGGAGGGGGGACGTAAAGGGGCAGGTCCTGCACCTTCTGCGGTTGCATGGGAAGGTGCCGTGGGAGGGGGTTGAGGTGTAGTGGGTGATGGAGGAGTGGACCAGGGTGTCCTTGAGGGAACAATATCTGCGGAATGCTGCCAGGGGAGGTGAAGGGAAGATGTGTTTGGTGGTGGCATCATGTTAGAGTTGGCGGAAATGGCAGAGGATGATCCTTTGAATGCGGAGGCTAGTGTGGTGATAAGTGAGGACAAGGGATACCCTATCATGTTTCTGGGAGGGAGAAGAAGGTGTAAGGGCGGATGCGCTTGAGATGGGCTGGACACGGTTGAGGGCCCTGTCAACCACTGTGGGTGGAAAACCTCAGTTAAGGAAGAAGGAGAACATGTCAGAGGAACTGTTTTTGAAAGTGGGATCATCAGAATAGATGCAACAGAGGCGAAGAAACTGAGAGAAAGGGATGGAGTCCTTACAGGAAGCGGGGCGTGAGGAGCTGTAGTCGAGGTAGCTGTGGGAGTCGGTAGGCATTAATGAATATTGGTGGACAGTCTATCAGCAGAAATTGAGACAGAGAGGTCAAGGAAGGGAAGGGAAAGGAAGTGTCAGTGATGGACCATGTGAAAATGATAGAGGGTGGAAATTGGAAGCAAAATTAATAAACTTTGGATCTGGACCTGGAAAAATTTATCAATTTTGCTTCCAATTTCCACCCCTCCATTATTTTCACATGGTCCATCACTGACACTTCCCTTTCCTTCCTTGACCTGTCTGTCTCAATTTCTGCTGATAGACTGTCCACCATTATTCATTACAAGCCTACCGACTCCCACAGCTACCTCGACTACAGCTTCTCACACCCCGCTTCCTGTAAGTACTCCATCCCATTCTCTCAGTTCCTTCACCTCCGTCGCATCTGTTCTGATGATACCACTTTCAAAAACAGTTCCTCTGACATGTCTTCCTTCTTCCTCAACTAAGGTTTTCCACCCATGGTGGTTGACAGGGCCCTCAACCGTGTTCTGCCCATCTCCCGTGCCCTCACACCTTCCTCTCCCTCCCAGAACCATGAAAGGGTCCCCCTTGTCCTCACGAATCAATCCACCAGCCTCCACATTCAAAGGATCATCCTCCACCATTTCTGCCAACTCTAGCATGATGCCACCAGCAAACACATCTTCCTTTTACCCCCCCCGGCGGCATTCCGCAGGTATCGTTCCCTCCAGGACACCCTGGTCCACTCCTCCATCACCCACTACACCTCAACCCCCTCCCACCGCACCTTCCCATGCTACCGCAGAAGGTGCAGCACCTGCCCCTTTACATCCCCCCTCCTCACTGTCCAAAGGCCCAAACACTCCTTTCAAGTGAAGCAGCACTTCGCTTGCACTTCACTCAATTTAGTCTACTGCATTCGCTGCTCCCAATGCGGTCTCCTCTACATTGGAAAGACCAAACACAGACTGGGTGATCGCTTTGCAGAACACCTTCGGTCTGTCCGCAAGCATGACCCAGACCTCCCTGTTGCTTACCATTTCAACACACCACCCTGCTCTCATAGCCACATGTCCGTCTTGACCTGCTGCAATGTTCCAGTGAAGCTCAACGCAAACTGGAGGAACAGCACCTCATCTTCCGCCTAGGCACTTTACAGCCTTCCGGACTTAATATTGAGTTCAACAAGTTCAAATCGTGAAGTCTCTCCTCCATCCCCATCCCCTTTCTGATCTCCCCTTTTCCAATCATTCATAATTTTTTTTTATATATATGTTTCTTTTCCCACCTATTTCCATTATTTTTAAACGTATTTCCATCCATTGTTTCATCTCCACCTTTCGGCCTATTTCGATCCCTTCCCCCCACCCCATCCCCACTAGGGCTATCTGTCACTTGCTCATCCTGCTTTCTACCGTTAATGTCACCATTAGCACATTCCTCAGCTAATATCACCACCGTCAACACCTCTTTGTCCTTTTGTCTATGACACCTTTGGCAATCTCTTCTTTGCCTCTACCTATCACTGGTCCTCTGTCCAGCTCTACCTGTCCCACCCCCCCTTAACCAGCTTATATTTCACCTCATTTTTATATTTCTTAGTTCTAATGAAGAGTCATACGGGACTTGAAATGTTAACTGTATTCCTCTCCACAGATGCTGTCAGGCCTGCTGAGTTTTTCCAGCTATTTTTGTTTTTGTTTCAGATTTCCAGCATCCACAGTATTTTGTTTTTATCCAATAAGAGAGAATCTAACTATCGTCCCTTGATGTTCAATGGCATTACTATCACCGAAACCCCCAATATCATCATCCTGGGGGTTACAATTGACCAGAACTGGATTAGCCATATAGATACTGTGGCTACAAGAGCAGGTCAGAGGCTAGAAATCCTGCGATGTGTAACTCACTTCCTGACTCCCCGAAGCCTGTCCACTTCTACAAGGCACAAGTCAGGAGTTTGATGGAATACTCGCCACTTGCCTGTATGAGTGCAGCTCCCACAACACTCAAGAAGCTTGACACTGTCTAGGCCAAAGCAGCCCGCTTGATTGGCACCATGCCCACAAGCATTCACTCCTCCACCACTGACGCTCTGTGGCAACAGTGTGTACCACCTATAAGATGCACTGCCAGAATTCACCAAGGCTCCTTAGGCAGTGCCTTCCAAACCCACGACTATCACCAACCAGAAGGACAAGGGCAGCAGATAAATGGGAACACTGCCACTTGGAAGTTCCCCTCCCAGCCACATACCATCCTGACTTGGAAGTATATCACCGTTCCTTCACTGTCGCCGGGTCAAAAATCCTGGAACTCCCTTCCTAACAGCACTGTGGGTGTACCTACACCACATGGACTGCAGCGGTTCAAGAAGGCAGCTCACCAGCACCTTCTCAAGGGGAATTAGGGATGGGCAATAAATGCTGGCCCAGCCAACGAAGCCCACATCCCGGGAATGAATAAAAAAAGACAGCACAGAAGGAGGCCATTCAGCCTATCGAGACCATGTTGCTCTTGGTAGAGCAAGTCAGCCAATTCCCTCAACAGCCTATCCAATTTCCCTTTGAAATCATTGATCATCTCCACTTCTACCACCTATATAGGCAACCAGGTGCTGCATAAAATAATTCTTCCTCACATCCTTTATACCTCTTGCCCAAAATCTTATATCTGTGTCCCCTAGTCATTTTGGGAACAGCTTTTCCTCGTCTACACTATCTAAACCTATCGGTATCATAGACACCTCTATCAAATCTCCCCTCAATCTCCTTAACTCCAAGGAGAAGAAGCCCAGCTTCTCCAACTTAACCTTGTAGCTAATCTCCCTCATCCCTGGAACTATTCTGGTAAATCTCCTCTGCAGCCTTTTAAGAATCTTTACATCCTTCCTAATATGTGGTGACCAGAAATGGATATAATGCTCTAGTTGTGGATTTCCCTGTTTTTGTACTCAATACCTCTAGTTATGAAGTCCAAGATCTTATATGCTTTGCTAACCACTCTCCCAATATGTCTTGAAGATTCACGCACATGAACCCCTAGATTCCTCTGTCCCTGCATATGCTTTAGAACTATGCAAAATGGCCTCTTCCAATTCCTACTACTAAAATGCATCACCTCATTTCTCTATATTAAATCCCATCTGCCACTTGTCTGTGCATTCTGCTAGTCTGTTATGCTGCTATCAATTTGTAATATCCTCGCTGTTAGCCACACTTCCAGGTTTGGTATCATCGGCAAATTTTGATATTTTACTCTGTATTCCAATATCCAAGTCATTCATTTATATGTACCAAAGAAAGCAATGGTCCTAGCATTGACCCTTGGGAAAAACTCACTATCTACCATCCTCCAGTCCAAAAAATAACCATTTACCATAATTCAGTTTTCTGTCCTTAAGCCAATTTTATTTTAATCCAAACTGACACTAACCATTCCATGAACCTCAATTTTGCTAACCAGCCTTCTGTGTGATTCTTTGTCAAACACTTTCTTAAAATCCATTTAGACAACATCCACCACATTCCCTTCATCAAACTTCTCTGTTACTTCATCCAATAATTCAAGTAGATTAGTTAAATATGATCGGTCTTTTACAAATCCATATGGCCCTCTTTAATTAACTCATCTCTCCAAGTTCTTGTTAATTTTTTCCCTGATTATTTTTTCTAAAACCTTATACACCACTGATGTTCAACTGACTGGTCAGTAGTTACTAGGACTGTACTTACACCCTTTCTTGAATAAGAGTGTCACATTTGTCACTTTGACACCTAAAGCATATCAAAGAAAGATTGGAAGATTATGGCAAGCCCTTCCACTATCTCTATCCCCATTTCCTTTAGCTACCTGGGATGCAAGCCATTCAGACCAGGCAAATTATCTATTCTTATACATAGGCAGAATGTATTAGAAAGACTGGCTATCAATTTTCTCCCCATCCATTACCTCTATCAGAATTATCTCTGCCTAGAATTGAGATGTTATGTTAAACTTGTATAGAGCCTAGTTCAGAGTACTCCTGCAGTACTGTGCACAGTTCTGGTTTCCATTTTGTTAATAATAGAAATAAGCCTCAACAATTTCATTGCTACATTTGATAAGTACTGTCTTAACATCATTATTACCTTACCAGAACTTTCCATTTCCTATGAGCCCCTCTTTTGTAATACAACAAATCTCATTAATTAAATTCTGTCTCAAATGGGGTTTTATGATGCCACAGAGTTCTCTGAATTTTCTCAGAGAACCTCAGCCTTGATGAAAGCCTGTCTCTTTTCATGTAAAGCAGTCAAATGTGCAGAAATGGAATTAACTGTAATACCCACTGGAGAAGGGGGGGACAATTGTCCAGCACAGAAGGTAATTTTGGGTTCTCCCTAGGACAATCGATCGGGACCATACCCTCCAACCATCCAAAGTGAATTCTTTGCATGAACGATCCACATCAGCCAACTAAGTACTTTTGAAGTGTAGTCATTGTTATAATGTAGGAAGCACGACAGGTAATGGATGCACAGCAAGCTCCTACAAATGGCTATGCGATAATGACCAAATAATCTATTTTTGTGATGTTGATCATGGGATAAATATTCACCAGGAAGAACTTCTTGGTTCTTTGAAATAGTGCAATGGGTCAAGCTCAGCCTGGAGTGTGACTTGAAGCTGGAACCTTATGATTCAGGCGTGAGAGTGTCATCAACTGAGCCACGAGTGACACACTAATATACAATTCCTTAACCACACATACATCATTTTATCAGGATTTTTAATCTTAAGTAGGGGGAGCAAATTGTTGATGTAACTGTAAGATCATTTTAGTTTTTCTTCTCTCTAATTCTTACCACCTGATGCCATTGTTTAACACTGATGAGAAACATCAGATTTTGTTAAGGGGATACAATAATGCCTAGAATGGGTACACTGCAAATTCACTAACTTTCCAAAAATAATTGTCTTATCATGCTCCACGTCAAGTTTCATTTGTGCTTTTTCCATGCATTTATTAACAGGTGAAATGGTAAGTGAGCAATTGGTCATCTTTAAAGGTGAGACAGAACAACTACAGTCAAGGTATATTCCCCTGAAGGGAAAATCCAGAACTCCCTGGATGATGAAACAGACAGCGATTAAGGTGAAGCAGGAAAAGTGTGCTTATGACAGATGTCAGGTGGATAATACAACCGAGAACCCGGCTGAATATAGAAAGTTCAGAGGGCAATTGAAAAAGCAAATCGGAGAAGCAAAGAAGGAATACGATTAGAGACTGGCAATTAACATAAAGGGGAATCTAAAAGTCTTCTACAGACATATAAATAGTAAAAGGGCGGTAAAAGGAAGACTAGGGCCAATCAGGGACCAAAAAGGGGATTTACGCATGGAGGCAGAAGCATAGCTGAGTTATTAAATAAATAGTTTATTTTTGTCTTTACCAAGGAAGGAGGTGCTACTCAGACTATGGTGAAAGAGGATGTCATTCCAACACTAGAAGGGTGTAAAATTGATAAGCAGCTGGTAACGGATAGGCTGTCTGTACTTAACATTGATAAGCACCAGGACCGGATAAGATGCATTCAAGGATACTGAGGGAAGTGAGTGTGGAAATTGCGGAGGCTCTGGCCATACTTTTTCAGTCTTCCTTAGACTCAGGGGTGGTGTCAGAGGATTGGAGAATTGCAAACATTACACCCTTGTTCAAAAAAGTGTAAAAATAAGCCCAGCACCTACTGGCCAGTCAGTTTAACCTCAGTGATGGGGAAGCTTTTAGGGACAATAATTTGAGACAAAATTAATATTCAACTTGGGCAGATGCAGGTTAATTAAAGAAAGACAGCATGGATTTGTTAAGAATTGAGTTTAACTAACTTGCTTCAGTTTTTTGATGAGATAACAGAGAGGGTCAATGTGGGGAATGCTGTTGATGTGATGTTTATGGATTTCCAAAAGGCAGTTGACACAGTACCTCACAACAGACTTGTGAGCAAAATTAGAGCTCAAGGAATAAAAGGGACAGTAGTAACATGGATACAGAATTGGCAAGTGACAGGAAACTGACAGTAGTGGTTAATGGATGTTTTTCAAACTGGAAGAAGGTATATAGTGTGGTTCCCCAGGGGTCAGTGTTGGGACCCTTGCTCTTCCTGATATATATTAATAACCTAGATATTGGTGTACAGAGCACAATTTCAAAATTTATAGATGATACAAAACTTAGAAGCATTGTGAACTGTGAGGATTGTGTCAAATTTCAAAAGGACAGAGACAAGTTGGTGGAATAGGCAGACAGGTGGCAGATGAAATTTAATGCAGAGAAATGTGAAATGATTCATTTTGGTAGGAAGAACATGGAGAGACAATATAAAAGAAAGGGCACAATTCTAAAGGGATACACGAGCAGAGGGACATAGGTGTAAATGTGCATAAATCATTGAAGTTGGCAGGACAGATTGAGACAGCGGTTAATAAAGCACACGGCATCCTGCACTTTATCAATAGGGGCATGGAGTACAAAAGCAAGGAAGTTATGTTAAACCTGTATAAAAAATGGTTCAGACTCAAATAGAGTATTGCATCCAGTTCTGGGCACTACACTTTAGGAAGGATGTGAAGGCATTCAGGAGAATGCAGAAAAGATTCCTGAGAATTGTTCTAGGGATGAGGAACTTCAGTTACTTAGATAGACTGGAGAAGTTAGAACTATTCTCGTTGGAGAAGAGAAGACTGAGGGGAGATTTGACAGAGGCATTCAAAATCATGAGGGGTCTGGACAGAGTAGATAAAGAGAAGCTGTTCCCATTTATGGAAGGATCAAGAAGCCGCGGGCACAGATTTAAAGAAATTTGCAAAAGAAGCAATAGCGACATGAGGAAAAACATTTTCACGCAGTGAGTGGTTAGGATCTGGAATGTACTGGCTGAGACTGTGGTGGAGACAGGGTCAATCGGGGCTTCCAAAATGGAATTGGTTCATTATCTGAAAAGGGGAAAAGACAGGGATGTGGCACTAGGTGAGTTGCTTCTTCAGGACACCAGCACAGACACACCGAGCCAAATGGCCTCCTCCTGTGCTGTAACTATTCTATGGCTCTAGATTTACTGAACAGCATAGGTATCTTGCTGGAGACAATATCAATACTGATAAAATGGCTTACTATAGCTATTTTATATGGAATTACAACTCTCTGTAGTGATCTTAAGGCCTTGTCATCATCAACCCTAACACAAGTAGTACTTTTGTATTATTCAATTTTGTGATGATCCTCACTATTTAATGAATTAAGGTGACATTTTAATTGATCTATTCCATGTATTGTCGAAGTGCAAGTACTATCTAACACTGCACAGTTAAACAAGCCCATAAAAAAACTCCTGTGTGCCATAAAGTTCATTCAGCTTCATCATTATTTTCATTCTTTTCCTCAGAATTCTCAGTGTCATGTCATTTCGAAGACCCTGCCTCTCTGCTTTGGACAGTTCATTGCAAAATGATACTTGGAGTCACACCTGAAGTATCTATTAACTATTACATGTTCCTAAGGTTTATTTGTCTATTATTATTGTTCCAATTTTGCCTTCTGCTGTAATAGATAGATCTGCTAAAGATACTTTCATCCTCAATCTACCTGTCTTTAACCTTTCCATTATATTGATGCCTGTGTCTAGTATCAGCACAACTTCAAAATCTGGCAAGTATTGAGTCCTCTATCCTTTATGCCACTCTGGATTGTCCCACAAGGACTGAAGGAAACAATTATTTCTCCAGGAATTTTATTCAGAGCAACAGACATCTGATCCAACAGGCCCTCCTCTCCAAGATCTGAATACCAGTTAAAATGTGAAGCCTGTCTATCTGAGACACCTTAGCACAATCCAGCAATTTAAATGCTAGCGCTGACCCAGGGATCCCCAAATTGAATTTAATCAATCTTCCATACAATCTGTTAAAATCCTTGATCTGTTCCTCAATAGAATTAATATCTGTTTTTTGAAATCTATCAAAATTTAGTGATACCTCTTAGACATTTAACAGATCATCTTCCTTATAAATTTCATCCAGGGACTTTAATAAAAGTTCCAAACCTTCATCAGTATCCAAATGATGGACATCCTCCTCACTAAATACATCTGATTTTACTTCTTTCAGGAAGCAAGAATAGCAAGGCCATACCTTGTTTCCTTTCTGGTTGGGGCACAACCTGTGCTAACATATCCACTTAATTCTTCCATTGGTCAGATAGTTCAGATTTGGAAGTTAAACATACCCTGACAGTTTACACTTATTTTCTGCCGTTTTTCATAATGGTTAATAGGATTCCAGCTTTCTGTCTGATTTGTGTTTTATTGGCTTCCAATCTTTAGGTAATCAAACTCTGCTGCCATATTCTATTCCAGAGAAGGGTAGAACTGGAGCCAGTCTCGATACACTTCTTTGTTTATTTAGAGTTACAAATTGCAAGCATGCACCTTCTAACCCAAAGACTACAGTTCAGTCTGTGTTTATTGACAGGGGTCAAGTGAATCTCCAGTTAATGCCCACCAACTGCATACTGTTAAATATAAGACTTTGGAGAGGAAAGGGAGGTTGAAGATGGGCAGTAGTTTGCAAAGATGGAGGAGTCAAGGGTGGGTATTTTGAATGGGTTGGTTATTCGAGGAGAGGATGGATTTTTTGAGGGGAAAGTGGGTTATTTGAGGGGAGGGAGGATTATTTGAGGAGGGGGTGGGTTATTTGAGGAGGGGTGGGTTATTTGAGGGGAGGGAGGGTTATTTGAGGGGAGGGAGGATTATTTGAGGAGGGGGTGGGTTATTTGAGGAGGGGTGGGTTATTTGAGGAGGGGTGGGTTATTTGGGGAGAGGGTGGGTTATTTGAGGAGGGGGTGGGTTATTTGAGGAGGGGTGGGTTATTTGAGGAGGGGTGGGTTATTTGGGGAGAGGGTGGGTTATTTGAGGAGGGGGTGGGTGATTTGAGGAGGGGTGGGTTATTTGAGGAGGGGGTGGGTTATTTGAGGAGGGGGCGGGTTATTTGAGGAGGGGTGGGTTATTTGAGGAGGGGTGGGTTATTTGGGGAGAGGGTGGGTTATTTGAGGAGGGGATGGGTTATTTGAGGAGGGGTGGGTTATTTGGGGAGAGGGTGGGTTATTTGAGGAGGGGTGGGTTATTTGGGGAGAGGGTGGGTTATTTGAGGAGGGGTGGGTTATTTGAGGAGGGGTGGGTTATTTGGGGAGAGGGTGGGTTATTTGAGGAGGGTGTGGGTTATTTGAGGAGGAAGTGGGTTATTTGAGGAGGAAGTGGGTTATTTGAGGAGGAAGTGGGTTATTTGAGGAGGGGGTGGGTTATTTGAGGTGGGGGTGGGTTATTTGAGGAGGGGGTGGGTTATTTGAGGGGAGGGTGGGTTATTTGTGGGGAGGGTGGCTTATTTGAGGAGAAGGTGGGTTATTTGAGAGGAGGGTGGGTTATTTGAGGGGAAGGTGGATTATTTGAGGAGAGGGATGGTGGCGACAAATTTGAAGGAGACAGTACCTGAGGGAAGAGCCGTAAACAATATCAGCTAACAGCTGCTGACACAGTCCTAGGGCTCCCTACCTCTATCAGGGCCTGAGAGCTGAAACATCTGAACACAGACCTAAGATTTCCCAACACAGGCCAGGGACTCTCTTTACCAGAACTTCACTTTGTGTCAAATCTGTGCTGTACTTGCCCTGTGTGCGCTTGATGGGTGAGCCCTCAGTGCAGTACTGAAGGGGTGCGGCACGTTTGGAAGTGCTGTCTTTCGGATGTGAGGTTAAACCAAGACCCGTCTGCATGGCATCACTAAACGAAGAGCAAGGGAATTCTGCCTGGTGTCCTTGGCCAACTATATCCTTCAGTCAAGATCAGTAAAATATTACCTGGTTTTTATCATATTGCTGTTTGTGGGATCTTGCTGTGCACAACTTGTTTGCAGTTTTTCCTACATTACAAGAGTGACCACACCTTAAAATTAAGTAATTGGCTGTGAAGCACTTTGGGACATTCTAAGGCCACAAAGCTCTTTCTTTCAAATGTGGACTCATGAAATATAAGTTATAGAATTCCAATGTAGAGTAAACGAGATGGACACAAACCTTTCGTATTCAGTGAGTGGGGCCCAGGTATTGCCATCTGGAAAACAAAATAATGGGATCGCTTTGAGTAAACTTTCCTCTTCCTCCTTCTGGGAACGCATCAGATTCTCTCTCTGAAAGGAATGGAAAACACAGAGATCAGATCCAGACCAACATTCCCCACCCCAGAGATCAGATCCAGGCCAACACTCCCCACCCCAGAGATCAGATCCAGGCCAACACTCCCCACCCCAGAGATCAGATCCAGGCCAACACTCCCCACCCCACAGAGATCAGATCCAGACCAACATTCCCCACCCTAGAGATCAGATCCAGGCCAACACTCCCCACCCCAGAGATCAGATCCGGGCCAACACTCCCCACCCCAGAGATCAGATCCGGGCCAACACTCCCCACCCCAGAGATCAGATCCGGGCCAACACTCCCCACCCCAGAGATCAGATCCGGGCCAACACTCCCCACCCCAGAGATCAGATCCGGGCCAACACTCCCCACCCCAGAGATCAGATCCGGGCCAACACTCCCCACCCCAGAGATCAGATCCGGGCCAACACTCCCCACCCTAGAGATCAGATCCAGACCAACACTCCCCACCCTAGAGATCAGATCCAGGCCAACACTCCCCACCCCAGAGATCAGATCCGGGCCAACACTTCCCACCCCAGAGATCAGATCCGGGCCAACACTCCCCACCCCAGAGATCAGATCCGGGCCAACACTCCCCACCCCAGAGATCAGATTCAGGCCAACACACCCCAGCCCACAGAGATCAGATCCAGGCCAGTGCCCAACAACCCCTCCCACGCACCCCCTCCCCTGCACCCCCTACCACTTTCCCCTTCAGTCCCTGCCCACCCACACAACCCACCCCCTCCCCTTCACTCCCTGCCCACCTCCCCCACAGCCCCTGCCCCAAAAAACAGGTATGATTGCCCAGCACAATTCTAGAAACAAGGATGCCCTCAACGGACCCTCTCTCACCAGACACAGCCACTCTCCCTGGACACTCACCCACCTCTTCCCTGACACTCACCCCCCTCTCCCCTGACACTCAACCCCCTCTCCCCGGGCACTCAACCCCCTCTTCCTCAACACTCAACACCCTCTCCCCCAACATTCACCCCCCTCTACCCTGACACTCATTCCCCTCATCCCTGACACTCAACCCCCTCTCCCTGGCGCTCAACCCCTTCTCCCTCGACACTCAACACCCTCTCCCCCAACACTCAACCCCTTCTCCCCCGACACTCAACCCCCCCTCACCCGACACTCAACCCCCACTCCCCCGACATTCACTCCCCTCTCCCCTGACACTCAACCTCCTCTCCACCAACACTCAACCCCCTCTCCCCCAACACTCAACCCCCTCTCCCTGGAAACTCTCCCCCTCTCTCCAGACACTCACCTTTGTCCCCAGTATGCTCGGCCCATGACACACTGCCCCCCAGACAGTCAAAACCCAGCCCCTTGCCCTAGAAACTTGACACGTCGTCTCAGACACATAGTGCATCCCGGAAGCACTGTCTTTTTTATTTATTCATTCATAGGATGTGGGCATCACTGTCTAGGCCAGCATTTATTGCCTCTTGAGGGGGTGGTGGTGAGCTGCCTTCTTGAACTGCTGCATTCCACGTGGTGTAGGTACACCCACAGTGCTGTTAGGAAGGGAGTTCCAGGATTTTGACCCAGCGACAGTGAAGGAATGGTGATTTATTTCCAAGTCAGGATGGTGAGTGGCTTGAATGGGAACTTTCAGGTGGTGGTGTTCCCATGTGTCTGCAGCCCTTGTCCTTCTGGATGATAGACGTCATGCATTTGGAAGGTGCTTCTAAGGAGCCTTGGTGAATTCCTGCAGTGCACCTTGTAGATGGTACATGCTGCTTCTACTGTGGGTCGGTAGTGGAGGGAGTGAATGTATGTGGATGGGGTGTCAATCAAGCGGACTGCTTTGTCCTGGGTGCTGTTGAGTGTGGTTGGAGCCGCACTCCAGTAGCTGAGCAGTCGCAAATGGTGCTGAACATTGTACAATCATCAGCGAACATCCCCACTTCTGACCATCAATGAAGGTCATTGATGAAGCAGCTGAAGATGGTTGGGCCTAGGACACTACCCTGAGGAACTCCTGCAGTGATGTCCTGGAGCTGAGATGACTGACATCCAACAATCACATCCATCTTCCTTTGTGCTAGGTATGACTCCAGCCAATGGAGAGTTTTCCCCCGATTTCCATTGACTGCAGTTTTGCTAGGGCTCCTTGATGCCACACTCGGTCAAATGTGGCCTTGATGTCAAGGGCAGTCACTCTCACCTCACCTCTGGAATTCAGCTCTTTTATCCATGTTTGAACAAGGCTGTAATGAGGTCAGGATTTGAGTGACCCTGGCAGAACCCAAACCAAGTGTCAGTGAGCAGATTATTGCTAAGCAAGTGCCACTTGACAGCACTGTTGATGACCCCTCACATAACTTTACTTATGATTGAGAGTGGACTGATGGGGCGGTAATTGACCAGGTTGGACTTGTCCTGCTTTTTGTGGTCAGCACAAACCTGGGCAATTTTTCACATAGCCGGGTAGATGCCAGTGTTTTAGCTGTACTGGAACAGCTTGGCTTAGGAGTGCAGCAAGTTCTGGAGCACAAGTCTTCAGAACCATTGCTGGAATATTGTCAGGACCCATAAACATTGCAGCATCCAGTGCCTTCAGCCATTTCTTGCTATCACATGGAGTGAATCGAATTGGCTGAAGACTGGCATCTGTGATGCTGGGGGTCTCTGGAGGAGGACAAGATGGATCGTCCACTTGGCACTTCTGGCTGAAGATTGTTGCAAATGCTTCAGCCTTATCTTTTGCACTGACGTGCTGGGCTCCCCCATCATTGAGGATGGGGATATTTGTGGAGTCTCCTCCTCCACAAAAGTTGTTTAATTGTCCACCACCATTCACGACAGGATGTGGCAGGACTGCAGAGCTTAGATCTAATCCATTCGTTGTGGGATTGCTTAGCTCTGTCTATTGTTTGCTGTTTATGATGTTTGATATGCCAGTAGTCCTGTGCTGTAGCTTCACCAGGTTGATGCCTCATTTTTAGGTATGCCTGGTGCTGCTCCTGACATGTCCTCCTGCACTCTTCATTGAACCAGGGATATGCTGAGCCATGAGGTTACAGATTTTGGTTGAATACAATTCTGCTTTTGCTGCTGGTCCACAGCACCTCATGGTTGCCTGATTTTGAGTTGCTAGATCTATTTGAAATCTATCCCGTTTAGAACGGTGGTATTGCCACACAGTTTGATGGAGGGTATCTGTAATGTGAAGGTGGGATTCTGTCTCCACAATGACTGTGCAGTGGTCACTCCTACAGATACTGTCATGGATAGATGCATCTGTGGCAGGCAGGTTGGTGAGGATGGTTCCAAGTATGTTTTTCCCTCTTGTTAGTTCCCTCATCATCTGCTGGAAACCCAGCCTAGCAGCTATGTCCTTTAGGACTCCACCAGCTCGGTCAGTAGTGGTGCTACCGAGCCACTCTTTGGCCCCCCATCAGAGTACATTCTGCGCCCTAGTTCAAGATGGAGGAGCACTAGTTCACCAGCTGAGGGAGGGCGGTACTTGGTAATCAGCAGGAGGTTTCCTTGTCCATGCTTAACCTGATGCCATGAGGCTTCATGAGGTCCAACTCGTTGAGGGCTCCCAATGCAACTCCTTCCCGACTGTATACTACTGTGCCACCACCTCTGCTGGGCCTGTCCTGCCGGTGGGACAGGACATACCCAGGGATGGTGATGTTGGTGTTTGGGACATGATCTATAAGGTATGATTCTGTGAGTATGGCTAATTCAGGCTGTTGCTTGACTAGTCTGTGTAACAGCTCTCCCGGTTTTGGCACAAGACTCCAGATGTTGGCAAGGAGAACTTTGTAAGGTTGGCAGGGTTGGGTTTGCTGTTGTTGTAACATGAAGCTATTAATGTATATAATATTTTGGAAAATATTTTTCTTTTAAAATAAAGGTTAGTCTATGGGTGTGTCTTAATTGGATTGAAGCCAGCTAGTCCGGATGCTTTGGTATGTACTAGTTTTGATATGTAAGAGAGATAGCATGCATTTGCATTTTTTGAATACAGCATTCAAGAAGTGGGTGAAAACTTGCTGCCTTTCTAACAGCTACTAAGCAAAATGTTTATATTACTAATAAAATTTGGTACAGTGAATGGGATTTCATTGGTAAAAGGTAAAGTTCAAAGAGACTGGTGAGACAATGAGAATTTGAATTCAATCAGTGGTGGTAGGTATAAGTTCAGTAATTTTCAGGTGTGCATGCAGAGGCAATGTGAGATCAAAAGGCAGCTGCAAGCCTCCAACTGGCTCCACAGTGAAAAGAACCTCATTTTGAATTTGTAAGGTGAAAATGCTTTGCCTGGTGTTTGGTTAAATCTATGGGTTGCCTTAATAGAGATTAGTTTGGGAATTTGTTAAAAGTTATGATAGTAGTAATTTGTAGCCATGCGTATATATATTTTAACCTGTGTAAAATAATAAAATGTTTCAGTTAGTTTAATGTAAAGCCTCGAGAACTGGTGGTCTGATTCCTGAATTTAAGGTCACATCTCAAACATTACACTTAAAATTATAGGTTATGACAGTTGTTTAAAGTTTACCTCTGGGATTTTTAAATAACTCCACTTTACCAACTGCATCGGCCATAACAACTGGGGTCTGTGCCAGGATAAATTATATTTCTAATTCCTCGATTGATGAGGAATTGGTGGATCGTAAAGCTTACAAGTATGAGAGGCTCTTTGAATTCAGGAGTTGGTGAGATATTTTGGAAATGGCGAGACTGCAAAATGGCTTTGGCAATTGCTAAGACATGTCTGAGATTAGAAGAGATAACTCTGATTGGGTTGAAGAGAATAACCAAAAGTAAGTTAAAAGAGATAGCAGACAAACTTTAAACAACTGTAATTGGGGTTACTTGTGGAAATTAGGAAGTCTGATATAGTTAAAAGAATAGCACAGCATCTACAATTGGAAGTGAAACCTGACATTAGCGAGTCACAGCTGGAGGAAGTGAGACTTCAGTTACAAATGAAAAAACTTGAATTAGAAAGGACAGAGAAATGGCTTTTAACAGGTATTTAGAAATTGTGAAGATGGCAAAGGAGGAAAGAGAAAGAGAGAGAGAAAAAGAATTCCAATTGAAAATGTTGGCAGTTAGAAAAGAAACATCAGTAGGTGAGGAAGGATTTGTCTCCAGAGTAGAACCCAATAGGGGATATGCTTAAATTTGTACAAGCTCTTCCAAAGTTTGAGGAAACAGAGATTGAAGCATTCTTTATTTCATTTGAGAAGCTAGCTAAACAGGTGAAATAGCCACAGGAAAACTGGACATTATTATTACAGTCTAAGTTATTAGGTAGGGGGCTTGAGGTATATGCTTTGCTTTCAGAAGAAATGTCGGTGAATTATGATGTGGTGAAAAAAGCTATTTTGAGTGCATATGAGTTGGATCCTGAAGCATACCGGCAGAAATTTAGGAATATGAGAAAACAGCCTGGGCAAACTTATACTGAGTTTGAAAGAGCAAAACAAAGTAATTTTGACCAGTGGACACAGGCGTTACAAAGAGTGACAACATATGCAGCGCTTGGGGAAGTCATTCATTTGGAAGAATTTAAAGATTCAATTCCTCAGTAGTAAGAACACATTTGGAGGAACAGAGGGTTCAAACTGTAAGTCAAGCAGCAGAGATAGTTGATGATTATGAGTTAGTTCATAGAACTAAACCTTTTTACCATCGCCCTTTCAAATTGGAAAAGGATAAAAAGTGAGAAGGTGAAAGGATGGCAGGTAGTCAGGGAAGGGGAGTAGCTGGAAATTCCCAGCAAGTTTTTTTCTCAGAATAAAATGGAAGGTGCTGAAGGTAGAAGTGACATTTGAAAATTGAGGTGTTTTCATTGTAATAAAGTGGGGCACACGAAGTCAGTGTGTTGGAGGTTGCAGGAAAAATCTGTTGGAATTATTGGAGTACAGATAAGCTCTGGAAGTAAAAGTGCTGTGGGTTCTGAGGTTCAGGCACAGGAGAAACCAGTGGTTTGTGTACAGGTGAAATAGGGAGAATCAGTGAAAGGTAAATAAGTGGGGATGTGTTCACATCAAGAGAACAAGAGAATTCTGAGGAGCAGGTTGGAGAAATGTTTAAAGACTTGTATATGAAGGGAAAGTCTTTCCATGAGCACAGGGTGGAGGAGGTAAAAATGTTAAAATATTAAGAGACACAGGGGATAGTCAACCCTTAATGTTGTGGGATAGTGATATTTGTTGTTCAAAGGGAGTGTTGCAGGAGAAGGTAATAATAAGTGGGGTTCATGGAGATGCTAAATCTATTCTGTTGTGAAAGGTAAATTTAAAAAGTAGATGGAAGATAGGTGAGGTTAGAATTGGAGTGGTTGAAAAAATACCCATTGCAGGAGTTCAATTTATTCTGGGTAATGATGTAGCTGGATCGCAAATGCTTGTGATGCCTATGGTAGTTGAGCAGCCTGTAGAAGCGTTTTCAGCAGAAGTGCTGCAGAAGGAACATCCTGGATTGTTTCCTGATTGTGTGATAACAAGATCAAAGGCTCATCAGGAAGAACAAAATAAGTAAGATAAGGAGGCAGTTCAAAGGCAAGAAGAAGGTGTTGAAATCCAAAACAAAAACAAAAATACCTGGAAAAACTCAGCAGGTCCGGCAGCATCGGCGGAGAAGAGCACAAGTGACGTTTCGAGTCCTCATGACCCTTCAACAGAACTAAGTATAAATAGGAGAGGGGTGAAATATAAGCTGGTTTAAGGGGGGGGGGTGCAAGAGAGAAGGGGGGGGTGCTTCTTGGGACAAGGAAGTAGTGATAGAAGGAGATAACCAAAAGATGTCACAGACAAAAGAACAAAGAGGTGTTGAAGGTGGTGATATTATCTAAAAGAATATGCTAATTAAGAATGGATAGCAGGACAAGCAAGGTAGCTCTAGTGGGGGTGAGGTGAAATAAGACTAAAAGGGCATAAAAGGTATAGATAAATGATCGGTGGAATACGTTAAAAATAATGGAAATAGGTGGGAAAAGAAAAATCTATATAAATTATTGGAAAAAACAAGGAAGAGGGGGTGTTTTTCTTTTCCCACCTACTTCCATTATTTTTAAATGTATTCCCATCCATTGTTTTATCTCTACCTTTTAGCCTTTTTTGATTCCTTCACACCACCCACCCCCACTAGGACTATCTGTACCTTGCTTGTCCTGCTTTCTACCCTTATTTATCACATTCCTTAGATAATATCACCACCTTCAACACCTCTTTGTCCTTTTGTCTGTGACATCTTTTAGTTATCTCCACCTATCATTGGCCCTCTAACCAGCTCTACTTGTCCCACCGCCCCACCCCCCCACCCCACCCCCCCCTTAAACCAGCTTATATTTCATCTCTCTTCTATTTTTACTTAGTTCTGTTGAAGAGTCATTTGGACTCGAAACGCTAACTGTGTTCCTCTCCGCAGATGCTGCCAGACCTGCTGAGTTTTTCTAGGCATCTGCAGTTTTTTGCTTTTATCTTAGTGATGAAATCCAATTCGCTGGCAATGTTTTTGATAACATTGTTCAGGAGGAAGGAGTGCAGGAGAGTTCAGCTGAAGTGTTTAATTCAAAGACGTTAGTGGAGTTACAGGAAAATGATTTACAGTTAAAACAGTTATATCAGAAAGCTTATTCAGAAACCAAAGCAAAATGTATTCCAGTATGTTATTATCTTCGAGGGAATATATTAATGAGAAAGTGGTGATCGGATTACATCTCAGCAAATGAAAGCTGGAGGGAGGTGCATCAGATTGTTATCCCATTAGGGTATAGAAATTAGATTCTGAGGATTGCTCATGAAATTCCAATGGGGGGACATTTAGGAATTAGGAAAAGATACAGAGGAATTTTTTTGACCAGGATTGCATAGGGATATAGTCAAATTCAATAGAACCTGTCATATATGTCAAGTAACAGGAAAAGCACAAGCAGTGATTAAGCCTGTGCCTTTAATTCCAACACCAGCATTTGAAGAACCTTTTACCAGGTTCATGATTGTGTAGGACCCCTCCCTAAGACTAAAAATGGAAATCAGTACTTATTCACAATAACAGGTGTGTCTACCAGGTTTCCTGAAGCGATACCTTTAAGAAATATTAGAACTAAGAAGATTGTGGAGAAGTTAATTAATTTTTTAACAATAAATGGTGTACCTAAAGAAATACAATCAGATCAGGGGTCAAATTTCATGGTCACAGCTGTTTAAGGAAGAAATGAACAGTTTAGGGACAAAAGAGTTTAAGTCAACAGCTTACCATCCAGAGTCACAAGGAGCTTTGGAAAGATGGCATTAAACTTTAAAAACTATGATGAGAGCATACTGTCAGGATTATGCACAGGATTGGGATACAAGAATTCCATGTTTATTATTTGCTATTAGAGACGTTACTAATGCATCGACTGGTTTTAGCCCTTTTGAACTAGTTTATGGTCATGAGGTAAGGGGGCCACTGAAATTGATTCATGAGAAATTGATGGGTCGAAATCCAGAAACTACTTTCCTGGGTTACGTATCAAATTTCAGGGAACGATTGAGCAAAGCATGTCAGTTGGCTAGGGACATTTAAAGATATCACAACAAGTGATTAAAGTGAAAGCAGATAAGGAGGCTAAAAGTCGCATTTTTGTTACTGGAGGGAAAGTATTAGTTTGTTACCAGTACTAGGGGATTCATTAAATGCAAGATTTAGTGGGCCTTACAGGACTGAAGAGAAATTGAGTGAAGTAAATTATTTAATAAATACTCCAGATAGCAGAAAGAAGCAAACGGTGTGTCATGTAAATATGCTTAAAAAGTACTTTGACAAGAAAGAGGAACAAAAAGAAGAGTTAGTGGTGGTGGATGATGAGAAAGAGGTAGAAATGCAGGACTCTGAAATTGATTTTCCTCTAATCAAATTGGATAATGAGGGGGTGCTTGAAAATTTAAATGAAATATTGAGTTACCTTCCAAGCAAGGTCAAAGTGCTTTGGAAAAGCTATTGCAGTCACACAAACCTATTTGTGGAAATAAACTGGGAAAAACACATTTAGCTTTACATGATGTTTGTATAGAAATATCATCTTCATTGAGGCAACAACCTTATAGATTAAATCTGGCAAAGTTATCACAAGTACAAAAACAAATTGACTTCATGCTTCAAAATGTTATCATTGAGTCTAGTTGCAGTAACTGGAGTTCGCCTATTGTACTGGTACCGAAACTGGATGGAACACAAAGACTGTGTGTGGATTATTGAAAAGTGAATGCGATTTATATTGATGCTCTAATTGTTTTCAGTCAGATGTGGGAGGAGCATTTACAGCATCTGGAAGAATTATTTACTCGACTACAAGAAGCTAATTTGGTGATGAACTTGACTAAAAGTGAATTTGCAAAAGCGCAAGTTATGTTTCTAGGCCACACCATTGGACATGGTAAGATGGCTCCGAGAGATAGTCATAGAGTCATAGATAGTCATAGGGTCATAGTCTACAATACAGAAAAAGGCCCTTCGGCCCATCGAGTCTGTGCTGGTCAAACAAGCACCTAACTATTCTAATCCCATTTTCCAGAACTAGTCCCATAGACTTGTACACCATGGCATCGCAAGTGCACATCCAAATACTTCTTAAATGTTATGAGGGTTTCTGCCTCTACCACCCTTTCAGGCGGTGAGTTCCAGATAACCACCACACTCTGGGTGAAAAGATTCTTCCTCACATCCCCTCTAAACCTCCTGTCCCTTACCTTAAATCTAAGCCCCCTGATTATTGATCCCTCCACCAAGGGGAAAAGTTCCTTCCTGTCTACCCTACCTATGTCCCTCATAATTTTATACATCTCAATCATGTCCCCCCTCAATCTCCTCTGCTCCAGGGAAAATAATCCCAGTCTATCCAATCTCTCCTCATAACTAAAACTCTCCAGTCCAGGCAATATCCTGGTAAATCTCCTTTGCAATCTCTCTAGTGCAATCACATCCTTCCTATAATGCGGATTCCAGAACTGCACGCAATACTCTAGCCGTGGCCTAACTAGTGTTTTATACAGTTCCAGCATAACCTCCCTGCTTTTATATTCTATGCCTCATCTAATAAAGGCAAGTATCCCTTGTGCTTTCTTACCCACCTTATCTACATGTCCCACTACCTTAAGGGACCGGTGGACATGTACACTAAAATCCCTCTGATCCTCGGTACTTCCCAGGGTCCTACCGTTCATCGTGTATTCCCGTACCTTGTTTGTTCTGCCCAAGTGCATCACCTCACACTTATCCGGATTAAATTCCATTTACCACTGATTAGCTCATCTGACCAGCCTGTCTATATCCTCCTGTAATCTAAGGCTATCCTCCTCACTATTTACCACCCCACCAATCCAGGAACTTCCTGATCAACCCTCCTACATTCAAGTCTAAATTGTTTATACATACCACAAAAAGCAAGGGACCCAACACCGATCCCTGTGTGGAACCCCACTGGACACAGACATCCAGTCACAGAAACACCCCTAGACCATCACTCTCTGCTTCCTGCCACTCAGCCAATTCTGGATCCAATTTGCCAAATTGTCTTGGATCCCATAGGCTCTTACATTCATTATCAGTCTCCCATGCGGGACCTTATCAAAAGCCTTGCTGAAGTCCAAATAGACTATGTCAAATGCATTGCCCTCATCTGCACACCTGGTCACCTCTTTGGAAAATTCAAAATGGTCAGATATGACCTCCCCTTAACAAAACCATGCTGACTGTCCTTGATTAATTCCTGCCTCTCCAAATGTAGATTAGTTTTCCCACCACTGAGATTGGACTGACTGGTCTGTAGTTCCCTGACTTATCCCTTCCTCCCTTCTTGAATAACAGTACCACACTGGCTGTCCTCCAGTCCTCTGGCACCTCTCCTGTGGCCAGAGGGGTATTGAAAATTATTGCCAGTGCCCCGGCTATCTCTTCCCTTGCCTCACTCAACAGCCTGTGATACATTTTATCCGGGCCCGGAGATTTATTTACCTCCCAGACCATTTAAGAGTCTCCTCCCTTTCTAAGCTAATTTCTTGAATTATATCACAGTCCTTCAGCCTGATTTCCATACCCATGTCATCCCTCTCACTTGTGAACACCAACAAAAAGTATTCATTTAGAACCCTACTTACATCTTCGGGCTCCACACACAAATTATCACTATGGTCCTTAATGGGCCCTACTCTTCCCCTAGTTACTCTCTTACTCTTAATGTACTTGTAAAATAACTTTAGAATTTCCTTTATTTTACCTGTCAATGTTTTTTCATGCCACCTTTTTGTTCTCCTAATTTCCTTTTTAAGTTTCCCCCTACACATTCTATACTCCTCTTAGGCGTCCGCTGTTTTGAGCCCTCGGTTTCTGCCATAAGCCTCCTTTTATCTCTTTACCCAATCCTGTATATCCCTCAACATCCAGGGTTCCCTGGATTTGTTGGTCCCATCTTTTGTCTTCACTGCAATATGTTGGCCTTGTACTCTCCCTATTTCCTTCTTGAATGAGTCCCACTGCTCTGACACAGATTTACCTAAAGTAGCTGCTCCCAGTCCACTCTGGCCAAATCATATCTGACCTTAATAAAATTGGTCTTCCCCTAACTTAGAACTCTGATTTCTGGCCCATCCTTGTCCTTTTCCATAACAACCTTGAATCTAACGAAGTTATGATCACTATCTGCAAAATGCTCCCCCATTGATATCTCTACCGCTTGCCCGGCTTCATTCCCCAAAATTAAATCCAGGACTGCCCCCTCTCTTGTAGGATCTTCTACGCACTGGCTTAAAAAGCTCTCCTGGATGCATTTTAAGAATTCTGCTCCCTCTAAACCTATCACACTGTGACTAACCCAGTTAATATTGGGGAAGTTGAAATCCCCCACTATTACTACCCTATTACTTTTATACTTCTCTGAAATTTGCCTACACATCTGCTCTTCTATTTCTGACTGTTTGGGGGCCTATTGTACACTCCCAGCAATGTGATTGCTCCTTTTTTGTTTTTCAGTTCTACTCATATGGCTTCGTTTGAGGAGCCTTCTAAGATGTCATCCCTCCTTACTGCTGTAATTGATTCCTTGATCAATATTGTGATACCCCTTCCTCTTTTACCTCCTTCCCTGCCTCAACTGAAGATCCTATATCCTGGAATATTGAGCTGCAAATCCTGCCCCTCTCTCAACCATGTCTCTGTGACAGCAATGACATTATACTTTGCATAGATGCAAAAGTCAAGGCTATTGTGGATTTCCCAGTGCCTACAGCAAAATGAGAAGCTTTGAGATTTCTGGGCATGAGTGGGTTTTACCAGAAATTTGTACCAAACTTTAGACAAGTGGTTTCTCCACTGACTGAATTATTAAAAACAAACAAGAAGTTTCAATGGACACTGGAGTGTCAGACGTCATTTGTTAGTTTGAAAACTGTATTAACTACGACACCAGTATTGGCAGTACCCAATTATGCCAAGCAATTCACATTGGCTTTTGACGCAAGTGATTTAGGCATCGGGGCTGTACTATTACAAGAAGCTGACACTGGAATTGAAAAACCAATAGTGTATTTTTCCTGGAAACTGAATGTAGATCAGAGAAGATATTCAATGATTGAGAAAGAGACTTTGAGCATCTGAGCGTTAGCATTGCAGCATTTTGAAATTTATGTTGCAAACAATTCATCAGAAACAATTGTTTATATAGATCATAATTGTTTGAAGTTTTTGGACAAATTTCAAGACAAAAGTGCAAGGTTTTTCAGATGGAGTCTATTATTACAACCATTTAATCTACATATTATACATATTGCTGGAAGAGAAAATCTGTTCGCAGATACATTATCAAGAGTTTGAAGCTTAAAGGAAAATGGGACATTTAAAAAAAAAACCTGGGCACAGAACTGGAGCAATTTCTGTTGACACCAAGGACTTGCATATATATTTATGTAATAGTGTAATGAGTATAGGAGATAGTGCGAGATGGGTTATTAAAATGAAGTGGTCATTTAGAATTATGATGGTTTATTTTTTGATAAGGAGGGGATGTCATGAAGTTATTAATGTATATAATGTTTTGGAAAATATTTTTCTTTTAAAATAAAGGTTAGTCTATGGGTGTGTCTTAATTGGATTGAAGCCAGCTAGTCTGGATGCTTTGGTATGTACTAGTTTTGATATGTAAGAGAGGTAGCGTGCATTTGCATTTTTTGAACAGAGCATTCAAGAAGTGGGTGAAAACTTGCTGCATTTCTAACAGCTACTAAGCAAAATGTTTATATTATTAATAAAATTGGTACAGTGAATGGGATTTCATTGGTAAAAGGTAAAGTTCAAAGAGACTGGTGAGACAATGAGAATTTGAATTCAATCAGTGGTGGTAGGTATAAGTTCAGTAATTTTTGGATGTGCAGGCAGAGGCAATGTAAGATCAAAAGGCAGCTGCAAGCCTCCAACTGGCTCCACAGTGAAAAGAACCTCATTTTGAATTTGTAAGGTGAAAATGCTTTGCCTGGTGTTTGGTTAAGTCTATGAGTTGCTGTTGCCTTAATGGAAATTAATTTGTAGCTATGTGTACATATATTTTAACCTGTGTAAATTAATAAAGTGTTTCATTTAGTTTAATGTAAAACCTCAAGAACTGATGGTCTGATTCCTGAATTTAAGGTTTCATCACAAACATAACGCTTAAAATTATAGGTTATGACAGTTGTTTAAAGTTTACCTCTGGAATTTTTAAATAACTCCACTTTACCAACAGCATCGGCCATAACATGTTGTTTTTGGTGCCTAGGTTGATGCCAGGTGGTCCATCTGGTTTCATTCCTTTTAGACATTTTAGTGGTTTGATACAACTGAGTGGCTTGCTAGGCCAGTTAAGAGTCAACCACATTGCTGTGGGCCTGGAGTCACATGTAGGCCAGACCAGGTGAGGATGGCAGATTTCCTTCCCTAAAGGGCATTAGTGAACCAGATGGGTTTTTACGACAATCAACAATGGTTTCATTGTCATCATTAGACTCTTAATTCCAGATTTTAATTGAATTCAAATTCCACCATCATGGTCGGGTTTGAACCCAGCTCCCCAGAGAATGATACTAGGGGCATGATTTTACATTCCACGGGCGGGTGCCTTGGGCGAGTGTCCCAATGTCATTGTGCACTCGCACAATTTTTCAGTTAGCGGGCACACGAGAGAGTCGGCAGCGCACCTGCCGACAATTAAGTGACCTATTAAGGCCCTTAATCAATTAATTTAAACCTATTTCTCACTGCCCATACAACCTTACGTTTGGCGGGTGGGCAAATCAGCCAAGCAGCCTTTTGAATTTTTAGCAAACCTCATCCACGGGCGGGATGAGGTTTCCACAATTAAATAAAAAATAAATATACATTTTTGGGCAGAATTTGTATTACGTTCGTGTTATTGTGAGGTAGTTCCATGTCGGGACATTTTTTTCAGATTTTAAAAACCTTTATTTTGCAATTTAAAATAGTTCAGCTCCCTAAGGCAGCTCCCTGCCTTCAGGGAGCTTTCAGTATGCGCTCTTCACCCCGCGTATGTGTACACTTTTGCGCTCACCCTCCTCCTGCCACCACCCCAGCAGCGCTGAGCCTTTCAGTGCACCTTTCACACTGGCTGCCTGTTAATTAGCCAGCCAGCATGAGATCGCGGTCAGGGAGAATTGCGGGCAGTGGATTGGAACGGGGAACCTGGGCCTGCCTGCTGCGCACGCCCAACAACCCAAAAGTCCTGCCCTGGGTCTCTGCATTACTAGTCCAGTGACAATAGCACTACCAAACCACCTCCTCTTGTCTGGCCTACATGTGACTCCAGGCCCACAGCAATGCGGTTGACTCTTCAATGCCCTCTGAAATGGCCTAGCAAGCCACTCAGTTGTATCAAACTACTAAAATGTCTAAAAGGAATGAAACCAGACGGACCACCTGGCATCAACCTAGGCACCAAAAACAACATGTTATGGCCGATGCTGTTGGTAAAGTGGAGTTATTTAAAAATCCCAGAGGTAAACTTTAAACACACTAAATCAGGACGTCTGAAACACAGACTGACCATCTAAAACTGGCACTGTATGATGTTCTACCATTCCTCTAGGATGAAATGGATTAATTAGGAATTGACAACCATGACGAAGTTCTCTGTCGATCTTCACTAAGTGCATTACTCAATGATATCTCTTACTTCCTACCACATACAAGGTACAGGCAGACGGACAGGTTCTCGCACAATGAAGGACTAAGACAATTATTCACTCACCTTCGGAAATTGGTAGGTTATCTGTGGCTCGTATGTTGCACTGGACTTCTTTAGAGAAACAACCACCAGATATTCAAAGAACTGTGCTGAATATCGGGACACATCTTGTTCTGGCGTCTTCTCTTCAACTGAAATGCTTCTCTCGATGCCTGTTTTAGAAATACAGGATACGCAATTTCTGACTTTCGGTCTTAAATTCCATCTGGTTGATCTCAACATCCTGTTTATATTGTCAGTGATCTTCTCTCCTGCTCCATGTCTGACAGTCACTGATCTCTAACTCTGTTCCGTGTATGACAGTCACTGATCTCTAACCCTGTTCCGTGTCTGACAGTCACTGATCTCTAACCCTGTTCCGTGTCTGACAGTCACTGATCTCTAACCCTGCTCAGTCTCTCACCGTCAATGATGACTTGTTGAATCTGTTCCTCTTATACGTATAGAAGGTTTGGGGCTTTCCCACATTAACAAAGTACTCCTCCTCTCTCCTGATTCATAAACTGATTGTGACCCGGCACTGGTGAACGCTGTTATCCAGGGCGCTGGGAAACTGGGATATTTTGATTAAGGCTCTGGGGTATAGGGCAGTACAGGACAAGAGTAAAAGAGCTGAAAGTTGATGTTAGCAGCTCAGTCCCAAGTCAGAAAGATGCAGCCACAGTCCGTTACACTCCGGCTGCCTTTTAATGGATTTGATAGGAATGTTTTTTTTTAGATTCCTTTACTGAAGTCTTAATATTCAGTTACAAATGGAACTGATGCTGAATTGCTAAACACACTTCAAATCCAGCCCGCATGGAACACAGGAATCTCTCTCTCTCTCTCTTTCTATTGGCTGAGCGATGGAATGCGATCGATTGCAGCAAAAATCCAGAATGAAAACAGGATGACAGGGTAAGATGATCCAGAATTCAATGTTAAATTGGCAGTCTCAATCAGAGAGAAGCTGGTGTGGGAGATCAAAATATGGATGAGTATTGCTGAGGCTGCATCCTCATGTTCATTGGTCTGGGCTCAGCATACAAAGTGGAAGCAGATTGGCTCATGGACTGTGCAACACATCCACGAATAACCACCATGGGTCATTGTCCTTGGAAATGAAGCTCTACTGCTCATATTTTACATCACACTGTTCATCCATCATTCCTCTTCTTGCTGACCTACATGTGCTCCTCATGCTGCAATGCCTTGAACATAAAATTTTCATTCTTGTTTACAAAGTCCTCCATGGTCTGCTGCCGTCCCCGCCCCCTTCCCATCACTACAACCTTCAGGGAGAGAGCTGCATTCCTCCAATTCTGGACTCATGCACATCACCAACTTTCATTGCTCCAGAATTGCAACTGTGGCATCTACTGCCTGGGTCCCAAGTCTGAAATTCCCTCCCCAAACCAGGAGGAGTAGGAACTGTATGAGCCTGGAATGGATAAAAGAGCAGCAGCCTGGAGCAGGCCTGAGACCAGGAGGAATGGGGCCGGAGTGGATGGTGACAGAGGACGGACTGCATTTGGAAAAATCAAAGCCTAGCATTACAGGAAAGCAGCTAAGTGACTCATTGGTGAGTATCTCTTTTTTTCTGATCTCTTTCTCCCTCCAAACTAGGGCATTGGTCTAAACTGTGAATTTTTTTAAAAATTCAGTCCTAGAAGTAACTTAAGTCATAGGCCTGAATTTTTCGCTTGGCAGGCGTGTGTGATCAGCGGGCCCGAGAGTGGTCCGCAAATGGATCACTGACCACGATCGGCCCCCGACCGTGATTTCACGCTGGCTGGCCAATTAACGACCAGCCAGTGTGAAATACTCATTGGAAAGCTCAGTGCTTCCGGGGTGGAGGTGGGAAGAGGGCAGGCAGTGACGTCACTGTCGAAAAGATATAATAATTTTCATAATGTTATTGGAATTTATTGTAAAATAGAGTAATAGTGGGATGTGTCTATGTGTGTGTGTGCGATTAATTAAATTAGAGTCAGCTAGTCTGGGTGGTTTGATCTAAGAGAGGGTAGGGTTGCAATGTTAATTAGATAAACATGGGGAAGTTTAGAAACATAGGTGTCAAGGGAACATTTGCATGTTGAAATAAACCAGGCCAGACTGTTTTCAAAGGTGGGGTGAAATGTGTCACCTTGCTAGATGAAGTTCAGAAACAATGTGTTTATTTTTCCCAAAGTTTACTGGTAAAACTTAGTGCTATAAGAGGGCTTTATTATCAAGGAAATAAAGTCCATAGTGAAACAATGGGTAATTGCATTCAAAGAGGACAATATGTATAAAGGAGTGAAGGCTGTGCGTAAGGGAAGGCATTTGTAAGATCTTACATGTATGAAAAGCCTTCAGCATCTATGCCTCAAGCTGCCATCTCCATGGACTGAAGTTAAGAAAACTCGCTCAGAAGTTGACTTGTTCAGGGTATCATGTTTCTTTGACTGAGTCTTTTAAAATCTGAGTGTCTTACTGTTGCCTTAACAAAAGTGTAACTGAGTGTTAGATTGATTAGGGGATTTAGAAGTTATCATAGTAGTAACTTGCAGATCTATGTATGTATTTAAAATCATGTCTCTTATCAATAAATGTTTAATCTGGTTTTATAAAAACCTATAAGACTTGGTGGTCTTATTACTACTGAATTCAGGACAAGCATCTCGAAAATTATACAGATTAAAAATTAATTGTGATAGTTGTTTCAAGTTTCCCTCTGGGGTTTGAACAGCTCGGCATTTACTATCTGCTGTGTCATAACATAGTTGGGGCTCTTTGTGGAATATATTTGAAATTCACTCACTTTTTTGTGAATCTTAAGGTTACAAGTATGAGAAGCACTTTGAATTCAGGAGTTGGTATGAGGTTTTTTTAAGTGCTGAGACTGCAATATGGCTTTGGCAGTTTCTCATACTTGTCTGGGAGTTGAAGTTATGACTTTGGCTGGTTTACAAAAGGTAACTAAAGTTAAGTTAATGGAATTGGTGGATAAATTACAATTGAGGTTACCTGCAGGGGCTAAGACAGCAGATATAATTGAAGGTATAGCACAGCATTTAAAGTTGGAAGTGATACCTGACACTAGTGACAGCTGGAGATAGTGAGAGTTCAGTTAGAAATGAAGAAACTTGAATTTGAACAAGCAAAGGAAATGAAAAAACTTGTGCAAGAGGCAGCAGAAAAGGAAAGGGCAGAAAAAGATAAAGAAAGGGCATTTCAAAGGGAGCAAGCAGAAAGGCCAAAGAAAGAAAGGAATCTGGAACTGGAATTCCAGAGAAGAGAAAAGGATAAAGAAAGTGAGGCAAGGGAAAGAGAGAAGGAAGAAGAAAGGGCATACCAGCTTAAAAGGCTGGAAGTTAAAAAAGAGAGCTCAGATTCTGAGGAAAGTTCTGATGAGGAAAAAACCTTTAACCTAAAATCCAGCGGGGAGTTGTTTAAGTTTGTACAAGCTCTTCTAGAGTTTGAGAAAAAAGATGTTGAAACATTCTTTATTTCATTTGAGAAGTTAGCCAAACAGATGAAATGGCCACAGGAAAACTGGACATTGTTGTTACAATCCAGGTTGGTGGGTAGAACACGAGGTTTACGCTTCGCTGTCAGAAGAAATGTCAGTGAATTAGGATGTGGTGCAAAGGGATATTTTGAGTGCATATGAGTTGGTTCCTGAGGCATACAAGCAGAAATTTAGGAAAATGAGAAAACAGCCTGGGCAAACTCGTACTGAGTTTTAAAGAGTAAAACAAAGTAATTTTGACCGGTGGATACGGGCATTAAAAATAAAGACAACATATGCAGCTCTTAAAGAAGTAATTGTTTTGTAAGAATTTAAAGATTCAATTCCTTCGGAAATCAGAACACATGTAGTGGAACAGAAGGTTCAAACTGTAAGACAAGCAGCAGAGATAGCTGATGTTTATGAGTTAGTTTTTGGAGTTAAACCTTCTTTTTGCCACCCTTTTAAATCAGAAAAAGATAGAAAGTGGGAAGGTGAAAGCAAGGTGGGTAGTCAGGGAAGGGGAGTAGGTGGAAATTCCCAGGATGTTTTTTCTCAGAATAGGAAGGACGGTGGTGAGAGTAGAAGTGACATGAAAATTGAGGTGTTTTCATTGTAATAAAGTTGGACACACATGCTGGAAATTGTAGGGAAAATCTGTAGGAATTATAGGGGTGCAGAAAGGTACTGGATTTAGAAGTACTGTGGGTTCTGAGGTTCTGGCACAGGAGAAACCAGTGGTTTGTGTGCTGGTGAAACAGGGAGATTCAGTGAAAGGTAAAGAAGTGGGAATGTGTTTACAATTTACCAAAAATAATTCAAGGAGCAGGTTTCAGAAATGTTTAAAGATTTTGTATGTGAAGGGAAAGTCTTTTCATGTGTACAGGGTGGAGTAGGTAAAGGTATTAAAATGTTAACAGACACAGAGGCAAGTCAATCCTTAATGTGGTGGGATGGTGATATTTGTTGTTCAGAGTGTGTATTACAGGAACAGGTGATAATAAGTGGGGTTCAAGGAGATGCTAAACCTACTCCATTGTGGAAGGTAAATTTAAAGAGCAAGTGGAAAACAGGCAAAGTGACTGTTGGAGTGGTGAAAAATTACCCATTGCAGGGGTTCACTTTATTCTGGGCAATGATTAAGCTGGATCACAAATGTGGTTGATGTCTATGGTAACTGAGCAACCTATAAGGTGCCATCAACAAAAGTGTTAGAGAGAGAGCATGTTGGATTGTTTCCAGATTGTGTGATAACGAGATCACAGGCTGATAGGTTAAAATAAGAAAAACAGGAAGGACAGGCAGTTCAAAGGCAGGAAGAAGGTGTCGAAATTAAATTAGCTGACACTGTGTTTGATAACATTGTTCAGGAAGACTAAAGGACAATTCATCTGACGTGTTTATCTCAAATGAAGTTACAGAAGAAAAGATTTGCAAATACAACATTTATATCAGACAGCTTAGTCAGAAACAGAGGGAAAATGTATTCTAGAATGTTATTACCTTAAGGGTAATACTTTAATGAGAAAATGGAGGCTGTATAAGGTTTCGGCAAATGAAAAGCTGGAAGGAGATACATCAGATTGTTATCCCATTAGGGTATAGAAATAAAATTCTGAGGATAGCTCATGAAATTCCAACAGGGGTCATTTAGGAATGAGAAAGACACAGGTAAAGATACAGGAACATTTTTATTGGCCTGGGTTGCATAGTTATGTAGTCAAATACTGTAAAACACGTCACACATGTCAGGTGATAGGGAAACCACAAGCAGTGATTAAGCCAGCACCTTTAAGTCCAATTCCAGCATTTGAAGAACCTTTTATTACGGTCATGATTGATTGTGTAGGACTAATCCCCAAGACTAAAAGTGGAATCAGTATTTATTGACAATAATGGATGTGTCTACCTAATTTCCTGAAGCAATAGCTTTGAAAAACATTACAACAAAGAAGATTGGTGAAGAGTTAACTAATTTTTTACAATATATGGTTTACCTCAAGAAATACAATCCAATCAAGGTTCAAATTTTGTGTCACAGGTGTTTAAGGAAGTAATGAACAGTTTGGGGATGAAACAATTTAAGTCAACAGTTTATCATCCTGAGACACAATGGGGCTTTGGAAAGGTGAGCCCAACCAAAAAAACTATGATGAGAGTGTATGGTCAGGATTATCCACAGGATTGGAATAGAGGAATTCCATTCTTGTTGTTTGTTATTAGTGATGCTCCTAATGCACCTCTTAGATCTGAAGAAGAATCATAAGGACTTAAAATGTTAACTTTTTTTTCCTCTGCACAGATGCTGAGTTTTTAAAGACGTTTCTGTTTTTGTTTCAGATTTCCAGCATCCACAGTATTTTGCTTTTCTCCTAATGCATTGACTGGTTTTAGTCCTTTCAAACTAGTCTATGGTCATGAGGTAAGGGGACCACTGAAATTGATTTATGAGAAATTGGTGGGTCAAAATTCAGAAACTACTCTCCCGGATTACATATCAAACTTCAGAGAGAGATTAGACAGAGTGTGTGAGTTAGCTAGGGAACATTTAAAGATATCACAGCAAGTGATGAAAGTGAAAGCAGACAGGAAGCTTCGGCTCGGAATTTTGTTGCTGGAGAAAAAGTGCTAGTTCTGTTACCCATGCTGGATGACTCATTAAAGGCAAGGTTTAGTGGGTCTGAAAAGAAACTTAGTGAAGTAAATCATTCAATAAATACTCCAGATAGAAGAAAGCAGAGGGTGTGTCATGTACGTATGCTTAAAAACTTTGAAAGGAAGTGTTAGTGGTGGTAGATAAAGAGAAAGAAGTAATGAGGGTTCTGAAATTAATTTTCCTCTAATTAAATTGGATAATGAGGGGGTTCTTAAACTTAAGATGAACTTGATAACCACTACACTACAGAAACAATGTATAATGAGTGTCAGCACAGAGCAGGTTGAAACATTAATTGAAATTAATACTTTAAACAAGGTACTAAGTAGATTCTAAATTAGGGAGCAAAGGTTTTGATTTTCTTTGTATGATGGATGGGCAGCTGAAACCTATTGTTTACAATCAGACAGCATGTGGGACAAGCAGGACCACGTGTATAGGAAATGTCTCCACCTGTTTCAACTCAAACATAGGGTTTCTAACAGCTGGGGCAACTGGAGTCACTGTGGAACATCAGGGCAGCAGTGTTTCCTTGATGTTCCAGGAGGTGGCCAGCCCACAGGCAGAGAGAGTTCCACACAGTAGATAGGCCATCCGGAAATGTAGGAAGATGCAGCAAGTGCAGGGAACTTTGGGGCATGTGCCACTTTCAAACCTCCTCAGAAGGAAAAACCAGTTCAAAATTGTCAAATCCCAGTAAAAATCAGTAATACAGTAAGGCTGGGGGTGATGATACCCAGAAGGATTCCAAAGTTAAGAGTAAAGACAGACAGGTGTTTCCGTAGCCGTCATGGTGAGTCCCATATGGTGTGTTGCCTCCAAGAGCCCAATGGTCAGATTTTCAGCAGCTAGAGAGGAATTGAAAGGTGGGATCTCGAAGGTAGGAATCTCTGGATTACTCCCAGCACCACCACTAGCAAGAGTACAACTTGTAAGATAGCAAGGATCAACGTGTGGCTCGAGACATGGTGCAGGAGGGAGGGCCTCAAGTTCTTGGGTGATTGGGACCAGATCTGGGGCAGAAAGCACCTATTGAAAAGGAATGGGTTGCACCTCAATGGGACTGGGACCAATACCATATTGGGGAGGTTGACTCGTGTGGGTGGGGAGGGTTAAAAATAATTTGGTGAGGGTTGGGCACCAGCATACAGAAGTGCAAAAGAGGAAAAAGATGCATAAAATGAGAGTGTTGGGCAGTACTGGACAAGGCAGTAGTACCATATATAGGAGCAGACTAAGAAGGATCCCGAGAGATGCAGAGATAGATTTACAATACATATAGGTAAACACACAAAGTATGGTGAATAAAGTTGGTGAGCTACAAGCACAAATGGCCATGTGAGAATATGATGAAGTGGCAATAACAGAAATGTGGCTTAAAAATGGTGAGGACTGTGCGCTTAATATTTAAAGATATAAAGTGTTCAGAAAAGATATTGATGGAAAACAGGGAGTTAGGGTAACGGTATTGATTAGGGAAGACATTGTAGTGTTGGAAAGAAGGGATGTTCTTGAGGGACCAAGGACAGAATCCATTTAGTTAGAGCTGAGAAGCAGAAAGGTATGATCACATAACTGAGGGTATTCTTTAGGCTTCCAAATAGTGAGAGTGAGAGAGGAGCAAATCTACAGGGAAATCACAGAGATGGACTATTGAGTAGTGATATAGGGGAACTTTCATTCGTCAATTATCGATTGGGATAATGTTAGAGTGAAGAGTAAGGAGGAGGATGAATTTCTGAAATGTATGTTCTCAATCCAACTAGGAAGGAGGCATTGCAGGATCTGGTGTTGGGGAATGAGTAGGCAAAATGGTCAAGTCTGTGAGGGAATACTTAGGTAAGAGTGATCATTGTATCATAACGTTTAGCTTAGTAATGGAGCAGAGCAAGGAACAATCTAAAGGTGGACTTCTAAATTGGAAAAGGACAAATTACAATGGATTTGGAGGGGATCTCGCCATTGTAAAATTGAACTAAAGGTCGACAGCAAAAACTGCAATGTCACCGGTGAAAGCTAGGGGAACCAGATCCTTGTATGACGAGGGGCATAGAGAATATGATTAAAATTTTTTAAACTTGGTATGATGCATGTGAGATGATTTCTTCAAGCAAGAACCAAGTCAGATACAATAATTGGAGAAGGGAAGTGAATAAGAAATGGCGGTTAACATAAAATGGAACCCAAAAATATTCGACCAGCGTGCAAATAGGAAGCAGGCAGTAAGAGGAGAGGTGGTTGGGGAGGCTACTGGCAAAGGAGGTGATATGTGCTTAGAGGCGCAGGGAAGGCTGGAATACTGAATGAGTTCATTTTATCATTGTTTACTGAGGAAGAAGATGCTGATAAAATATTGGTAGAAGTGGAGATGGTAGAGATAATGGATGGGGTGAAAACTGCAGGATGTACTGGAAAGGATAATCGAGCTTAGAGTGGAAAAGTCTGATCCAGAGCGTTCACATCTAGGTTGTTAAGAGAAGTGGGGGTGTTGGGGTGATGATGGCAGAAGAGCTTACAATAATCTCCCAATCTTCCCTAGATACATGGGAGGTGTTGGGAGATTGGAAAGTGGAAAATGAGACACCCTTGTTCAGGAAAGGGTATAAGGACAGTTTTCTAGTAACCACAGACCGGTCAGTTTAACGTCAAACGTAGGTAAGGATTTAGAAACAATCTTCAGGGAAAAAATGAACAGATGTTTGGAGAAGTTTGCGTTAACTAAGGAGAGCCAGTGCAGATTTGTGTTTGACAAATTGAATTTTTTGATTAATTGAAAGGAAAGGTTGGTGGGAAATGAGGTGGATGTTGTCTGCATGTATTTTAAGAAAGTGTTTGACAAAGTACCACGTAAAAGGCTGGTTAACAAAATTGAGGCTCATGGAAAAGGTTGGTTAGTGTCAGCTTGGGTATAAAATTGGCTTAAGAACAGAAACAGTGAATGGTTATTTTTCAGACTGAAGGATGGTAGACAGTGTGGCTCCCTGAGAGTCAGTGATAGGAGGACTGATTTTTTTGATATGTATAATTGACTGGGTTATTGACAGTGAAATTTATTTGCCAATAATACCAAGCTTGGGGGTATAGCCACAGTGACGATGATACAGCACATAGATAGGCTAGCAGAATGGGAAAACAAGTGGCAGATGGAATTTAATACAGAGATATGTGAGGTGATGCATTTTGACTGAAGGGATAGGGAAAGACTACATAAACCTAATGACACAGCTCTAAAGGGTGTTCAGGGACAGAGGGACCTGGGAGATATTTTTTTAAAATTCATTTACGGGATGTGGGCATCGCTGGCTAGGCCAGTATTTATTGCCCGTCCCTAATTGCCCTTGTGCATCGATGTTAGAAGGGAGCAGGACATATTAAGAGAGTAGCTAGAAAATATCAGATCTTGGGTTTCATAAATAGAGTTATTGAGTACAAAAATAGAGAAGTCAGGCTGAACCTCTATGATGCTCTGGTTAGGCCACAACTAGAATATTGCATCAAGTTCTGGCCACTCTGCTTTAGGAAGGATGTGATGGTCCTTGGGAGGGTGCAGAGGTGATTTGCCAGAATGGTTCTAGGGATGAGGGGTTTTGGTTACAAGATTAGGTTGGAGCAGCTGGGGTTGTTCTCCTTGGAGCAAAGGAGATTGAGGGGAGTTTTGATAGAGGTGGACAAGATTGTGTACACCTTTAGATAATGTAGACAAAGAAAAGCTGTTCCCATTAGCTAATGGTACAATGACTAAGGGGACACAGATTTAAGGTTTTGGGCAAGAGATCAGAGGGATATGAGGAGGAGATTTTTTTTTTTCTTACACAGTGCGTGCTAATGACCTGGAACTTGCTGCTATTAGGGAAGCAGAGATGATCAATGATTCCGAAAGGAAATTTCTGGGACACTTGAGGGAAATAAACTTGCAGAGCTACGAGGCCAGAGTGGGTGAATGGGACTGACGGGACTGCTCTGCAGACAGCTGCCACAGTCTTGATGGGCTGAATGGCCTCCTTCTAAGTCTCTCCACCTCTCTCTCCTCCTTGAAGGCATTCAATAAGCCAACCTCTTTGACCAAGCCTTTGGTCACCTGTCCTATTAACTCCTTTTGTGGCTTGGTGTCAAAATTGGCTCAAATACTTTTCTGTTGGGCATATGGGTAAGTTTTACTATGTGCTATATAAAAGCAAGTTGTTGTTTGAATCAGAGGAAAGAATGCCGTAAATTTGTTGCACTTTCCTTTCTGCTTTGCCAATTCCCTTGCAGTGTTGGGATTGTTAGGGGAATTATGGTGGAGGTGGAGATATTTTCCATTCTGCACTATGAACAGTGTTGGGAGTTCCCTAAGCACCTGTGTTCATCGATGCTCACACCTCATGTGAGTCACACAGATCGAGAAAAAAACCAAAAGACTTGCATTTCTATAGCACCTTTCACAACCTCAGGACTTTCCAAAGTGCTTTACAACCAATGAAACACTTTCATTGTATGGACACTGTTTCAGTACAGGAAACCAAGCTGTAAATTTGCACACAGGAAGATCCCACAAACAGGAATACGACAATGGCCACAATCTTTTTTGTGATGTTGGTTAAGGGATAAATATTGACCAAAACACCGAGGATAACTCCCCTGCTCATCTTCAACATCTACCTGAGAGGGAAAATGCTCCCCAGTTTAATGTTTTATCCAACAGTGCAGCACTCCCTCAGTACTGGATAATATGCTCATCTCTGGAGTAGGACTTGAACCCACAGTTTCTGACCCATAGGTAAGATGTCAGCACTAAGCTAAGAGAGACACTGTGGAAAGTCCTGTACTAACTCTTGGTCAATGGTATCAGCTGGAGTGGCCATAGGCCTCACAACCCCTGAACTGGAGAGGTTTTGATGGGGTAAAACCCAGCCTGGCTGCTACCTCCTAACGGGCTATCCAGTGATACCTGCTAAAGATTGGATTTTGGGTGAACGGCCACTTGGCTGAGGTACAGGAAGGTGGTCAACACCTGGGAGACCCAACTCAACAAGTATAGGCCCCTTCCAGAGAGGAGGCTGGAACATTGAGGAAAACATGCTACTCATTGAATGATAAGAGAGCATTCAGTCCAGATAAGGAAGTTGCACGTGACTGAGTGGGACTGTGGTCTCACCAATAGCAACACAAAGCCCAGATATTCTGCATGGGTCTCCAGAGTCACTCGAGTCACATCTCTATGGTGACTTTTCCGCTTTTGAAGGACACTGTTATAATGCAGGAAATGTTTGTGCTTTGGAAGGGTCCACACAGAGCAATATGATAATAACCAGATCATCCATTTTAACAATGTTGGATGAGGAATAAATATCAGCTAGGGCTTTGGAGAGACCTTGCCTGTTATTCTTTAAATAATGCTGCGGGATCTTTTATATCCATCTGAGTAGGCAGACAGGGGCTCAGTTTGACATCATGTCTGAATCTGTCATGTGCCTGGAGAACCTCTAAGCTAAATAAATGTTTCAACCCTGTATGCCACTCAGACCTTACACCTGCATTCTCCCCTCTTTCCTGCCCAGAGGGAGATGATGTCCCAGGGGTACTGTTCCTTTCATTCAGGACATTTGAGTGGGGAACGCAAATCCATCCAAACTTATGCCAAATTCCCATTTCACACACTGAACAAGCTGTTCTTCTCTGGACTTGTCAGTTTAAAAGAATAGTTTGAGCAAGAAGCTTGACAGATCAAATCTTAGGATGTTACAGCCCAGAAGGAAGTAATTCAGCCCATTGAGCCTGTGCCAGCTCCTTGAAAGAAAGATTCAATTAGTCTCACTCACCTTTTTCCACATAGCCCTGCAATTTTTTTCTTTTCAAGTATATATCTAATTTCATTTTGACATTTTTTTTATGGGATGTGAGTGTCGCTGGCTAGGCCAGCATTTGCTGCCCATCCTAACTTCCCTTGAGAAGGTGGTGGTGAGCTGCCTTCTTCAGCCGCTGCAGTCCATATGGTGTTAGGGAGGGAGGTCCAGGATTTTGACATTGTAACAGTGAAGGAACCGCAAGATAGTTCCAAGTCAGGATGGTGAGTGGCTTGGAGGGGAACTTGCAGGAAATGGTTTTTACATAGGATTAACAGCACATAAACAGGCCATTCTCCCCAGCTAGTCCATGCTGGTGTTTATGCTCCACTTTAACCTCTCCTATTGTTTCTCATTGAAATCTACCATTATAGCCCTCTATTCCCTTCTCCCCCATATGCTTGTCCAGTTTCCCCTTAAATAAATCAAGATCACTCACTCCAATCACTTCCTATGATATTGAGCTCCAAAATATCACCACTCTTTGGGTAAAGCAGTATTTTCTGAATCTCCTATTGGATTTCTTGGTGACTATCTTATATTGACGACCTCTAGTTATGCTCTTCTCCACAAGAGGAAACATTCTCTCTGTATCCACTCTATCAAAACCTTTCATAATTTTAGGTCACCCCTCAGCCTCCTTTTTTCAAGAGAAAAGAGACCCAGCCTGTCGACCCTTTCCTGATATGTTAACGCACACATTTCTGATATCATCCTTGGACATCATCTCTGCACCTTCTTCAGTGCCTCTACAACCTTTTAATATGGCGACCAGAATTGCACGCTGTGTTGTAAGTGTGGTCTAACCAAGGTTCCATTGAGGTTTAGCATAACTTCCCTACATTTCAATTCTATCCCTCTGGAAATAAAACCTAGTGCTTGGTTTGTTCTTTTTATGGCCTTGCTAATCTGTGGTGTAATTTTTAGTGATTGATGTATTTGTACTCTGAGATCCCTTTATCTCTCTATTCCAACTAGACTTGCTCTTTCCAAGTAATAAGTCACCTCCCTATTCTTCCTACCAAAATGTACTACCTCACATTTACCTGTGTTAAACTTCATTTGCCAATTATTTACCCATTCTGCATGTTTATTAATGTCTTCCTGTAATCTGTTGCTATCCTCCTCAGCCCCCCCCCACCACCCCCCCCCCCCCCCCCACCAATTTGGTGCCATCCACAAATTTTGAAATTGTATGTTTGATTCCAAAGTCCAAATTGTTAATGTAAATTGTGAAATGCAGTGATCCCAGCAGTAATCCTTGTGGAACTCCACTTTACACCCTCTAACATTCTGAACTCTCACTCTCTGCTTTCTGTCTTGAAGCCAGCCAGCAATCCATTCTCCCACTTGTCTCCTAACTCCACATTCTCTAATCTTATCCATTGGTACATTATGCAGCACTTTATCAAATGTCTTTTAAAAATCCAGATAAATTGCACCTACCACTTACCATTGTCTATTCTTTCTGTTACCTCCTCAAAAAATTCAATAAGGCTGGTCAAGCAAGATTTTAAGGTAGTGGATTGGGTTTCAACCAAGTGGGTTACTTTATTGAATCTGTGGATCTGCTGGGGCTTAGTGGTAGTGCTGAGCAAGAAGGTTGTGGGTTCAACTTCAAGGATTTAAATCCATAATCCAGGCTGACACGCTAGTGCAGTACTGAAGGAGTGCTGCACTGTCAGAGGTATAGTCTTTTGGGTGAGATATTAGACCAGGGTTCCATTTGCCCTCTCAAATGAATATAAAAGTCCCATTGCACTATTCACGGAAGAAGGGAATTATCCCAGGTGTCCTGGTCTATATTTATCCCTCAATCCAAATCACTAAAATAGATTATGTGTCAATTATTTCACTTCTGTTTGTGGGAGCTTGCCTTGCACAAACTGGCTGCTATGTTTCCCACATTACAACAGTGACTACACTTCAAAAATACTGTGAAACATTTTGGAACATCCTGAAGTCATGAAAGGCTGTATAAATTTAACTTCTGTCTTTTCTTTTTTGAATCTGCTTCCATCAACCTTTCAGGCAGCATATCTAGATCAGAACAACTTGATTACTGACCCTCCTGCCAGTGGAAATAGTTTCTCCTTATTTACTTTATCAAAACTCCATAGGGCAGCAGCAGTTGAGAGTTGTTGTTACATTGCTATATATAGATAAATGCACACTCTGCAATGACAGTCTGTGTACAGCCAAAAAATAAGGGTCAAAAAGATCATGTTGGAATAGTGACATCACGTTCCTGGAAAATATCAGATTGCTATAGCAACCTTTCTGTATTCTGGCATCATTCATTCCACAGTCATAAATAAGGATGTTCCCAGCACTGGTGTTCCAAATTGCGGAATCTCTGGGACTTTCCATACTCACAACTGGTTGTCAACATGTGCACCTCGGCACAATATAGGATGGGGTGGTGAGGGTCTCTACACTCCAGCACAGCATGAGGTCCCTGTATACCTCCGACACTGATACCAACACACCAGTGTGAGGGAGGTGAGGGGCTTCACTTCTCATTTTCTTCCTGGTGTCACCCTTACTCAGTGGGTAGCATACTTGCCTCTGAGACAGAGGTCATGGGTTCATGGCATGCTTTAAAGAAACTTGACATTCCAGTGCAGTACTGAGGGACAGCTGCACTGTCAATGCTGTCTTTGAACCAAAGCACCATTTGTCACAGAGTAATTGTGGCACAGGAGGCCATTCATTGAGACTATTCTGGCTCTCTGTACAGCAATCATTGATTGCAAACATTAAACCACTGAATCACACTCCATAAATGAGTTAATCTCAATCTACAGGCCTCTCAACCTGCTCTCCAGATCACTCAATGCACCAACCCATCCTATTCTGCAGAACAATCAATTGCAATCCATGCACCATTCTATATCACTTCATAGATCTTCTAATCCGACTCAATAGATCATCCCAATCCCACTGTATTGACCAGTCATTCCCAGATGATCACTCAATCCCACTCCATTGACCCACCCAATCCCAGTTGATCACTCAATCCCGCTCCATTGATCATTCATTCCCAGATGATCACTCAATCCCGCTCCATTGATCATTCAATCCCAGATGATCACTCAATCCCACTCCATTGAGCTACCCAATCCCAGTTGATCATTCAATCCCGCCCCATTGCCGCACCTAACCCCAGTTGATCACTCAATCCCACTCCATTGATTTACTCAATCCCAGTTGATCACTCAATCCCACTCCACTGACCACTCAGTCTCACTCTACGTAATGTACTGACCTTTCTCTGTGCCCCGACCTCTTGCCCCCAGTGTCCCCCCTGCTCTGGGGCGCCCAAGCCCCCCATGCCAGGTGAGCCGCCTGAAGCTCCTCCGGAAAGCCGATGTGAACTCGCTCATGCCGCCAGCTCGGGCTCTGCAAAACAACACAAACAGGGGTGAACCGGGATCGGGAGCGCGAAGAAACATCAGCAGATCGGGAGCAGAGGAACCGGTTCCAGTCCGGAGTCAGTGCCCGGACTCCCCCGTTGCCTCCTCTCTGTCTCTACCCACCCCCCCACCGCGGATCCCCTCACCTGACTCTCCCCGGCTCTCCGCTCCCTGTTTCCGGGCTCCGGCTCCGGCTCCGGCTCCTTCTCACCGGCAGCCCCGCCCCGGGGAGCGGACAGGCGGGGAGTCCATCAGCATCCACCCGCCCCCCGGGTCACAGAGATCCGATAGGGACAATAAAACCAACACCACCCCGGCAGAACCCAAACTGGGGAAGGTCCTCTCTGGGTGGGGGGAGGGGGGCAGTGGGGAGGGGGTGGCCCTGTGGGTAGGGGAGGGGCGGGATTTGGGGGGGGGGGGGGTAGGGGGAAGGGCAGGGCACGAATGGGGGGAGCCTGTGGGTAGGGGGAGGGGTAATGGGCAGGGCCCTGTTTGGGGGGGGGGTCGAGGGGTTAGAGATTAGGGGTGCGGATGGGCATGATCCTGCTGGGGGGGTGGAGGGGCAATGAATAGGTTCCTGCAGGGGCTGGGTGGAAGGGCAGAGGGGGCTGATTCTGCCCCAGGGATGGTGAGGGGAAGGGTTCTCCAGCAGTGAGGTGAGGGGAAAGCAGTAGTCATGGCCCTGCAGTGGGTGTGGTGTTGGTGAGGGGATAAGGTTTCCCAGGTGGATGGTGTAGGAGGGGGCAGGGACCTCCCAGGATGTTGGGGGAGGCAAGGGGGGGGGGGGGGGGGTGGGTGGGGGGATGCAGGGTCCTCCCAGGGAGTGGAAGTGGGGTAGTGGTCTCCCATGGGTGGGAAGAGGGGGCAGAGCGAAACGGGTCTTCCAGCGGTGGGTGAGTTGTGGGAGGTGCCCATACCTCAGATGACAAAGATTTAATGGGATTGGGATTCAGGATAGGATAATGGGAACAGTGTCAGAAATAAAAATGATGTGTGTCAGATATTGGGAATAGTGATAATATACGATATTGGGAATTAGTCGTACTTATAGTGTTTATATAGGAATTCAGGATATCAGGATTATAGAATATTTGTATCTTTTCTTTTGCATAAAACATGAAAGGGTGTCCTAATTTAGGTTTTTTTAAGATGATAAAGTGAGATGATCCTGTCAATAGAAACTATTTTTTCTGGTGGATGGTGTCCAGAATAAGGGGCTGGAACTTGAACATTCAAGATAGGCTGTTCTGGGTGATGTCAGGAAGCAGTTCTTCATAATGGAATAGCGGATATTGGAATGCTGGAACCCTCTTCCCCAAAGCCAGGGTTCAAAGCATTTCAAGAGCAAATTGATAGGTTTTTGTTAGGCAAGGGATGCAAAATTAAGGAGGTAAACATAATTAAGATACAGTACATATTGGCCATGATCTAATTGCATGTTGAACAGGCTTGAGGGGCTGAATCGCCTCCTCCTGTCCCAATGTTCCTGTAGAAATAATGATGAAAGTGATTTAAGATGAACAGTAAACAAAGAGGATTAGCATGATGGTTCTGTGTTGTAAGTAATTCAGGAAGTTGTTTAAGAACAGGCTGCAGTGAAGTAAATTGTTTGATTTGATGGTTTTGAGTTTAAATGCTCTGCTGCTGTAGCTGAATTCTTGACAACTGATCTGTGAACCTGGTGAATATGGGGTTTAGTGTTGGAATTGATTGCATTTTGCCTCCCATCGAGGAAGTCTCGAGTTTGCTGCACATGAACTGCCTATTGCTGCCAGCTGAATGCCTGTGGATTTGTGACTTAGTTTGTCTGATCGACTGAGGAAATCTCTAGTTTGGTATTCAGTTAGCGGAACAATCCACAATATACATTGCCAACAGCCTGTATTATTAACTTTCTTTAAAAAAAGACAGTCACAAATAATGTCAAAAATCTCTGTGAATCAATATAGTTTTGGGCACTGAAATTAGTATCAAGCATGGACATGTGCAAGAAACACAATCAATCACAATCTTTGGAAAACCTCAAATATTTTTTTCTCTCTCAATTTAAGGATTTTGTTCCATCAAATTTGGGTGTGTTCACTGTCTGTTCACGGCTCCCTTCAAGTCAGCAGGGTCTCACTGCCTCCTCTTCAGCCCAATACAGCTATTCTATGTCTCTTCCCCTTGCCCATTCAGTGCCTCAACCAATCTGTGCACTACAATTCAATATGTTCTTTTATCTCCTTCACTCTGTCTCTCCAATACGCTTTGACCTGATATTTTCTGCTGATTGTCAAAGTTCCACTGCCAAAGACACAAGCCAGCCAACTCTGCTCTGGCAGGCAGTGGGACCCTGGTGGTGGTAGCCAATTAACATGCCACTGCCAGTGCCCCAAAGAGCTGCTGGGCCAATCAGAGAGCTGGAAGCTTGGCAGCACTATTGCTAGTGGCATTGCTGAGGCTACGTCACCAGCGAGAGGGCATCTCAATAGTCAGCCGCCCTTGCAGCCAATTAAGTATCTAAAGGGAATAGCCAGGAAGGTAGGCACTATAGGCTGGGGATGGTGGTGGGATTCATGGTGCACCAATGTTGGCTGGGAACAGGGGTGGCCATTGCCACCAGAGGTCCATGGGCCATGGAATACCCATCAAGGAGACACCCCCCACAACCCCAGGAACCTGCTGGGTGACCGCCAAGGTTTTACCTGGTGGTTCCTCATGGGATGATGGGCCCTCCCGAAAGTGCCTTGATCGGCTGTACAGTGGGCAGCTGTGCCACTGAGGCTCCCACTGCTGACAATATGCCACGGTGGCAGGAAGACATCAGACTCTCCTCCTGATATCTTGTTCCACCATACTGCCGCTCCTCCCACCTCCTCCCAACCTGTCTCCAATGGGCTGAAAAAATTCAGCCCTTTGTCTCTTCCACTGTCTATCTCACTCTCTCTCTCTTTGTCTCTGTCTCTTTCTCTTTCACTGTGTGTCTCTGACTCTCTGTTTCACCCCCCCCCCCCCTCTCTTTGTTTGCTGCTCTCTCTCCCACTATTTAATCCAGTTTTGTATCCCAGTCTGTGGGATTAAGATTTCACCACATGCCCCTCTGCACCAACTTGTCTAACCACTTCCCATCTGCTTACAATTAATAAGCAAAGTGTTCAAAGAAAATTTTTTTAAAAGGTGTTTAATGGCCCATTAAATTTTCTCCTGGGTTGCTCACAGCTCTTTGAGATTAAACTTAAATTCTTGGAAACACCAGGACAACCATGGAGGGTTGGCAACTGTACTCTGGACTCAGCTCCCCAGCCGTCTGTTCCCTCTCCTTCTCCTCCACTCTCTCTCCCTGCCCCAAATCTCCATCTTCACCCCATCCTATTCCCTCCCCTTCCCTTCCTGACTCCTCCCTGTTCTCCAGCTTCCCCCCCTCCACTTCCCTCTCCTCACCTCTTCCGTCTATTCTCTTCCCCTTCCCTCTACTCCCCTTCCCGTTCCTCTCCCCTCCACCTTCCCCCTCCTTCCTTCGCTCCCTCTTACACATGGTCCCTCAACGTCACCTCCTCCGCCTCCACAACCCCCAGCCTCAATGAGCCTGAGACGGGGGGCCACAGGTCAGGGAATATTTCTGTGGCAGCATGGCACAGATCTACATCTGTTTCCAGGACTAAGAGAGCCAGAACAAGGAGTGGGAGTGGGTGGTGCAGAAGGGCTGAACTAATTCATTGTGTGGGAACGGAGAGTTGGTGGGAGGGTGAAAGATTCACTTCTTCAAATTCACTCTGTCCTATTCCTAGCATAATACAACCCCTCCCTGCCTCTCATTCTCCAACCCTGAATCTGAGTTTATATTTTATAACTCCAAAGTTCATACTGTGTTTATCTATTGTGCAATGTATCGTTACTGTTGCTCATGTTCAGTGATGCATGTGATAAATATCTATTTCACTGCTTATACTTTACACAAGCCTCCATCCACACTAATGAATTCTTCCAACTGTACCCCCATATTCCATATTCTCTTCTCTCTCATGTATGCATCAAGTTTCCCTATCCGGGTATCACCTCCTACATTGTAGCAAGCTCCAAGCTCTCATCACTCGCAATGGAAAGACATTCCTGTTAAATTCTTTTTGATCCATTAGTGGTCGGGTAACACATTACCTTAAATTTAATACCCTTTTTTGAAAATCCCCCATTGTGTAGACCCTCCCTGCCTCTGTAGCTCCAGCCCTAGAACCCTTCAATGCTGGGCTCGCAAGCACCCCTCATGTAAATCCACCATTTGCGACTGTGCAGTCATCTGACTGAGCCCAAAGTGATGGCCTCTCCATCTCCCTCTTCCCTCCACCTCTCTCTCCTCCTTTCAGATGCTCCTTAACTCCAGCCCTCTGACTCAGCCTTTGTTCACCTGCCCTAATAGTTCCTTATATAATCAGTGTCAGATTTTGTTTGATTATTGCTTGTGAAGAACCTTGGGATGTTTTACAATGTTAAAGGTGCTACATAAATGCAAATATTTGTTGTATTTTATATTTATGGCCCCTTGTTCTGGAGTGGAGTTGCCAACCTCCCAGATTGTGCTGCCACCTTGTGAATTAAAGATTATACCCCAGGCCACTGCTACAAGCAACTGAAGAGAAAAATCATAAGGACACTTTAAAAACATGTGTTTTATTTATTTTCTTTGAACATTTTCAGAAATATCGTACATTTGGGGAAAAGTCTATATGATTGACAGTCTGGAATAATCCAGTCAGGTAATAAAGGGTCTGTCACTGTCCAATTGGAATCTAAAGATGGTGCAATGTGAGGATTAATGTGCCCTGTGCCCAATGGTGGGAGAGTGGGGGTCTGGGCTGGTTATTTGTTTGCAGGAGTCTGTTGGAGGGTAGGGAGCTCCATTGATTGTCCCCCTCGTTCCCTGTCAGTTCACTTGCCTTGCTGGCAGGTAAACGCACAACATTGTAAAATGAGCCAAACCCAGAGCCTGGGGCCCTGCCAGCACAGGTGCGGTACAGTGTCTTGTTTCAGCTTCGTCTGAACATGTCTGCATGAACAACCAGAGCCAGAACAAAAGAAAAACAGAGAAACTCAGCAGAGGGAACTGGGGCAGGGGTTAAAAAGTTACCCAGGGCAGAAGGAGAGCTCCCTGCAGAGCTTAACACCTTCTCCACCTCAACTGCACCAGTAACACTGACCAGTCTGCTGCTGAGGCAGGACTGATTGGTAGGGTTTCACAGACACAGGCGCTTACCCCAGGGTGGGTACTGAGCACACCTTGTATTGGAGAGGGCACCACCACCCCCAGGGTATATAATATGTATGCCCTTAAAAGAAGCACTCTTCATTTCTTTATCTCAAACTGAGTCCTTCTCTCTCCCTTTACACCATAATAGGAGAATAGCGCAGATAAAAACGTGGCTTAAGAGTTGGTGCAGGAGGGAGGGATTTGGATTCCTGGATCACTGGGACTGTTTCTGGGGAAGGTGGGACCTGTACAAGTGGGACAGTCTACATCTGAACCAGAGCGGGACTAACATCCTTGTGGGCAGGTTTGCTAGTGCTGTTGGGAGGAGATTAAACTGATTCCGCAGGGGGAGGGATGATAGCAGAATAGGGACACAGCATAATATAGTAAAATAATCAAGTCAGAGGAAGTACAGCTGCATTAAGTTTCAAGGGAGTAAGGGAAGGCTGGATGGCCTCTACTTTAATGCCAGGAGCATTACAGGTAAAATAGAAGAGCTAAGGGTAAGGATTGACACATGGAATTGTGATATAGTAGCCATCACTGAGACATGGTTGAGGGAAGGGCAGGATTGGCAGGTCAACATTCTGGGATATAGAATCTTCAGGCGAGATAGGGGAGGGGGTAAAAGAGGAGGAGGTGTTGCATTATTAGTTAAGGAGTCAGTTACTGCAGTAAGGAGAGATGATATCTTGGAGGGGGCATTGAATGAAACTTTGTGGGTAGAGATTAGGAATATAAAAGTGGCAGCTACATTGTTAGTTGTTTATTATAGACCCCTAGATAGTCAGCGGGAAATTGAGGAGAAAATATGTGCACAATTTGCGGAGGTGTGTAAAAAAAAAAATTAGGTGATTTCAACTTTCCCAACATTAATTGGGATAGACATAGTGTTAAGGGCTTGGATAGAGTGGATTTCTTGAAATGCGTACAGGAGAACTTTTTACATCAATATGTAGAGGGTTCAACAAGGGACAGCGCAGTGCTGGACCTAATTCTGGGGAATGAAGCCAGACTGAGGTGATGGTGGACGAGCATTTTAGTGATAGTGACCACAACATGGTACAGTTTAAGTTTGTTATGAACAAAGAAATCGACAAGTTGCAAAAAAATGTTTTGGATTGGGGGAGAGTGGATTTTAGTAAAATAAGGCCGGATCTAACCAAGGTTGACTGGGAACAGTTACTTGTGGGGAAATCTACAGAGGAACAGTGGGGGGTGTTGAAAAAGGAAATGGGGAGGGTACAGGCTCAACGTGTTCCCTCTAAGGTGATATGAAGGAGTAACAAGCCCAGAGAACCATGGATGACCAGAGATAATCAGGTGACGATGAGAAGGAAAAGAGAGGCTTTTAGCAGATGCAAGGGGAGCAAATCAGCGGAGGCATTAGTGGAGTACAGAAAGTGCAGGGTGGAGCTTAAGAAAGCAATTAGGAGAGCAAAGAGGGGTTATGAGAAACCTCTGGCTGGTAAAAGTAGGGAAAATCCCAAGATATTCTTTAAGTATATCAATGGGAAGAGGATAACCAGGGAAAGAGTAGGACCCATAAGGGACCAAGGGGGCAATCTATGTGTGGAGCCAGAGGACATCGCTAGTGTGTTGAATGAATACTTCACGTCCGTCTTCACCCAAGAGAATGAGGATCAAGGTATCGAACTCAGGGAGAGAGACTGCGAGGTTCTTAAGCAAATTGATATAGGGAGTGACAAGGTATTGGAGGTGTTGGCAGGCTTAAAAGTGGACAAATCTCCAGGTCTGGATGATTTGTGTCCCAGACTGCTGAGGGAGGCAAGAGAGGAGATCGCAGGGTCTCTGATCCAAATTTTTAATTCCTTTCTGGCCATGGAGGAGGTGCCAGAGGACTGGAGAACAGCTAATGTGGTTCCGCTATTTAAGAAGGGTTGTAGAGATAAGCCAGGGAACCACAGGCCAGTGAGTCTCACGTCAGTGATAGAGAAACTATTGGAGAAAGTTCTGATGGAGAGAATCTATCTCCACATGGAGAGGCAAGGTTTGATCAGGGATAGTCAGCATGGCTTTGTCAGAGGGAGGTCATGCCTAACAAATTTGATTGAATTTTTTGAGGAGGTGACCAGGTGTGTGGATGAGGGTAGTGCAGTTTCTGTAGTTTATAAGGATTTCAGCAAAGCCTTTGACAAGGTTCCACATGGGAGACTTATAAAGAAGGCAAATGCACATGGGATACAGGGTAATTTGATAAGGTGGATTCAAAATTGGCTTAGTTGTAGGAGACAGAGGGTGATGACAGAAGGCTGCTTTAGTGACTGGAAGACCATGTCCAGTGGGGTAGCACAGGGACCTGTGCTGGGTCCCCTATTATTTGTCATTTATATAAATGACATAGATGACTATGTGGGGGGTAAGATTAGTAAGTTTGTGGATGACACAAAGATTGGCCAGGTGGTTAACAGTGAGGTTGAGTGTCTTGAGCTACAGGAAGATACAGACGGGATGGTCAAATGGGCAGATAAGTTGCAGATGGAATTTAACCCTGAAAAGTGTGAGGTGATACACTTTGGAAGGAGTAATTTGAGAAGGAAGTATTCAATGAACGGCATGACACTAGGAAGTTCTGAGGAACAAAGGGACCTTGGTGTGTATGTCCATAGATCTCTGAAGGCAGAGGAGCTTGTTAGTGGGGTGGTGTAAAAGGCATATGGGACACTTGCCTTTATCAATTGAGGCATAGATTACAAAAGTAGGAAGGTTATGTTAAAGTTGCATAGAACTTTGGTGAGGCCACAGGTGGAGTACTGTGTGCAGTTCTGGTCGCCACATTATAGGAAGGATGTGATTGCACTGGAGGGGGTGCAGAGGAGATTCACCAGGATGTTGCCTGGGATGAAACATTTAAGTTATGAAGAGAGGTTGGATAGACTTGGGTTGTTTTTGTTGGAGCAGAGAAGACTGAGGGGTGAGCTGATCGAGGTGTACAAGAGTATGAGGGGCATGGACAGGGTGGATAGGGAACAGCTGTTCCCCTTAGTTGAAGGGTCAGTCACAAGGGGACATAAGTTCAAGGTAAGGGACTTGAGGTTTAGTTGGGATGTGAGGAAAAGCCTTTTTACCCAGAGGGTGGTGATGGTCTGGAATGCGTTGCCTGGGAGGGTGATGGAAGTGGGTTGCCTCATGTCTTTTAAAAAGTACCTGGATGAGTACTTGGCACGTCATAACATTCAAGGCTATGGGCCAAGTGCTGGTAAATGGGATTAGGTAGGTAGGTCAGGTGTTTCTCACGTGTCGGTGCAGACTTGATAGGCCAAAGGGCCTCTTCTGCACTATGATTCTGTGATTCTGTGAACCTCACCTCTCTCTATCATCTTACTTGCTGCCAGTATTGTTAGGAGATCCTCAGGAGGGTATAAATAAATGCAGCGGGGTGTGGGTGGCAGGAGTGTGCCAGTATTCCAGGGGGGTGTGGGTGGCTGGAGTGTGCCAGTATTCCAGGGGGGTGTGGGTGGCTGGAGTGTGCCAGTATTCCAGGGGGGGTGTCGGTGGCTGGAGTGTGCCAGTATTCCAGGGGGGTGTGGGTGGCTGGAGTGTGCCAGTATTCCAGGGGGGTGTGGGTGGCTGGAATGTGCCAGTATTCCAGGGGGGTGTGGGTGGCTGGAGTGTGCCAGTATTCCGGGGGGGGGGGGGGGGTGTGTGGGTGGCAGGAGTGTGCCAGTATTCCAGGGGGGTGTGGGTGGCTGGAGTGTGCCAGTATTCCAGGGGGGGGGATGTGGGTGGCAGGAGTGTGCCAGTATTCCAGGCAGGGGGGGTGTGGGTGGCAGGAGTGTGCCAGTATTCCAGGGGGGTGTGGGTAGCTGGAGTGTGCCAGTATTCCAGGGGGGTGTGGGTGGCAGGAGTGTGCCAGTATTCCAGGAGGGTATCGGTGGCAGGAGTGTGCCAGTATTCCAGGGAGGTGTGTGTGACAGGAGTGTGCCAGTATTCCGGGGGGGGGTGTGTGTGGCAGGAGTGTGCCAGTATTCCAGGGGGGTGTGGGTGGCAGGAGTGTGCCAGTATTCCAGTGTCTCATTCTTTTCCAGTGATCCAAAGAGTGTTTGATCATTTAGAAAGGGTTTTGAGAGTTTGTGAGTACAGCAGAAGGCCCACCAATGTGATTATTACAGCTCTAGTGTTATCTTGTTTCTATGAAAGTCTCAGTGCTACTTTGTGTCTAATATTGTTCCATTGCTAGTTTCTATTTGTTATAGTCCCACTTTTACAGCAACAATGCTAATACATTCAAGGACATATACCGAAAGATTGCAGATGTAGAAGAATCATAGTAAGGGTTGTGAGCTCTTGAAGGGTTTCTATTTGAGCTGCATCATTGACAGTAACAGTCCAGTATTGTCTCTTATTGGGGCAGTACCACCAGTGGACATTTACCATGGAGTACTCATAGAATCACTGGAGCACAGAAGGGGGGCATTTGGCCCATTGAGTCTATGTGGTGTTCATCAGAGCAACCCAGTCAGCCCTATTCCACAGCTCTATCTCTGCAGCCCTGCTAACTTAATTCCCACAAGTGCTTATCCAACTTCCTTTTGAAATCAAAAACAGAATTACCTGGAAAAACTCAGCAGGTCTGGCAGCATCGGCGGAGAAGAAAAGAGTTGACGTTTCGAGTCTTCATGACCCTTCGACAGAACTGTCGAAGGGTCATGAAGACTCGAAACGTCAACTCTTTTCTTCTCCGCCGATGCTGCCAGACCTGCTGAGTTTTTCCAGGTAATTCTGTTTTTGTTTTGGATTTCCAGCATCCGCAGTTCTCTTTGTTTTTATTCCTTTTGAAATCATTGATCATCTCTGCCCCCACCACCCTGACAGGCAGAGAGTTTCAAGTCATTTGCGCTCGCTGTGTAGAAAAGTTCTTCCTCACCTCCCCCCTTGAATCTCTTGCACAAAATGAAAATACGTATCCCCTAGTACTTGCAACATTTGCTAGTGGGAGCACCTTTGTTTTGTCTACTTTATTTAAACCTGTCATAAGCTTGCAAAGCTCTATCAAATTTCTCCTCACTATCCATTGATTCAAGGACAACAAACTCAGCTTCTCCAATCTAGCCTTGTAGCTAAATTCCCTCATCCTTGTAACCATCCTGATAAATTCCCTCTAAACCCCTTCAAGCACTTCATATCTTTCCTAAGGTGAGGTGACAAGAACTGGACACAATACTCCAGGATACTGAGTGAAGTAAGGCCAACAAACAATTTGCCTTCCTAATTGCTTGCTGCACCAGCATGTTAACTTTCAGTGACTCATGAACAAGGACACCCAGGTCTCTTTGGACATCAACACTACTCAATCTCTCACCATTTAGGAAATACTCTGCATTTCTGTTTTTCCTACCAAAGCGATCTTAACATTTATCCACATTATATCCCATCTGCCATGTTCTTGCCCATTCACTTATCCTGTCAAAATCCCCTTGAAATCTCTTTGCATCCTCCTCACAACTCACATTCCCACATAGTTTTGTGTCATCGGTAAACTTGGAAATATAACATTTGGTCCCCATATCCAAATCATTGATATAGATTGTGAACAGTACTGATCCCTGCGGTACCCCATTGGCCAAAGCCTGCCATCCTGAGAATACCTGTTTATTCCTAATCTCTCTTTTCTGTCCAGTAACCAATCCTCAATCAATGCCAGTCGGGCCTCAGTGGGGAGTCAGACCTTGGGGACGTGTGTTGGGCCTCAGAGGGGGGATTGGGGGGTGGTCAGGCCTAGGGGGCATGAGGTTTGGGGCATCGAGGGGGTGGGTGTTGGGCCTTGTTCAGGCCATTGGGCCTCGGGGAGGGATGGTGGATCAGGCCTCAGGTGGGGGGATGGGGGTCAGGCCTCAGGGGACTGGAGCCTCAGGAGGGGGTGTTGAGGGGTTGGGCCTTCAGGAGTCAGGTCAAGCCTTGGGATGGAGGGGTGGTGGTGAGAGTTGGGCCTGGCAGAGGGGCTAGGGAAGAGTGCCTGTGGGGGTGAGGAAGTCCCGTGTGGGGGAAGTTGGCGGCAGGGGGCAGTGGAGGGAGACCCCTGCGGGGTTCATGGATGTGGAGGGATTCCTGTGGAGGGGTCAGTGTGGGTCTGTGCAATAGTTACCCAGAAGGCAGAAGAGGTTTTAATTCTTCTAACTTTTTCTGGGTAACTATTGGTGTAACCCAATCAGAACCAACGAAATCTTAACTTAACTGCAACTTAAATCATATTTTAGGATGGCTCTCAGTGCAGGGTAATTGTCCAGAGGAGGTTTTCACTTCTGAGCAATTGCCTTGCAAACCTTACCTCCGAAGGAGATTTCCCAGTGCATCCTTGGGGTATTCCCCCAATCTGATGCTTGGAAGTTACTGCCCAATTGCTACAGCATTTTCTCTACTGATGTCAGGCTAACAGGTTGTAATTTCCTGTTTTTTTCCCCCTCCTTTCTTAAATAGTGGAGTTACATTTGCAACCTTCCTAAAGGGAGACAGTGACAGAGTGGTATTGTCACTACACTTGTATTCTAGAGATCCAGGGTAATGCACTGGGGCCCCAGCTTCAAATCCCACCATTTTATTAAAATAAAAATCTGGAATCTGAAAATGATCATTAAACCATTGCCAATTGTCATAAAAATCCATCTGGTTCATTAATGTCCTTTAGGTAAGGAAATCTGGCTGACATGTGAACACAGATCCACAGCAATGTGATTGATTCTTAAATTAGGGACGGGCAATAAATGATGGACTAGCCAGTGACACATACATCCCATGCACAAATCAAAAAAAACCTTCCAATCTGCAGGCAGTGTTCCAGAATCTATGGAGGGTGGAATTTTCCACTCCTGTGCAGGGCACAAAATTTGTCAGGAAACAAAAAATCTTTCCCAAAAGATTTGGAATTTTGTTCTCCCGACTTTCAAGGTGGGTCAAAGATGGGTTGAGCTTCCCAACGAGCAATGTTGGGAACCCCATTTGCATGCATTAGCATCTCATGCATGCTCATTAAAAGGCCATCTTGGCATAATTAACTTCCCCCTCCAAATTAAGTTACCCGCCAGCAGGGAATTAGAATGTTCAGTTTTACGACTGGATATCAGCGGCATGCACCTGGCGAACTTCACCTCTTCCACCACTTTGAGGTCCGTCGAAGTTTCTTTCTCCTCCTTGAGGACCTCACATAATTTCACTTGAGTGCCGTCAGCAAACGCATGCACCGAGGCTGGATAGGAAGGCAGGTGAAGATGGGTGGGGTAGGTCGAATAGGTAGAACGAAGGCTTGACAGGGGAGGCAGGCTTACCAGGGAAGAGTGAGGAGAGTGTCCAAGGTGGTGGGGAGTGGGGTGCAGGGGAGTGTCTTAGAAGGCTATGGTGGGATACTGGGAGGTGAACTCGGGGTACTGGTGATAGGAGGGAACAGTTACAGTCAGAGTTGGGACTGAGATGTAGTAGGCTGGCAGGTCCATGGTGAGAGTCTGGTAGGGGAAGGTCTCATTGGGTGGGTCACAGAGGGGGACAAGATAGGTGGCTTGAGAGGGAAGAGGTGATAGCATAGTGGTATTGTTGCTGGACTAGTAATCCAGGGTAATACTCTGAGGACCTGGGTTCAAATCCCACTGTGGCAGAAGGTGGAATTTGAATTCAATAAAAATCTGGAATTAAAATTCTAGCAATGACCATGTAAAAACCCATCTGGTTCACTAATGTCCTTTGGGAAGGAAATATGCCATCCTTACCTGATTTTGCCTACATGTGACTCCATGTGGTTGACTCTTATGCCCTCTGAACCATGGCAGCTAGGGATGGGGAATAAATGCTGGTCTGGCCAGCGATGCTCACATCCCATGAACAAATAGTTAAAAAAAAGAGTCAGGTGGGCATGAGCATGGTAACGGATGTCAGCTCTAAGGGGAGAAAAGGCATGTGGGGATGGATCGTGATAGGGTCCAGGGTAGCGGCCAGAGGTTCAAAGGTGACAGGAGGGAGAGGAATCGTGATATTGGGTGGGTCTGTGGTGATGAGGGAAGTTGGTGCGTGACAGGGGAAGGGTAAAAGGTGGTGGAGCGAGTTTGAAAGTTGACACACACCATTTTTCTAAACTGACCTTGACCACATAGTGAGACCTGTCGATGTGGGAGAAGGGTCTTTTTAGGTGGGTTGTGTTCAAGGTCGGCACAAGTGGCAGACTAAAGGAGCACCCTGATAATTATGAGACAACTGGATGTCAAAGATGCTCACTTCTGTTCTTCTCTCTATGGTGAAGGCCACATTGCAGCAGGTTTGTCCCTGACTCATGGGTCTCATAACATTGAGATCCCAGCAAGGTCTGGAGCTGCCATTCATTCTGTGCCATTCGCCATCGGCTGCATTCAGAGGCAGGGGTGAAGGGAGGGAGGGAGCTGGAGACTTCAAGGGGCACAGCTAGCGGAGGGCAACCAACTCTTGACTCCAAACCTCCATCCTCCTGGGTGCATGGTCATGGCTGACAATGGGCTCACGTGGTTAATCTTTCTATGCTGCCAAGGCAATGGTCTCTCTATTGAGTCTTGAGGGTAGTAGAGGCAAGTGGAATAGTGTCCATGTGAGGCTCCTTGTGTCAATGTATAAATAATCACACTGTATGGCAATCATCTTGTCAAAGACAATTACTAGTTAAACAGGTGATGGGCATTGATTATCCCATCTAAATAGAATAAAAACATACAGCTGGAACACTTTCTGTAGAAGCTACTTGGAATTCAGTAGCATTGAGGAGTTCTCTTGAAAATAAACTAGCCTGAACCAAAAGACCAGCCTGGATTAATTCTTCCACCACAACCTCTTATTGTGAGTGACACTCTGCACATGGCTCTCATCACCCTGGACAAAGAGCAATGTATGAATGGGCGGTGCACCCATCTCTGGTCCTCCAGGATGTCCTTCACCTGGAAGGGGAGGGGTGGGGATGCCATGTCTAGATGAAGGGTTTAGCACTTGCCTGCTGGCCTTGGGATCAGGGGGGAAATATGTAAAGGACACGTCACTAAATGCAAGGGTCTGAGCAGCAAGAGGAAGCAGGGTCTCAAGAAGGTGAAGATGCTGACAAACTACATTGTTTTTAAACTTAACATAACATTGTATTGTATTATGGTCACTCTTCCTTAAGGTTTTTTTAAGCAAGATTATTAATTAGCCGTCTCTCATTCCTAATACTAGATCTAAAATAGCCTGTTCCCTCGTTGGTTCCTCAACATACTGATGCAGAAAACCGTCTCATACACGTTCCAGGAATTCGTCTTCCACAGCAGTAGTGCTCATTAGATTTACCCAGTTCGTATGTAGATTGAAGTCCCCCATGATTACTGTATTATCCACATTATATGCACCTCTAATTTCCTGGTTTATACTGTGCCCTACATTACCACTACAATTTAGTGGCCTTTAATCAACTCCCGCCAATGTTTTCTGCCCCCTTGCTGTTTCTTAGCTCTTTCCAAACTGGTTATGCATCTTTGTTCTTCTGATCTATGATCCTCACAAATGAACTGATCTCATCCCTTATTGTCAGCACCATCCCAGGTCCCTTTCCTTTTTGCCTGACAGTTCTAATGTTGAATATCCTCCACACCTCTGTAATGGCAATTAGATCTTACTCGCTTACCTCTATTTGTGCCATCAGTCCACCTATCTTGTGAATTCTGCATGCATTCAGATAGAGCATCTTTAATTCTGCCTTTTTAACATTATTCCACATGACTCTTTGATGCTGGTGTTTGTTTCCGCTGTCTTCCACTTGCGTTTACTATTTGAGCGTAATTTCCCTACTTTTACACTCAATGTCTCTACTTATGAACCCAAGACCCCACATGTTTTGCAAACCACTCTCAAAATGTCCTGCCTCCTTTGTAGATCAATGCACATGAATACACATGACCCATTTTCCGGCACAGTTTCGAACTGTGTCATTAAGTATATATCGCCTCTTCCTATCCCTTCTGCCAAAATGATTCACCTCACATTTCTCTGTATTAAATTCTATCTGCCACTTGTTTGTCTATTCTACTAGCCTATCTATATTTTGCATCCACACTGTTCCTGATACCTCCAAATTTGGTATCATTGGTAAATTTAAATATTCAATGTCCACCATCCTCCAGTCTGAAAAATAAACATTCAGCATGATTCACTATTTTCTGTCCTTAAGCCAATTTTTTTTTAATCCAAGGTGACACTTGCCCTCCATGAGCCTCAGTTTTGTAAACCAACCTTTTATGTGATCCTTTGTCAAACACTTCCTTAAAAGCCATATAAACAACATCCACTGTATTCCCTTCATCAACCTCCCCTGATGCTTAGTTGCAGGAGACAGCGGGTGATGACAGAAGGATGCTTTAGTGACTGGAAGCCTGGGTCCAGTGGCGTACCACAGGGATCTGTGCTGGGTCCCCTATTATTTGTTATTTATATAAATGACATAGATGACTATGTGGGGGGTAGGATTAGTAAGTTTGTGGATGACTCAAAGATTGTGGTTAACAATGAGGTTGAGTGTCTTGAGCTACAGGAAGATATGGATGGGATGGTCAAATGGACAGATAAGTGGCAGATGGAATTTAACGCTGAAAAGTGTGAGGTGATACACTTTGGAAGGAGTAATTTGACAAGGAAGTATTCAATGAACGGCATGACACTAGGAAGTTCTGAGGAACAAAGGGACCTTGGCGTGTGTGTCCATAGATCTCTGAAGGTGAAGATGCATGTTAATGGGGTGGTGAAAAAGGCATATGGGACATTTGGCCTTTATCAATTGAGGCAGAGATTACAAAACTAGGGAGGTCATGCTGGAGTTGTATAGAACCTTGGTGAGGCCACAGCTGGAGTACTGTGTGCAGTTCTGTTCACCACATTATAGGAAGGATGTGATTCCAGTGGAGGTGGTGCAGAGGAGATTTACCAGAATGTTGCCTGGGATGAAACATTTAAGTTATGAAGAGAGGTTGGATAGACTTGGGTTGTTTTTCTTGGAGCAGAGAAGACTGAGGGGCGAGCTGATCGAGGTGTACAAGATTATGAGGGGCATGGACAGGGTGGATGGGGAGCAGCTGTTCCGCTTAGTTGAAGAGTCATTCACAAGGGGCTATAAGTTCAAGGTGAGGGGCAGGAGGTTTAGGGGGGATGTGAGGAAAAACCTTTTTACCCAGAGGGTGGTGATGGTCTGGAATGCGCTGCTTGGGAGGGTGGTGGAGGCGGGTTGCCTCACATCCTTTAAACAGCACCTGGATGAGCACTTGGCACGTTGTAACATTCAAAGTTATGGGCCAAGTGCTGGTAAATGGGATTAGGTAGGTAGGTCAGGTGTTTTTCACATGTCAGTGCAGACTTGAAGGGCTCAAGGGCTTCTTCTGCACTGTGTGGTTCTGCGACACTTCAAAAAATTCAATTAGATTAGTCAAGCACAATTTGCCCTTTACAAATCCATGCTAGCTCTCCTCCATTAAGTCAAACGTCTCAAGTGAGTTCATTTTTCTCTGATTATTGTTTCTAAAACCTTAACCGCCACTGATGTCAAAATGACTGGCCTGTAGTTACTCAGAATGTCCTTACATTCTTTCTTGAACAAGGGTTCATATTTGTGACTCTCCAATCCTCTGGCACCTCTCTGTATCTCGGGGAGATTATGATCAGACCTGCTATCTTCACTCCCACTTTCCTTAGGAACCTGGATGCAAACCATCCACTCTAATGTATCCACTCTAAGCATAGCCCGCCTTTCCAGTACATCCTGCCTATCAGTTTTCACCCATCAATTACTTCTACCAACTCTGCTTCCACTGACATTTTGTCAGCATCCTTTTCAGTAAACTTCAATACACAGTGCTCATTTGAGTATTCTAGCCTTTTCCTGTGTCTCTGAGCATATATAACCCCTTCATAGGCCCCCTCGCCTCTTACTAATTGTTTAGCTCCCATCTCAAAGGGAGTATTGGTGGAATCTGGAGGCTTGCTGGTTACTGCTTTGCCTTGGTAACACAGCTGGACAGTGCAACAAGGGGCATCAAGCTACAACTTGCCAAAATGTTTGGATGAATCTGGACTTCCTCTGAATTCTAAAACATAATCAAATTGCAGGAAGCGATGGAGCAAACCAGACTGAAGACAAATGACAATTCCCACCTATAAATAGACATCCCAAGAGTTAGAAAGACTTACCAGACTAGAACCTGATTGCAAGCAACAGGAAATGGTGGTAGGAGATCAAAGGGGTTGGAGCATTGGTGCAGGCCATGAGAAGCTCTGTAGAAACTAGGTCAGTCTGTTAACGTGTACGCACGTATGTGGCGGATGTGAACTCCCTTATGTGGTTACCTTGTGATGTTAATAATGAAAGTTCACAGATAGCACCTAACCAATCAGCTTACTGGTTTACAGTTGGTTACAGATCTGTACATTAAAAATAGCTGTGGTCCTGCAGCCTGTTTATCTTCAGGATGAACCTAAGCAACGTTAGAACGCAGTTATTATTACACTCTTCACTTTTAACCTTCTCTTTCTTTGGGATGCAAACTCAGCCAGTTGAGTCCATGGAGGGTTGGGAGTAGCAAGTGGTCACAGTTTCCACTGGAAAGCCGTGCACCCAATCTTGGAACATAGGATCAGGAGGAGGTCATTCAGGCACATGGCCTGCTCTGTCTTTCAATCAGATAATGGCTACTCTGTACTTCAATACTGTTATCCTGCCTTCTCTCCATATCCCTTGATACTCAACAAAAATCTATTGATCTCAGTCTCAAAAGTTCCAGTTGACCATGATCCCCTCCATTCCCCCACCCCCCACCCCCCCCATACCCCTGCCTCAAGCGTCCACACCATTTTAGGTGGAGAGAGTTCCAGGTTTCCACTGCCATTGCATGCAATCACCTGACTTACTTGTGTCCTGAAAGTGGGTTTTTGCATTGAGGAATTGGTAAGTGAAAGAGGTTGACACAGCTGGAATTGAATGCTGAATGCTTGCTTGGGTGTAATGTAATGTGCAACTCAAAAACCTGTGAGTTAGAAACAAAAGGCCTGGAACTCCAGGCCCCACCTCCTTACCCCCTCACCCCTCCACCCCCCCCACAACTACTTCTAAGGAATTAAAATGGCCACAACAGGGATTTTGGCCCTCTGATCCCCCAGAATGCAATTTTAAACTGTGTTTTTGAGCAGGTGAGAGGGACACCCACAGGAAGGCAGCAGGGTCCTCTTTTAGTTCAGGCTCCATGTCATCATTGGGACCGGATTGTAAATTTAACCTGAGGTCTGTGTGGGGAGGCTGTCGTGGCACCAGATTAATCCAGGCCTGGAAGAGGCCAAGAAAACTCAGGTAATTTAGTGTTTGGCCTCTCTTGTTGGTCAAAGGCTGTAGGAGGGCTCCACAAGTAAACCTTAGGCCTCCCCTGCTCTCAGGCTTCTCTCCCTCTCTCCATTGTCCTCTCCTGAATTCCCAGCCATCCCTAACACTTCTTCCTCACATTGAGCTTCCTTCCCCTCCCCATGCCAGGTTTCCTTCCCCTCCCCATGCCAGATTTCCTTCCCCTCCCCCCAACCAGCAGGTTCTCCCTCTCCCTATCCTCTCTTGCCCGCAGTTTCCCTCTCCCAACCTCTCGACTCCTGCCAGGCAGTTAAAAAGGGAAACAAAAACAGAATTACCTGGAAAAACCCAGCAGGTCTGGCAGCATCGGCGGAGAAGAAAAGAGTTGACGTTTTGAGTCCTCATGACAGAACTGAATGAATCTTAGAAAAGGGGTGAAATATAAGCTGGTTTAAGGTGGTGGGGGGGAGAAGGTGGGGGGGGGGGGGGGGGGGGGTGGGGGGAGAAGTGGTGGGGGGGTGGTGTGGTTGTAGGGACAAGCAAGCAGTGATAGGAGCAGATAATCAAAAGATGTCACAGACAAAAGAACAAAAGAACACAGGCGTTGATGGCGGTCAATTTCTCTGCTCCTCTCACCCATTCTAATCTGTTTCTCTCTGAACTTACTGCACTCTGTTCTCTCAGGTCCAACCCCAACATTGTCATCAAACCCACTGCCAAGGATGGTGCTGTTGTTGTCTGGTGCACTAACCTCTACCTTGTGGAGGCTGAGCGTCAACTCGCAGACAATTCCTCCTACCTCTCCCTGGACCATGACCTCACCACTGAACATCAAGCCATTGTTTCCAGGACTGTCACTGACCTCATCTCTTTTGGAGATCTTCCCGCCACAGCTTCCAACCTGATAGTCGCCCAACCTCAAACGGCCCGCTTCTACCTCCTACCCAAAATCCACAAACAGAACTGTCCCGGTAGACCGATCGTGTCAGCTTGCTCCTGCCCCACGGAACTCATTTCTTGTTATCTTGATTCCCTTCTCTCTCCCCTTGTCCAGTCCCTTCCCACCTACATCCGTGATTCCTCGGACACCTTACGTCACATCAACAATTTCCAGTTCCCTGGCCCCAACCGCTTCCTCTTCACCATGGACGTCCAATCCCTCTACACCTCCATCCCCCACCAGGATGGTCTGAGGGCCCTTAGCTTCTTCCTCGAACAGAGACCCAAACAATCCCCATCCACCACTACTCTCCTCCGTCTGGCTGAACTTGTTTTCACACTGAACAATTTCTCCTTCAACTCCTCTCATTTCCTCCAAATAAAAGGTGTGGCTATGGATACCCACATGGGCCCCAGCTATGCTTGTCTCTTTATGGGGTATGTGGAACATTCCTTGTTCCAGTCCTACTCTGGCCCCCTTCCACAACTCTTTCTCCGGTACATCGATGATTACTTTGGTGCTGCTTCATGCTCTTGTCGGGACTTGGATAAATTTATTAATTTTGCTTCCAATCTCCACCCCTCCATCATTTTCACATGGTCCATCTCTGACACTTCCCTTCCCTTCCTTGACCTCTTTGTCTCAATCTCTGGTGATAGACTGTCCACCAATATCCATTACAAGCCTACCGACTCCCACAGCTATCTCGACTACAGCTCCTCACACTCCGCTTCCTGTAAGGACTCCATTTCATTCTCTCAGTTCCTTCGCCTCCGTCGCATCTGTTCTGATGATGCTACCTTCAAAAACAGTTCCTCTGACATGTCCTCCTTCTTCCTTAACCGAGGTTTTCCACCCATGGTCATTGACAGGGCCCTCAACCGTGTCCGACCCATCTCCCGCGCATTCGCCCTCACGCCTTCTCCTCCCTCCCAGAAACATGATAGGGTCCCCCTTGTCCTCACTTATCACCCCACCAGTCTCCACATTCAAAGGATCATCCTCAGCCATTTCCGCCAACTCCAGCATGATGCCACCACCAAACACATCTTCCTTTCACCCCCCCCGGCAGCATTCTGTAGGCATCATTCCCTCCGGGACACCCTGGTCCACTCCTCCATCACCCCCTACTCCTCAACCCTCACCTATGGCACATCCCCATGCCCACGCAAAAGATGCAACACCTGCCCCTTCACTTCCTCTCTCCTCACCGTCCAAGGGCCCAAACACTCCTTTCAAGTGAAGCAGCATTTCACTTGCATTTCCCCCAACTTATTCTACTGCATTCGTTGCTCCCAATGTGGTCTCCTCGACATTGGAGAGACCAATGCAAACTGGGTGACCGCTTTGCAGAACACCTGCGGTCTGTCCGCAAGAATGACCCAAACCTCCCTGTTGCTTGCCATTTTAACACTCCACCCTGCTCTCTTGCCCACATGTCTGTCCTTGGCTTGCTGCATTGTTCCAGTAAAGCCCAACGCAAACTGGAGGAACAGCACCTCATCTTCTGACTAGGCACTATACAGCCTTCTGGACTGAATATTGAATTCAACAACTTTAGATCTTGAACTCCCTCCTCCATCCCCACCCCCTTTCTGTTTCTTCCCCCTTCCTTTTGTTTTTTTCCAATAATTTATATAGATTTTTCTTTTCCCATCTATTTCCATTATTTTTAAATCTTTTATGCCCTGCTAGCCTTTCCACCCCACCCCCATTAGAGCTGTACCTTGAGTGCCCTACCATCCATTCTTAATTAGCACATTCGTTTAGATAATATCACCACCATCAACACCTCTGTGTTCTTTTGTTCTTTTGTCTGTGACATCTTTTGATTATCTGCTCCTATCACTGCTTGCTTGTCCCTACAACCACACCCACCCTGCCCCACCCCCCCAACTTCTCTCCCCACACCCCCCCCCACCACCACCTTAAACCAGCTTATATTTCACCCCTTTCCTAAGATTCACTCAGTTCTGATGAAGGGTCATGAGGACTCAAAACGTCAACTCTTTTCTTCTCCGCCGATGCTGCCAGACCTGCTGAGTTTTTCCAGGTAATTCTGTTTTTGTTTTGGATTTCCAGCATCCGCAGTTTTTTGTTTTTTTCTCTTTGTTTAATTGACTGCCTCAAGTTAAAAAGGGAAACTTTGTAACCAATGATGTGAAACACAACCTGTTGATGATCTCCTGGTGGACACCACATCACTTAGCTCAGATGTGGAGTGGATATAGCAGAACATTTAAACATTTCTTAATCAAAACAAGCTGCCTACAGTCACTGTTAAACATGGGCAGCTCCAGCCAACAGAATTTTTCAGGTGACTTGCAGAGTGAAAGAACCAGGAAAGAAAGCTGTTGGACTTTCACCTCCACTCTAAAGACTGGAGTCTATAATCTAGGCTGACACTCCCAGTGCAGTACTGAGGGAGTGCTTTCTTTTAAAGTGAGGCCCCACCTGCCTGCTCAGGTGGATGTTAAAGATCCCACAGCCACTATTCAAAGAGCAGGTGTGTTCTCCAGACTGTCCTGGCTGATATTTATCCCTCAATCAACATCTCCTATCTTGTCATTATCACACTGCTGTTTGTGAGGGCTTGCTTTAATTTCCCACGACAACAGTGACTACATTTCAAAAGTATTTCACTGGCTGTAAAGTGCTTTGCGCATTCTGAGGTTGCGAAAGGCGTTACAAAAATGTAAGTACCTACTGTCTTTCAGTGGCCATTACAAGCAGCCTGCAGTAATTTCTCTTGTCGGTTTGTACTTTCTCTGGACTGATGGAGTCACTCTCCAGTCTGCCCATGAGCTAGGTCAGACTGCTCCTTGCTTTAAGTTCTGTTCACCCTGACCGGGGCAATTCTTTCCGGCTGCTTTTTAGTTTCTTTTCATACTTTCAAACCACAGAAATCTTCGTTACTTCTACCTCTCAGGGTTATTGTATTACCTGTAAATGTGGGACACTAGGGCAGGACAAATGTAGGTACCTTAACACCTATTAATGTGGGGCACTACAGACAGGAAAAGCTACAATACCATAAAACTTATAAAATAAGACATTGAAGACCAAACAGACTACAATATCATAAATAAAGATAGAAAATGCTGGTAATAATCAGCAGGTCAGGCAGCATCTTTGCAGGGTGAAATGGAGTTGATGATGTTTTCGTCAGAAGAGTCAAAGTTTTAGTCAAAGCCAAAGAGGTAACAAGTTTTAAGGAAGCGCAGAGGCAGGGAAGGAGGAGGCGATAAAAGAACAAAACATAGGAACAGGAGTAGGCCATTCAGCCCATCGAGCCTGCTCTGCCATTCAATAAGATCATGGCTGATCACCCACTTCAATGCCTTTTTCCCCACACTATCCCCATAGAGGTTTGTAACAACAACAATAGGCTAATTATATTAGGTGATTTCAACTTTCCCAAAATTAATTGGGATAGACATAATGTTAAGTGCTTGGACAGAGTGGATTTCTTGAAATATGTACAGGAGAACTTTTCAGGTCAATATAGAGGGTCCAACAAGGGACGGCGCAGTGCTGGACCTAATTCTGGGGGAACGAGACTGAGCAGGAGGCTGGGGTGGTGGTGGGGAGCATTTTAGTGAAAGCAACCACAATATGGTACAATTTAAGTTTGTTATGGACAAAGAAATAGACAAGTTGCAAAAAAATGTTTTGGATTGGGGGAGAGAGGATTTTAGTAAAATAAGGCAGGGTCTGGCCAAGGTAGACTGGGAACAGCTACTTGTGGGGAAATCTACAGAAGAGCAGTGGGGGGCATTCAGAAAGGAAATGAGGAGGGTACAGGCTCAACATCTTCCCTCTAGGGTGATAGGAAGGAGTAACAAGCCCAGAGAACCATGGATGACCAGAGATAATCAGGTGACGATGAGAAGGAAAAGAGAGGCTTTTAACAGGTACAAGGGGAGCAAATCAGCGGAGGCATTAGTGGAGTACAGAAGTGCAGGGTGGAGCTTAAGAAAGCAATTAGGAGAGCAAAGAGGGGTTATGAGAAACCTCTGGCTGGTAAAAGTAGGGAAAATCCCAAGATATTCTTTAAGTATATCAATGGGAAGAGGATAACCAGGGAAAGAGTAGGGCCCATAAGGGACCAAGGGGCAATCTACGAGTGGAGCCAGAGGACATCACTAGAGTGTTGAATGAATACTTCACATCTGAATTCACTCAAGAGAATGAGGATCAAGGTATAGAACTCAGGGAGAGAGACAGCAAGGTTCCTGAGCATATTGATATAGGGAGAGACAGGTATTGGAGGTGTTGGCAGGCTTAAAAGTGGACAAATCTCCTGGCCCAGATGATTTGTGTCCCAGACTGCTGAGGGAGTCAAGGGAGGAGATTGCAGGGGCTCTGACTCAAATTTTTAATTTCTCTCTGGCCATGGGGAAGGTGCCAGAGGACTGGAGAACAGCTAATGTGGTTCTGCTATTTAAGAAGGGTTGTAGAGATAAGCCAGGGAACCACAGGCCAGTGAGTCTCACGTCAGTGGTAGGGAAACTATTGGAGAAAATTCTGAAGGAGAGAATCTATCTCCACTTGGAGAGACAAGGTTTGATCAGAGATAGTCAGCATGGCTTTGTCAGAGGGAGGTCATGCCTAACAAATTTAATTGAATTTTTTGAGGAGGTGACCAGGTGTGTAGATGAGGGTAGTGCAGTTTCTGTAGTTTATAAGGATTTCAGCAAAGCCTTTGACAAGGTCCCACATGAGAGACTTACAAAGAAGGTAAATGCACATCGGATACAGGGTAATTTGATAAGGTGGATTCAAAATTGGCTTAGTTGTAGGAGACAGAGGGTGATGACAGAAGGCTGCTTTAGTAACTGGTAGCCCCTGTCCAGTGGCGTCCAACAGGGACCTGTGCTGGGTGCTCTATTATTCATCATTTATATAAACGACATAGATGACTATGTGGGGGGTAGGATTAGTAAGTTTGCGGGTGACACAAAGATTGGCGGGTGGTTAACAGTGAGGTTGAGTGTCTTGGGCTACAGGAAGATATAGACGGGATGGTCAAATGGACAGATAAGTTGCAGATGGAATTTAACCCTGAAAAGTGTGAGGTGATACACTTTGCAAGGAGTAATTTGACAAGGAAGTATTCAATGAACAGCATGACACTAGGAAATTCTGTGGAACAAAGGGACCTTGGCGTGTGTGTCCATAGATCTCTGAAGGTAGAGGAGCTTGTTAGTGGGGTGGTGTAAAAGGCATATGGGACACTTGCCTTTATCAATCGAGGCATAGATTACAAAAGTAGGGAGGTCATGTTGGAGTTGTCTCGAACCTTGGTAAGGCCACAGGTGGAGTACTGTGTGCAGTTCTGGTCGCCACATTATAGGAAGGATGTGATTGCACTGGAGGGGGTGCAGAGGAGATTCACCAGAATGTTGCCTGGGATAAAACATTTAAATTATGAAGAGAGGTTGGATAGATTTGGGTTGTTTTTGTTGGAGCAGAGAAGACTGAGGGGCGACCTGATTGAGTTGTACAAGATTATGAGGGGCATGGACAGGGTAGGGTAGGGAGCAGATGTTCCGCTTAGTTGTCAGTTATGAGGGGACACAGGTTCAAGGTGAGGAGCAGGAGGTTTAGTTGGGATGTGAGGAAAAGCCTTTTTACCCAGAGGGTGGTGATGGTCTGGAATGCGCTGCTTGGGAGGGTGATGGAAGTGGGTTGCTTCACATCCTTTAACAAGTACCCGGATGAGCACTTGGCACGTCATAACATTCAAGGATATGGGCAAGTGCTGGTAAATAGGATTAGGTAGGTAGGTCAGGTGTTTCTCATGTGTTGGTGCAGACTCGATGGGCCAAAGAGCCTCTTCTGCATTGTGTGATTCTATGATCCCTTTGTCATTGTTGTTTAGAAATCTATCAATCTCTAACTTTAACATACTCAGTGACTGAGTTTCCACAGCCCTCCAGGGTAGAGAATTCCAAAGATTCACAACTCTATTGAGTAAAAAAAATTCTCCTCACTTCGGTCCTAAGTGGTTTCCCCCTTTATTTGAAATTATGTCCCCTTGCTTTAGACTCCCAACTAGAGAATCTTCACTGCATCTACCCTGTTTTTCCTTTTAATTATTTTGTAAGCTTCAATGAAATCACCTCTCATTCTTCGAATCTCTAGAGAATACAGGCCCCAGTTTCCCCAATCTTTGTTCATAGGGCTGTCCTTGTTCATAAGTCATTAAAAGATAACATGCAGGTGCAGCAAGCAATTAGGAAGGCAAAATGTATGTTGGCTTTTATCACAAGAGGATTTGAATGCAGGGGTAGCAACATCTTGGTAGAGAACCTAAGTTAGACCGCACCTGGAATACTATGTGCAGTTTTTATCCCTTTACCTTCGGAAGGAACCAGTCTGGTGAACATTCATTGCACTCCCTCTATGGCAATAATATCCCTCCTAAGGATTCCCCGCCCATTCCACCATCTGTCTCTGTCCTTTTGATGTTCCACATTGTCCTCCTCATGGACCACAATGCTTCCAAGTTTTCTGCCATTCACAAATTTTGAAATTGTGCCCTGTACACCAATGTCTGGGTCATTATTATAAATGGGGAAAAGCAGGGCTACTAAAACCGACCCCTGAGGAACCTTCCTCCAGATCAACAAAACAACCATTCACCACTCCATTTCCTGTCTTTTTACACTTTCAAACCACAGAGCCAATTCTGTATCCATGTTGCTACTGTCTCTTTTATAACTTTGCTATAACTTTGCTCACAAGTCTGTTGTGTGGCATTGTATCAAGCAACATGATGACATGACAACCTGTATTATATCCTACGGCCTGAATTCTCCACTGTACACTCATTTGCATAATTATTCACAGCAGTATGCAAACTCAGACAGCTCGTGGAAGGATGCCGGAGGTGGAGATGGAAGATTGGGTGTAAGTCACACTTAAATCATAGGAGCCCATAAAAGCCGAGTGTCACAATAGACAGTCAACATTTCGAAAGCTTTTGTAAAAGCTCAAAAGGGTAGCTCAGTCTATTAACAGGCTTGTCCATACAGCAGTGGCAGTGAATTTCCATGGAAATTCTCAATGCAGGCGGTTGTCTGTAGACAGATGAGGGGTCAAGTTTCTGAATTGAAGCTGGTATGAGCCATTTGTGAGGAGAGCTACCCCCTGTGTATACAATAATGTCCTATATGTCCGCACTGCAGTTTGCCCACAAGTTTCAGCCTCTAGCCCACCATCTTTGCCCCTGGATGTGCCAACCTTCTGTGGCATGTTAGCTGTCAGTGTCTTTACAGCCTGGCATCTGCCTCTGCCTGTTCACCCACACATCCGGAGGCCAAGCCTGTTGGTTGCGGTTCTTGGGTTTGGAACCACTGGTGAGGCCACAACTGGAGCATTGTGTGAAGTTCCGGTCACCACATTACAGGAAGGACGTAATAGCTCTGGAGAAAGTGCAGAGGAGGTTTACAAGAATGTTGCCAGGGTTAGAAAAGTATAGCTACGAGGAGAGATTGGATAGCTTGGGGTTATTTTCTTCAGAACAAAGAAGGTTGAGAGGTGACTTGATTGAGGTGTACAAAATTCTGAGGGGAATAGATAGAGTGGACAGGATAAAATTGTTTCCCTTGGTGGAGAATTCTAGAACCAGGGGACATAGATTCAAGATAAGTGGCAGAGGGTGTAGGGGGGACATGAGGAAGAACTTTTTTATGCAGAGGGTAGTGGGTGTCTGGAATTCGCTGCTCAAGATGGTGGTAGAAGCAGAAACTTTAAACTCTTTTAAAAAGTACCTGGATCTAAAGTGCTGTAAGCTGCAGGGCTATGGGCTGGGTGCAGGAAGGTGGGATTAGAAAGGGCACATGGGTGTCCTCGTGCTGGCATGGACAAGATGGACCGAATGGCCTCCTTCTGTGCTGTAACTTTTCTATGGTTCTAACTCAGGTTGGACATTTGCTGGAAGCTTCCTCATAGGAGCTGCAGTCTCCAACCATTCCACCCTACGCCACCTTGTTCACTCCACTCTGCCACCACCTTTGTTCTCACAGTGGCCCACTTCCTGTACCCCTGGGAAAACAAGCAGGCTCTTAATTATCCAACTGGATAATGCTTCACTGTCCATTAAACAGTCTTTTTAAAATCCCATCTCCTACATTCCTATAACTAAAAATTGACGCAAAATGAAAAAAGGTCAGACACATTTTTGAACGTCCCTGTGTCCAGGAGATTAATCTTTTACTGCTGAAGACTCCACGACATTCCTGGAGGGTTGACAACACTAGCACTGAGGTTCAGAACTGGAAGGTGTGCTCCTGCCAACCATGGAATGCTGGCTCTTGTTTATTTTGGCATGTCATTAGTTCTGGGAGCAAAACCAAAACACTGTCGGGTTTTGACCTATATCTGGGCATGGTCTGGAGGGTCCAGCAGAACCCTGCCACTCCAAGTCAACCCTTCTGTGTAATAGTGAAACTGCTTTACCACCCCTTTCACCTTCTCTGCACCAGAGTGAGAGGGTAACAAGTGGGATTCATTCCAACTTTTGTGATTCACTCGACTTTATCTGTGCCCATTGTTGGTGAATGGACCCTCCTCCCACCACCCCTCCCCTCCCCTCCCCCCAGTTTTTACACTAAGTGTTCCCTTTCCGTGACATCAATGCATCTATTAGTGAGGGTAAACTACACTATTGGGATGGGAAGGGGAGGATTACACCCCTAGTGAGTTTTTAGACTTTCACTACTAGAACTGGAGTTCAAACTCAACCCTGTTTGACAGATTAGAAGCTTGGTCTGTCAGCTTTGTCAAAGATTATGCAGGGAGTAATGCTCATGGTAAACTCTGGGCACTGATCCACATATCACAACATTAATCCTAATTCAGAGATATAGAGACAAAAGACACACAGAGATTGTCACAAAAGTTACGTGGGATTGTAATCTATACACTGTAAGTTTTTACTCCTTTCTTGATGTCTGTTCGAAAACCGGATGACATATTTAAGAAGTCAGCTGTCTGCTGGCTGCTGAATTCGGAGTTGCTTTGCCACCACGTGGAGAGGTTGTTACAAAGAGAGAGAGAGAATCAAATATAATAGAATCATTACCTCAAAATGAATCGTAACTCCTCATTGAAGACTTATTTTAGATAGTAGATTGCTGGCTATATTAGATTGGCTATGTTAATTGGATCCTGTAGCTGTCTGAGATATTTTGTAACTGTGAGTAAACCGGCTCCCCTCCTCCAGTTGCTATTGCGGTCTGCCAGTTTCTCTTCCTGTTCTGTCCTCATTGTGAAGTCGTATGTTGCTGCACTGAGCCCAAACCAAAACAGGGGGAGGTGATGGCTGGCCTAGTGGTATTGCCATTAGACAAGTAATCCAGAGGCCCAGGGTAATGCTCTGGGGACCCAGGTTTGAATCCCACCACAGCAGATAGTGAAATTTTAATCCAATAAAAATCTGGAATTAGAAGTCTGATGATGACCATGAAACCAATGTTGTTAAAAACCCATCTGACTCACCAATGTCCTTTAGGGAAGGAAATCTGTCTTACCTGGTCTGGCCTGGTCTACATGTGACTCCCTGACTCTTAACTGCTTTCTCAAATAGCAAGCCTGTCAGTTTTGTCAAACCACTATGAAATATATAAAGAATGAAAGTTGATGGACCACCCGGCATCAGCTTAGGCACCAGAAACCACAACGGCAAACTCAGCCCTGTCGATCCTGCAAAGTTCTCCTTACTAACATCTTGGGGCTAGTGCCAAAATTGGGAGGGATGTTTCACAGACTAGTCAAGCAACAGCCTGACATAGTCATCCTCAAACAAACATTCACTCCCTCCACCACAGATTGACAGTGGCAGCAGTGTGTACCATCTCCAAGATGCACTGCAAGGGTCCTTCATCAGCATCTTTCAAACCCATGACCTGTATCATCTAGAAGGACAAGGGCAGCAGATACATGGGAACACCACCACCTGGAAGTTCCTCTCCAAGCCACAGACCATTCAGATGTGGAAACATATCGCTGCTCCTTTGCTGTTGCTGGTTTAAAATCCTGGAACTCCCTCGCTAACAGCACTGTCGGTGAACCTACACCACATGGACTGCAGCAGTTCAAGAAGGCAGCTCACCACCACCTTCTCGTGGGCAATTAGGGATAGGCAATAAATGCTGGCCACACCCCATGAATGAATAATAAATAAAAAAGGTATCAGTGTCAATACTGCCCTATTGTCTTCATGCCTTGCCCCGTCCCTCTCCTAAGATAACCAAGTGGGACTCACCTCGAGTGCTATCCCTTATTTTTCTGGCTCCCTCTGCATGTTTAAACATCTGCTTTTATACCATATCTCCCAACACTTCGCCATGATCCTCCCTATTTGTTATTCCCCCAATGCCTTCTCTGGTAAATGTCCTCAGGGTCTGCTTTGTGATTCTTAATTTCCACTTGGGAATACCTTTCTCTGCTTCCTTGCTCTCAGTCTCCTACAGCTTCAATCCACAAATTGATTCCCCTGTTCACAAATACCTGTCCACTCTCTTGACCTTTTCATCTCATGGGCCCACAAGGTCTCCAGGATCATCACTAACAGGGTTCTCACTAATCACTTCCTCACCTCCCTTCTCCTATACGTCACTCCTAGCTGCAAGCTCTAAACCCTCACTCCCACCTTTCACCCATGGAGGTAAAGTTCATTACTGAAACAAAGGTATGAGATCATCATTATAGTGAATGCTCAGCCCACAGTCACTAATGACACCTGTCATGATTTTATTCTGTTGTCTCTCCTCATCCTCTTTCCTTTGAGACTGTCAATCACTTCATCACTCTTCTATATTTCTCTTCCATTTTCTCTTCCTGTTGCAACATATTTTTCTGTGCTGTGAGTTAATAGTATAGGATGATTTCAGGTGTTAAAGTTGTAGTAAAATGTTCAAACCTGTTATTGTAAATAATTATTGAAGGTCTTGCAAAATCTTGTTGTAAAGTGTTGTTGCAGTATTTCTGAAATGTAAAGTGCTGTTATAAGATGTTGTTTAAGTAATTGTAAAGCCTAATTGAATAATGCAGTTGTGGGGTGTTGCTGTAAGTGTTACAATCCCAGCTGAGGTTACCCCTGGACAAGCCTGATCCCTGGGTGGAACCCAACTTGATAGATCTTAACTTCTATTTGTTGTTTAGATGCGTGGAGTGGCTACTGAACAGAGTCACCAGAGTCAGCTAATTAACTTTTAACAAAAGCATAAAACATTTATTAAACAAGAAAAGATGAACTAAATTACAATACTCCTTCACCCACAATTATACCTTCACAGATATATACAGATTTGTAAGGATAGCACAAGTTACAAAAGCTATCTTATACTCTAATGTTCACAGTAAGTAAAGTCAATGTAAACCAATTGCACCCTGTGGTCAGACACACCACACTCTGAAAACGAGTGACAGATGCCACCTCAAACTGATGCTATGAGATGCTATCTCATCAACTTTACCCAGATGCTGGTCACATGTGAGTCAGTCAGTATCACTGAACTCGTCTTTCATACTCCACTCTCCAAGAACTTGCTTTGGAATCTTCTCCCAAACCGACGCTTTCTCTCAGATGCCTTCAACAAGGGTTCACCTCCAGGGTTTCGAACTCTCCTTCTGATATTCCTCTCCTCTGGGTCACCGCATGCATTCATGCCATCTTCTATTAATCTCTCTCATCGACTCTGCCATTAACAGTACGACTGATTCACATGCCCATAGCAAAGAGTTACAGACCTTCAATTGTCTCTTTGGACCTACTGGCCTCTTGAAGCTGTTCTCACTTTATATCTGCTTTTTGCAGCTTTTGTCTCTTTAAATCTGAAGCTTGGAGTCTTTATCTCTGCCCCTCGCTCTTAACTTCACTTAACAGGACCTGCTCCATGTTCCCATCCTCCCTTTTGACTAGAAGCTCTGCTTGGGACTTTGCTTTGTTTCTGTCTCACTCCTTTGGCCTTGGGACCTTTTTTGTTCTTTTGGGAAATCTGCAGCCCCCTCCCCACTGCCCAGTCTCCCTGGGGTCCTGGCTTCAAACTTAACTTAAAACTGCTGTTTCTATAGTTTTTCTGTGCTTGTCTGTGGGAGGGACCTGCCACTCCATGCTCCTGTTGCTAGGCAACAGACCAACTCATCTACTCTTGCTTATTTAACCTAGCTGCAACAGTCGTAAAAAACCTCATTAGAAATGCAGGCACCTTTTTAAAGTAAAACTAAAACTCCATTTGACCTTTCTTAAAACACAGGTACAGAAATATAATTCAAACTTAAACTTTAAATTCAAAACTCATTCCTGACACCTACAAATACCAATAGAACTTACTTAAACTGTCTCTGTTTCTTAACATAAGATGCTGTAAAGTGTTTGAAAGTTGTTATTATAAGGTGGCTAAGTTGTAAAGTGTTAATGTAAGGCTAGCAAAATTGAGGCTACTGCATTAAAGGGACATTGTTAACATTGATATGGCTAAGAGACAGAATAGTTGTGAACAATTGTTTTTCACTGGAAGGAATTATATAATTTCTGATCTCCAGGCGTCATATCTAGAAGGGCACCCCAAAGATGCATTGGGGGAACCCCACGCTTCCTGGAAGGATTGCATGGGAATTGACTGGGGAGCTCAAACTTCCATTGGGCATCTACCCTACACTGGGAATGATCTGATTCTCTGATTTAAGTCACAGACTTTGGATGATTCGACTGTCATACAGGAATGGTTACCCAGGAAAGGTTCGAAGAATGAAAACCATGTCCAACTGCTGGGTAACCATAGTGCTGACAACCCCAACCCCCATGTGAAACCCCAACTACCTTCCCAACCTCCCACAGGACTCCAGACAGCCCCATACCCCCACCAATGTCTTCCCCCTCCTCGATTACCATGCCCAAACTCTCCTTCCGGATCCCCGACTACGCCCAACTCCCTGACTACCCTCAACCAACCACCCCCCCCCAGCTGATCACAACCCCCCTCCACTTACCACCTGACACCTCCCCTCCCCGTACCCCCACCCCCATCCCCATCCTCCATGGCCCTCCCCCCACCATCCTACCCACTTACCTTACACACTTACCATCTCCCTGGCTTCTCAAAGGAGGTGGACCTGCTTAATGGCAGCAGATACTATATAAAAAGGGTGCGTCTTCATTCGTCCGACTCTACTGGACTGGACAGAAGGCAGTGGGAATCTGCTGCACTGCACATTTCTCACCCAGTCCGAGTCAGTAGGTCAGGCGAGAAAGTTGGGGCTGCATTTTAGTCTAAGTAAATAGGAGTGGAGTGACAATCCAACTATGATTGCCACACCATGGCAATTATGGCTCAATAACGTGCCCAAGGTAGTGTTTCTCACGTGTCAGTGCAGACTCGATGGGCTGAAGGGCCTCTTCTGCGCTGTGTGATTCTCTGATTCTGTGATTCTGTGAAGATCAGTGCTATACTACTGCTCTTTTTGACATATATTAATGATCTGGACTTAGGTATACAGGCATTACAAAGTTTGCAGATGATGCAAAACTTGGAAATGTAGTAAACAGCGATGAAAATAGCTACATACGCTGACAACAACTACTTGTATTTACGTAGCGATTTAAAACATCCCAAGGTACATCACAGAAGCAATACTCCAACAAAATCTGATACGGAGCCACATAAGGAGATATTAGGACAGACAGGCCATATAGATCAGAGAGAAAGGGAGGTGGAGTTGACATTATTTTATGGGAACTTAAATGTTTTTACTTAACTCTTATCACATATCCATCTCATTTTAATTTACTGCAAAATTTTGAACCCTTTAGTTTACTATTTTGTTTAATTTTAACTTTACCCATGAAATTTGATTAATTAATTGAACACTAATTTTAATTATTAAGTGCACAGGTCCCTGAAGGTAGCAGTTCAAGTAGACAAGGTTGTAAAGGAGGCATATGGAATGCTTTCCTTCACTGGCAGAGATATAGAATATAAAAGTAAAGACATAATGTTGGAATTGTATAAAACACTGGTGAGGCCACAACTGGAGCATTGTGTGCAGTTCTGGTCACCACATTACAGGAAGGATGTAATAGCTCTGGAGAAAGTGCAGAGGAGGTTTACAAGAATGTTGTCAGGTTAGAAAAGTGTAGCTACGAGGAGAGATTGGATAGTTTGGGGTTAGTTTCTTCAGAACAAAGAAGGTTGAGAGGTGACTTGATTGAGGTGTACAAAATTCTGAGGGGAATAGATAGAGTGGACAGGATAAAATTGTTTCCCTTGGTGGAGAATTCTAGAACCAGGGGACATAGATTCAAGATAAGTGGCAGAGGGTGTAGGGGGGACATGAGGAAGAACTTTTTTACGCAGAGGGTAGTGGGTGTCTGGAATTCGCTGCTCAAGATGGTGGCAGAAGCAGAAACTCTAAACTCTTTTAAAAAGTACCTGGATCTGCACCTAAAGTGCTGTAAGCTGCAGGGCTATGGGCCAGGTGCAGGAAGGTGGGATTAGAAAGGGCACATGGGTGTCCTCGTGCTGGCATGGACAAGATGGGCCGAATGGTCTCCTTCTGTGCTGTAACTTTTCTATGGTTCTATAGTTCTATCAAAATGACTTTAGATTTTTATATTAATTGTTTAATCGAGTCTTACTTTATCGTTCTTAATTGAAGTTAAACTGAATTAAAAGCTTACATGTATACTCACTCACTCCAGGTGGTGTCAATGCAATCTTTTATCTTGTCAGATTTCCAGGCTGGGATTTTACCTCACTCCACCCCATCCCCCACCCCCTACCACACTGCTGCATGCTCCCCACCCCCACCTCACCAACCCCCAAACCTCCACAGCCCCCCCACTGCAGCACCCCCCCACCCCCCCACCGCACTACCCCACACCCCCACCCCTGTACGTGTACTGACCGTGTACTGTCAGTGGGTGAGATGCCAGTGAATGTGTGATGGGCTTGTGAGTGTGTGAGTTTAGAGTGATGAGATGGTAGTCTTACCCTGGCAGCACGGTTGAGATCATTCATCCATTTTCTGCACTAGATGCCGACCTTTTGTGTGCAGCATTGGCACTGACCACCTCTGCCACCACCTCCCAAGTTGGAATGGTGAGACTGATGGGCTTCCTGTGGCCAGACTAGGGGTGGAGGACATTGTGGCGGGACTTCACAGTGGTGTTCCAGGGAAGCACCACTGACTCGGGGGGTTGCACTCTTCTTGGCCTTTGGGGCCATGTCTTCCCTGGTGCCCTCCTGGGCTGCAGGCATTGAGAATTGTGCATCTGGCTGCAGTTTAAATATGGCGCCTGTGTGAGGAAGTAGTGAGGTAACGGCGTGGTGGGCGATTTGGAGGCCGCCCACCAATGAGACATATGAGGCTGCATAATTAATGAGGTGAGAATGGGGCAATATGGCGCAAAAAGCCAGTATTGCAGCCGATGAGTAAAATGTCCTTTTCCTGCCCACTACTGCACTTTGTGTAAATCTGGGATGATTCTGCCCATTGTTAGGAGAAGGATTGTCTCACAATGTACTGATTTGTACAGACTAAGGAAGTCTTTTTTTTGTATTCTGGTTGTGTATACATAATTTTCAGTTTTATTTAAAGAGGGTAGGGAATCTTAAAGGTTTATCAAATTGGGAGCTAATTGTATTTAGCTGGTAGACATTAATTGAGACTCACCTGTACCATATATTTATATAGGAGCTGGCTAAAATTGTAATAGTTGGGTTGGAGGCACACAATATGTAATGTGTGGCTCTAAGTAAGAGCTGATAACTGTATAAAGACTAGGTTTCAGTTCACTTTTTGGCTACCTGAATTCTAACATGAAGCGGCAGCCAAAACACACACGTGAATGGACGCAGGAAAAGATCAAATTTTATAGGTCTTGGTTACAAAGCAAATATTAGGATATAAATATCCTGGTAGTAAATAGGGAGGAGGTAATAGGACAGAGTATCGACTTAAAATCAGAGATCCTGTGGGAGGATAAAGTTGACATAAGTCAGTATGGGGTATTGAGGAATGGTTGGTCCAAGTTTGGAGACAAGTGTGACAGACAAGTGACGTCCAGAAGCTATTTGCTGGAGAGAGGATGTGAAAATTCTGATACTGGTGGAGGTATTTTATGGCAATGAAATTTGCCAGCACAAATAAGTGGCGATCATGTTGGAGATCACCATAAGGTCTAGAAGCAGTGGAGAAATAGCTTCAGCCCAGTTGGGGGGGCGGGGTGACTTTCTAGCCAGGATCAGACTGTAGCTGAAGCTGAGAAACCATGGAACCAGTCGGTCAGCTACAAGATCAGCAGCAGGGAATAGCAGTGGTGGAGGAGCGATTGCGAAGTTACTTTAAAATGAAAGTAATGGGGACAGCAGGTCAGATGCACAGGAGCCCCTCTTCACCTCAGCCAATCTTTTTTTCTCCTTCTCCACCTCATGTGCAGAAATGCAGCCTTGATGTCCAAAGCAATCCTGGAACTTGGAAGCTGAATTTGAGCAAAGATCCATCCTAACTGAGGAAAGCAAAAAGAAGGTATGGCATGGGTCTGGGTGGCACTGCTTCATTTAGAACTTAACATGTCGTTAGGATTGAAATGCACCCACTATTAGAGTCAGGAGGATTTAAACAGTGGAAGAGAGGAGATTGAGGGAGAAAGGATGGCAGTAGATATCCAAGAATTGAGGTGCATAGTAAGGGGCTGCCCAGGGATCTGACTATTCAGGAGCCATCTTGAATCACTCAATGATCAGTTTCTGATGGTCTTCCTATAGCAGAATGTGAAGTGTTGAAACAGCTTACTTTACAATCAAAAGCTGAGCAAAAAAGAAAACACATCTCCAGTTACACCATTTTGAGCGAGGTAACCACTTCCTGTGAATAAAGACACTTCCTTTTGGTGAAATTCTATTTGCCAATCAACTTCCTTGTTCCTCACACTTGAGAAATTTTCTGTGGTGTATCACTGTGATCAGAGCTGTAATTACTGCAATTCACACTGACACAAATTGATGATTGGTTGTGAACTCTGGCCCTATGACCATTTGAAAAGTGTGTGTTTTGAATCATGTAGAGTTAAATAGAGTTTTACAGCATAGAAACAGACCAACTTGGAGCTCTGATCATATGACTTTGGTGGATAAAATGGCCTCTCGTGCAGCCTTAGAGTGAAAAAATCAAGTCAGCCAACCTTAGTAGCTCATCTAATGGGGGAAGGGTTAGGAAATCACATGTCAATGGCGTTGGTTAAAGTTAGTCAGCACCTCTTAAAGGGACGGTACTCTGGGCTACATCCAGCTTCATTCTGAATAGCAATGAAATGGCAGTTAAATGATCCAGGGTCCCCAATTTACACTTGCAGCCTTGGAGGTGCTGGTGAAGGAGGTTAACAGTAGGAGGAACCTCATCATCCACCAGTGAAGTGGTATGGGGGGGTGGTGGGATGGGGTGTGTTGGGGAAGCCCCGTCCCCCCGGGGACCCCAAGGTAAGGATTGCTTGGCAATTGCCCAGGACGTTCAACCTTATGTTGGGCAATTGCCTACAATGGGAACCATCTGAAATTTTGGCTTAAATCGTAAATGTGGATGGTTCTGACCATCTTACAGTAATAGTTACCCAGGAAAAGGTAGAAGAATTAAAACCACTTCTAACTGCTTGGTAACTGTAGTTCTGACCTCCACACAGAACCACCCCGCCATGGGACTCTCCTCCACGACCTGACCCCTCCCACTGACCATCACCCCCCGCACCCCACGGACCACCCTTCCTGACCATCCAACCACCACCCCACCACCTACCACTCGACTGATGACCCGACCCCTCCCCACTGAACAACTGAACCCATGACCACCCGACGCCCACATCACTGACCACCCCCAACCACATGACCTCCCCCAACAATCTGAACCTCCTGCCACTGACCACCCAACCCGTCCCCATGACTGACCAACCCCCCCTTCCATCCCCCTCCGCCCCCCCGCCCCCCACCCCCCCCCCTCCAAATTGATCTCCCAGCACCTGACCACCCGCACCCCTAACCTGCTGGTCACCTGACAACCCCCAATCCCAATCTTACCCACTTATCTCACAAACCTACCTTCTCCCTAGCTTGAAAGTGGCTGGACCTTTAAACATACCCGCTTGATGACAACCAGTGCTGTTAAAGAAAGGGGTGGCCTCCTTACATCCCACTCTGCAGCCCTTGACTGAAGACCTCAGGAGTGTGCTGCTCTACACAGTTCCTGCACGACTGCAGTTGGAAGGATGGGTGAGAAAGGATTGCCTGGATTTTGAGGTAGGAAACTAGGAGCAGAGTGGCAATCCGAGTCTGATTGCCACTCTGTTCAAGTTCAGGCCCATAATCGCCATAACTTTCTGGTCTTCTGATGGTACTCATGCAGGTTGTTGGTGGCTGTTTGTCTGGTGTCTGCTGGTTCCTGGGGTGGTCTTCAGCAGCTGCTGTGTTTTTACAGCAGCTTGGCCTAGGTCCTTGGTCATTTTCTTTTCCTTGTTCAGTCTTTTCTTTAGTTGAACTACGTCCTCTCCCTCAAAAGTGACACTGACCCAAGTTGTTCTCCATTTCTCCAGCTCTTCCTGCAAGTTTAATGCAAAGCTCTGGGCCTTTTCAAATTTGTCAGCCACTTTATGTTACAATGTTAAAGGCTGCAATTCGTGTACACCTCCGCTGATGGGAGACCCCTCACAGTGAAACCCTTGCTGGAGAAAATCTTAGCAGCAGTAGGGGAGAAGGGGAGGTTTTCATCTATAAGGTGAAAGCCCATTCCTCCGCAGAACCCCGGAGTGAGGGCAACTGGCAGGCTGAGGTGCTAGCTAAGGAGGGTGCCCGCACAGGCATTTTCTGGGACCCATATGGGTCCCATCCTATAGCAGCAGTCACGGGTAGGAATGGGACATGGGGGAGTGCAGGGGTAGCTTTAACCCCAGACCTTAAGATGGTCCAAACCCAAGACCCCGTCCTCAAGGCAGTCCTCAGTGCAGTGGCAGAAGGGAAAAGGGTAGAGGGCCCTTACAGCACAGCAGCCCTCTCTGTAAAGGGAGGCATGCTATTTAAGGGAGAGCAATGGTAGTATCACAGCAGCACAGGAGGGAATTCCTTCACCTGGCCCATGAGGGTCCAGGAGCAAGGCATCCTGGGCCTGAGACCACCTGGCAGCGGGTGGAACAGGCAGGATGGTGGCCAGGACTCAGGGAAGATGTCTGCGAGTTCTGTGCCAGCTGTCTGGTGTGTGCTGCTAACAACACTGATCAGCACAAAAGGGGACATATCAGGAGGGTAGAGGGACTATGGTCGACTACATCGGGCCCCTACCCACCACCCAGGGAGGCTAGAAGTACTGCCTAGTCCTGGTGGATGTGTTCACAAAGTGGGTAGAAGCCTTCCCCTGCCGAACAGCCTAGGCTCTGAGTACAGCCAGGATCCTGGTCAGGGAGGTGTTCTCACGATGGGGGCTACCACAGTACATGGAATCTGACCAAGGGAGCCACTTTACCGGGCTGATCATGCAGAATACCCTTATGGTACTCAGCACAGAGGGGAAATGGCACGTTGCTCACAACCCACAGTCCTCAGGGATTGTAAAGAGGATGAACAGAACCTTGAAAGAAAGGATGAGGAAAGAGACGGTAGACTCACCTGGAAAGTGGGTAGAAGTCTTACTGTTGGTCCTAATGGGGATCCGAGCCAGCCAGTCAAAAAGCATGGGGTATTCCCCACGTGAACTCATGACTGGTAGGGTTATGCGGACCCCCACCCATGTGCTAGCCCCGGTGCTCACGCAGGGTCAAATCAGAAAGATGAACCGGGATAGCTTCATCAGGAATCTGTTTGAACACCTTAAACAGGTTCACTGGCAGTCTGCTAGCAATGTGGGAAAACAGCATCGGAGTAACCGACTGCTGCTAGAATCCCGTTCGCACCACAAATGGAAGATAGGGGATCAGGTTATGGTTAAGAACTTTGTTCGGGTAGGCAGTCTAGAACCATTATGGATGGGGCCCTGCAGCATTGTAGATAAGGGAAGCCCCATGGTATACGCCATAAAGCAGCCTTGGCACACCAAATGGTTCCACATTAACCAATGTAAGTTATTTAAATCCGAGAGATGGGAACAGCCAGTTGGAACAAGTTCTGAGGATAAAAATCCTCAGACTGCAGCAGGAACAAACTCGCAGACTGCATAAGCAGGTGCAGTGGCTTGTATTAAGGGAAGGACCATCCCACCCACCGTTTGGGACACTCCCCCACTCATCTGGGACTCAGACGAGCTGGGACCTGAGGGCAGAGAGTTACTTGCCCCTGACACAAGTTTAGAAGAGGTACAGCCTGAGGATAGAAATCCCCAGCTAGCGGCAGTGGAGATTCCACAGACTGCACAAGAGGGGATAGTGGCTCGGGTTGAAGATCCATCAGCCAGAAAACCCCCACCAGCCAGAGTCCCTAGAAGTCCTCACGAACTCCACGGTCAAAGAAACTGTGGTCACCAGCTCCCAGTTTAAAAGGGCAGCCCCTCAAGTCAGGGATCGATTTGAGGACAGAGGTCCCCAGCCAGCAGCCGCAGGCTGCGAGGGACCAAAGGTACAGGACAGGGCGGCCACACTGCAGGGAGTAGTGTGCTGTAGCCCGAACAGGGATTAACCTGGGGCCAAAGGTACAGGACAGGGCGGCCACACTGCAGGGAGTAGTGTGCTGTAGCCCGAACAGGGATTAACCTGGGGCCAAAGGTACAGGACAGGGCAGCCACACTGCAGGGAGTAGTGTGCTGTAGCCCAAACAGGGATTAACCTGGCCACCCGGGGATGGGCGGTGGATGTACATAGCTTCTGTTATTTAATTTTTAGATTGTTAAGTTTGGATGTGTTAGTTAAATTTTAAATAAGGGGTTTGGTAGTTTAAGTATTATTGTTTAAGAGTGTTTGTATTGAGTCGTGGTTGCAAGACTGGACTATGCTTCAATAAAAACAAAAAAACTGCGGATGCTGGAAATCCAAAACAAAAACAAAAACAGAATTACCTGGAAAAACTCAGCAGGTCTGGCAGCATCGGTGGAGAAGAAAAGAGTTGACGTTTCGAGTCCTCATGACCCTTCGACAGAACTTGAGTGAATCCAAAAAAGGGGTGAAATATAAAGAAATATAAATTTATATTTCACCCCTTTCTTGGATTCACTCAAGTTCTGTTGAAGGGTCATGAGGACTCGAAACGTCAACTCTTTTCTTCTCCGCCGATGCTGCCAGACCTGCTGGACTATGCTTTACCCAAGCCAGTGAATCTGTTCGGGACCTGGCTATATGCTCTTATGTCTCCCTACAGAAAGGATTTTGATAGGATGGGGGGCATACTCCAACTCGCCCTGATAGGAATGGCCACTGGGAGGCGAGGTGACGTGGAGGACTCCCACATTTTTGGGTGCTCAGGGGAGAGAGCACCGGTTGTGACTGCGAGGGGCAGTGAAGGAGGAGCAGTGAAGGCAGTGAAGGAGATTACTGCCTATTCCCATGTAGGAAGATGGCCAGGGTGGCTGGGATCTAACTCCACCCGACACTCCAGTCAGACCGGGTTCACCTACGGGGAGGCCTCCCTCCCCCGCCCCAACATACAGGTTATGGCCACATGGGTCGGGTCATTGAGGGGAAACGCGTGGGCCTGACCTGCAGAGGGCAGATTCCTCTGGGAAGGTGGTGGTGGCTCAGGAAGCTGAGCAGAGACATGGCGGATGGTACAGCTGACTGGGAGCGACTGGGGAATGACACCCATCAGACCATAACCGGGAACCATGGGGGGTGAGCGTGTGCTGGGACAAGCGGTGGAAATCGGAACAGGGAATCTATGTCTGCATGTGGGGATTGCGGAAGACCTGCCCCACGGGCATATCCATTATCTTTTCCGCAGCATGGCTGGACAAGGGGAAGGGGTGGAATGGGATTCCCACCTATACACTTGCATAACCCCATCTTCTCCAGCCTCAGTTAAGGCCACTGAACTTGTGGCATGCGCCTAAAAGCCCCTGCCCACGGCCCCGACAGTAAGGACACATATGGAGAAATGCCCTGCCACCACCAAGGGACCAGGGAATGGGCTGGTACTAGTGCTAACCGAAAAGGTGCTATATCAAGGGGTATACTATGTGGTAGCTTCTGTGATTCTAAACCTCACAGAGGTACATTTACCTGAGTGGTGCCCCAAGGAGACCGAACAGCTATACTAGGCCCTGTTGAGAGAAATGTTCAGGAAATTCTACGAGTTTGATTTTGCCAATGTAGACAAAACAGAACTGTACACTACCCACACTGAGTACTTTAGCAATGTGGGGAGACAAAGAAGGAACCTGGAATGATGTTTTCACAGCATCTAATACAGGATCCTCTGTGATAAACAGCCTGGATGACATAGAATTGCAGACACAAATAAATGGTTTAAAAACACAATTACAAAAAATCTTAACAGAGGAGAGCACAGTGATAGGTTCAGAGCTACACGAGGACCATGCCATGATGGTCCATTTAAAGGAGATTATTGCTGAGTTGGAAAGGCACGTCTAAACAGTGAAGGCACTTATTCGAGAGGATAGGAATGCTGCACAGAATGAGTGTGCGTGCTGTATGGGACATGGTTGCTGGGCGAGGGCCACAGCAACCTGGAGGATTTAAAGCAAGATTTAGCCCCCTCCTGGATCAGCAACAAGCACCTCTCAGCCCTCCACCCATTTGAGAATTCACTAAGCCCGTGTCAGTTCCGCCTAGCCTCTGAAGCCTACCCTGTCCCAGTAGATTGTGGGCGCTCCAACCACACCATCATGGGTATAGTAGTGAGGATGCTGGTCATGGGTGGGACAGCCCGACTTGCACCGGTATATAGGGTGGAGAACATTGGAGTTATTCAAAGGGGTGCACACGTCCATTTCGCAGCGGTCCCACCTTACATCATAAAGTGGGAGCACATGATGACAGATACAGACCTCTCTGGGTGCCGGAGCCGGGATGCACACGTAGTACTGTGTCCCCAGCACAGTGCAGGTTTAAAACTGCTGGTGCACGGCCTATAAACTGTACAATGGAGGTAATGGCACAAGGCCATGTTAGCATATATAAGGGGTGGGACATATTGTGTCACCACAAGTGCGCCCCACTACCAGCTTGGACAGCACATCCGGTGTCCAGTAAGTGACAGCAGTTTTTGTTTTGAACCCGAAGCAGAAGTTTAAGTGGCCCAAGAACAGATTGTCCCCATTCCTAAACCCTTCACTGTTCACCTCACTGTTAGGGAAAACATTACCAACCTACAGAGCTCTGTCACACATTTCAGTTACAAAATTCCCTCTCTACCAGAACATCTCATTAAACTACAAAAGCTGTAGAGTTATCACAAAAGTATTTCTATACTTTGGAACAGAAAACATATGAGCTAGAGGGAGAGATTCAAAGTATCACAGTCCCACCCTGGTGGGACATTTTCAAAAACATAGAGGTCCCTTCATGGGTCAGAATGGCTTCCCACATCCTGGTGGTTTTCCAGCTGGGAATAGTGTTGTACCTGTTGTGCTCTTAGTGCAAGGGAAAAGGCAAAATCCTAGAGTTCCAAAATGAAAGGACCTGGAAAAAGCATTACGCTAAGGTGGAGAGAGATACACCTGTTTGAACCTTTCATATATATTTTTTTTGTGTTCCTGAATAAAGATTGTTGTTTTTTTTGTGTTCGGTTATTTTTAAGAAAGACTTTTACGTGTTGTTTTCTTTTAATAAAGATGTATGTGCACCAAATGGGGTGTTGGACACACTTAATATTTGGATGTATGTAAATAACTGTATTTTGCCTATGCATGCTTACATACATCACATTTTAAAGAATGGGGAATGTATGTGTCATGAGATCTAAGATAGGTAATTGCAGAGGAAGATTGACTATGGAGGGTTGGGAATTTTGCTTTTTTCCCCAGTATGATACTTGAAGCAATGTTTAAGTATCACAGTGGGGATTGAAGGGTTCTCAAAATTCCCACATTTTTCATATCATCAACAAGGATATGACTTTTGGACCTTTATGGCAGAGGACCCAACTGCTGAGTTAAGTGTAGAACCCTGGAGCCCATGAAGGCCTGGGACTGGACATGCCCGGGCTTGTCGAGTGCAGTGTGGATTGTTGCCTGAAACCAGACAACGAGAGGAGACAGAATACGCATTCTTCCCTTTAAAACAATCAACCCAGAGTAAGACTTCATCTTTCACGAAACTAAAGCCCATCAAAATCTTGCATAAATAATCGCTACTAACTACTAAGGCAGGAAGGCAGCAATCAATGCAATTATGCGAACCCATCAATACTCCATAAATACAATGGCTTTCAGTTCAAGACTAGTTATGGGGACAGGAAGACAATGATAAACATCATGTGAGCCCATTAAAACCAACAAGACATCACCTGAAGAAGCCCACCAAAATCAGACAAAAAACTAACCTTGATGTGGATTGAGATAAGAAATTCAAAAAATTGTATAACTGGGCCACCAGTTATGAAGGGGGAGGGTGAGCAGTTTTTGGAGTGGTTGAAGCAGAGTTTAAGCAGGGAGCTGAGCCAAGTGGAGGATGGAGATCTGGAGGTTTGCAGGCCCGCAGGCAACATCACGGCGAGGGGCACAGGCTCAACCGAAGACAACAAGGCCGCGACCATAGCCCTCCATGAAGATCGACCACCCACAGCCGCGTCCTCCACCCAACTGAAGAACCTTCGCAGATTCCCACAGACCAGGACCACGTGGGGACAGCAGACCCCAGACGACACAAAGAGCGTACCCCCAAACTGCAACCGGCCTACCTGGCTGAATTTCAAACTGTCAAGGAACCCTGGTTGATGAGCATGATCCCTGACCTCTCCTAGTTCAATTTAGTTAGGTTTTGGCGTTGGGACAAGGGTAAGGGGATTAGTAGCGTGATTTTCCCTCATTATGCCATGTGTTCCCCATTCTTAACTAAGTGTACTTTGTAAGTCTGTATAATCTCAGTGTAATCCTAATGTTATGAGTTCATTTGTGACTTCAATAAACCCAGTTTTTTTTTCTTCTTCTCTTGCACCAAAACCAGTTGTCTGCTGCACTTTGTCCCAACCCCCAAATAAGTTCAAGGTTTAGAACCCAGGGAGTGGGAGCAATTTGGACTGCTCAGAAGTCAGAGGTGAAGCTGACAAACACCACCACCCCCTACAAGGCACTCAAGAAAAATGTTGTTACTGTTGATATAGATGTTTGAAAATTAAAATACCCATGGAGAACATTTGTTGTGTGATAGACATTTGATACGACAGTCCATGTGTATGAGTAATACAGTATCCCCATATCCACTGAGACAGTGACATCCATTGGTCAAACCATTGGTCCTGATCTGATAGGACAGATGGAGCATTGAGGACAGACACAGAATGAAGTCATCATTATCACTGTCAAGATACCGAACACAGAATTCAATGCTTATGGTCCCAGATGTTCTGTATTTAATCACCTCCTGCTGTAGGCAGAGAGTTTCAGATCCCCTGTACTGACCGGGTCAGTAGTGGAACGCACCTGGACCCTCCATACTGACCGGGTCAGTAGTGGAATGTGTCTGGGCCCTCCTTACTGACTGGGTCAGTAGTGGAATGCATCTGACCCTCCCTACTGACCAGGTCAGTAGAGGAACACATCTGACCCTTTGTACTGGCCAGGTCAGGAGAGGAACACGTCTGATCCTCTGTACTGACCGGGTCAGTAGAGGAATGCGTCTGACCCTCTATACTGACCGGGTCAGTAGGGAATGTGTTGGACCCTCTGTTGACTGGTTCTGTAGAATACGTCTGACCCTTCACACTGCTTGTGTTTTGAGTTTGATACTGTGAATAGAAGTCAATGGGTATATGATGGGATGATGCATTGACAGCTCATCCCCTTATAGCAGCTTTGACAATTATAGTCGCATGTAATTAAAGATCTCTTGTGAGCTCTGCCTGAGAGTGAGGGAAGCTGCTGATAAAACAGAGGAAGCACAGGCACCTGACAATATAACAACAGAATTAAACTGTGCTATCAGTGAGGGATTTGTGTGTCAATGGCTCTCTCTGTCGGCTTTATACTATATTAGACACTGAGAAATCACTTACTGCATTCAAACACCAGGGGGAGAGAAAGCCATTTGTCTGGTTGTTCTTGGTTGCCCGAGTAATCTTCATCCTTTTCAGTGGCCTGGACGAGCCCCCATTCATATTTCAGTGTGAAAATTTGCAGCCCCTCATGCACTAATTGAAGATGTTTCTCCTCAACATCTGGCTGTGCTTCAGTTTCAGGCTCCTGATCTTGGTCACTTAGTGCTATGGAGTTGGTAGGTTGGAATACCCCATGTAGGGCTGTTCCTGGCGTGAAAAAGGTGGTTACCCTCAGGTCCTGCAATGTGCAGTTGAGGGAGGCATTTGGCATGACTGTGTCCACTTGACCCTGGAATGAGCAAGTGCAGTGTCTCCTGGTATGCTTGTGTTCCTCCACCAACTGTAGATACCAGAGGGACAGGAGAGCATCATCTAGACCCTAGAATTAAATTGTACTTTAAGTGGCTACTTTGTTTTACTGATAATTCAGTTTATTGTTTGTACCGCTTTAAAAAGGGGGCATTTTTTAACTCTTACTGTGAACAGTTCTGGTTTCCATTTTATTAAAAAGGATATATGAACATACAAATTTAAGAATTAGGGGCAGGAGTAGGCCCCTTGGCCCCTTGAGCCTGCTCTGCCATTCAATAAGATCATGGCTGATCTGAATGTAACCTCAATCTCACATTCCTGTCTACCCCTGATAATGTTTCACCCCCTTGTTAATCAATAATCTATCTAGGCCTGCCTTTAAAATATTCAAAGACTCTGCTTCCACCGCCTTTTGATTAAGGAAATTCCAAAGACTCACAACCCTCTGAGAAAAAAAATTCTCCTAATCTTTGTCTTAAATGAGCGACCCCTTATTTTTAAACAGTGGCCACTAGTTCTAGGTTCTCCCACAAGTGGAAACATCCTCTCCACATCCACCCTGTCAAGACACCTCAGGATCTTAAAGGTATCAATCAAGTCGCCTCTTACTCTCCCAAACACCTGTCCAGCCTTTCCTCAGTAGACAAGCCGCCCAATCCAGGTATCAGTGTAGTAAACTTTCTAGTGGCACTATAAGGGGAAAAAAAGATTTATTGAATGATACCAGAACTGAGAGGCTGCAATATTCGCCTCTGCAACTCGGAGCTCTGTTGACACCACCAGAAACCCTGAAGCTGGCACACTTCCCATCACTTGCAGCACGACCCACATGACACATCCTGACTGACATGGTGCCAGCATGAGTGTGGCATATGTGAGCAGGAAACATGCAGACTGTGTGGATCACGACATGAAACAGCCTCTAACATTGATTTGCTATTTGGGCTGATCCATTTAACATCCACTCCTATTCACTGCCAGCTGCTTATGCATTCAGTTGTATGAGGGGACCCCCACCCACCACCACACCCCTCTCAACCCACCACTGATATTATTGAAAGGGATTTTGACTGTTAATGGACGTACTGTGTGCCGTGTTATTGGAGGTGTTTTGTGAAGGTTTGGATTTTCAAGGGAATGGTGCTGAAGCTTGACAAGGTGGTCAGATGAGTTGTTTGGTCTGTTAGGGGAAAGCCTGCTTCAATAATGGGGGCTATAGCTACAGTCCCTCATGGACTGCAGCGTGATCTAGAAATGGAGCAGAGGCAGCAGAGAGGAGAAGCAGTACCCAGAGAGAGGAGGAAGAGGAGGAGGGCTCTAGAAAGCTGCAGCCACCGAGGATCTTAGGAAACACTTTTCCTGTTTCTCCTCAGCCAGGAGCAATGTGTGAGGTTTCACCAAAGAAATGCTCACTGCACTGTACCACCTCCTATAACCCAACTGCCAACCTCAGAGCAGGGCGAAGACAGCATTGCCAGCTGTCAAGGCCACTGGTGCCCTAATTTCAATGCCAGCGGTCCTTCCTGGCAGGAGCAACATTGTGGAGTTGTCTGTCCATCACTACCTCAGTGAAACAATAGAGGCCCTGTATAGAAGCAGAGGGCACTTCACTTCACTGATTAGAGAAAAGCAGGAGCAGCAAATGCATGGATTTGCTGGGATTCCCAATGGCATACACAGTGTTAGCTTAGTGCATGGTGCAAATGATTGCATGCGCAAAGTTCTCTGGGTGCCATGTGTTAACAGGAAGAGGTACAGGAACTTCAAGGACTACTACTCCATTAATGCCCAGTTGATGTATGGCCATGCCCAGGAGCTCCTCTTGATGAATGCCCTTTAACCTGACAGCAGCCATGGTACATTCGTCCAGTGCCAGTCAATTGTACCCACCAGCCAATTTGGCCTGCCATGCTGTGCTAGAGGCTGGTTGCTGAGTGACAAAGGATTGCTGCTCTAACCTGGCTACTGACTCCCCACTGTCACCTGACCTTGCCAGGACATTGTGTCTAAATGAAGAGCTATGAAGTTACAAGGAACATGGTGAAGCAAACCATTGGCTTCCTGAAGCAACAGTTCTGCAGCTTGGATTGCTCAGGCGGAGACCTCCATTACTCCCTGAGTGTGTCTCCAAGCTCACTGTGGTCTCCTACACCCTCCATAATCTTGTTATTATGTGGGCACAACTCTTGCCACCAGGTGTTCAGAGGCTGCCTCACGCAGAAGAGGAAGCAAAAACAGGAAACAACTGGGATTCCTTTACTCGGGATGGGCTGTCCATGATGAAATATTCAGGCTTCATTCCCTGCAGTGTCAAGCCCACACCGCAGTTGCTCCCTGATTTCTGCTATGTTCCAGTACAGTGTACTCTTGGTCAAAATCCTGAAATAAAAACCACCAACAAAAAAAGCCATTCCAAAACAATTTTATCCAACAACACTTCCAATACTCAAGTTCTGTTGAAGGGTCATGAGGACTCGAAACGTCAACTCTTTTCTTCTCCGTCGATGCTGCCAGACCTGCTGAGTTTTTCCAGGTAATTCTGTTTTTGTTTAACACTTCCAATAATACAGACAAGCCAAAACTATCCATCCTTAAAGCATTCTCTTAGTGCCTCTTTGTTTTTGAAAAATGATTTTTGAAAAAACCTTCAACTGAAGCTCTGTAATTTGAAATGAGACAGCACAACCTGCTTTAAAAATGTAAGTCTGCCTTCCAAGGTGAAGGTGAGAAAAGCCATCAAGAGCACCACCAACCCACCGCCCCCCCCGGGCCCCCCCCCCACCGCCCCCCCCCCACCCCCCCACCGTCCCCCCCACCCCCCACCCAAACCCTTCCAGGAAGCGTGGAGAGAGAGACATCCAAACCCATCACTAAGGAAGATATTAGTGCAAAGTGCTGGACTTTAATCAACTGTAATCCTTTCAAGACAATGGGGACCAGCTAGCTCCAACCAACAGACAATCAAACCTCCTGTGGAGGATGAAAGAACCCCATATACTGTTGGTTTTTACTATCCTGAAACATGTCAAAAGTTTCTGAAATGAAACATCAAAATGTGATTACTTGTTCTACAGCCAACATGGCAATCAAATTCCTGTGGAATATTCAGCGAGCAGGACTTTAAGAACTGGCTTTTACCAAGCCAAGGGAGACACCATCAGAGAGATTTTGGAAAAATAGTTCAGCAGAGAAACAGGCTGAAGAGATATCTCTCTCACAGATTCTCTCTCTCTCTCACTCTCTCTCTCTGGGAATTAACGCAGCACCCAATTCAAGAAATCAGCACACCCAAGACCTACAAAGGAACTGAGATCTTGTAAGAATCTTCAACATAATCCACATCTACCTGCACCAAGGAACCAAATAATCTAATAGCAAGGGAACAGATGAGCAGAAGTGGTGGGAACGCCAATGTGAGAGGAAAGGCAGTTTGTGCACCATGGGGCCACTGCAGCTTTCTTGAGTAGGCATCTTAGTTGCACAACGGATCACTGATCTGCTGAGAGAGCCTGCCTGTTCTTCTGAGCACTCAGATACAGAGGCATGATGGCAGCAATCTGAGCCTGCATGGCAGCAACCTGGGACTGCATGGCAGCAATCTGAGCCTGCATGGCAGCAATCTGGGACTGCATGGCAGCAACCTGGGACTGCATGGGAGCAACATGAGCCTGCTTGGCAGCAATCTGAGCCTGCATGGCAGCAATCTGAGTCTGCATGGCAGCAACCTGGGACTGCATGGCAGCAATCTGAGCCTGCATAGCTGCAAACTGGTCCTGCATGGCAACAACCTGGTACTGCATGGCAGCAACATGAGCCTGCATGGCAGCAATCTGGGCCTGCAGGGCAGCAATCTGAGCCTGCATGGCAGCAACCTGGGACTGCATGGCAGCAATCTGAGCCTGCATGGCTGCAAACTGGTCCTGCATGGCAACAACCTGGTACTGCATGGCAGCAATCTGAGCCTGCATGGCTGCAAACTGGTCCTGCATGGCAACAACCTGGGTCTGCATGGCAGCAATCTGAGCCTGCATGGCTGCAAACTGGTCCTGCATGGCAGCAAGCAGAGCTTGCATGGCAGCAATCTGAACCTGCATGGCAGAAATCTGGGCCTGCATGGCAGCAATCTGAGCCTGCATGGCAGAAATATGGGTCTGCATGGCAGCAATCTGGGCCTGCATGGCAGCGAGCAGATCCGGTATGGCTGCAATCTGGGCCTGTATGGCTGCAATCTGGGCCTGCTGGGTAGCAACCTGAGCCTGTATGGTAGCAACCTGAGCCTGCATGGCAGCAACATGAGCCGGCATGGCAGCAATCTGGGCCTGCATGGCAGCAACCTGAGCCTGTATGGTAGCAATCTGGGCCTGCATGGCAGCAACATGAGCCTGCAAGGGAGAAATCTGAGCCTGCATAGCAGCAACCAGAGCCTGCGTGGCAGCAACCAGAGCCTGCATGGCAGTGAGCAGAGCCTGTGTGGCAGCGAGCAGAGCCTGCATGGCAGCAACATGAGCCTGCAGCAACCTGGTGGGAACGCCAATGTGAGAGGAAAGGCAGTTTGTGCACCATGGGGCCACTGCAGCTTTCTTGAGTAGGCATCTTAGTTGCACAACGGATCACTGATCTGCTGAGAGAGCCTGCCTGTTCTTCTGAGCACTTAGATACAGAGGCATGATGGCAGCAATCTGAGCCTGCATGGCAGCAACCTGGGACTGCATGGCAGCAACCTGGGACTGTATGGCAACAACCTGGGACTGCATGGCAGCAATCTGGGCCTGTATGGCAGCAACATGAGCCTGCATGGCTGCAAACTGGTCCTGCATGGCAGCGAGCAGAGCTTGCATGGCAGCAATCTGAGACTGCATGGCAGCAATCTGAGCCAGCATGGCTGCAATCTGAGCCTGCATGGCTGCAAACTAGTCCTGCATGGCAGCGAGCAGAGCTTGCATGACAGCAATTTGGGCCTGCATGGCAGGATTCTGGGCCTGCATGGCAGCAATCTGGGCCTGCATGGCAGGATTCTGGGTCTGCATGGCAGCAATCTGGGCCTGCTTAGCAGCAGCAAGAACCTGCATGGCAGCAATCTGGGCCTGCATGGCAGCAATCTGAGCCTGCATGGCTGCAATCTGAGCTTGCATGGCAGCAACATGAACCTGCAAGGGAGAAATCTGAGCCTTTATAGCAGCAACCAGAGCCTGCGTGGCATCGAGCAGTGCCTGCATGGCAGCAACAAGAGTCTGCATGGCAGCAACCTGGGCCTGCATGGCAGCAACATGAGCCTGCAGCAACCTGGTGGGAACACCAATGTGAGAGGAAAGGTGGTTTGTGCACCATGGGGCCACTGCAGCTTTCTTGAGTAGGCATCTTAGTTGCACAATGGATCACTGATCTGCTGAGAGAGCCTGCCTGTTCTTCTGAGCACTCAGATACAGAGGCATTATGGCAGCAATCTGAGCCTGCATGGCAGCAACATGAGCATGCATGGCAGCAATTTGGGCCCACATGGCAGCAATCTGGGCCTGCATGGCTGCAATCTGAGCCTGCATGGCTGCAAACTGGGCCTGCATGGCAGAGAGCAGAGCTTGCATGGCAGCAATCTGAGCCTGCATGGCAGCTAGCAGAGCCTGCATGGCAGAAATCTGGGCCTGCATGGCTGCAAACTGGGCCTGCATGGCAGCAATCTGGGCCTGCATGGCAGCAACCTGGGTCTGCATGGCAGAAATCTGGGCCTGCATGGCAGCAATCTGAGCCTGCATTGCAGCAATCTGGGCCTGCATGGCAGGATTCTGGGCCTGCATGGCAGCAATCTGGGCCTGCATGGCAGGATTCTGGGCCTGCATGGCAGCAACCTGAGCCTGCATTGCAGCAATCTGGGCCTGCATTGCAGGATTCTGGGCCTGCATGGCAGCAATCTGAGCCTGCATAGCAGCAGCAAGAGCCTGCATGGCAGCAACATGAGCCTGCATGGCAGCAATCTGGGCCTGCATGGCAGCAACATGAGCCTGCATGGTAGCAATCTGGGCCAGCATGGCAGCAATCTGGGTCTGCATGGCAGCAATCTGGGTCTGCATGGCAGCAATCTGGGTCTGCATGGCAGCAATCTGAGCCTGCATGGCAGCAACCTGGGACTGCATGGCTGCAAACTGGTCCTGCATGGCAGCAAGCAGAGCTTGCATGGCAGCAATCTGAGCCTGCATGGCAGAAATCTGGGCCTGCATGGCAGCGAGCAGAGCCTGCATGGCAGCAATCTGGGCCTGTATGGCTGCAACCTGAGCCTGTATGGTAGCAACCTGAGCTTGCATGGCAGCAACATGAGCCGGCATGGCAGCAATCTGGGCCTGCATGGCAGCAACCTGAGCCTGCGTGGCAGCGAGCAGAGCCTGCATGGCAGCAACATGAGTCTGCATGGCAGCAACCTGAGGCTGCAGCAACCTGGTGGGAACGCCAATGTGAGAGGAAAGGCAGTTTGTGCACCATGGGGCCACTGCAGCTTTCTTGAGTAGGTATCTTAGTTGCACAACGGATCACTGATCTACTGAGAGAGCCTGCCTGTTCTTCTGAGCACTTAGATACAGAGGCATGATAGCAGCAATCTGAGCCTCCATGGCAGCAACCTGGGACTGCATGGCAGCGAGCAGAGCCTGCATGGCAACAACCTGGGACTGCATGGCAGCAATCTGGGCCTGTATGGCAGCAATCTGAGCCTGCATGGCTGCAAACTGGTCCTGCATGGCAGCAAGCAGAGCTTGCATGGCAGCAATCTGAGACTGCATGGCAGCAATCTGAGCCAGCATGGCTGCAATCTGAGCCTGCATGGCTGCAAACTGGTCCTGCATGGCAGCAAGCAGAGCTTGCATGGCAGCAATTTGGGCCTGCATGGCAGGATTCTGGGCCTGCATGGCAGCAATCTGGGCCTGCATGGCAGGATTCTGGGTCTGCATGGCAGCAATCTGGGCCTGCAGCAACCTGGTGAGAACACCAATGTGAGAGGAAAGGTGGTTTGTGCACCATGGGGCCACTGCAGCTTTCTTGAATAGGCATCTTAGTTGCACAATGGATCACTGATCTGCTGAGAGAGCCTGCCTGTTCTTCTGAGCACTCAGATACAGAGGCACGATGGCAGCAATCTGAGCCTGCATGGCAGCAATCTGGGCCTGCATGGCTGCAATCTGAGCCTGCATGGCTGCAAACTGGGCCTGCATGGCAGCAATCTGGGCCTGCATGGCAGCGAGCAGAGCCTGCATGGCAGCAACCTGGGTTTGCATGGCAGAAATCTGGGCCTGCATGGCAGCAATCTGAGCCTGCATTGCAGCAATCTGGGCCTGCATGGCAGGATTCTGAGCCTGCATGGCAGCAATCTGGGCCTGCATGGCAAGATTCTGGGCCTGCATGGCAGCAACCTGAGCCTGCATTGCAGCAATATGGGCCTGCATTGCAGGATTCTGGGCCTGCATGGCAGCAATCTGAGCCTGCATAGCAGCAGCAAGAGCCTGATCTTCTGAGCACTCAGATACAGAGGCATGATGGCAGCAATCTGAGCCTGCATGGCAGCAATCTGGACCTGCATTGCAGCAATCTGGGCCTGCATGGCAGCAATCTGGGCCTGCATGGCTGCAAACTGGGCCTGCATGGCAGCAATCTGAGCCTGCATGGCAGCAATTTGGGCCTGCATGGCAGTAATCTGAGCTTGCATGGCAGCAACATGAACCTGCAAGGGAGAAATCTGAGCCTTTATAGAAGCAACTAGAGCCTGCGTGGCAGCGAGCAGAGCCTGCATGGCAGCAACGTGAGTCTGCATGGCAGCAACCTGGGCCTGCATGGCAGCAACATGAGCCTGCAGCAACCTGGTGGGAACACCAATGTGAGAGGAAAGGTGGTTTGTGCACCATGGGGCCACTGCAGGTTTCTTGAGTAGGCATCTTAGTTGCACAACGGATCACTGATCTGCTGAGAGAGCCTGCCTGTTCTTCTGAGCACTCAGATACAGAGGCATGATGGCAGCAATCTGAGCCTGCATGGCAGCAACCTGGGTCTGCATGGCAGCAATTTGGGCCCGCATGGCAGCAACATGAGCCTGCATGGCAGCAATCTGGGCCTGCATGGCAGCAATCTGGGCCTGCATGGCAGCAATCTGGGTCTGCATGGCAGCAATCTGGGCCTGCATGGCAGCAATCTGGGTCTGCATGGCTGCACCATGAGCCTGCATGGCAGCAATCTGGGCCTGCATAGCAGCAACATGAGCCTGCATGGCAGCAATCTGGGTCTGCATGGCAGCAATCTGGGTCTGCATGGCAGCAATCTGGGCCAGCATGGCAGCAATCTGGGTCTGCATGGCAGCAATCTGGGTCTGCATGGCAGAATCTGAGCCTGCATTGCAGCAATCTGGGCCTGCATGGCAGCAATCTGGGCCTGCATGGCAGCAACATGAGCCTGCATGGCAGCAACATGAGCCTGCATGGCAGCAATCTGGGTCTGCATGGCAGCAATCTGGGACTGCATGGCAGCAATCTGGGCCTGTATGACAGCAGGCAGAGTCTGCATGGCAGCAGTTTGGGACTGTATAACAGCAGGCAGAGTCTGCATGGCAGCGAGCAGAGCCTGCATGGCTGCAATCTGAGCCTGCATGGCAGCAGCATGAGACTGCATGATAGCAATCTGAGCCTGCATGGCAGCCACATGAGTCTGCATGGCAGCAATCTGAGCCGGAAAGGCAGCAACCTGGGCCTGCATGGCAGCAATCTGGTTCTGCATGGTAGCAATCTGAGCTTGCATGGCAGCAACGTCTCCCATACCCGGAGACGTTGAGGGAGACGTCTGATCCCCGGAGCCCTCACCGTCTCCCATACCCAGAGCCCTCAACGTCTCACATACCCGGAGACCTCTCCATCTCCGATACCCAGAGCCCTCACCATCTCCCATACCCGGAGCCCTCACCGTATCCCATACCCGGAGCCATCACCGTCTCCCATACCTGGAGCTCTCACTGCCTCCCATACACAGAGCCCTCACTGTCTCCAATACCCAGAGCCTTCACCGTCTCCGATACCCGGGGCCCTCTCCGTCTCCCATACTCAGAGCCCTCACCGTTTCCGATCCCTGGAGACCTCACCGTCTCCCATACCTGGAGCCCTTACCATCTTCCATACCGGGAGACCTCACCATCTCCCATACCCGGAGCCCTCACCATCTCCCATACCAGGAGCCATCACCGTCTCCCATACCTGGAGCCCACACCATCTCCGATAACCGGAGCCCTCACCGTCTCGATACCCGGAGCCCTCACCATCTCCCATATCCAAAGCACTCACCGTCTCCCTCACCCAGAGTCCTCACCAGCTCCCATACCCGGAGCACTCACCATCTACCATACACGGAGCCCTCACCGTCTCCCATACCCAGAGACCTCACCATCTCCGATACCCATAGCCCTCAATGTCTCAGATCCCCGGGGTCTTCACCGCCTCCCATACACAGAGCCCTCAACGTCTCTGATCCCCAGAGCCCTCACTGTATCCCATACCTGGAGCCCTCACCGTTTCCGATTCCCGGAGCCCTCACCATCTCCGATACCCGGAGCCCTCACCGTCTCCCATAACCAGATCCCTCACCGTCTCCAATATGCAGATCCCTCACCGTCTCCCATATCCAGATCCCACACCGTCTCCAATATGCAGAGCCGTCACCGTCTCCCATACCCAGATCACTCACCGTCTATAATACCCAGAGCTCTCAACTTCTCCCATACACAGAGACCTCACCGTCTCCCTCACCCAGAGTCCTCAGCGTCTCCCATACCCGGAGCCCACAGCATCTACCATACATGGAGCCCTCACCGTCTCCCTTATCCAGAGCCCTCAACATCTCCCAGACCCAGAGCCCTCACCGTCTCCGATACCTGGAGCCCTCACCGTCTCTGATCCTCGGAGCCCTCACCGTCTCCTATAAACAGAGCCCTCACCGTCTCCGATACCCGGAGCCCTCACCATCTCTGATCCCCGGAGCCCTCACCGTCTCCCATACCTGGAGCCCTCACCGTCTCACATACCTGGAGCCCTCACCACCTCCCATTCCCGGAGCCCTCACCATCTCCGATACCCGGAGCCCTCACCGTCTCCTATACCCAGATCCCTCACCGTCTCCAATATGCAGAGCCCTCACCGTCTCCCATACCCAGATTCCTCACCGTCTCCAATATGCAGAGCCGTCACCGTCTCCCATACCCAGAGCCCACACCGTCTATAATACCCAGATCTCTCAACCTCTCCCATACCCGGAGCCCTCAACGTCTCCCATAGCCGGAGCCCACACCATCTTCGATACCTGGAGCTCTGACCATCTCCCATCTCCAGAGCCCTCACTGTCTCCCATACCCAGAGCTCACAACATCTCCCATACCCAGAGCCCTTACCGTCTCCCATACCTGGAGCCCTCACTGTATCCCATACCTGGAGCCCTCACCGTTTCCGATTCCCCGAGCACTCACCATCTCCGATACCCGGAGCCCTCACCGTCTCCCATACCCAGATCCCTCACCGTCTCCAATATGCAGATCCCTCACCGTCTCCCATATCCAGATCCCACACCGTCTCCAATATGCAGAGCCGTCACCGTCTCCCATACCCAGAGCACTCACCGTCTATAATACCCAGAGCTCTCAACTTCTCCCATACACAGAGACCTCACCGTCTCCCTCACCCAGAGTCCTCAGCATCTCCCATACCCGGAGCCCACAGCATCTACCATACACGGAGCCCTCACCGTCTCCCATATCCAGAGCCCTCAACGTCTCCCAGACCCAGAGCCCTCACCGTCTCCGATACCCGGAGCCCTCACCGTCTCTGATCCTCGGAGCCCTCACCGTCTCCGATACCCGGAGCCCTCACCATCTCTGATCCCCGGAGCCCTCACCGTCTCCCATACCTGGAGCCCTCACCGTCTCCCATACCTGGAGCCCTCACCATCTCCGATTCCCGGAGCCCTCACCGTCTCCTATACCAAGATCCCTCACCGTCTCCAATATGCAGAGCCTTCACCGTCTCCCATACCCAGATTCCTCACCGTCTCCAATATGCAGAGCCGTCACCGTCTCCCATACCCAGAGCCCACACCGTCTATAATACCCAGATCTCTCAACTTCTCCCATACCCGGAGCCCTCACTGTCTACCTCACCCAGAGTCCTCAGCGTCTCCCATACCCGGAGCCCTCAGCATCTACCATACACGGAGCCCTCACCGTCTCCCATACCTAGCGCCCTCACCATCTCCTATACCCGGAGCCCTCACCGTCTCTGATCCGCAGAGCCCTCACCGTCTCCCATAAAAAGAGCCCTCACCGTCTCCGATACACGGAGCCCTCACCATCTCTGATCCCCGGAGTCCTCACCGTCTCCCATACACAGAGCCCTCACCGTCTCCCATACCCAGAGCCCTCACGGTCTCCAATACCCCGAGCCCTCACCGTCACCCATACCCAGAGCACTCACCGTCTCCGATCCCCGGAGACCTCACCGTCTCCCATACCCAGAGGCCTCACTGTCTCCCATACCCGGAGTCCTCACATTCTCACAAAGCCAGATCCTTCACCATCTCCCATGCCAGGAGCCCTCACCGTCTTCCATACCGGGAGACCCTCACCATCTCCCATACCCGGAGCCCTCAACGTCTCCCATAGCCGGAGCCCACACCATCTCCGATACCCAGAGCTCTGACCATCCCCCATCTCCAGAGCCCTCACTGTCTCCGATCCCCGGAGACCTCACCATCTCCCATACACAGAGCCCTCACCATCTCCCATACCTGGAGACCTCACCGTCTCACATACCAGGAGTCCTCACCGTATCCCATACCCGGAGCCCTCACCGTCTCCCATACCCGGAGCCCTCACCGTCTCCCATACCTGGAGCTCTCACCGCCTCCCATACCCAGAGCCTACAATGTCTCCGATACCTGGGGCCCTCTCAGTCTCCCATACCAGGAACTCTTATCGTCTCCCATATCCGAAGCCCTCACCATCTCCCATACCCAGAGCATTCACCATCCCCAATACCCAGAACGCTCACCGTCTCCGATCTCCGGAGACCTCACCGTCTCCCATACACACAGCCCTCACCGTCTATAATACCCAGAGCTCTCAACCTCTCCCATACCCGGAGCCCTCACTGTCTACCTCACCCAGAGTCCTCAGCGTCTCCCATACACAGAGCCCTCAGCATCTACCATACACGGAGCCCTCACCGTCTCCCATATCCAGAGCCCTCACTGTCTCACATACCCAGTACCCTCACCGTCTCCCATACCCAGAGCCCTCACCATCTCTGATACCCGGAGCCCTCACCGTATCCCATACCCAGAGCCCTCACCGTCTCCAATATGCAGATTCCTCACCGTCTCCCATACCCAGATCCCACACCGTCTCCAATATGCAGAGCCGTCACCGTCTCCCATACCCAGAGCACTCACCGTCTATAATATCCAGAGCTCTCAACTTCTCGCATACACAGAGCCCTCACCATCTCCCTCACCCAGAGTCCTCAGCGTCTCGCATACCCGGAGCCCACAGCATCTACCATACACGGAGCCCTCACCGTCTCCCTTATCCAGAGCCCTCAACGTCTCCAAGACCCAGAGCCCTCACCGTCTCCGATACCCGGAGCCCTCAACGTCTCTGATTCTCGGAGTCCTCACAGTCTCCTATAAACAGAGGCCTCACCGTCTCCGATACCCGGAGCCCTCACCGTCTATAATACCCAGAGCTCTCAACCTCTCCCATACCCGGAGCCCTCACTGTCTACCTCACCCAGAGTCCTCAGCGTCTCCCATACACAGAGCCCTCAGCATCTACCATACACGGAGCCCTCACCGTCTCCCATATCCAGAGCCCTCACTGTCTCACATACCCAGTACCCTCACCGTCTCCCATACCCAGAGCCCTCACCATCTCTGATACCCGGAGCCCTCACCGTATCCCATACCCAGAGCCCTCACCGTCTCCAATATGCAGATTCCTCACCGTCTCCCATACCCAGATCCCACACCGTCTCCAATATGCAGAGCCGTCACCGTCTCCCATACCCAGAGCACTCACCGTCTATAATATCCAGAGCTCTCAACTTCTCGCATACACAGAGCCCTCACCATCTCCCTCACCCAGAGTCCTCAGCGTCTCGCATACCCGGAGCCCACAGCATCTACCATACACGGAGCCCTCACCGTCTCCCTTATCCAGAGCCCTCAACGTCTCCAAGACCCAGAGCCCTCACCGTCTCCGATACCCGGAGCCCTCACCGTCTCTGATTCTCGGAGTCCTCACAGTCTCCTATAAACAGAGCCCTCACCGTCTCCGATACCCGGAGCCCTCACCGTCTATAATACCCAGAGCTCTCAACCTCTCCCATACCCGGAGCCCTCACTGTCTACCTCACCCAGAGTCCTCAGCGTCTCCCATACACAGAGCCCTCAGCATCTACCATACACGGAGCCCTCACCATCTCCCATATCCAGAGCCCTCACTGTCTCACATACCCAGTGCCCTCACCGTCTCCCATACCCAGAACCCTCACCATCTCCGATACCCGGAGCCCTCACCGTCTCTGATCCGCGGAGCACTCACCGTCTCCCATAAACAGAGCCCTCACAGTCTCCGATACCCAGAGCTCTAACCATCTCTGATCCCCGGAGTCCTCACCATCTCCCATACACAGAGCCCTCACCGTCTCCCATACCCAGAGCCCTCACCGTCTCCGATACCCCGAGCCCTCACCGTCTCCCATACACAGAGCCCTCAACATCTCCCATACCTGGAGCCCTCACCGTATCCCATACCCAGAGCCCTCACCGTCTCCCATACCCGGAGCCCTCACCTTCTCCCATACCTGGAGCTCTCATCGCCTCCCATACCCAGAGCCTACAACGTCTCCGATACCCGGGGCCCTCTCAGTCTCCCATACCAGGAACTCTTATCGTCACCCATATCCGAAGCCCTCACCATCTCCCATACCCAGAGCTCTCACCATCCCCCATACCAGGAACCCTCACCGTCTCCGATCCCCGGAGACCTCACCGTCTGCCATACACAGTGCCCTCACCATCTCCCATACCTGGAGCCCTCACCGTCTCACATACCAGGAGTCCTCACCGTCTTCCATACCGGGAGACCCTCACCATCTCCCATACCCGGAGCCCTCAACGTCCCCCATACCCGGAGCCCACACCATCTCCGATACCCGGGGCCCTCACCTCTCTGATCCGCGGAGCCCTCACCGTCTCCCATAAACAGAGACCTCACTGTCTCCAATACCTGGAACCCTCACCATCTCTGATCCCCGGAGCCCTCACCGTCTCCCATAAACAGAGCCCTCACCGTCTCCAATATCCAGAGCTCTCAACGTCTCCCATACACAGAGCCCTCACCGTCTACCATACCCAGAGTCCTCACCGTCTCCGATACCCCGAGCCCTCACCGTCTCCCATACCCAGAGCCCTCACCGTCTCCGATCCCCGGAGCCTCACCGTCTCCCATACACAGATCCCTCACCGTCTCCCATACCTGGAGCCCTCACCATATCCCATATCCGGAGCCCTCACCGTCTACCATACCCAGAGCCCTCACCGTCTCCGATACCCTGAGCCCTCACCGTCTCCCATACCCAGAGCCCTCACCGTCTCCGATCCCCGGAGCCTCATCGTCTCCCATACACAGAGCCCTCACCGTCTCCCATACCTGGAGCCCTCACCATATCCCATATCCGGAGACCTCACCGTCTCCCATACCCGGAGCCCTCACCGTCTCCCATACCTGGAGCTCTCACTCCCTCCCATACCCAGAGCCTACAAGGTCTCCGATACCCGGGGCCCTCTCGGTCTCCCATACCAGGAACTCTCATTGTCTCCAATATCCAAAGCCCTCACCATCTCCCATACCCAGAGCTCTCACCATCCCCCATACCCAGAACCCACACCGTCTCCGATCCCCGGAGACCTCACCGTCTCCCATACACAGAGCCCTCACCATCTCCCATACCTGGAGACCTCACCGTCTCACATACCAGGAGTCCTCACCATCTTCCATACCGGGAGCCCTCGCCGTCTCCCATACCCAGAGGCCTCACCATCTCCCATACCTGGAGTCCTCACTATCTCACATAGCCAGAGCCTTCACCGTCTCCCATGCCAGGAGCCCTCACCGTCTTCCATACCGGGAGACCCTCACCATCTCCCATACCTGGAGCCCTCAACGTCTCCCATACCCGGAGCCCACACCATCTCCGATACCCGGAGCCCTGAACGTCTCCCATCTCCAGAGTCCTCACTGTCTCCCATACCCAGAGCTCACAACATCTCCCATATCCAGAGCCCTCACATCTCCCATACCTGGAGCCCTCACCGTCTCCGATTCCCGGAGCCCTCACCATCTCCGATACCCAGAGCCCTCACCGTCTCCGATCCCCGGAGACCTCACATTCTCCCATACACAAAGCTCTCACCGTCTCCCATACCTGGAGCGCTCACCATATCCCATACCCGGAGCCCTCACTGTCTCTCATACCCGGAGCCCTCACCGTCTCCCATACCTGGAGCTCTCACCGCCTCCCATACCCAGAGCCTACACCGTCTCCGATACGCAGGGCCCTCTCATTCTCCCATACCAGGAGCTCTCATCGTCTCCCATATCCGAAGCTCTCACCATTTCCCATACCCAGAGCACTCACCGTCTCCCAGACCCAGAACCCTCACCATCTCCCATATCTGGAGCCCTCACCGTCTCACATACCAGGAGTCCTCACCATCTTCCATACCGGGAGCCCTCGCCGTCTCCCATACCGGGAGACACTCACCATCTCCCATACCCGGAGCCCTCACCGTCTCCCATACTGGGAGACCCTCACCATCTCACATACCCAGAGCCCTCAATGTCTCCCATACCCGGAGCCCACACCATCTCCGATACCCGGAGCCCTGACCGTCTCCCATCTCCAGAGGCCTCACTGTCTTTCATACCCAGAGCTCACAACATCTCCCATACCCAGAGCCCTCACCGTCTCCCATACCTGGAGCCCTCACCGTATTCCATACCTGGAGCCCTCACCGTCACCGATTCCCGGAGCCCTCACCATCTCCGATACCTGGAGCCCTCACCGTCTCCCATACACAGATCCCTCACCATCTCCAATATGCCGAGCCCTCACCGTCTCCCATAACCAGATCCCTCACTGTCTCCAATATGCAGAGCCGTCACTGTCTTCCTTACCCAGAGGCCTCACCGTCTCTAATACCCAGAGCTCTCAACGTCTCCCATACACAGAGACCTCACCGTCTCCGTCACCCAGAGTCCTCAGCGTCTCCCATACCCGGAGCCCTCAGCATCTACCATACACGAAGCCCTCACCGTCTCCCATATCCAGAGCCGTCACTGTCTCCAATACCCGGAGCCCTCACCATCTTTGATCTGCGGAGCCCTCACCGTCTCCCATAAACAGAGTCCTCACCGTCTCCGATACCCGGAGCCCTCAACATCTCTGATCCCCGGAGTCCTCACAGTCTCCCATACACAGAGCCCTCAACGTCTCCCATACCCAGAGCCCTCACCGTCTCCGATACCCCGAGCCTTCACCATCTCCCATACCCAGAACCCTCACTGTCTCCGATCCTCGGAGACTTCACCGTCTCCCATACACAGAGCCTCACCATCTCCCATGCCTGGAGCCCTCACCGTCTCACATACCAGGAGTCCTCACCATCTTCCATACCGGGAGAACCTCACCGTCTCCCATACGTGGAGCCCTCAACATCTCCCATATCCAGAGCCCTCACCGTCTCCCTCACCCAGAGTCCTCACCGTTTCCCATACCCGGAGCCCTCAGCAGCTACCATACACGGAGCCCTCACCGTCTCCCATACGATGAGCCCTCACCGTCTCCGATACCCGGAGACCACACCGTCTCTGATCCTCGGAGCCCTCACCGTCTCCCATAAACAGAGCCCTCACCGTCTCTGATACCCGGAGCCCTCACCATCTCTGATCTTCGGAGCCCTCACGTCTCCCATAAACAGAGCCCCCACCCTCTCCAATATCCAGAGCTCTCAATGTGTCCCATACACAGAGCCCTCACCGTCTCCCATACCCAGAGCCCTCACCGTCTCCCATACCCTGAGCCCTCACTGTCTCCAATCCCTGGAGACCTCACCGTCTCCCATACACAGAGCCCTCACCGTCTCCCATACCTGGAGCCCTCACCGTATCCCATACCCGGTGCCCTCACTGTCTCCCATACCCATAGCCCTCACCGTCTCCCATACCTGGAGCTCTCACCGCCTCCCATACCCAGAGCCTACAACGTCTCCGATACCCGGGTCTCTCTCGGTCTCCCATACCAGGAAATCTCATCGTCTCCCATATCCGAAGCTCTCACCATCCCCCATACCCAGAACCCTCACCGTCTCCGATACCCGGAGACCTCGACATCTCCCATACACAGAGCCCTCACCATCTCCCATAACTGGAGCCCTCACCGTCTCCCATGCCAGGAGCCCTCACCATCTTCCATACCGGGAGACCCTCACCATCTCCCATACCCGGAGCCCTCAACATCTCCTATACCCGGAGCCCACACCATCTCCGATACCCGCAGAACTGACCGTCTCCCATCTCCAGAGCCCTCAAAGTCTCCCATACCCTGAGCTCACAACATCTTCCATACCCAGAACCCTCACCGTCTCCCATACCTGGAGCCCTCACCTTCTCCGATTCCCGGAGCCCTCACCGTGTCCCATACCCAGATCCGTCACTGTCTCCAATATGCAGAGCCCTCACCGTCTCCCATACCCAGAGCCCTCATTGTCTCTGATCCGCGGAGCCCTCACCATCTTTCATTATCAGAGCCCTGATCGTCTCCGATACCCGGAGCCCTCACCATCTCTGATCCCCGGAGCCCTCACCGTCTCCCATAAACAGAGCCCTCACTGTCTCCAATATCCAGAGCTCTCAACGTCTCCCATACACAGAGCCCCTCACCGTCTCCCATACCCAGAGCCCTCACCGTCTCTGATACCCCGTGCCCTCAGCGTCTCCCATACCCAGAGCCCTCACCGTCTCCGATCCCCGGAGACCTCACCATCTCCCATACCCGGAGGCCGCACCGTCTCCCATACCTGGAGCTCTCACCGCCTCCCTTACCCAGAGCCTACAACGTCTCCGATACCCGGGGCCCTCTTGTTCTCCCATACCAGGAACTCTCATCGTCTCCCATATCCGAAGCCCTCAACTTCTCCCATACCCATAGCTCTCACCATCCCCCATACCCAGAACCCTCACCGTCTCCGATCCCCGGGGACCTCACCGTCTCCAGTATGCAGAGCCCTCACCGTCTCCCATAACCAGATCCCTCACCGTCTCCAATATGCAGAGCTGTCACCGTCACCCATAACCAGAGCACTCACCGTCTATAATACCCAGAGCTCTCCACGTCTCCCATACACAGAGCGCTCACCGTCTCCCTCACCCAGAGTCCTCAGCGTCTCCCAAACCTGGAGCCCTCAGCATCTACCATACACGGACCCCTCACCGTCTCCCATATCCAGAGCCCTCACTGTCTCACATACCCAGAGCCCTCATCGTCTCCCATACCCAGAGCCCTCAAAGTCTCCGATCCCCGGAGACTTTACCGTCTCCCATACCCAGAGCCCTCAACTTTTCCGATCCCTGTAGACCTCACCGTAAACCATCCCCGGAACCCTCACCGTATCCCATAACCTGAGCCCTCACCGTATCCCATACCCGGAGCCCACACCGTCTCCCATACCTGGAGCTCTCACCGTCTCCCATACCCAGAGCCATCACTGTCTCCGATACCCGGAGCCCTCACCATCTCTGATCCCCGGAGCCCTCACCATCTCCCATAAACAGAGCCCTCACCGTCTCCAATATCCAGAGCTCTCAATGTCTCCCATACACAGAGGCCTCACCATCTCCCATACCCAGAGCCCTCACCGTCTCCGATACCCCGTGCCCTCACCGTCTCCCATACCCAGAGCCCTCACCGTCTCTGATCCCCGGAGACCTCACCATCTCCCATACCCGGAGCCCTCACCGTCTCCCATACCCAGAGCCCTCACCATCACTGATACCCGGAGACTTCACCGTCTCCCATACCCAGAGCCCTCACCTTTTCCGATCCCCGTAGACCTCACCGTCTCCCATACCCAGAGCCCTCACTGTAACACATACCTGGAGCCCACACCGTATCCCATACCCGGAGCCATCACCGTATCCCATACCCGGACACCACACCGTCTCCCATACCTGGAGCTCTCTCCGTCTCCCATACCCAGAGCCCTCACCGTCTCTCATCCTCAGAGCCCTCACCGTCTCCCATAAACAGAGCCCTCACCATCTCCGATACCCGGAGTCCTCACCATCTCTGATCCCTGGAGCCCTCACCGTTTCCCATACCCGGAGCCCTCACCGTCTCCCATACCCAGATCCCTCACCGTCTCTAATATGCAGAGCCGTCACCGTCTCCCATACCCAGAGCCCTCACCGTCTATAATACCCAAAGCTCTCAACGTCTCCCGTACACAGAGCCCTCACCGTCTACCTCACCCAGAGTCCTCAGCGTCTCCCATACCGGGAGCCCTCAGCATCTACCATACACGGAGCCCTCACCGTCTCTCATATCCAGAGCCCTCACCGTCTCCCATACCCAGAGCCCTCACCATCTCCCATACCCAGAGCCCTCACCACCTCCGATACCCGGAGCCCTCACCGTCTCTGATGTGCGGAGCCCTCACCGTTGCCCATAAACAGAGCCCTCACTGTCTCCGATAAACGGATCCCTCACCATCTCTGATCCCCGGAGTCCTTACCATCTCCCATACCCAGAGCCCTCACCGTCTCCCATACCCAGAGCCCTCACCGTCTCCGATAACCCGAGCCCTCACCGTCTCCCATACCCAGAACCCTCACCGTCTCCGATCCCCGGAAACTTCACCGTCTCCCATTCCTGGAGCCCTCACCATCTCCCATAACTGGAGCCCTCACCGTCTCACATACTTGGAGTCCTCACCATCTTCCATACCGGGAGACCCTCACCATCTCCCATACCCAGAGCCCTCAACGTCTCCCATACCCGGAGCCCTAACCGTCTCCCTCACCCAGAGTCCTCACCGTCTCCCATACCCGGAGCCCTCAGCAGCTACCATACACGGAGAACTCACCGTCTCCCATATCCAGAGCCCTCAATGTCTCACATACCCAGAGCACTCACCGTCTCCCATACCAAGATCCCTCACCGTCTCCGATACCCGGAGCCCTCATCATCTCCCATAAACAGAGCCCTCACCGTCTCCGATACCCGGAGCCCTCACCATCTCTGATCCACGGAGCCCTCACCGTCTCCCATAAACAGAGCCCTCACCGTCTCCAATATCCAGAGCTCTCAACGTCTCCCATACACAGAGACCTCACTGTCTCCCATACCCAGAGCCCTCACCATCTCCGATACCCCGAGCCCTCACAGTCTCCCATACCCAGAGACCTCACCGTCTCCGATCCCCGGAGACCTCATCGTCTCCCATACACAGAGCCCTCACCGTCTCCCATACCTGGAGCCCTCACCGTATCCCATACCCGGAGCCCTCACCATCTCCCATACACGGAGCCCTCACCGTCTCCCATACCCTGATCCCTCACTGTCTCCAATATGCACAGCCCTCACCGTCTCCCATAACCAGAGCCCTCACCGTCTCCCATACCCAGAGCCCTCACCGTCTCCGATCCCCGGAGACCTCACATTCTCCCATACACTGAGCCCTCACCGTCTCCCATACCTGGAGCCCTCACCGTATCCCATACACGGAGCCCTCACCTTCTCCCATATCCGGAGCCCTCACCGTATCCCATACCTGGAGCCCTCACCTTCTCCCATATACTGGGAGACCCTCACCATCTCCCATACCCAGAGCCCTCAACGTCTCCCATTTCCGGAACCCTCACCGTCTCCCATACCCAGAGTCCTCACTGTCTCCCATACCCGGAGCCCTCAGCAGCTACCTTACACGGAGCCCTCACCGTCTCCCACATCCAGAGCCCTCACTGTCTCACGTACCCAGAGCCTTCACCGTCTCCCATACCCAGAGCCCTCACCTTTTCCGATCCCCGTAGACCTCACCGTCTCCCATACGCAGAGCCCTCACTGTAACACATACCCGGAGCCCACACCGTATCCCATACCCGGAGCCCACACCATCTCCCATACCTGGAGCTCTCACTGTCTCCCATACCCAGAGACCTCACCGTCTCTCATCCTCGGAGCTCTCACCATCTCCCATAAACAGAGCCCTCACCATCTCCGATACCCGGAGCCCTCACCATCTCTGATCCCCGGAGCCCTCACCGTTTCCCATACCTGGAGCCCTCACCGTCTCCCATACCCAGATCCCTCACCGTCTACAATATGCAGAGCCCTCACCATCTCCCATACCCAGTTCCCTCACCGTCTCTAATATGCAGAGCCGTCACCGTCTCCCATACCCAGAGTCCACACCGCCTATAATACCCAAAGCTCTCAACGTCTCCAGTACACAGAGCCCTCACCGTCTACATCACCCAGAGTCCTCAGCGTCTCCCATACCGGGAGCCCTCAGCATCTACCATACACGGAGCCCTCACCGTCTCCCATATCCAGAGCCCTCACTGTCTCACAGACCCAGAGCCCTCACCATCTCCCATACCCAGAGCCCTCACCACCTCCGATACCCGGAGACCTCACCGTCTCTGATGTGCGGAGCCCTCACCGTTGCCATAAACAGAGCCCTCACCGTCTCCGATACACGGATCCCTCACCATATCTGATCCCCGGAGTCCTTAAAATCTCCCAAACCCAGAGCCCTCACCGTCTCCCATACCCAGAGCCCTCACCGTCTCCGATCCCCGGAGACTTCACCGTCTCCCATTCCTGGAGCCCTCACCATCTCCCATAACTGGAGCCCTCACCGTCTCACATACTTGGAGTCCTCACCATCTTCCATACCGGGAGACCCTCACCATCTCCCATACCCAGAGCCCTCACCGTCTCCGATCCCCGGAGACCTCACATTCTCCCATACACAGAGCCCTCACCGTCTCCCATACCTGGAGATCTCACCGCCTCCCATACCCAGAGCCTACACCGTCTCCGATACCCAGGGCCCTCTCGTTCTCCCATACCAGGAGCTCTCATCGTCTCCCATATCCAATGCCATCACATCTCCCAACCCAGAGCACTCACCATCTCCCATACCCAGAACCCTCACTGTCTCCGATCCCCGGAAACCTCACCGTCTCCCATACACAGAGCCCTCACCATCTCCCATACCTGGAGCCCTCACCGTCTCACATACCAGGAGTCCTCACCATCTTCCATACCGGGAGCCCTCGCCGTCTCCCATACGCGGAGTCCTCACATTCTCACATAGCCAGATCCTTCACCATCTCCCATGCCAGGAGCCCTCACCGTATTCCATACCGGGAAACCCTCACCATCTCCCATACCCGGAGCCCTCAACGTCTCCCATACCCGGAGCCCTAACCGTCTCCCTCACCCAGAGTCCTCACCGTCTCACATACCCAGAGCCCTCAGCAGCTACCATACACGGAGCCCTCACCGTCTCCCATATCCAGAGCCCTCACTGTCTCACATACCCAGAGCCCTCACCATCTCCCATACCCAGATCCCTCACCGTCTCGAATACCTGGAGCCCTCACCGTCTCCCATAAACAGCGCCCTCACCGTCTCCAATATGCAGAGCTCTCAACGTCTCCCATACACAGAGGCCTCACCATCTCCCATACCTGGAGTCCTCACCATCTCACATAGCCAGAGCCTTCACCGTCTCCCATGCCAGGAGCCCTCACCGTCTTCCATACCAGGAGACCCTCACCATCTCCCATACCCGGAGCCCTCAACGTCTCCCATACCCGGAGCCCACACCATCTCCGATACCCAGACCCCTGACCGTCTCCCATCTCCAGAGCCCTCACTGTCTCCCACACCCAGAGCTCACAACATCTCCCATACCCAGAGCCCTCACTGTCTCCCATACCTGGAGCCCTCAGTGTCTCCGATTCCCGGAGCCCTCACCCTCTCCAATACCCGGAGCCCTCACCGTCTCCCACACCCAGATTCCTCACTGTCTCCAATCTGCAGAGCCCTCACCGTCTCCCATACACCAGAGCCTTCACTGTCTCCGATAAACCCGAGACCTCACCGTCTCCCATACCCAGAGCCCTCACTGTCTCCGATCCCCGGAGACCTCACATTCTCCCATACACAGAGCCCTCACCGTCTCCCATACCTGGAGATCTCACCGCCTCCCATACCCAGAGCCTACACCGTCTCCGATACCCAGGGCCCTCTCGTTCTCCCATACCAGGAGCTCTCATCATCTCCCATATCCAATGCCATCACATCTCCCAACCCAGAGCACTCACCATCTCCCATACCCAGAACCCTCACTGTCTCCGATCCCCGGAAACCTCACCGTCTCCCATACACAGAGCCCTCACCATCTCCCATACCTGGAGCCCTCACCGTCTCACATACCAGGAGTCCTCACCATCTTCCATACCGGGAGCCCTCGCCGTCTCCCATACGCGGAGTCCTCACATTCTCACATAGCCAGATCCTTCACCATCTCCCATGCCAGGAGCCCTCACCGTATTCCATACCGGGAAACCCTCACCATCTCCCATACCCGGTGCCCTCAACGTCTCCCATACCCGGAGCCCATACCATCTCTGATACCCGGAGCACTGACCGTGTCCCATCTCCAGAGCCCTCAATGTCTCCCATACCCAGAGCTCACAACATTTCCCATCCCCAGAGACCTCACCGTCTCACATACCTGGAGCCCTCACCGTATCCCGTACCTGGAGCCCTCACCATCTCCGATTCCCGGAGCCCTCACCATCTCCGATACCCAGATCCTTCACCGTCTCCAATATGCAGAGCCCTCACCGTCTCCCATAACCAGATTCCTCACCGTCTCCAATGTGTAGAGCCGTCACCGTCTCCCAAACCCAGAGCACTCACCATCTAAAATACCCAGAGCTCTCAACGTCTCCCATACACAGAACCCTCACCATCTCCCTCTCCCAGAGTCCTCAGCGTCTCCCATACCCAGAGACCTCAGCATCTACCATACACGGAGCCCTCACCGTCTCCCATATCGAGAGCCCGCACCGTCTCCCATACCCGGATCCCTCACTTTCTCCGATACCCGGAGCCCTCACAGTCTCCCATAAACAGAGCCGTCACCGTCTCCGATACCCGGAGCCCTCACCATCCCTGATCCCTGGAGCCCTCACCGTCTCCCATAAACAGAGCCCTCACCGTCTCCAATACCCAGAGCTCGCAACATCTCCCTTACACAGAGACCTCACCGTCTCCCATACCCAGAACCCTCACCGTCTCCGATCCCCGGAGACCTCACCGTCTCCCATACACAGAGCCCTCACCATCTCCCATACCTGGAGCCCTCACCGTCTCACAGACCAGGAGTCCTCACCATCTTCCATACCGGGAGCCCTCGCCGTCTCCCATACCCGGAGGCCTCACCGTCTCCCACACCCGGAGTCCTCACATCCTCACATAGCCAGATCCTTCACCATCTCCCATGCCAGGAGCCCTCACCGTCTTCCATACCGGCAGACCCTCACCATCTCCCATACCCCGAGCCCTCACTGTCTCCCATACCCAGAGCTCACAACATCTCCCATACCCAGAGCCCTCACCGTCTCCCATACCTGGAGCCCTCACCGTATCCCATACTTGGAGCCCTCACCGTCTCCGATTCCCGGAGCCCTCACCATCTCCGATACCCGGAGCCCTCACCGTCTCCCATAACCAGATCCCTCACCGTCTCCAATATGCAGAGCCGTCACCGTCTCCCATACCCAGAGCACTCACCGTCTATAATACCCAGAGCTCTCAACGTCTCCCATACCCGGACCCCTCCCCGTCTCCCCCACCCAGAGTCCTCAGCGTCTCCCATACCCGGAGCCCTCAGCATCTACCATAAATGGAGACCTCACCGTCTCCCATATCCAGAGCCCTCACCATCTCCCATAAACAGAGCCTTCACCATCTCCGATACCCGGAGCCCTCACCATCTCGAATCCCCGGAGCCCTCACCGTCTCCCATAAACAGAGCCCTCACCGTCTACAATATGCAGAGCCCGCACCATCTCCCATACCCAGTTCCCTCACCATCTCCAATATGCAGAGCCGTCACCGTCTCCCATACCGAGAGCCCTCACCTTCTATAATACCCAAAGCTCTCAACACCTCCAGTACACAGAGCCCTCACCGTCTACCTCACCCAGAGTCCTCAGCGTCTCCCATACCAGGAGCCCTCAGCATCTACCATACACGGAGCCCTCATCGTCTCCCATATCCAGAGCCCTCACTGTCTCACATACCCAGAGCCCTCACCATCTCCCATACCCAGAGCCCTCACCACCTCCGATACCCGGAGCCCTCACCGTCTCTGATCTGCGGAGCACTCACCGTTGCCCATAAACAGAGCCCTCACCGTCTCCGATACCCGGATCCCTCACCATCTCTGATCCCCGGAGACCTTACCATCTCCCATACACAGAGCCCTCACCGTCTCCCATACCCAGAGCCCTCACCGTCTCCCATAACCAGAGCCCTCAATGTCTCCGATACCCCAAGCACGCACCGTCTCCCATACCCAGAACCCTCACCGTCTCCGATCCCCGGAGACTTCGCCGTCTCCCATTCCTGCAGCCCTCACCATCTCCCATACCTGGAGCCCTCACCGTCTCACATACTTGGAGTCCTCACCATCTTCCATACCGGGAGACCCTCACCATCTCCCATACCCGGAGCCCTCAACGTCTCCCATACCCGGAGCCCTAACCGACTCCCTCACCCAGAGTCCTCACAATCTCCCATACCCGGAGCCCTCAGCAGCTACCATACACGGAGCCCTCACCGTCTCCCATATCCAGAGCCCTCACTGTCTCACATACCCAGAGCCCTCACCGTCTCCCATACCCAGATCCCTCAGCGTCTCCGATACCCGGAGCCCTCACCATCTCCCATAAACAGAGCCCTCACCATCTCCGATACCCGGAGCCCTCACCAACTCTGATCCCCAGAGCCCTCACCGTCTCCCGTACCCAGAGACCTCACCGTCTCCGATCCCGGGAGACCTCACCGTCTCCCATACACAGAGCCCTCACCGTCTCCCATACCTGGAGCCCTCACCGTATCCCATACCCGGAGCCCTCACCGTCTCCCATACCCGGAGACCTCACCAGCTCCCATACCCTGAACCCTCACTGTCTCCAATATGCAGAGCCCTCACCGTCTCCCATACACAGAGCCCTCACCGTCTCCGATACCCCGAGTCCTCACCGTCTCCCGTACCCAGAGCCATCACCGTCTCCGATCTCCGGAGACCTCACAATTTCCCATACACAGAGGCCACACTGTCTCCCATAGCTGGAGCCCTCACCGTATCCCATGCAGGGAGCCCTCACCTTCTCCCATACCTGGGGCCCTCTCGTTCTACCATACCAGGAGCTCTCATCGTCTCCCATATCCGAAGCCCTCACCATCTCCCATACCCAGAGCACTCACCATCTCCCATACCCAGAACCCTCACCGTCTCTGATCCCCGGAGACCTCACCGTCTCCCATAAACAGAGCCCTCACCATCTCCCATACCAGGAGCCCTCACCGTCGCACATACCAGGAGTCCTCACCATCTTCCATACCGGGATCCCTTGCCGTCTCCCATACCCGGAGGCATCACCGTCTCCCATACCCGGAGTCCTCACATTCTCATATAGCCAGATCCTTCACCATCTCCCATGCCAGGAGCCCTCACCGTCTTCCATACCAGGAGACCCTCACCATCTCCCATACCCGGAGCCCTCAATGTCTCCCATACCCGGAGCCCACACCATCTCCGATACCCGGAGCCCTGACCGTCTCCCATCTCCAGAGCCCTCACTGTCTCCCATACCCAGAGCTCACAACATCTCCCAAACTCAGAGCCCTCACCGTCTCCCATACCTGGAGCCCTCAGTGTCTCCGATTCCCGGAACCCTCACCCTCTCCGATACACGGAGCCCTCACCATCTCCCATACCCAGATCCCTCACTGTCTCCAATATGCAGAGCCCTCACCGTCTCACATACACCAGAGCCCTCACCGTCTCCGATAAACCCGAGCCCTCACCGTCTCCCATACACAGAGCCCTCACCGTCTCCCATACCTGGAGCCCTCACCGTATCCCATACCCGGAGCCCTCACCATCTCTCATAACCGGAGCCCTCACCGTCTCCCATACCTGGAGCTCTCACCGCCTCCCATACCCAGAGCCTACGCCATCTCCGTTACCCAGGGCCCTCTCGTTCTCCCACACCAGGAGCTCTCATCGTCTCCCATATCCGATGCCTTCACCATATCCCAACCGAGAGCACTCACCATCTCCCATACGCAGAACCCTGACCGTCTACGATCCCTGGAGACCTCACCGTCTCCCATACCCGGAGCCCTCACCGTCTTACATACCAGGAGTCCTCACCATCTTCCATACCGTGAGCCCTCGCTGTCTCCCATACCCGGAGCCCTCACTGTCTCACATACCCAGAGCTCTCACCGTCTCCCATACCCAGAGCCCTCACCGTCTCCGATCCCCGCAGACTTCACCGTCTCCCATACCCTGAGCCCTCAACTTTTCCGATCCCCGTAGACCTCATCGTCTCTCATACCCGGAGCCCTCACCGTAACCCATACCCGGAGCCCTCACCGTATCCCATACCCGTAGCCCTCACCGTCTCCCATACCTGGAGCTCTCACTGTCTCCCATACCCTAGCCCTCACTGTCTCCGATACCCGGAGACCTCACAATCTCTGATCCCTGGAGCCCTCACCGTCTCCCATAAACAGAGCCCTCACTGTCTCCAATATGCAGAGCCCTCACCGTCTCCCATACACCAGAGCCCTCACCGTCTCCAATAAACCCGAGCCCTCACCGTCTCCCATACCCAGAGCCCTCACCGTCTCCGATCCCCGGAGACCTCACATTCTCCCATACACAGAGCCCTCACCGTCTCCCATACCTGGAGTCCTCACCGTATCCCATACCCGGAGCCCTCACCGTCTCCCATACCTGGAGCTCTCACCGCCTCCCATACCCAGAGCCTACACCGTCTCCGATACCCAGGGCCCTCTTGTTCTCCCACACCAGGAGCTCTCATCGTCTCCCATATCCAATGCCTTCACCATCTCCCAACCCAGAGCACTCACCATCTCCCATACCCAGAACCCTGACCGTCTCCCATACCCGGAGCCCTCACTGTCTCCCATACCCAGAGCCCTCACCGTCTCCCATACCCAGAGCCCTCACCGTCTCCCATACCCTGAGCACTCAACTTTTCCGATCCCCGTAGATCTCATCGTCTCTCATACCCGGAGCCCTCACCGTAACCCATACCCGGAGCCCTCATCGTATCCCATACCCGTAGCCATCACCGTATCCCATACCCGGAGCCCACACCATCTCCCATACCTGGAGCTCTCACTGTCTCCCATACCCTAGCCCTCACTGTCTCTGATACCCGGAGACCTCACAATCTCTGATCCCTGGAGCCCTCACCGTCTCCCATAAACAGAGCTCTCACCGTCTCCAATATCCAGAGCTCTCAATGTCTCCCATACACAGTGCCCTCACCGTCTCCCATACCCAGAGACCTCACCTTCCCCGATACTCCGAGCCCTCACCGTCTCCCATACCCAGAGCCCTCATTGTCTCCAATCCCCGGAGAGCTCACCGTCTCCCATACACAGAGCCCTCACCGTCTCCCATACCTGGAGCCCGCACCGTATCCCATACCCGGAGCGCACACCGTCTCCCATACCCGGCGTCCTCTCCGTCCCCCATACCTGGAGCTCTCACCGCCTCCCATACCCAGAGCCTACAATGTTTCCGATACCCGGGGCCCTCTCGCTCTCCCATACCAGTAGCTCTCATCATCTCCCATATCTGATGCCCTCACCATCTTCCAACCCAGAGCACTCACCAGCTCCCATACCCAGAACCCTCACCGTCTCCGATCCCCGGAGACCTCACCGTCTCCCATACACAGAGTCCTCACCATCTCCCATACCTGGAGCCCTCACCGTCTTCCATACCCGGAGCCCACACCATCTCCGATACCCGGAGCCCTGACCGTCTCCCATCTCCAGAGCACTCACTGTCTCCCATACCCAGAGCTCACAACATCTCCCATTCCCAGAGCCCTCACCGTCTTCCATACCTGGAGCCCTCAGTGTCTCTAATTCCCGGAGCCCTCACCCTCTCCGATACCCGGAGCCCTCACCATCTCCCATACCCAGATCCCTCACTGTCTCCAATATGCAGAGCCCTCACCGTCTCCCATACACCAGAGCCCTCAGCGTCTCCGATAAACCCGAGCCCTCACCGTCTCCCATACCCAGAGCCCTCACCGTCTCCGATCCCCAGAGACCTCACATTCTCCCATACACAGAGCCCTCACCGTCTCCCATACCTGGAGCCCTCACCGTATCCCATACCTGGAGCCCTCACCGTCTCCCATACCTGGAGCTCTCACCGCCTCCCATACCCAGAGCCTACACCGTCTCCGATACCCAGGGCCCTCTCGTTCTCCCACACCAGGAGCTCTCATCGTCTCCCATATCCGATGCCTTCACCATCTCCCAACCCAGAGCACTCACCATCTCCCATACCCAGAACCCTGACCGTCTCCCATCCCCGGAGACCTCACCGTCTCCCATACCCGGAGCCCTCACCGTCTCACATACCAGGAGTCCTCACCATCTTCCATACTTTGAGCCCTCGCCGTCTCCCATACCCGGAGCCCTCACTGTCTCACATACCCAGAGCCCTCACCGTCTCCCATACCCAGAGCCCTCACCGTCTCCGATCCCCGCAGACTTCACCGTCTCCCATACCCTGAGCCCTCAACTTTTCCGATCCCCGTAGACCTCATCGTCTCTCACACCCGGAGCCCTCACCGTAACCCATACCCGGAGACCTCACCGTATCCCATACCCGTAGCCCTCACCGTATCCCATACCTGGAGCCCACACCGTCTCCCATACCTGGAGATCTCACTGACTCCCATACCTTAGCCCTCACTGTCTCTGATACCCGGAGACCTCACAATCTCTGATCCCTGGAGCCCTCACCGTCTCCAATATCCAGAACTCTCAACGTCTCCCATACACAGTGCCCTCACCGTCTCCCATACCCAGAGACCTCACCTTCCCCGATACCCCGAGCCCTCACCGTCTCCCAGACCCAGAGCCCTCATTGTCTCCGATCCCCAGAGAGCTCACCGTCTCCCATACACAGAGCCCACACTGTCTCCCATTCCCAGACCCCTCACCGTCTCCCATACCTGGAGCCCTCAGTGTCTCCAATTCCCGGAGCCCTCACCCTCTCAGATACCCGGAGCCCTCACCGTCTCCCATACCCAGATCCCTCACTGTCTCCAATATGCAGAGCCCTCACCGTCTCCCATACACCAGAGCCCTCACCGTCTCCGATAAACCCGAGCCCTCACCGTCTCCCACACCCAGTGCCCTCACCGTCTCCGATCCCCGGAGACCTCACATTCTCCCATACACAGAGCCCACACCGTCTCCCATACCTGGAGCTCTCACTGTCTCCCATACCCTAGCCCTCACTGTCTCCAATAACCTAGACCTCACAATCTCTGATCACTGGAGCCCTCACCGTCTCCAATATCCAGAGCTCTCAATGTCTCCCATACACAGTGCCCTCACCGTCTCCCATACCCAGAGACCTCACCTTCCCCGATACCCCGAGCCCTCACCGTCTCCCATACCCAGAGCCCTCATTGTCTCCGATCCCCGGAGAGCTCACCGTCTCCCATACACAGAGCCCTCACCGTCTCCCATACCTGGAGCCCGCACCGTATTCCATACCAGGAGCTCTCACCGCCTCCCATACCCAGAGCCGACAATGTTTCCGATACCCGGGGTCCTCTTGGTCTCCCATACCAGGAGCTCTCATCATCTCCCACAACTGATGCCCTCACCATCTTCCAACCCAGAGCACTCACCAGCTCCCATACCCAGAACCCTCACCGTCTCCGATCCCCGGAGACCTCACCGTCTCCCATACACAGAGCCCTCACCATCTCCCATACCTGGAGCCCTCACCGTCTCACATACCAGGAGTCCTCACCATCTTCCATACCGGGAGCCCTCGCCGTCTCCCATACCCGGAGTCCTCATATTCTCACATAGCCAGATCCTTCACCATCTCCAATGCCAGGAGCACTCATCGTTTTCCATACCGGGAGCCCCTCACCATCTCCCATACCCGGAGCCCTCAACATCTCCCATACCCGGAGCCCACACCATCTCTGACACCCGGAGCCCTGACCGTCTCCCATCTCCAGAGCCCTCAATGTCCACCATACCCAGAAGTGACAACATTTCCCATCCCCAGACACCTCACCATCTCCCATACCTGGAGCCCTCACCGTATCCCATACCTGGAGCCCTCACCGTCCCTGAATCCCGGAGCCCTCACCATCTCCGATACCCAGATCCCTCACCGTCTCCAATATGTAGAGCCCTCACCGTCTCCCATAACCAGATCCCTCACCGTCTCCAATATGCAGAGCCGTCACCGTCTCCCAAACCCAGAGCACTCACCGTCTATAATACCCAGAGCTCTCAACGTCTCCCATACACAGAACCCTCCCCGTCTCCCTCACCCAGAGTCCTCAGCGTCTCCCATACCCGGAGCCCTCAGCATCTACCATACACGGAGCCCTCACCGTCTCCAATATCCAGAGCCCTCACCGTCTCCCATACCCAGAGAACTCACCGTCTCCAATACCCGGAGCCCTCACCGTCTCCCATAAACAGAGCCGTCACCGTCTCCGATACCCGGAGCCCTCACCATCCCTGATCCCCGGAGCCCTCAACGTCTCCCATACCTGGAGCCCTCACCGTCTCCAATACCCAGAGCTCTCAACGTCTCTCTTACACAGAGCCATCACCCTGTCCCATACCCAGAGCCCTCACCGTCTCCGATACCCCGAGCCCTCACCGTCTCCGATACCCAGAACCCTCCGTCTCCGATCCCCGAAGACCTTATCGTCTCCCATACACAGAGCCCTCACCATCTCCCATACCTGGAGACCTCACTGTCTCACATAACAGGAGTCCTCACCATCTTCCATACCGGGAGACCCTCACCATTTCCCATACCCGGAGCCCTCACCATCTCCCATACCCGGAGCACTCACCGTCTCCCATACCCTGAGTCCTCACCGTCTCCGTTCCCTGAAGACCTTATCGTCTCCCATACACAGAGCCCTCACCATCTCCCATACCTGGAGACCTCACTGTCTCACATAACAGGAGTCCTCACCATCTTCCATACCGGGAGACCCTCACCATTTCCCATACCCGGAGTCCTCACCGTCTCCCATACCTGGAGCCCTCAGCAGCTACCATACACGGAGCCCTCAACGTCTCCCATATCCAGAGCCCTCACTGTCTCACATACCCAGATCCTTCACCGTCTCCATACCCAGATCCCTCAGCGTCTCCGATACCCGGAGACCTCACTGTCTCCCATAAACAGAGCCCTCACCATCTCCGATACCCGGAGCCCTCACCATCTCTGATCCCCGGAGCCCTCACCATCTCCCATACCCAGAGACCTCACCGCCTCCGATCCCGGGAGACCTCACCGTCTCCCATACACAGAGCCCTCACCGTCTCCTTTACCCCGAGCCCTCACCGTCTCCCGTACCCAGAGCCATCACCGTCTCCGATCTCCGGAGACCTCACATTCTCCCATACACAGAGCCCTCACCGTCTCCCATACCTGGAGCCCTCACCGTATCCCATACCTGGAGCCCTCACCGTCTCCCATACCTGGAGCTCTCACCGCCTCACATACCGAGAGCCTTCACCGTCTCCGATACCCAGGGCCCTCTCGTTCTCCCACACCAGGAGCTCTCATCGTCTCCCATATCCGATGCCTTCACCATCTCCCAACACAGAGCACTCACCATCTCCCATACCCAGAACCCTGACCGTCTCCGATCCCCGGAGACCTCACCGTCTCCCATACCCGGAGCCCTCACCATCTCACATACCAGGAGTCCTCACCATCTTCCATACTGTGAGCCCTCGCCGTCTCCCATACCCGGAGCCCTCACTGTCTCACATACCCAGAGCCCTCACCGTCTCCCATACCCAGAGCCCTCACCGTCTCCGATCCCCGCAGACTTCACCGTCTCCCATACCCTGAGCCCTCAACTTTTCCGATCCCCGTAGACCTCATCGTCTCTCATACCCGGAGCCCTCACCGTAACCCATACCCGGAGACCTCACCGTATCCCATACCCGTAGCCCTCACTGTATCCCATACCTGGAGCCCACACCGTCTCCCATACCTGGAGATCTCACTGTCTCCCATACCCTAGCCCTCACTGTCTCTGATACCCAGAGACCTCACAATCTCTGATCCCTGGAGCCCTCACCGTCTCCCATACCCAGAGACCTCACCTTCCCCGATACCCCGAGCCCTCACCGTCTCCCAGACCCAGAGCCCTCATTGTCTCCGATCCCCAGAGAGCTCACCGTCTCCCATACACAGAGCCCTCACCGTCTCCCATTCCCAGAGCCCTCACCGTCTCCCATACCTGGAGCCCTCAGTGTCTCCAATTCCCGGAGCCCTCACCCTCTCCGATAGCCGGAGCCCTCACTGTCTCCCATACCCAGATCCCTCACTGTCTCCAATATGCAGAGCCCTCACCGTCTCCCATACACCAGAGCCCTCACCGTCTCCGATAAACCTGAGCCCTCACCGTCTCCCATACCCAGTGCCCTCACCGTCTCCGATCCCCGGAGACCTCACATTCTCCCATACACAGAACCCTCACCGTCTCCCATACCTGGAGCCCTCACCGTATCCCATACCCGGAGCCCTCACCGTCTCCCATACTTGGAGCTCTCACCGCCTCCTATACCCAGAGCCTACACCACCTCTGATACCCAGGGCCCTCTTGTTCTCCCACACCAGGAGCTCTCATCGTCTCCCATATCCGATGCCTTCACCATCTCCCAACCCAGAGCACTCACCATCTCCCATACCCAGAACACTGACCGTCTCCGATCCCCGGAGACCTCACCGTCTCGCATAACCGGAGCCCTCACCGTCTCACATACCAGGAGTCCTCACCATCTTCCATACCGTGAGCCCTCGCCGTCTCCCATACCCGGAGCCCTCACTGTCTCACATACACAGAGCCCTCACCATCTCCCATACCCAGAGCCCTCACCGTCTCCGATCCCCGCAGACTTCACCGTCTCCCATACCCTGAGCCCTCAACTTTTCCGATCCCCGTAGACCTCATCGTCTCTCATACCCGGAGCCCTCACCGTAACCCATACCCGGAGCCCTCACCGTATCCCATACCCGTAGCCCTCACCGTATCCCATACCCGGAGCCCACACCATCTCCCATACCTGGAGCTCTCACTGTCTCCCATACCCTAGCCCTCACTGTCTCCGATACCCGGAGACCTCACAATCTCTGATCCCTGGAGCCCTCACCGTCTCCAATATCCAGAGCTCTCAATGTCTCCCATACACAGTGCCCTCACCGTCTCTCATTCCCAGAGACCTCACCTTCCCCGATACCCCGAGCCCTCACCGTCTCCCATACCCAGAGCCCTCATTGTCTCCGATCCCCGGAGAGCTCACCGTCTCCCATACACAGAGCCCTCACCGTCTCCCATACCTGGAGCCCGCACCGTATGCCATACCAGGAGCTCTCACCGCCTCCCATACCCAGAGCCGACAATGTTTCCGATACCCGGGGTCCTCTCGGTCTCCCATACCAGGAGCTCTCATCATCTCCCATATCTGATGCCCTCACCATCTTCCAACCCAGAGCACTCACCAGCTCCCATACCCAGAACCCTCACCGTCTCCGATCCCTGGAGACCTCACCGTCTCCCATACCAGGAGTCCTCACCATCTTCCATACCGGGAGCCCTCGCCGTCTCCCATACCCGGAGTCCTCATATTCTCACATAGCCAGATCCTTCACCATCTCCAATGCCAGGAGCACTCATCGTATTCCATACCGGGAGCCCCTCACCATCTCCCATACCCGGAGCCCTCAACATCTCCCATACCCGGAGCCCACACCATCTCTGATACCCGGAGCCCTGACCGTCTCCCATTTCCAGAGCCCTCAATGTCCACCATACCCAGAAGTCACAACATTTCCCATCCCCAGACACCTCACCATCTCCCATACCTGGAGCCCTCACCGTATCCCATACCTGGAGCCCTCACCGTCCCTGAATCCTGGAGCCCTCACCATCTCCGATACCCAGATCCCTCACCGTCTCCAATATGTAGAGCCCTCACCATCTCCCATAACCAGATCCCTCACCGTCTCCAATATGCAGAGCCGTCACCGTCTCCCAAACCCAGAGCACTCACCGTCTATAATACCCAGAGCTCTCAACGTCTCCCATACACAGAACCCTCCCCGTCTCCCTCACCCAGAGTCCTCAGCGTCTCCCATACCCGGAGCCCTCAGCATCTACCATACACGGAGCCCTCACCGTCTCCAATATCCAGAACCCTCACCGTCTCCGATACCCAGAGAACTCACCGTCTCCGATACCCGGAGCCCTCACCGTCTCCCATAAACAGAGCCGTCACCGTCTCCGATACCCGGAGCCCTCACCATCCCTGATCCCCGGAGCCCTCAACGTCTCCCATACCTGGAGCCCTCACCGTCTCCAATACCCAGAGCTCTCAACATCTCTCTTACACAGAGCCATCACCGTGTCCCATACCCAGAGCCCTCACCGTCTCCGATACCCCGAGCCCTCACTGTCTCCGCTACCCAGAACCCTCACCGTCTCCGATCCCCGAAGACCTTATCGTCTCCCATACACAGAGCCCTCACCATCTCCCATACCTGGAGACCTCACTGTCTCACATAACAGGAGTCCTCACCATCTTCCATACCGGGAGACCCTCACCATTTCCCATACCCGGAGCCCTCACCATCTCCCATACCCGGAGCACTCACCGTCTCCCATACCCTGAGTCCTCACCGTCTCCGTTCCCTGAAGACCTTATCGTCTCCCATACACAGAGCCCTCACCATCTCCCATACCTGGAGACCTCACTGTCTCACATAACAGGAGTCCTCACCATCTTCCATACCGGGAGACCCTCACCATTTCCCATACCCGGAGTCCTCACCGTCTCCCATACCTGGAGCCCTCAGCAGCTACCATACACGGAGCCCTCACCGTCTCCCATATCCAGAGCCCTCACTGTCTCACATACCCAGATCCCTCACCGTCTCCCATACCCAGATCCCTCAGCATCTCCGATACCCGGAGACCTCACTGTCTCCCATAAACAGAGCCCTCACCATCTCCGATACCCGGAGCCCTCACCATCTCTGATCCCCGGAGCCCTCACTGTCTCACATACCCAGAGCCCTCACCGTCTCCCATACCCAGAGCCCTCACCGTCTCCGATCCCCGCAGACTTCACCTTCTCCCATACCCTGAGCCCTCAACTTATCCGATCCCCGTAGACCTCATCATCTCTCATACCCGGAGCCCTCACCGTAACCCATACCCGGAGACCTCACCGTATCCCATACCCGTAGCCCTCACTGTATCCCATACCTGGAGCCCACACCGTCTCCCATACCTGGAGATCTCACTGACTCCCATACCCTAGCCCTCACTGTCTCTGATACCCGGAGACCTCACAATCTCTGATCCCTGGAGCCCTCACCGTCTCCAATATCCAGAACTCTCAACGTCTCCCATACACAGTGCCCTCACCGTCTCCCATACCCAGAGACCTCACCTTCCCCGATACCCCGAGCCCTCACCGTCTCCCAGACCCAGAGCCCTCATTGTCTCCGATCCCCAGAGAGCTCACCGTCTCCCATAGACAGAGCCCTCACCGTCTCCCATTCCCAGAGCCCTCACCGTCTCCCATACCTGGAGCCCTCAGTGTCTCCAATTCCCGGAGCCCTCACCCTCTCCGATACCCGGAGCCCTCACCGTCTCCCATACCTAGATCCCTCACTGTCTCCAATATGCAGAGCCCTCACCGTCTCCCATACACCAGAGCCCTCACCGTCTCCGATAAACCCGAGCCCTCACCGTCTCCCACACCCAGTGCCCTCACCGTCTCCGATCCCCGGAGACCTCACATTCTCCCATACACAGAGCCCTCACCGTCTCCCATACCTGGAGCCCTCACCGTATCCCATACCCGGAGCCCTCACCGTCTCCCATACCTGGAGCTCTCACCACCTCCTATACCCAGAGCCTACACCACCTCTGATACCCAGGGCCCTCTTGTTCTCCCACACCAGGAGCTCTCATTGTCTCCCATATCCGATGCCTTCACCATCTCCCAACCCAGAGCACTCACCATCTCCCATACCCAGAACCCTGACCGTCTCCGATCCCCGGAGACCTCACCGTCTCCCATACCCGGAGCCCTCACCGTCTCACATACCAGGAGTCCTCACCATCTTCCATACTGTGAGCCCTCGCCGTCTCCCATACCCGGAGCCCTCACTGTCTCACATACACAGAGCCCTCACCATCTCCCATACCCAGAGCCCTCACCGTCTCCGATCCCCGCAGACTTCACCGTCTCCCATACCCTGAGCCCTCAACTTTTCCGATCCCCGTAGACCTCATCGTCTCTCATACCCGGAGCCCTCACTGTAACCCATACCCGGAGCCCTCACCGTATCCCATACCTGTAGCCCTCACCGTATCCCATACCCGGAGCCCACACCGTCTCCCATACCTGGAGCTCTCACTGTCTCCCATACCCTAGCCCTCACTGTCTCCGATACCCGGAGACCTCACAATCTCTGATCCCTGGAGCCCTCACCGTCTCCAATATCCAGAGCTCTCAATGTCTCCCATACACAGTGCCCTCACCGTCTCCCATACCCAGAGACCTCACCTTCCCCGAAACCCCGAGCCCTCACCGTCTCCCATACCCAGAGCCCTCATTGTCTCCGATCCCCGGAGAGCTCACCGTCTCCCATACACAGAGCCCTCACCGTCTCCCATACCTGGAGCCCGCACCGTATCCCATACCAGGAGCTCTCACCGCCTCCCATACCCAGAGCCGACAATGTTTCCGATACCCGGGGTCCTCTCGGTCTCCCATACCAGGAGCTCTCATCATCTCCCACATCTGATGCCCTAACCATCTTCCAACCCAGAGCACTCACCAGCTCCCATACCCAGAACCCTCACCGTCTCCGATCCCCGGAGACCTCACCGTCTCCCATACACAGAGCCCTCACCATCTCCCATACCTGGAGCCCTCACCGTCTCACATACCAGGAGTCCTTACCATCTTCCATACCGGGAGCCCTCGCCGTCTCCCATACCCGGAGTCCTCATATTCTCACATAGCCAGATCCTTCACCATCTCCAATGCCAGGAGCACTCATCGTATTCCATACCGGGAGCCCCTCACCATCTCCCATACCCGGAGCCCTCAACATCTCCCATACCCGGAGCCCACACCATCTCTGATACCCGGAGCCCTGACCGTCTCCCATCTCCAGAGCCCTCAATGTCCACCATACCCAGAAGTCACAACATTTCCCATCCCCAGACACCTCACCATCTCCCATACCTGGAGCCCTCACCGTATCCCATACCTGGAGCCCTCACCGTCCCTGAATCCCGGAGCCCTCACCATCTCCGATACCCAGATCCCTCACCGTCTCCAATATGTAGAGCCCTCACCGTCTCCCATAACCAGATCCCTCACCGTCTCCAATATGCAGAGCCGTCACCGTCTCCCAAACCCAGAGCACTCACCGTCTATAATACCCAGAGCTCTCAACGTCTCCAATACACAGAACCCTCCCCGTCTCCCTCACCCAGAGTCCTCAGCGTCTCCCATACCCGGAGCCCTCAGCATCTACCATACACGGAGCCCTCACCGTCTCCAATATCCAGAGTCCTCACCGTCTCCGATACCCAGAGAACTCACCGTCTCCGATACCCAGAACCCTCACCGTCTCCCATAAACAGAGCCGTCACCGTCTCCGATACCCGGAGCCCTCACCATCCCTGATCCCCGGAGCCCTCAACGTCTCCCATACCTGGAGCCCTCACCGTCTCCAATACCCAGAGTTATCAACGTCTCCCTTACACAGAGCCATCACCGTGTCCCATACCCAGAGCCCTCACTGTCTCCGATACCCAGAACCCTCACCGTCTCCGATCCCCGAAGACCTTATCGTCTCCCATACACAGAGCCCTCACCATCTCCCATACCTGGAGACCTCACTGTCTCACATAACAGGAGTCCTCACCATCTTCCATACCGGGAGACCCTCACCATTTCCCATACCCGGAGTCCTCACCGTCTCCCATACCTGGAGCCCTCAGCAGCTACCATACACGGAGCCCTCACCGTCTCCCATATCCAGAGCCCTCACTGTCTCACATACCCAGATCCCTCACCGTCTCCCATACCCAGATCCCTCAGCGTCTCCGATACCCGGAGATCTCACTGTCTCCCATAAACAGAGCCCTCACCATCTCCGATACGCGGAGCCCTCACCATCTCTGATCCCCGGAGACCTCACTGTCTCCCATAAACAGAGCCCTCACCGTCTCCGATACCCCGAGCCCTCACCGTCTCCCGTACCCAGAGCCATCACCGTCTCCGATCTCCGGAGACCTCACATTCTCCCATACACAGAGCCCTCACCGTCTCCCATACCTGGAGCCCTCACCGTATCCCATACCTGGAGCCCTCACCGTCTCCCATACCTGGAGCTCTCACCGCCTCCCATACCCAGAGCCTACACCGTCTCCGATACCAAGGGCCCTCTCGTTCTCCCACACCAGGAGCTCTCATCATCTCCCATATCCGATGCCTTCACCATCTCCCAACCCAGAGCACTCACCATCTCCCATACCCAGAACCCTGACCGTCTCCGATCCCCGGAGACCTCACCGTCTCCCATACCCGGAGCCCTCACCATCTCACATACCAGGAGTCCTCACCATCTTCCATACTGTGAGCCCTCGCCGTCTCCCATACCCGGAGCCCTCACTGTCTCACATACCCAGAGCCCTCACCGTCTCCCATACCCAGAGCCCTCACCGTCTCCGATCCCCGCAGACTTCACCGTCTCCCATACCCTGAGCCCTCAACTTTTCCGATCCCCGTAGACCTCATCGTCTCTCATACCCGGAGCCCTCACCGTAACCCATACCCGGAGACCTCACCATATCCCATACCCGTAGCCCTCACTGTATCCCATACCTGGAGCCCACACCGTCTCCCATACCTGGAGATCTCACTGACTCCCATACCCTAGCCCTCACTGTCTCCGATACCCAGAGACCTCACAATCTCTGATCCCTGGAGCCCTCACCGTCTCCAATATCCAGAACTCTCAACGTCTCCCATACACAGTGCCCTCACCGTCTCCCATACCCAGAGACCTCACCTTCCCCGATACCCCGAGCCCTCACCGTCTCCCAGACCCAGAGCCCTCATTGTCTCCGATCCCCAGAGAGCTCACCGTCTCCCATACACAGAGCCCTCACCGTCTCCCATTCCCACAGCCCTCACTGACTCCCATACCTGGAGCCCTCAGTGTCTCCAATACCCGGAGCCCTCACCCTCTCCGTTTCCCGGAGCCCTCACCGTCTCCCATACCCAGATCCCTCACTGTCACCAATATGCAGAGCCCTCACCGTCTCCCATACCCAGTGCCCTCACCGTCTCCGATCCCCGGAGACCTCACATTCTCCCATACACAGAGCCCTCACCGTCTCCCATACCTGGAGCCCTCACCGTATCCCATACCCGGAGCCCTCACCGTCTCCCATACCTGGAGCTCTCACCGCCTCCTATACCCAGAGCCTACACCACCTCTGATACCCAGGGCCCTCTTGTTCTCCCACACCAGGAGCTCTCATCGTCTCCCATATCCGATGCCTTCACCATCTCCCAACCCAGAGCACTCACCATCTCCCATACCCAGAACCCTGACCGTCTCCCATCCCCGGAGACCTCACCGTCTCCCATACCCGGAGCCCTCACCGTCTCACATACCAGGAGTCCTCACCATCTTCCATACCGTGAGCCCTCGCCGTCTCCCATACCCGGAGCCCTCACTGTCTCACATACACAGAGCCCTCACCATCTCCCATACCCAGAGCCCTCACCGTCTCCGATCCCCGCAGACTTCACCGTCTCCCATACCCTGAGCCCTCAACTTTTCCGATCCCGGTAGACCTCATCGTCTCTCATACCCGGAGCCCTCACCGTAACCCATACCCGGAGCCCTCACCGTATCCCATACCCGTAGCCCTCACCGTATCCCATACCCGGGGTCCTCATATTCTCACATAGCCAGATCCTTCACCATCTCCAATGCCAGGAGCACTCATCGTATTCCATACCGGGAGCCCCTCACCATCTCCCATACCCGGAGCCCTCAACATCTCCCATACCCGGAGCCCACACCATCTCTGATACCCGGAGCCCTGACCGTCTCCCATCTCCAGAGCCCTCAATGTCCACCATACCCAGAAGTCACAACATTTCCCATTCCCAGACACCTCACCATCTCCCATACATGGAGCCCTCACCGTATCCCATACCTGGAGCCCTCACCGTCCCTGAATCCCAGAGCCCTCACCATCTCCGATACCCAGATCCCTCACCGTCTCCAATATGTAGAGCCCTCACCGTCTCCCATAACCAGATCCCTCACCGTCTCCAATATGCAGAGCCGTCACCGTCTCCCAAACCCAGAGCACTCACCGTCTATAATACCCAGAGCTCTCAACGTCTCCCATACACAGAACTCTCTCCGTCTCCCTCACCCAGAGTCCTCAGCGTCTCCCATACCCGGAGCCCTCAGCATCTACCATACACGGAGCCCTCACCATCTCCCATATCCAGAGCCCTCACCGTCTCCCATACCCAGAGAACTCACCGTCTCCGATACCCGGAGCCCTCACCGTCTCCCATAAACAGAGCCGTCACCGTCTCCAATACCCGGAGCCCTCACCATCCCTGATCCCCGGAGCCCTCAACGTCTCCCATACCTGGAGCCCTCACCGTCTCCAATACCCAGAGCTCTCAACGTCTCCCTTACACAGAGCCATCACCGTGTCCCATACCCAGAGCCCTCACCGTCTCCGATACCCCGAGCCCTCACCGTCTCCGATACCCAGAACCCTCACCGTCTCCGATCCCCGAAGACCTTATCGTCTCCCATACACAGGGCCCTCACCATCTCCCATACCTGGAGACCTCACTGTCTCACATAACAGGAGTCCTCACCATCTTCCATACCGGGAGACCCTCACCATTTCCCATACCCGGAGCCCTCACCATCTCCCATACCGGGAGCACTCACTGTCTCCCATACCCTGAGTCCTCACCGTCTCCGTTCCCTGAAGACCTTATCGTCTCCCATACACAGAGCCCTCACCATCTCCCATACCTGGAGACCTCACTGTCTCACATAACAGGAGTCCTCACCATCTTCCATACCGGGAGACCCTCACCATTTCCCATACCCGGAGTCCTCACCGTCTCCCATACCTGGAGCCCTCAGCAGCTACCATACACGGAGCCCTCACCGTCTCCCATATCCAGAGCCCTCACTGTCTCACATACCCAGATCCCTCACCGTCTCCCATACCCAGATCCCTCAGCGTCTCCGATACCAGGAGACCTCACTGTCTCCCATAAACAGAGCCCTCACCATCTCCGATACCCGGAGACCTCACAATCTCTGATCCCTGGAGCCCTCACCGTCTCCAATATCCGGAACTCTCAACGTCTCCCATACACAGTGCTCTCACCGTCTCCCATACCCAGAGACCTCACCTTCCCCGATACCCCGAGCCCTCACCGTCTCCCAGACCCAGAGCCCTCATTGTCTCCGATCCCCAGAGAGCTCACCGTCTCCCATACACAGAGCCCTCATCGTCTCCCATTCCCAGAGCCCTCACCGTCTCCCATACCTGGAGCCCTCAGTGTCTCCAATTCCCGGAGACCTCACCCTCTCCGATACCCGGAGCCCTCACCGTCTCCCATACCCAGATCCCTCACTGTCTCCAATATGCAGAGCCCTCACCGTCTCCCATACACCAGAGCCCTCACCGTCTCCGATAAACCCGAGCCCTCACCGTCTCCCATACCCAGTGCCCTCACCGTCTCCGATCCCCGGAGACCTCACATTCTCCCATACACAGAGCCCTCACCGTCTCCCATACCTGGAGCCCTCACCGTATCCCATACCCGGAGCCCTCACCGTCTCCCATACCTGGAGCTCTCACCGCCTCCTATACCCAGAGCCTACACCACCTCTGATACCCAGGGCGCTCTTGTTCTCCCACACCAGGAGCTCTCATCGTCTCCCATATCCGATGCCTTCACCATCTCCCAACCCAGAGCACTCACCATCTCCCATACCCAGAACCCTGACTGTCTACGATCCCCGGAGACCTCACCGTCTCCCATACCCGGAGCCCTCACCGTCTCACATACCAGGAGTCCTCACCATCTTCCATACCGTGAGCCCTCGCCGTCTCCCATACCCGGAGCCCTCACTGTCTCACATACACAGAGCCCTCACCGTCTCCCATACCCAGAGCCTTCACCGTCTCCGATCCCCGCAGACTTCACCGTCTCCCATACCCTGAGCCCTCAACTTTTCCGATCCCGGTAGACCTCATCGTCTCTCATACCCGGAGCCCTCACCGTAACCCATACCCGGAGCCCTCACCGTATCCCATACCCGTAGCCCTCACCGTATCCCATACCCGGAGCCCACACCATCTCCCATACCTGGAGCTCTCACTGTCTCCCATACCCTAGCCCTCACTGTCTCCGATACCCGGAGACCTCACAATCTCTGATCCCTGGAGCCCTCACCGTCTCCAATATCCAGAGCTCTCAATGTCTCCCATACACAGTGCCCTCACCGTCTCCCATACCCAGAGACCTCACCTTCCCCGATACCCCGAGCTCTCACCGTCTCCCATAACCAGAGCCCTCATTGTCTCCGATCCCCGGAGAGCTCACCGTCTCCCATACACAGAGCCCTCACCGTCTCCCATACCTGGAGCCCGCACCGTATGCCATACCAGGAGCTCTCACCGCCTCCCATACCCAGAGCCGACAATGTTTCCAATACCCGGGGTCCTCTCGGTCTCCCATACCAGGAGCTCTCATCATCTCCCATATCTGATGCCCTAACCATCTTCCAACCCAGAGCACTCACCAGCTCCCATACCCAGAACCCTCACCGTCTCCGATCCCCGGAGACCTCACCGTCTCCCATACACAGAGCCCTCACCATCTCCCATACCTGGAGCCCTCACCGTCTCACATACCAGGAGTCCTCACCATCTTCCATACCGGGAGCCCTCGCCGTCTCCCATACCCGGAGTCCTCATATTCTCACATAGCCAGATCCTTCACCATCTCCAATGCCAGGAGCACTCATCGTATTCCATACCGGGAGCCCCTCACCATCTCACATACCCAGAGCCCTCAACATCTCCCATACCCGGAGCCCACACCATCTCTGATACCCGGAGCCCTGACCGTTTCCCATCTCCAGAGCCCTCAATGTCCACCATACCCAGAAGTCACAACATTTCCCATCCCCAGAGACCTCACCATCTCCCATACCTGGAGCCCTCACCGTATCCCATACCTGGAACCCTCACCGTCCCTGAATCCCAGAGTCCTCACCATCTCCGATACCCAGATCCCTCACCGTCTCCAATATGTAGAGCCCTCACCGTCTCCCATAACCAGATCCCTCACCGTCTCCAATATGCAGAGCCGTCACCGTCTCCCAAACCCAGAGCACTCACCGTCTATAATACCCAGAGCTCTCAACGTCTCCCATACACAGAACCCTCCCCGTCTCCCTCACCCAGAGTCCTCAGCGTCTCCCATACCCGGAGCCCTCAGCATCTACCATACACGGAGCCCTCACCATCTCCAATATCCAGAGCCCTCACCGTCTCCCATACCCAGAGAACTCACCGTCTCCGATACCCGGAGCCCTCACCGTCTCCCATAAACAGAGCCGTCACCGTCTCCGATACCCGGAGCCCTCACCATCCCTGATCCCCGGAGCCCTCAACGTCTCCCATACCTGGAGCCCTCACCGTCTCCAATACCCAGAGCTCTCAACGTCTCCCTTACACTGAGCCATCACCGTGTCCCATACCCAGAGCCCTCACCGTCTCCGATACCCCGAGCCCTCACCGTCTCCGATACCCAGAACCCTCACCGTCTCCGATCCCCGAAGACCTTATCGTCTCCCATACCCAGAGCCCTCACCATCTCCCATACCTGGAGACCTCACTGTCTCACATAACAGGAGTCCTCACCATCTTCCATACCGGGAGACCCTCACCATTTCCCATACCCGGAGCCCTCACCATCTCCCATACCCAGAGCACTCACCGTCTCCCATACCCTGAGTCCTCACCGTCTCCGTTCCTTGAAGACCTTATCGTCTCCCATACACAGAGCCCTCACCATCTCCCATACCTGGAGACCTCACTGTCTCACATAACAGGAGTCCTCACCATCTTCCATACCGGGAGACCCTCACCATTTCCCATACCCGGAGTCCTCACCGTCTCCCATACTTGGAGCCCTCAGCAGCTACCATACACGGAGCCCTCACCGTCTCCCATATCCAGAGCCCTCACTGTCTCACATACCCAGATCCCTCACCGTCTCCCATACCCAGATCCCTCAGCGTCTCCGATACCCGGAGACCTCACCGTCTCCCATAAACAGAGCACTCACCATCTCCGATACCCGGAGCCCTCACCATCTCTGATCCCCGGAGCCCTCACCATCTCCCATACCCAGAGACCTCAAAGTCTCCGATTCCCGGAGACCTCACCGTCTCCCATACACAGAGCCCTCACCGTCTCCGATACCCCGAGCCCTCACCGTCTCCCGTACCCAGAGCCATCACCGTCTCCGATCTCCGGAGATCTCACATTCTCCCATACACAGAGCCCTCACCGTCTCCCATACCTGGAGCCCTCACCGTATCCCATACCTGGAGCCCTCACCATCTCCCATACCTGGAGCTCTCACCGCCTCCCATACCCAGAGCCTACACCGTCTCCGATACCCAGGGCCCTCTCGCTCTCCCACACCAGGAGCTCTCATCGTCTCCCATATCCGATGCCTTCACCATCTCCCAACCCAGAGCACTCACCATCTCCCATACCCAGAACCCTGACTGTCTCCGATCCCCGGAGACCTCACCGTCTCCCATACCCGGAGCCCTCACCATCTCACATACCAGGAGTCCTCACCATCTTCCATACTGTGAGCCCTCGCCGTCTCCCATACCCGGAGCCCTCACCGTATTCCATACACGGTGCCGTCACCTTCTCCCATACCCGGAGCCCACACTGTCTCCCATACCTGGAGCTCTCACCGCCTCCGATAAACAGAGCCTACACCGTCTCCGATACCCAGGGCCCTCTCGTTCTTCCATACCAGGAGCTGTTATCGTCTCCCATATCCGAAGCCCTCACCATCTCCCATACCTGGAGCACTCACCATCTCCCATACCCAGAACCCTCACTGTCTCTGATCCCCGGAGACCTCACCATCTCCCATACACAGAGCCCTCACCATCTCCCATACCTGGAGCCCTCGCCGTCTCACATACCCGGAGGCATCACTGTCTCCCATACCCGGAGTCCTCACATTCTCATATAGCCAGATCCTTTACCATCTCCCATGCCAGGAGCCCTCATCGTCTTCCATACCAGGAGACCCTCACCATCTCCCATACCCGGAGCCCTCACCATCTCCCATACCCGGAGCCCACACCATCTCCGATACCCGGAGCCCTGACCGTCTCCCATCTCCAGAGCCCTCACTGTCTCCCGTACCCAGAGCTCACAACATCTCCCATAGCCAGAGGCCTCACCGTCTCCCATACCTGGAGCCCTCAGTGTCTCCAATTCCCAGAGCCCTCACCCTCTCCGATACTCGGAGCCCTCACCATCTCCCATACCCAGATCCCTCACTGTCTCCAATATGCAGAGCCCTACCGTCTCCCATACACCAGAGCCCTCACCGTCTCCGATAAACCCGAGCCCTCACCGTCTCCCATACCAAGAGCCCTCACCGTCTCCGATCCCCGGAGACCTCACATTCTCCCATACACAGAGCCCTCACCATCTCCCATACCTGGAGCCCTCAGCGTCTTACATACCAGGAGTCCTCACCATCTTCCATACCGGGAGGCCTCGCCGTCTCCCATACCCGGAGTCCTCACATTCTCACATAGCCAGATCCTTCACCATCTCCAATGCCAGGAGCACTCATCGTATTCCATACCGGGAGACCCTCACCATCTCCCATACCCGGAGCCCTCAACATCTCCCATACCCGGAGCCCTCAACATCTCCCATACCCAGAGCCCACACCATCTCTGATACCCGGAGCCCTGACCGTCTCCCATCTCCAGAGCCCTCAATGTCCACCATACCCAGAAGTCACAACATTTCCCATCCCCAGAGACCTCACCATCTCCTATACCTGGAGCCCTCACAGTTTCCCATACCTGGAGCCCTCACAGTCCCTGATTCCCGGAGCCCTCACCATCTCCGATACCCAGATCCCTCACCGTCTCCAATATGCAGAGCCCTCACCGTCTCCCATAACCAGATCCCTAACCGTCTCCAATATGCAGAGCCCTACCGTCTCCCATACACCAGAGCCCTCACCGTCTCCGATAAACCCGAGCCCTCACCGTCTCCCATACCAAGAGCCCTCACCGTCTCCGATCCCCGGAGACCTCACATTCTCCCATACACAGAGCCCTCACCGTCTCCCATACCTGAAGCCCTCACCGTATCCCATACCCGGAGCCCTCACCATCTCTCATACCCAGAGCCCTCACCATCTCCCATACCCAGAGCCTACACCGTCCCCGATACCCAGGGCCCTCTCGTTTTCCCACACCAGGAGCTCTCATCGTCTCCCATATCCGATGCCTTCACCATCTCCCAACCCAGAGCACTCACCATCTCCCATACCCAGAACCCTGACCGTCTACGATCCCCGGAGACCTCACCGTCTCCCAAAGCCGGAGCCCTCACCGTCTCACATACCAGGAGTCCTCACCATCTTCCATACCGTGAGCCCTCGCTGTCTCCCATACCCGGAGCCCTCACTGTCTCACATACCCAGAGACCTCACCGTCTCCCATACCCAGAGCCCTCACCGTCTCCGATCCCCGCAGACTTCACCGTCTCCCATACCCTGAGCCCTCAACTTTTCCGATCCCCGTAGACCTCATCATCTCTCATACCCGGAGCCCTCACCGTAACCCATACCCGGAGCCCTCACCGTATCCCATACCCGTAGCCCTCACCGTATCCCATACCCGGAGCCCACACCATCTCCCATACCTGGAGCTCTCACTGTCTCCCATACCCTAGCCCTCACTGTCTCCGATACCCGGAGACCTCACAATCTCTGATCCCTGGAGCCCTCACCGTCTCCCATAAACAGAGCCCTCACTGTCTCCAATATCCAGAACTCTCAACGTCTCCCATACACAGTGCCCTCACCGTCTCCCATACCCAGAGACCTCACCTTCCCCGATAACCCGAGCCCTCACCGTCTCCCATACCCAGAGCCCTCATTGTCTCCGATCCCCGGAGGGCTCACCGTCTCCCATACACAGAGCCCTCACTGTCTCCCATACCTGGAGCCCACACCGTTTCCCATACCCGGAGCGCACACCGTCTCCCATACCTGGAGTCCTCTCCGTCTCCCACACCTGGAGCTCTCACCGCCTCCCTTACCCAGAGCCTACAGTGTTTCCGATACCCGGGGCCCTCTCGGTCTCCCATACCAGGAGCTCTCATCATCTCCCATATCTGATGCCCTCGCCATCTTCCAACGCAGAGCACTCACCAGCTCCCATACCCAGAACCCTCACCGTCTCCGATCCCAGGAGACCTCAACGTCTCCCATACACAGAGCCCTCACCATCTCCCATACCTGGAGCCCTCAGCGTCTTACATACCAGGAGTCCTCACCATCTTCCATACCGGGAGGCCTCACCGTCTCCCATACCCGGAGTCCTCACATTCTCACATAGCCAGATCCTTCACCATCTCCAATGCCAGGAGCACTCATCGTATTCCATACCGGGAGACCCTCACCATCTCCCGTACCCGGAGCCCTCAACATCTCCCATACCCGGAGCCCTCAACATCTCCCATACCCAGAGCCCACACCATCTCTGATACCCGGAGCCCTGACCGTCTCCCATCTCCAGAGCCCTCAATGTCCACCATACCCAGAAGTCACAACATTTCCCATCCCCAGAGACCTCACCATCTCCTATACCTGGAGCCCTCACAGTTTCCCATACCTGGAGCCCTCACAGTCCCTGATTCCCGGAGCCCTCACCATCTCCGATACCCAGATCCCTCACCGTCTCCAATATGCAGAGCCCTCACCGTCTCCCATAACCAGATCCCTAACCGTCTCCAATATGCAGAGCTGTCACCGTCTCCCAAACCCAGAGCACTCACCGTCTATAATACCCAGAGCCCTCACCGTCTCCCATACCCAGAGAACTCACCGACTCCGATACCCGGAGCCCTCACCGTCTCCCATAAACAGAGCCGTCACCGTCTCCCATACCTGGAGCCCTCACCGTCTCCAATACCCAGAGCTCTCAACGTCTCCCTTACACAGAGCCATCACCATCTCCGATACCCAGAACCCTCACCGTCTCCGATCCCCGAAGACCTTATCATCTCCCATACACAGAGACCTCACCATCTCCCATACCTGGAGACCTCACTGTCTCACATAACAGGAGTCCTCACCATCTTCCATACCGGGAGACCCTCACCATTTCCCATACCCGGAGCCCTCACCATCTCCCATACCCGGAGCACTCACCGTCTCCCATACCCAGAGCCCTCACCATCTCCCTTACCTGAAGACCTCACTGTCTCACATAACAGGAGTCCTCACCATCTTCCATACCGGGAGACCCTCACCATTTCCCATACCCGGAGCCCTCACCATTTCCCATACCCGGAGCCCTAGCCGACTCCCTCACCCAGAGTCCTCAACGTCTCCCATACCCGGAGCCCTCTGCAGCTACCATACATGGAGCCCTCACTGTCTCCCATATCCAGAGCTCTCACTGTCTCACATACCCAGATCGCTCACCGTCTCCCATACCCAGATCCCTCAGCGTCTCCCATAAACAGAGCCCTCACCATCTCCGATACCCGGAGCCCTCATCATCTCTGATCCCCGGAACCCTCACCATCTCCCATACCCAGAGACCTCACCGTCTCCGATCCCCGGAGACCTCACCGTCTCCGATACACAGAGCCATCACTGTCTCCCATACCTGGAGCCCTCACCGTATCCCATACCCGGAGCCCTCACCGTCTCCCATACCCGGAGCCCTCACCATCTCCCATACCCTGAACCCTCACCGTTTCACATACACAGAGCCCTCACCGTCTCCGATACCCCGAGCCCTCACCGTCTCCCGTACACAGAGCCATCACCATCTCCGATCTCCGGAGACCTCACATTCTCCCATACACAGAGCCCTCACCGTCTCCCATACCTGGAGCCCTCACCGTATCCCATACACGGAGCCCTCACCTTTTCCCATACCCGGAGCCCACACCGTCTCCCATGCCTGGAGCTCTCACCGCCTCCCATAAACAAAGCCTACACCGTCTCCGATACCCAGGGCCATCTCGTTCTCCCATACCAGGATCTCTCATCGTCTCCCATATCCGAAGACCTCACCATCTCCCATACCCAGAGCACTCACCATCTCCCATACCCAGAACCCTCACCGTATCTGCTCCCCGGAGACCTCACCGTCTCCCATACACAGAGCCCTCAGCATCTCCCATACCTGGAGCCCTCACTGTCTCACATACCAGGAGTCCTCACCATCTTCCATACCGGGAGCCCTCGCCGTCTCCCATACCCGGAGGCATCACCGTCTCCCATACCCGGAGTCCTCACATTCTCATATAGCCAGATCCTTCACCATCTCCCATGCCAGGAGCCCTCACCGTCTTCCATACCAGGAGACCCTCACCATCTCCCATACCCGGAGCCCTCAATGTCTCCCATACTCGGAGCCCACACCATCTCCGATACCCGGAGCCCTGACCGTCTCCCATCTCCAGAGCCCTCACTGTCTCCCATACCCAGAGCTCACAACATTTCCCATACCCAGAGCCCTCACCGTCTCCCATACCTGGAGCCCTCAGTGTCTCCGATTCCCGGAGCACTCACCCTCTCCGATACCCGGAGCCCTCACCGTCTCCCATACCCAGATCCCTCATCGTCTCCGATAAACCCGAGCCCTCACCGTCTCCCATTCACAGAGCCCTCACCGTCTCCGATCCCCGGAGACCTCACATTCTCCCATACACAGAGCCCTCACCGTCTCCCATACCTGGAGCCCTCACCGTATCCCATACCCAGAGCCCTCACCATCTCTCATACCCGGAGCCCTCACCGTCTCCCATACCTGGAGCTCTCACGGCCTCCCATACCCAGAGCCTACACCATCTCTAATACCCAGGACCCTCTCGTTCTCCCACACCAAGAGCTCTCACCGCCTCCCATAAACAAAGCCTACACCGTCTCCGATACCCAGGGCCATCTCGTTCTCCCATACCAGGATCTCTCATCGTCTCCCATATCCGAAGACCTCACCATCTCCCATACCCAGAGCACTCACCATCTCCCATACCCAGAACCCTCACCGTATCTGCTCCCCGGAGACCTCACCGTCTCCCATACACAGAGCCCTCAGCATCTCCCATACCTGGAGCCCTCACTGTCTCACATACCAGGAGTCCTCACCATCTTCCATACCGGGAGCCCTCGCCGTCTCCCATACCCGGAGGCATCACCGTCTCCCATACCCGGAGTCCTCACATTCTCATATAGCCAGATCCTTCACCATCTCCCATGCCAGGAGCCCTCACCGTCTTCCATACCAGGAGACCCTCACCATCTCCCATACCCGGAGCCCTCAATGTCTCCCATACTCGGAGCCCACACCATCTCCGATACCCGGAGCCCTGACCGTCTCCCATCTCCAGAGCCCTCACTGTCTCCCATACCCAGAGCTCACAACATTTCCCATACCCAGAGCCCTCACCGTCTCCCATACCTGGAGCCCTCAGTGTCTCCGATTCCCGGAGCACTCACCCTCTCCGATACCCGGAGCCCTCACCGTCTCCCATACCCAGATCCCTCATCGTCTCCGATAAACCCGAGCCCTCACCGTCTCCCATTCACAGAGCCCTCACCGTCTCCGATCCCCGGAGACCTCACATTCTCCCATACACAGAGCCCTCACCGTCTCCCATACCTGGAGCCCTCACCGTATCCCATACCCAGAGCCCTCACCATCTCTCATACCCGGAGCCCTCACCGTCTCCCATACCTGGAGCTCTCACGGCCTCCCATACCCAGAGCCTACACCATCTCTAATACCCAGGACCCTCTCGTTCTCCCACACCAAGAGCTCTCATCGTCTCCCATATCCAATGCCTTCACCATCTGCCAACCCAGAGCACTCACCATCTCCCATACCCAGAACCCTGACCATCTCCGATCCCCGGAGACCTCACCGTCTCCCATACCAGGAGCCCTCACCGTCTCACATACCAGGAGTCCTCAACATCTTCCATACCGTGAGCCCTCGCTGTCTCCCATATCCAGAGCCCTCACTGTCGCACATACCCAGAGCCCTCACCGTCTCCCATACCCAGAGCCCTCACCGTCTCCGATCCCCGCAGACTTCACCGTCTCCCATACCCTGAGCCCTCAACTTTTCCGATCCCCGTAGACCTCATCGTCTCTCATACCCGGAGCCCTCACCGTAACCCATACCCGGAGCCCTCACCGTATCCCATACCCATAGCCCTCACCGTATCCCATACCCGGAGCCCACACCGTCTCCCATACCTGGAGCTCTCACTGTCTCCCATACCCTAGCCCTCACTGTCTCCGATACCCGGAGACCTCACAATCTCTGATCCCTGGAGCCCTCACTGTCTCCCATAAACAGAGCCCTCACCGTCTCCAATATCCAGAGCTCTCTACGTCTCCCATACACAGTGCCCTCACCGTCTCCCATACCCAGAGACCTCACCTTCCCCGATACCCCGAGCCCTCACCGTCTCCCATACCCAGAGCCCTCATTGTCTCCGATCCCCGGAGAGCTCACCGTCTCCCATACACAGAGCCCTCACCGTCTCCCATACCTGGAGCCCGCACCGTATCCCATACCCGGAGCGCACACCGTCTCCCATACCCGGAGTCCTCTCCGTCTCCCACACCTGGAGCTCTCACCGCCTCCCATACCCAGAGCCTACAATGTTTCCGATACCCGGGGCCCTCTCGGTCTCCCATACCAGGAGCTCTCATCATCTCCCATATCTGATGCCCTCACCGTCTTCCAACCCAGAGCACTCACCAGCTCCCATACCCAGAACCCTCACCGTCTCCGATCCCCGGAGACCTCACCGTCTCCCATACACAGAGCCCTCACCATCTCCCATACCTGGAGCCCTCGCCGTCTCCCATACCCGGAGTCCTCACATTCTCACATAGCCAGATCCTTCACCTTCTCCAATGCCAGGTGCAATCACCGTATTCCATACCGGGAGACCCTCACCATCTCCCATACCCGGAGCCCTCAACATCTCCCATACCCGGAGCCCACACCATCTCTGATACCCGGATCCCTGACCGTCTCCCATCTCCAGAGCCCTCAATGTCCACCATACCCAGAAGTCACAACATTTCCCATCCCCAGAGACCTCACCATCTCCCATACCTGGAGCTCTCACCGTATCCCATACCTGGAGCCCTCACCGTCTCCCATACCCGGAGGCATCACCGTCTCCCATACCCGGAGTCCTCACATTCTCATATAGCCAGATCCTTCACCATCTCCCATGCCAGGAGCCCTCACCGTCTTCCATACCAGGAGACCCTCACCATCTCCCATACCCGGAGCCCTCAATGTCTCCCATACTCGGAGCCCACACCATCTCCGATACCCGGAGCCCTGACCGTCTCCCATCTCCAGAGCCCTCACTGTCTCCCATACCCAGAGCTCACAACATTTCCCATACCCAGAGCCCTCACCGTCTCCCATACCTGGAGCCCTCAGTGTCTCCGATTCCCGGAGCACTCACCCTCTCCGATACCCGGAGCCCTCACCGTCTCCCATACCCAGATCCCTCATCGTCTCCGATAAACCCGAGCCCTCACCGTCTCCCATTCACAGAGCCCTCACCGTCTCCGATCCCCGGAGACCTCACATTCTCCCATACACAGAGCCCTCACCGTCTCCCATACCTGGAGCCCTCACCGTATCCCATACCCAGAGCCCTCACCATCTCTCATACCCGGAGCCCTCACCGTCTCCCATACCTGGAGCTCTCACGGCCTCCCATACCCAGAGCCTACACCATCTCTAATACCCAGGACCCTCTCGTTCTCCCACACCAAGAGCTCTCATCGTCTCCCATATCCAATGCCTTCACCATCTGCCAACCCAGAGCACTCACCATCTCCCATACCCAGAACCCTGACCATCTCCGATCCCCGGAGACCTCACCGTCTCCCATACCAGGAGCCCTCACCGTCTCACATACCAGGAGTCCTCAACATCTTCCATACCGTGAGCCCTCGCTGTCTCCCATATCCAGAGCCCTCACTGTCGCACATCCCAGAGCCCTCACCGTCTCCCATACCCAGAGCCCTCACCGTCTCCGATCCCCGCAGACTTCACCGTCTCCCATACCCTGAGCCCTCAACTTTTCCGATCCCCGTAGACCTCATCGTCTCTCATACCCGGAGCCCTCACCGTAACCCATACCCGGAGCCCTCACCGTATCCCATACCCATAGCCCTCACCGTATCCCATACCCGGAGCCCACACCGTCTCCCATACCTGGAGCTCTCACTGTCTCCCATACCCTAGCCCTCACTGTCTCCGATACCCGGAGACCTCACAATCTCTGATCCCTGGAGCCCTCACTGTCTCCCATAAACAGAGCCCTCACCGTCTCCAATATCCAGAGCTCTCTACGTCTCCCATACACAGTGCCCTCACCGTCTCCCATACCCAGAGACCACACCTTCCCCGATACCCCGAGCCCTCACCGTCTCCCATACCCAGAGCCCTCATTGTCTCCGATCCCCGGAGAGCTCACCGTCTCCCATACACAGAGCCCTCACCGTCTCCCATACCTGGAGCCCGCACCGTATCCCATACCCGGAGCGCACACCGTCTCCCATACCCGGAGTCCTCTCCGTCTCCCACACCTGGAGCTCTCACCGCCTCCCATACCCAGAGCCTACAATGTTTCCGATACCCGGGGCCCTCTCGGTCTCCCATACCAGGAGCTCTCATCATCTCCCATATCTGATGCCCTCACCGTCTTCCAACCCAGAGCACTCACCAGCTCCCATACCCAGAACCCTCACCGTCTCCGATCCCCGGAGACCTCACCGTCTCCCATACACAGAGCCCTCACCATCTCCCATACCTGGAGCCCTCGCCGTCTCCCATACCCGGAGTCCTCACATTCTCACATAGCCAGATCCTTCACCTTCTCCAATGCCAGGTGCAATCACCGTATTCCATACCGGGAGACCCTCACCATCTCCCATACCCGGAGCCCTCAACATCTCCCATACCCGGAGCCCACACCATCTCTGATACCCGGATCCCTGACCGTCTCCCATCTCCAGAGCCCTCAATGTCCACCATACCCAGAAGTCACAACATTTCCCATCCCCAGAGACCTCACCATCTCCCATACCTGGAGCTCTCACCGTATCCCATACCTGGAGCCCTCACCGTCTCTGATTCCCGGAGCCCTCACCATCTCCGATAACCAGATCCCTCACCGTCTCCAATATGCAGAGCCGTCACCGTCTCCCAAACCCAGAGCACTCACCGTCTATAATACCCAGAGCTCTCAACGTCTCCCATACACAGAACCCTCACCGTCTCCCTCACCCAGAGTCCTCAGCGTCTCCCATACCCGGAGCCCTCAGCATCTACCATACACGGAGCCCTCACCGTCTCCCATATCCAGAGCCCTTACCGTCTCCCATACCCAGAGAACTCACCGTCTCCGATACCCGGAGCCCTCACCAACTCCCAAAAACAGAGCCGTCACCGTCTCCGATACCAGGAGCCCTCAACATTCCTGATGCCCCGAGCCTTCACCGTCTCCCATACCTGGAGCCCTCACCGTCTCCAATACCCAGAGCTCTCAACGTCTCCCTTATACAGAGCCATCACCGTCTCCCATACCCAGAGCCCTCACCGTCTCCGATACCCCGAGCCCTCACCGTCTCTGATACCCAGAACCCTCACCGTCTCCGATCCCCGAAGACCTTATCGTCTCCCATACACAGAGCCCTCACCATCTCCCATACCTGGAGACCTCACTGTCTCACATAACAGGAGTCCTCACCATCTTCCATACTGGGAGACCCTCACCATTTCCCATACCCGGAGCCCTCACCATCTCCCATACTCGGTGCACTCACCGTCTCCCATACCCTGAGTCCTCACCATCTCCGATCCCCGAAGAACTTATCGTCTCCCATGCACACAGCCCTCACCATCTCCCATACCTGGAGACCTCACTGTCTCACATAACAGGAGTCCTCACCATCTTCCATACCGGGAGACCCTCACCATTTCCCATACCTGGAGCCCTCAACGTCTCCCATACCTGGAGCCCTCACCGTCTCCCATACCTGGAGCTCTCACCGCCTCCCATACCCAGAGCCTACAACGTCTCCGATACCCAGAGCACTCACCGTCTCCGATACCCAGAGCCCTCACCGTCTCCGATACCCCGAGCCCTCATCGTCTCCCATACCCAGAGCCCTCACCGTCTCCGATCCCTGGATAGCTCACCGTCTCCTATACACAGAGCCCTCACCATCTCCCATACCTGGAGCTCTCACCGCCTCCCATACCCAGAGCCTACAACATTTCCGATACCCGGGGCCCACTCGGTCTCACATACCAGGAACTCTCATCGTCTCCCATATCCGATGCCCTCACCATCTCCCATACCCAGAGCTCTCACCATCCCCCATACCCAGAACCCTCACCGTCTCCGATCCCCGGAGTCCTCACCGTCTCCCATACACAGAGGCCTCACCATCTCCCATACCTGGAGCCCTCACCGTCTCACATACCAGGAGTCCTCACCATCTTCCATACCGGGAGCCCTCGCCGTCTCCCATACCTGGAGCCTCACTGTCTCACATACCCAGAGCCCTCACTGTCTCACATACCCAGAGCCCTCACCGTCTCCGAACCCCGCAGAGTTCACCGTCTCCCATACCCTGAGCCCTCAACTTTTCCGATCCCCGGAGATCTCATCGTCTCTCATACCCGGAGCCCTCACCGTAACCCATACCCGGAGCCCTCATCGTATCCCATACCCGTAGCCCTCACCGTATCCCATACCCGGAGCCCACACCGTCTCCCATACCTGGAGCTCTCACTGTCTCCCATACCCTAGCCCTCACTGTCTCCGATACCCGGAGACCTCACAATCTCTAATCCCTGGAGCCCTCACTGTCTCCCATAAACAGAGCCCTCACCGTCTCCAATATCCAGAGCTCTCTACGTCTCCCATACACAGTGCCCTCACCGTCTCCCATACCCAGAGACCTCACCTTCCCCGATACCCCGAGCCCTCACCGTCTCCCATACCCAGAGCCCTCATTGTCTCCGAACACCGGAGAGCTCACCGTCTCCCATACACAGAGCCCTCACCGTCTCCCATACCTGGAGCCCGCACCGTTTCCCATACCCGGAGCGCACACCATCTCCCATACCCGGAGTCCTCTCCGTCTCCCACACCTGGAGCTCTCACCGCCTCCCATACCCAGAGCCTACAAGGTTTCCGATACCCGGGGCCCTCTCGGTCTCCCATACCAGGAGCTCTCATCATCTCCCATATCTGATGCCCTCACCATCTTCCAACCCAGAGCACTCACCAGCTCCCATACCCAGAACCCTCAGCGTCTCCGATCCCCGGAGACCTCACCGTCTCCCATACACAGAGCCCTCGCCATCTCCCATACCTGGAGCCCTCACCGTCTCACATACCAGGAGTCCTCACCATCTTCCATACCGGGAGGCCACGCCGTCTCCCATACCCGGAGTCCTCACATTCTCACATAGCCAGATCCTTCACCATCTCCCATGCCAGGAGCCCTTTCCGTCTTCCATACCGGGAGACCCTAACCATCTCCCATACCCGGAGCCCTCAATGTCTCCCATACCCCGAGGCCACACCATCTCCGATACGCAGAGCCTTGACTGTCTCCCATCTCCAGAGGACTCACTGTCTCCCATACCCAGAGCTTACAACATCTCCCATACCCAGAGCCCTCACCGTCTCACATACCTGGAGCCCGCTTGTTTTCCCTTCCCTGGAGCCCTCAGTAGCTACCATACATGAGCCCTCACTGTCTCCCATATCCAGAGCCCTCACTGTCTCACATACCCAGAGCCCTCACCGTCTCCCATACCCAGAGCCCTCACCGTCTCCGATCCCCGGAGACTTCACCGTCTCCCATACCCAGAGCCCTCACCTATTGCGATCCCCGGAGACCTCACCGTCTCCCATACACAGAGCCCTTACCATCTCCCATACCTGGAGCCCTCGCCGTCTCCCATACCCGGAGTCCTCACATTCTCACATAGCCAGATCCTTCACCTTCTCCAATGCCAGGTGCAATCACCGTATTCCATACCGGGAGACCCTCACCATCTCCCATACCCGGAGCCCTCAACATCTCCCATACCCGGAGCCCACACCATCTCTGATACCCGGATCCCTGACCGTCTCCCATCTCCAGAGCCCTCAATGTCCACCATACCCAGAAGTCACAACATTTCCCATCCCCAGAGACCTCACCATCTCCCATACCTGGAGCCCTCACCGTATCCCATACCTGGAGCCCTCACCGTCTCTGATTCCCGGAGCCCTCACCATCTCCGATAACCAGATCCCTCACCGTCTCCAATATGCAGAGCCGTCACCGTCTCCCAAACCCAGAGCACTCACCGTCTATAATACCCAGAGCTCTCAACGTCTCCCATACACAGAACCCTCACCGTCTCCCTCACCCAGAGTCCTCAGCGTCTCCCATACCCGGAGCCCTCAGCATCTACCATACACGGAGCCCTCACCGTCTCCCATATCCAGAGCCCTTACCGTCTCCCATACCCAGAGAACTCACCGTCTCCGATACCCGGAGCCCTCACCAACTCCCAAAAACAGAGCCGTCACCGTCTCCGATACCAGGAGCCCTCAACATTCCTGATGCCCCGAGCCTTCACCGTCTCCCATACCTGGAGCCCTCACCGTCTCCAATACCCAGAGCTCTCAACGTCTCCCTTATACAGAGCCATCACCGTCTCCCATACCCAGAGCCCTCACCGTCTCCGATACCCCGAGCCCTCACCGTCTCTGATACCCAGAACCCTCACCGTCTCCGATCCCCGAAGACCTTATCGTCTCCCATACACAGAGCCCTCACCATCTCCCATACCTGGAGACCTCACTGTCTCACATAACAGGAGTCCTCACCATCTTCCATACTGGGAGACCCTCACCATTTCCCATACCCGGAGCCCTCACCATCTCCCATACTCGGTGCACTCACCGTCTCCCATACCCTGAGTCCTCACCGTCTCCGATCCCCGAAGACCTTATCGTCTCCCATACACACAGCCCTCACCATCTCCCATACCTGGAGACCTCACTGTCTCACATAACAGGAGTCCTCACCATCTTCCATACCGGGAGACCCTCACCATTTCCCATACCTGGAGCCCTCAACGTCTCCCATACCTGGAGCCCTCACCGTCTTCCATACCTGGAGCTCTCACCGCCTCCCATACCCAGAGCCTACAACGTCTCCGATACCCAGAGCCCTCACCGTCTCCGATACCCAGAGCCCTCATCGTCTCCCATACCCAGAGCCCTCACCGTCTCCGATCCCTGGATAGCTCACCGTCTCCTATACACAGAGCCCTCACCATCTCCCATACCTGGAGCCCTCACCGTCTCCCATACCTGGAGCCCTCACCGTCTCCCATACCTGGAGCTCTCACCGCCTCCCATACCCTGAGCCTACAACATTTCCGATACCCGGGGCCCTCTCGGTCTCACATACCAGGAACTCTCATCGTCTCCCATATCCGATGCCCTCACCATCCCCCATACCCAGAGCTCTCACCATCCCCCATACCCAGAACCCTCACCGTCTCCGATCCCCGGAGTCCTCACCGTCTCCCATACACAGAGGCCTCACCATCTCCCATACCTGGAGCCCTCACCGTCTCACATACCAGGAGTCCTCACCATCTTCCATACCGGGAGCCCTCGCCGTCTCCCATACCCGCAGCCCTCACTGTCTCACATACCCAGAGCCCTCACTGTCTCACATACCCAGAGCCCTCACCGTCTCCGAACCCCGCAGAGTTCACCGTCTCCCATACCCTGAGCCCTCAACTTTTCCGATCCCCGGAGATCTCATCGTCTCTCATACCCGGAGCCCTCACCGTAACCCATACCCGGAGCCCTCATCGTATCCCATACCCGTAGCCCTCACCGTATCCCATACCCGGAGCCCACACCGTCTCCCATACCTGGAGCTCTCACTGTCTCCCATACCCTAGCCCTCACTGTCTCCGATCCCCGGGGACCTCACATTCTCCCATACACAGAGCCCTCACCGTCTCCCATACCCAGAGCCCTCACCGTATCCCATACCCGGAGCCCTCACCATCTCCCATACTTGAGCCCTCATCGTCTCCCATACCTGGAGCTGTCACCGCCTCCCTTACCCAGAGCCTACACCGTCTCCGATACCCAGGGCCCTCTTGTTCTCCCATACCAGGAGCTCTCATCGTCTCCCATATCCGAAGCCCTCACCATCTCCCATACCCAGAGCACTCACTGTCTCCCATACTCAGAACTCTCACCGTCACCGATCCCCGGAGTCCTCACCGTCTCCCATACCTGGAGCCCTCACCTTCTCACATACCAGGAGTCCTCACCATCTTCCATACCAGGAGGCCTCGCCGTCTCCCATACCCGGAGTCCTCACATTCTCACATAGCCAGATCCTTCACCATCTCCCATGCCAGGAGCCCTTACCGTCTTCCATACCGGGAGACCCTCACCATCTCCCATACCCGGAGCCCTCAATGTCTCCCATACCCGGAGCCCACACCATCTCTGATACCCAGAGACCTGACTGTCTCCCATCTCCAGAGCCCTCACTGTCTCCCATACCCAGAGCTCACAACATCTCCCATACCCAGAGACCTCACCGTCTCCCATACCCCGAGCCCTCACCGTCTCCCATACCCAGAACCCTCACCATCTCCGATCCCTGAAAACCTCACCGTCTCCCATACACAGAGCCCTCACCATCTCCCATACCTGGAGCCCTCACCGTCTCACATATCAGGAGTCCTCACCATCATACATACCGGGAGACCCTCACCATCTCCCATACCCGGAGCCCTCAACGTCTCCCATAGCCGGAGCCCTCACCGTCTCCCATACCCCGAGCCCTCACCGTCTCCCATACCCAGAACCCTCACCGTCTCCGATCCCCGAAAACCTCACCGTCTCCCATACACAGAGCCCTCACCATTTCCCATACCTGGAGCCCTCACCGTCTCACATATCAGGAGTCCTCACCATCATACATACCGGGAGACCCTCACCATCTCCCATACCCGGAGCCCTCAACGTCTCCCATAGCCGGAGCCCTCACCGTCTCCCATAACCAGAGTCCTCACCGTCTCCCATACCCAGAGCCCTCACCGTCTCCGATCCCCGGAGACTTCACCGTCTTCCATAACCCGAGCCCTCACTTTTTCCGATCCCCGTAGACCTCACCGTCTCCCATACCAGGTGCCCTCACCGTAACCCATACCCGGAGCCCACACCCTCTCCCATACCTAGAGCTCTCACCGTCTCCCATACCCAGAGCCCTCACTGTCTCCGATACCCGGAGCTCTCACCGTCTCTGATCCTCGGAGCCCTCACCATCTCCCATAAACAGAGTCCTCACCGTCTCCTATACCCGGAGACCTCACCATCTCTGATCCCCGGAGCCCTCACCGTCTCCCATAACTGGAGCCCTCACCATATCGCATACCTGGAGCCCTCACCATCTCCGATACCCGGAGCCCTCACCATCTCTGATCCCTGGAGACCTCACCGTCTCCCATACCCAGAGCCCTCACCGTCTCCAATCCCCGGAGACCTCACCGTCTCCCATACACAGAGCCCTCACCATCTCCCATACCCGGAGCCCTCACCATATCCCATACCCGAGCCCTCACCGTCTCCCATACCTGGAGCTCTCACCGCCTCCTATACCCGGAGGTCTCACCGTCTCCCATACCCAGCGCCTTCAACGTCTCCGATACATGGGGCTCTCTCGGTCTCCCATACCAGGAGCCCTCATCGTCTCCGATATCCTAAGCCCTCACCATCTCCCATACCCAGAGATCTCACCGTCTCCCATACCCAGAGCCCTCACCGTCACCGATCCCCGGAGACCTCACCGTCTACCATACACAGAGACCTCACCATCTCCCATACCTGGAGACCTCACCGTCTCCGATACCCGGCACCTTCACCATATCTGATCCCCGGAGCCGTCACCTTCTCTCATACACAGAGCCCTCACCGTCTCCCTTACCCGGAGCCCTCAGCAGCTACCATACATGGAGACCTCACCGTCTCCCATACCCAGAGCCATCACCGTCTCCGATCCCCGGAGACTTCACCGGCTCCATTAACCAGAGCCCTCACCTTTTCCGATCCCCTTAGCCCTCACCATCTCCGATCCCCGGAGACTTCACCGTCTCCCATACCCAGATCCCTCACCTTTTCCGATCCCCGTAGACCTCACCGTCTCCCATACCCGGAGCCCTCACCATAACCCATTCCCAGAGCCCTCAGCGTATCCCATACCCGGAGCCCTCACCGTATCCCATACCCGGAGCCCACACCGTCTCCCATACCTGGAGCTCTCACCGTCTCCCATACCCAGAGCCCTCACCGTTTCCCATACCCAGATCCCTCAACGTCTCCAATATGCAGAGCCCTCACCGTCTCCCATACCCAGAGCCCTCACCGTCACCGATCCCCGGAGACCTCACCGTCTACCATACACAGAGACCTCACCATCTCCCATACCTGGAGACCTCACCGTCTCCGATACCCGGCACCTTCACCATATCTGATCCCCGGAGCCGTCACCTTCTCTCATACACAGAGCCCTCACCGTCTCCCTTACCCGGAGCCCTCAGCAGCTACCATACATGGAGACCTCACCGTCTCCCATACCCAGAGCCATCACCGTCTCCGATCCCCGGAGACTTCACCGGCTCCATTAACCAGAGCCCTCACCTTTTCCGATCCCCTTAGCCCTCACCATCTCCGATCCCCGGAGACTTCACCGTCTCCCATACCCAGATCCCTCACCTTTTCCGATCCCCGTAGACCTCACCGTCTCCCATACCCGGAGCCCTCACCATAACCCATTCCCAGAGCCCTCAGCGTATCCCATACCCGGAGCCCTCACCGTATCCCATACCCGGAGCCCACACCGTCTCCCATACCTGGAGCTCTCACCGTCTCCCATACCCAGAGCCCTCACCGTTTCCCATACCCAGATCCCTCACCGTCTCCAATATGCAGAGCCCTCACCGTCTCCCATACCCGGAGCCCTCACCATAACCCATTCCCAGAGCCCTCAGCGTATCCCATACCCGGAGCCCTCACCGTATCCCATACCTGGAGCTCTCACCGTCTCCCATACCCAGAGCCCTCACCGTTTCCCATACCCAGAGCCCTCACCGTCTATAATACCCAGAGCTCTCAACGTCTCCCATACACAGAACATTCACCGTCTACCTCACCCAGAGTCCTCAGCATCTCCCATACCCGGAGCCCTCAGCATCTACCATACACGGAGCCCTCACCGTCTCCCATATCCAGAGCCCTCACTGTCGCACATACCCAGAGCCCTCACTGTCTCCCATACACAGAGCCCTCACCATCTCCGATACCCGGAGACCTCACCGTCTCTGATCCACGGAGCCCTCACCGTCGTCCATACCCAGAGCGCTCACCGTCTCCCATACCCAGAGCCCTCACCGTCTCCGACACCCCGAGACCTCACCGTCTCCCATACCCAGAACGCTCACCGTCTCCGATCCCCGGAGACTTCACCGTCTCCCATACACAGAGCCCTCATCATCTTCCATACCTGGAGCCCTCACCGTCTCACATACCAGGAGTCCTCGCCATCTTCCATACCGGGAGACCCTCACCATCTCCCATACCCGGAGCCCTCAACGTCTCCCATACCCGGAGACCTCACTGTCTCCCTCACCCAGAGTCCTCACCATCTCCCTTACCCGGAGCCCTCAACAGCTACCATACACGGAGCCCTCACCCTCTCCCATATCCATTGCCCTCACTGTCTCAAATACTCAGAGCCGTCACCGTCTACCATACCCAGATCCCTCACCATCTCTGATACCCGGAGCCCTCAACATCTCTGATCCTTGGAGCCCTCACCGTCTACCATAAACAGAGCCCTCACCGTCTCCGATCCCCGAAGTCCTCACCGTCTCCCATACACAGAGCCCTCACCGTCTCCCATACCTGGAGCCTCCACTGTATCCCATACCCGGAGCCCACACCGTCTCCCATACCTGGAGCTCTCACTGTCTCCCATACCCTAGCCCTCACTGTCTCCGATCCCCGGGGACCTCACATTCTCCCATACACAGAGCCCTCACCGTCTCCCATACCCAGAGCCCTCACCGTATCCCATACCCGGAGCCCTCACCATCTCCCATACTTGAGCCCTCATCGTCTCCCATACCTGGAGCTGTCACCGCCTCCCTTACCCAGAGCCTACACCGTCTCCGATACCCAGGGCCCTCTTGTTCTCCCATACCAGGAGCTCTCATCGTCTCCCATATCCGAAGCCCTCACCATCTCCCATACCCAGAGCACTCACTGTCTCCCATACTCAGAACTCTCACCGTCACCGATCCCCGGAGACCTCACCGTCTCCCATACACAGAGCCCTCACCGTCTCCCATACCTGGAGCCCTCACCTTCTCACATACCAGGAGTCCTCACCATCTTCCATACCAGGAGGCCTCGCCGTCTCCCATACCCGGAGTCCTCACATTCTCACATAGCCAGATCCTTCACCATCTCCCATGCCAGGAGCCCTTACCGTCTTCCATACCGGGAGACCCTCACCATCTCCCATACCCGGAGCCCTCAATGTCTCCCATACCCGGAGCCCACACCATCTCTGATACCCAGAGCCCTGACGGTCTCCCATCTCCAGAGCCCTCACTGTCTCCCATACCCAGAGCTCACAACATCTCCCATACCCAGAGACCTCACCGTCTCCCATACCCCGAGCCCTCACCGTCTCCCATACCCAGAACCCTCACCATCTCCGATCCCCGAAAACCTCACCGTCTCCCATACACAGAGCCCTCACCATCTCCCATACCTGGAGCCCTCACCGTCTCACATATCAGGAGTCCTCACCATCATACATACCGGGAGACCCTCACCATCTCCCATACCCGGAGCCCTCAACGTCTCCCATAGCCGGAGCCCTCACCGTCTCCCATACCCCGAGCCCTCACCGTCTCCCATACCCAGAACCCTCACCGTCTCCGATCCCCGAAAACCTCACCGTCTCCCATACACAGAGCCCTCACCATTTCCCATACCTGGAGCCCTCACCGTCTCACATATCAGGAGTCCTCACCATCATACATACCGGGAGACCCTCACCATCTCCCATACCCGGAGCCCTCAACGTCTCCCATAGCCGGAGCCCTCACCGTCTCCCATAACCAGAGTCCTCACCGTCTCCCATACCCAGAGCCCTCACCGTCTCCGATCCCCGGAGACTTCACCGTCTTCCATAACCCGAGCCCTCACTTTTTCCGATCCCCGTAGACCTCACCGTCTCCCATACCAGGTGCCCTCACCGTAACCCATACCCGGAGCCCACACCCTCTCCCATACCTAGAGCTCTCACCGTCTCCCATACCCAGAGCCCTCACTGTCTCCGATACCCGGAGCTCTCACCGTCTCTGATCCTCGGAGCCCTCACCATCTCCCATAAACAGAGTCCTCACCGTCTCCTATACCCGGAGACCTCACCATCTCTGATCCCCGGAGCCCTCACCGTCTCCCATAACTGGAGCCCTCACTGTATCGCATACCTGGAGCCCTCACCATCTCCGATACCCGGAGCCCTCACCATCTCTGATCCCCGGAGACCTCACCGTCTCCCATACCCAGAGCCCTCACCGTCTCCAATCCCCGGAGACCTCACCGTCTCCCATACACAGAGCCCTCACCATCTCCCATACCCGGAGCCCTCAGCATATCCCATACCCGAGCCCTCACCGTCTCCCATACCTGGAGCTCTCACCGCCTCCTATACCCGGAGGTCTCACCGTCTCCCATACCCAGCGCCTTCAACGTCTCCGATACATGGGGCTCTCTCGGTCTCCCATACCAGGAGCCCTCATCGTCTCCGATATCCTAAGCCCTCACCATCTCCCATACCCAGAGATCTCACCGTCTCCCATACCCAGAGCCCTCACCGTCACCGATCCCCGGAGACCTCACCGTCTACCATACACAGAGACCTCACCATCTCCCATACCTGGAGACCTCACCGTCTCCGATACCCGGCACCTTCACCATATCTGATCCCCGGAGCCGTCACCTTCTCTCATACACAGAGCCCTCACCGTCTCCCTTACCCGGAGCCCTCAGCAGCTACCATACATGGAGACCTCACCGTCTCCCATACCCAGAGCCATCACCGTCTCCGATCCCCGGAGACTTCACCGGCTCCATTAACCAGAGCCCTCACCTTTTCCGATCCCCTTAGCCCTCACCATCTCCGATCCCCGGAGACTTCACCGTCTCCCATACCCAGATCCCTCACCTTTTCCGATCCCCGTAGACCTCACCGTCTCCCATACCCGGAGCCCTCACCATAACCCATTCCCAGAGCCCTCAGCGTATCCCATACCCGGAGCCCTCACCGTATCCCATACCCGGAGCCCACACCGTCTCCCATACCTGGAGATCTCACCGTCTCCCATACCCAGAGCCCTCACCGTTTCCCATACCCAGAGCCCTCACCGTCTATAATACCCAGAGCTCTCAACGTCTCCCATACACAGAACATTCACCGTCTACCTCACCCAGAGTCCTCAGCATCTCCCATACCCGGAGCCCTCAGCATCTACCATACACGGAGCCCTCACCGTCTCCCATATCCAGAGCCCTCACTGTCGCACATACCCAGAGCCCTCACCGTCTCCCATACACAGAGCCCTCACCATCTCCGATACCCGGAGACCTCACCGTCTCTGATCCACGGAGCCCTCACCGTCGCCCATACCCAGAGCGCTCACCGTCTCCCATACCCAGAGCCCTCACCGTCTCCGACACCCCGAGACCTCACCGTCTCCCATACCCAGAACGCTCACCGTCTCCGATCCCCGGAGACTTCACCGTCTCCCATACACAGAGCCCTCATCATCTTCCATACCTGGAGCCCTCACCGTCTCACATACCAGGAGTCCTCGCCATCTTCCATACCGGGAGACCCTCACCATCTCCCATACCCGGAGCCCTCAACGTCTCCCATACCCGGAGACCTCACTGTCTCCCTCACCCAGAGTCCTCACCATCTCCCTTACCCGGAGCCCTCAACAGCTACCATACACGGAGCCCTCACCCTCTCCCATATCCATTGCCCTCACTGTCTCAAATACTCAGCGCCGTCACCGTCTACCATACCCAGATCCCTCACCATTTCTGATACCCGGAGCCCTCAACATCTCTGATCCTTGGAGCCCTCACCGTCTACCATAAACAGAGCCCTCACCGTCTCCGATCCCCGAAGTCCTCACCGTCTCCCATACACAGAGCCCTCACCGTCTCCCATACCTGGAGCCTCCACTGTATCCCATACCCGGAGCCCTCACTGTCTCCCATACCTGGAGCTCTCACCGCCTCCCATTCCCAGAGCCTACAATGTCTCCGATACCCCGGGCCCTCTCGGTCTCACATACCAGGAACTCTCATCGTCTCCCATATCCGAAGCCCTCACCATCTCCCATACCCAGAGCTCTCACCATCCCCCATACCCAGAACCCTCACCGTCTCTGATCCCCGGAGTCCTCACCGTCTCCCATACACAGAGCCCTCACCATCTCCCATACCTGGAGCCCTCACCGTCTTCCATACCGGGAGACCCTCACCAACTCCGATACCCGGAGCCCTCACCGTCTCCCATACCCAGATCCCTCACTGTCTCCAATATGCAGAGCCCTCACCGTCTCCCATACCCAGAGCCCTCACCGTCTCCGATACCCCGAGCCCTCACCGTCTCCCATACCTAGAGCCCTCACCGTCTCCGAACACCGGAGACCTCACATTCTCCCATACGTAGAGACCTCACCGTCTCCCATACCTGGAGATCTCGCCGCCTCCCATACTCAGAGCCTGCACCGTCTCCCATTCCCAGGGCCCTCTCGTTCTCCCATACCAGGAGCTCTCATCGTCTCCCATATCCGAAGCCCTCACCATCTCCCATACCCAGAGCACTCACCGTCTCCCATACCCAGAACCCTCACCTTCTCCGATCCCCGGAGACCTCACCGTCTCCCATACACAGAGCCCTCACCATCTCCCATACCTGGAGCCCTCACCGTCTCACATACCAGGAGTCCTCAACATCTTCCATACTGGGAGCCCTCGCCGTCTCCCATACCCGGAGCCCTGACTGTCTCCCATCTCCAGAGCCCTCACTGTCTCCCATACCCAGAGATCACAACATCTCCCATACCCAGAGCCCTCATCGTCTCCCATAACCAGACCCCTCATCGTCTCCAATATGCAGAGCCCTCACCGTCTCCCATACCCAGATCCCTCACCATCTCCAATATGCAGAGACGTCACCGTCTCCCATACCCAGAGCACTCACCGTCTATAATACCCTGAGCTCTCAACGTCTCCCATACACAGAGCGCTCACCATCTCCCTCACCCAGAGTCCTCAGCATCTCCCATACCCGGAGCCCTCAGCATCTACCATACACGGAGCCCTCACCGTCTCCCATATCCAGAGCCCTCAACGTCTCCCATAACCAGAGCACTCACCGTCTCGATACCCTGAGCCCTCACCGTCTCTGATCCTCGGAGACCTCTCCATCTCCCATAAACAGAGCCCTCACCGTCTTGAATACCCAGTGCTCTCAACGTCTCCCTTACACAGAGCCCTCACCGTCTCCCATACCCAGAGCCCTCACCGTCTCCGATACCCCGAGCCCTCACCATCTCCAATCCCCGAAGACTTCACCATCTGCCATACCCAGAGCCCTCACCATCTCCAGTAAGCAGAGCCCTCACCGTCTCCCAACTCCAGAGCCCTCACTGACTCCCATATCCAGAGCTCACAACATCTCCCATACCCAGAGCCCTCACTGTCTCCCATACCTCGAGCCCTCACTGTCTCCGATTCCCGGAGCCCTCAGCGTCTACCATACACGGAGCACTTACCGTCTCCCATAACCGGAGCCCTCACTGTCTCACATACCCAGGGCCCTCACCGTCTCCCATACCCAGAGCCCTCACCATCTCCGATACCCAGAGCCCTCACCATCTCTGATCCTCAGAGCCCTCACCGTCTCCCAAAAACAGAGCCCTCACCGTCTCCGATACCCGGAGCCCTCACCATCTCTGATCCCCGGAGCCATCACCGTCTCCCATAAACAGAGCCCTTACCGTCTCCCATACCCAGAGCCCTCACTGTCTCTGATTCCCGGAGCCCTCACTGTCTCTGATCTTCGGAGCCCTCACCGTCTCCCATAAACAGAGCCCTCACCGTCTCCGATACCCGGAGCCCTCACCATCTCTGATCCCCGGAGCCGTCACCGTCTCCCATACCCAGGGCCCTCACTGTCTCCGTTCCCCGGAGACCTCACCGTCTCCCATAAACAGAGCCCTCACCGTCTCCCATACCCGGAGCCCTCACCGTATCCCATACCCGGAGCCCTCACCATCTCCCATACCTGGAGCTCACACGGCCTCCTATACCCAGAGTTCTCACCGTCTCCCATACCCAGCGCCTTCAAAGTCTCCGATACACTGGGCCCTCTCTGTCTCCCTTACCAGGAGCCCTCATCGTCTCCCATATCCGTAGCCCTCACCATCTCCCAAACCCAGAGCTCTCACCGTCTCCCATACCCAGAGCCCTCACCGTCTCCGATCCCTGGAGACCTCACCGTATCCCATACCCGGAGCCCTCACTGTATCCCATACCCCGAGCCCTCACCGTCTCCCATACCTGGAGCTCTCACCGTCTCCCATACCCAGATCCCTCACCGTCTCCCATACCCAGCGCCTTCAACGTCTCCGATACACTGGGCCCTCTCGGTCTCCCATACCAGGAGACCTCATCGTCTCCCATATCCGAAGCCCTCACCATCTCCCAAACCCAGAGCTCTCACCGTCTCCCATACCCAGAGCCCTCACCGTCTCCGATCCCCGGAGACCTCACCGTCTCCCATACACAGAGCCGTCACCGTCTCCCATACCCAGAGCCCTCACCGTCTCCAATCCCCGGAGACCTCACCGTCTCCCATACCCAGAGACCGCACTGTCTCCCATACCCGGAGCCCTCACCATCTCCCATACCTGTAGCACTCACCGTATCCCATACCTGGAGCCCTCATCGTCTCCGATTCCTGGAGCCCTCACCATCTCCGATACCCGGAGCCCACACCGTCTCCCATACCCAGATCCCTCAGCGTCTCCTATATGCAGAGCCCTCACCGTCTCCCATACCCAGATCCCTCACCGTCTCCAATATGCAGAGCCGTCACCGTCTCCCATACCCAGAGCACTCAGTTTCTATAATACCCAGAGCTCTCAACGTCTCCCATACACAGAGCCCTCACCATCTCTGATCCTCGGAGCCCTCACCGTCTCCCATAACCAGAGCCCTCACCGTCTCCAATACCCAGAGCTCTCAACGTCTCCCTTACACAGAGCCCTCACCATCTCCCATACCCAGAGCCCTCACCATCTCCGATACCCCGAGCCCTCACCGTCTCCAATCCCCGGAGTCTTCACCATCTGTATACCCAGAGCCCTAACCATCTCCAGTAAGCAGAGCCCTCACCGTCTCCCATCTCCAGAGCCCTCACTGACTCCCATACCCAGAGCTCACTGCATCTCCCATACCCAGAGCTCTTACCGTCTCCCATACCTCGAGCCCTCACTGTCTCCGCTTCCCGGAGCCCTCACCGTCTCTGATCCCCGGAGCCATCACCGTCTGCCATACCCAGAGCCCTCACTGTCTCCGATCCCCGGAGGTCTCACCGTCTCCCATACCCAGCGCCTTCAACGTCTCCGATACACTGGGCCCTCTCGGTCTCCCATACCAGGAGACCTCATCGTCTCCCATATCCGTAGACCTCACCATCTCCCAAACCCAGAGCTCTCACCGTCTCCCATACCCAGAGCCCTCACTGTCTCCGATCCCCGGAGACCTCACCGTATCCCATACCCGGAGCCCTCACTGTATCCCATACCCCGAGCCCTCACCGTCTCCCATACCTGGAGCTCTCACTGCCTCCTATACCCGGAGGTCTCACCGTCTCCCATTCCAAGCGCCTTCAACGTCTCCGATACACTGGGCCCTCTCGGTCTCCCATACCAGGAGACCTCATCGTCTCCCATATCCGAAGCCCTCACCATCTCCCAAACCCAGAGCTCTCACCGTCTCCCATACCCAGAGCCCTCACCGTCTCCGATCCCCGGAGACCTCACCGTCTCCCATACACAGAGCCGTCACCGTCTCCCATACCCAGAGCCCTCACCGTCTCCGATCCCCGGAGACCTCACCGTCTCCCATACCCAGAGACCGCACTGTCTCCCATACCCGGAGCCCTCACCGTCTCCCATACCTGTAGCACTCACCGTATCCCATACCTGGAGCCCTCATCGTCTCCGATTCCCGGAGCCCTCACCATCTCCGATACCCGGAGCCCACACCGTCTCCCATACCCAGATCCCTCATCGTCTCCTATATGCAGAGCCCTCACCGTCTCCCATACCCAGATCCCTCACCGTCTCCAATATGCAGAGCTGTCACCGTCTCCCATACCCAGAGCACTCAGTTTCTATAATACCCAGAGCTCTCAACGTCTCCCATACACAGAGCCCTCACTGTCTCCGATACCCGGAGCCCTCACCATCTCTGATCCTCAGAGCCCTCACCGTCTCCCATAACCAGAGCCCTCACCGTCTCCAATACCCAGAGCTCTCAACGTCTCCCTTACACAGAGCCCTCACCATCTCCCATACCCAGAGCCCTCACCATCTCCGATACCCCGAGCCCTCACCGTCTCCAATCCCCGGAGTCTTCACCATCTGTATACCCAGAGCCCTAACCATCTCCAGTAAGCAGAGCCCTCACCGTCTCCCATCTCCAGAGCCCTCACTGACTCCCATACCCAGAGCTCACTGCATCTCCCATACCCAGAGCTCTTACCGTCTCCCATACCTTGAGCCCTCACTGTCTCCGCTTCCCGGAGCCCTCACCGTCTCTGATCCCCGGAGCCATCACCATCTCCCATACCCAGAGCCCTCACTGTCTCCGATCCCCGGAGGTCTCACCGTCTCCCATACCCAGCGCCTTCAACGTCTCCGATACACTGGGCCCTCTCGGTCTCCCATACCAGGAGACCTCATCGTCTCCCATATCCAAAGCCCTCACCATCTCCCAAACCCAGAGCTCTCACCGTCTCCCATACCCAGAGCCCTCACTGTCTCCGATCCCCGGAGACCTCACCATCTCCCATACCCCGAGCTCTCACTGTCTCCCATACCCGGAGCCCTCACCGTATCCCATACCTGTAGCACTCACCGTATCCCATACCTGGTGCCCTCATCGTCTCCGATTCCCGGAGCCCTCACCATCTCCAATATCCGGAGCCCACACCGTCTCCCATACCCAGATCCCTCACCGTCTCCAATATGCAGAGCCGTCACCGTCTCCCATACCCAGAGCACTCACCGTCTCCCATACCCAGATCCCTTAGCGTCTGTAATACCCAGGGCTCTCAAGGTCTCCCATACACAGAGCCCTCACCGTCTCCTCACCCAGAGTCCTCACTGTCTCCGATACCCGGAGCCCTCAGCGTCTACCATACACGGACCCCTTACCGCCTCCCATAACTGGAGCCCTCACTGTCTCACATACCCAGAGCCCTCACCGTCTCCCATACCCAGAGCCCTCACCGTCTCCGATACCCAGAGCCCTCACCATCTCTGATCCTCGGTGCCCTCACCGTCTCCCATAAACAGAGCCCTCACCGTCTCCGATACCCAGAGCCCTCACCTTCTCTGATCCCCGGAGCTATCACCGTCTCCCATAAACAGAGACCTTACCGTCTCCCATACCCAGAGCCCTCACCGTGTCTGATACCCGGAGCCCTCACTGTCTCTGATCTTCGGAGCCCTCACCGTCTCCCATAAACAGAGCCCTCACCATCTCCGATACCCGGAGCCCTCACCATCTCTGATCCCCGGAGACCTCACCGTCTCCCATACCCAGAGCCCTCACCGTCTCCAATCCCCGGAGACCTCACCGTCTCCCATACACAGAGACCTCACCGTCTCCCATACCCGGAGCCCTCACCGTATCCCATACCCGGAGCCCTCACCGTCTCCCATACCAGGAGCTCTCACCGCCTCCTATACCCGGAGGTCTCACCGTCTCCCATACCCAGCGCCTTCAACGTCTCCGATACACTGGGCTCTCTCGGTCTCCCATACCAGGAGCCCTCATCTTCTCCGATATCCTAAGCCCTCACCATCTCACATACCCCGAGCCCTCACCGTCTCCCATACCCAGAGCCCTCACTGTCTCCGATCCCCGGGGACCTCACATTCTCCCATACACAGAGCCCTCACCGTCTCCCATACCCAGAGCCCTCACCGTATCCCATACCCGGAGCCCTCACCATCTCCCATACTTGAGCCCTCATCGTCTCCCATACCTGGAGCTGTCACCGCCTCCCTTACCCAGAGCCTACACCGTCTCCGATACCCAGGGCCCTCTTGTTCTCCCATACCAGGAGCTCTCATCGTCTCCCATATCCGAAGCCCTCACCATCTCCCATACCCAGAGCACTCACTGTCTCCCATACCCCGAGCCCTCACCGTCTCCCATACCCAGAACCCTCACCATCTCCGATCCCCGAAAACCTCACCGTCTCCCATACACAGAGCCCTCACCATCTCCCATACCTGGAGCCCTCACCGTCTCACATATCAGGAGTCCTCACCATCATACATACCGGGAGACCCTCACCATCTCCCATACCCGGAGCCCTCAACGTCTCCCATAGCCGGAGCCCTCACCGTCTCCCATAACCAGAGTCCTCACCGTCTCCCATACCCAGAGCCCTCACCGTCTCCGATCCCCGGAGACTTCACCGTCTTCCATAACCCGAGCCCTCACTTTTTCCGATCCCCGTAGACCTCACCGTCTCCCATACCAGGTGCCCTCACCGTAACCCATACCCGGAGCCCTCACCGTCTCCCATACCTGTAGCACTCACCGTATCCCATACCTGGAGCCCTCATCGTCTCCGATTCCCGGAGCCCTCACCATCTCCGATACCCGGAGCCCACACCGTCTCCCATACCCAGATCCCTCATCGTCTCCTATATGCAGAGCCCTCACCGTCTCCCATACCCAGATCCCTCACCGTCTCCAATATGCAGAGCTGTCACCGTCTCCCATACCCAGAGCACTCAGTTTCTATAATACCCAGAGCTCTCAACGTCTCCCATACACAGAGCCCTCACTGTCTCCGATACCCGGAGCCCTCACCATCTCTGATCCTCGGAGCCCTCACCGTCTCCCATAACCAGAGCCCTCACCGTCTCCAATACCCAGAGCTTTCAACGTCTCCCTTACACAGAGCCCTCACCATCTCCCATACCCAGAGCCCTCACCATCTCCGATACCCCGAGCCCTCACCGTCTCCAATCCCCGGAGTCTTCACCATCTGTATACCCAGAGCCCTAACCATCTCCAGTAAGCAGAGCCCTCACCGTCTCCCATCTCCAGAGCCCTCACTGACTCCCATACCCAGAGCTCACTGCATCTCCCATACCCAGAGCTCTTACCGTCTCCCATACCTCGAGCCCTCACTGTCTCCGCTTCCCGGAGCCCTCACCGTCTCTGATCCCCGGAGCCATCACCATCTCCCATACCCAGAGCCCTCACTGTCTCCGATCCCCGGAGGTCTCACCGTCTCCCATACCCAGCGCCTTCAACGTCTCCGATACACTGGGCCCTCTCGGTCTCCCATACCAGGAGACCTCATCGTCTCCCATATCCAAAGCCCTCACCATCTCCCAAACCCAGAGCTCTCACCGTCTCCCATACCCAGAGCCCTCACTGTCTCCGATCCCCGGAGACCTCACCATCTCCCATACCCCGAGCTCTCACTGTCTCCCATACCCGGAGCCCTCACCGTATCCCATACCTGTAGCACTCACCGTATCCCATACCTGGAGCCCTCATCGTCTCCGATTCCCGGAGCCCTCACCATCTCCAATATCCGGAGCCCACACCGTCTCCCATACCCAGATCCCTCACCGTCTCCAATATGCAGAGCCGTCACCGTCTCCCATACCCAGAGCACTCACCGTCTCCCATACCCAGAGCCTGCACTGCCTCCCATACCCAGATCCCTTAGCGTCTGTAATACCCAGGGCTCTCAAGGTCTCCCATACACAGAGCCCTCACCGTCTCCTCACCCAGAGTCCTCACTGTCTCCGATACCCGGAGCCCTCAGCGTCTACCATACACGGACCCCTTACCGCCTCCCATAACTGGAGCCCTCACTGCCTCACATACCCAGAGCCCTCACCGTCTCCCATACCCAGAGCCCTCACCGTCTCCGATACCCAGAGCCCTCACCATCTCTGATCCTCGGTGCCCTCACCGTCTCCCATAAACAGAGCCCTCACCGTCTCCGATACCCAGAGCCCTCACCTTCTCTGATCCCCGGAGCTATCACCGTCTCCCATAAACAGAGACCTTACCGTCTCCCATACCCAGAGCCCTCACCGTGTCTGATACCCGGAGCCCTCACTGTCTCTGATCTTCGGAGCCCTCACTGTCTCCCATAAACAGAGCCCTCACCATCTCCGATACCCAGAGCCCTCACCATCTCTGATCCCCGGAGACCTCACCGTCTCCCATACCCAGAGCCCTCACCGTCTCCAATCCCCGGAGCTCTCACCGCCTCCTATACCCGGAGGTCTCACCGTCTCCCATACCCAGCGCCTTCAACGTCTCCGATACATGGGGCTCTCTCGGTCTCCCATACCAGGAGCCCTCATCGTCTCCGATATCTTAAGCCCTCACCATCTCCCATACCCAGAGATCTCACCGTCTCCCATACCCAGAGCCCTCACCGTCTCCGATCCCCGGAGACCTCACCGTCTACCATACACAGAGCCCTCACCATCTCCAATACCTGGAGACCTCACCGTCTCCGATACCCGGCACCTTCACCATATCTGATCCCCGGAGCCGTCACCTTCTCTCATACACAGAGCCCTCACCGTCTCCCTTACCCGGAGCCCTCAGCAGCTACCATACATGGAGACCTCACCGTCTTCCATACCCAGAGCCATCACCGTCTCCGATCCCTGGAGACTTCACCGGCTCCATTAACCAGAGCCCTCACCTTTTCCGATCCCCTTAGCCCTCACCATCTCCGATCCCCGGAGACTTCACCGTCTCCCATACCCAGATCCCTCACCTTTTCCGATCCCCGTAGACCTCACCGTCTCCTATACCCGGAGCCCTCACCGTAACCCATTCCCAGAGCCCTCAGCGTATCCCATACCTGGAGCCCTCACCGTATCCCATACCCGGAGCCCACACCGTGTCCCATACCTGGAGCTCTCACCATCTCTCATACCCAGAGACCTCACTGTCTCCGATACACAGAGCCCTCACCGTCTCTGATCCTCGGAGGCCTCACCGTTTCCCATAAACAGAGCCCTCACTGTCTCCGATACCCAGAGCCCTCACCATCTCTGATCCGTGGAGCCCTCACCGTCTTCCATACCTGGAGCCCTCACCATATCCCATACCTGGAGCACTCACCGTCTCCGATTCCCGGAGCCCTCACCATCTCAGATACCCGGAGACCTCACCGTCTCACTTACCCAGATCCCTCACCGTCTACAATATGCAGAGCCCTCACCGTCTCCCATACCCAGTTCCCTCACCGTCTCCAATATGCAGAGCCGTCACCGTCTCCCATACCCAGAGTCCCCACCGTCTATAATACCCAGAGCTCTCAACGTCTCCCATAAACAGAGCCCTCACCGTCTACGTCACCCAGAGTCCTCAGCGTCTACCATACCCGGAGCCCTCAGCATCTACCATACACGGAGCCTTCACCGTCTCCCATATCCAGAGCGCTCACTGTCTCACATACCCAGAGCCCTCACCATCTCTGATACCCGGAGCCCTCACCATCTCTGATCCGCGGAGCCATCACCGTCTCCCAGACCCAGAGCCCTCACTGTCTCCGATCCCCGGAGGTCTCACTGTCTCCCATACCCAGCGCCTTCAACCTCTCCGATACACTGGGCCCTCTCGGTCTCCCATACCAGGAGACCTCATCGTCTCCCATACCCGGAGGCCTCACCATCTCCCATACCTGGAGCTCTCACCGTCTCCCATTCCCAGAGCCTACAATGTCTCCGATACCCAGGGCACTCTCGGTCTCACATACCAGGAACTCTCATCGTCTCCCATATCCGAATCCCTCACCATCACCCATACCCAGAGCTCTCACCATCCCCCATACCCAGAACCCTCACCGTCTCCGATCCCCGGAGACCTCACCGTCTCCCATACACAGAGCCCTCACCATCTCCCATACCTGGAGCCCTCACCGTCTCACATACCAGGAGTCCTCAACATCTTCCATACTGGGAGCCCTGACCGTCTCCCATCTCCAGAGCCCTCACTGTCTCCCATACCCAGAGCTCACAACATCTCCCATACCCAGAGCCCTCACCGTCTTCCATAACCAGACCCCTCATCGTCTCCAATATGCAGAGCCCTCACCGTCTCCCATACCCAGAGCCCTCACCATCTCCGATACCCCGAGCCCTCACCGTCTCCAATCCCCGGAGTCTTCACCATCTGTATACCCAGAGCCCTAACCATCTCCAGTAAGCAGAGCCCTCACCGTCTCCCATCTCCAGAGCCCTCACTGACTCCCATACCCAGAGCTCACTGCATCTCCCATACCCAGAGCTCTTACCGTCTCCCATACCTTGAGCCCTCACTGTCTCCGCTTCCCGGAGCCCTCACCGTCTCTGATCCCCGGAGCCATCACCATCTCCCATACCCAGAGCCCTCACTGTCTCCGATCCCCGGAGGTCTCACCGTCTCCCATACCCAGCGCCTTCAACGTCTCCGATACACTGGGCCCTCTCGGTCTCCCATACCAGGAGACCTCATCGTCTCCCATATCCAAAGCCCTCACCATCTCCCAAACCCAGAGCTCTCACCGTCTCCCATACCCAGAGCCCTCACTGTCTCCGATCCCCGGAGACCTCACCATCTCCCATACCCCGAGCTCTCACTGTCTCCCATACCCGGAGCCCTCACCGTATCCCATACCTGTAGCACTCACCGTATCCCATACCTGGTGCCCTCATCGTCTCCGATTCCCGGAGCCCTCACCATCTCCAATATCCGGAGCCCACACCGTCTCCCATACCCAGATCCCTCACCGTCTCCAATATGCAGAGCCGTCACCGTCTCCCATACCCAGAGCACTCACCGTCTCCCATACCCAGATCCCTTAGCGTCTGTAATACCCAGGGCTCTCAAGGTCTCCCATACACAGAGCCCTCACCGTCTCCTCACCCAGAGTCCTCACTGTCTCCGATACCCGGAGCCCTCAGCGTCTACCATACACGGACCCCTTACCGCCTCCCATAACTGGAGCCCTCACTGTCTCACATACCCAGAGCCCTCACCGTCTCCCATACCCAGAGCCCTCACCGTCTCCGATACCCAGAGCCCTCACCATCTCTGATCCTCGGTGCCCTCACCGTCTCCCATAAACAGAGCCCTCACCGTCTCCGATACCCAGAGCCCTCACCTTCTCTGATCCCCGGAGCTATCACCGTCTCCCATAAACAGAGACCTTACCGTCTCCCATACCCAGAGCCCTCACCGTGTCTGATACCCGGAGCCCTCACTGTCTCTGATCTTCGGAGCCCTCACCGTCTCCCATAAACAGAGCCCTCACCATCTCCGATACCCGGAGCCCTCACCATCTCTGATCCCCGGAGACCTCACCGTCTCCCATACCCAGAGCCCTCACCGTCTCCAATCCCCGGAGACCTCACCGTCTCCCATACACAGAGACCTCACCGTCTCCCATACCCGGAGCCCTCACCGTATCCCATACCCGGAGCCCTCACCGTCTCCCATACCAGGAGCTCTCACCGCCTCCTATACCCGGAGGTCTCACCGTCTCCCATACCCAGCGCCTTCAACGTCTCCGATACACTGGGCTCTCTCGGTCTCCCATACCAGGAGCCCTCATCTTCTCCGATATCCTAAGCCCTCACCATCTCACATACCCCGAGCCCTCACCGTCTCCCATACCCAGAGCCCTCACTGTCTCCGATCCCCGGGGACCTCACATTCTCCCATACACAGAGCCCTCACCGTCTCCCATACCCAGAGCCCTCACCGTATCCCATACCCGGAGCCCTCACCATCTCCCATACTTGAGCCCTCATCGTCTCCCATACCTGGAGCTGTCACCGCCTCCCTTACCCAGAGCCTACACCGTCTCCGATACCCAGGGCCCTCTTGTTCTCCCATACCAGGAGCTCTCATCGTCTCCCATATCCGAAGCCCTCACCATCTCCCATACCCAGAGCACTCACTGTCTCCCATACCCCGAGCCCTCACCGTCTCCCATACCCAGAACCCTCACCATCTCCGATCCCCGAAAACCTCACCGTCTCCCATACACAGAGCCCTCACCATCTCCCATACCTGGAGCCCTCACCGTCTCACATATCAGGAGTCCTCACCATCATACATACCGGGAGACCCTCACCATCTCCCATACCCGGAGCCCTCAACGTCTCCCATAGCCGGAGCCCTCACCGTCTCCCATAACCAGAGTCCTCACCGTCTCCCATACCCAGAGCCCTCACCGTCTCCGATCCCCGGAGACTTCACCGTCTTCCATAACCCGAGCCCTCACTTTTTCCGATCCCCGTAGACCTCACCGTCTCCCATACCAGGTGCCCTCACCGTAACCCATACCCGGAGCCCTCACCGTCTCCCATACCTGTAGCACTCACCGTATCCCATACCTGGAGCCCTCATCGTCTCCGATTCCCGGAGCCCTCACCATCTCCGATACCCGGAGCCCACACCGTCTCCCATACCCAGATCCCTCATCGTCTCCTATATGCAGAGCCCTCACCGTCTCCCATACCCAGATCCCTCACCGTCTCCAATATGCAGAGCTGTCACCGTCTCCCATACCCAGAGCACTCAGTTTCTATAATACCCAGAGCTCTCAACGTCTCCCATACACAGAGCCCTCACTGTCTCCGATACCCGGAGCCCTCACCATCTCTGATCCTCGGAGCCCTCACCGTCTCCCATAACCAGAGCCCTCACCGTCTCCAATACCCAGAGCTTTCAACGTCTCCCTTACACAGAGCCCTCACCATCTCCCATACCCAGAGCCCTCACCATCTCCGATACCCCGAGCCCTCACCGTCTCCAATCCCCGGAGTCTTCACCATCTGTATACCCAGAGCCCTAACCATCTCCAGTAAGCAGAGCCCTCACCGTCTCCCATCTCCAGAGCCCTCACTGACTCCCATACCCAGAGCTCACTGCATCTCCCATACCCAGAGCTCTTACCGTCTCCCATACCTCGAGCCCTCACTGTCTCCGCTTCCCGGAGCCCTCACCGTCTCTGATCCCCGGAGCCATCACCATCTCCCATACCCAGAGCCCTCACTGTCTCCGATCCCCGGAGGTCTCACCGTCTCCCATACCCAGCGCCTTCAACGTCTCCGATACACTGGGCCCTCTCGGTCTCCCATACCAGGAGACCTCATCGTCTCCCATATCCAAAGCCCTCACCATCTCCCAAACCCAGAGCTCTCACCGTCTCCCATACCCAGAGCCCTCACTGTCTCCGATCCCCGGAGACCTCACCATCTCCCATACCCCGAGCTCTCACTGTCTCCCATACCCGGAGCCCTCACCGTATCCCATACCTGTAGCACTCACCGTATCCCATACCTGGAGCCCTCATCGTCTCCGATTCCCGGAGCCCTCACCATCTCCAATATCCGGAGCCCACACCGTCTCCCATACCCAGATCCCTCACCGTCTCCAATATGCAGAGCCGTCACCGTCTCCCATACCCAGAGCACTCACCGTCTCCCATACCCAGAGCCTGCACTGCCTCCCATACCCAGATCCCTTAGCGTCTGTAATACCCAGGGCTCTCAAGGTCTCCCATACACAGAGCCCTCACCGTCTCCTCACCCAGAGTCCTCACTGTCTCCGATACCCGGAGCCCTCAGCGTCTACCATACACGGACCCCTTACCGCCTCCCATAACTGGAGCCCTCACTGCCTCACATACCCAGAGCCCTCACCGTCTCCCATACCCAGAGCCCTCACCGTCTCCGATACCCAGAGCCCTCACCATCTCTGATCCTCGGTGCCCTCACCGTCTCCCATAAACAGAGCCCTCACCGTCTCCGATACCCAGAGCCCTCACCTTCTCTGATCCCCGGAGCTATCACCGTCTCCCATAAACAGAGACCTTACCGTCTCCCATACCCAGAGCCCTCACCGTGTCTGATACCCGGAGCCCTCACTGTCTCTGATCTTCGGAGCCCTCACTGTCTCCCATAAACAGAGCCCTCACCATCTCCGATACCCAGAGCCCTCACCATCTCTGATCCCCGGAGACCTCACCGTCTCCCATACCCAGAGCCCTCACCGTCTCCAATCCCCGGAGCTCTCACCGCCTCCTATACCCGGAGGTCTCACCGTCTCCCATACCCAGCGCCTTCAACGTCTCCGATACATGGGGCTCTCTCGGTCTCCCATACCAGGAGCCCTCATCGTCTCCGATATCTTAAGCCCTCACCATCTCCCATACCCAGAGATCTCACCGTCTCCCATACCCAGAGCCCTCACCGTCTCCGATCCCCGGAGACCTCACCGTCTACCATACACAGAGCCCTCACCATCTCCAATACCTGGAGACCTCACCGTCTCCGATACCCGGCACCTTCACCATATCTGATCCCCGGAGCCGTCACCTTCTCTCATACACAGAGCCCTCACCGTCTCCCTTACCCGGAGCCCTCAGCAGCTACCATACATGGAGACCTCACCGTCTTCCATACCCAGAGCCATCACCGTCTCCGATCCCTGGAGACTTCACCGGCTCCATTAACCAGAGCCCTCACCTTTTCCGATCCCCTTAGCCCTCACCATCTCCGATCCCCGGAGACTTCACCGTCTCCCATACCCAGATCCCTCACCTTTTCCGATCCCCGTAGACCTCACCGTCTCCTATACCCGGAGCCCTCACCGTAACCCATTCCCAGAGCCCTCAGCGTATCCCATACCTGGAGCCCTCACCGTATCCCATACCCGGAGCCCACACCGTGTCCCATACCTGGAGCTCTCACCATCTCTCATACCCAGAGACCTCACTGTCTCCGATACACAGAGCCCTCACCGTCTCTGATCCTCGGAGGCCTCACCGTTTCCCATAAACAGAGCCCTCACTGTCTCCGATACCCAGAGCCCTCACCATCTCTGATCCGTGGAGCCCTCACCGTCTTCCATACCTGGAGCCCTCACCATATCCCATACCTGGAGCACTCACCGTCTCCGATTCCCGGAGCCCTCACCATCTCAGATACCCGGAGACCTCACCGTCTCACTTACCCAGATCCCTCACCGTCTACAATATGCAGAGCCCTCACCGTCTCCCATACCCAGTTCCCTCACCGTCTCCAATATGCAGAGCCGTCACCGTCTCCCATACCCAGAGTCCCCACCGTCTATAATACCCAGAGCTCTCAACGTCTCCCATAAACAGAGCCCTCACCGTCTACGTCACCCAGAGTCCTCAGCGTCTACCATACCCGGAGCCCTCAGCATCTACCATACACGGAGCCTTCACCGTCTCCCATATCCAGAGCGCTCACTGTCTCACATACCCAGAGCCCTCACCATCTCTGATACCCGGAGCCCTCACCATCTCTGATCCGCGGAGCCATCACCGTCTCCCAGACCCAGAGCCCTCACTGTCTCCGATCCCCGGAGGTCTCACTGTCTCCCATACCCAGCGCCTTCAACCTCTCCGATACACTGGGCCCTCTCGGTCTCCCATACCAGGAGACCTCATCGTCTCCCATACCCGGAGGCCTCACCATCTCCCATACCTGGAGCTCTCACCGTCTCCCATTCCCAGAGCCTACAATGTCTCCGATACCCAGGGCACTCTCGGTCTCACATACCAGGAACTCTCATCGTCTCCCATATCCGAATCCCTCACCATCACCCATACCCAGAGCTCTCACCATCCCCCATACCCAGAACCCTCACCGTCTCCGATCCCCGGAGACCTCACCGTCTCCCATACACAGAGCCCTCACCATCTCCCATACCTGGAGCCCTCACCGTCTCACATACCAGGAGTCCTCAACATCTTCCATACTGGGAGCCCTGACCGTCTCCCATCTCCAGAGCCCTCACTGTCTCCCATACCCAGAGCTCACAACATCTCCCATACCCAGAGCCCTCACCGTCTTCCATAACCAGACCCCTCATCGTCTCCAATATGCAGAGCCCTCACCGTCTCCCATACCCAGAGCCCTCACCATCTCCGATACCCCGAGCCCTCACCGTCTCCAATCCCCGGAGTCTTCACCATCTGTATACCCAGAGCCCTAACCATCTCCAGTAAGCAGAGCCCTCACCGTCTCCCATCTCCAGAGCCCTCACTGACTCCCATACCCAGAGCTCACTGCATCTCCCATACCCAGAGCTCTTACCGTCTCCCATACCTTGAGCCCTCACTGTCTCCGCTTCCCGGAGCCCTCACCGTCTCTGATCCCCGGAGCCATCACCATCTCCCATACCCAGAGCCCTCACTGTCTCCGATCCCCGGAGGTCTCACCGTCTCCCATACCCAGCGCCTTCAACGTCTCCGATACACTGGGCCCTCTCGGTCTCCCATACCAGGAGACCTCATCGTCTCCCATATCCAAAGCCCTCACCATCTCCCAAACCCAGAGCTCTCACCGTCTCCCATACCCAGAGCCCTCACTGTCTCCGATCCCCGGAGACCTCACCATCTCCCATACCCCGAGCTCTCACTGTCTCCCATACCCGGAGCCCTCACCGTATCCCATACCTGTAGCACTCACCGTATCCCATACCTGGAGCCCTCATCGTCTCCGATTCCCGGAGCCCTCACCATCTCCAATATCCGGAGCCCACACCGTCTCCCATACCCAGATCCCTCACCGTCTCCAATATGCAGAGCCGTCACCGTCTCCCATACCCAGAGCACTCACCGTCTCCCATACCCAGAGCCTGCACTGCCTCCCATACCCAGATCCCTTAGCGTCTGTAATACCCAGGGCTCTCAAGGTCTCCCATACACAGAGCCCTCACCGTCTCCTCACCCAGAGTCCTCACTGTCTCCGATACCCGGAGCCCTCAGCGTCTACCATACACGGACCCCTTACCGCCTCCCATAACTGGAGCCCTCACTGCCTCACATACCCAGAGCCCTCACCGTCTCCCATACCCAGAGCCCTCACCGTCTCCGATACCCAGAGCCCTCACCATCTCTGATCCTCGGTGCCCTCACCGTCTCCCATAAACAGAGCCCTCACCGTCTCCGATACCCAGAGCCCTCACCTTCTCTGATCCCCGGAGCTATCACCGTCTCCCATAAACAGAGACCTTACCGTCTCCCATACCCAGAGCCCTCACCGTGTCTGATACCCGGAGCCCTCACTGTCTCTGATCTTCGGAGCCCTCACTGTCTCCCATAAACAGAGCCCTCACCATCTCCGATACCCAGAGCCCTCACCATCTCTGATCCCCGGAGACCTCACCGTCTCCCATACCCAGAGCCCTCACCGTCTCCAATCCCCGGAGCTCTCACCGCCTCCTATACCCGGAGGTCTCACCGTCTCCCATACCCAGCGCCTTCAACGTCTCCGATACATGGGGCTCTCTCGGTCTCCCATACCAGGAGCCCTCATCGTCTCCGATATCTTAAGCCCTCACCATCTCCCATACCCAGAGATCTCACCGTCTCCCATACCCAGAGCCCTCACCGTCTCCGATCCCCGGAGACCTCACCGTCTACCATACACAGAGCCCTCACCATCTCCAATACCTGGAGACCTCACCGTCTCCGATACCCGGCACCTTCACCATATCTGATCCCCGGAGCCGTCACCTTCTCTCATACACAGAGCCCTCACCGTCTCCCTTACCCGGAGCCCTCAGCAGCTACCATACATGGAGACCTCACCGTCTTCCATACCCAGAGCCATCACCGTCTCCGATCCCTGGAGACTTCACCGGCTCCATTAACCAGAGCCCTCACCTTTTCCGATCCCCTTAGCCCTCACCATCTCCGATCCCCGGAGACTTCACCGTCTCCCATACCCAGATCCCTCACCTTTTCCGATCCCCGTAGACCTCACCGTCTCCTATACCCGGAGCCCTCACCGTAACCCATTCCCAGAGCCCTCAGCGTATCCCATACCTGGAGCCCTCACCGTATCCCATACCCGGAGCCCACACCGTGTCCCATACCTGGAGCTCTCACCATCTCTCATACCCAGAGACCTCACTGTCTCCGATACACAGAGCCCTCACCGTCTCTGATCCTCGGAGGCCTCACCGTTTCCCATAAACAGAGCCCTCACTGTCTCCGATACCCAGAGCCCTCACCATCTCTGATCCGTGGAGCCCTCACCGTCTTCCATACCTGGAGCCCTCACCATATCCCATACCTGGAGCACTCACCGTCTCCGATTCCCGGAGCCCTCACCATCTCAGATACCCGGAGACCTCACCGTCTCACTTACCCAGATCCCTCACCGTCTACAATATGCAGAGCCCTCACCGTCTCCCATACCCAGTTCCCTCACCGTCTCCAATATGCAGAGCCGTCACCGTCTCCCATACCCAGAGTCCCCACCGTCTATAATACCCAGAGCTCTCAACGTCTCCCATAAACAGAGCCCTCACCGTCTACGTCACCCAGAGTCCTCAGCGTCTACCATACCCGGAGCCCTCAGCATCTACCATACACGGAGCCTTCACCGTCTCCCATATCCAGAGCGCTCACTGTCTCACATACCCAGAGCCCTCACCATCTCTGATACCCGGAGCCCTCACCATCTCTGATCCGCGGAGCCATCACCGTCTCCCAGACCCAGAGCCCTCACTGTCTCCGATCCCCGGAGGTCTCACTGTCTCCCATACCCAGCGCCTTCAACCTCTCCGATACACTGGGCCCTCTCGGTCTCCCATACCAGGAGACCTCATCGTCTCCCATACCCGGAGGCCTCACCATCTCCCATACCTGGAGCTCTCACCGTCTCCCATTCCCAGAGCCTACAATGTCTCCGATACCCAGGGCACTCTCGGTCTCACATACCAGGAACTCTCATCGTCTCCCATATCCGAATCCCTCACCATCACCCATACCCAGAGCTCTCACCATCCCCCATACCCAGAACCCTCACCGTCTCCGATCCCCGGAGACCTCACCGTCTCCCATACACAGAGCCCTCACCATCTCCCATACCTGGAGCCCTCACCGTCTCACATACCAGGAGTCCTCAACATCTTCCATACTGGGAGCCCTGACCGTCTCCCATCTCCAGAGCCCTCACTGTCTCCCATACCCAGAGCTCACAACATCTCCCATACCCAGAGCCCTCACCGTCTTCCATAACCAGACCCCTCATCGTCTCCAATATGCAGAGCCCTCACCGTCTCCCATACCCAGAGCCCTCACCATCTCCGATACCCCGAGCCCTCACCGTCTCCAATCCCCGGAGTCTTCACCATCTGTATACCCAGAGCCCTAACCATCTCCAGTAAGCAGAGCCCTCACCGTCTCCCATCTCCAGAGCCCTCACTGACTCCCATACCCAGAGCTCACTGCATCTCCCATACCCAGAGCTCTTACCGTCTCCCATACCTTGAGCCCTCACTGTCTCCGCTTCCCGGAGCCCTCACCGTCTCTGATCCCCGGAGCCATCACCATCTCCCATACCCAGAGCCCTCACTGTCTCCGATCCCCGGAGGTCTCACCGTCTCCCATACCCAGCGCCTTCAACGTCTCCGATACACTGGGCCCTCTCGGTCTCCCATACCAGGAGACCTCATCGTCTCCCATATCCAAAGCCCTCACCATCTCCCAAACCCAGAGCTCTCACCGTCTCCCATACCCAGAGCCCTCACTGTCTCCGATCCCCGGAGACCTCACCATCTCCCATACCCCGAGCTCTCACTGTCTCCCATACCCGGAGCCCTCACCGTATCCCATACCTGTAGCACTCACCGTATCCCATACCTGGTGCCCTCATCGTCTCCGATTCCCGGAGCCCTCACCATCTCCAATATCCGGAGCCCACACCGTCTCCCATACCCAGATCCCTCACCGTCTCCAATATGCAGAGCCGTCACCGTCTCCCATACCCAGAGCACTCACCGTCTCCCATACCCAGATCCCTTAGCGTCTGTAATACCCAGGGCTCTCAAGGTCTCCCATACACAGAGCCCTCACCGTCTCCTCACCCAGAGTCCTCACTGTCTCCGATACCCGGAGCCCTCAGCGTCTACCATACACGGACCCCTTACCGCCTCCCATAACTGGAGCCCTCACTGTCTCACATACCCAGAGCCCTCACCGTCTCCCATACCCAGAGCCCTCACCGTCTCCGATACCCAGAGCCCTCACCATCTCTGATCCTCGGTGCCCTCACCGTCTCCCATAAACAGAGCCCTCACCGTCTCCGATACCCAGAGCCCTCACCTTCTCTGATCCCCGGAGCTATCACCGTCTCCCATAAACAGAGACCTTACCGTCTCCCATACCCAGAGCCCTCACCGTGTCTGATACCCGGAGCCCTCACTGTCTCTGATCTTCGGAGCCCTCACCGTCTCCCATAAACAGAGCCCTCACCATCTCCGATACCCGGAGCCCTCACCATCTCTGATCCCCGGAGACCTCACCGTCTCCCATACCCAGAGCCCTCACCGTCTCCAATCCCCGGAGACCTCACCGTCTCCCATACACAGAGACCTCACCGTCTCCCATACCCGGAGCCCTCACCGTATCCCATACCCGGAGCCCTCACCGTCTCCCATACCAGGAGCTCTCACCGCCTCCTATACCCGGAGGTCTCACCGTCTCCCATACCCAGCGCCTTCAACGTCTCCGATACACTGGGCTCTCTCGGTCTCCCATACCAGGAGCCCTCATCTTCTCCGATATCCTAAGCCCTCACCATCTCACATACCCCGAGCCCTCACCGTCTCCCATACCCAGAGCCCTCACTGTCTCCGATCCCCGGGGACCTCACATTCTCCCATACACAGAGCCCTCACCGTCTCCCATACCCAGAGCCCTCACCGTATCCCATACCCGGAGCCCTCACCATCTCCCATACTTGAGCCCTCATCGTCTCCCATACCTGGAGCTGTCACCGCCTCCCTTACCCAGAGCCTACACCGTCTCCGATACCCAGGGCCCTCTTGTTCTCCCATACCAGGAGCTCTCATCGTCTCCCATATCCGAAGCCCTCACCATCTCCCATACCCAGAGCACTCACTGTCTCCCATACCCCGAGCCCTCACCGTCTCCCATACCCAGAACCCTCACCATCTCCGATCCCCGAAAACCTCACCGTCTCCCATACACAGAGCCCTCACCATCTCCCATACCTGGAGCCCTCACCGTCTCACATATCAGGAGTCCTCACCATCATACATACCGGGAGACCCTCACCATCTCCCATACCCGGAGCCCTCAACGTCTCCCATAGCCGGAGCCCTCACCGTCTCCCATAACCAGAGTCCTCACCGTCTCCCATACCCAGAGCCCTCACCGTCTCCGATCCCCGGAGACTTCACCGTCTTCCATAACCCGAGCCCTCACTTTTTCCGATCCCCGTAGACCTCACCGTCTCCCATACCAGGTGCCCTCACCGTAACCCATACCCGGAGCCCTCACCGTCTCCCATACCTGTAGCACTCACCGTATCCCATACCTGGAGCCCTCATCGTCTCCGATTCCCGGAGCCCTCACCATCTCCGATACCCGGAGCCCACACCGTCTCCCATACCCAGATCCCTCATCGTCTCCTATATGCAGAGCCCTCACCGTCTCCCATACCCAGATCCCTCACCGTCTCCAATATGCAGAGCTGTCACCGTCTCCCATACCCAGAGCACTCAGTTTCTATAATACCCAGAGCTCTCAACGTCTCCCATACACAGAGCCCTCACTGTCTCCGATACCCGGAGCCCTCACCATCTCTGATCCTCGGAGCCCTCACCGTCTCCCATAACCAGAGCCCTCACCGTCTCCAATACCCAGAGCTTTCAACGTCTCCCTTACACAGAGCCCTCACCATCTCCCATACCCAGAGCCCTCACCATCTCCGATACCCCGAGCCCTCACCGTCTCCAATCCCCGGAGTCTTCACCATCTGTATACCCAGAGCCCTAACCATCTCCAGTAAGCAGAGCCCTCACCGTCTCCCATCTCCAGAGCCCTCACTGACTCCCATACCCAGAGCTCACTGCATCTCCCATACCCAGAGCTCTTACCGTCTCCCATACCTCGAGCCCTCACTGTCTCCGCTTCCCGGAGCCCTCACCGTCTCTGATCCCCGGAGCCATCACCATCTCCCATACCCAGAGCCCTCACTGTCTCCGATCCCCGGAGGTCTCACCGTCTCCCATACCCAGCGCCTTCAACGTCTCCGATACACTGGGCCCTCTCGGTCTCCCATACCAGGAGACCTCATCGTCTCCCATATCCAAAGCCCTCACCATCTCCCAAACCCAGAGCTCTCACCGTCTCCCATACCCAGAGCCCTCACTGTCTCCGATCCCCGGAGACCTCACCATCTCCCATACCCCGAGCTCTCACTGTCTCCCATACCCGGAGCCCTCACCGTATCCCATACCTGTAGCACTCACCGTATCCCATACCTGGAGCCCTCATCGTCTCCGATTCCCGGAGCCCTCACCATCTCCAATATCCGGAGCCCACACCGTCTCCCATACCCAGATCCCTCACCGTCTCCAATATGCAGAGCCGTCACCGTCTCCCATACCCAGAGCACTCACCGTCTCCCATACCCAGAGCCTGCACTGCCTCCCATACCCAGATCCCTTAGCGTCTGTAATACCCAGGGCTCTCAAGGTCTCCCATACACAGAGCCCTCACCGTCTCCTCACCCAGAGTCCTCACTGTCTCCGATACCCGGAGCCCTCAGCGTCTACCATACACGGACCCCTTACCGCCTCCCATAACTGGAGCCCTCACTGCCTCACATACCCAGAGCCCTCACCGTCTCCCATACCCAGAGCCCTCACCGTCTCCGATACCCAGAGCCCTCACCATCTCTGATCCTCGGTGCCCTCACCGTCTCCCATAAACAGAGCCCTCACCGTCTCCGATACCCAGAGCCCTCACCTTCTCTGATCCCCGGAGCTATCACCGTCTCCCATAAACAGAGACCTTACCGTCTCCCATACCCAGAGCCCTCACCGTGTCTGATACCCGGAGCCCTCACTGTCTCTGATCTTCGGAGCCCTCACTGTCTCCCATAAACAGAGCCCTCACCATCTCCGATACCCAGAGCCCTCACCATCTCTGATCCCCGGAGACCTCACCGTCTCCCATACCCAGAGCCCTCACCGTCTCCAATCCCCGGAGCTCTCACCGCCTCCTATACCCGGAGGTCTCACCGTCTCCCATACCCAGCGCCTTCAACGTCTCCGATACATGGGGCTCTCTCGGTCTCCCATACCAGGAGCCCTCATCGTCTCCGATATCTTAAGCCCTCACCATCTCCCATACCCAGAGATCTCACCGTCTCCCATACCCAGAGCCCTCACCATCTCCGATCCCCGGAGACCTCACCGTCTACCATACACAGAGCCCTCACCATCTCCAATACCTGGAGACCTCACCGTCTCCGATACCCGGCACCTTCACCATATCTGATCCCCGGAGCCGTCACCTTCTCTCATACACAGAGCCCTCACCGTCTCCCTTACCCGGAGCCCTCAGCAGCTACCATACATGGAGACCTCACCGTCTTCCATACCCAGAGCCATCACCGTCTCCGATCCCTGGAGACTTCACCGGCTCCATTAACCAGAGCCCTCACCTTTTCCGATCCCCTTAGCCCTCACCATCTCCGATCCCCGGAGACTTCACCGTCTCCCATACCCAGATCCCTCACCTTTTCCGATCCCCGTAGACCTCACCGTCTCCTATACCCGGAGCCCTCACCGTAACCCATTCCCAGAGCCCTCAGCGTATCCCATACCTGGAGCCCTCACCGTATCCCATACCCGGAGCCCACACCGTGTCCCATACCTGGAGCTCTCACCATCTCTCATACCCAGAGACCTCACTGTCTCCGATACACAGAGCCCTCACCGTCTCTGATCCTCGGAGGCCTCACCGTTTCCCATAAACAGAGCCCTCACTGTCTCCGATACCCAGAGCCCTCACCATCTCTGATCCGTGGAGCCCTCACCGTCTTCCATACCTGGAGCCCTCACCATATCCCATACCTGGAGCACTCACCGTCTCCGATTCCCGGAGCCCTCACCATCTCAGATACCCGGAGACCTCACCGTCTCACTTACCCAGATCCCTCACCGTCTACAATATGCAGAGCCCTCACCGTCTCCCATACCCAGTTCCCTCACCGTCTCCAATATGCAGAGCCGTCACCGTCTCCCATACCCAGAGTCCCCACCGTCTATAATACCCAGAGCTCTCAACGTCTCCCATAAACAGAGCCCTCACCGTCTACGTCACCCAGAGTCCTCAGCGTCTACCATACCCGGAGCCCTCAGCATCTACCATACACGGAGCCTTCACCGTCTCCCATATCCAGAGCGCTCACTGTCTCACATACCCAGAGCCCTCACCATCTCTGATACCCGGAGCCCTCACCATCTCTGATCCGCGGAGCCATCACCGTCTCCCAGACCCAGAGCCCTCACTGTCTCCGATCCCCGGAGGTCTCACTGTCTCCCATACCCAGCGCCTTCAACCTCTCCGATACACTGGGCCCTCTCGGTCTCCCATACCAGGAGACCTCATCGTCTCCCATACCCGGAGGCCTCACCATCTCCCATACCTGGAGCTCTCACCGTCTCCCATTCCCAGAGCCTACAATGTCTCCGATACCCAGGGCACTCTCGGTCTCACATACCAGGAACTCTCATCGTCTCCCATATCCGAATCCCTCACCATCACCCATACCCAGAGCTCTCACCATCCCCCATACCCAGAACCCTCACCGTCTCCGATCCCCGGAGACCTCACCGTCTCCCATACACAGAGCCCTCACCATCTCCCATACCTGGAGCCCTCACCGTCTCACATACCAGGAGTCCTCAACATCTTCCATACTGGGAGCCCTGACCGTCTCCCATCTCCAGAGCCCTCACTGTCTCCCATACCCAGAGCTCACAACATCTCCCATACCCAGAGCCCTCACCGTCTTCCATAACCAGACCCCTCATCGTCTCCAATATGCAGAGCCCTCACCGTCTCCCATACCCAGATCCCTCACCATCTCCAATATGCAGAGACGTCACCGTCTCCCATACCCAGAGCACTCACCGTCTATAATACCCTGAGCTCTCAACGTCTCCCATACACAGAGCGCTCACCATCTCCCTCACCCAGAGTCCTCAGCATCTCCCATACCCGGAGCCCTCAGCATCTACCATACACGGAGCCCTCACCGTCTCCCATATCCAGAGCCCTCAACGTCTCCCATACCCAGAGCACTCACCGTCTCGATACCCTGAGCCCTCACCGTCTCTGATCCTCGGAGCCCTCTCCGTCTCCCATAAACGGAGCCCTCACCGTCTTGAATACCCAGTGCTCTCAACGTCTCCCTTACACAGAGCCCTCAACGTCTCCCATACCCAGAGCCCTCACCGTCTCCGATACCCCGAGCCCTCACCATCTCCAATCCCCGAAGACTTCACCATCTGCCATACCTAGAGCCCTCACCATCTCCAGTAAGCAGAGCCCTCACCGTCTCCCAACTCCAGAGCCCTCACTGACTCCCATATCCAGAGCTCACAACATCTCCCATACCCAGAGCTCTCACTGTCTCCCATACCCAGCGCCTTCAACCTCTCCGATACACTGGGCCCTCTCGGTCTCCCATACCAGGAGACCTCATCGTCTCCCATACCCAGAGGCCTCACCATCTCCCATACCTGGAGCTCTCACCGTCTCCCATTCCCAGAGCCTACAATGTCTCCGATACCCAGGGCACTCTCGGTCTCACATACCAGGAACTCTCATCGTCTCCCATATCCGAATCCCTCACCATCACCCATACCCAGAGCTCTCACCATCCCCCATACCCAGAACCCTCACCGTCTCCGATCCCCGGAGACCTCACCGTCTCCCATACACAGAGCCCTCACCATCTCCCATACCTGGAGCCCTCACCGTCTCACATACCAGGAGTCCTCAACATCTTCCATACTGGGAGCCCTGACCGTCTCCCATCTCCAGAGCCCTCACTGTCTCCCATACCCAGAGCTCACAACATCTCCCATACCCAGAGCCCTCACCGTCTTCCATAACCAGACCCCTCATCGTCTCCAATATGCAGAGCCCTCACCGTCTCCCATACCCAGATCCCTCACCATCTCCAATATGCAGAGACGTCACCGTCTCCCATACCCAGAGCACTCACCATCTATAATACCCTGAGCTCTCAACGTCTCCCATACACAGAGCGCTCACCGTCTCCCTCACCCAGAGTCCTCAGCATCTCCCATACCCGGAGCCCTCAGCATCTACCATACACGGAGCCCTCACCGTCTCCCATATCCAGAGCCCTCAACGTCTCCCATACCCAGAGCACTCACCGTCTCGATACCCTGAGCCCTCACCGTCTCTGATCCTCGGAGCCCTCTCCGTCTCCCATAAACGGAGCCCTCACCGTCTTGAATACCCAGTGCTCTCAACGTCTCCCTTACACAGAGCCCTCAACGTCTCCCATACCCAGAGCCCTCACCGTCTCCGATACCCCGAGCCCTCACCATCTCCAATCCCCGAAGACTTCACCATCTGCCATACCTAGAGCCCTCACCATCTCCAGTAAGCAGAGCCCTCACCGTCTCCCAACTCCAGAGCCCTCACTGACTCCCATATCCAGAGCTCACAACATCTCCCATACCCAGAGCTCTCACTGTCTCCCATACCTCGAGCCCTCACTGTCTCCGATTCCCGGAGCCCTCAGCGTCTACCATACACGGAGCAGTTACCGTCTCCCATAACCGGAGCCCTCACTGTCTCACATACCCAGGGCCCTCACCGTCTCCCATACCCAGAGCCCTCACCATCTCCGATACCCAGAGCCCTCACCATCTCTGATCCTCGGAGCCCTCACCGTCTCCCAAAAACAGAGCCCTCACCGTCTCCGATACCTGGAGCCCTCACCATCTCTGATCCCCGGAGCCATCACCGTCTCCCATAAACAGAGCCCTTACCGTCTCCCATACCCAGAGCCCTCACTGTCTCTGATTCCTGGAGCCCTCACTGTCTCTGATCTTCGGAGCCCTCACCGTCTCACATAAACAGAGCCCTCACCGTCTCCGATACCCGGAGCCCTCACCATCTCTGATCCCCGGAGCCGTCACCGTCTCCCATACCCAGGGCCCTCACTGTCTCCGTTCCCCGGAGACCTCACCGTCTCCCATAAACAGAGCCCTCACCGTCTCCGATCCCCGGAGCCCTCACCGTATCCCGTACCCGGAGCCCTCACCATCTCCCATACCTGGAGCTCTCACGGCCTCCTGTACCCAGAGGTCTCACCATCTCCCATACCCAGCGCCTTCAACGTCTCCGATACACTGGGCCCTCTCGGTCTCCCATACCAGGAGACCTCATCGTCTCCCATATCCGAAGCCCTCACCATCTCCCAAACCCAGAGCTCTCACCGTCTCCCATACCCAGAGCCCTCACCGTCTCCGATCCCCAGAGACCTCACCATCTCAGATACCCGGAGACCTCACCGTCTCACTTACCCAGATCCCTCACCGTCTACAATATGCAGAGCCCTCACCGTCTCCCATACCCAGTTCCCTCACCGTCTCCAATATGCAGAGCCGTCACCGTCTCCCATACCCAGAGTCCCCACCGTCTATAATACCCAGAGCTCTCAACGTCTCCCATAAACAGAGCTCTCACCGTCTACGTCACCCAGAGTCCTCAGCGTCTACCATACCCGGAGCCCTCAGCATCTACCATACACGGAGCCCTCACCGTCTCCCATATCCAGAGCCCTCACTGTCTCACATACCCAGAGCCCTCACCATCTCTGATACCCGGAGCCCTCACCATCTCTGATCCGCGGAGCCATCACCGTCTCCCAGACCCAGAGCCCTCACTGTCTCCGATCCCCGGAGGTCTCACTGTCTCCCATACCCAGCGCCTTCAACCTCTCCGATACACTGGGCCCTCTCGGTCTCCCATACCAGGAGACCTCATCGTCTCCCATACCCGGAGCCCTCAGCAGCTACCATACATGGAGACCTCACCGTCTTCCATACCCAGAGCCATCACCGTCTCCGATCCCTGGAGACTTCACCGGCTCCATTAACCAGAGCCCTCACCTTTTCCGATCCCCTTAGCCCTCACCATCTCCGATCCCCGGAGACTTCACCGTCTCCCATACCCAGATCCCTCACCTTTTCCGATCCCCGTAGACCTCACCGTCTCCTATACCCGGAGCCCTCACCGTAACCCATTCCCAGAGCCCTCAGCGTATCCCATACCTGGAGCCCTCACCGTATCCCATACCCGGAGCCCACACCGTGTCCCATACCTGGAGCTCTCACCATCTCTCATACCCAGAGACCTCACTGTCTCCGATACACAGAGCCCTCACCGTCTCTGATCCTCGGAGGCCTCACCGTTTCCCATAAACAGAGCCCTCACTGTCTCCGATACCCAGAGCCCTCACCATCTCTGATCCGTGGAGCCCTCACCGTCTTCCATACCTGGAGCCCTCACCATATCCCATACCTGGAGCACTCACCGTCTCCGATTCCCGGAGCCCTCACCATCTCAGATACCCGGAGACCTCACCGTCTCACTTACCCAGATCCCTCACCGTCTACAATATGCAGAGCCCTCACCGTCTCCCATACCCAGTTCCCTCACCGTCTCCAATATGCAGAGCCGTCACCGTCTCCCATACCCAGAGTCCCCACCGTCTATAATACCCAGAGCTCTCAACGTCTCCCATAAACAGAGCCCTCACCGTCTACGTCACCCAGAGTCCTCAGCGTCTACCATACCCGGAGCCCTCAGCATCTACCATACACGGAGCCTTCACCGTCTCCCATATCCAGAGCGCTCACTGTCTCACATACCCAGAGCCCTCACCATCTCTGATACCCGGAGCCCTCACCATCTCTGATCCGCGGAGCCATCACCGTCTCCCAGACCCAGAGCCCTCACTGTCTCCGATCCCCGGAGGTCTCACTGTCTCCCATACCCAGCGCCTTCAACCTCTCCGATACACTGGGCCCTCTCGGTCTCCCATACCAGGAGACCTCATCGTCTCCCATACCCGGAGGCCTCACCATCTCCCATACCTGGAGCTCTCACCGTCTCCCATTCCCAGAGCCTACAATGTCTCCGATACCCAGGGCACTCTCGGTCTCACATACCAGGAACTCTCATCGTCTCCCATATCCGAATCCCTCACCATCACCCATACCCAGAGCTCTCACCATCCCCCATACCCAGAACCCTCACCGTCTCCGATCCCCGGAGACCTCACCGTCTCCCATACACAGAGCCCTCACCATCTCCCATACCTGGAGCCCTCACCGTCTCACATACCAGGAGTCCTCAACATCTTCCATACTGGGAGCCCTGACCGTCTCCCATCTCCAGAGCCCTCACTGTCTCCCATACCCAGAGCTCACAACATCTCCCATACCCAGAGCCCTCACCGTCTTCCATAACCAGACCCCTCATCGTCTCCAATATGCAGAGCCCTCACCGTCTCCCATACCCAGATCCCTCACCATCTCCAATATGCAGAGACGTCACCGTCTCCCATACCCAGAGCACTCACCGTCTATAATACCCTGAGCTCTCAACGTCTCCCATACACAGAGCGCTCACCATCTCCCTCACCCAGAGTCCTCAGCATCTCCCATACCCGGAGCCCTCAGCATCTACCATACACGGAGCCCTCACCGTCTCCCATATCCAGAGCCCTCAACGTCTCCCATACCCAGAGCACTCACCGTCTCGATACCCTGAGCCCTCACCGTCTCTGATCCTCGGAGCCCTCTCCGTCTCCCATAAACGGAGCCCTCACCGTCTTGAATACCCAGTGCTCTCAACGTCTCCCTTACACAGAGCCCTCAACGTCTCCCATACCCAGAGCCCTCACCGTCTCCGATACCCCGAGCCCTCACCATCTCCAATCCCCGAAGACTTCACCATCTGCCATACCTAGAGCCCTCACCATCTCCAGTAAGCAGAGCCCTCACCGTCTCCCAACTCCAGAGCCCTCACTGACTCCCATATCCAGAGCTCACAACATCTCCCATACCCAGAGCTCTCACTGTCTCCCATACCCAGCGCCTTCAACCTCTCCGATACACTGGGCCCTCTCGGTCTCCCATACCAGGAGACCTCATCGTCTCCCATACCCAGAGGCCTCACCATCTCCCATACCTGGAGCTCTCACCGTCTCCCATTCCCAGAGCCTACAATGTCTCCGATACCCAGGGCACTCTCGGTCTCACATACCAGGAACTCTCATCGTCTCCCATATCCGAATCCCTCACCATCACCCATACCCAGAGCTCTCACCATCCCCCATACCCAGAACCCTCACCGTCTCCGATCCCCGGAGACCTCACCGTCTCCCATACACAGAGCCCTCACCATCTCCCATACCTGGAGCCCTCACCGTCTCACATACCAGGAGTCCTCAACATCTTCCATACTGGGAGCCCTGACCGTCTCCCATCTCCAGAGCCCTCACTGTCTCCCATACCCAGAGCTCACAACATCTCCCATACCCAGAGCCCTCACCGTCTTCCATAACCAGACCCCTCATCGTCTCCAATATGCAGAGCCCTCACCGTCTCCCATACCCAGATCCCTCACCATCTCCAATATGCAGAGACGTCACCGTTTCCCATACCCAGAGCACTCACCATCTATAATACCCTGAGCTCTCAACGTCTCCCATACACAGAGCGCTCACCATCTCCCTCACCCAGAGTCCTCAGCATCTCCCATACCCGGAGCCCTCAGCATCTACCATACACGGAGCCCTCACCGTCTCCCATATCCAGAGCCCTCAACGTCTCCCATACCCAGAGCACTCACCGTCTCGATACCCTGAGCCCTCACCGTCTCTGATCCTCGGAGCCCTCTCCGTCTCCCATAAACGGAGCCCTCACCGTCTTGAATACCCAGTGCTCTCAACGTCTCCCTTACACAGAGCCCTCAACGTCTCCCATACCCAGAGCCCTCACCGTCTCCGATACCCCGAGCCCTCACCATCTCCAATCCCCGAAGACTTCACCATCTGCCATACCTAGAGCCCTCACCATCTCCAGTAAGCAGAGCCCTCACCGTCTCCCAACTCCAGAGCCCTCACTGACTCCCATATCCAGAGCTCACAACATCTCCCATACCCAGAGCTCTCACTGTCTCCCATACCTCGAGCCCTCACTGTCTCCGATTCCCGGAGCCCTCAGCGTCTACCATACACGGAGCAGTTACCGTCTCCCATAACCGGAGCCCTCACTGTCTCACATACCCAGGGCCCTCACCGTCTCCCATACCCAGAGCCCTCACCGTCTCCGATACCTGGAGCCCTCACCATCTCTGATCCCCGGAGCCATCACCGTCTCCCATAAACAGAGCCCTTACCGTCTCCCATACCCAGAGCCCTCACTGTCTCTGATTCCTGGAGCCCTCACTGTCTCTGATCTTCGGAGCCCTCACCGTCTCACATAAACAGAGCCCTCACCGTCTCCGATACCCGGAGCCCTCACCATCTCTGATCCCCGGAGCCGTCACCGTCTCCCATACCCAGGGCCCTCACTGTCTCCGTTCCCCGGAGACCTCACCGTCTCCCATAAACAGAGCCCTCACCGTCTCCGATCCCCGGAGCCCTCACCGTATCCCGTACCCGGAGCCCTCACCATCTCCCATACCTGGAGCTCTCACGGCCTCCTGTACCCAGAGGTCTCACCATCTCCCATACCCAGCGCCTTCAACGTCTCCGATACACTGGGCCCTCTCGGTCTCCCATACCAGGAGACCTCATCGTCTCCCATATCCGAAGCCCTCACCATCTCCCAAACCCAGAGCTCTCACCGTCTCCCATACCCAGAGCCCTCACCGTCTCCGATCCCCAGAGACCTCACCATCTCAGATACCCGGAGACCTCACCGTCTCACTTACCCAGATCCCTCACCGTCTACAATATGCAGAGCCCTCACCGTCTCCCATACCCAGTTCCCTCACCGTCTCCAATATGCAGAGCCGTCACCGTCTCCCATACCCAGAGTCCCCACCGTCTATAATACCCAGAGCTCTCAACGTCTCCCATAAACAGAGCTCTCACCGTCTACGTCACCCAGAGTCCTCAGCGTCTACCATACCCGGAGCCCTCAGCATCTACCATACACGGAGCCCTCACCGTCTCCCATATCCAGAGCCCTCACTGTCTCACATACCCAGAGCCCTCACCATCTCTGATACCCGGAGCCCTCACCATCTCTGATCCGCGGAGCCATCACCGTCTCCCAGACCCAGAGCCCTCACTGTCTCCGATCCCCGGAGGTCTCACTGTCTCCCATACCCAGCGCCTTCAACCTCTCCGATACACTGGGCCCTCTCGGTCTCCCATACCAGGAGACCTCATCGTCTCCCATACCCGGAGCCCTCAGCAGCTACCATACATGGAGACCTCACCGTCTTCCATACCCAGAGCCATCACCGTCTCCGATCCCTGGAGACTTCACCGGCTCCATTAACCAGAGCCCTCACCTTTTCCGATCCCCTTAGCCCTCACCATCTCCGATCCCCGGAGACTTCACCGTCTCCCATACCCAGATCCCTCACCTTTTCCGATCCCCGTAGACCTCACCGTCTCCTATACCCGGAGCCCTCACCGTAACCCATTCCCAGAGCCCTCAGCGTATCCCATACCTGGAGCCCTCACCGTATCCCATACCCGGAGCCCACACCGTGTCCCATACCTGGAGCTCTCACCATCTCTCATACCCAGAGACCTCACTGTCTCCGATACACAGAGCCCTCACCGTCTCTGATCCTCGGAGGCCTCACCGTTTCCCATAAACAGAGCCCTCACTGTCTCCGATACCCAGAGCCCTCACCATCTCTGATCCGTGGAGCCCTCACCGTCTTCCATACCTGGAGCCCTCACCATATCCCATACCTGGAGCACTCACCGTCTCCGATTCCCGGAGCCCTCACCATCTCAGATACCCGGAGACCTCACCGTCTCACTTACCCAGATCCCTCACCGTCTACAATATGCAGAGCCCTCACCGTCTCCCATACCCAGTTCCCTCACCGTCTCCAATATGCAGAGCCGTCACCGTCTCCCATACCCAGAGTCCCCACCGTCTATAATACCCAGAGCTCTCAACGTCTCCCATAAACAGAGCCCTCACCGTCTACGTCACCCAGAGTCCTCAGCGTCTACCATACCCGGAGCCCTCAGCATCTACCATACACGGAGCCCTCACCGTCTCCCATACCCAGAGCACTCACCGTCTCCAATATGCAGAGCCGTCACCATCTCCCATACCCAGAGCCCTCACCGTCTCCAATCCCCGGAGCCCTCACCGTCTCCAATTCCCGGAGCCCTCACTGTCTCTGATCACCGGAGCCCTCACTGTCTCCCATAAACAGAGCACTCACCGTCTCCGATACCCGGAGCCCTCACGATCTCCCATAGGCAGAGCCGTCAACGTCTCCCATAACCAAAGCCCTCAACGTCTCCGATACCCGAAGCCCTCACAGTCTCAGATTCCCGGAGCCCACACCGTCTCTGATCCCCAGAGCTCTCACCGTCTCCCATAAACAGAGCACTCAACGTCTCCGATACCCGGAGCCCTCACCATCTCCCATACCAAGAGCCCTCACCATCTCCCATACCCGGATCCCTCACCATCTCCGATTCCCGGCACCCTGAACGTCTCCGATCCCCGGAGCCCATAGCGTCTTCCATACCCGGAGCCTTCACTGTTCCCCAGACACAGAGCCCTCACAATCTGTGATACCCGGAGCCCTCACTGTCTCTGATCCTCGGAGCCCTCGCCGTCTCCCCTACCCAGAGCCCTCACCATCTCCGATACCCGGAGCCCTCAGTCTCCGATCCCCGGATACCTCACCGTCTCTGATCCTCGGAGACCTCACCGTCTCCCATTAACAGAGCCCTCACTGTCTCCGATACCCGGAGCCCTCACCATCTCTGATCCCCGGAGCCCACACCATCTCCCATACACTGATCCCTCACCGTCTCCGATCCCCGGAACCCTCACCGTCTCCAATTCCCAGAGCCCTCACCGTCTCCAATTCCCAGAGACCTCACCTTCTCGCATATCCGGAGCCCCCACCGTCTCGCATATCTGGAGTCCTCACTGTCTCCCATACCCAGAGCCCTCACCGTCTCTGATCCACGGAGCCCTCACCGTCTTCCATACCCAGAGACCTCACCGTCTCCCATACCCAGAGATCTCACCGTCACCTATACCCAGTGCCCTCACCGTCTCACATACCTGGAGCCCTCACTGTCTCCAATTCCCGGAGCCCTCACCGTCTCCCTTAGGCAGAGCTGTCAACGCATCCCATACCCAAAGCCCTCACCGTCTCCGATACACAAAGCCCTCAAAGTCTCCGATTTCCGGAGCCCTCACCGTCTCTGATCCCCGGAGCCCTCACCGTCTCCCATACCCAGATCCCTCAACGTCTCCCATAACCGTAGACCTAACCGTCTCCATACCCAGAGCCCTCACCCTCTCCCCTGAACAGTACACTCACCATCTCCGATAACCGGAGCCCTCAGTCTCCGATCCCCGGAGCCCTCACCATCTCCCGATAAACAGAGCCCTCACCGTCTCTGATAACTGGAGCCCTCACCATCTCTGATCCCCGGAGCCCTCACCGTCTCCCATACACAGATCCCTCACCGTCTCCGATCCACGGAACCCGCACCGTCTCCAAATGCCAGAGACCTCATCTTCTCGCATATCCGGAGCCCCCACCGTCTCCCATACCTGGAGTCCTCACGGTCTCCCATACCCAGAGCCCTCACCATCTCTGATCCACGGAGAGCGCACCGTCTCCCATACCCAGAGCCCTCACTGTCTCCCATACCCAGAGACCTCACCATCACCTATTCCCAGAGCCCTCTTCGTCTCACATACCTGGAGCCCTCACTGTCTCCAATTCCCGGAGCCCTCACCGTCACCCTTAGGCAGAGCCATCAACATATCCCATACCCAAAGCCCTCACCGTCTCCGATACACAAAGCCCTCAAAGTCTCCAATTTCCGGAGCCTCACCGTCTCTGATCCGCGGAGCCCTCACCGTCTCCATACCCAGAGCCCTCAACGTCTCCCATAACCGTAGACCTAACTGTCTCCATACCCAGAGCCCTCACCCTCTCCCCTAAACAGTGCACTCACCATCTCCGATAACCGGAGCCCTCCGTCTCTGATCCCCGGAGCCCTCACCGTCTCCCGATAAACAGAGCCCTCACCGTCTCTGATAACCGGAGCCCTCCCCATCTCTGATCCCCAGAGCCCTCACCGTCTCCCATACACAGATCCCTCACCGTCTCCGATCCACGGAACCCGCAACGTCTCCAAATGCCAGAGACCTCATCTTCTCGCATATCCGGAGCCCCCACCGTCTCCCATACCTGGAGTCCTCACGGTCTCCCATACCCGGAGCCCTCACCGTCTCCGATCCACGGAGAGCGCACCGTCTCCCATACCCAGAGCCCTCACTGTCTCCCATACCCAGAGACCTCACCGTCACCTATACCCAGAGCCCTCTTCGTCTCACATACCTGGAGCCCTCACCGTCTCCCTTAGGCAGAGCCCTCAATGTATCCCATAGCCAAAGCCCTCACACTCTCCGATACCCAAAGCCCTCACACTCTCCGATACCTGGAGCACTCACCGTCTCCCATAAACAGAGCTCTCACCATCTCCGATGCCTGGAGCCCTCACCGTCTCCCATACCTGGAGCCCTCACCATCTCTTATACATGCGGCCCTCACCATCTCCCATACGCAGAGCCCTCACCGTGGCCAATTCCCGGAGCACTCACCGTCTCCCATACCTAGGGACCTCACCATCTCCCAAACCCGGATCCCTCACCATCTCCCATACCCGGAGCCTTGAATGTCTCCGTTCCCCAGAGTCCATACTGTCTTCCAGAGCCGGAGCCTTCACTGTCCCCCAGACACGGAGCCCTCACAATCTCCGATACTCGGAACCCTCACCATCTCTGATCCTCGGAGCCCTCACAGTGCCCCATACACAGAGCCCACAAAATCTCCGATACCCGGAGCTCTCACTGTCTCCCATACACAGAGGCCTCACCGTCTCCGATATCTGGAACCCTCACCGTCTCTGATCCCCGGAGCCTTCACCGTCTCCCATACCAAGAGCCCTCACCGTCTCCGATCTGCGGAGCCCTCACCGTCTCCCATAAGTGGAGCCCTCACCCTCTCCCTTACCCAGAGCCCTCACCGTCTCCGATCCACGGAGACCTCACCGTCTCCCATAGCCAGAGCCCTCATCGTCTCCCATACCCAGAGCCCTCACCGTCTCGCATAACCAGAGACCTCACCGTCTCCCATACCCAGACCCCAAACCATCTCCCATATGCAGAACGCTCACCGTTTCCAGTTCCCAGAGCTCTCAACGTCTCCCGTACCCAGAGTCCTCACCGTCTCGCATAACCGGCGCCCACTGTCTCCCATACCTGGAGTCCTCACGGACTGACATACCTGGAGCCCTCACCGTCTCCCATACCCAGAGCCCTCACCGTATCCCGTATCCAGAGCCATCAATGTCTCCCTTACCCAGAGCCCTCACCGTCTCCCATAACCAGATCCCTCACCGTCTCGAATCCCCGGAGCCCTCACCGTCCCCCAAACCCAGCGCCATAACTGTCTCCGATCCACGGAGCCGTCACCGTCTCCCATACCCAGAGCCCTCACCGTCTCCCATACACAGAGCCCTCACCGTGTCACATACCCGGAGTCCTCACTCTCTTCCAAACCCGGAGCATCCACCATCGCCGACATCTGGAGTCTTCACTGTCTCCCATACAAGAGCCCTCACCGTCTCCCATACCCAGAGCCCTCACCGTCTCCGATTCCCTGAGCCCTTACTGTCCCCAATACCCAGAGCCATCACCGTCTCCGATCCTCGGAGCCCTCACCGTCTACCAAACCCAGAGCCCACATCATCTCCCATTCCCAGAGCCCACACCATCTCACGTAGCCAGAGCCCTCACCGTCTCCCATACCCGGAGCCCTCACCATCTTCGATACCGGGTGCCCTCACCGTCTCACATAGCCAGAGCCCATACCGTCTCCCATACACAGAGCCCTCACCGTCTCCGATACCCGGAGCCCTCACCGTCTCTGATCCCCGGAGCCCTCACTTTCTCTCATACCTGGAGACCTCACCGTCTCCCGTACCCAGAGCCCTCACCCTCTCCCATACACAGAGCCCTCATTGTTTGTGATTTCTGGAGCCCTCACCGTCTCCCATACTCAGAGCCGTCACCGTCTCCCCTACCCAGAACCCTCACCATCACCGATACCCGGATGCCTCAGTCTCCGAAAGCCTGAGCCCTCACTGTCTCTGATCTTCAGAGACCTCACCTTCTGCCATAAGCAGAGCCCTCACCATCTCCAATACCCGGAGCCCTCACCATCTCTGATCCTCAGAGACCTCACCGTCTCCCATAAACAGAGCCCTCACTGTCTCCGATCCCCGGAGCCCTCACTGTCTCCAATTCCCAGAGCCCTCACCATCTCGCATATCTGGAGCCCGCACCATCTCCCATACCTGGCGTCCTCACGGTCTTCCAAACCGGAGACCTCACCGTCCCCCATACACTGAGCCCTCACTGTCTCCGATCCGCGGAGGCCTCACAGTCTCCCATACCTGGAGCCCTCACCCTCTCCCATATCCAGAGCCCTCACCGTCTCCGATCCATGGAGACCTCTCCGTCTCCCATACCCAGAGCCCTCACCGTCTCCCATACACAGAGCCCAAACACTCTCCCATACGCAGACCGCTCACCGTTTCCAGTTCCCAGAGTACTCAACGTCTCCCATACCCAGAGTCCTCACCGTCTCGCATAACCGGAGCCCCCACCATCTGCCATACCTGGAGTCCTCACTGTCTCCCATACCCAGAGCCCTCACCGTATCCCTTATCCAGAGCCCTCGATGTCTCCCTTACCCAGAGCCCTCACCGTCTCCCATAACCAGAGCCCTCAACGTCGCGGATCCCTGGAGACCTCACCGTCCCCCATACCTAGCGCCATCACTATCTCCGATCCACGGAGCCCTCATTGTCTCCCATACCCAGAGCCCTCACCGTCTCCCATAACCAGAGGCCTCACCATCTCGGATCCCCGGAGCCCTCACCGTCCCCCATACCCAGCGCCATCACTATCTCCGATCCACGGAGTCCTCACCGTCTCCCATACCCAGTGCCATCACTGTCTCCGATCCACGGAGCCCTCACCGTCTCCCATACACAGAGCCCTCACCATCTCCCATACAAAAAGCCCTCACCGTGTCACATACCCGGAGTCCTCACTCTCTTCCAAACCCGGAGCATCCGCCATCTCCGACATCTGGAGTCCTCACTGTCTCCCATACAAGAGCCCTCACCGTCTCCCATACCCAGCGCCCTCACCGTCTCCGATTACCTGAGCCCTTACTGTCCCCCATACCCAGAGCCATCACCGTCTCTGATCCACGGAGCCCTCACCGTCTACCAAACCCAGAGCCCACACCATCTCCCATTCCCAGAGCCCACACCGTCTCACATCGCCAGAGCCCTCACTGTCTCCCATACCCGGGAGCCGTCACCATCTTCGATACCGGGTGCCCTCACCGTCTCACATAGCCAGAGCCCACACTGTCTCCCATACACAGAGCCCTCACCGTCTCCGATACCCGGAGCCCTCACCGTCTCTGATCCCCGGAGCCCTCACTTTCTCTCATACCTGGAGACCTCACCGTCTCCCGTACCCAGAGCCCTCACCCTCTCCCATACTCAGAGCCTTCATTGTTTGTGATTTCTGGAGCCCTCACCGTCTCCCATACTCAGAGCTGTCACCGTCTCCCCTACCCAGAGCCCTCACCATCACCGATACCCGGATTCCTCAGTCTCCGAAAGCCTGAGCCCTCACTGTCTCTGATCTTCAGAGACCTCACCTTCTGCCATAAGCAGAGCCCTCACCATCTCCAATACCCGGAGCCCTCACCGTCTCTGATCCTCAGAGACCTCACCGTCTCCCATAAACAGAGCCCTCACTGTCTCCGCTCCCCGGAGCCCTCACCGTCTCCAATTCCCAGTGCCCTCAACGTCTCGCATATCTGGAGCCCGCACCATCTCCCATACCTGGCGTCCTCACGGTCTTCCAAACCGGAGACCTCACCGTCCCCCATACACTGAGCCCTCACTGTCTCCGATCCGCGGAGGCCTCACCATCTCCCATACCTGGAGCCCTCACCCTTTCCCATACTGTCTCCCATAAACAGAGCCCAAACACTCTCCCATACGCAGAGCGCTCACCGTTTCCAGTTTCCAGAGCACTCAACGTCTCCCATACCCAGAGTCCTCACCGTCTCGCATAACCGGAGCCCCCACCATCTCCCATACCTGGAGTCCTCACGGTCTCACATACCTGGAGCCCTCACTGTCTCCCATACCCAGAGCCCTCACCGTATCCCTTATCCAGAGCCCTCATTGTCTCCCATACCCAGAGCCCTCACCGTCTCGCATAACCAGAGCCCTCACCGTCTCGGATCCCCGGAGCCCTCACCATCCCCCATACCCAGCGCCATCACTGTCTCCGATCCACGGAGCCCTCACCGTCTCCCATACCCAGCGCCATCACTGTCTCCGATCCACGGAGCCCTCACCATCTCCCATACACACAGCCCTCACCGTGTCACATACCCGGAGTCCTCACTCTCTTCCAAACCCGGAGCATCCACCATCTCCTACATCTGGAGTCCTCACTGTCTCCCATACAAGAGCCCTCACCGTCTCCCATGCCCAGAGCCCTCACCGTCTCCGATTACCTGAGCCCTTACAGTCCCCCATACACAGAGCCATCACCGTCTCTGATCCACGGAGCCCTCACCGTCTACCAAACCCAGAGCCCACACCATCTCCCATTTCCAGAGCCCACACCGTTTCACATCGCTAGAGCCCTCACCGTCTCCCATACCCGGAGCCGTCACCATCTTCGATACCGGGTGCCCTCACCGTCTCACATAGCCAGAGCCCACACCGTCTCCCATACCCAGAGCCCTCACCGTCTCTGATACCCGGAGCCCTCACCGTCTCTGATCCCCGGAGCCCTCACTTTCTCTCATACCTGGAGACCTCACCGTATCCCGTACCCAGAGCCCTCACCCTCTCCCATACCCAGAGCCCTCATTGTTTGTGATTTCTGGAGCCCTCACCGTCTCCCATACTCAGAGCCGTCACCGTCTCCCCTACCCAGAGCCCTCACCATCTCCCATACCCGGAGGCCTCAGTCTCCGAAACCCTGAGCCCTCACTGTCTCTGATCTTCAGAGACGTCACCTTCTGCCATAAGCAGAGCCCTCACCATCTCCAATACCCGGAGCACTCACCGTCTCTGATCCTCAGAGACCTCACCGTCTCCCATAAACAGAGCCCTCACTGTCTCCGATCCCCGGAGCCCTCACTGTCTGCAATTCACAGAGCCCTCACTGTCTCCCATACCTGGAGTCCTCACGGTCTTCCATAGCGGAGACCTCACCGTCCCCCATACCCAGAGCCCTCACTGTCTCCGATCCGCGGAGCCCTCACTGTCTCCCATACCTGGAACCCTCACCCTCTCCCATATCCAGAGCCCTCACCGTCTCCGATCCATGGAGACCTCACCGTCTCCCATACCCAGAGCCCTCACCGTCTCCCATACCCAGAGCCCAAACCATCTCCCATACGCAGAGCGCTCACCGTTTCCAGTTCCCAGAGCACTCAACGTCTCCCATACCCAGAGTCCTCACCGTCTTGCATAACCGGAGCCCCCACCATCTCGGATCCCCGGAGACCTCACCGTCCCCCATACCCAGTGCCATCATTATCTCCGATCCACGGAGCTCTCACCGTCTCCCATACCCAGAGCTCTCACCGTCTACCATAACCAGAGCCCTCACCGTCTCAGATCCCCGGAGCCCTCACCGTCCCCCATACCCAGCGCCATCACAGTCTCTGATCCACAGAGCCCTCACCGTCTCCCATACCCAGCGCCATCACTGTCTCCGATCCAAGGAGCCCTCACCGTCTCCCATAACCAGAGCCCTCTCCGTCTCCCATAACCAGAGCCCGCACCGTCTCGGATCCCCGGAGCCTTCTCCGTCCCCCTAACCCAGCGCCATAACTGTCTCCGATCCATGGAGCCCTCACCGTCTCCCATACCAAGAGCCCTCACCATCTCCCATACACAGAGCCCTCACCGTGTCACATACCCGGAGTCCTCACTCTCTTCCAAACCCGGAGCATCCACCATCTCCAACATCTGGAGTCCTCACTGTCTCCCATACAAGGAGCCCTCACCGTCTCCCATACCCAGAGCCCTCACCGTCTCCGATTTCCTGAGCCCTTATTGTCCCCCATACCCAGAGCCATCACTGTCTCCGATCCACGGAGCCCTCACCATCTACCAAACCCAGAGCCCACACCATCTCCCATTCCCAGAGCCCACACCGTCTCATATAGCCAAAGCCCTCACCGTCTCCCATACCAGGAGCCCTCACCATCTTCGATACCGGGTGCCCTCACCGTCTCACATAGCCAGAGCCCACACCGTCTCCCATACACAGAGCCCTCACCGTCTCTGATACCCGGAGCCCTCACCGTCTCTGATCCCCGGAGCCCTCACTTTCTCCCATACCTGGAGCCCTCACCGTCTCCCGTACCCAGAGCCCTCACCCTCTCCCATACCCAGAGCCCTCATTGTTTGTGATCTCTGGAGACCTCACCGTCTCCCATACTCAGAGCCGTCACCGTCTCCCCTACCCAGAACCCTCACCATCTCCCATACCCGGAGGCCTCAGTCTCCGAAACCCTGAGCCCTCACTGTCTCTGATCTTCAGAGACCTCACCTTCTGCCATAAGCAGAGCCCTCACCATCTCCAATACCCGGAGCCCTCACCGTCTCTGATCCTCAGAGACCTCACCATCTCCCATAAACAGAGCCCTCACTGTATCCGATCCCCGGAGCCCTCAACGTCTCCAATTCCCAGAGCCCTCACCGTCTTGCATATCTGGAGCCCTCACCGTCACCCATACCTGGAGCCCAAACCATCTCCCATACGCAGAGCGTTCACCGTTTCCAGTTCCCAGAGCTCTCAACGTCTCCTATACCTGGAGTCCTCACCGTCTTGCATACCCAGAGCCCTCACCGTATCCCTTATCCAGAGCCCTCAATGTCTCCCTTACCCAGAGCCCTCACCGTCTCCCATAACCAGCGCCCTAAGCGTCTCGGATCCCCGGAGACCTCACCGTCCCCCATACACAGTGCCATCACTGTCTCCGATCCACGGAGCCCTCACCGTCTCCCATACCTGGAGACCTCACCCTCTCCCATATCCAGAGCCCTCACCGTCTCCGATCCATGGAGACCTCACCGTCTCCCATGCACAGAGCCCTCACCGTCTCCCATACCCAGAGCCCAAACCATCTCCCATACACAGAGCGCTCACCATTTCCAGTTCCCAGAGCTCTCAACGTCTCCCATACCCAGAGTCCTCACCGTCTCGCATAACAGGAGCCCCCACCGTCTCCCATACCTGGAGTCCTCACGGTCTCACATTCCTGGAGCCCTCACTGTCTCCCATACCCAGAGCCCTCAATGTATCCCTTATCCAGAGCCCTCAATGTCTCCCTTACCCAGAGCCCTCACTGTCTCCCATAACCAGAGCCCTCACCGTCTCGGATCCCTGGAGACCTCACCATCCCCCATACCCAGTGCCATCACTATCTCCGATCCACGGAGCCCTCACCCTCTCCCATACCCAGAGCCCTCATTGTTTGTGATCTCTGGAGCCCTCACCATCTCCCATACTCTGAGCCGTCACCGTCTCCCCTACCCAGAGCCCTCACCATCTCCGATACCCGGAGGCCTCAGTCTCCGAAACACTGAGCCCTCACTGTCTCTGATCTTCAGAGACCTCACCTTCTGCCATAATCAGAGCCCTCACCATCTCCAATACCCGGAGCCCTCACCGTCTCTGATCCTCAGAGACCTCACCGTCTCCCGTAAACAGAGCCCTCACTATCTCCAATCCCCGGAGCCTTCACCATCTCCAATTCCCAGAGCCCTCACCGTCTCGCATATCTGGAGCTCGCACCATCTCCCATCCCTGGAGTCCTCATGGTCTTCCATACCAGATACCTCACCGTCCCCAATACCCAGAGCCCTCACTGTCTCCGATCCGCGGAGCCCTCACCGTCTCCCATACCTGGAGCCCTCACCCTCCCTATATCCAGAGCCTTCACCGTCTCCGATCCATGGAGACCTCTCCGTCTCCCATACCCAGAGCACAAACTATCTCCCATACGCAGAGCGCTCACCGTTTCCAGTTCCCAGAGCTCTCAACGTCTCCCATACCCAGAGTCCTCACCGTCTTACATAACCGGAGCCCCCACCATCTCCCATACCTGGAGTCCTCACCGTCTCCCATACCCAGAGCCCTCACCGTATCCCTTATCCAGAGCCCTCAATGTCTCCCTTACCCAGAGCCCTCACCGTCTCCCATAACCAGAGCCCTCACCGTCTCGGATCCGCGAAGACCTCACCGTCCCCCATACCCAGCGCCATCACTGTCTCCGATCCACGGAGCCCTCACCGTCTCCCATACCCAGAGCCCTCACCGTCTCCCATAACCAGAGCCCTCACCGTCTCGGATCCCCGGAGCCCTCAACGTACCGCATACCCAGCGCCATCACTGAATCCGATCCACTGAGCCCTCACCGTCTCCCATACCCAGAGCCCTCACCTTCTCCCATACACAGAGCCCTCACCGTGTCACATACCCGGAGCCCTCACTCTCTTCCATACCAGGAGCATCCTCCATCTCCGACACCCGTAGTCCTCACTGTCTCCCATAGAATGAGCCCTCACCATCTCCCATACCCAGAGCCCTCACCATCTCTGATTCCCTGAGCCATTACTGTCCCCTATACCCGGAGCCCTCACCATCTCTGGTCCCCGGAGCCCTCACTTTCTCCCATACCTGGAGCCCTCACCCTCTCCCATACACAGAGCTCTCATTGTTTGCGATCTCTGGAGCCCTCACCGTCTCCGATCCACGGCGTCCTCACCGTCTCCCCTAACCAGAGCCCTCACCATCTCCGATACCCAGAGCCCTCAGTCTCCGAACCCCTGAGCCCTCACTGTCTCTGATCCTCAGAGACCTCACCTTCTGCCATAAGCAGAGCCCTCACCGTCTCCAATACCCGGAGCCCTCACCATCTCTGATCCCTGGAGCTCTCACCGTCTCCCATACCCAGTGACGTCACGGTTTCCAATACCCGAAGCCATCACAGTCTCCGTTACCTGGACTCCTCACCATCTCTGATCCCCTGAGCCCACACTTTCTCCCATAAACGGAGCCCAAACCATCTCCCATACCCAGAGCACTCACCGTCTCCGATCCACGGAGACCTCACCGGCCCCCATACGCAGAGCCCTCACCCTCTCCCATACCCAGAGCCCTCATCATCTCCGATCTGCGGAGCCCTCACCGTCCCCCATTCGTGGAGCCGTCACCCTCTCCCATAACCTGAGCCCTCATTGTTTCCAATCTCCGGAGCCCTCACCGTCTCCGATCCACGGAGACCTCACTGTCTCCCATACCCAGAGCCCTCACCGTCACCCCTACCTTGAGCCCTCACCGTCTCCGATACCCGGAACCCTCACCATCTCTGATCCCCGGAGCCCACACCATCTCCCATACACTGATCCCTCACCGTCTCCGATCCCCGGAGCCCTCACCGTCTCCAATTCCCAGAGATCTCACCTTCTCGCATATCCGGAGCCCCCACCGTCTCCCATATCTGGAGTCCTCACTGTCTCCCGTACACAGAGCCCTCACCGTCTCCGATCCACGAAGCCCTCATGGTCTCCCATTCCCAGAGCCCTCACTGTCTCCCATACCCAGAGACCTCACCGTCACCTATATCCAGAGCCCTCTTCGTCTCACATACCTGGAGTCCTCACCGTCTCCAATTTCCGGAGCCCTCACCGTCTCCCTTAGGCAGAGCCCTCAATGTACCCCATAGCCAAAGCCCTCACTGTCTCCGATACCCAAAGCCCTCACAGTCTCCGATGCCCGGAGCCCTCACCATCTCTTATCCCCGGAGCCCTCACCGTCTCTCATACCTGGAGCCCTCACCATCTCTTATACATGCGGACCTCACCATCTCTCATACACAGAGCCCTCACTGTCTCCAATTCCCGGAGCCCTCACCGTCTCCCATACCCAGGGACCTCACCATCTCCCATACCCGGATCCCTCACCATCTCCCATACCCGGAGCCCTGAACGTCTCCGTTCCCCACAGCCCATACTGTCTTCCAGAGCCGGAGCCTTCACTGTCCCCCAGACACGGAGCCCTCAAAATCTCCGATACTCGGAGCCCTCACCATCTCTGATCCTCGGAGCCCCCACAGTGCCCCATACACAGAGCCCTCAAAATCTCCGATACCCGGAGCCCTCACCGTCTCCCATACACAGAGGCCTCACCGTCTCCGATATCCGGAGCCCTCACCGTCTCTGATCCCTGGAGCCTTCAATGTCTCCCATAACCACAGCCCTCACCGTCTCCGATCCGCGGAGCCCTCACCGTCTCCCATAAGTGGAGCCCTCACCCTCTCCCATACCCAGAGCACTCACCGTCTCCGATCCACGGAGACCTCACCGTCTCCCATACCCAGAGCCCTCATCGTCTCCCATACCCAGAGCCCTCACCGTCTCCCATAACCAGAGACCTCACCGTCTCCCATACCCAGACCCCAAACCATCTCCCATACGCAGAACGCTCACCGTTTCCAGTTCCCAGAGCTCTCAACGTCTCCCATACCCAGAGTCCTCACCGTCTCGCATAACCGGAGCCCGCACTGTCTCCCATACCTGGAGTCCTCACGGTCTCACATACCTGACGCCCTCACCGTCTCCCATAACCAGAGCCCTCACCGTATCCCGTATCCAGAGCCATCAATGTCTCCCTTACCCAGAGCCCTCACCGTCTCCCATACCCAGAGCCCTCACCGTCTCCCATACACAGAGCCCTCACCGTGTCACATACCCGGAGTCCTCACTCTCTTCCAAACCCGGAGCATCCACCATCTCCGACATCTGGAGTCCTCACTGTCTCCCATACAAGGAGCCCTCACCGTCTCCCATACCCAGAGCCCTCACCGTCTCCGATTCCCTGAGCCCTTACTGTCCCCCATACCCAGAGCCATCACCGTCTCCAATCCACGGAGCCCTCACCGTCTACCAAACCCAGAGCCCACAACATCTCCCATTCCCAGAGCCCACACCGTCTCACATAGACAGAGCCCTCACTGTCTCCCATACCCGGAGCCCTCACCATCTTCGATAACGGGTGCCCTCACCGTCTCACATAGCCAGAGCCCACACCGTCTCCCATACACAGAGCCCTCACCGTCTCCGATACCCGGAGCCCTCACCGTCTCTGATCCCCGGAGCCCTCACTTTCTCCCATACCTGGAGCCCTCACCGTCTCCCATACCCAGAGCCCTCACCCTCTCCCATACCCATAGCCCTCATTGTTCATGATCTCTGGAGCCTTCACCGTCTCCCAAACCCAGAGCCGTCACCGTCTCCCCTACACAGAGCCCTCACCATCTCCGATACCCGGAGGCCTCAGTCTCAGAAACCCTGAGCCCTCACTGTCTCTGATCTTCAGAGACCTCACCTTCTGCCATAAGCAGAGCCCTCACCATCTCCAATACCCGGAGCCCTCACTGTCTCTGATCCCCAGAGACCTCACCATCTCCCATAAACAGAGCCCTCACTGTCTCTGATCCCCGGAGCCCTCACCGTCTCCAATTCCCAGAGCCCTCACCGTCTCGCATATCTGGAGCCCGCACCATCTCCCATACCTGGAGTCCTCACGGTCTTCCATACAGGAGACCTCACCGTCCCCCATACCTGGAGCCCTCACCCTCTCCCATACCCAGAGCCCTCACTGTGTCACATACCCGGAGTCCTCACTCTCTTCCAAACCCGGAGCATCCACCATCTCCGACATCTGGAGTCCTCACTGTCTCCCATACAAGGAGCCCTCACCGTCTCCCATACCCAGAGCCCTCACCGTCTCCGCTTCCCTGAGCCCTTACTGTCCCCCATACCCAGAGCCATCACCGTCTCCGATCCACGGAGCCCTCACCGTCTACCAAACCCAGAGCCCACAACATCTCCCATTCCCAGAGCCCACACCGTCTCACATAGACAGAGCCCTCACTGTCTCCCATACCCGGAGCCCTCACCATCTTCGATAACGGGTGCCCTCACCGTCTCACATAGCCAGAGCCCACACCGTCTCCCATACACAGAGCCCTCACTGTCTCCGATACCCGGAGCCCTCACCGTCTCTGATCCCCGGAGCCCTCACTTTCTCCCATACCTGGAGCCCTCACCGTCTCCCATACCCAGAGCCCTCACCCTCTCCCATACCCATAGCCCTCATTGTTCGTGATCTCTGGAGAACTCACCGTCTCCCAAACCCAGAGCCGTCACCGTCTCCCCTACACAGAGCCCTCACCATCTCCGATACCCGGAGGCCTCAGTCTCAGAAACCCTGAGCCCTCACTGTCTCTGATCTTCAGAGACCTCACCTTCTGCCATAAGCAGAGCCCTCACCATCTCCAATACCCGGAGCCCTCACTGTCTCTGATCCCCAGAGACCTCACCATCTCCCATAAACAGAGCCCTCACTGTCTCTGATCCCCGGAGCCCTCACCGTCTCCAATTCCCAGAGCCATCACCGTCTCGCATATCTGGAGCCCGCACCATCTCCCATACCTGGAGTCCTCACGGTCTTCCATACAGGAGACCTCACCGTCCCCCATACCTGGAGCCCTCACCCTCTCCCATACCCAGAGCCCTCACCGTCTCTGATCCATGGAGACCTCACCATCTCCCATACCCAGAGCCCTCACCGTCACCCATATCCAGAGACCAAACCATCTCCCATACACAGAGCGCTCACCGTTTCCAGTTCCCAGACCTCTCAATGTTTCCCATACCCAGAGTCCTCACCATCTCGCATAACCGGAGCCCCCACCGTCTCCCACACCTGGCGTCCTCACCGTCTCACATACCTGGAGCCCTCACCGTCTCCCATACCCAGAGCACTCACCGTATCCCTTATCCAGAGCCCTCGATGTCTCCCTTACCCAGAGCCCTCACCGTCTCCCATAACCAGAGCCCTCACCGTCTCGGATCCCCAGAGACCTCACCGTCCCCCATACCCAGCACCATCACTGTCTCCGATCCACGGAGCCCTCACCGTCTCCCATACCCAGAGCCCTCACTGTCTCCCATAACCAGAGCCCTCACCGTCTTGGATCCCCGGAGCCCTCACCGTCTCCCATACCCAGCGCCATCACTGAATCCGATCCACTGAGCCCTCACCATCTGCCATACCCGGAGCCCTCACCATCTCCCATACACAGAGCCCTCACCGTGTCACATAGCCGGAGCCCTCACTCTCTTCCATACCTGGAGCATCCACCATCTCCGACACCCGGAGTCCTCACTGTCTCCCATAGAAGGAGCCCTCACCATCTCCCATACCCAGAGCCCTCACCGTCTCCGATTCCCTGAGCCCTTACTGTCCCCTATACCCAGAGCCATCACCGTCTCCGCTCCACTGAGCCCTCACCGTATACCAGACCAAGAGCCCACACCATCTCCCATACACAGTGTCCACACCGCCTCACATAGCCAGAGCCCTCACCATCTCCCCTACCCGGAGGCCTCACCGTCTTCGATACCTGGTGCCCTCACCGTCTCACATAGCCAGAGCCCACACTGTCTCCCATACCAGGAGTCCTCACCGTCTTCCATACTGGGACCCCTCACTGTCTCCTATACCCGGAGCCCTCACCGTCTCTCATACCCGGAGCACTCAATGTCTCCCATACCCGGAACCCTCACAGTCTCCCACACACAGAGCCCTCACCGTCTCCGATATCCGGAGCCCTCACCGTCTCACATACACAGAGCCCTCACCGTCTCCCATACACAGGGCCCTCACCGTCTCCGATACCCGGAGCCCTCACCGTCTCTGATTCCCGGATCCCTCACTTTCTCCCATACCTGGAGCCCTCACCCTCTCCCATACCCAGAGCTCTCATTGTTTGCGATCTCTGGAGCCCTCACCGTCTCCCCTAACCAGAGCCCTCACCATCTCCGATACCCGGAGCCCTCAGTCTCCGAACCCCTGAGCACTCATTGTCTCTGATCCTCAGAGACCTCAACTTCTGCCATAAGCAGAGCCCTCACCGTCTCCAATACCCGGAGCCCTCACCATCTCTGATCCCTGGAGCTCTCACCGTCTCCCATACCCAAAGACGTCACGGTTTCCAATACCCGAAGCCATCACAGTCTCCGATACCCGGACTCCTCACCGTCTCTGATCCCCTGAGCCCACACTTTCTCCCATAAATGGAGCCCAAACCGTCTCCCATACCCAGAGCACTCACCGTCTCCGATCCACGGAGACCTCACCGGCCCCCATACGCAGAGCCCTCAACCTCTCCCATACCCAGAGCCCTCATCATCTCTGATCTGCGGAGCCCTCACCGTCCCCCATTCGCGGAGCCGTCACCCTCTCCCATAACCTGAGCCCTCATTGTTTCCAATCTCCGGAGCCCTCACCGTCTCCGATCCACGGAGACCTCACTGTCTCCCATACCCAGAGCCCTCACCGTCTCCCCTACCTAGAGCCCTCAACATCACCGATCCCCGGAGCCCTCACAGTCTCTGATCCTCAGAGTCCTCACCATCTCACATTAACAGAGCCCTCACCGTCTCCGATACCCGGAGCCCTCACCATCTCTGATCCCCGGAGTCCACACCATCTCCCATACACTGATCCCTCACCGTCTCTGATCCCCGGAGCCCTCACCGTCTCCAATTCCCAGAGACCTCACCTTCTCGCATATCCGGAGCCCCCACTGTCTCCCATATCTGGGCTCCTCATTGTCTCCCGTACCCAGAGCCCTCACCGTCTCTGATCCACGGAGCCCTCACCGTCTTCCATACCCAGAGACCTCACCGTTGCCCATACCCAGAGATCCCACCGTCACCTATACCCAGAGCCCTCACCGTCACACATACCCGGAGCCCTCACTGTCTCCAATTCCAGGAGCCCTCACCATCTCCCTTAGGCAGAGCCGTCAACGTATCCCATACCCAAAGCCCTCACCGTCTCCGATACACAAAGCCCTCAAAGTCTCCGATACCCGGAGCCCTCACCGTCTCTGATCCCCGGAGCCCTCACCGTCTCCCATACCCAGAGCCCTCAACGTCTCCCATAACCATAGACCTAACCGTCTCCATACCCAGAGCCCTCATCCTCTCTCCTAAACAGTGCACTCACCATCTCCGATAACCGGAGCCCTCAGTCTCCGATCCTCGGAGTCCTCACCGTCTCCCGATAAACAGAGCCCTCACCGTCTCTGATAACCGGAGCCCTCAAAATCTCTGATCCCCGGAGACCTTACCGACTCCCATACACAGATCCCTCACCGTCTCCAATCCACGGAGCCCGCACCGTCTCCAAATGCCAGAGACCTCACCTTCTCGCATATCTGGAGCCCCCCACCATCTCCCATACCTGGAGTCCTCACGGTCTCCCATACCCGGAGCCCTCACCATCTCCGATCCACGGAGCCCTCACCGTCTCCCATTCCCAGAGCCCTCACTGTCTCCCATACCCAGAGACCTCACCGTCACCTATACCCAGAGCCCTCTTCGTCTCACATACCTGGAGCCCTCACCGTCTCCAATTCCCGGAGACCTCACCGTCTCCCTTAGGCAGAACTGTCAATGTATCCCATAGCCAAAGCCCTCAACGTCTCCGATACCCAAAGCCCTCACAGCCTCCCATACCCAGAGCCCTCACTGTTTCCCATACCCTGAGACCTCACCGTCACCTATACCCTGAGCCCTCTTCATCTCACATACCTGGAGCCCTCACCATCTCCAATTCCCGGAGCCCTCACCGCCTCCCTTAGGCAGAGCCGTCAATGTATCCCATAGCCAAAGCCCTCACTGTCTCCGATACCCAAAGCCCTCACAGTCTCCGATACCCGGAGCCCTCACCGTCTCCCATAAACAGAGCACTCACCGTCTCCGATGCCTGGAGCCCTCACCATCTCTTATCCCCGGAGCCATCACCATCTCCCATACCTGGAGCCCTCACCATCTCTTATACATGTGGCCCTCACCATCTCTCATACGCAGAGCTCTCACTGTCTCCAATTCCCGGAGCCCTCACCGTCTCCCATACCCAAGGACCTCACCATCTCCCATACCCGGAGCCCTGAATGTCTCTGTTCCCCAGAGCCCATACTGTCTTCCAGAGCCGGAGCCTTCACTGTCCCCCAGACACGGAGCCCTCAAAATCTCCGATACTCGGAGCCCACACCGTCTCTTATCCACGGAGCCCTCACAGTGCCCCATATACAGAGCCCTCAAAATCTCCGATACCCGGAGCCCTCACCGTTTCCCATACACAGAGGCCTCACCGTCTCCGATATCCGGAGCCCTCACCGTCTCTGATCCCCGGAGCCTTCACCGTCTCCCATACCCACAGCCCTCACCGTCTCCGATCCGCGGAGCCCTCACCGTCTCCCATAAGTGGAGCCCTCACCCTCTCCCATACCCAGAGCACTCACCGTCTCCGATCCACGGAGACCTCACCGTCTCCCATACCCAGAGCCCTCACCGTCTCCCATACCCAGAGCCCTCACCGTCTCCCATAACAAGAGTCCTCACCGTCTCCCATACCCAGACCCCAAACCATCTCCCATACGCAGAACGCTCACCGTTTCCAGTTCCCTGAGCTCTCAACGTCTCCCATACCCAGAGTCCTCACCGTCTCGCATAACCGGAGCCCGCAGTGTCTCCCATACCTGGAGTACTCATGGTCTCACATACCTGAAGCCCTCACCGTCTCCCGTAAGCAGAGCCCTCACCGTAACCCGTATCCAGAGCCCTCACCGTCTCCCATAACCAGAGCCCTCACCGTCTCGGATCCCCGGAGCCCTCACCGACCCCAAAACCCAGCGCCATAACTGTCTCCGATCCACGGAGACCTCACCGTCTCCCATACTCAGAGCCCTCACCGTCTCCCATACACAGAGCCCTCACCGTGTCACATACCCGGAGTCCTCACTCTCTTCCAAACCCGGAGCATCCACCATCTCCTACATCTGGAGTCCTCACTGTCTCCCATACAAGGAGCCCTCACCGTCTCCCATACCCAGAGCCCTCACCGTCTCAGATTCCCTGAGACCTTACTGTCCCCCATACCCAGAGCCATCACCGTCTCCGATCCACGGAGCCCTCACCGTCTACCAAACCCAGAGCCCACAACATCTCCCAATCCCAGAGCCCACACCGTCTCACATAGACAGAGCCCTCACTGTCTCCCATACCCGGAGCCCTCACCATCTTCGATACAGGGTGCCCTCACCATCTCACATAGCCAGAGCCCACACCGTCTCCCATACACATAGTCCTCACCGTCTCCGATACCCGGAGCCCTCACCGTCTCTGATCCCCGGAGCCCTCACTTTCTCCCATACCTGGAGCCCTCACCGTCTCCCGTACCCAGAGCCCACACCCTCTCCCATACCCATAGCCCTCATTGTTTGTGATCTCTGGAGCCCTCACCGTCTCCCATACCCAGAGCCGTCACCGTCTCCCCTACCGAGAGCCCTCACCATCTCCGATACCTGGAGGCCTCAGTCTCAGAAACCCTGAGCCCTCACTGTCTCTGATCTTCAGAGACCTCACCTTCTGCCATAAGAATTGCCCTCACCATCTCCAAAACCCGGAGCCCTCACCGTCTCTGATCCTCAGAGACCTCACCATCTCCCATAAACAGAGCCCTCACTGTCTCTGATCCCCGGAGCCCTCACCGTCTCCAATTCCCAGAGCCCTCACCGTCTCGCATATCTGGAGCCCGCACCATCTCCCATACCTGGAGTCCTCACGGTCTTCCATACAGGAGACCTCACCGTCCCCATACCCAGAGCCCTCACTGTCTCTGATCCGCGGAGCCCTCACCGTCTCCCATACCTGGAGCCCTCACCCTCTCCCATACCCAGAGCCCTCACCGTCTCCGATCCATGGAGACCTCACCATCTCCCATACCCAGAGCCCTCACCGTCACCCATACCCAGAGACCAAACCATCTCCCATACACAGAGCACTCACCGTTTCCAGTTCCCAGAGCTCTCAACGTCTCCCATACCCAGAGTCCTCACCATCTCGCATAACCGGAGCCCCCACCGTCTCCCATACCTGGAGTCCTCACCGTCTCACATACCTGGAGCCCTCACCGTCTCCCATACCCAGAGCCCTCACCGTATCCCTTATCCAGAGCCCTCGATGTCTCCCTTACCCAGAGCCCTCACCGTCTCCCATAACCAGAGCCCTCACCGTCTCGGATCCGCAGAGACCTCACCGTCCCCCATACCCAGCGCCATCACTGTCTCCGATCCACGGAGCCCACACCGTCTCCCATACCCAGAGACCTCACTGTCTCCCATAACCAGAGCCCTCACCATCTCGGATCCCCGGAGCCCTCACCATCCCCCATACCCAGCGTCATCACCATTTCGGATCCCCGGAGCCCTGACCGTCCCCCAGCGCCATCACTGTCTCCGATACCTGGAGCCCTCACCGCCTCTGATCCCCGGAGCCCTCACTTACTCCCATACCTGGAGCCCTCACTGTCTCCCGTACCCAGAGCCCACACCCTCTCCCATACCCAGAGCCCTAATTGTTTGTGATCTCTGGAGCCCTCACCGTCTCCCATACTCAGAGCTGTCACCATCTCCCCTATCCAGAGCCCTCACCATCTCCGATACCCGGAGGCCTCAGTCTCAGAAACCCTGAGCCCTCACTGTCTCTGATCTTCAGAGACCTCACCTTCTCCAATACCCGGAGCCTTCACCGTCTCTGATCCTCAGAGACCTCACCGTCACCCATAAACAGAGCCCTCACTGTCTCCGATCCCCGGAGCCCTCACCGTCTCGCATATCTGGAGCCCACACCATCTCCCATACCTGGAGTCCTCATGGTCTTCCATACCGGAGACCTCACCGTCCCCCATACCCAGAGCCCTCACTGTCTCCGATCCACGGAGCCCTCAAGGTCTCCCATACCTGGAGCCCTCACCCTCTCCCATATCCAGAGCCCTCACCGTCTCCGATCCATGGAGACCTCACCGTCTCCCATACCCAGAGCCCTCACCGTCACCCATACCCAGAGACCAAACCATCTCCCATACGCAGAGCGCTCACCGTTTCCAGTTCCCAGAGCTCTCAACGTCTCCCATACCCAGAGTCCTCACCATCTCGCATAACCGGAGCCCCCACCGTCTCCCATACCTGGAGTCCTCACGGTCTCACATACCTGGAGCCCTCACTGTCTCCCATACCCAGAGCCCTCACCGTATCCCTTATCCAGAGCCCTCGATGTCTCCCTTACCCAGAGCCCTCACCGTCTCCCATAACCAGAGCCCTCACCGTCTCGGATCCCCAGAGACCTCACCGTCCCCCATACCCAGCGCCATCACTGTCTCCGATCCACGGAGCCCTCACCGTCTCCCATACCCAGAGCCCTCACCGTCTCCCATAACCAGAGCCCTCACCATCTCGGATCCCCGGAGCCCTCACCATCCCCCATACCCAGCGCCATCACCATCTCGGATCCCCGGAGCCCTCACCGTCCCCCATACCCAGCGCCATCACTGTCTCCGATACCCGGAGCCCTCACCGTCTCTGATCCCCGGAGCCCTCACTTACTCCCATACCTGGAGCCCTCACCGTCTCCCGTACCCAGAGCCCTCACCCTCTCCCATACCCAGAGCCCTCATTGTTTGTGATCTCTGGAGCCCTCACTGTCTCCCATACTCAGAGCTGTCACCATCTCCCCTACCCAGAGCCCTCACCATCTCCGAAACCCTGAGCCCTCACTGTCTCTGATCTTCAGAGACCTCACCTTCTGCCATATGCAGAGCCCTCACCATCTCCAATACCCGGAGCCCTCACCGTCTCTGATTCTCAGAGACCTCACCGTCTCCCATAAACAGAGCCCTCACTGTCTCCGATCCCCGGAGCCCTCACCGTCTCGCATATCTGGAGCCCACACCATCACCCATACCTGGAGTCCTCATGGTCTTCCATACCGGAGACCTCACCGTCCCCCATACCCAGAGCCCTCACTGTCTCCGATCCACGGAGCCCTCAAGGTCTCCCATACCTGGAGCCCTCACCCTCTCCCATATCCAGAGCCCTCACCGTCTCCGATCCATGGAGACCTCTCCGTCTCCCATACCCAGAGCCCTCACCGTCTGCCATACCCAGAGCCCAAACCATCTCCCATACGCAGAGCGCTCACCGTTTCCAGTTCCCAGAGCTCTCAACGTCTCCCATACCCAGAGTCCTCACCATCTCGCATAACCGGAGCCCCCACCGTCTCCCATACCTGGAGTCCTCACGGTCTCACATACCTGGAGCCCTCACTGTCTCCCATAACCAGAGCCCTCACCGTATCCCTTATCCAGAGCCCTCGATGTCTCCCTTACCCAGAGCCCTCACCGTCTCCCATAACCAGAGCCCTCACCGTCTCGGATCCCCAGAGACCTCACCGTCCCCCATACCCAGCGCCATCACTGTCTCCGATCCACGGAGCCCTCACCGTCTCCCATACCCAGAGCCCTCACCGTCTCCCATAACCAGAGCCCTCACCATCCCGGATCCCCGGAGCCCTCACCATCCCCCATACCCAGCGCCATCACCATCTCGGATCCCCGGAGCCCTCACCGTCCCCCATACCCAGCGCCATCACTGTCTCCGATACCCGGAGCCCTCACCGTCTCTGATCCCCGGAGCCCTCACTTACTCCCATACCTGGAGCCCTCACCGTCTCCCGTACCCAGAGCCCTCACCCTCTCCCATACCCAGAGCCCTCATTGTTTGTGATCTCTGGAGCCCTCACTGTCTCCCATACTCAGAGCTGTCACCATCTCCCCTACCCAGAGACCTCACCATCTCCGAAACCCTGAGCCCTCACTGTCTCTGATCTTCAGAGACCTCACCTTCTGCCATATGCAGAGCCCTCACCATCTCCAATACCCGGAGCCCTCACCGTCTCTGATTCTCAGAGACCTCACCGTCTCCCATAAACAGAGCCCTCACTGTCTCCGATCCCCGGAGCCCTCACCGTCTCGCATATCTGGAGCCCACACCATCACCCATACCTGGAGTCCTCATGGTCTTCCATACCGGAGACCTCACCGTCCCCCATACCCAGAGCCCTCACTGTCTCCGATCCACGGAGCCCTCAAGGTCTCCCATACCTGGAGCCCTCACCCTCTCCCATATCCAGAGCCCTCACCGTCTCCGATCCATGGAGACCTCTCCGTCTCCCATACCCAGAGCCCTCACCGTCTGCCATACCCAGAGCCCAAACCATCTCCCATACGCAGAGCGCTCACCGTTTCCAGTTCCCAGAGCTCTCAACGTCTCCCATACCCAGAGTCCTCACTGTCTCACGTAACCGGAGACCCCACCGTCTCCCATACCTGGAGCCCTCACCATCTCCCATACCCAGAGCCCTCACCGTATCCCTTATCCAGAGCCCTCAATGTCTCCCTTATCCAGAGCCCTCACCGTCTCCCATAACCAGAGCCCTCACCGTCTCGGATCCGCGGAGACCTCACCTTCCCCCATACCCAGCGCCATCACTGTCTCCGATCCACGGAGCCCTCACCGTCTCCCATACCCAGAGCCCTCTCTGTCTCCCATAACCAGAGCCATCACCGTCTTGGATCCCCGGAGCCCTCACCATCCCCCATACCCAGCGCCATCACTGTCTCCAATCGACGGAGCCCTCACCGTCTCCCATACCCAGCGCCATCACTGAATCCGATCCACTGAGCCCTCACCGTCTCCCATACCCAGAGCCCTCACCGTCTCCCATACACAGAGCCCTCACCGTGTCACATAGCCGGAGCCCTCACTCTCTTCCATACCTGGAGCATCCACCATCTCCGACACCCGGAGTCCTCACTGTCTCCCATAGAAGGAGCCCTCACCATCTCCCATACCCAGAGCCCTCACCGTCTCCGATTCCCTGAGCCCTTACTGTCCCCTATACCCAGAGCCATCACCGTCTCCGATCCACTGAGCCCTCACCGTATACCAGACCCAGAGCCCACACCATCTCCCATACACAGTGTCCACACCGTCTCACATAGCCAGAGCCCTCACCGTCTCCCCTACCCGGAGGCCTCACCGTCTTCGATACCTGATGCCCCCACCGTCTCACATAGCCAGAGCCCACACCGTCTTGCATACCAGGAGTCCTCACCGTCTTCCATACTGGGACCCCTCACCATCTCCTATACCCGGAGCCCTCACCGTCTCACATACACAGAGCCCTCACCGTCTCCCATACACAGGGCCCTCACCGTCTCCGATACCCAGAGCCCTCACCGTCTCTGATCCCCGGAGCCCTCACTTTCTCCCATACATGGAGACCTCACCCTCTCCAATACCCAGAGCTCTCATTGTTTGCGATCTCAGGAGCCCTCACCGTCTCCGATCCACGGCGTCCTCACCGTCTCCCCTAACCAGAGCCCTCACCATCTCCGATACCCGGAGCCCTCAGTCTCCGAACCCCTGAGCCCTCACTGTCTCTGATCCTCAGAGACCTCACCTTCTGCCATAAGCAGAGCCCTCACCGTCTCCAATACCCGGCGCCCTCACCATCTCTGATCCCTGGAGCTCTCACCGTCTCCCATACCCAAAGACACCAAGGTTTCCAATACCCAAAGCCATCACAGTCTCCGATACCCGGACTCCTCACCGTCTCTGATCCCCTGAGCCCACACTTTCTCCCATATACGGAGCCCAAACCATCTCCCATACCCAGAGCACTCACCGTCTCCGATCCACGGAGACCTCACCGGCCCCCATACGCAGAGCCCTCACCCTCTCCCATACCCAGAGCCCTCATCATGTCCGATCTGCGGAGCCCTCACCGTCCCCCATTTGCGGAGCCGTCACCCTCTCCCATAACCTGAGCCCTCATTGTTTCCAATCTCCGGAGCCCTCACCGTCTCCGATCCACGGAGACCTCTCTGTCTCCCATACCCAGAGCCCCCACCGTCTCCCCTACCTAGAGCCCTCAACATCTCCGATACCCGGAGCCCTCAGTCTCCGATCCCCAAAGCCCTCACAGTCTCTGATCCTCAGAGTCCTCACCATCTCCCATTAACAGAGCCCTCACCATCTCCGATACCTGGAGCCCTCACCATCTCTGATCCCCGGAGGCCACACCATCTCCCATACACTGATCCCTCACCGTCTCCAATCCCCGGAGCCCTCACCGTCTCCAATTCCCAGAGACCTCACCTTCTCGCATATCCGGAGCCCCCACTGTCTCCCATATCTGGAGTCCTCACTGTCTCCCGTACCCAGAGCCCTCACCGTCTCCGATCCATGGAGCCCTCACCGTCTCCCATACCCAGAGACCTCACCGACGCCCATACCCAGAGATCCCACCGTCACCTATACCCAGAGCCCTCACCATCACACATACCCAGAGCCCTCACTGTCTCCAATTCCAGGAGCCCTCACCGCCTCCCTTAGGCAGAGCCGTCAACGTATCCCATACACAAAGCCCTCACCGTCTCCGATACACAAAGCCCTCAAAGTCTCCGATACCCGGAGCCCTCACCGTCTCTGATCCCCGGAGCCCTCACCGTCTCCCATACCCAGAGCCCTCAACGTCTCCCATAACCGTAGACCTAACCGTCTCCATACACAGAGCCCTCATCCTCTCCCCTAAACAGTGCACTCACCATCTCCGATAACCGGAGCCCTCAGTCTCCGATCCCCAGAGCCCTCACCGTCTCCCGATAAACAGAGCCCTCACCGTCTCTGATAACCGGAGCCCTCAAAATCTCTGATCCCCGGAGCCCTTTCCGACTCCCATACACAGATCTATCACCGTCTCCGATCCACGGAGCCCGCACCATCTCCAAATGCCAGAGACCTCACCTTCTCGCATATCCGGAGCCCCCACCGTCTCCCATACCTGGAGTCCTCACGGTCTCCCATACCCAAAGCCCTCACCATCTCCGATCCACGGAGCCCTCACCGTCTCCCATACCCAGAGCCCTCACTGTCTCCCATACCCAGAAACCTCACCATCACCTATACCCAGAACCCTCTTCGTCTCACATACCTGGAGCCCTCACCGTCTCAAATTCCCGGAGCCCTCATCGTCTCCCTTAGGCAGAGCCGTCAATGTATCCCATAGCCAAAGCCCTCACCATCTCCGATACCCAAAGCCCTCACAGTCTCCGATACCCGGAGCCCTCACCGTCTCCCATAAACAGAGCACTCACCGTCTCCAATCCCCGGAGCCCTCACCATCTCTTATCCCCGGAGCCCTCACCGTCTCCCATACCTGGAGCCCTCACCATCTCTTATACATGCGGCCCTCACCATCTCTCATACGCAGAGCCCTCACTGTCTCCAATTCCCAGAGCCCTCACCGTCTCCCATACCCAGGGACCTCACCATCTCCCATGCCCGGATCCCTCACCATCTCCCATACCCGGAGCCCTGAACGTCTCCATTCCCCAGAGCCCATACTGTCTTCCAGAGCCGGAACCTTCACTGTCCCCCAGACACGGAGCCCTCAAAATCTCCGATACTCAGAGCCCTCACCGTCTCTGATCCACGGACCCCTCACAGTGCTCCATACACAGAGCCCTCAAAATCTCCGATACCCGGAGCCCTCACCGTTTCCCATACACAGAGGCCTCACCGTCTCCGATATCCGGAGCCCTCACCGTCTCTGATCCCCTGAGCCTTCACCGTCTCCCATACCCACAGCCCTCACCGTCTCCGATCCGCGGAGCCCTCACCGTCTCCCATAAGTGGAGCCCTCATCCTCTCCCATACCCAGAGCCCTCAGCGTCTCCGATCCACGGAGACCTCACCGTCTCCCATACCCAGAGCCCTCACCGTCTCCCATACCCAGAGCCCTCACCGTCTCCCATACCCAGACCCCAAACCATCTCCCATACGCAGAATGCTCACCGTTTCCAGTTCCCAGAGCTCTCAACGTCTCCCATACCCAGAGTCCTCACCGTCTCGCATAACCGGAGCCCCCACTGTCTCCCATACCTGGAGTCCTCACGGTCTCACATACCTGGAGCCCTCACCGTCTCCCATACCCAGAGCCCTCACCATATCCCGTATCCAGAGCCCTCAATGTCTCCCTTACCTAGAGCCCACACCGTCTCCCATAACCAGAGCCCTCAACGTCTCGGATCCCCGGAGACCTCACCGTCCCCCAAACCCTGCGCCATAACTGTCTCCGATCCACGGAGCCCTCACCGTCTCCCATACCGAGAGCCCTCACCGTCTCCCGTACACAGAGCCCTCACCGTGTCACATACCTGGAGTCCTCACCGTCTCCGATTCCCTGAGCCCTTACTGTCCCCCATACCCAGAGCCATCACCGTCTCTGATCCACGGAGCCCTCACCATCTACCAAACCCAGAGCCCACACCATCTCCCATTCCCAGAGCCCACACCGTCTCACATAGCCGGAGCCCTCACCATCTTCGATACCGGGTGCCCTCACCGTCTCACATAGCCAGAGCCCACATCGTCTCCCATGCACAGAGCCCTCACCGTCTCCGATACCTGGAGCCCTCACCGTCTCGGATCCCCGGAGCCCTCACCGTCTCCCATACCCAGAGCCGTCACCGTCTCCCCTACCCAGAGCCCTCACCATCTCCGATACCCGGAGGCCTCAGTCTCCGAAACCCTGAGCCCTCACTGTCTCTGATCATCAGAGACCTCACCTTCTGCCATAAGCAGAGCCCTCACCATCTTCAATACCCGGAGTCCTCACCATCTCTGATCCTCAGAGACCTCACCGTCTCCCATAAACAGAGCGCTCACTGTCTCCGATCCCCGGAGCCCTCACCGTCTCCAATTCCCAGAGCCCTCACCATCTCGCATATCTGGAGCCCGCACCATCTCCCATACCTGGAGTCTTCACGGTCTTCCATAGCGGAGACCTCACCGTCCCCCATACCCAGAGCCCTCACTGTCTCCGATCTGCGGAGCCCTCACCATCTCCCTTACCCAGAGCCCTCACGGTCTCCCATACCCAGTGACCTCACCGTCACCTATACCCAGAGCCCTCACCGTCTCACATACCCGGAGCCCTCACAGTCTCCAATTCCCGGTGACCTCACCGTCTCCCTTAGGCAGAGCCGTCAACGTATCCCATCCCCGAAGCCCTCACCGTCGCCGATACCCAAAGCACTCACCGTCTCCGATACATGGAGCCCTCACCATCTCTGATCCCCGGAGCCTTCACCGTCTCCCATACCCAGAGCCCTCACCGTCTCCGATCCCCGGAGCCCTCACTGTCTCCCATACCTGGAGACCTCAACCTCTCCCATACCCAGAGCCCTCATTTTTTGTGATCTCTGGAGCCCTCACCGTCTCCCATACCCAGAGCCGTCACCGTCTCCCCTACCCAGAGCCCTCACCATCTCCGATACCCGGAGGCCTCAGTCTCAGAAACCCTGAACCCTCACTGTCTCTGAGCATCAGAGACCTCACCTTCTGCCATAAGCAGAGCCCTCACCATCTCCAATACCCGGAGTCCTCACCGTCTCTGATCCTCAGAGACCTCACCGTCTCCCATAAACAGAGCCCTCACTGTCTCCGATCCCCGGAGTCCTCACCGTCTCCAATTCCCAGAGCCCTCACCGTCTCGCATATCTGGAGCCCTCACCCACTCCCATACCAGGAGCCCTCACCGTCTTCCATACTGGGACCCCTCACCGTCTCCTATACCCGGAGCCCTCACCTTCTCCCATACCCAGAGCCCTCAACCTCTCCCATACCCGGAACCCTCACCGTCTCCCATACGCAGAACTGTCACCGTCTCCCATACCCAGAGCGCTCACCGTCTCCAATCCCCGGAGCCCTCACCGTCTCCAATTCCCGGAGCCCTCACCGTCTCCCATAGGCAGAGCCATCACCATCTCCCATACGCAGAGCCCTCACCATCTCCCATACCCGAAGCCCTCACAGTCTCCAATACCCGGAGCCTTCACCATCTCTTATCTCCGAAGACCTCGGAGCCCTCACCGTCTCTGATACCCGGAGCCCTCACCGTCTCTGATCCCTGGAGCCGTCACTTTCTCCCATACATGGAGCCCTCACCGTCTCCAATCCCCGGAGAACTCACCGTCCCCCTACGCGAAGCCCTCAACCTCTCCCAATCCCAGAGCCCTCATTGATTCCAATCACCAGAGCCCTCACCGTCTCCGATCCACGGAGACCTCACCGTCTCCCATACCCAGAGCCCTCACCGAATCCCCTACCCAGAGCCCTCACCATCTCCGATACCCGGAGACCTCAGTCATCGATCCCTGGAGTCTTCACCGTCTCTGATCCTTGGAGACCTCACTGTCTCCCATAAACAGAGCCCTCAACGTTTCCGATACCCGGAGCCCTCACCATCTCTGATCCCCGGAGCCCTCAACGCCTCCCATACACAGAGCCCTCACCATCTCGAATATCCAGAGCACCCACCGTCTCCCAAACCTGGAGTCCTCATGGTCTCCCATACCTGGAGCTCCCACCATCTCCCATACCCGGAGCCCTCAACGTCTCCCATTCCCAGAGACCTCAGCGTCTCCGATCCACGGAGCCCTCACTGTCTCCCATTCCCGGAGCCCTCACCCTCTCCCATACCCGGAGCCCTCACAATCTTCCATACCTGGAGCACCCACTGTCTCCCATACCCGGAGCCCTCACCATCTCCCATACCCCGAGCACTCACCATATCCCATACCCAGAGCCCTCACCGTCTCCGATCCCCGGAGACCTCACCGTCCCCCATGCCCAGAGCCCTCACCTTCTCTGATCCATGGAGCCCTCACCATCTCCCATACCCAGAGCCCTCATCGTCACCGATTCCCGGAGACCTCACCATCTACCATACACAGAGCCCTCACCGTCTCACATAGCCAGAGCCATCACCGTCTCCAATACCAGGAGTCCTCACCGTCTCCCATACCAGGAGCCCTCACCGTCTTCCATACCGGGTGCCCTCACTGTCACCTATACCCAGAGCCCTCACCGTCTCACATACCCGGAGCCCTCACCATCTCCCATTCCCGGAGCCCTCACCCTCTCCCATACCCAGAGCCCTCACAACCTTCCATACCCGGAGCACCCACTGTCTCCCATACCCGGAGCCCTCACCATCTCCCATACACCGAGCCCTCACCGTCTCCCAAACACTGACCCCTCACCGTCTCAAATATGCGGAGCCGTCACCGTCTCCCATAGCCAGAGCACTCACCGTCTCCCATACCCAGAGCCCACACCGTCTCCCATACCGAGAGACCTCACAGTCTTCAATGCCCGCAGCCCTCACAGTCTCCAATTCCCAGAGCCCTCATCATCTCCCATACGCAGAGTCATCAGCGTCACCCACACCCAAAGCCCTCACCATGTCTTATCCCCGGAGGCCTCACCGTCTCCCATACCCGGAGCCCTCACCATCTCTTATACATGTGGCCATCACCGTCTCCCATTCCCAGAGCCCTCACCATCTCCAATTTCCGGAGCCCTCACCATCTCCCATATCGGGATCCCTCACCATCTCCCATACCTGGAGCCTGAATGTCTCCGATCCCCGGAGCCCATACCGTCTTCCATACCTGGAGCCTTCACTGTCCCCCAGACATGGAGCCCTCACAATCTCAGATACTCGGAGCCCTGACCGTCCCCAATCCCCGGAGCCCTCACCGTCTCCCATACCCAGAGCCCTCACTGTCTCACATACCCGGAGCCCTCACCATCTCCCATTCCCGGAGACCTCACCCTCTCCCATACCCAGAGCCCTCACAACCTTCCATACCCGGAGCACCCACTGTCTCCCATACCCGGAGCCCTCACCTTCTCCCATACACCGAGCCCTCACCGTATCCCATACCCAGAGCCCTCACCGTCTCTGATCACCGGAGACCTCACCGTCCCCCATGCCCAGAGCCCTCACCGTCTCTGATCCATGGCGCCCTCACCATCTCCCATACCAAGAGACCTCACCGTTGCCCATACCCGGAGCCCTCACCGTCTACCATACATGGAGACCTCACCGTCTCTCATACCCGGAACTATCACCGTCTGACTTATCGGAGCCCTCTCAGTCTTTAATACACGGAGCCCTCACCGTCTCCCATACCCAGAGCCCTCAACGTCACCGATTCCTGGAGACCTCACCGTCTCCCATACCAGGAGTCCTCACCGTCTCCCATACCAGGAGACCTCACCATCTTCCATACCGGGAGCCCTCACCGTCTCCTATACCCGGAGCCCTCACCGTCTCCCATACCAGGAGTCCTCACCGTCTCCTATACCCGGAGCCCTCACCGTCTCCCATACCCAAAGCCCTCACCGTCTCCCAAACCCTGACCCCTCACCATCTCAAATATGCAGAGCCGTCACCGTTTCCCATAGCCAGAGCACTCACCGTCTCCCATGCCCAGAGCCCACAACGTCTCCCATACCCGGAGACCTCACAGTCTTCAATCCCCACAGCCGTCACCGTCTCCAATTCCCAGAGACCTCACCGTCTCCCATACGCAGTGACATCAACGTCACCCACACCCAAAGCCCTCACCGTCTCTGAAACCCGGAGCCCTCACTGTCTCCCATTAACAGAGCACTCAATGTCTCCAATACCCGTAGTCCTCACCATGTCTTATCCCCGGAACCCTCACCGTCTCCCATACCCAGAGCCCTCACCATCTCTTATACATGTGGACCTCACCGTCTCCCATATGCAGAGCCCTCACCATCTCCAATTTCCGGAGCCCTCACCATCTCCCATATCGGGATCCCTCACCATCTCCCATACCCGGAGCCCTGAATGTCTCCGATCCCCGGAGCCCATACTGTCTTCCATACCCGGAGACTTCACTGTCCCCCAGACATGGAGCCCTCACAACCTCCGATACTCGGAGCCCTGACCGTCCCCAATCCCCGGAGCCCTCACCGTCTCCGATCCACGGAGCCCTCACCATCTCCCATACCCAGAGCCCCCACCGTCTCGCATATCCGTAGACTGCACCGTCTCCCATACTTGGAGCACTCATGGTCTCCCCTACCTGGAGCCCTCATCGTATCCCATACCTGGAGCCCTCACCGTCCCCCATACCCAGAGCCCTCACCGTCTCCGATCCATGGAGCAATCACCATCTCTCATAACCAGAGCCCTCACCGTCTCCCATAACTAGAGCCCTCACCGTCACCTTTACCCAGAGCCCTCACCTTCTCACATACCCGGAGCCCTCACCATTTCCCATTCCCGGAGCCCTAACTCGCTACCATTCCCTGAGCCCTCACCTTCTTCCATACCCGGAGCACTCACTGTCTCCCATACCCGGAGCCCTCACCGTCTCCCATACACGGAGCCCTAACCGTCTCCCATACCCAGAGCCCTCACTGATTCCGGTCCCCGGAGCCCTCATTGTCTACCATACCAAGAGCCCTCACCGTCTCCGATCCATGGAGCCCTCACCATCTCCCATATCCAGAGCCCTCACCATCCCACATACCCGGAGTCCTCACCATGTCCCGTACCAGAGACCTCACTGTCTCCAAAGTGCAGAGCCTTCACCGTCTCCCTAAACCAAAGCTCTCACAATCTCCAATGCACATAGCCCTCACTGTCTCCAATAACCAGAGCACTCACCGTCTCCCATACCCAGAGAGCACACCATCTCCATACCGAGAGCTCTATCAACATCTCCCATACCTACAGCCCTTACCATCTCCCATACCCAGAGTCCTCAACATCTCGCATACCCGGAGCCCTCACCGTCTACCATACATGGACCACCCACCGTCTTCCATACCCAGAGCCCTCTCTGTTTCCCATACACAGAGCCCTCTCAGTCTCTGATACTCGGAGCCCTCACCATCTCTGATCCCCTGAGGCCTCACCGTCTCCCATACACAGAGCCCTCAACGTCTCCAATTCCCAGAGCCATCACCGTCTCGCATATCCATGGCCCCTACCATCTCCCATACTTGGAGTCCTCATGGTCTCCCATACCTGGAGCCCTCACCGTCTCCCATACCCGGAGCCCTCACCGTCCCACGTACCCAGAGCCTTCACCGTCCCCTATACCCAGAGCCCAAACCGCCTCCGATCGAAGGAGGCCTCACCGTCTCACATACCCAGAGCCCTCACCGTCTCCCATACCTGGAGCCCTCACCGTCACCTATACCCAGAGCACTCACCGTTTCACATACCCGGAGCCCTCATCATCTCCCATTCCCGGAGCCCACACCCTCACCCATACACGAAGCTCTCACCGTCTCCCATTCCCAGAGCCCTCACCGTCTCCGGTCCCCGGAGCCCTCACCGTCCACCATACCCAGAGCCCTCACCGTCTCCGAACCATGGAGCCCTCACAGTCTCCCATACCCAGAGCCCTCACCGTCCCACATACCCGGAGCCCTCACCTTGTCCCATACCAGAGCCCTCACTGTCTACAATGCTCAGAGCCTTCACCGTCTCCCAAACCCAAAGCACTCACCGTCTCCAATGCGCAGAGCCCTCACTGTCTCCCACACCAAGAGCGCACACCATCTCCATACCGAGAGCTCTCAATGTCTCCCATACCTAGAGCCCTTAATGTCTCCCATACATGGACAACCAACTGTCTCCCATACCCAGAGCCCTTACCGTCTCACAAACCCGGAGCCCTCACCATCTCCCATACCCAGAGCCCTCACCGTCGCCCATACCCGGAGCCCTCACCGTCTACCATACATGGAGACCTCACTGTATCTCATACCCGGAACTATCACCGTCTGACTTATCGGAGCCCCCTCAGTCTTTAATACACGGAAACCTCAACGTCTCCCATACCCAGAGCCCTCACCATCACCGATTCCTGGAGACCTCACCGTCTCCCATGCACAGAGCCCTCACCGTCTCACATAGCCAGAGCCCTTGCCGTCTCCCATACCAGGAGCCCTCGCCGTCTTCCATACCGGGAGCCCTCACCGTCTCCTATACCCGGAGCCCTCACCATCTCCCATACCCGGAGCCCTCACCACCTCCCAAACCCTGACACCTCACCGTCTCAAATATGCAGAGCCGTCACCGTCTCCCATAGCCAGAGCACTCACCGTCTCCCATACCCAGAGCCCACACCGTCTCCCATACCCAGAGACCTCACAGTCTTCAATCCCCGCAGCCCTCACCGTCTCCAATTCCCGGTGCCCTCAACGTCTCCCATACGCAGAGTCATCAACGTCACCCAGACCCAATGCCCTCACCGTCTCTGATACCCGGAGCCCTCACCGTCTCCCATTAACAGAGCACTCAAAGTCTCCGATACCCGTAGTCCTCACCATGTCTTATCCCCGAAGCCCTCACCGTCTCCCATACCCGGAGCCCTCAACATCTCTTATACATGTGGACCTCACCGTCTCCCATACGCAGAGCCCTCACCGTCTCCAATTTTCGGAGCCCTCACCAGCTCCCATATCAGGATCTCTCACCATCTCCCATACCCGGAGCCCTGAATGTCTCCGATCCCCGGAGCCCATACCTCTTCCATACCCGGAGCATTCACTGTCCCCCAGAAATGGAGCCGTCACAATCTCCGATACTCGGAGCCCTCACTGTCCCCAATCTCCAGAGCCCTCACCGTCTCCGATCCACGGAGCCCTCAGCATCTCCCATACCCAGAGTCCTCACCGCCTCGCATATCCGTAGACCCCACCGTCTACAATACTTGGAGTACTCATGGTCTCCCCTACCTGGAGCCCTCACCGTCTCCCATACCCGGAGCCCTCACCGTCCCCCATACACAGAGCCCTCACGGTCTCCAAACCACGGAGCAATCACCGTCTCCCATACCCAGAGTCCTCACCGCCTCCCATAACCAGAGCCCTCACTGTCAGCTTTACCCAGAGCCCTCACCTTCTCACACACCCGGAGCCCTCATCATTTCCCATTCCCGGAGCCCTCACCCTCTCCCTTTCCTGGAGCCCTCACCTTCTTCCATACCCGGAGCACTCACCATCTCCCATATCTGGAGGCCTCACTGTCTCCCATACCCAGAGCCCTCACTGTCTCCAAAGCACAGAGCCTTCACCGTCTCCCAAACCAAAAGCTCTCACCATCTCCAATGCGCAGAGCCCTCACTGTCTCCCATACCCAGAGCACTCACCGCCTCCCATACCCAGAGCGCACACCATCTCCATACCGAGAGCTCTATCAACGTCTTCCATACCTAGAGCCCTTACCATCTCCCATACCCAGAGCCCTCAACGTCCCCAATTCCCAGAGCCATCACCGTCTTGCATATCCATGGCCCCCACCGTCTCCCATACTTGGAGTCCTCATGGTCTCCCATGCCTGGAGCCCTCACTGTCTCCCATACCCGGAGCCCTCACCGTCCCCTGTACCCAGAGCCCTCACCTTCTCCCATACCCAGAGGACACACCGCCTCCGATCAAAGGAGCCCTCACCGTCTCACATACCCAGAGCCCTTACCGTTTCCCATACCCAGAGCCCTCACTGTCACCTATACCCAGAGCACTCACCGTCTCACATTCCCGGAGCCCTCACCATCTCCCATACCCGGAGACCTCACCGTCTACCATACACGGACCACCCACCGTCTTCCATACCCAGAGCCCTCACTGTTTCCCATAAACAGAGCCCTCTCAGTCTCCGATACCCGGAGCCCTCTCCATCTCTGATCCCCGGAGGCCTCACCGTCTCCCATACACAGAGCCCTCAACGTCTCCAATTCCCAGAGACATCACCGTCTCACATATCCGTAGCCCCCACCGTCTCCCATATTAGGAGTCCTCATGGTCTCCCATACCTGGAGCCCTCACCGTCTCCCATACCCGGAGCCCTCACCGTCCCCTGTACCCAGAGCCCTCACCGTCCCCTATACCCAGAGCCCACACCGCCTCCGATCGAAGGAGCCCTCACCGCCTCACATACCCAGAGCCCTCACCGTCTCACATACCCTGAGCCCTCACCGTCACCTATACACAGAGCACTCACCGTCTCACATTCCCAGAGCCCTCATCATCTCCCATTCCCGGAGCCCACACCCTCACCCATACACAGAGCTCTCACCGTCTCCCATACCCAGAGCCCTCACTGTCTCCGGTCCCCGGAGCCCTCACCGTCCACCATACCCAGAGCCCTCACCGTCCCCAATCCACAGAGCCCTCACAGTCTCCCATACCCAGAGCTCTCACCGTCCCACATACCCGGAGGCCTCACCTTGCCCCATACCAGACCCCTCACTGTGTCCAAAGCGCAGAGCCTTCACCATCTCCCAAACCCAAAGCACTCACCGTCTCCAATGCGCAGAACCCTCACCGTCTCCCATACCCTGAGCGCACACCATCTCCATACCGAGAGCTCTCAATGTCTCCCATACCTAGAGCACTTACCGTCTCCCATACACAGACGACCAACTGTCTCCCATACCAAGAGCACTCACCGTCTCCCATACCCAGTGTGCACACGATCTGCGTACCGAGAGCTCTCAACGTCTCCCATAACTAGAGCCCTTACCGTCTCCCATACTCAGAGTCCTCACAGTCTCGCATACCCAGAGACCTCACCGTCTACTATACACGGACCACCCACCGTCTTCCATTCCCAGATCTCTCAATGTTTCCCATACACAGAGCCCTCTCTGTCTCCGATACCCGGAGCCCTCACCCTCTCTGATCCCCGGAGCACTCTCCGTCTCCCATACGCAAAGACCTCTCCATTTCCCATACCCAGAGCCCTCATCATAACTGATCCCCTGAGACCTCACCATCTCCCATACACAGAGACCTCACCGTATCCAATACCCGGAACTATCACCGTCTGACATATCAGAGCCCTCTCAGTCTCTAATACACGGAGCAATCACCGTCTCCCATACCCAGAGCCCTACCGTCTCCCATACCCGGAGCCCTCACCGTCTTCCATACCAGGAGCCCTCACCATCTCATATAGACGGAGACCTCACCAAATCCCATACCTGGAGCTCTCACCGTCTCCCATACCAGAGCCCTCATCATCGCCCATACCCGGAGCCCTCACCGTCTCCCATAACCAGACCCATCACCGTCTACGATCCACGGAGCCCTCACCGTCTCCCATACCCAGAGACCTCACCGTCTCACATAGCCAGAGCTCTCAACATCTCCCATACCCAGAGCACACACCGTCTCCAATCCCTGGAGTCCACACCGTCTCCCATTCCCAGAGCACTCACTGTCTCCCATACCCAGAGTCCTCACCGTTTCCCATACCCGCAGCACTCACCATCTATTATACATGCGGCCCTCAGCGTCTCCCATACGCAGAGCCCTCACCGCCTCCAATTTCTGAGCCCTCACCATCTCCCATACCGGGATCCCTCACCATCTCCCATACCCGGAGCCCCGGATCCCATACCGTCTTCCATACCCGGAGCCTTCACTGTCCCCCAGACACGGAGACCTCACCATCTCCCATACACAGAGCCCAGACTGTCTCCGATATTCGGAGCCCTCACTGTCCCCCATCCCCGGAGACCTAACCATCTCGCATATCCGTAGCCTCACCGTCTCCCATACTTGGAGTCCTCATGGTCTCACCTACCTGGAACCCTCACTGTCTCCAATACCTGGAACCCTCACCGTCCCCCAGAGCCAGAGCCCTCACCGTCTCCGATCCACGGAGCACTCACCGTCTCCCATACTCAGAGCCCTCACTGTCTCCCATAACCAGAGCCCTCACTGTCACCTTTACCCAGTGCCCTCACCGTCTCCCATACCCAGAGCCCACACCATCTCCCATACCCAGAGACCTCACAGTCTTCAATCACCGCAGCCCTCACTGTCTCCAATTCCCGGAGCCCTCACCTTCTTCCATACGCAGAGTCATCAATGTCACCCACACCCAAAGCCCTCACCGTCTCTAATACCCGGAGCCCTCACCGTCTCCCATAAACAGAGCACTCAATGTCTCCGATGCCCGGAGTCCTCACCATGTCTTATCCCCGGACCTCTCACCGTCTGCCATGCCCGGAGCCCTCACCATCTCTTATACATGTGGCCCTCACCGTCTCCCATACGCAGAGCCTTCACCGTCTCCAATTTCCGGAGCCCTCACCATCCACCAGACTGGGATCCCTCAAAATCTCCCAAACCCGGAGCGCTGAATGTCTCCGATCCCCGGTGCCCATACCGTCTTCCATACCCGGAGCCTTCACTGTCCCCCAGACACGGAGACCTCACAATCTCCGATCCTCGGAGACCTCACCGTCCCCCATCCCCGGAGCCCTCACCGTCTCCCATACCCAGAGCCCTCACCGTCTCGCATATCCGTAGACCCCACCGTCTCCCATACTTGTAGTACTCATGGTCTCCCCTACCTGGAGCCCTCACCCTCTCCCATTCCCGGAGCCATCACCTTCTTCCATACCCGGAGCACCCACCATCTCCCATACCCGGAGCCCTTACCGTCTCCCATACATGGAGCCCTCACTGTCCACCATACCCAGAGCCCTCACCGTCTCCGATCCATGGAGCCCTCACCGTCTCCCATACCCAGAGCCCTCACCGTCCCACATACCCGGAGCCCTCACCATGTCTTTACCAGAGCCCTCACTGTCTCCAATGCGCAGAGCCTTCACCGTCTCCCAAACCCTAAGCACTCACCGCCTCCAATGCGCAGAGCCCTCACCATCTTCAATCCCCGGAGAACTCACCGTCTCCAATTCCCGTAGACCTCACCGTCTTCCATAGGCAGAGCCGTCAACATCTCCCATACCCAAAGACCTCAGGGTTTCCGATACCCGAAGCCATCATAGTCTCCGATACCCGGACTCCTCACTGTCTCTGATCCCCGGAGCCCACAATTTCTCCCATACCTGGAGCCCTCCCCCTCTCCCATACCCAGAGCCCTCATCATCTCCGATCCGTGGAGCCCACACCGTACCCATACGCGGAGCCCTCACCTTCTACCATACCCTAAGCCCTCGTTGTTTCCAATCTCCGGAGCTCTCACCATCTCCGATCCACGGAGACCTCACTGTCTCCCATACCCAGAGACCTCACCATCTCCCCTACCTAGAGCCCTCACCATCTCTGATACCCGGAGCCCTCAGTCTCTGATCCCCGGAGAAATCACAGTCTCTGATCCTCAGAGACCTCACCGTCTCCCATTAACAGAGCCCTCACCGTCTCCGATACCCGGAGCCCTCACCGTCTCCAATTCCCTGAGCCCTCACCTTCTCGCATATCCGGAGCCCCCACCGACTCCCATATCTGGAGCCCTCACGGTCTCCCATAGCTGCAGCCATCACCTTCTCCCATACCCGGAGCCCTCACCGTCTCCCATACCCGGAGCCCTCACCGTCTCCGATCCACGGAGCCCACACCGTCTCCCTTACCCAGAGCCCTCACCGTCTCCCATACCCAGAGACCTCAACGTCAGCTATACCCAGAGCCCTCACCATCTCACATACCCGGAGCCCTCACCGTCTCCAATTTCCAGAGCCCTCACCTTCTCCCATACCCAAAGCCCTCACCGTCTCCGATACCCAAAGCCCTCACAGTCTCCGATACCCAGAGCCCTCACCGTCTCTGATCCCCGGAGCCCTCATCGTTTCCCATAAACAGAGCACTCACCATCTCCTATACCCGGAGCCCTCACCATCTCTTATCCCCGGAGCCCTCACTGTCTCCCATACCCGGAGCACTCACCATCTCTTATACATGCGGCGCTCAGCATCTCCCACACGCAGAATCCTTACTGTCTCAAATTCCCGGAGCCCTCACCGTCTCCCAAACCCAGGGACTTCAAAATCTCCCATACCCGGATCACTCACCATCTCCCATACCCGGAGAACTGAACGTCCCCGATCCCTGGAGCACATACCGCCTTCCATACGCGGAGACTTCACTGTCCCCGAGACACGGAGCCCTCACAATCTCCGATACTCGGAGCCCTCACCGTCTCTGATCCTCGGAGCCCTCACAGTGTCCCATACTCAGAGCCCTCACCGTCTCCGATCCGCGGAGGCCTCATCATATCCCAAACGCGGAGCCCTCACCTTCTCCCATACACGGACCCATCACCGTCTCCAATCCACAGAGCCCTCACCTTCTCCCATACCCGGAGCCCTCACCGCCTACCATACATGGACCACCCACCGTCTTCCATACCCAGATCCCTCACTGTTTCCCATAAACAGAGCCCTCTCAGTCTCCGATACCCGGAGCCCTCACCATCTCTGATCCCCGGAGACCTCACCGTCTCCCATACACAGAGCCCTCAACGTCTACAATTCCCAGAGCCATCACCGTCTCACATATCCATAGCCCCCACCGTCTCCCATACTAGGAGTCCTCATGGTCTCCCATACCTTGAGCCCTCACCGTCGCCCATACCCGGAGACCTCACCGTCCCCCGTACCCAGAGTCCTCACCGTCCCCTATACCCAGAGCCCACACCGCCTCCGATCGAAGAAGCCCTCACCATCTCACATACCCAGAGCCCTCACCGTCTCCCATACCCAGAGTCCTCACCGTCGCCTATACCAGAGCACTCACCGTCTCACATACCCAGAGCCCTCATCATCTCCCATTCCAGGTGCCCTCACCCTCACCCATACCCGGAGCCCTCACCCTCTTCCATACCCGGAGCACCACCGTCTCCCATACCCAGAGCCCTCACCGTCTCCCATACATGGAGCTCTCACCGTCTCCCATACCCAGAGCCCTCACCGTCTCCCTTACCTAGAGCCCTCACCATCTCTGATACCCGGAACCCTCAGTCTCTGATCCCCAGAGCCCTCATCGTCTCTGATCCTCAGAGACCTCACCGTCTCCGATAGCCGGAGCCCTCACCGTCTCCAATTCCCTGAGCCCTCACCTTCTCACATATCCGGAGCCCCCACCGTCTCCCATACCTGGAGTCCTCACAGTCTCCCATACCTGGAGCCCTCACCTTGTCCCATACCCGGAGACCTCACCGTTTCCCATACCCAGAGCCCTCACCGTCTCTGATCCACGGAGCCCACACCGTCTCCCTTACCCAGAGCCCTCACCGTCTCCATACCCAGAGACCTCACCGTCACCTATACCCAGAGCCCTCACCGTCTCACATACCCGGAGCCCTCACGGTCTTCAATTCCTGGAGCCCTCACCGTCTCCCTTAGGCAGAGCCGTCAACGTATCCCATACCCAAAGACCTCACCGTCTCCGATACCCAAAGCCCTCACAGTGTCCGATACCCAGAGCCCTCACCGTCTCTGATCCCCGGAGCCCTCACCGTCTCCCATAAACAGAGCACTCGCCATCTCCGATACCCGGAGCCCTCACCATCTCTTAACCCCAGAGCCCTCACTGTCTCCCACACCCGGAGCCCTCACCATCTCTGATCCCCGGAAGCCTCACCGTCTCCCATACACAGAGCCCTCAATGTCTCCAATTCCCAGAGCCATCACCGTCTCACATATCCGTAGCCCCCACCGTCTCCCATACTAGGAGTCCTCATGGTCTCCCATAACTGGAGCCCTCACCGTCGCCCATACCCGGAGCCGACACCGTCCCCCGTACCCAGAGCCCTCACCGTCCCCTATACCCAGAGCGCACACCGCCACCGATCGAAGGAGCCCTCACCGTCTGACATGCACAGAGTCCTCACCGTCTCCCATACCCGGATACCTCACCGTCACCTATACCCAGAGAACTAACCGTCTCACATACCCGGAGACCTCATCATCTCCCAAACCCGGAGCCCTCACCCTCACCCATACCTGGAGCCCTCACCCTCTTCCATACCCGGAGCACCATAGTCTCCCATACCCGGAGCGCTCACCGTCTCCCATACACGGAGCTCTCACCGTCTCCCATACCCAGAGCCCTCACCGTCTCCGATCCACGGAACCCTCACCGTCTCCCATACCCAGAGCCCTCACCGTCCCACATACCCGGAGCCCTAACCTTGTCCCATACCAGAGCCCTCACTGTCTGCAATGCGCAGAGTCTTCACCGTCTCCCAAACCCAAAGCACTCACTGTCTCCAATGTGCAGAGCCCTCACCGTCTCCCATACCCAGAGCGCACACCATCTCCATACCGTGAGCTCTCAATGTCTCCCATTCCTAGAGCCCTTACCGTCTCCCATACATGGACCACCAACTGTCTCCCATACACAGAGCAATCACCGTCTCCCATACCCAGAGTGCACATGATCTGCATACCCAGAGCTCTCAACGTCTCCCATACCTAGAGCCCTTATCGCCTCCCATACCCAGAGTCCTCACCGTCTCGCATACCCGGAGCCCTCACCGTCTACCATACATGGACCACCCACCATCTTCCATACCCAGATCCCTCACTGCTTCCCATAAACAGAGCCCTCTCCGTCTCCGATACCCGGAGCCGTCACCCTCTCTGAAACTGGAGCACTCTCCGTCTCCCATACGCAGAGCCCTCTCCATTTCCCATGCCCGGAGCCCTCACCATAACTGATCCCCAGAGCCCTCACCATCTCCCATACACAGAGACCTCACCGTATCCAATACCCGGAACTCTCACCGTCTGACATATCAGAGCCCTCTCAGTCTCTAATACATGGAGCAATCACCGTCTCCCATACCCAGAGCCCTCACCGTCTCCCATACACGGAGCCCTCACCGTCTTCCATACTGGGAGCCCTCACCATCTCCTATACCCGGAGAGCTCACCACCTCCCATACCCGGAGCCCTCACCGTCTCCCATACCCGGAGACCTCATCATCTCTCATACCCGGAGCCCTCACCGTCCCCCATAACCAGGCCCATCACCCTCTCCGATCCACGGAGCCCTCAGCGTCTCCCATACCCAGAGCCCTCACCGTCTCACATAACCAGAGCTCTCAACGTCTCCCATACCCGGAGCACACACCGTCTCCAATCCCCGGAGACCACACCATCTCGCATTCCCAGAGCATTCACCGTCTCCCATACCCAGAGTCCTCACCATTTCCCATACCCGGAGCCCTCACCATCTCTTATACATGCGGCCCTCACCATCTCCCATACGCAGAGCCCTCACCACCTCCAATTTCAGGAGCCCTCACCATCTCCCATACCGGTATCCCTCACCATCTCCCATACCCGGAGCACTGAATGTCTCGGAGCCCCGGAGCCCATACCGTCTTCCATACCCGGAGCCTTCACTGTCCACCAGACACGGAGCCCTCACCGTCTCCCATACACAGAGCCCTGACTGTCTACGATATTCGGAGCCCTCACCGTCCCCCATCTCCGGAGACCTAACCGTCTTGCATATCCGTAGCCCCCACCGTCTCCCATACTTGGAGTCCTCATGTTCTCTTCTACCTGGAGCCCTCACCATCTCCCATACCCGGAGCTCTCACCGTCCCCCATACCCAGAGCCCTCACCGTCTCCGATCCACGGAGCACTCACCGTCTCCCATACACAGAGCCCTCACCGTCTCCCATAACCAGAGCCCTCACCGTCACCTTTACCCAGAGCCCTCACCGTCTCACATACCCGGAGCCCTCATCATCTCCCATTCCTGGAGCCTTCACCCTCTCCCAATCCCGGAGCCCTCGCCTTCTTCCATACCCGGTGCACCCACCGTCTCCCATACCCAGAGCCCTCACCGTCTCCCATACACAGAGCCCTCACCATTTCCCATACCCAGAGCCCTCACCGTCTCCCATACCCGGCGACCTCACCGTCTCCCATACCCTGACCCCACACCGTCTCAAATATGCAGAGCCGTCACCGTCTCCCATACCCAAAGCACACACCATCTCCCATACCCAGAACCCACACCGTCTCCCATACCCAGAGACCTCACAGTCTTCAATCCCCGCAGCCCTCACCGTCTCCAATTCCCAGAACCCTCACCGTCTCCCATACGCAGAGTCATCAACATCACCCACACCCAAAGATCTCACCGTCTCTGATACCCGGAGCCCTCGCCGTCTCCCATAAACAGAGCACTCAATGTCTCCGATACCCAGAGTCCTCACCATGTCTTATCCCCAGAGCCCTCACCATCTGCCATACCCGGAGGCCTCACCATCTCTTATACATGTGGCCCTCACCGTCTCCCATACGCAGAGCCTTCACCGTCTCCAATTTCCGGAGCCCTCACCATCTCCCGTACCGGGATCCCTCATCATCTCTCATACCTGGAGGCCTGAATGTCTCCGATCCCCGGTGCCCATACCGTCTTCCATACCCGGAGCCTTCACTGTCCCCCAGACACGGAGCCCTCACAATCTCTGATATTCGGAGACCTCACCATCCCCCATCCACGGAGCTCTCACCGTCTCCGATCCACGGAGCCCTCACCGTCTCCCATACCCAGAGCCCTCACCGTCTCGCATATCCGTAGACCCCACCGTCTCCCATACTTGGAGTACTCATGGTCTCACCAACCTGGAGCCCTCACCGTCTCCCATACCCGGAGTCCTCACTGTCCCCCATACCCAGAGCACTCACTGTCTCTGAACCACAGAGCACTCACCATCTCCCATACCCAGAGCCCTCACCGTCTCCCATAACCAGAGCCCTCACCGTCACCTTTACCCAGAGCCCTCACCGTCTCACATACCTGGAGCCCTCATCATCTCCCATTCCCGGAGCCTTCACACTCTCCCATTCCCGGAGCCCGCACCTTCTTCCATACCCGGAGCACCCACCGTCTCCCATACCCGGAGCCCTCACCGTCTCCCATACACGGAGCCCTCACCGTCTCCCATACCCAGAGCCCTCACCGTCTCCGGTCCCCGAAGCCCTCACCGTCCACCATGCCCAGAGCCCTCACCGTCTCCGTTCCATGGAGCCCTCACCGTTTCCCATACCCAGAGCCCTCACCGTCCCACATACCCGGAGCCCTCACCATGTCCCGTACCAGAGCCCTCACTGTCTCCAATGCGCAGAGCCTTCACCGTCTCCCAAACCCAAAGCACTCACCGTCTCCAATGCGCAGAGCCCTCACCGTCTCCAATCCCTGGAGCCCTCACCGTCTCCAATTCCCAGAGCCCTCACTGTCTTCCATAGGCAAAGCCATCAACATCTCCCATACCGTAAGACCTCACGGTTTCCGATACCCGAAGCCATCACAGTCTCCGATACCCGGACTCCTCACCGTCTCTGATCCCCGGAGCACACACTTTCTCCCATTCCTGGAGCCCTCCCCGTCTCCCATACCCAGAGCACTCACCGTCTCCGATCCTCGGAGCCCTCACCGTCCCCCATACGCGGAGACCTCACCCTCTCCCATACCCTGAGCTCTCATTGTTTCCAATCTCCGGAGTTCTCACCATCTCCGATCCACGGAGACCTCACTGTCTCCCATACCCAGAGCCCTCACTGTCTCCCCTACCTAGAGCCCTCACCATCTCCGATACCTGGAGCCCTCAGTATCTGATCCCCGGAGCCCTCACCATCTCCGATACCCGGAGACCTCACCATCTCCAATTCCCTGAGCCCTCACCTTCTCACATATCCGGAGACCCCACCGTCTCCCATACCTGGAGCCCTCACCTTCTCACATACCAGGAGCCCTCATTGTTTCCAATTCCCGGAGCCCTCACCGTCTCCCTTAGGCAGAGCCGTCAACGTATCCCATACACAAAGCCCTCACCGTCTCCGATACCCAAAGCCCTCACTGTCTTCGATACCCGGAGCACTCACCATCTCTGATCCCCGGAGCCCTCACCATCTCCCATGAACAGAGCACTCACTGTCTCCAATACCCGGAGCTCTCACCATCTCTTATCCCCGGAGCCCTCACAGTCTCCCATACCTGGAGCCCTCACCATCTCTTATACATGCGACCCTCACCATCTCCCATACGCAGAGCCCTCACCGTCTCCAATTCCTGGAGCCCTCACCGTCTCCCATACCCAGGGACCTCACCATCTCCCATACCCGGATTCCTCACCATCTCCCATACCCGAGCACTGAACGTCTACGATCCCTGGAGCCCATAGCGTCTTCCATACCCGGAGCCTTCACTGTCCCCGAGACACGGAGCCCTCAGTCTCCGATACTCAGAGCCCTCACCGTCTCTGATCCTCGGAGCCCTCACAGTGTCCCATACACAGAGCCCTCACCGTCTCCGATACCCGGAGCCCTCACCATCACTGATCCCCGGAGCCTTCACTGTCTCCCATACCCAGAGCCCTCACCTTCTCCGATCCCCGGAGACCTCACTGTATCCCATACCCAGAGCCCTCACCCTCTCCCATACCCAGAGCCCTCACCGTCTCCGATCCACGGAGACCTCACTGTATCCCATACCCAGAGCCCTCACCGTCTAACATAATCAGAGACCTCACCGTCTCCCATACCCAGAGCCCACGCCATCTCCCATACCCAGAGCGCTCACCGTCTCCAGTACCCACAGCTCTCAATGTCTCCCATACCCAGAGTCCTCACCGTCTCGCATAACCGGAGCCCCCACCGTCTCCCATACCTGGAGTCCTCACTCTCTCCCATACCTGGAGCCCCTACCATTTCCCTTACCCAGAGCCCTCACCGTCTCCCGTACCCAGAGCCCTCACTGTCTCCCTTACCCAGAGCCCTCGCCGTCTCCCATATACAGAGTCCTCACCGTCTCGGATCCCCAAAGCCCTCACCGTCCCCCATCCCCAGAGCCATCACCGGCTCCGATCCACGGAGCCCTCAATGTCTCCCATACACAGAGCCCACACCACCTCCCATACCCAGAGCCCTCACCTTGTCACATACCCGGAGCCCTCACTCTCTTCCATACCCGGAGCATCCACCGTCTCCCACACCCGGAGCCCTCACCGTCTCCCAAACACGGAGCCCTCACCGTCTCCCATACCCAGAGCCCTCACTGTCTCCGATTCCCTGAGCCCTTACTGTCCCCCATATGCAGAGTCATCACCGTCTCCAATCCACGGAGCCCTCACCATCTACCAAACCCAGAGCCCACACCGTCTCCCATAACCAGAGCCCTCACCGTCTCACATAGCCAGAGACCTCACCGTCTCCCATAACAGGAGCCCTCAGCGTCTTCCATACCGGGAGTTCTCACCATCTCACATAGCCAGAGCCCTCACCGTCTCCCATGCCCGGAGTCCTCACCGTCTTCCATACCGGGAGACCTCACCGTCTCACATAGCCAGACCCCTCACCGTCTTCCATACTGTGACCCCTCAAGGTCTCTATACCCGGAGCCCTCACCGTTTCCAATACCAGGAGACCTCAATGTCTCCCATACCCAGAACCCTCACAGTCTTCCATACACAGAGCCCTCACTGTCTCCGATACCCGGAGCCCTCACCATCTCTGATCCCCGGAGCCCTCACTTTCTCACATACCTGGAGCCCTCTCCGTCTCCCATACCCAGAGCCCTCATTGTTTCCGATCTCTGGAGACCTCACCGTCTCCGATCCGTGGCGACCTCACTGTTTTCCATACACAGAGCCCTCACCGTCTCCCCTAGCCAGAGCCCTCACCAACTCCGATACCCGGAGCCCTCAGTCTCCGAAACCCGGAGCCCTCACTTTCTCTGATCCTCAGAGACCTCACCGTTTCCCATAAACAGAGCCCTCACCGTCTGCGATCCCCGGAGTCCTCACCGTCTCCAAATCAGAGATACCTCACCGTCTCGCATATCTGGGGCCCCCACCGGCTCCCATACCTGGAGTCCTCACAGTCTCCCATACCTGGAGCCCTCACCGTCTCCCATACCCGGAGCCCTCACCGTCCCCTGTTCACAGACCCCTCACCGTCTGCGATCCACGGAGCCCTCACTATCTCCCATACCCAGAGCCCTCACCGTCTCCCATACACAGAGCCCTCACCATCATCTATACCCAGAGCCCTCACCGTCTCCCATACCCAGACCCCTCACCCTCTTCCATACCCGGAGCACCCACCGTCTCCCAGACCCGGAGGACCCACCGTCTCCCATACCCGGAGCCCTCACCATCTCCCATACCCAGTGCCCTCATCGTCTCCGATCCATGCAGCCCTGCCCTCTCCCATACACGGAGCCCTCACCCTCTTCCATACACGGAGCACCCACCATCTCCAATACCCAGAGCGCACACTATCTCCATACCGAGAGCTCTCAATGTCTCCCATACCTAGAGCACTTACCGTCTCCCATACCCAGAGTCCTCAATATCTCGCATACCCGGAGCCCTCACCATCTACCATTCACGGACTACCCACCGACTTCCATCCCCAGAGACCTCACTGTTTCCCATTCACAGAGCCCTCTCCGTCTCCGATACCTGGAACCCTCACCCTCTTTGATACTCGGAGTCCTCTCCGCCTCCCTTACAGAGAGGCCTCTCCGTCTCACATAGCCAGAGCCCTCACCATCTCGCATACCAGGAGTTCTCACCGTCTCCCATACCCGGAGCCCTCACCGTCTCCCATACCCGGAGCCCTCACTGTCTCCTATACCAAGACCCCTCACCATCTCCAATATGCTGAGGTGTCACCGTCTCCCATACCCAGAGCACTCACCGTCACCCATACACAGAGCCTACACCGTCTCTCATACCCAGAGCCCTCACCGTCTGCAATCCCTGCAACCCTCACCGTCTCCAATTCCCGGAGCCCTCACCGTCTCCCATATGCAGAGCCGTCACCGTCTCCCATGCCCAGAGACCTCACCTTCTCCAATTCGCAGAGCCCTCAACGTCTTCCATAGGCAGAGCTGTCAACGTCTCCCATAGCCAAAGCCCTCACGGTTTCCGATACCCGAAGCCCTCACAGTCTTCAATACCTGGAGCCCTCACAGTCACTGATCCACGGAGCCCTCACCGTCTCCCATAAACAGAGCACTCACCGTCTCCGATACCCGGAGCCCTCACCATCTCCCATACCCGGATCCCTCACCATTTCCAATACTCGGAGCCCTGAACGTCTCTGATCCCCGGAGCTCATACCGTCTTCCATACCTGGAGCCTTCACTGTCCCCCAGACACAGAGCCCTCACAATCTCCGATACTCGGAGCCCTCACCGTCTCTGATACTCGGAGCCCTCACAGTCTCCCATACGCAGAACCCTCACCGTCTCCGACACACGGAGCCCTCACCATCTCCCATACACAGAGCCCTCACCGTCTCCCATACACAGCCCTCACCGTCTCCCATACACAGAGCCCTCACCGTCATTGATCCCCGGAGCCCTCAATTTCACCCATACCCAGAGCCTTCTCCGTCTCCGATCCCAGGAGCCCTCACCCTCTCCCATACCCAGAACTCTCATTGTTTCCGATCTCCGGAGCCCTCACCGTCTCCGATCCACGGCGACCTCACCGTCTCCCATACCCAGAGCCCTCACCGTCTCCTTTACCCAGAGCCCTCACCATCTCGGATACCCGGAGCCCTCAGTCTCCGAACCCCGGAGACCTCACCGTCTCTGATCCTCAGAAACATCACCGTCTCCCATAAACAGAGCCCTCACCGTCTCCGATACCCGGAACCCTCACCATCTCTGATCCCCGGAGCCCTCACCGTCTCCCGTACACAGAGCCCTCAATGTCTCGCATATCTGGAGCCCCCACCGTCTCCCATACCTGGAGTCCTCACGGGCTCCCATACCTGGAGCCCTCACCGTCTCCCATACCCGGAGCCCTCACCATCTCCTGTACCCAGAGCCCTCACCATCTCGGATACCCGGAGCCCTCAGTCTCCGAACCCCGGAGCCCTCACCGTCTCTGATCCTCAGAGACATCACCGTCTCCCATAAACAGAGCCCTCACCGTCTCCGATACCCGGAACCCTCACCATCTCTGATCCCCGGAGCCCTCACCGTCTCCCATACACAGAGCCCTCAATGTATCTCATATCTGGAGCCCCCACCGTCTCCCATTCCTGGAGTCCTCATGGTCTCCCATACCTGGAGCCCTCACCGTCTCCCATACCCAGAGACCTCACCATCCCCCATACACAAAGCCCTCACCGTCTCCGATCCACGGAGCCCTCACCGTCTCCCATACCCAGAGCCCTCACCGTCTCCCATACACAGAGCCCTCACCATCTCCCAAACCCAGCGCCTTCACCGTCACCTATACCCAGAGCCCTCACCATCTCGCATATCTGGAGCCCCCACCGTCTCCCATACCTGGAGTCCTCACAGTCTCCCATACCTGGAGCCCTCACCGTCCCCCATACACAGAGCCCTCACAGTCTCCGATCCACGGAGCCCTCACCGTCTTCCATTCCCAGAGCCCTCACCGTCTCCCATACAGAGAGCCCTCACTGTCACCTATACCCAGAGCCCTCACTGTCTCACATACCCGGAGCCCTCACCATCTCGCATTCCGAAGCCCTCACCCTCTCCCATACCCGGAGCCCTCACCCTCTTCCATACCCGGAGCACCCACTGTCTCCCAGACCCGGAGCACCCACCGTCTCCCATACCCGGAGCCCTCTCCGTCTCCCATACCCAGAGCCCTCATCGTCTCCGATCCATGGAGCCCTGCCCTCTCCCATACCCGGAGACCTCATCCTCTTCCATAAACGAAGCACCCACCGTCTCCAATACCCAGAGACCTCACTGTTTCCCATTCACAGAGCCCTCTCCGTCTCCAATTCCCGGAACCCTCACCATCTTCGATACTCGGAGCCCTCTCCGCCACCCATACACAGAGACCTCTCCGTCTCACATAGCCAGAGATCTCACCGTCTCGCATACCAGGAGCTCTCACCATCTTCCATACCTTGAGCCCTCACCGTCTCCCATACCCGGAGCCCTCACTGTCTCCCATACCCGGAGCCCTCACTGTCTCCTATACCCAGACCCCTCACCGTCTCCAATATGCAGAGCAGTCACCGTCTCCCATACCCAGAGCACTCACCGTCAGCCATACACAGAGCCTACACAATCTCCCATACCCAGAGACCTCACCGTCTTCAATCCCCGCAGCCATCACCATCTCCAATTCCCGGAGCCCTCACCATCTCCCATACGCTGAGCCGTCACCGTCTCCCATACCCAAAGCCCTCACAGTCTCCGATACCTGGAGCCCTCACCGTCTCTGATCCCCGGAGCCCTCACCGTCTCCCATAAACAGAGCAATCACTGTCTCCGATACCCGGAGCCCTCACCATCTCCAATACCCGGAGCCCTCACCATCTTCCATATCCGGATCCCTCACCGTCTCCGATACCCGGAGCCCTGAGCGTCTCCGAACCCCGGGTACAATACCGTCTTCCATACCCGGAGCCTTCACTGTCCTCCAGACACTGAGCCCTCACAATCTCCAATACCCGAAGCACTCACCGTCTCTGATACTCGGAACCCTCACAGTCTCTCATACACAGAGCCCTCACCGTCTCCGATACCCGGAGCCCTCACAATGTCCCATACACAGAGTCCTCACCGTCTCCCATACACAGAGCCCTCAACGTCTCCCATACCCAGAGCCCTCACCGTCTCCAATCCCAGGAGCGCTCACCCTCTCCCATACCCAGAGCCCTCATTGTTTCCGATCTCCTGAGCCCTCACCATCTCCGATCCACGGTGACCTCACTGTCTCCCATACCCAGAGCCCTCACCGTCTCCCCTACCCAGAGCCCTCACCATCTCCGATACCCGGAGCCCTCAGTCCCTGAACCCCGGAGCCCTCACCGTCTCTGATCCTGCGAAACATCACCGTCTCCCATAAACAGAGCCCTCACCGTCTCTGATACCCGGAACGCTCACAATCTCTGATCCCCGGAGCCCTCACCGTCTCCCGTACACAGAGCCCTCACTGTCTCGCATATCTGGAGCCCCCACCTTCTCCCATATCTGGAGTCCTCATGGTTTCCCATACCTGGAGCCCTCACCGTCTCCCATACCCGGAGCCCTCACTGTCCCCCATACACAGAGCCCTCACCGTCTCCGATCCATGGAGCCCTCACCGTCTCCCATACCCCAAGCCCTCACCGTCTCCCATACACAGCGCCCTCATCGGCACCTATACCCAGAGCCCTCACCGTCTCACATACCCGAAGCCCTCACCATCTCCCATTCCTGGAGCCCTCACCCTCTCCCATACCCGGAGCCCTCAGCCTCTTCCACACACGGAGCACCCACCGTCTCCAATACCCAGAGCGCACACCATCTCCATACCCAGAGCTCTCAACGTCTCCCATACCTAGAGCCCTTACCATCTCCCATATCCAGAATCCTCACCGTCTCGCATACTCGGAGCCCTCACCATCTACCATACACGGACCACCCACCGTCTTCCATCCCCAGAGACCTCACTGTTTCCCATTCAGAGAGCCCTCTCAGTCTCCGATACCCAGAACCCTCAGCCTCTCTGATCCTCGGAGCCCTCTCCGCCTCCTATACACAGAGCCCTCACCATCTCACATAGCCAGAGCCCTCACCGTCACAGATTCCCGGAGACCTCACCGTCTCCCATACACAGAGCCCTCACCGTCTCACATAGCCAGAGCTCTCACCGTCTCCCATATCAGGAGCTCTCACCGTCATCCATGCCTTGTGCCCTCACCGTCTTCCATACCCGGAGCCCTCACCATCTCCCATACCCGGATCCCTCACCGTCTCCGATACCCGGAGCCCTGAATGTCTCCGAACCCCGGAGCCCATACCGTCTTCCATACCCGGAACCTTCACTGTCCCCCAGACACAGAGACCTCACAATCTCTGATACTCGGAGCCCTCACTGTCTCCCATACAGAGAGCCCTCACAGTCTCCCATACACAGAACCCTCACCGTCTCCGTTACTTGGAGCCCTCACAGTCTCCCATACACAGAGCCCTCACTGTCTCCCATACACAGAGCCCACACCGTCTCCGATACCCGGAGATCTCACTGTCTCCGATACCCGGAGCCCTCACCATCTCCGATCCCCGGTGCCCTCACCGCCTCCCATACACAGATCAATCACCGTCTCCGATCCCCAGAGCCCTCAACGTCTCCAATTCCCAGAGCCCTCACCTTCTCGCATAACCGGAGCCCCCACCGTCTCCCATACATGGAGTCCTCACGGTCTCCCATACCTGGAGCCCTCACCATCTCCCATACCCGGAGCCCTCAGCCTCTTCCACACACGGAGCACCCACCGTCTCCAATACCCAGAGCGCACACCATCTCCATACCCAGAGCTCTCAATGTCTCCCATACCTAGAGCCCTTACCATCTCCCATATCCAGAATCCTCACCGTCTCGCATACTCGGAGCCCTCACCATCTACCATACACGGACCACCCACCGTCTTCCATCCCCAGAGACCTCACTGTTTCCCATTCAGAGAGCCCTCTCAGTCTCCGATACCCAGAACCCTCAGCCTCTCTGATCCTCGGAGCCCTCTCCGCCTCCTATACACAGAGCCCTCACCATCTCACATAGCCAGAGCCCTCACCGTCACAGATTCCCGGAGACCTCACCGTCTCCCATACACAGAGCCCTCACCGTCTCACATAGCCAGAGCTCTCACCGTCTCCCATATCAGGAGCTCTCACCGTCATCCATGCCTTGTGCCCTCACCGTCTTCCATACCCGGAGCCCTCACCATCTCCCATACCCGGATCCCTCACCGTCTCCGATACCTGGAGCCCTGAATGTCTCCGAACCCCGGAGCCCATACCGTCTTCCATACCCGGAACCTTCACTGTCCCCCAGACACAGAGACCTCACAATCTCTGATACTCGGAGCCCTCACTGTCTCCCATACAGAGAGCCCTCACAGTCTCCCATACACAGAACCCTCACCGTCTCCGTTACTTGGAGCCCTCACAGTCTCCCATACACAGAGCCCTCACTGTCTCCCATACACAGAGCCCACACCGTCTCCGATACCCGGAGATCTCACTGTCTCCGATACCCGGAGCCCTCACCATCTCCGATCCCCGGTGCCCTCACCGCCTCCCATACACAGATCAATCACCGTCTCCGATCCCCAGAGCCCTCAACGTCTCCAATTCCCAGAGCCCTCACCTTCTCGCATAACCGGAGCCCCCACCGTCTCCCATACATGGAGTCCTCACGGTCTCCCATACCTGGAGCCCTCACCATCTCCCATACCCGGAGACCTCACCGTCTCCGATCCACGGAGGCCTCACCAACTCCCATACCCAGATTCCTCACCGTCTCCCATACCCAGAGCCCTCACCGTCACCTATACCCAGAGACCTCACCCTCTCACATACCTGGAGCCCTCAGCGTCTCCAATTCCCACAGCCCTCACCGTCTCCCTTAGGCAGAGCCGTCAACGTCTCCCATTCCCAAAGCCCTCACTGTCTCCGATACCCGAAGCCCTCACCGTCTTCGTTACCCGGAGCCCTCACCATCTCTTTTCCCCGGAGCCCACACCGTCTCCCATAACCGGAGCCTTCAACATCTCTTATACATGCGGCCCTCACCATGTCCCATATGCAGAGCCCTCACCGCCTCCAATTCCCGGGACCCTCATCGTCTCCCATACCCAGGGCCCTCACCATCTCCCATACCTTTTTCCCTCACCATCTCCCATACCCTGAGCCCTGAACGTCTCCGATCCCAGGAGCCCATACCGTCTTCCATACATGGAGCCTTCACTGTCCCCCGTACACGGAGCCCTCACAATCTCCGATACTCGGAGCCCTCACCATCTCTGATTCTCGGAGCCCTCATAGTCTCCCATACACTGAGGCCTCACCGTCTCCGAATCCCAGAGTCCTCACCGTCTCTGATACCCAGAGCCCTCATCGTCTCCCATAAACAGAGCACTCACCGTCTCCGATACCCGGAGCCCTCACCATCTCCAATACCCGGAGCCCTCACCATCTCCCATACCCGGATCCGTCACCGTTTCCGATACCCGGAGACCTGAACGTCTCCGATCCCTGGAGCCCATACCGTCTTCCATACCTGGAGCCTTCACTGTCCCCCAGACACAGAGCCCTCACAATCTCCGACACTCGGAGGCCTCACCGTCTCTGATACTCGGAGCCCTCACAGTCTCCCATACACAGAACCCTCACCGTCTCTGATACATGGAGCCCTCATCATCTCCCATACACAGAGCCCTCACCGTCTCCCATACACAGAGCCCCCACCGTCTCCCATACCTGGAGTCCTCACGGTCTCCCATACCTGGAGCCCTCACCGTCTCCCATACCCGGAGACCTCACAGTCCCCCATACACAGAGCCCTCACCGTCTCCGATCCACGGAGCCCTCACCGTCTCCCATACACACAGGCCTCACCGTCTCCCATCCACAGAGCCCTCACCGTCTCCCAAACCCAGCGCCTTCACCGTCACCTATACCCAGAGCACTCACCGTCTCACATACCAGGAGCCCTCACCATCTCCCATTCCCGGAGCCCTCACCCTCTCCCATACACGGAGCCCTCACCCTCTTCCATACACGGAGCACTCACTGTCTCCCATACCCAGAGCGCACACCATCTCCATACCGATAGCTCTCAACGTCTCCCATACCTAGAGCCCTTACCGTCTCCCATACCCAGAGTCCTCACCATCTCGCATACTCGGAGCCCTCACCATCTACCATACACGGACCACCCACCGTCTTCCATCCCCAGAGACCTCACTGTTTCCCATTCACAGAGCCCTCTCAGTCTCCGATACACGGAACCCTCACCCTCTCTGATCCTCGGAGCCCTCTCCGCCTCCCATACACAGAGCCCTCACCATCTGACATAGCCAGAGCCCTCACCGTCACCGATCCCCAGAGACCTCACCGTCTCCCATACACAGAGCCCTCACCGTCTCACATAGCCAGAGCCCTCACCATCTCCGATACCCGGAGCCATCAGTCTCCGAACCCCGGTGCCCTCACTGTCTCTGATCCTCAGAGACCTCACCGTCTCCCATAAACAGAGCCCTCACCGTCTCCGATCCCCGGAGCCCTCACCATCTCCAAATCCCAGAGCCCTCACCGTCTCGCATATCTGGAGCCCCCACCGTCTCCCATACCTTGAGTCCTCACAGTCTCCCATACCTGGAGCCCTCACCGTCTCCCATACCCGGAGACCTCACCGTCCCCCATTCACAGACCTCTCACCGTCTGCGATCCACGGAGCCCTCACCATCTCCCATACCCAGAGCCCTCACCGTCACCCATACACAGAGCCCTCACCGTCATCTATACCCAGAGCCTTCACCGTCTCACATACGGGGAGCCCTGACCATCTCGCATTCCGAAGCCCTCACCCTCTCTCATACCCAGAGCCCTCACCCTCTTCCATACCCGTAGCACCCACCGTCTCCCAGACCCGGAGCACCCACCGTCTCCCATACCCGGAGCCCTCACCGTCTCCCATACCCAGAGCCCTCATCTTTTCCGATCCATGCAGCCCTGCCCTCTCCCATACCCGGAGCCCTTTCCCTCTTCCATACACGGAGCACCCACTGTCTCCAATACCCAGAGCGCACACCATCTCCATACTGAGAGCTCTCAACGTCTCCCATACCTAGAGATATTACAGTCTCCCATACACAGAGTCCTCAACGTCTCGCATACCCGGAGCCTTCACCATCTACCATACACGGACTACCCACCGTCTTCCATCCCCAGAGACCTCACTGTTTCCCATTCACAGAGACCTCTCCGTCTCGGATACCCCGAACCCTCTTTGATACTCGGAGTCCTCTCCGCCTCCCATACACAGAGCCCTCTCCATCTCACATAGCCAGAGCCCTCACCGTCATCGATTCCTGGAGACCTCACCGTCTCCCATACACAGAGCCCTCACCGTCTCACATAGCCAGAGCCCTCACCATCTCGCATACCAGGAGTTCTCACCGTCTTCCATACCTTGAGCCCTCACCATCTCCCATACCCGGAGCCCTCACCGTCTCCCATACCCGGAGCCCTCACCGTCTCCCATACCCGGAGCCCTCACTGTCTCCTATACCCAGACCCCTCACCGTCTCCAATATGCAGAGGCGTCACCGTCTCCCATACCCAGAGCACTCACCGTCTCACATACCCGGAGCCCTCACCATCTCCCATTCCCGGAGCCCTCACCCTCTCCCACAACCGGAGCACTCACCGTCTCCCATACACAGAGCCCTCACCGTCATCTATACCCAGAGCATTCACCGTCTCACATAGCCGGAGCCCTCACCATCTCGCATTCCGAAGCCCTCACCCTCTCCCATACCCAGAGCCCTCACCATCTTCCATACCCGGAGCACCCACCGTCTCCCAGACCCGGAGCACCCACCGTCTCCCATACCCGGAGCCCTCACCGTCTCTCATACCCAGAGCCCTCATCGTCTCCGATCCATGCAGCCCTGCCCTCTCCTATACCCGGAGCCCAAACCCTCTTCCATACACGGAGCACCCACTGTCTCCAATACCCAGAGCGCACACCATCTCCATACCGAGAGCTCTCAACGTCTCCCATACCTAGAAACCTTACCGTCTCCCATACCCAGAGTCCTCAACGTCTCGCATACCCGGAGCCCTCACCATCTACCATACACGGACTACCCACCGTCTTCCATCCCCAGAGACCTCACTGTTTCCCATTCACAGAGCCCTCTCCGTCTCCGATACCCGTAACCCTCACCCTCTTTGATACTCGGAGCCCTCTCCACCTCCCATACACAGAGCCCTCTCCGTCTTACATTGCCAGAGCCTTCACCATCTTCGATTCCTGGAGACCTCACCATCTCCCATACACATAGCCCTCACCGTCTCACATAGCCAGAGCCCTCACCATCTCGCATACCAGGAGTTCTCACCATCTTCCATACCTTGAGCCCTCACCGTCTCCCATACCCGGAGCCCTCACGGTCTCCCACATCCGGAGCCCTCACCATCTCCCATACCCGGAGCCCTCACTGTCTCCTATACCCAGACCCCTCACCGTCTCCAATATGCAGAGGTGTCACCGTCTCCCATACCCAGAGCACTCACCGTCACCCATACACAGAGCCCACACCGTCTCTCATACCCAGAGCCGTCACCGTCTTCAATCCCCGCAGCCCTCACCGTCTCCAATTCCCGGAGTCCTCACCATATCCCATAAGCAGAGCCGTCACCGTCTCCCATACCCAGAGCTCTCACCTTCTCCAATTTCCGGAGCCCTCACCGTCTTCCATAGGCAGAGCCGTCAACGTCTCCCATACCCAAAGCCCTCACGGTTTCTGATACCCGAAGCCATCACAGTCTCCGATACCTGGAGCCCTCACAGTCTCTGATCCACGGAGCCCTCACCGTCTCCCATAAACAGAGAACTCAACGTCTCCGATACACAGAGCCCTCACCATCTCCAATACCCGGAGCCCTCACCATCTCCCATACCCGGATTCCTCACCGTCTCCGATACCCGGAGCCCTGAACGTCTCCGATCCCCGGAGCCCATACCGTCTTCTATACCTGGAGCCTTCACTGTCCCCCAGACACAGAGCCCTCACAATCTCCGATACTCAGAGCCCTCACCGTCTCTGATACTCGGAGCCCTCACAGTCTCCCATACATAGAACCCTCACCGTCTCCGATACCCGGAGCCCTCACCATCTCCCATACACAGAGCCCTCACCGTCTCCCATACACAGAGCCCTCACTGTCTCCCATACACAGAGCCCTCACCATCTCCGATACCCGGAGACCTCACCGTCGTTGATCCCCGGAGCCCTCAATTTCTCCCATACCCAGAGCCCTCACCGTCTCCGATCCCAGAAGCCCTCACCCTCTCCCATACCCAGAGCCCTCATTGTTTCCGATCTCCGGAGACCTCACCGTCTCCGATCCACGGCGACCTCACCGTCTCCCATACCCAGAGCCCTCACCATCTCCCCTACCCTGAGCCCTCACCATCTCCGATACCCGGAGCCCTCAGTCTCCGAACCCCGGAGCCCTCACCGTCTCTGATCCTCAGAGACATCACCGTCTCCCATAAACAGAGCCCTCACCGTCTCCGATACCTGGAGTCCTCACGGTCTCCCATACCAGGAGCTCTCTCCGTCTACCATAGCTTGAGCCCTCACCGTCTCCCACACCCGAAGCCCACACCATCTGCCATACCCGGAGCCCTCACTGTCTCCTATACCCAGACCCCTCACCGTGCCCAATATGCAGAGCCGTCACCGTCTCCCATACCCAGAGCACTCACCGTCTCCCATACCCAGAGCCCTCACCGTCTTCAATCCCCGCAGCTCTCACCGTCTCCAATTCCCGGAGCCCTCACCGTCTCCCATACGCAGAGCCGTCTCCACTTCACATACCCAGAGCCCTCACCTTCTCCAATTCCTGGAGCCCTTACTGTCTTCCATAGGCAGAGCCTTAAAAGTCTCCCATACCCAAAGACCTCACAGTTTCCGATACCCGAAGCCCTCACAGTCTCTGATACCTGGAGCCATCAACGACTCTGATCCCAGGAGCCCTCACCGTCTCCCATAAACAGAGCACTCACCGTCTCTGATACCCGTAGCCCTCACCATCTCCAATACAAAGAGCCCTCACCATCTCACATTCCCGGATCCCTCACCTTTTCCGATACCTGGAGCCCTGAACGTCTCCGATCCCCGGAGCCCATACCGTCTTCCATACCCGGAACCTTCACTGTCCCCCAGACACAGAGCCCTCACAATCTCTGATACTCAGAGCACACAACATCTCCCATACAGAGAGCCCTCACAGTCTCCCATACACAGAACCCTCACCGTCTCCGATACCCGGAGCTCTAACCGTCTCCAAATCCCAGAGCCCTCACCGTTTTGCATATCTGGAGCCCCCACCGTCTCCCATACCTGGAGTCCTCACAGTCTCCCATACCTGGAGCCCTCACCGTCTCCCATACCCAGAGCCCTCACCGTCCCCCATACACAGAGCCCCCACAGTCTCCGATTCACGGAGCCCTCACCGTCTCCCATACCCAGAGCCCTCACCGTCTCCCATACAGAGAGAACTCACCGTCACCTATACCCAGAGCTCTCACCATCTCACATCCCCGGAGCCCTCACCATTTCGCATTCCCGAAGGCCTCACACTCTCCCATACCCAGAGCCCTCACCCTCTTCCATACCCGGAGCACCCACTGTCTCCCAGACCCAGAGCACCCACCGTCTCCCATACCCGGAGCCCTCTCTGTCTCCCATACCCAGAGCCCTCATCGTCTCCGATCCATGGAGCCCTGCCCTCTCCCATACCCGGAGCCCTCACCATCTTCCATACACGAAGAACCCACCGTCTCCAATACCCAGAGCGCACACCATCTCCATACCGAGAGCTCTCAACGTCTCCCATACCTAGAGACCTTACCGTCTCCCATACCCAGATTCCTCACCATCTCGCATACCCGGAGCCCTCACCATCTACCATACACGGACCACCCACCGTCTTCCATCCCCAGAGACCTCACTGTTTCCCATTCACAGAGCCCTCTCCGTCTCCAATTCCCGGAACCCTCACCCTCTTTGATACTCGGAGCCCTCTCCGCCTCCCATACACAGAGCCCTCTCCGTCTCACATAGCCAGAGCCCTCACCGTCACCGATTCCTGGAGTCCTCACTGTCTCCCATACACAGTGACCTCACCATCTCACATAGCCAGAGACCTCACCGTCTCGCATACCAGGAGCTCTCACCGTCTTCCATACCTTGAGCACTCACCGTCTCCCATACCCGGAGCCCTCACCGTCTCCCATACCCGGAGCCATCAATGTCTCCTATACCCAGACCCCTCACCGTCTCCAATATGCAGAGCCGTCACCGTCTCCCATACCCAGAGCACTCACCATCAGCCATACACAGAGCCCACACCATCTCCCATACCCAGAGCCCTCACCGTCTTCAATCCCCGCAGCCCTCACCGTCTCTAATTCCCGGAGCCCTCACCGTCTCCCATACGGTGAGTAGTCACCGTCTCCCATACCCAGAGCCCTCACCTTCTCCAATTCCCGGAGCCTTCACCGTCTTCCATAGGCAGAGCCGTCAACATCTCCCATACCCAAAGCCCTCACGACTTCCAATACCTGAAGCACTCACAGTCTCTGAAACCTGGAGCCCTCACCGTCTCCGATACCCGGAGCCCTCACCATCTCCAATACCCAGAGCCCTCACCATCATCCATACCCGGATCCCTCACCGTCTCCGATACCCGGAGCCCTGAACGTCTCCGATCCCCGGATCCAATACCGTCTTCCATACCCGGAGCCTTCACTGTCCCCCAGACATAGAGCCCTCACAATCTCCAATACCCGGAGCCCTCACCGTCTCTGATGCTCGGAGCCCTCACCGTCTCACATAAACAGAGCAATCACCGTCTCCGATACCTGGAGCCCTCACCATCTCCAATACCCAGAGCCCTCACCATTTTCCATGCCCGGATCCCTCACCGTCTCCAATACCCGGAGCCCTGAGCGTCCCCAAACCCCGGATCCAATACCGTCTTCCATACCCGGAGCCTTCACTGTCCTCCAGACACTGAGCCCTCACAATCTCCAATACCCAGAGAACTCACCGTCTCCGATACATGGAGCCCTCACCATGTCCCATACACAGAGTCCTCACCGTCTCCCATACACAGAGCCCTCAACGTCTCCCATACCCAGAGCCCTCACCGTCTCCAATCCCAGGAGCCCTCACCCTCTCCCATACCCAGAGCCCTCATTGTTTCCGATCTCCGGAGCCCTCACCATCTCCGATCCACGGCGACCTCACCGTCTCCCATACCCAGAGCCCTCACCGTCTCCCCTACCCAGAGCCCTCACCGTCTCCGATACCTGGAACCCTCACAATCTCTGATCCCCGGAGTCCTCACCGTCTCCCGTACACAGAGCCCTCACTGTCTCACATATCTGGAGCCCCCAACGTCTCCCATACCTGGAGTCCTCACGGTCTCCCATACCTGGAGCCCTCACCGTCTCCCATACCCGGAGCCCTCACTGTCCCCCATACACAGAGCCCTCACCGTCTCCGATCCATGGAGCCCTCACCGTCTCCAATACCCAGAGCCCTCACCGTCTCCCATACACAGCGCCCTCACCGGCACCTATACCCAGAGCCCTCACCGTCTCACATACCCGAAGCCCTCACCATCTCCCATTCCCGGAGCCCTCACCCTCTCCCATACCCGGAGCCCTCAGCCTCTTCCACACACGGAGCACCCACCGTCTCCAATACCCAGAGCGCACACCATCTCCATACCCAGAGCTCTCAACGTCTCCCATACCTAGAGCCCTTACCATCTCCCATATCCAGAATCCTCACCGTCTCGCATACCCGGAGCCCTCACCATCTACCATACACGGACCACCCACTGTCTTCCATCCCCAGAGACCTCACTGTTTCCCATTCAGAGAGCCCTCTCAGTCTCCGATACCCAGAACCCTCAGCCTCTCTGATCCTCGGAGCCCTCTCCGCCTCCTATACACAGAGCCCTCACCGTCTCACATAGCCAGAGCCCTCACCGTCACCGATTCCCGGAGACCTCACCGTCTCCCATACACAGAGCCCTCACCGTCTCACATAGCCAGAGCTCTCACCGTCTCCCATATCAGGAGCTCTCACCGTCTTCCATACCTTGTGCCCTCACCGTCTCCCATACCCGGAGCCCTCACCATCTCCCATACCCGGATCCCTCACCGTCTCCGATACCCGGAGCCCTGAATGTCTCCGAACCCCGGAGTCCATACCGTCTTCCATACCCGGAACCTTCACTGTCCCCCAGACACAGAGACCTCACAATCTCCGATACTCGGAGCCCTCACTGTCTCCCATACAGAGAGCCCTCACAGTCTCCCATACACAGAACCCTCACCGTCTCCGTTACTTGGAGCCCTCACCGTCTCCCATACACAGAGCCCTCACCGTCTCCCATACACAGAGCCTTCACCGTCTCCGATACCCGGAAATCTCACCGTATCCGATACCCGGAGCCCTCACCATCTCCGAACCCCGGTGCCCTCACCGCCTCCCATACACAGATCACTCACCGTCTCCGATCCCCAGAGCCCTCACCGTCCCCAATTCCCAGAGCCCTCATCTTCTTGCATAACCGGAGCCCCCACCGTCTCCCATACATGGAGTCCTCACGGTCTCCCATACCCGGAGCCCTCAGCATCTCTTTTCCCCGGAGCCCACACCGTCTCCCATAACCGGAGCCTTCAACATCTCTTATACATGCGGCCCTCACCATGTCCCATACGCAGAGCCCTCACCGTCTCCAATTCCCAGAACCCTCACCTTCTCCCATACCCAGGGCCCGCACCATCTCCCATACCTTGATCCCTCACCATCTCGCATACCCGGAGCCCTGAACATCTCCGATCCCAGGAGCCCATACCGTCTTCCATACACGGAGCCTTCACTGTCCCACAGACACGGAGCCCTCACAATCTCCGATACTCGGAGCCCTCACCATCTCTGATTCTCGGAGCCCTCACAGTCTCCCATACACAGAGGCCTCACCGTCTCCGAATCCCAGAGCCCTCACCGTCTCTGATACCCGGAGCCATCACCGTCTCCCATACCTGGAGCAATTACAGTCTTCCATACCAGAGCCCTCACCATCTCCGATCCCCGGAGACCTCACCGTCTCCCATACCCAGAGTCCTCACCATCGCCCATACCCGGAGCCCTCACCGTCTACCATACACGGAGACCTCACCGTATCTCATAACCGGAACTATCACCATCTGACAAATCAGAGCCCTCTCAGTCTCTAATATATGGAGCCCTCACAATCTCCGATACTCGGAGCCCTCACCATCTCTGATTCTCGGAGCCCTCACAGTCTCCCATACACAGAGGCCTCACCGTCTCCGAATCCCAGAGCCCTCACCGTCTCTGATACCCGGAGCCATCACCGTCTCCCATACCTGGAGCAATTACAGTCTTCCATACCAGAGCCCTCACCATCTCCGATCCCCGGAGCCCTCACCGTCTGCCCTACCTGGAGCCCTCACCCTCTCCCATACGCGGAGCACTCACCATCTCCGATCCACGGAGACGTCACCGTCCCCGATACACAGAGCCCTCACCATCTCCCATACCCAGAGCCCTCACCATCTCCCATAACCAGAGACCTCACCGTCTCCCATACCCAGAGCCCACACCATCTCCCATACCCAGAGCGCTCACCGTCTCCAGTATCCAGAGCTCTCAACGTCTCCCAAAGCACTCACCGTCCTGAATGCGCAGAGCCCTCACCGTCACCCATACCCTGAGCACTCACCGTCTCCCATACCCAGAACCCTCACCATCTCCCATACCCGGAGCCCTCACCGGCTCCGATACCCGGAGCCCTGAACGTCTTCGATCCCCGGAGAGCATAACGTCTTCCATACCCGGAGCCTTCACTGCCCCCCAGACACGGACCACTCAAAATCTCCGATACTCAGAGCCCTCACCGTCACTGATTCTCGGAGCCCTCACAGTCTCCCATACACAGAACCCTCACCGTCTCCGATATCCGGAGCCCTCACCATCTCTGATCCCCGGAGCCGTCACTTTTTCCCATACCTGGAGCAGTCACCATCTCTGATCCCCGGAGACCTCACCATCCCCCATACCCAGAGCCCTCACCGTCATCCCTACCCGGAGCCCTCAGTCATCGATCCCCGGAGCCTTCAACGTCTCTGATCCTCAGAGACCTCACTGTCTCCCATAAACAGAGACCTCACCGTCTCCGATACCCGGAGCCCTCACCATCTCTGATCCCCGGAGCCCTCACCGTCCCCCATACCCAGAGCCCTCACCGTCATCCCTACCCGGAGCCCTCAGTCATCGATCCCTGGAGCCTTCAACGTCTCTGATCCTCAGAGACCTCACTGTCTCCCATAAACAGAGACCTCACCATCTCTGATCCCCGGAGCCCTAACCGTCCCCCATACCCAGAGCCCTCACCGTCATCCCTACCCGGAGCCCTCAGTCATCGATCCCCGGAGCCTTCAACGTCTCTGATCCTCAGAGACCTCACTGTCTCCCATAAACAGAGACCTCACCGTCTCCGATACCCGGAGCCCTCACCATCTCTGATCCCCGGAGCCCTCACCACCTCCCATACACAGAGCCCTCACTGTCTCCGATCCCCGGAGACCTCACCGTCTCCAATTCCCAGAGACCTCACCGTCTCGCATATCCGGAGCCCTCACCGTCTCCCATACCTGGAGTCCTCACGGTCTCCCAAACCAGGAGCTCCCACCGTCTCCCATACCCGGAGCCCTCAACGTCTCCCATACCCAGACCCCTCATCGTCTCCGATCCAGAGAGACCTCACCATCTCCCATACCCAGAGACCTCACCGTCTCCCATAAACAGAGCCCTCACCGTCACCTATACCCAGAGCCCTCACTATCTCACATACCCGGAGGCCTCACCATCTTCCATTCCCAGAGCACCCACTGTCTCCCATACCCGGTGCCCTCACCGTCTCCCATACACCAAGCCCTCATCGTATCCCATACCCAGAGCCCTCACCGTCTCCGATCCCCGGAGACCTCACCGTCCCCCATACCCAGAGCACTCACCGTCTCTGATCCATGGAGCCCTCACCGTCTCCCATACCCAGAGCCCTTACCGTCTCACATACCTGGAGCCCTCACCATCTCCCATAACCAGAGTCCTCACCGTCGCCCATACCCGGAGCCCTCACCGTCTACCATACACGGAGACCTCACCGTATCTCATAACCGGAACTATCACCATCTGACATATCAGAGCCCTCACAGTCTCTAATGCATGGAGCCCTCACCATCTCCCATACCCGGAGCCCTCACCATCACCGATTCCCGGAGACCTCACCGTCTCCCATACACAGAGCCCTCACCGTCTCACATAGCCAGATCCCTCACAATCTCCCATACCAGGAGCCCTCACCGTCTCCCATACCAGGAACCCTCACCGTCTTCCATACCGGGAGCCCTCACCGTCTCCTATACCCGGAGCCCTCACCATCTCCCATACCCTGACCCCTCACCGTCTCAAATATGCAGAGCCGTCACTGTCTCCCATAGCCAGAGCACTCACCGTCTCCCATACCCAGAGACCACACTGTCTCCCATACCCAGAGACATCACAGTCTTCAATCCCTGCAGCCCTCACTGTCTCCAATTCCCGGAGCCCTCACCGTCTCCCATACGCAGAGTCATCAATGTCACCCACACCCAAAGACCTCACCGTCTCTGATACCCGAAGTCCTCATAGTCTCCGATACCTGGAGCCCTCAACGTCTCTGATCCCCGGAGCCCTCACCGTCTTCCACAAACAGAGCACTCAATGTCTCCGATACCCGGAGCCGACACCATGTCTTATCCCCGGAGCCCTCACCTTCTCCCATACCCAGAGCCCTCACCATCTCTTATACATGTGGCCCTCACCGTCTCCCATACGCAAAGCCCTCACCGTCTCCAATTTCCGGAGCCCTCACCATCTCCCATATCGGGATCCCTCACCATCTCCCATACCCGGAGCCCTGAAGGTCTCCGATCCACGGAGCCCATATCGTCTTCCATACCCGGAGACTTCACTGTCCCCCAGACACGGTGCCCTCACAATCACCGATACTCGGAGCCCTTGGTGTCTCCCATAACCAGAGCCCTCACAGTCTCGCATATCCGTAGACCCCACCGTCTCCCATACTTGGAGTCCTCATGGTCTCCCTTACCTGGAGCCCTCACCGTCTCCCATACCCGGAGTCCTCACCGTCCCCCATACCCAGAGCCCTCACCGTCTCACATACCCGGAGCCCTCACCGTCTTCCATTCCCGGACCACCCACTGTCTCCCATACCCGGTGCCCTCACCGTCTCCCATACACCGAGCCCTCATCGTATCCCATACCCAGAGCCCTCACCGTCTCCGATCCCCGGAGACCTCACCGTCTCCCATACCCAGAGTCCTCACCGTCGCCCATACCCGGAGCCCTCACCGTCTACCATACACGGAGACCTCACCGTATCTCATAACCGGAACTATCACCATCTGACAAATCAGAGCCCTCTCAGTCTCTAATATATGGAGCCCTCACCATCTCCCATACCCGGAGCCCTCACCATCACCGATTCCCGGAGACCTCACCGTCTCCCATACACAGAGCCCTCACCGTCTCACATAACCGGAGCCCTCATCATCACCCATTCCCGAAGCGCTCACCCTCTCACGTTCTCGGAGCCCTCACCTTCTTCCATATCCGGAGCACCCACAATCTCCCATACCCGGAGCCCTCACCATCTCCCATACCCTGAGCCCTCACCGTCCACCATACCCTGAGCCCTCACCGTCTCCGATCCACGGAGCCCTCATCGTCTCCCATACCCAGAGCCCTCAACGCCCCACATACACGGAGCCCTCACTATGTCCCATACCAGAGCCCTCACTGTCTCCAATGCGCAGAGCCTTCACCGTCTCCCAAACCCAAAGCACTCACCGCCTCCAATGCGCAGAGCCCTCACCGTCTCCCATACCCAGAGCGCACACCATCTCCATACCGAGAGCTCTCAATGTCTCCCATACACAGAGCCCTTACCGTCTCACATACACGGACCACCCACCGTCTCCCATACCCAGAGACCTCACAGTCCCCCATATGCGGAGACCTCACCATCTCCCATACCCAGAGCCCTCACCGTCTCCCCTACCCAGAGCCCTAACCATCTCCGATACCCGGAGCCCTCAGTCATCGATCCCTGGAGCCTTGAACGTCTCTGATCCTCGGAGACCTCACTGTCTCCCATAAACTGAGCACTCACCGTCTCCGATACCCGGAGCCCTCACCATCTAAGAACAATGGAGCCCTCACCGCCTCCCATACACAGAGTCCTCACCGTCTCCGATCCCCGGAGACCTCACCGTCTCCAATTCCCAGAGACCTCACCGTCTCACATATCCGGAGCCCCCACCGTCTCCCATACCTGGAGTCCTCATGGTCTCCCATACCTGGAGATCCCACCGTCTCCCATACCCAGAGACCTCACCGTCCCACATACCCGGAGCCCTCACCATGTCCCGTACCAGAGCCCTCACTGTCTCCATTGCGCAGAGCCTTCACCGTCTCCCAAACACAAAGCACTCATGGTCTCCAATGCGCAGAGCCCTCACCGTCTCCCATACCCAATGCGCTCACCGTCTCCCATACGCAGAGCACACACCATCTCCATACCGAGAGCTCTCAACGTCTCCCATACCTATAGTCCTTACCATCTCCCATACCCAGAGTCCTCAACGTCTCGCATACCCGGAGCCCTCACCGTCTACCATACACGAACCACCCACCGTTTTCCATACCCAGAGCCCTCACTGTTTCCCAAACACAGAGCCCTCTCAGTCTCCCATACCCGGAGGCCTCACCATCTCTGATCCCCTGAGGCCTCACCGTCTCCCATACACAGAGCCCTCAATGTCTCCAATTGCCAGAGCCATCACCGCCTCGCATATCCGTAGCCCCCACCGTCTCCCATACTCGGAGTCCTCATGGTCTGCCATACCTGGAGCCCACACTGTCTCGCATACCCGGAGCCCTCACCTTCCCCCGTACCCAGAGCCCTCACCGTCCACTATACCCAGAGCCCACACCATCTCCGATCCACGGAGCCCTCACAGTCTCACATACCCAGAGCCCTCACCGTCTCCCATACCCAGAGCACTCACCGTCACCTATACCCTGAGCACTCACCGTCTCCCATACCCAGAGCCGTCATCATCTCCCATTCCCGGAGCCCTCACCCTCTCCCATACCCGGAGCCCTCACCCTCTTCCATACCCGGAGCACCACCGTCTCCCATACCCGGAGCCCTCACCGTCTCCCATCCACGGAGCACTCACTTTCTCCCATACCCAGAGCCCTCACCGTCTCCTGTCACCAGAGCCCTCATCGTCCATCATACCCAGAGTCCTCACCATCTCCGATCCACGGAGCCCTCTTTGTCTCTCATACCCCGAGCCCTCACCGTCCCACATACACGGAGCACTCACCATGTCCCATACCAGAGCCCTCACTGTCTCCAATGCGCAGAACCTTTCCCGTCTCCCAGACCCAAAGCACTCACCGTCTCCAATGTGCAGAGCCCTCACCGTCTCCCATACCCAGAGCGCACCCCATCTCCATACCGAGAGCTCTCAATGTCTCCCATACACAGAGCCCTTACCGTCTCACATACCCAGAGTCCTCAACGCCTCGCATACCCGGAGCCCTCACCATCTACCATACATGGACCACCCACCATCTTCCATACCCAGAGCCCTCACTGTTTTCCATACACAGAGCCCTCTCAGTCTCCGATACCCGGAGCCCTCACCATCTCTGTTCCCCTGAGGCCTCACCGTCTCCCATACACAGAGCCCTCAACGTCTCCAATTCCCAGAGCCATCACCGCCTCGCATTTCCGTAGCCACCACCGTCTCCCATACTTTGAGTCCTCATGGTCTCCCATACCTGGAGCCCTCACCGTCTCGCATACTGGAGCCCTCACCTTCCCTCGTACCCAGAGCCCTCACCGTCCCCTATACCCAGAGCCCACACCATCTCCTATCCACGGAGCCCTTACCGTCTCACATACCCAGAGCCCTCACCGTCTCCCATACCCAGAGCCCTCACCGTCACCTATACCCAGAGCACTCACCGTCTCACATACCGGCGTCCTCATCATCTCCCATTCCCGGAGCCCTCACCCTCTCCCATTCCCGGAGCCCTCACGCTCTTCCATACGAGGAGCACCACTGTCTTCCATACCCAGAGCCCTCATCCTCTCCCATACCCGGAGCCCTCACCCTCTTCCATACCCGGAGCACCACCGTCTCCCATTCCCGGAGCCCTCACCGTCTCCCATACCCGGAGCCCTCATCATCTCCCATTCCCGGAGTCCTCACCCTCTCCCATACCCGGAGCCCTCACCCTCTCCCATACCCGGAGCCCTCACCCTCTCCCATACCCGGAGCCCTCACCCTCTTCCATACACGGAGCCCTCACCGTCTCCCATACCCAGAGCCCTCACCGTCTCCAGTCCATGGTGCCCTCACCGTCTGCCATACCCAGAGCCCTCACCGTCCCACATACCTGGAGCCCTCACCATGTCCCATACCAGAGCCCTCACTGTCTCCAATGCGCATAGCCTTCACCGTCTCCCAAACCCAAAGCACCTACCATCTCCAATGCGCACAACCCTCACAGTCTCCCATACCCAGAGCGCACACCATCTCCATACCGAGAGCTCTCAACGTCTCCCATACCTGGAGCCCTTACCATCCCCAATACCCAGAGCCCTCACCGTCTCACATACCCGGAGACCTCACTGTCTACCATAGACGGAACACCCACCGTCTTCCATACACAGAGCCCTGACTGTTTCCCATACACAGAGCCCTCTACGTCTCCGATACCCGGAGCCCTCACCCTCTCTGATCCTCAGAGCCCTCTCCGTCTCCCATACGCTGAGCCGTCTCCATCTCCCATACCCGGAGCACTCACTATAACTGATCTCCGGAGCCCTCACCGTCTCCCATACACAGAGACCTCACCGTATCCCATAGCCTGCACTCTCACGGTCTGACATATCAGAGACTTCTCAGTCTCTAATACACGGAGCACTCACCACCTCCCATACACAGAGCCCTCACCGTCTCCCATACCGGGAGCCCTCACCGTCTTCCATACCGGGAGCCCTCACCATCTCCTATACCCGGAGACATCACCATCTCCCATACCCGGAGACCTCACCGTCTCCCATACCCGGAGACCTCATCATCTCCCATACCCGGAGCACTCACCATCTCCCATAACCAGACACATCACCGTCTCCGATCCACGGAGCCCTCACCGTCTCCCAACCAAGGAGCCCTCACCATCTCCCATACCCAGAGCCCTCACCGTCTCACATAGCCAGAGCTCTCAATGTCTCACATAACCACAGCACACACCGTCTCCAATCCCCGGAGTCCTCACCGTTTCCCATACCCGGAGCCCTCACCATCTCTTATACATGCGGCTCTCACCGTCTCCCATACGCAGAGCCCTCACCATCGCCAATTTCCAGAGCCTTCACCATTTCCCATGCCGGAGTCCCTCACCATCTCCCATATCTTAGCCCTGAATGTCTCCGATCACCGGAGCCCATACTGTCTTCCATACCCGGTGCCTTCACTGTCCCCCAGACACGGAGCCCTCACCTTCTCCCATACACAGACCCCTGACTGTCTCCAATATTCAGAGCCCTCACCGTCCCCCATCCACGGAGACCTCACCGTCTCGCATATCCGTTGCCCCCACCGTCTCCCATACTTGGAGTCCTCATGGTCTCCCCTACCTGGAGCCCTCATCGTCTCCCATACCAGGAGCCCTAACTGTCCCCCATACCCAGAGCCCTCACCATCTCCGATCCACGGAGCACTCACCGTTTCCCATACCCAGAGCCCTCACCGTCTCCCATAACCAGAGCCCTCATCGTCACCTTTACCCAAAGCCCTCACCGTCTCACATACCCGGAGCCCTCATCGTCTCCCATTCCCGGAGAACTCACCCTCTCCCATTCCCGGAGCCCTCACCTTCTTCCATACCCGGAGCACCCACCGTTTCCCATACCCGGAGCCCTCACCCACTCCCATACACGGTGCCCTCACCTTCTCCCATATGCAGATCCCTAACCGTCTCCAGTCCCCGGAGCCCTCACCGTACACCATACCCAGAGCCCTCACTGTCTCCGATCCATGAAGCCCTCACCGTCTCCCATACCCAGAGCCCTCACCGTCTCCCATACCCAAAGCACTCACCGTCCCGAATGCGCAGAGCCCTCACCGTCACCCAGACCCTGAGCACTCACCGTCTCCCATACCCAGAACGCTCACCATCTCCCATACCCGGAGCCCTCACCGGCTCCGATACCCGGAGCCCTGAACGTCTTCGATCCCCAGAGTGCATAACGTCTTCCATACCCGGAGCCTTCACTGCCCCCCAGACACGGACCCCTCAAAATCTCCAATACTCAGAGCCGTCACTGATTCTCGGAGCCCTCACAGTCTCCCATACACAGAATCCTCACCGTCTCCGATACCCGGAGCCCTTACCATCTCTGATCCCCGGAGCCGTCACTTTTTCCCATACCTGGAGCACTCACCGTCTCTGATCCCCGGAGACCTCACCGTCCCCCATACCCAGAGCCCTCACCGTCATCCCTACCCGGAGCCCTCAGTCATCGATCCCCGGAGCCTTCAACGTCTCTGATCCTCAAAGACCTCACTGTCTCCCATAAACAGAGACCTCACCGTCTCCGATACCCGGAGCCCTCACCATCTCTGATCCCCGGAGCCCTCACCGCCTCCCATACACAGAGCACTCACCGTCTCCGATCCCCGGAGACCTCACCGTCTCCAATTCCCAGAGACCTCACCGTCTTGCATATCCAGAGCCCTCACCGTCTCCCATACCTGGAGTCCTCATGGTCTCCCACACCTGGAGCTCCCACCGTCTCCCATACCCAGAACCCTCAACGTCTCCCATACCCAGACCCCTCACCGTCTTCGATCCAGGGAGACCTCACCGTCTCCCATACCCAGAGACCTCACCGTCTCCCATAAACAGAGCCCTCACCGTCACCTATACGCAGAGCCCTCACCATCTCACATACCCGGAGGCCTCACCATCTTCCATTCCCAGAGCACCCACTGTCTCCCATACCCGGTGCCCTCACCGTCTCCCATACACTGAGCCCTCATCGTATCCCATACCCAGAGCCCTCACTGTCTCCGATCCCCGGAGACCTCACCGTCCCCCATACCCGGAGCACTCAGCGTCTCTGATCCATGGAGCTCTCACCGTCTCCCATACCCAGAGCCCTTACCGTCTCACATACCTGGAGCCCTCACCGTCTCCCATAACCAGAGTCCTCACCGTCGCCCATACCCGGAGCCCTCACCGTCTACCATACACGGAGACCTCACCGTATCTCATAACCGGAACTATCACCATCTGACATATCAGAGCCCTCTCAGTCTCTAATACATGGAGCCCTCACCATCTCCCATACCCGAAGTCCTCACCATCACCGATTCCCGGAGACGTCACCGTCTCCCATACACAGAGCCCTCACCGTCTCACATAGCCAGATCCCTCACAATCTCCCATACCAGGAGCCCTCACAGTCTCCCATACCAGGAACCCTCACCGTCTTCCATACCGGGAGCCCTCACCGTCTCCTATACCCGGAGCCCTCACCATCTCTCATAACTGGAGCCCTCACCGTCTCCCATACCCAGAGACCTCACCGTCTCCCATACCCTGACCCCTCACCGTCTCAAATATGCAGAGCCGTCACTGTCTCCCATAGCCAGAGCACTCACCGTCTCCCATACCCAGAGACCACACTGTCTCCCATACCCAGAGACATCACAGTCTTCAATCCCTGCAGCCCTCACTGTCTCCAATTCCCGGAGACCTCACCGTCTCCCATACGCAGAGTCATCAACGTCACCCACACCCAAAGACCTCACCATCTCTGATACCCCAAGTCCTCATAGTCTCCGATACCTGGAGCCCTCAACGTCTCTGATCCCCGGAGCCCTCACCGTCTTCCACAAACAGAGCACTCAATGTCTCCGATACCCGGAGCCGTCACCATGTCTTATCCGCGGAGCCCACACCTTCTCCCATACCCGGAGCCTCACCATCTCTTATACATGTGGCCCTCACCGTCTCCCATACGCAGAGCCCTCACCGTCTCCAATTTCCGGAGCCCTCACCATCTCCCATATCGGGATCCCTCACCATCTCCCATACCCGGAGCCCTGAAGGTCTCCGACCCACGGAGCCCATATCGTCTTCCATACCCGGAGACTTCACTGTGCCCCAGACACAGTGCCCTCACAATCTCCGATACTCGGAGCCCTTGGTGTCTCCCATCCCCGGAGCCCTCACCGTCTCCGATCCACAGAGCGCTCACCGTCTCCCATAACCAGAGCCCTCACAGTCTCGCATATCTGTAGACCCCACCGTCTCCCATACTTGGAGTCCTCATGGTCTCCCTTACCTGGAGCCCTCACCGTCTCCCATAACCAGAGCCCTCACAGTCTCGCATATCTGTAGACCCCACCGTCTCCCATACTTGGAGTCCTCATGGTCTCCCTTACCTGGAGCCCTCACCGTCTCCCATACCCAGAGTCCTCACCATCCCCCATACCCAGAGCCCTCACCGTCTCTGATCCACGGAGCCCTCACCATCTCCCATACCCAGAGCCCTCACCGTCTCACATACCTGGAGCCCTCACCGTCTTCCATTCCTGGAGCACCCACTGTCTCCCATACCCGGTGCCCTCACCGTCTCCCATACACCGAGCCCTCATCGTATCCCATAACCAGAGCCCTCACCGTCTCCGATCCCTGGAGACCTCACCGTCCCCCATACCCAGAGCACTCACCGTCTCTGATCCATGGAGCCCTCACCGTCTCCCATACCCAGAGCCCTTACCGTCTCACACACCTGGAGCCCTCACCGTCTCCCATAACCAGAGTCCTCACCTTCGCCCATAACCGGAGCCCTCACCGTCTCCCATACACGGAGACCTCACCGTATCTCATAACCAGAACTATCACCATCTGACAAATCAGAGCCCTCACAGTCTCTAATACATGGAGCCCTCACCATCTCCCATACCCGGAGCCCTCACCATCACCGATTCCCGGAGACCTCACCATCTCCCATAACCGGAGCCCTCATCATCACCCATTCCCGAAGCGCTCACCCCCTCACATTCTCGGAGCCCTCACCTTCTTCCATATCCGGAGCACCCACAATCTCCCATACCCGGAGCCCTCACCATCTCCCATACTCTGAGCCCTCACCGTCCACCATACCCAGAGCCCTCACCGTCTCTGATCCACGGAGCCCTCATGGTCTCCCATACCCAGAGCCCTCACCGCCCCACATACATGGAGCCCTCACCATGTCCCATACCAGAGCCCTCACTGTCTCCAATGCGCAGAGCCTTCACAGTCTCCCAAACCCAAAGCACTCACCGCCTCCAATGCGCAGAGCCCTCACCGTCTCCCATACCCAGAGCGCACACCATCTCCATACCGAGAGCTCTCAATGTCTCCCATACACAGAGCCCTTACCGTCTCACATACACGGACCACCCACCGTCTCTCATACCCAGAGACCTCACAGTCCCCCATAAGCGGAGACCTCACCATCTCCCATACCCAGAGCCCTCACCGTCTCCCCTACCCAGAGCCCTAACCATCTCCGATACCCGGAGCCCTCAGTCATCGATCCCTGGAGCCTTGAACGTCTCTGATCCTCGGAGACCTCACTGTCTCCCATAAACAGAGCACTCACCGTCTCCGATACCCGGAGCCCTCACCATCTCTGAGCCACGGAGCCCTCACCGCCTCCCATACACAGAGCCCTCACCGTCTCCGATCCCCGGAGACCTCACCGTCTCCAATTCCCAGAGACCTCACCGTCTCACATATCCGGAGCCCCCACCGTCTCCCATACCTGGAGTCCTCACGGTCTCCCATACCTGGAGATCCCACCGTCTCCCATACCCAGAGACCTCACCGTCCCACATACCCGGAGCCCTCCCCATGTCCAGTACCAGAGCCCTCACTGTCTCCATTGCGCAGAGCCTTCACCGTCTCCCAAACCCAAAGCACTCACGGTCTCCAATGCGCAGACCCCTCACCGTCTCCCATACCCAATGCGCTCACCGTCTCCCATACGCAGAGCGCACACCATCTCCATACCGAGAGCTCTCAACGTCTCCCATACCTAGAGTCCTTACCATCTCCCATACCCAGAGTCCTCAACGTCTCGCATACCCGGAGCCCTCACCGTCTACCATACACGAACCACCCACCGTTTTCCATACCCAGAGCCCTCACTGTTTCCCAAACACAGAGCCCTCTCAGTCTCCGATACCCGGAGCCCTCACCATCTCTGATCCCCTGAGGCCTCACCGCCTCCCATACACAGAGCCCTCAATGTCTCCAATTGCCAGAGCCATCACCGCCTCGCATATCCGTAGCCCCCACCGTCTCCCATACTTGGAGTCCTCATGGTCTCCCATACCTGGAGCCCACACTGTCTCGCATACCCGGAGCCCTCACCTTCCCCCGTACCCAGAGCCCTCACCGTCCACTATACCCAGAGCCCACACCGTCTCCGATCCATGGAGCCCTCACAGTCTCACGTACCCAGAGCCCTCACCATCTCCCATACCCAGAGCACTCACCGTCACCTATACCCTGAGCACTCACCGTCTCACATACCCAGAGCCGTCATCATCTCCCATTCCCGGAGCCTTCACCCTCTCCCATACCCGGAGCCCTCACCCTCTTCCATACCCGGAGCACCACCGTCTCCCATACCCGGAGCCCTCACTGTCCACCATACCCAGAGCCCTCACCGTCTCCGATCCACGGAGCCCTCATCATCTCCCATACACAGAGCCCTCACCATGTCCCATACCAAACCCTCACTGTCTCCAATGCGCAGAGCCTTCACCGTCTCCCAAACCCAAAGCACTCACCGCCTCCAATGCGCAGAGCCCTCACCGTCTCCCATACCCAGAGCGCACAACATCTCCATATCGAGAGCTCTCAATGTCTCCCATACACAGAGCCCTTACCGTCTCACATACATGGACCACCCTCCGTCTCCCATACCCAGAGCCCTCACCGTCCCTCATATGCGGAGACCTCACCATCTCCAATACCCAGAGCCCTCATTGTTTCCATTCTCCGGAGCCCTCACCGTCTCCGATCCACGGAGACCTCACCGTCTCCCATACCCAGAGCCCTCACCGTCTCCCCTACCCAGAGCCCTAACCATCTCCGATACCCGGAGACCTCAGTCATCGATCCCTGGAGCCTTCAACGTCTCTGATCCTCGGAGACCTCACTGTCTCTCATAAACAGAGCACTCACCGTCTCTGATACCCGGAGCCCTCACCATCTCTGTACCACGGAGCCCTCACCGCCTCCCATACACAGAGCCCTCACCGTCTCCGATCCCCGGAGACCTCACTGTCTCCAATTCCCAGAGACCTCACCGTCTCACATATCCGGAGCCCCCACCGTCTCCCATACCTGGAGTCCTCATGGTCTCCCATACCTGGAGATCCCACCGTCTCCCATACCCAGAGCCCTCACCGTCTCCGATCCATGGAACCCTCACCGTCTCCCACACCCAGAGCCCTCACCGTCTCACATACCCGGAGCCCTCACCATCTCCATTTCCCGGAGCCCTCACCGTCCACCATACCCAGAGCCCTCACTGTCTCCGATCCATGGAGCCCTCACCATCTCCCACTCCCATACCTGGAGTCCTCATGGTCTCCCATACCTGGAGCTCCCACCATCTCCCATACAGGGAGCCCTAAACGTCTCCCGTACCCAGAGCCCTCACCGTCTCCGATCCACGGAGCCCTCACCGTCTCCGTTACCCAGAGACATCACCGTCTCCCATACCCAGAGCCCTCACCATCACCTATACCCAGAGCCCTCACTGTCTCCGATCCATGGAGCCCTCACCATCTCCCACTCCCGGAGCCCGCACCGTCCACCATACCCAGAGCCCTCACCGTCTCCGATCCATGGAGCCCTCACCGTCTCCCATATTCGGAGACCTCACCGTTCCACATACCGAGAGCCCTCACCATGTCCCGTCCCAGAGCCCTCACTGTCTCCATTGCGCAGAGCCTTCACCGTCTCCCAAACCCAAAGCACTCACAGTCTCTAATGCGCAGAGCCCTCACCGTCTCCCATACCCAATGCGCTCACCGTCTCCCATATGCAGAGCACACACCACATCCATACCGAGATCTCTCAACGTCTCCCATACCTAGCGTCCTTACGATCTCCCATACCCAGAGTCCTCAACGTCTTGCATACCCGGAGTCCTCACCGTCTACCATATACGAACCACCCACTGTTTTCCATACCCAGAGCCCTGACTTTTTCCCAAACACAGAGCCCTCTCAGTCTCTGATACCCGGAGCCCTCACCATCTCTGATCCCCTGAGGCCTCACCGTCTCCCATACACAGAGCCCTCAACGTCTCCAATTCCCAGAGCCATCCCCGCCTCGCATATCCGTAGCCCCCACCGTCTCCCATACTTGGAGTCCTCATGGTCTCCCATACCTGGAGGCCACACTGTTTCGCATACCCGGAGCCCTCACCTTCCCCCGTACCCAGAGCTCTCACCGTCCACTATACCCAGAGCCCACACCGTCTCCGATCCACGGAGCCCTCAGTCTCACATTCCCAGAGCCCTCACCGTCTCCCATTCCCAGAGCACTCACCGTCACCTATACCCTGAGCACTCACCATCTCACATACCCGGAGCCGTCATCATCTCCCATTCCTGGAGCCCTCACCCTCTCCCATACCCGGAGCCCTCACCCTCTTCCATACCCGGAGCACCACCGTCTCCCATACCCGGAGTCCTCACCGTCTCCCATCCACTGAGCACTCACTTTCTCCCATACCCAGAGCCCTCACCGTCTCCTGTCACCAGAGCCCTCACCGTCCACCATACCCAGAGCCCTCACCATCTCCGATCCACGGAGCCCTCTTTGTCTCTCATACCCAGAGCCCTCACCGTCCCACATACATGGAGCTCTCACCATGTCCCATACCAGAGCCCTCACTGTCTCCAATGCGCAGAAACTTCACCTTCTCCCAAACCCAAAGCACTCACCTTCTCCAATGCGCAGAGCCCTCACCGTCTCCCATACCCAGAGCGCACACCATCTCCATACCGAGAACTCTCAATGTCTCCCATACACATAGCAATTAACGTCTCACATACATGGACAACCCACCGTCTCCCATACCCAGAGCCCTCACCGCCCCCATATGCGGAGACGTCACCGTCTCCCATACCCAGAGCCCTAATCGTCTGCCATCCCCGGAGACCTCACCGTCCCCCATACGCGGTGACCTCGCCCTCTCCCATAGCCAGAGCCCTCACTGTTTCCAGTCTCCGGAGCCCTCACCGTCTCTGATCCACGGAGACCTCACCGTCTCCCATACCCAGAACCCTCACCGTCTCCCCAACCCAGAGCCCTCACCATCTCCGATACCTGGAGCCCTCAGTCTTCGATCCCTGGAGCCTTCAACGTCTCTGATCCTCGGAGACCTCACTGTCTCCCAAAAACAGAGCCCTCACCGTCTCCGATACCCGGAGCCCTCACCATCTCTGATCCACGGAGCCCTCACCTCCTCCCATACACAGAGCCCTCACCGTCTCCGATCCCCGGAGACCTCACCATCTCCAATTCCCAGAGACCTCACCGTCTCGCATATCAGGAGCGCCCACCGTCTCCCATACCTGGAGTCCTAACGGTCTCCCATACCTGGAGCTCCCACCGTCTCCCATATCGGGAGCCCTAAACGTCTCCCATACCCAGAGCCCTCACCGTCTCCGATCCACGGAGCCCTCACCGTCTCCCATACCCAGAGACCTCAACGTCTCCCATACCCAGAGCCCTCACCGTCATCTATATCCAGAGCCCTCACCGTCTCACATACCCGGAGCCCTCAACATCTCCCATTCCCGGAGCCCTCACCCTCTCCCATACCCGGACCCCTCACACTCTTTCATACCCGGAGCACCCACTGTCTCCCATACCCGGAGCCCTCACCATCTCCCATACACCGAGCCCTCACCGTATCCCATACCCAGAGCCCTCACCATCTCCGATCCCCTGGAGGCCTCACCATCCCCCGTACCCAGAGCCCTCAGCATCTCTGATCCATGGAGCCCTCAATGTCTCCCATACCCAGAGCCTTTACCGTCTCACATACCCGGAGCCCTCACCATCTCCCATACCCGGAGCCCTCACCGTCTACCATACATGGAGACCTCACCGTATCTCATTCCCGGAACTATCACCGTCTGACATATCGGAGCCCTCTCAGTCTCTAATACATGGAGCCCACACCGTCTCCCATACCCGGAGACAACACCGTCTGCCATACCCTGACCCCTGACCATCTCAAATATGCAGAGCCGTCACCGTCTCCCATAGCCAGAGCACTCACCGTCTCCCATACCCAGAGCCCACACCATCTCCCTTACCCAGAGACCTCACAGTCTTCAATCCCCACAGCCCTCACCGTCTCCAATTCCCGGAGCCCTCACCGTCTCCCATACGCAGAGTCATCAATGTCACCCACACCCATAGCCCTCACCGTCTCTGATACCCGAAGGCCTCACAGTCTCCAAAATCCGGAGACCTCAACATCTCTGATCCCCGGAGCCCTCACCGTCTCCCATACCCGGAGACAACACCGTCTGCCATACCCTGACCCCTCACCATCTCAAATATGCAGAGCCGTCACCGTCTCCCATAGCCAGAGCACTCACCGTCTCCCATACCCAGAGCCCACACCATCTCCCTTACCCAGAGACCTCACAGTCTTCAATCCCCGCAGCCCTCACCGTCTCCAATTCCCAGAGCCCTCACCGTCTCCCATACGCAGAGTCATTAATGTCACCCACACCCAAAGCCCTCACCGTCTCTGATACCCGAAGGCCTCACAGTCTCCAAAATCCGGAGACCTCAACATCTCTGATCCCCGGAGCCCTCACCGTCTCCCATAAACAGAGCACTCAATGTCTCCAATACCCGGAGCACTCACCATGTCTTATACATGTGGCCCTCACCGTCTCCCATACGCAGAGCCCTCACCGTCTCCAATTTCCGGAGCCCTCACCATCTCCCATACCGGGAGCCCTCACCATCTCCCATACCCGGAGCCCTGAATGTCTCCGATCCCCGGAGCCCATACCGTCTTCCATACCCGGAGCCTTCACTGTCCCCCAGACACAGAGCCCTCACAATCTCCGATACTCGGAGTCCTCACCGTCCCCCATCTCCGGAGCCCTCACCGTCTCCGATCCACGGAGCCCTCACCGTCTCCCATACCCAGAGCCCTCACAGTCTCGCATATCCGTAGCCCCCACCGTCTCCCATATTTGGAGTCCTCATGGTCTCCCCTAACTGGAGACCTCACGGTCTCCCATACCCGGAGCCCTCACCGTCCCCCATACCCAGAGCCCTCACCATCTCCAATCCACCGAGCACTCACCGTCTCCCATAACCAGAACCCTCACCGTCTCCCATAAACAGAGACCTCACCGTCATTTTTACCCAGAGTCCTCACTGTCTCACATACCCGGAGCCCTCAGCATCTCCCATTCGCGGAGCCCTCACCCTCTCCCATACCCGGAGCCCTCACCTTCTTCCATACCCGGAGAACCCACCGTCTCCCATACCCGGAGCCCTCACCATCTCCCATACACGGAGACCTCACCGTCTCCCATTCCCAAAGCCCTCACCGTCTCCGGTCCCCGGAGCCCTCACCGTCCACCATACCCAGAGCCCTCACCGTCTCCGATCCATGGAGCCCTCACCATCTCCCATACCCAGAGCCCTCACTGTCCCACATACCCGGAGCCCTCACCCTCTCCCATACCCGGACCCGCACCCTCTTCCATACCCGGAGAACCACCATCTCCCATACCCGGAGCCCTCACCGTCTCCCATACACGGAGCACTCATCGTCTCCCATACCCAGAGCCCTCACTGTCTCCGGTCCCCGGAGACCTCACTGTCCACCATACCCAGAGCCCTCACCGTCTCCGATCCACGGAGCCCTCATCGTCTCCCATACCCAGAGTCCTCACCGTCCCACATACAGGGAGCCCTCACCATGTCTCATACCAGAGCCCTCAAAGTCTCCAATGCGCAGAGCCTTCACCATCTCCCAAACCCAAAGCACTCACCGTCTCCAATGCGCAGAGCCCTCACCGTCTCCCATACCCAGATCGCACAACATCTCCATACCGAGAGCTCTCAATGTCTCCCAATGACAGAGCCCTTACCGTCTCACATACACGGACCACCCACCGTCTCCCATACCCAGAGCGCACACCATCTCCATACTGCGAGCTCTCAATGTCTCCCATATACAGAGCCCTTACCGTCTCTCATACACAGACCACCCACCGTCTCCCAAACCCAGAGCCCTCACCGTCCCCCAAATGCAGAGACCTCACCGTCTCCAATTCCCGGAGCCCTCATTGTTTCCAGTCTCCGGAGCCCTCACCGTCTCCGATCCACAGAGACCTCACCGTCTCCGATACCCAGAGCCCTCACCGTCTCCCCTACCCAGAGCCCTAACCATCTCCGAAACCCGGAGCCTTCAGTCATCGAACCCTGGAGCCTTCAACGTCTCTGATCCTCGGAGACCTCACTGTCTCCCATAAACAGAGCCCTCACCGTCTCCGATACCCGGAGCCCTCACCATCTCTGATCCACGGAGACCTCACCGCCTCCCATACACAGAGCCCTCACCGTCTCCGATCCCTGGAGACCTCACCATCTCCAATCGATGAGGCCTCACCGTCTCCCATACCCAGAGCCCTCACCATCTCCGATCCATGGAGCCCTCACCGTCTCCCATACCCAGAGACCTTACCGTCTCACATACCCGGAGCCCTCACCATCTCCCATTCCCGGAGCCCTCACTGTCCACCATACCCAGATCCCTCACCGTCTCCGATCCATGGAGCCCTCACCGTCTCCCATACCAGGAGCCCTCACCGGCCCACATACCCGGAGCCCTCACCATGTCCCGTACCAGAGCCCTCACTGTCTCCATTGCGTAGAGCACTCACCATCTCCCAAACCGAAAGCACTCACAGTCTCCAATGCACAGAGCGCTCACCGTCTACCATACCCAATGCGCTCTCCGTCTCCCATACCCAGAGCACACACCATCTCCATACCGAGAGCTCTCAATGTCTCCCATAGACAGAGCCCTTACCGTCTCACATACCCAGATTCCTCAAAGTCTCGCATACCCGGAGCCCTCACCATCTACCATACACGGACCACCCACCGTCTTCCATACCCAGAGCACTCACCGTCACCTATACCCAGAGCCCTCACCGTCTCCCATACCCGGAGCCTTCATCATCTCCCATTCCCGGAGCCCTCACCCTCTCCCATACCCGGAGCCCTCACCCACTTCAATACCCGGAACACCACCGTATCCCATTCCCGGAGCCCTCACCGTCTCCCATACACAGAGCACTCACCGTCTCCCATATGCAGAGGTCTCACCGTCTCCTGTCCCTGGAGACCTCACCGTTGACCATACCCAGAGCCCTCACCATCTCCGATCCATGGAGCCCTCTTCATCTCCCATACCAGGAGGCCTCATCATCTTCCAAATCCGGTGCTATCACTGTCTCTGATACCTGGAGCCCTCACCGTCTCCAATAGCTGGGCCCCTCAACGTCTCCCATACCCAAAGCACTCACCTTCCCCCATACACAGAGCCCTCAGTGTCTCCCATACCCCGAGCACTCACCTTCTCCCATACCCAGAGTCCTCACAGTCTCCCATATCTGGTGGCCTCACCTTCTCCGAACCCGGAGCCCTCACAGTCTCCCAGAAGCGGAGCCGTTACTGTCTCCCATACCCGGAGACCTCACTGTTTCCCATACACAGAGACCTCACCGTCTCCGATCCACAGAGACCTCAGCATCTCCCACACCCGGAGCAGTCACCATCTCCGATCCCTGGAGAACTCACCGTCTCCCATACTCAGAGGACTCAACGTCTCCCATATGCGGAGCCCTCACCATACCCATACCCAGAGCCCTCACCGACTAACATACGTGGATCCCTCACCGTCTCCCACACCCAGAGCCCACACCGGCTCCCATACCCAGAGCCCACACCGTCTCCCATACCCAGAGATCTCACTGTCTCCCATTCCTGGAGCCCTCACCATCTCTGATCCTCGGATCCCTCAATGTCTCCCATACAAGGAGCTCTGACCGTCTACCATACCCGGAGCCCTCACCGTCTCCCATTCCCAGAGCTCTCACCGTCTCCCATACCCAGAGCGCTCACCGTCTCTACTATCTGGAGCACTCACCGTCACCGATTGCCGGAGCCCTCAACATCTCCCATACCAAGAATCTTCACCGTCTCCCACACCCAAAGCCCTCACCGTCTCCGATACTTGGAGCCCTCACAGTTTCTGATAACCAGAACCCTCACCGCCTACCATACACAGAGCACTCACCGTCTCCGATCCCCAGAGCCCTCATTGTCTCCCATAGCTGGAGCCCTCATCATCTCCGATCACTGGAGCCCTCATCGTCTCCCATACCAAGAGCGCTTACCGTCTCCAGAACCCGGAGCCCTCATAGTCTCCAATAGTCAGAGCACTCACCGTCTCCCATACACAGAGGCCTTACCATTTCCGATTCCCGGTCCCCTCACTGTCGTCGGTCCCCAGAGCCCTCACCGTCTCGCATACCCGGAGCATTCACCGTCTCCCATACTCGGAGACCTCTGTGTCTCCCATGCCCTGCGCCCTCACCGTCTCCAATTGCTGGAGCCCTCAAAGTCTCCTATCACTGAAGCCATCACCATCTCACATACCAGTGCCCTCAATATCTCCAATATCCAGAGCGCTCACCGTGTCCTGTTCCCGGAGCCCTCACAATCTCTGATACCCGGAGACCTCAAAGTCTCAGATCCCTGGAGCCCTTACCTTCTCCCATAATTGGAGCATTCACTGTCCCCCATTGCTGGAGCCCTCACCATCTTCCATTCCCGGCGACGTCAGCATCTCCCATACTCAGAGTCCTCACCATCTCCCATACCCGGCACCCTCAGCGTTTCCGTAAGCCGGAGCCATCATCGTCTCTGATCCCCAGAGCCCTCACTATCTCCCATACACCGAGACCTCACTGTCTCTGATAACCGAAGCCCTCACCGTCTCCCATACCCGGAGCCCTCACCATCTCCCATACCCAGAGTCCTCACCCTCTCCAATACCTGGCACCCTCACCATCTCCCATACCCAGAGCCCTCACCATCTCCTATACACGGAGCCCTCACCTTCTCCCATACCCTGAGCCCTCACCGTCTCCCATACCCGGAGCCCTCACCGTCTCCAATACCTGGCACCCTCACCATCTCCCATACCCGGAGGCATCACCATCTCCAATACGCATAGCCCACACCGTCTCCCATAACCAGAGCACACACCGTCTCCCTTACCCAGAGCCCACACCATCTCCCGTAACCAGAGCCCTCACAATCTCACATACCCAGAGACCTCACCATCTCACATACCCGGAGCCCTCACCGTCTCTGATCCTCGGAGCCCTCACCGTCTCCAATACACAGAGCACTCACCGTCTCTGTTTCCTGGAGCCCTCACTGGCTCCCATACACAGAGCCAACACAGTCTTCTGTACAATGAACCCCCACCGTCTACCATACCCGGAGCCCACACCATCTCCCATACACGGAGCTCTCACCGTCTCCCATAGTCGGATCCCTCACCGTCTACCATACTCGGAGCCCCCAACATCTCCCATACCCAGAGAACTCACTGTCTCCCGTACACAGAGCCCTCACCGTCTCTGATTCCCGGAGCCCTCACCGTCTCCCATACACTGAGCCCTCACCGTCTCCCATACCCAGAGCCCTCATCGTCTCCCAGACCCGGAGCCCTTACCGTATCCCATACCCGGAGCTCTCACCATCTCCCAAAGCTGGAGCCCTCACCGTCTCCGATCCCCGGAGCCCTTACCATCGCCCATAAGCAGAGACTTCACTGTCCCCCATACGCGGCGCCCTCACCATCTCTGATCCCCGGAGCCTTCAGCGTCCCCCATAGCCAGGGCCCTCACAGTCCCCCGTACTCGGAGTCCTCACCAGCTCTAATACCCGGAGCCCTCACCGTCTCCGTTTCCAGGAGCCCTCAACGTCTCCCATACCAGGATCCCTCGCCATCTCCCATACACAGAGCCCTCACTGTCTCCCATACCAGGAGCCCTCAACGTCTCCCAAACCCAGAATCTTCACCGTCTCCGATACACGGAGCCCTCACCATCTCCGATCTCCGGAGCCCTCACCGTCTCCCGTACCTGGCACCCTTACTGTCTCCCATACCCAGAGCACTCACCGTCTCCCATACGCGGAGACCTCACTGTCTCCCATGGTTGGACCCCTCACCGTCTACCATACTCCGACCCCTCAACATCTTCCATACCCAGAGCCCTCACTGTCTCCCATACCCTGTGGACTCACCGTCTTACATACCTGTATCTCTAACCGTTCCCCACACGGTCTCCCATACCCAGAGACCTCACCGTCTCCAATACCGAGTGATCTCAACCTCTCACATGCCGAGAGACCTCACTGTCTCCCATACCCAGAGCGCTCACTGACTCCAGTTCCTGGAGCCGTCATAGTCTCCAATACCCGGAGACATCAACGTCTCCCATACCCAGAGCCCTCACTGTTTCCGATACCCATATTCCTCACCGTCTCCCATACCCAGAGTCCTCAACGTGTCCCATTCATGGTGGCCTCAACGTCTCCGATTCCCGGAGCCCTCACCATCTCCAATACGCATAGCCCTCACCGTCTCCCATAACCAGAGCCCTCACCGTCTCCCATAACCAGAGCACACAAGTCTCCCATATCCAGACCTCACCGTCTCCCATAGCTGGACCCCTCAATGTCTCCCATACCCAGAGCACTCACATTCTCCTACGCGGAGCCCTCAGCGTCTCTGATCCGCGGAGACCTCAATGTACCCCATAGCCGGGGCCCTCACTGGTTCTAATAACCGGAGACCTCACTGTCTCCGATTACAGGAGCCCTCACCATCTCCCATACCCGGAGCCCTCACCGTCTCCCATACCAAGAGACCTCACCGTCTCCCATACCAGGAGACCTCACCGTCTCCCATACCAGGAGGCCTCATCATCTCCCAAATCCGGTGCTATCACTGTCTCTGATACCTGGAGCCCTCACCGTCTCCAATAGCTGGGCCCCTCAACGTCTCCCATACCCAAAGCACTCACCTTCCCCCATACACAGAGCCCTCAGTGTCTCCCATACCCCGAGCACTCACCTTCTCCCGTACCCAGAGTCCTCACAGTCTCCCATATCTGGTGGCCTCACCTTCTCCGAACCCGGAGCCCTCACAGTCTCCCAGAAGCGGAGCCGTTACAGTCTCCCATACCCGGAGACCTCACTGTTTCCCATACACTGAGACCTCACCGTCTCCGATCCACAGCGACCTCAGCATCTCCCATACCCGGAGCAGTCACCGTCTCCGATCCCTGGAGAACTCACTGTCTCCCATACTCAGAGGACTCAACGTCTACCATATGCGGAGCCCTCACCATACCCATACCCAGAGCCCTCACCAACTAACATACATGGATCCCTCACCGTCTCCCACACCCAGAGCCCACACCGGCTCCCATACCCAGAGCCCACACCGTCTCCCATACCCAGAGATCTCACTGTCTCCCAATCCTGGAGCCCTCACCATCTCTGATCCTCGGAGCCCTTAATGTCTCCCATACAAGGAGCCCTGACCGTCTACCATACCCGGAGCCCTCACCGTCTCCCATTCCCAGAGCTGTCACCATCTCCCATACCCAGAGCCCTCACCGTCTCTACTATCTGGAGCACTCACCGTCACCGATTGCCGGAGCCCTCATCGTCTCCCATACCAAGAATCTTCACCGTCTCCCACACCCAAAGCCCTCACTGTCTCCGATACTTGGAGCCCTCACAATTTCTGATAACCGGAGCCCTCACCGCCTACCATACACAGAGCACTCACCGTCTCCGATTCCCAGAGCCCTCATTGTCTCCCATAAACTGCGCCCTCACTTTCTCCCATAGCTGGAGCCCTCATCATCTCTGATCACTGGAGCCCTCACCGTCTCCCATACCAAGATCGCTTACCGTCTCCAGTACCCGGAGCCCTCATAGTCTCCAATAGTCGGAGCGCTCACCGTCTCCCATACACAGAGGCCTTACCATTTCCGATTCCCGGTCCCCTCACTGTCGTCGGTCCCCAGAGCCCTCACCGTTTCCCATACACAGAGCCCTCACCGTCTCGCATACCCGGAGCACTCACCGTCTCCCATACTCGGAGACCTCTGTGTCTCCCATGCCCTGCGCCCTCACCGTCTCCAATTGCTGGAGCCCTCAAAGTCTCCTATCACCGAAGCCATCACCATCTCACATACCAGTGCCCTCAATATCTCCAATATCCAGAGCGCTCACCGTGTCCTGTTCCCGGAGCCCTCACAATCTCTGATACCCGGAGACCTCAAAGTCTCAGATCCCTGGAGCCCTTACCTTCTCCCATAATCGGAGCATTCACTGTCCCCCATTGCTGGAGCCCTCACCATCTTCCATTCCCGGAGACGTCACCATCTCCCATACTCAGAATCCTCACCATCTCCCATACCCGGCACCCTCAGCGTTTCCGTAAGCCGGAGCCATCATCGTCTCTGATCCCCAGAGCCCTCACTATCTCCCATACACCGAGACCTCACTGTCTCTGATAACCGAAGCCCTCACCGTCTCCCATACCCGGAGCCCTCACCATCTCCCATACCCAGAGTCCTCACCCTCTCCAATACCTGGCACCCTCACCATCTCCCATACCCAGAGCCCTCACCATCTCCTATACACAGAGCCCTCACCTTCTCCCATACCCTGAGCCCTCACCGTCTCCCATACCCGGAGCCCTCACCGTCTCCCAAACCCAGAGCCCTCACCGTCTCCAATACCTGGCACCCTCACCATCTCCCATACCTGGAGGCCTCACCATCTCCAATACGCATAGTCCACACCGTCTCCCATAACCAGAGCACACACCATCTCCCGTAACCAGAGCCCACACCATCTCCCGTAACCAGAGCCCTCACAATCTCACATACCCAGAGCCCTCACCATCTCACATACCCGGAGCCCTCGCCGTCTCTGATCCTCGGAGCCCTCACCGTCTCCAATACACAGAGCACTCACCGTCTCTGTTTCCTGGAGCCCTCACCGGCTCCCATACACAGAGCCAACACAGTCTCCTGTACAATAACCCCCCACCGTCTACCATACCCGGAGCCCACACCATCTCCCATACACGGAGCTTTCACCGTCTCCCATACCCAGAGGCCTCACCGTCTCCAATACACGGAGACCTCAACCTTTCCCATACCAGGAGTCATCACCGTCTCCCACACCCGAAGAACTAACTGTCTCTGATCCACGGAGACTTCACCATCTCTCATATCCGGGGCAGTCACCATCTCCGATCCCCGGAGCCGTCACCGTCTCCCATACCCAGAGCGCTCACCGTCTCCCATACGTGGAGACCTCACTGTCTCCCATACACAGAGCCCTCACCGTCTCCAATACTCAGAGCTTTCAACCTCTCCCATATCCAGATCCCTCACCATCACCCATAACCAGAGCTCTCACCGTCTCCCATAGTCGGATCCCTCACCGTCTACCATACTCGGAGCCCCCAACATCTCCCATACCCAGAGAACTCACTGTCTCCCGTACACAGAGCCCTCACCGTCTCTGATTCCCGGAGCCCTCACCGTCTCCCATACACTGAGCCCTCACCGTCTCCCATACCCAGAGCCCTCATCGTCTCCCAGACCCGGAGCCCTTACCGTATCCCATACCCGGAGCCCTTACCATATCCCATACCCGGAGCTCTCACCATCTCCCATAGCCGGAGCCCTCACCGTCTCCGATCCCCGGAGCCCTTACCATCGCCCATAAGCAGAGACTTCACTGTCCCCCATATGCGGCGCCCTCACCATCTCTGATCCCCGGAGCCTTCAGCGTCCCCCATAGCCAGGGGCCTCACAGTCCCCCATACTCGGAGTCCTCACCGGCTCTAATACCCGGAGCCCTCACCGTCTCCATTTCCAGGAGCCCTCAACGTCTCCCATACCAGAATCCCTCGCCATCTCCCATACACAGAGCCCTCACCATCTCCAATTCCCGGCCCCCTCACTGTCTTCGGTCCTCGGAGCCCTCACCGTCTCCCATACACATAGCCCTCGCCGTCTCCCATACGCAGAGCCCTCACCGTCTCCCATACCAGGAGCCCTTATCGTCTCCCAAACCCAGAATCTTCACCGTCTCTGATACACGGAGCCCTCACCATCTCCGACCTCCGGAGCCCTCACCGTCTCCCATACCTGGCACCCTTACTGTCTCCCATACCCAGAGCACTCACCGTCTCCCATATGCGGAGACCTCACTGTCTCCCATGGTTGGACCCCTCACCGTCTACCATACTCAGACCCCTCAACATCTTCCATACCCAGAGCCCTCACTGTCTCCCATACCCTGTGGACTCACCGTCTTACATACCTGTATCTCTAACCGTTCCCCACACGGTCACCCATACCCAGAGACCTCACCGTCTCCAATACCGAGTGATCTCAACCTCTCACATGCCGAGAGACCTCACTGTCTCCCATACCCAGAGCGCTCACTGACTCCAGTTCCTGGAGCCCTCACAGTCTCCAATACCCGGAGACCTCAATGTCTCCCATACCCAGAGCCCTCACTGTCTCCCAAACCCAGAACCTTCACCGTCTCCGATACACTGAGCCCTCACCATCTCCGATTCCCGGAGCCCACACCGTCTCCCATACCTGGCGCCCTAACCGTCTCCCATACCCAGAGTACTCACCGTCTCCCATACATGGAGACCTCACTGTCTCCCATAGTCGGAGCCCTCACTGTCTACCATACTCAGAGCCCTCAACATCTCCCATACCCAGAGCCCTCACTGTCTCCAGACCCAGTGGACCAACCATCTTACATACCTGGATCTCGCGCGTTTCCCCACACCCAAAGCCCACAAGGTCTCCCATACACAGAAACCTCACCGTCTCCAATACCCAGAGCTCTCAACCTCTCCCATACCGAGAGACCTCACTGTCTCCCATACCCGGAAACCTCAACGTCTCAGATCCCTGGAGCCCGTACCTTCTTCCATAACCGGAGCTTTCACCGTCTCCCATACCAGGAGCCCTCATCATCTCCCAAACCCAGAACCTTTACCCGTGTCCGATCCCCGGAGCCCACACCGTCTCCCATACCTGGTGCCCAAACCGTCTCCCATACCCAGAGTACTCACCGTCTCCCATACGTGGAGACCTCACTGTCTCCCATAGTCGGAGCCCTCACCGTCTACCATACTCGGAGACCTCAACATCTCCCATACCCAGAGCCCTCACCGTCTCCCATACCCGGAGCCCTCACCGTCTCACCTACCCAGAGTCCTCACCATCTCCAATACCCGGCACCCTCAGCATTTCTGAAAGCCGGAGTCCTCATCGTCTCTGATCCCCAGAGCCCTCACTGTCTCCCATACACCGAGACCTCACCGTCTCCGATAACCGAAGCCCTCACCGTCTCCCATACCCGGAGCCCTCATCGTCTCCCATACCCAGAGTTCTCACCGTCTCCCATACCCGGAGCCCTCACCGTCTCCCATATCCAGAGCTCTCACCATCTCCCATACCCGGAGCCCTCACCGTCTCCCATACCCAGAGCTCTCACCGCCTCCCATACCCAGAGCTCTCACCATCTCACATACCCAGAGTCCTCACCGTCTCCCAAACCCAGAGCCCTCAACGTCACCAATAACCGGTGCCCTCACCGTCTCCGTTTCCCAGAGACCTCACCGTCTAACATACCCAGAGCCCTCAACGTCTCCCATACCCAGAGCCCTCACCGTCTCCCATACCCAGAGTCCTCACTGTGTCCCATACATGGTGGCCTCACTGTCTCCGATTCCTGGAGCCCTCACCATCTGCAGTACGCATAGCCCTCAATGTCTCCCATACCCAGAGAACACACCGTCTCCCATAACCAGAGCACACACCGTCTCCCATACCCAGAGACCTCACTGTCTCCGAAAGCTCGACACCTCAACATCTCCCATACCCAGACCTTCTCCCATACTCAGAGGCCTCAGCGTCTCCCATACCCACTGCACTCACCGTCTCCAATACCCCGAGCACTCACCTTCTCCCATATCCAGAGCCCGCACTGTCTCCGATACCCGTATCCATCACCATCACCCATATCCAGAGTCCTCACCGTCTCCGATCCCGGAGCCCTCACCATCTCCCAGACCCGGAGCCCTTACCATATCGCATACCCAGAGCTCTCACCGTCTCCCATAGCCGGAGGCCTCATCGTCTCTGATCCCCGGAGCCCTTACCATCTCCCATAAGCAGAGCCTTCACTGTCCCCCATATGCGGAGCCCTCACCATCTCTGATCCCCGGAGCCCTCACCGTCCCCAATAGCCGGGGCCCTCACCGTACCCCATACCTGGAGCTCTCACCGCCTCTAATACCCGGAGAACTCACTGTCTCCGATTACAGGAGCCCTCACCATCTCCCATACCCGGAGTCCTCACCGTCTCCCATACCAAGAGACCTCACCGTCTCCCATACCAGGAGACCACACCGTCTCCCATCCCAGGATCCCTCACCATCTCCCATATACAGAGCCAACACAATCTCCGATTCCCGGTCCCCTCACTGTCTTCGGTCCCCGGAGCCCTCACCATCTCCCATACGCAGAGCCCTCGCCGACTCCCATAACCTGAGCCCTCACCGTCTCCCATACCCAGAGTCCTCAAAGTCTCCCAAACCCAGAACCCTCACCGTCTCCGATACACGGAGCCCTCACCGTCTCGCATACCGAAAGCACCCACTGTCTCCCATATGCAGAGACCTCACTGTCTACCATACTCGGAGCCCTCAACATCTCCCATAACCAGAGCCCTCACTTTCTCCATACCCAGAGGACTCACCGTCTTACATACCTGGATCTCTCACCATTCCCCACATCCAGAGCCCACATGGTCTCCCATACCCAGAGACCTCGCCGTCTCCAATACCCAGAGCTCTCAACCTCTCCCATACCGAGAGACCTCACTGTCTCCCATACCCAGAGCACTCACCGTCTCCAGTTCCTGGAGCCCTCACAGTCTCCGATACCCGGAGACCTCAACGTCTCAGATCCCTGGAGCCCGTAACTTTTCCCATAACTGGAGCTTTCACTGTCTTCCATACCCAGAGCTCTCACCGTCTCCAAAACTCGGCACCCTCAGCGCTTCCGAAAGCCAGAGACCTCATCGTCTCTGATCCCCAGAGCCCTCACCATCTCCCATGCCCAGAGCCCTCGCCGACTCCCATAACCTGAGCCCTCACCGTCTCCAATACCCATCACCCTCAGCGTTTCCGAAAGCCAGAGCCCTCATCATCTCTGATCCCCAGGGCCCTCACCATCTCCCATACCCGGAGCCCTCACTGTCTCCCATACCCGGAGCCCTCACCGTCTCCCATACCCAGAGCCCTCAAGTCTCCCATACCCGGAGCCCTCGCCGTCTCCCATACCCAGAGCTCCCACCGTCTCCAATACCCGGCGCCCTCACCGTCACCGATTCCCGGAGCCCTCACCTTCTCCCATACCTGGCGCCTTAACCGTCTCCCATAACCAGAGCACTCACCGTTTCCCATACGCGGAGACCTCACTGTCTCCCATAGTCGGAGCCCTCACCGTCTACCATACTTGGAGGTCTCAACATCTCCCATACCCAGAGCCCTCACTGTCTCCCTTAACCAGTGGACTCAACGACTTACATTCCTGGATCTGTCACCGTTCCCCACACCCAGAGCCCACACGGTCTCCCATACCCAGAGACATCATCTCCAATACCCAGAGATCTCAACCTCTTGCATACCGAGTGACCTCACAGTCTCCCATACCCAGAGCGCTCACCGACTCCAGTTCCCGGAGCCCTCACAGTCTCCGATACATGGAGACGTCAATGTCTCAGATCCCTGAAGCCCTTACCTTCTCCCATAACTGGAGATTTCACAGTCCCCCATACATGGAGCCCTCACCATCTCACATACCCAGAGTCCTCACCATCTCCAATACCCGGCACCCTCAGCATTTCCTAAAGCCGGAGCACTCATCGTCTCTGATCCCCAGAGCCCTCACCGTCTCCCATACACCGAGACCTCACCATCTCCGACAACCGAAGCCCTCACGGTGTCCAATACCCGGCACCCTCACCATCTCCGATTCCCGGGGCCCTCGCCGTCTCACATACCTGGCGCTTTCACCGTCTCCCATACCCAGCGCCCTCACCGTCTCCCATACCCAGAGCTCTCACCGTCTCACATACCAGAGCCCTCACCGTCTCCCAAACCCAGAGCCCTCACGGTCTCCAATACCTGGCGCCCTCACCGTCTCCGATTCCCGGAGCCCTCACAGTCTCACATACCCGGCGCCCTCACCGTCTCCCATACCCAGAGCCCTCACCATCTCCCAAACCCAGAGCCCTCACCGACTCCAATACCCGGCGCCCTCACCGTCTCCGATTCCCGGAGCCCTCACCGTCTCCCATACCCAGAGCCCTCACTGTCTCCGATACCCATATCCCTCACCATCTCCCATACCCAGAGCCCTCACTGTCTCCCAAACCCAGAGCCCTCACCGTCTCCCATACCCAGAGCCCTCACTGTCTCCGATATCCATATCCCTCACCGTCTCCCATACCCAGAGCCCTCACCGTCTCCTAAACCCAGAGCCCTCACCGACTCCAATACCCGGCGCCCTCACCGTCTCCGATTCCCGGAGCCCTCACCGTCTCCCATACCCAGAGCCCTCACTGTCTCCGATACCCATATCCCTCACCGTCTCCCATACCCAGAGCCCTCACTGTCTCCCAAACCCAGAGCCCTCACCGTCTCCCATACCCAGAGCCCTCACTGTCTCCGATACCCATATCCCTCACCGTCTCCCATACCCAGAGCCCTCACCGTCTCCCAAACCCAGAGCCCTCACCGTCTCCAATACCCGGCGCCCTCGCCGTCTCCGATTCCCGGAGCCCTCACCGTCTCCCATACCCAGAGCCCTCGCTGTCTCCAATACCCATATCCCACACCGTCTCCCATACCCAGAGACCTCACCGTCTCCCAAACCCAGAGCCCTCACCGTCTCCCAAACCCAGAGCCCTCACTGTCTCCCATTCCCAGAGCACTCACCGTCTCCAGTTCCCGGAGCCCTCACAGTCTCCGATACCCGGAAACCTCAACGTCTCAGATCCCTGGAGCCCTCACCTTCTCCCATAACCGGAGGTTTCACTGTCTTCCGTACCCGGAGCTCTCACCGTCTCCAATACCAGGCACCCTCAGTGTTTCCGAAAGCCAGAGCCCTCATTGTCTCTGATCCCTAGAGTGCTCACCTTCTTCCATACCCAGAGGCCTCAGAGTCTCCCATACCCGGAGTTCTGACCATCTCCCATACCCAGAACACTCACCGTCTCGAATACGTGGCCCTCACCGTCTCTGATTCCTGGAGCCCTCACCATCTCCCATACCCAGAGCCCTCACCGTCTCCCATACCCAGAGCCCTCACCGTCTCCCATACCCAGAGCCCTCACCGTCTCACATACCCAGAGCCCTTACCGTCTCACATACCCGGAGCCCTCACCGTCTCGTATACCCGGCGCCCTCACCGTCTCCGATTCCTGGAGCCCTCACCCTCACCGATTTCTGGAGTCCTCACTGTCTCCCATAGCTGGACACCCCAACGTCTCCCATACCCAGAGTCCTCACAGTCTCCCATACCTGGAGGCCTCACTGTCTACGAACCCGGAGCCCTCACCGTTTCCCATACCCAGAGACCTCACCATTACCCATACACAGAGACCTGACTGTCTCCGATACCCGGAGACGTCACTGTCTCTGATCTATGGAGACCTCAACGTCTCCCATACACGGGGCAGTCACTGCCTCTGATCCCCGGAGCCCTCACCGGCTCCCATACCCAGAGCCCTCACCGACACACATACACGGATCCCTCACCCTCTCCCAAACCCAGAGCCCACACCGTCTCCCATACTCAGAGCCCTCACCGTCTCCAATACCCAGAGATCTCAACCTCTCCCATACCCAGAGCCCCCATGATCACCCATACCCTGAGCCCTCACCATCTCACTTACCCAGAGCCCTCACTGTCCCCCATACCCAGAGCCCACACTGTCTCCCAAACCCAGAGCCCTCAATGTCTCACATACCCGGAGCCCTCACCGTCTCCGATCCCCGGAGCCCTCACCCTCTCCTATACACAGAGCCCACACCGTCTCCCATTGCCAGAGCCCTCACCGACTCCCATACAAAGAGCCCTCACCGTCCACCATACGCGGAGCCCTCACCATCTCCCTTATCCAGAGCCCTCACCATCTGCCATACCCAGAGCCATCACAGTCACACATACACGCAGCTCTCACCCTCTGCCGATACCCAGATAACTCACCGTCTCCCATACGCGTAGACCTCACCATCTCCCATACCAGGATCCCTCACCGTCTCCCATATACAGAGTCAACACCATCTCCGATTCCCGGTCCCCTCACTGTCTTCGGTCCCCGGAGCCCTCACCGTCTCCCATACACAGAGCCCTCACCATCTCTCATACCCTGAGCCTTCTCCATCTCCCATACCCAGAGTCCTCAACGTCTCCTAAACCCAGAATCCTCACCGTCTCCGATACACGGTGCCCTCACCGTCTCCGATTCCCGGAGTCCTCACCGTCTCCCATACCAGGCGCCCTGACCATCTCCCATACCGAGAGCACCCACCGTCTCCCATATGCGGAGACCTCACTGTCTACCATACTCGGAGCCCTCAACATCTCTCATACCCAGAGCCCTCACTGTCTCCATACCCAGTGGACCAACCATCTTACATACCTGGATCTCTCATGGTTCCCCACACCCAGAGCCCACAAGGTCTCCCATACACAGAGACCTCACCGTTTCCAATACCCAGAGCTCTCAACCTCTCCCATACCGAGAGACCTCACTGTCTCCCATACCCAGAGCACACACAAGTCTCCAGTTCCCGGAGCCCTCACAGTCTCTGATACCTGGAAACCTCAACGTCTCAGATCCCTGGAGCCCATACCTTCTCCCATAACCGGAGCTTTCACCGTCTCCCATACCAGGAGCCCTCATCGTCTCCCAAACCCAGAACCTTCACCGTCTCCGATACACTGAGCCCTCACCATCTCCAATCCCCGGAGCCCACACCGTCTCCCATATCTTGTGACCTAACCGTCTCCCATACCCAGAGTACTCACCATCTCCCATACGTGGAGACCTCACGGTGTCCCATAGTTGGAGCCCTCACCGTCTACCATACTCGGAGCCCTCAACATCTCCCATACCCAGAGCCCTCACCGTCTCCCATACCCGGAGCCCTCACCATCTCACCTACCCTGAGTCCTCACCATCTCCAATACCCGGCACCCTCAGCATTTCCGAAAGCCGGAGTCCCCATCGTCTCTGATCCCCAGAGCCCTCACTGTCTCCCATACACGGAGACCTCACCGTCTCCTATAACCGAAGCCCTCACCGTCTCCCATACCCGGAGCCCTCATCGTCTCCCAAACCCACAGCTCTCACCGTCTCCCATACCCGGAGCCCTCACCGTCTCCCATACCCAGAGCTCTCACCGTCTCCCATACCCGGAGCCCTCACCGTCTCCCATACCCAGAGCTCTCACCATCTCCCATACCCAGAGCCCTCACCGTCTCCCAAACCCAGAGCCCTGACTGTCTCCCATACAAAGAGCCCTCACTGTCCACCATACGCGGAGCCCTCACCATCTCCCATATCCAGAGCCTTCACCGTCTCCCATATCCAGAGCCCTCACCATCTGCCATACCCAGAGCCATTACAGTCACACATACACGCAGCTCTCACCCTCTGCCGATACCCAGATAACTCACCATCTCCCATACGCGGAGACTTCACCCTCTCCCATATCCAGAGCCTTCACCGTCTCCCATATCCAGAGCCCTCACCATCTGCCATACCCAGAGCCATTACAGTCACACATACACGCAGCTCTCACCCTCTGCCGATACCCAGATAACTCACCGTCTCCCATACGCGGAGACTTCACCCTCTCCCATACCAGGATCCCTCACCGTCTCCCATATACAGAGTCAACACCATCTCCGATTCCCGGTCCCCTCACTGTCTTCGGTCCCCGGAGCCCTCACCGTCTCCCATACACAGAGCCCTCACCATCTCTCATACCCTGAGACTTAACCGTCTCCCATACCCAGAGTCCTCAACGTCTCCTAAACCCAGAACCCTCACCGTCTCCGATACACGGAGCCCTCACCGTCTCCGATTCCCGGAGCCCTCACCGTCTCCCATACCAGGCGCCCTGACCGTCTCCCATACCGAGAGCACCCACAGTCTCCCATATGCAGAGACCTCACCGTCTCCCATACCCAGGGCCCTCACCGTCTCCCATACCCAGAGCCCTCACTGTCTCCGATACCCATATCCCTCACCGTCTCCCTTACCTAGAGCCCTCACCGTCTCCCAAACCCAGAGCACTCACCGTCTCCAGTTCCCGGAGCCCTCACAGTCTCCGATACCCGGAAACCTCAATGTCTCAGATCCCTGGAGCCCTCACCTTCTCCCATAACCGGAGGATTCACTGTCTTCCGTACCCGGAACTCTCACTGTCTCCAATACCAGGCACCCTCAGCGTTTCCGAAAGCCAGAGCCCTCCTTGTCTCTGATCCCTAGAGCGCTCACCATCTCCCATACCCAGAGGCCTCACCGTCTCCCATATCCAGAGCCCTCACCATCTGCCATACCCAGAGCCATCACAGTCACACATACACGCAGCTCTCACCCTCTGCCGATACCCGGATAACTCACCGTCTCCCATACGTGGAGACCTCACCGTCTCCCATACTCAGAGCACTCACCTCCTCCCACACCCGGAGACCTCACCGTTTCCCATACCTGTATTCCACACTGTTTCCCATACCCAGAACTCTCAAAGTCTCCAATCCCTGGAGCACTCACCATCTCCGATCCCCAGAGCCCTCACCGTCTCCCATACCCAGAGCTCTCATTGTCTTCCTTACCCAGAGCCCTCACCGTCTCCTATGCACAGAGCTCTCAACGTCTCCAGTACCCAGAGCCCTCACCGTCTCCCATACCCAGAGCCCACACCATCTCCCATACCCAGAGACCTCACTGTCTCCCATACAAAGAGCCCTCACCGTCTCCCATACCCAGAGCCCACACCGTCTCCCATACCCAGAGATATCATCTCCAATACCCAGAGATCTCAACCTCTCGCATACCGAGTGACCTCACAGTCTCCCATACCCAGAGCGCTCACCGACTCCAGTTCCCGAAGCCCTCACAGTCTCCGATACCTGGAGACGTCAATGTCTCAGATCCCTGAAGTCCTTAACTTCTCCCATAACTGGAGATTTCACTCTCCCCCATACATGGAGCCCTCACCATCTCCCATACCCAGAATCCTCACCAACTCCAATACCCGGCACCCTCAGCATTTCTGAAAGCTGGAGCACTCATCGTCTCTGATCCCCAGAGCCCTCACCGACTCCCATACACCGAGACCTCACCAGCTCCGACAACCGAAGCCCTCACGGTGTCCAATACCCGGCGCCCTCACCTTCTCAAATTCCCGGGGCCCTCACCATCTCACATACCCGGCACTTTCACCGTCTCCCATACCCAGAGCCCTCACCGTCTCCCATACCCAGAGACCTCACCGTCTCCCATACCCAGAGCCCTCACCGTCTCCCATACCCAGAGCCCTCACCGTCTCACATACCCAGAGCCCTTACCGTCTCACATACCCGGAGCCCTCACCGTCTCGTATACCCGGCGCCCTCACCGTCTCCGATTCCTGGAGCCCTCACCCTCACCGATTTCTGGAGTCCTCACTGTCTCCCATAGCTGGACACCCCAACGTCTCCCATACCCAGAGTCCTCACAGTCTCCCATACCTGGAGGCCTCACTGTCTACGAACCCGGAGCCCTCACCGTTTCCCATACCCAGAGACCTCACCATTACCCATACACAGAGACCTGACTGTCTCCGATACCCGGAGACGTCACTGTCTCTGATCTATGGAGACCTCAACGTCTCCCATACACGGGGCAGTCACTGCCTCTGATCCCCGGAGCCCTCACCGGCTCCCATACCCAGAGCCCTCACCGACACACATACACGGATCCCTCACCCTCTCCCAAACCCAGAGCCCACACCGTCTCCCATACTCAGAGCCCTCACCGTCTCCAATACCCAGAGATCTCAACCTCTCCCATACCCAGAGCCCCCATGATCACCCATACCCTGAGCCTTCACCATCTCACTTACCCAGAGCCCTCACTGTCCCCCATACCCAGAGCCCACACTGTCTCCCAAACCCAGAGCCCTGAATGTCTCACATACCCGGAGCCCACACCGTCTCCCATTGCCAGAGCCCTCACCGACTCCCATACAAAGAGCCCTCACCGTCCACCATACGCGGAGCCCTCACCATCTCCCTTATCCTGAGCCCTCACCGTCTCCCATATCCAGAGCCCTCACCATCTGCCATACCCAGAGCCATCACAGTCACACATACACGCAGCTCTCACCCTCTGCCGATACCCAGATAACTCACCGTCTCCCATACGCGTAGACCTCACCATCTCCCATACCAGGATCCCTCACCGTCTCCCATATACAGAGTCAACACCATCTCCGATTCCCGGTCCCCTCACTGTCTTCGGTCCCCGGAGCCCTCACCGTCTCCCATACACAGAGCCCTCACCATCTCTCATACCCTGAGCCTTCTCCGTCTCCCATACCCAGAGTCCTCAACGTCTCCTAAACCCAGAATCCTCACCGTCTCCGATACACGGTGCCCTCACCGTCTCCGATTCCCGGAGTCCTCACCGTCTCCCATACCAGGCGCCCTGACCATCTCCCATACCGAGAGCACCCACCGTCTCCCATATGCGGAGACCTCACTGTCTACCATACTCGGAGCCCTCAACATCTCTCATACCCAGAGCCCTCACTGTCTCCATACCCAGTGGACCAACCATCTTACATACCTGGATCTCTCACGGTTCCCCACACCCAGAGCCCACAAGGTCTCCCATACACAGAGACCTCACCGTTTCCAATACCCAGAGCTCTCAACCTCTCCCATACCGAGAGACCTCACTGTCTCCCATACCCAGAGCACACACAAGTCTCCAGTTCCCGGAGCCCTCACAGTCTCCGATACCTGGAAACCTCAACGTCTCAGATCCCTGGAGCCCATACCTTCTCCCATAACCGGAGCTTTCACCGTCTCCCATACCAGGAGCCCTCATCGTCTCCCAAACCCAGAACCTTCACCGTCTCCGATACACTGAGCCCTCACCATCTCCAATCTCCGGAGCCCACACCGTCTCCCGTATCTTGTGACCTAACCGTCTCCCATACCCAGAGTACTCACCATCTCCCATACGTGGAGACCTCACGGTGTCCCATAGTTGGAGCCCTCACCGTCTACCATACTCGGAGCCCTCAACATCTCCCATACCCAGAGCCCTCACCGTCTCCCATACCCGGAGCCCTCACCGTCTCACCTACCCTGAGTCCTCACCATCTCCAATACCCGGCACCCTCAGCATTTCCGAAAGCCGGAGTCCCCATCGTCTCTGATCCCCAGAGCCCTCACTGTCTCCCATAAACGGAGACCTCACCGTCTCCTATAACCGAAGCCCTCACCGTCTCCCATACCCGGAGCCCTCATCGTCTCCCAAACCCACAGCTCTCACCGTCTCCCATACCCGGAGCCCTCACCGTCTCCCATACCCAGAGCTCTCACCGTCTCCCATACCCGGAGCCCTCACCGTCTCCCATACCCAGAGCTCTCACCGTCTCCCATACCCAGAGCTCTCACCATCTCACATACCCAGAGCCCTCACCGTCTCCCAAACCCAGAGCCCTGACTGTCTCCCATACAAAGAGCCCTCACTGTCCACCATACGCGGAGCCCTCACCATCTCCCATATCCAGAGCCTTCACCGTCTCCCATATCCAGAGCCCTCACCATCTGCCATACCCAGAGCCATTACAGTCACACATACACGCAGCTCTCACCCTCTGCCGATACCCAGATAACTCACCGTCTCCCATACGCGGAGACTTCACCCTCTCCCATATCCAGAGCCTTCACCGTCTCCCATATCCAGAGCCCTCACCATCTGCCATACCCAGAGCCATTACAGTCACACATACACGCAGCTCTCACCCTCTGCCGATACCCAGATAACTCACCGTCTCCCATACGCGGAGACTTCACCCTCTCCCATACCAGGATCCCTCACCGTCTCCCATATACAGAGTCAACACCATCTCCGATTCCCGGTCCCCTCACTGTCTTCGGTCCCCGGAGCCCTCACCGTCTCCCATACACAGAGCCCTCACCATCTCTCATACCCTGAGACTTAACCGTCTCCCATACCCAGAGTCCTCAACGTCTCCTAAACCCAGAACCCTCACCGTCTCCGATACACGGAGCCCTCACCGTCTCCGATTCCCGGAGCCCTCACCGTCTCCCATACCAGGCGCCCTGACCATCTCCCATACCCAGAGACCTCACTGTCTCCCATACAAAGAGCCCTCACCGTCTCCCATACCCAGAGCCCACACCGTCTCCCATACCCAGAGATATCATCTCCAATACCCAGAGATCTCAACCTCTCGCATACCGAGTGACCTCACAGTCTCCCATACCCAGAGCGCTCACCGACTCCAGTTCCCGAAGCCCTCACAGTCTCCGATACCTGGAGACGTCAATGTCTCAGATCCCTGAAGTCCTTAACTTCTCCCATAACTGGAGATTTCACTCTCCCCCATACATGGAGCCCTCACCATCTCCCATACCCAGAATCCTCACCAACTCCAATACCCGGCACCCTCAGCATTTCTGAAAGCTGGAGCACTCATCGTCTCTGATCCCCAGAGCCCTCACCGACTCCCATACACCGAGACCTCACCAGCTCCGACAACCGAAGCCCTCACGGTGTCCAATACCCGGCGCCCTCACCTTCTCAAATTCCCGGGGCCCTCACCATCTCACATACCCGGCACTTTCACCGTCTCCCATACCCAGAGCCCTCACCGTCTCCCATACCCAGAGACCTCACCGTCTCCCATACCCAGAGCCCTCACCGTCTCCCATACCCAGAGCCCTCACCGTCTCACATACCCAGAGCCCTTACCGTCTCACATACCCGGAGCCCTCACCGTCTCGTATACCCGGCGCCCTCACCGTCTCCGATTCCTGGAGCCCTCACCCTCACCGATTTCTGGAGTCCTCACTGTCTCCCATAGCTGGACACCCCAACGTCTCCCATACCCAGAGTCCTCACAGTCTCCCATACCTGGAGGCCTCACTGTCTACGAACCCGGAGCCCTCACCGTTTCCCATACCCAGAGACCTCACCATTACCCATACACAGAGACCTGACTGTCTCCGATACCCGGAGACGTCACTGTCTCTGATCTATGGAGACCTCAACGTCTCCCATACACGGGGCAGTCACTGCCTCTGATCCCCGGAGCCCTCACCGGCTCCCATACCCAGAGCCCTCACCGACACACATACACGGATCCCTCACCCTCTCCCAAACCCAGAGCCCACACCGTCTCCCATACTCAGAGCCCTCACCGTCTCCAATACCCAGAGATCTCAACCTCTCCCATACCCAGAGCCCCCATGATCACCCATACCCTGAGCCTTCACCATCTCACTTACCCAGAGCCCTCACTGTCCCCCATACCCAGAGCCCACACTGTCTCCCAAACCCAGAGCCCTGAATGTCTCACATACCCGGAGCCCACACCGTCTCCCATTGCCAGAGCCCTCACCGACTCCCATACAAAGAGCCCTCACCGTCCACCATACGCGGAGCCCTCACCATCTCCCTTATCCTGAGCCCTCACCGTCTCCCATATCCAGAGCCCTCACCATCTGCCATACCCAGAGCCATCACAGTCACACATACACGCAGCTCTCACCCTCTGCCGATACCCAGATAACTCACCGTCTCCCATACGCGTAGACCTCACCATCTCCCATACCAGGATCCCTCACCGTCTCCCATATACAGAGTCAACACCATCTCCGATTCCCGGTCCCCTCACTGTCTTCGGTCCCCGGAGCCCTCACCGTCTCCCATACACAGAGCCCTCACCATCTCTCATACCCTGAGCCTTCTCCGTCTCCCATACCCAGAGTCCTCAACGTCTCCTAAACCCAGAATCCTCACCGTCTCCGATACACGGTGCCCTCACCGTCTCCGATTCCCGGAGTCCTCACCGTCTCCCATACCAGGCGCCCTGACCATCTCCCATACCGAGAGCACCCACCGTCTCCCATATGCGGAGACCTCACTGTCTACCATACTCGGAGCCCTCAACATCTCTCATACCCAGAGCCCTCACTGTCTCCATACCCAGTGGACCAACCATCTTACATACCTGGATCTCTCACGGTTCCCCACACCCAGAGCCCACAAGGTCTCCCATACACAGAGACCTCACCGTTTCCAATACCCAGAGCTCTCAACCTCTCCCATACCGAGAGACCTCACTGTCTCCCATACCCAGAGCACACACAAGTCTCCAGTTCCCGGAGCCCTCACAGTCTCCGATACCTGGAAACCTCAACGTCTCAGATCCCTGGAGCCCATACCTTCTCCCATAACCGGAGCTTTCACCGTCTCCCATACCAGGAGCCCTCATCGTCTCCCAAACCCAGAACCTTCACCGTCTCCGATACACTGAGCCCTCACCATCTCCAATCTCCGGAGCCCACACCGTCTCCCGTATCTTGTGACCTAACCGTCTCCCATACCCAGAGTACTCACCATCTCCCATACGTGGAGACCTCACGGTGTCCCATAGTTGGAGCCCTCACCGTCTACCATACTCGGAGCCCTCAACATCTCCCATACCCAGAGCCCTCACCGTCTCCCATACCCGGAGCCCTCACCGTCTCACCTACCCTGAGTCCTCACCATCTCCAATACCCGGCACCCTCAGCATTTCCGAAAGCCGGAGTCCCCATCGTCTCTGATCCCCAGAGCCCTCACTGTCTCCCATAAACGGAGACCTCACCGTCTCCTATAACCGAAGCCCTCACCGTCTCCCATACCCGGAGCCCTCATCGTCTCCCAAACCCACAGCTCTCACCGTCTCCCATACCCGGAGCCCTCACCGTCTCCCATACCCAGAGCTCTCACCGTCTCCCATACCCGGAGCCCTCACCGTCTCCCATACCCAGAGCTCTCACCGTCTCCCATACCCAGAGCTCTCACCATCTCACATACCCAGAGCCCTCACCGTCTCCCAAACCCAGAGCCCTGACTGTCTCCCATACAAAGAGCCCTCACTGTCCACCATACGCGGAGCCCTCACCATCTCCCATATCCAGAGCCTTCACCGTCTCCCATATCCAGAGCCCTCACCATCTGCCATACCCAGAGCCATTACAGTCACACATACACGCAGCTCTCACCCTCTGCCGATACCCAGATAACTCACCGTCTCCCATACGCGGAGACTTCACCCTCTCCCATATCCAGAGCCTTCACCGTCTCCCATATCCAGAGCCCTCACCATCTGCCATACCCAGAGCCATTACAGTCACACATACACGCAGCTCTCACCCTCTGCCGATACCCAGATAACTCACCGTCTCCCATACGCGGAGACTTCACCCTCTCCCATACCAGGATCCCTCACCGTCTCCCATATACAGAGTCAACACCATCTCCGATTCCCGGTCCCCTCACTGTCTTCGGTCCCCGGAGCCCTCACCGTCTCCCATACACAGAGCCCTCACCATCTCTCATACCCTGAGACTTAACCGTCTCCCATACCCAGAGTCCTCAACGTCTCCTAAACCCAGAACCCTCACCGTCTCCGATACACGGAGCCCTCACCGTCTCCGATTCCCGGAGCCCTCACCGTCTCCCATACCAGGCGCCCTGACCGTCTCCCATACCGAGAGCACCCACAGTCTCCCATATGCAGAGACCTCACCGTCTCCCATACCCAGGGCCCTCACCGTCTCCCATACCCAGAGCCCTCACTGTCTCCGATACCCATATCCCTCACCGTCTCCCTTACCTAGAGCCCTCACCGTCTCCCATACCCAGAGCCCTCACCGTCTCCAATACCTGGCGCCCTTGCCATCTCCGATTCCCAGAGACCTCACCGTCTCCCATACCCAGAGCCCTCACCGTCTCCCAAACCCAGAGCACTCACCGTCTCCAGTTCCCGGAGCCCTCACAGTCTCCGATACCCGGAAACCTCAATGTCTCAGATCCCTGGAGCTCTCACCTTCTCCCATAACCGAAGGATTCACTGTCTTCCGTACCCGGAACTCTCACCGTCTCCAATACCAGGCACCCTCAGCGTTTCCGAAAGCCAGAGCCCTCCTTGTCTCTGATCCCTAGAGCGCTCACCATCTCCCATACCCAGAGGCCTCAGCGTCTCCCATACCCGGAGATCTCACCATCTCCCATACCCAGAACACTCACCATCTCCCATACCCAGAGCCCTCACCATCTCCCATACCCAGAGCCCTCACCGTCTCCCATACCCAGAGCCCTCACCGTCTCACATACCCAGAGCCCTTACCGTCTCACATACCCAGAGCCCTCACCGTCTCGTATACCCGGCGCCCTCACCGTCTCCGATTCCTGGAGCCCTCACCCTCTCCGATTCCTGGAGTCCTCACTGTCTCCCATAGCTGGACACCCCAACGTCTCCCATACCCAGAGCACTCACTGTCTCCCATACATGGAGCCCTCTGTGTTTCCCATACCCAGTGTACTCACCGTCTCCCATAACCCGAGCACTCACCGTCTCCCATACCCAGAGTCCTCACAGTCTCCCATACCTGGTGGCCTCACTGTCTCTGAACCCGGAGCCCTCACCGTTTCCCATACCCAGAGACATCACCATTACTCATACACAGAGACCTGACTGTCTCCGATACCCGGAGACCTCACTGTCTCTGATCTACGGCGACCTCAACGTCTCCCATGCACGGGGCAGTCACTGCCTCCGATCCCCGGAGCCCTCACCGGCTCCCATACCCAGAGCGCTCACCGACTCACATACACGGATCCCTCACCCTCTCCCAAACCCAGAGCCCACACCGTCTCCCATACTCAGAGCCCTCACCGTCTCCAATACCCAGAGATCTCAACCTCTCCCATACCCAGAGCCCTCATGATCACCCATACCCTGAGCCCTCACCATCTCACTTACCCAGAGCCCTCAATGTCACCCATACCCAGAGCCCACACCGTCTCCCATACCCAGAGCCCTCAATGTCTCACATACCCGGAGCCCTCACCGTCTCCCATACCCGGAGCCCTCACTGTCTCCGATCCCCGGAGCCCTCACCCTCTCCCATACACAGAGCCCACACTGTCTCCCATAGCCAGAGCCCTCACTGTCTCCCATACAAAGAGCCCTCACCGTCCACCATACGCGGAGCCCTCACCATCTCCCTTATCCTGAGCCCTCACCGTCTCCCATATCCAGAGCCCTCACCATCTGCCATACCCAGAGCCATCACAGTCACACATACACGCAGCTCTCACCCTCTGCCGATACCCGGATAACTCACCGTCTCCCATACGTGGAGACCTCACCGTCTCCCATACTCAGAGCACTCACCTCCTCCCACACCCGGAGACCTCACCGTTTCCCATACCTGTATTCCACACTGTTTCCCATACCCAGAACTCTCAAAGTCTCCAATCCCTGGAGCACTCACCATCTCCGATCCCCAGAGCCCTCACCGTCTCCCATACCCAGAGCTCTCATTGTCTTCCTTACCCAGAGCCCTCACCGTCTCCTATGCACAGAGCTCTCAACGTCTCCAGTACCCAGAGCCCTCACCGTCTCCCATACCCAGAGCCCACACCATCTCCCATACCCAGAGACCTCACTGTCTCCCATACAAAGAGCCCTCACCGTCTCCCATACCCAGAGCCCACACCGTCTCCCATACCCAGAGATATCATCTCCAATACCCAGAGATCTCAACCTCTCGCATACCGAGTGACCTCACAGTCTCCCATACCCAGAGCGCTCACCGACTCCAGTTCCCGAAGCCCTCACAGTCTCTGATACCTGGAGACGTCAATGTCTCAGATCCCTGAAGTCCTTAACTTCTCCCATAACTGGAGATTTCACTCTCCCCCATACATGGAGCCCTCACCATCTCCCATACCCAGAATCCTCACCAACTCCAATACCCGGCACCCTCAGCATTTCTGAAAGCTGGAGCACTCATCGTCTCTGATCCCCAGAGCCCTCACCGACTCCCATACACCGAGACCTCACCAGCTCCGACAACCGAAGCCCTCACGGTGTCCAATACCCGGCGCCCTCACCTTCTCAAATTCCCGGGGCCCTCACCATCTCACATACCCGGCACTTTCACCGTCTCCCATACCCAGAGCCCTCACCGTCTCCCATACCCAGAGACCTCACCGTCTCCCATTCCCAGAGCTCTCACCGTCTCACATACCAGAGCCCTCACTGTCTGCCAAACCCAGAGCCCTCACCGTCTCCCATACCCGGAGACCTCAACATCTCAGATACCTGGAGCCCTCACCATCTCTCATACCTGGAGCTCTCACCATCTCCCAAACCTGGAGCCCTCAAAATCTCCCATACCCAGAGCCCTCATCGTCTCCCATACCCAGAGCCCTCACCATCTGCCATACCCAGAGCCCTCACCTTCGCACATAAATGGAGCCCTCACCATCTCCCACAACCGGAGACCTCACCGTCTCGCAAACGCGGCGCATTCACCATCGGCCACACCCAGAGCCCTCATCGTCTCCCATACGCTGAACCCTCACCATCTCCCATACCCAGAGCTCTCACCGTCTCCGATCCCTGGAGCCCTCACTGTCTCCCATAGATGGACACCTCAACGTCTCCCATACCAAGAGCACTTATTTTCTCCTATACATGGAGCCCTCTGTGTCTCCCATACCCAGTGTACTCACCGTCTCCCATAACCCGAGCACTCACCGTCTCCAATACCCAGTTTCCTCACAGTCTCCCATACCTGGTGGCTTCACTGTCTCCGAACCCGGAGCCCTCACCGTCTCCCATACCCAGATACCTCACCGTTACCCATACACAGAGACCTCACTGTCTCTGATAACCGGAGACCTCACCGTCTCCGATCCACGGAGACCTCAACGTCTCCCATACCCAGAGCCCTTACCGACTCACATACACGGATCCTTCACCGTCTCCCAGACCCAGAGCCCACACCGTCTCCCATACTCAGAGCACTCACCATCTCCAATACCCAGAGATCTCAACCTCCCCCATACCCAGAGCCCTCACGATCACCCATTCCCTGAGCCTTCACCATCTCACTTACCCAGAGCCCTCACCGTCTCCCATACCCGAAGCCCTGACAATCTCCCAAACCCAGAGCCCTCACCGTCTCCCATAAGTGGATCCTTCACTGTCCAACATACGCGGAGCCCACACCGTCTCCGATCCCCAGAGCCCTCAACGTCCCACATACCCGGAACACCCAACGGCTCGAAGACCCGGACCTCTCACCGTCTCCGATTCCAGGAGCCCTCACTGTCTCCCATACCCGGAGCCCTCACCTCTCCCATTCCCGGAGCCCTCACCGTCTTTCATACCAGGAGCCCTCACCGTCTCCCATACCAGGAGCCCACACCATCTCCCATACCAGGAGCCCTCACTGTCTCCCATACACAGAGCCCTCACCATCTCCGATTCCCGGTCCCCTCATTGTCTTCGGTCCCCGGAGCCCTCACCGTCTCCCATACACAGAACCGTCGTGGTCTCCCTTACCCAGAGCCCTCACCATCTCCGATACCCAGAGCTCTTACAGTATCCGATCCCCGGAGCCCTCACCGACCCCATACGCAGAGCCCTCACCATTTCCCATACCAGGAGCCCTCACTGTCTCCCATACACAGAGCCCTCACCATCTCCGATTCCCAGTCCCCTCACTGTCTTCAGTCCCCCGAGCGCTCACCGTCTCCCATACACAAAGCACTCATTGTTTCAGATCCCTGGAGCCCTCACCGTCTCCCATATCCAGAGCCCTCACCGTCTCCCATAACCAGAGCCCTCACCATCTGCCATACCCAGAGCCCTCACCGTCGCACATTCACGCAGCTCTCACCCTCTGCTGATACCCGGAGCTCTCACCGTCTCCCATACGCGGAAACATCCCCGTCTCCCATACTCGGAGCTCTCACCTCCTCCCACACCCGGAGCTCTCACCGTCTCCCATACACAGAGCCCTCACCGTCTCTGATCTCCGGAGCCCTCACCATCTCCAATCCCCAGAGCCCTCACCATCTCCCATAACCAGAGCCCTCACCATCTGCCATACCCAGAGCCCTCACCGTTGCACATACACACAGCTCTCACCCTCTGCCAATACCCAGAGCACTCACCTCCTCCCATACCCGGAGACCTCACCATCTCCCATATGCGGAGCCCACACTTTTTCCCATATCCAGAGCTCTCACCGTGTCCGATCCCCGGAGCCCTCACCATCTCCGATCCCCAGAGCCGTCACTGTCTCCCTTTCCCAGAGCCCTCACCGTCTCCCATACCCAGAGCCCACACCGGCTCCCATACACAGAGCCCTCACTGTCTCCCATACAAAGAGCCCTCATCGTCTCCCATACACAGAGGCACACCGTCTCCCATACCCAGAGCCCACATCATCTCCCATACCCATAGCCCTCACCATCTCCAATACCCAGAACACTTACCGTCTCCCATACCCAGAGCACTCAACGTCTCCCATACCCAGAGCCCTCAACGTCTCCCATACCCGGAGCGTCACTATCTCCCATACCTGGAGCACTCACCGGTGCCCATACACAGAGCTCTCACCTATCCCATAAACAGAGCCCTCAGCATCTCCAATACCCAGAGCCCTCACCGTCTCCCATGCCCAGAGCGCTCACCGTCTCATAGACTCGGAGCCCTCAAAGTCTCCCATAACCGGAGCCCTCACCGTCTCCCATACCCACAGCCCTCACCATCTCCCATAGCCTGAGCCCTCACCATCTATGATTCCCGGAGCTCTTAACGTCTCCCATACCCGGAGGCTTTACTGTCTCTCATACCCGGAGCCCCCACCATCTCCGATCCCCGGATCATTCACTGTCTCCCATACCCGGAGCCCTCAACGTCTCTAATACCTGGAGCCTTCACCATCTTTGATACCTGGAGCCCTCACCATCTCTGATCTCTGGAGCCCTCACCGTCTCTGATCCCCGGAGCTCTCACTGTCTCCGACACCTTGAGCCCCCACCGTCTCTGACACCCAGAGCTCTCACTGTCTCCGACACCTGGAGCCCTGACCTTCTCTGACACCCGGAGCTCTCACTGTCTCCAACAGCTGGAGCCCTCACCGTCTCTGACACCCGGAGCTCTCACTGTCTCCGACACATGGAGCCCTCACCGTCTCTGACAACCGGAGCTCTCACTGTCTCCGACACCTGGAGCCCTCACCGTCTCTGACACCCGGAGCTCAACTGTCTCCGACACCTGGAGCCCTCACCATCTCCGATCCCGGGAGCCCTCACCATCTTCGATACCCGGAGCTCTCACCATCTCCGATCCCCCGATCCCTCACTGTCTCCCATACCCGGAGCCCTCAACATCTCTGATACCCGGAGCCCTCACCGTCTCCCATATCTGGAGTCCTCAACGTCTCAGATACCCGGAGCCCTCACCATCTTCGATACCCGCAGCCCTTACCGTCTCTGAACCTCGGAGACATCACCGTCTAACTTACACAGAGCCCTCACTGTCTCCCATACCCAGAGCCCTCACGGTCTCTGATCCCCTGAGACCTCACCGTCACCCATACACAGAGCCCATATTGTCTCCGATACCTGGATTCCTCACTGTCTCTGTTACCTAGAGCCCTCACACCGTCTCTGATTCCCAGAGCACCAGTTTCCTCCGATACATGGAACCATCACTTTAGCATCCCCCAAAACTGAAGCCCTTAATGTCTTTGGAACCAGGCGCCCTCACTGTCTCTGTAACCCAGAGCCCTCACTGTCTCTCACCGTCTCCGATACCCACAACCCTCACTGTCTCCCATACCCAAAGCCCTCACCGTCTCCAATATCCAGAGACCTCACCGTCTTGCATAACCAGAGCCTGCACCGTCTCCCATACCCAGAACCCTCACCGTCTCCAATACCCAGAGCCCTCACTCTCTCCCATTCCCAGATCCCTCACCGTCTCCCAGACCCAAAGCACTCACCGTCTCCCATACGCGGAGACCTCACCATCTGCCATACTTGGAGCACTCACCTCCTCCCACACCCGGAGACCTCACCGTCTCCCATACGCGGAGCCCACAACATTTCCCATACCCAGAGCTCTCACCGTTTCTGATCCCCGGAGCCCTCACCATCTCCGATCCCCAGAACCCTCACCATCTCCAATACCCAGAGCCCTCACTCTCTCCCATTCCCAGATCCCTCACCGTCTCCCAGACCCAAAGCACTCACGGCCTCCCTTACCCGGAGCCCTCACCATCTACCATACTCGTAGCCCTTAATGTCTCCTATAACGAGAGCCTTCACTGTCTCCCATACCCAGACCCCTCACCTTCTCACTTACCCAGAGCCCTCACCGTCTCCGATACCCGGAGCCCTCACCATCTCTGATCCTCGGAGCCCTCACCGTCTCCCATACAAGGAGTCCTCACGGTCTACCATACCCGGAGCCCTCACCATCTCCCATACCCGGAGCTCTCACGATCTCCCAAACCCAGTGCCCTCACCGTCTCCCATAGCCAGAACCCTCACCGTCTCCAATACTCAGAGCCCTCACCGTCACAGATTCCTGGAGCCCTCACTGTCTCCCATGCCCGGAGCCCTCACCCTCTCCTATACCAGGAGTCATCACCGCCTCCCACACGCGAAGCCCTCACCGTCTCCCATAGCTGGAGACCTCATCGTTTCCGATCCCCAGAGCCCTCATTGTCTTTCATACCCTGTGGCCTCACCATCTTCCATAGCTGGAGCCTTCATCGTCTCCGATCACCGGAGCCCTCACCGTCTCCCATACCCTGAGCGCTCACCGTCTCCAGTACCCGGAGCTCTCACCGTCTCAGATACCCGGAGCCCTCATCGTCTCAGATCCCTGGAGCCCTTACCTTCTCCCATAACTGGAGCCTTCATTGTCCCCCATACCCAGAGCCCTCACCATCTCCCATACCCGGAGACCTCACCGTCTTGCATACCCGGAGCCCTCACCGACTCCCATACCCAGATCACTCACCGTTTCCCATAGGCAGAGCCCTCAAAGTTTCCCATTCCCAGAGCCCTCACTGACTCACATATATGGATCCCTCACCGTCTACCACACCCAGAGCCCACACCGTCTCCCATAATCAGAGCCCTCACGTCTCCAATATCCAGAGATCTCAACCTCTCCCATACCCAGAGCCGTCAACATCACCATACACTGAGCCCTCACCATCTCACTTACACAAAGCCCTCACCATGTCCCATACCAGGAGCGCTCACCATCTCCCAAACCCAGAGCCCTCACTGTCTCCCATACCTGGAGACATCACCGTCTCCGCTACCCGGAGCCCACACAGTCTCCGATGCCAAAAGCCCGAACCACCTCCCATACACCAAGCCGTCACCGTCTCCCATACCTGGAGTCCTCACCGTCTCCCATAAGTGGAGCCATCACTTTCCCCCATATGCAGAGCCCTCAATGTCTCCGATACACGAAGCCCTCACCGTCTCCCATAGCTGGAGCCCTCATCGTTTCCGATCCCCAGAGCCCTCATTGTCTTTCATACCCTGTGGCCTCACCATCTTCCATAGCTGGAGCCTTCATCGTCTCCGATACCCGGAGACCTAACAGTCTCTGATCCCCGGAGCACTCACTGTCTCCCATACCCTGCACCCTCATCTTCTCCCATACCGTGCACCCTCATCGTCTCCCATAGCTGGAGACCTCACCGCCTTCCATACCAAGAGCGCTCACCTTCTCCAGTACCCGAAGCCCTCACTGTCTCCCATAGCGAGAGCCCTCACCATCTCCCATACCCTGAGCACGCACCTTCTCCAATTCACGGAGCCGTCACCATCTCCCATACCCGGAGCCCTCACCGTGCCCAATACCCAGAGCCCTCACCGTCTCCCATACCCAGAGCCCTCACCATCTCCCATACCCTGAGCACTCACCTTCTGCAATACACAGAGCCCTCACTGTCTCCCATTTCCGGAGTGCTCACCGTCTCCCATACCCGCAGCCCTCACCGTCTCTGAACCCCAGAGCCCTCACCGCCTCCCAGAAAAAGAGACCTCACTGTCTCCCATACCCGGAGCCCTCACCGTGCCACATACCCGGGGCCCTCAACGTCCCCCATACCCGGAGCCCTCACCGGCTCCAAGACCCAGAGCCCTCAGCATCTCCGATTCCCGGAGGCCTCACCGTCTCCCAAACCAGGAGACCTCACCATCTCCCAAACCAGGAGCCCTCACCGTCTCCCATACCAGGAGCCCTCACCGTCGCCCATACCAGGAGCCCTCACAGTCTCACATACCAGGAGCCTTCACCGTCTCCCATACACAGAGCCCTCACCATCTCCGATTCCCCGTCCACTCACTGTCTTCAGTCCCCGGAGCCCTCACTGTCTCCGATCCCTGGAGTCCTCTCCGCTTCCGATTTCTGCAGCCCTCACCGTCTCCAATACGCATAGCCCTCACTGTCTCCCATAAGCAGAGCAATCACCGTCTCCCATACACAAAACCTACACCATCCCCCATACCCATAGACCTCACCGTCTCCAATACCCAGAGCACGCACGGTTTCCCAAACCCCGAGAACTCACCGTCTGCCATACCCAGAGCACTCACCATCTCCCAGCGCTCATAGTCTCCCATACCCAGAGCGCTCACAGTCTCCCATACCCAGAACGCTAACCATCTCCCATACCCAGAGTGCTCACTATCTCCGATACCCATATCCCTCACGGTCTCCCATACCCAGAGCCCTCACCATCTCCCATACCCAGAGCGCTCACAGTCTCCCATACCCAGAGCGCTCACCGTCTCCCATACCCAGAGCGCTCACCGTCTCCCATACCCAGAGTGCTCACCGTCTCTCATACCCAGAGCGCTCACTATCTCCGAGATCCGTATCCCTCACCGTCTCCCATACCCAGAGCCCTCACCGTCTCCCATACCCAGAGCGCTCACCGTCTCTCATACCCAGAGCGCTCACTATCTCCGATATCCGTATCCCTCACCGTCTCCCATACCCAGAACCCACACCGTCTCCCATACCCAGAGACCTCACCGTCTCCCATACCCAGAGCCCTCACGGTCTCCCAAACCCCGAGAACTCACCGTCTCCCATACCCAGAGCGCTAACTATCTCCGATACCCGTATCCCTCACCGTCTCCCATACCCAGAGGCCTCACTATCTCCCATACCGAGAGCGCTCAGTCTCCCATACCCAGAGCGCTCACAGTCTCCCATACCCAGAGCGCTCACCGTCTCTCATACCCAGAGCGCTCACCGTCTCTCATACCCAGAGCGCTCACTATCTCCGATATCCGTATCCCTCACCGTCTCCCATACCCAGAGCCCTCACCGTCTCCGAAACCAGAGCTCCAACGTCTCCCATACCCGGAGTTCTCACCACCTCCAATACCCGCAGGCCTCAGCGTCTCCCATACCGAGAGACCTTACTGTCTCACATAAACAGAGCCCTCACCATCTCCCAAACGCAGAGCCCTCACCATCTCCAATACCCAGCGCCCTCACCGTCTCCGATTCCCATAGCCCTCACCGTCTCCCATACCAGGATCCCTCATTGTCTCCAAAACCCAGAGGACTCACCGTCTCCGATACCGGAGCCCTCACCGTCTCCAATCGCCGGCGCCCTCACTGTCTCCCATACCCGGCGCCCTCAATTTCTCCCGTATCCGGAGACCACACCGTCTCCCATAGCTGGAGCCCTCACCATCTCCCATACCAAGAGCGCTCACCGTCTTCAGTACCCGGAGCCGTCACCGTCTCCCATACCCAGAGCCCTCACCATCTCCTTTAACCTGAGCACTCACCTTCTCCAATACATGGAGCCCTCACCGTTTCCCATACCCGGAGCCCTCACCGTGCACCATACCCAGACCCTCACCGTCTCCCATACACAGAGACCTCACCGTCTCCTATACCCTGAGCACTCACCTTCTCCAATACACGGAGCCCACACCGCCTCCCAGAAACAGCCCTCACCGTCTCCCATACCCGGAGTCATCACCGTGCCCCATACCCGGAGCTCTCACTGTCGCACATAGCCGGAGCCCTCACTGTCTCCGATCCCCATAGCCCTTACCGTCTCCCATAAGTGGAGCCCTCACCGTCTCCCATACCAGGAGCCCTCAACGTCTCCCATACCAAAAGCACTCACCTTCCCTCATACACAGAGCCCTCAGCGTCTCCCATACCCTGAGAACTCACCTTCTCCCATACCCAGAGTCCTCACAGTCTCCCATACCAGGTGGCCTCACCTTTTCCGAACCCGGAGCCCTCACCGTCTCCCAGACGCGGAGCCATTACTGTCTCCCATACCCGGAGACCTCACTGTTTCCCATACACGAAGACCTCACCGTCTCCGATCCACAGAGACCTCACCGTCTCCCATACCCGGGGCAGTCACCATCTCCGATCCCTGGAGACCTCACCATCTCCAATACCCAGAGGACTCAATGTCTCCCATATGCGGAGCCCTCACCGTCTCCCATACCCAGAGCCCTCACTGACTCACATACATGGATCCCTCACCATCTCCCACACCCAGAGCCCACAACGGCTCCCATACCCAGAACCCTCACCATCTCAAATCCTCGGAGCCCTCACTGTCTCCCATACAAGGAGCACTGACCGTCTACCATACCCGGAGCCCTTATCGTCTCCCATTCCCGGAGATCTCACCGTCTCCCATACCCAGAGCCCTCACCGTCTCTACTACCCAGAGCACTCACCGTCACCAATTCCCAGAGACCTCACCGTCTCCCATGCCGGGAGCCTTCACCCACTCCCATACCAGGAGTCATCAACGTTCTCCCACACCTGAAGACCTCACCGTCTCCGATACTCGGAGCCCACAAAGTCTCTGATCACCGGAGCCCTCACTGCCTACCATACACAGAGCACTCACCGTCTCCGATTTCCAGAGGCCTCATTGTCTCCCATAACCTGCGCCCTCACCGTCTTCCATAGCTGGAGCCCTCATCATCTCCAATCACCGGAGCCCTCACCGTCTCCCATACCAAGAGCGCTCACCGTCTCCAGTACCCAGAGGCCTCATAGTCTCCAATAGCCGAAGCCCTCACTGTCTCCCGTACACAGAGGCCTCACTATTTCTGATTCCCGGTCCCCTCACTGTCGTTAGTCCCGAGAGCCCTCACCGTTTCCCATACACAGAGCCCTCACAGTCTCTGATCCCCGGAGCACTCACTGCCTCCCATAGCTGCAGCCCTCACCGTCTCCCATACCAAGAGCGCTTACTGTCTCCAGTACCCAAAGCCCTCACTGTCTCCCATGGCGAGAGCCCTCACCATCTCCCATAACCTGAGCACTCACTTTCACCAATACACAGAGCCGTCACCGTCTCCCATACCCGGAGCCCTCTCCGTGCCCCATACCCAGAGCCCTCACCATCTCCCATACCCAGAGCCCTCACCGTCTCCCATACACAAAGCCCTCACCGTCTCCCATATCCAGAGCACACACCATCTCCCATATCCAGAGCCCTCAATGTTTCCCATGCCCAATGCCCTCACCATCTCCGATCCCTGGAGTCCTCTCTGCTTCCAATTTCCGCGGCCCTCACCGTCTCCAATATGCATAGCCCTCACCGTCTCCCATAAGCAGAGCAATCACCGTCTCCCATAGACAGAACCCACACCGTCTCCCATACCCAGAGACCTCACCGTCTCTAATACCCAGAGCACTCATGGTCTCACAAACCCTGAGAACTCACCGTCTCACATACACAGAGGGCTCATTGTCTCCCATACCCAGAGCGCTCACTATCTCTGATACCCGTATCCCTCACCGCCTCCCATACCCAGAGACCTCACCATCTTCCATACCCAGAGCGTTCACAGTCTCCCATACCCAGAACGCTCACCGTCTCCCATACCCAAGAGCGCTCACCATCTCCCATACCCAGAGCGCTCACTATTTCCGATATCCGTATCCCTCACCGTCTCCCATACCCAGAGCCCTCACCGTCTCCAAAACCAGAGCCCCAACTATCTCCCATACCCGGAGTTCTCACCACCTCCAATACCCGGAGGCCTCACCGTCTCCCATACCGAGAGACCTTACTGTCTCACATACACAGAGCCCTCACCGTCTCCCAAACCCAGAGCCCTCACCATCTCCAATACCCAGCGCCCTCACCGTCTCCAATTCCCGTAGCCCTCACCGTCTCCAATACCAGGATCCCTCATTGTCTCCAAAACACAGAAGACTCACCGTCTCCGATACCGGAGCACTCACCTTTTCCAATCCCCGGTGCCCTCACTGTCTCCCATACCCGGCGCCCTCACTTTCTGCCGTATCCGGAGACCTCACCATCTCCCATACCAAAAGCGCTCACCGTCTCCAGTACACGGAGCCGTCACCGTCTCCCATACCCGGAGCCCTCACCATGCACCACACCCAGAGCCCTCACCGTCTCCGATACACAGAGTCCTCACCATCTCCATTACCCTGAGCACTCACCTTCTCCAATACATGGAGCCCTCACCCCCTCCCAGAAACAGAGCTCTCACTGTCTCCCATACACGGAGCCCTCACTGTGCCCCATACCCGGAGCTCTCACTGTCTCCCATAGCCGGAGGCCTCACCGTCTCTGATCCCCGGAGCCCTTACCGTCTCCCATCAGTGGAGCCCTCACCGTCTCCCATACCAGGAGCCCTCATCGTCTCCCAAACCCGGTGCTATCACCGTCTCTGATACCTGGAGCCCTCACCGTCTCCAATAGCTGGGCCCCTCAATGTCTTCCATACCCAAAGCACTCACCTTCCCCCATACAGAGAACCCTCAGCATCTCCCATACCCCGAGCACTCACCTTCTCCCATACCCAGACTCCTCACAGTCTCCCATACCTGGTGGCCTCACCTTCTCCGAACCCGGAGCCCTCACTGTCTCCCAGACGCGGAGCCGTTACTGTCTCCCATACCCGTAGACTTCACTGTTTCCCATACATGGAGACCTCACCGTCTCCGATCCACAGAGACCTCAACGTCTCCCATACCCAGGGCAGTCACCATCTCCGATCCCTGGAGACTTCACCGTCTCCCACACCCAGAGCCCACACCGGCTCCCATACCAGGAGCCCTCACCATCTCTGATCCTCGGAGCCCTCACTGTCTCCCGTACAAGGAGCCCTGACAGTCTACCATACCCGGAGCCCTCACCGTCTCCCATTCCTGGAGCTCTCACCATCTCCCATACCCAGAGCCCTCACCGTCTCTACTACCCGGAGCACTCACCGTCACCGATTCCCGGAGACCTCACCGTCACCCATGCCAGGAGCCTTCACCCTCGCCCATACCATGAGTCATCACCGTCTCCCACACCTGAAGCCTCACCGTCTCCGATTCTCGGAGCCCTCACAGTCTCTGATCACCAGAGCCCTCACCACCTACCATACACAGAGCACTCACCATCTCCGATCCCCAGCGCCCGCATTGTCTCCCTTAATCTGCGCCCTCACCGTCTCCCATAGCTGGAGCCCTCATCATCTCCGATCACTGGAGCCCTCACCGTCTCCCATACCAGGAGCGCTCACCGTCTCCAGTACCCAGAGCCCTCATAGTCCCCAAAAGCCGGAGCCCTCACTGTCTCCCATACGCAGAGGCCTCACCGTTTCCGGTTCTCACTCTCCTCACTGTCATCAGTCCACAGAGACTTCACCGTTTCCCATACACAGAGCCCTCACAGTCTCTGATCCCCGGAGCACTCACCGCCTCCGATAGCTGGAGCCCTCACCGTCTCCCATACGAAGAGCGCTTACCGTCTCCAGTACCCAACACCATCACTGTCTCCCATAGCGAGAGCCCTCACCATCTCCCATAACCTGAGCACTCACCTTCTCCAATACACGGAGCCGTCACCGTCTCCCATACCCAGAGCCCTCACCGTGCCCCATACACAGAGCCCTCACCGTCTCCCATACCCAGAGACCTCACCATCTCCCATACCCTGAGCACTCACCTTCTCCAATACACGGAGCCCTCACCATCTCCCATACCCGGAGTGATCACCGTCTCCCATTCCCGGAGCCCTCTCTGTCTCTGAACCCCGGAGCCCTCACCGCCTCCCAGAAACAGAGCCCTCACTGTCTCCCATACCCGGAGCCCTCACTGTGCCCCATACCCGGAGCTCTCACCGTCTCCCAATGCTGGAGGCCTCACCGTCTCCGATCCCCGGAGCCCTTACTGTCTCTCATAAGTGGAGCCCTCACCATCCCCCATACCCGGAACCCTCAACGTCCCCCATACCCGGAGCCCTCACCGGCTCCAAGACCCAGAGCCCTCAGCATGTCCGATTCCCGGAGCCCTCACCGTCTCCCAAACCAGGAGCCCTCACTGTCTCCCATACCAGGATCCTTCACAGTCTCACATACACAGAGCCCTCACCATCTCCGATTCCCGGTCCACTCACTGTCTTCAGTCCCCGGAGCCCTCACTGTCTCCCATACACAGAGCCCTCACCGTCTCCCATATCCAGAGCACTCACCATCTCCGATATCCAGAGACCTCACTGTTTCCCATGCCCGAAGCACTCACCGTCTCCGATCCCCGGAGTCCTCTCCACTTCCGATTTCCGCAGCCCTCACTGTCTCCAATACACAGAGCCCTCACCGTCTCCCATGAGCAGAGCAATCACCGTCTCCCATACGCAGAACCAACACCGTCTCCCATACCCAGAGACCTCACCGTCTCCAATACCCAGAGAACTCATCGTCTCCCAAACCCCGAGAACTCACCGTCTTCCAGTGCCAGAGCGCTCAACGTCTCCCATACCCGGAGCCGTCACTGTCTCCCATACCTGGAGCCATCACCGGCGCCCTTACACATAGCCCTCACCTATCCCATAAACAGAGCCCTTAGCATCTCCGATCCCCGGAGACCACACCATCTCCCATACCCAGAATCCTCACCGTCTCCAATACCCAGAGACCTCTCCGTCTCCCATGCCCAGAGCGCTCACCGTCTCCTAGATCCGGAGCCCTCAAAGTCTCCCATAACCGGAGCCCTCACTGTTTCCCATAGCCTGAGCCCTCAACGTCTCTGATACCCGGAGCCCTCACCATCTTCGATACCTGGAGCCCTCACCATCTCTGATCCCTGGAGCCCTCACCATATCTGATCCCCGGTGCTCTCACTCTCTCCGACACCTGGAGCCCTCACCGTCTCTGACAGCGGGAGCTCTCACTGTCACTGACACCTGGAGCCCTCACCGTCTCCGATCCCGGGAGCACTCACCATCTTCGATACCCGGAGCCCTCACCATCTCCGATCCCTGGAGCACTCACCGTCTCCCATACCCGCGCCCTCACTGTCTCCCATATCCAGAGACCTCACCGTCTCCCATATCCAGAGCACTCACCATGTCCCATACCCAGAGCCCTCACTGTTTCCCATACCCAAAGCCCTCACCATCTCTGATCTCCGGACCCCTCACCATCTCCCATACCCAGAGCAGTCACCGTCTCCCATAACTGGAGCCCTCACCATCTCCCATAACCGGAGCCCTCACAGTCACCTATACACAGAGCCCTCACCGTCTTCAGTACCCAGAGCCCTCACCGTCTCCCAAAACCAGAGCCCTCACTTTCTCCCATACAAAGAGCCCTCACCATCTCCCATACCCGGAGCCCTCACCGTCTGCCATACCCAGAGCCCTCACCATTCCACATAGACGGAGCCCTCACCCTCTCCGATACCCGGAGCACTCACCGTCTCCCATAACCGGAGCCATCACCGTCTCCGATGCTCGGATCCCTCACCGTCTCTGATCCCCGGAGCCCACACCGCCTCCCAGAAACAGAGCCCTTACCGTCTCCCATACCTGGAGCCCTCACCGTGCCCCATACCCGGAGCTCTCACCATCTCCCATAGCCGGAGGCCTCACTGTCTCCGATCCCCGGAGCCCTTACCGTCTCCCATAAGTAGAGCCATCACCGTCCCCCTTACCCGGGGCCCTCAACGTCCCCCATACCCAGAGCCCTCATTGGCTCCAAGACCCAGAGCCCTCACCATCTCCGATTCTTGGAGCCCTCACCGTCTCCCAAACCAGGAGCCCTCACCGTCTCCCATACCATGAGCCCTCACCGTCTCCCATACACAGAGCCCTCACAATCTCCGATTCCTGGTCCACTCACTGTCTTCGGTCCCCGGGGCCCTCAGTGTCTCCCATACACAGAGCCCTCGCCGTCTCCCATATCCAGAGCCCTCACCGTATCGCATACCTGAGGCACTCACCGTCTCCCATACCAGGAGCCCTCATTGTCTCCAAAAACCAGAGGACTCACCGTCTCCGATAACGGAGACCTCACCATCTCACATAGCCAGAGCCCCCACTGATTCCCATTCTCGAAGCCCTCACCGTCTCCGATCTCCGGACCCCTCACTGTCTCCCATACCCAGAGCACTCAGCGTCTCCCATACCTGGAGCTCTCACCGTCTCCCATAAGCGAAGACCTCACCGTCTCGCAAACCTGGAGCCCTCACCATCTCCCATACCCTGAGCACTCACCTTCTGCAATACACAGAGCCCTCACTGTCTCCCATTTCCGGAGTGCTCACCGTCTCCCATACCCGCAGCCCTCACCGTCTCTGAACCCCAGAGCCCTCACCGCCTCCCAGAAAAAGAGACCTCACTGTCTCCCATACCCGGAGCCCTCACCGTGCCACATACCCGGGGCCCTCAACGTCCCCCATACCCGGAGCCCTCACCGGCTCCAAGACCCAGAGCCCTCAGCATCTCCGATTCCCGGAGGCCTCACCGTCTCCCAAACCAGGAGACCTCACCATCTCCCAAACCAGGAGCCCTCACCGTCTCCCATACCAGGAGCCCTCACCGTCGCCCATACCAGGAGCCCTCACAGTCTCACATACCAGGAGCCTTCACCGTCTCCCATACACAGAGCCCTCACCATCTCCGATTCCCCGTCCACTCACTGTCTTCAGTCCCCGGAGCCCTCACTGTCTCCGATCCCTGGAGTCCTCTCCGCTTCCGATTTCTGCAGCCCTCACCGTCTCCAATACGCATAGCCCTCACTGTCTCCCATAAGCAGAGCAATCACCGTCTCCCATACACAAAACCTACACCATCCCCCATACCCATAGACCTCACCGTCTCCAATACCCAGAGCACGCACGGTTTCCCAAACCCCGAGAACTCACCGTCTGCCATACCCAGAGCACTCACCATCTCCCAGCGCTCATAGTCTCCCATACCCAGAGCGCTCACAGTCTCCCATACCCAGAACGCTAACCATCTCCCATACCCAGAGTGCTCACTATCTCCGATACCCATATCCCTCACGGTCTCCCATACCCAGAGCCCTCACCATCTCCCATACCCAGAGCGCTCACAGTCTCCCATACCCAGAGCGCTCACCGTCTCCCATACCCAGAGCGCTCACCGTCTCCCATACCCAGAGTGCTCACCGTCTCTCATACCCAGAGCGCTCACTATCTCCGAGATCCGTATCCCTCACCGTCTCCCATACCCAGAGCCCTCACCGTCTCCCATACCCAGAGCGCTCACCGTCTCTCATACCCAGAGCGCTCACTATCTCCGATATCCGTATCCCTCACCGTCTCCCATACCCAGAACCCACACCGTCTCCCATACCCAGAGACCTCACCGTCTCCCATACCCAGAGCCCTCACGGTCTCCCAAACCCCGAGAACTCACCGTCTCCCATACCCAGAGCGCTAACTATCTCCGATACCCGTATCCCTCACCGTCTCCCATACCCAGAGGCCTCACTATCTCCCATACCGAGAGCGCTCAGTCTCCCATACCCAGAGCGCTCACAGTCTCCCATACCCAGAGCGCTCACCGTCTCTCATACCCAGAGCGCTCACCGTCTCTCATACCCAGAGCGCTCACTATCTCCGATATCCGTATCCCTCACCGTCTCCCATACCCAGAGCCCTCACCGTCTCCGAAACCAGAGCTCCAACGTCTCCCATACCCGGAGTTCTCACCACCTCCAATACCCGCAGGCCTCAGCGTCTCCCATACCGAGAGACCTTACTGTCTCACATAAACAGAGCCCTCACCATCTCCCAAACGCAGAGCCCTCACCATCTCCAATACCCAGCGCCCTCACCGTCTCCGATTCCCATAGCCCTCACCGTCTCCCATACCAGGATCCCTCATTGTCTCCAAAACCCAGAGGACTCACCGTCTCCGATACCGGAGCCCTCACCGTCTCCAATCGCCGGCGCCCTCACTGTCTCCCATACCCGGCGCCCTCAATTTCTCCCGTATCCGGAGACCACACCGTCTCCCATAGCTGGAGCCCTCACCATCTCCCATACCAAGAGCGCTCACCGTCTTCAGTACCCGGAGCCGTCACCGTCTCCCATACCCAGAGCCCTCACCATCTCCTTTAACCTGAGCACTCACCTTCTCCAATACATGGAGCCCTCACCGTTTCCCATACCCGGAGCCCTCACCGTGCACCATACCCAGACCCTCACCGTCTCCCATACACAGAGACCTCACCGTCTCCTATACCCTGAGCACTCACCTTCTCCAATACACGGAGCCCACACCGCCTCCCAGAAACAGCCCTCACCGTCTCCCATACCCGGAGTCATCACCGTGCCCCATACCCGGAGCTCTCACTGTCGCACATAGCCGGAGCCCTCACTGTCTCCGATCCCCATAGCCCTTACCGTCTCCCATAAGTGGAGCCCTCACCGTCTCCCATACCAGGAGCCCTCAACGTCTCCCATACCAAAAGCACTCACCTTCCCTCATACACAGAGCCCTCAGCGTCTCCCATACCCTGAGAACTCACCTTCTCCCATACCCAGAGTCCTCACAGTCTCCCATACCAGGTGGCCTCACCTTTTCCGAACCCGGAGCCCTCACCGTCTCCCAGACGCGGAGCCATTACTGTCTCCCATACCCGGAGACCTCACTGTTTCCCATACACGAAGACCTCACCGTCTCCGATCCACAGAGACCTCACCGTCTCCCATACCCGGGGCAGTCACCATCTCCGATCCCTGGAGACCTCACCATCTCCAATACCCAGAGGACTCAATGTCTCCCATATGCGGAGCCCTCACCGTCTCCCATACCCAGAGCCCTCACTGACTCACATACATGGATCCCTCACCATCTCCCACACCCAGAGCCCACAACGGCTCCCATACCCAGAACCCTCACCATCTCAAATCCTCGGAGCCCTCACTGTCTCCCATACAAGGAGCACTGACCGTCTACCATACCCGGAGCCCTTATCGTCTCCCATTCCCGGAGATCTCACCGTCTCCCATACCCAGAGCCCTCACCGTCTCTACTACCCAGAGCACTCACCGTCACCAATTCCCAGAGACCTCACCGTCTCCCATGCCGGGAGCCTTCACCCACTCCCATACCAGGAGTCATCAACGTTCTCCCACACCTGAAGACCTCACCGTCTCCGATACTCGGAGCCCACAAAGTCTCTGATCACCGGAGCCCTCACTGCCTACCATACACAGAGCACTCACCGTCTCCGATTTCCAGAGGCCTCATTGTCTCCCATAACCTGCGCCCTCACCGTCTTCCATAGCTGGAGCCCTCATCATCTCCAATCACCGGAGCCCTCACCGTCTCCCATACCAAGAGCGCTCACCGTCTCCAGTACCCAGAGGCCTCATAGTCTCCAATAGCCGAAGCCCTCACTGTCTCCCGTACACAGAGGCCTCACTATTTCTGATTCCCGGTCCCCTCACTGTCGTTAGTCCCGAGAGCCCTCACCGTTTCCCATACACAGAGCCCTCACAGTCTCTGATCCCCGGAGCACTCACTGCCTCCCATAGCTGCAGCCCTCACCGTCTCCCATACCAAGAGCGCTTACTGTCTCCAGTACCCAAAGCCCTCACTGTCTCCCATGGCGAGAGCCCTCACCATCTCCCATAACCTGAGCACTCACTTTCACCAATACACAGAGCCGTCACCGTCTCCCATACCCGGAGCCCTCTCCGTGCCCCATACCCAGAGCCCTCACCATCTCCCATACCCAGAGCCCTCACCGTCTCCCATACACAAAGCCCTCACCGTCTCCCATATCCAGAGCACACACCATCTCCCATATCCAGAGCCCTCAATGTTTCCCATGCCCAATGCCCTCACCATCTCCGATCCCTGGAGTCCTCTCTGCTTCCAATTTCCGCGGCCCTCACCGTCTCCAATATGCATAGCCCTCACCGTCTCCCATAAGCAGAGCAATCACCGTCTCCCATAGACAGAACCCACACCGTCTCCCATACCCAGAGACCTCACCGTCTCTAATACCCAGAGCACTCATGGTCTCACAAACCCTGAGAACTCACCGTCTCACATACACAGAGGGCTCATTGTCTCCCATACCCAGAGCGCTCACTATCTCTGATACCCGTATCCCTCACCGCCTCCCATACCCAGAGACCTCACCATCTTCCATACCCAGAGCGTTCACAGTCTCCCATACCCAGAACGCTCACCGTCTCCCATACCCAAGAGCGCTCACCATCTCCCATACCCAGAGCGCTCACTATTTCCGATATCCGTATCCCTCACCGTCTCCCATACCCAGAGCCCTCACCGTCTCCAAAACCAGAGCCCCAACTATCTCCCATACCCGGAGTTCTCACCACCTCCAATACCCGGAGGCCTCACCGTCTCCCATACCGAGAGACCTTACTGTCTCACATACACAGAGCCCTCACCGTCTCCCAAACCCAGAGCCCTCACCATCTCCAATACCCAGCGCCCTCACCGTCTCCAATTCCCGTAGCCCTCACCGTCTCCAATACCAGGATCCCTCATTGTCTCCAAAACACAGAAGACTCACCGTCTCCGATACCGGAGCACTCACCTTTTCCAATCCCCGGTGCCCTCACTGTCTCCCATACCCGGCGCCCTCACTTTCTGCCGTATCCGGAGACCTCACCATCTCCCATACCAAAAGCGCTCACCGTCTCCAGTACACGGAGCCGTCACCGTCTCCCATACCCGGAGCCCTCACCATGCACCACACCCAGAGCCCTCACCGTCTCCGATACACAGAGTCCTCACCATCTCCATTACCCTGAGCACTCACCTTCTCCAATACATGGAGCCCTCACCCCCTCCCAGAAACAGAGCTCTCACTGTCTCCCATACACGGAGCCCTCACTGTGCCCCATACCCGGAGCTCTCACTGTCTCCCATAGCCGGAGGCCTCACCGTCTCTGATCCCCGGAGCCCTTACCGTCTCCCATCAGTGGAGCCCTCACCGTCTCCCATACCAGGAGCCCTCATCGTCTCCCAAACCCGGTGCTATCACCGTCTCTGATACCTGGAGCCCTCACCGTCTCCAATAGCTGGGCCCCTCAATGTCTTCCATACCCAAAGCACTCACCTTCCCCCATACAGAGAACCCTCAGCATCTCCCATACCCCGAGCACTCACCTTCTCCCATACCCAGACTCCTCACAGTCTCCCATACCTGGTGGCCTCACCTTCTCCGAACCCGGAGCCCTCACTGTCTCCCAGACGCGGAGCCGTTACTGTCTCCCATACCCGTAGACTTCACTGTTTCCCATACATGGAGACCTCACCGTCTCCGATCCACAGAGACCTCAACGTCTCCCATACCCAGGGCAGTCACCATCTCCGATCCCTGGAGACTTCACCGTCTCCCACACCCAGAGCCCACACCGGCTCCCATACCAGGAGCCCTCACCATCTCTGATCCTCGGAGCCCTCACTGTCTCCCGTACAAGGAGCCCTGACAGTCTACCATACCCGGAGCCCTCACCGTCTCCCATTCCTGGAGCTCTCACCATCTCCCATACCCAGAGCCCTCACCGTCTCTACTACCCGGAGCACTCACCGTCACCGATTCCCGGAGACCTCACCGTCACCCATGCCAGGAGCCTTCACCCTCGCCCATACCATGAGTCATCACCGTCTCCCACACCTGAAGCCTCACCGTCTCCGATTCTCGGAGCCCTCACAGTCTCTGATCACCAGAGCCCTCACCACCTACCATACACAGAGCACTCACCATCTCCGATCCCCAGCGCCCGCATTGTCTCCCTTAATCTGCGCCCTCACCGTCTCCCATAGCTGGAGCCCTCATCATCTCCGATCACTGGAGCCCTCACCGTCTCCCATACCAGGAGCGCTCACCGTCTCCAGTACCCAGAGCCCTCATAGTCCCCAAAAGCCGGAGCCCTCACTGTCTCCCATACGCAGAGGCCTCACCGTTTCCGGTTCTCACTCTCCTCACTGTCATCAGTCCACAGAGACTTCACCGTTTCCCATACACAGAGCCCTCACAGTCTCTGATCCCCGGAGCACTCACCGCCTCCGATAGCTGGAGCCCTCACCGTCTCCCATACGAAGAGCGCTTACCGTCTCCAGTACCCAACACCATCACTGTCTCCCATAGCGAGAGCCCTCACCATCTCCCATAACCTGAGCACTCACCTTCTCCAATACACGGAGCCGTCACCGTCTCCCATACCCAGAGCCCTCACCGTGCCCCATACACAGAGCCCTCACCGTCTCCCATACCCAGAGACCTCACCATCTCCCATACCCTGAGCACTCACCTTCTCCAATACACGGAGCCCTCACCATCTCCCATACCCGGAGTGATCACCGTCTCCCATTCCCGGAGCCCTCTCTGTCTCTGAACCCCGGAGCCCTCACCGCCTCCCAGAAACAGAGCCCTCACTGTCTCCCATACCCGGAGCCCTCACTGTGCCCCATACCCGGAGCTCTCACCGTCTCCCAATGCTGGAGGCCTCACCGTCTCCGATCCCCGGAGCCCTTACTGTCTCTCATAAGTGGAGCCCTCACCATCCCCCATACCCGGAACCCTCAACGTCCCCCATACCCGGAGCCCTCACCGGCTCCAAGACCCAGAGCCCTCAGCATGTCCGATTCCCGGAGCCCTCACCGTCTCCCAAACCAGGAGCCCTCACTGTCTCCCATACCAGGATCCTTCACAGTCTCACATACACAGAGCCCTCACCATCTCCGATTCCCGGTCCACTCACTGTCTTCAGTCCCCGGAGCCCTCACTGTCTCCCATACACAGAGCCCTCACCGTCTCCCATATCCAGAGCACTCACCATCTCCGATATCCAGAGACCTCACTGTTTCCCATGCCCGAAGCACTCACCGTCTCCGATCCCCGGAGTCCTCTCCACTTCCGATTTCCGCAGCCCTCACTGTCTCCAATACACAGAGCCCTCACCGTCTCCCATGAGCAGAGCAATCACCGTCTCCCATACGCAGAACCAACACCGTCTCCCATACCCAGAGACCTCACCGTCTCCAATACCCAGAGAACTCATCGTCTCCCAAACCCCGAGAACTCACCGTCTTCCAGTGCCAGAGCGCTCAACGTCTCCCATACCCGGAGCCGTCACTGTCTCCCATACCTGGAGCCATCACCGGCGCCCTTACACATAGCCCTCACCTATCCCATAAACAGAGCCCTTAGCATCTCCGATCCCCGGAGACCACACCATCTCCCATACCCAGAATCCTCACCGTCTCCAATACCCAGAGACCTCTCCGTCTCCCATGCCCAGAGCGCTCACCGTCTCCTAGATCCGGAGCCCTCAAAGTCTCCCATAACCGGAGCCCTCACTGTTTCCCATAGCCTGAGCCCTCAACGTCTCTGATACCCGGAGCCCTCACCATCTTCGATACCTGGAGCCCTCACCATCTCTGATCCCTGGAGCCCTCACCATATCTGATCCCCGGTGCTCTCACTCTCTCCGACACCTGGAGCCCTCACCGTCTCTGACAGCGGGAGCTCTCACTGTCACTGACACCTGGAGCCCTCACCGTCTCCGATCCCGGGAGCACTCACCATCTTCGATACCCGGAGCCCTCACCATCTCCGATCCCTGGAGCACTCACCGTCTCCCATACCCGCGCCCTCACTGTCTCCCATATCCAGAGACCTCACCGTCTCCCATATCCAGAGCACTCACCATGTCCCATACCCAGAGCCCTCACTGTTTCCCATACCCAAAGCCCTCACCATCTCTGATCTCCGGACCCCTCACCATCTCCCATACCCAGAGCAGTCACCGTCTCCCATAACTGGAGCCCTCACCATCTCCCATAACCGGAGCCCTCACAGTCACCTATACACAGAGCCCTCACCGTCTTCAGTACCCAGAGCCCTCACCGTCTCCCAAAACCAGAGCCCTCACTTTCTCCCATACAAAGAGCCCTCACCATCTCCCATACCCGGAGCCCTCACCGTCTGCCATACCCAGAGCCCTCACCATTCCACATAGACGGAGCCCTCACCCTCTCCGATACCCGGAGCACTCACCGTCTCCCATAACCGGAGCCATCACCGTCTCCGATGCTCGGATCCCTCACCGTCTCTGATCCCCGGAGCCCACACCGCCTCCCAGAAACAGAGCCCTTACCGTCTCCCATACCTGGAGCCCTCACCGTGCCCCATACCCGGAGCTCTCACCATCTCCCATAGCCGGAGGCCTCACTGTCTCCGATCCCCGGAGCCCTTACCGTCTCCCATAAGTAGAGCCATCACCGTCCCCCTTACCCGGGGCCCTCAACGTCCCCCATACCCAGAGCCCTCATTGGCTCCAAGACCCAGAGCCCTCACCATCTCCGATTCTTGGAGCCCTCACCGTCTCCCAAACCAGGAGCCCTCACCGTCTCCCATACCATGAGCCCTCACCGTCTCCCATACACAGAGCCCTCACAATCTCCGATTCCTGGTCCACTCACTGTCTTCGGTCCCCGGGGCCCTCAGTGTCTCCCATACACAGAGCCCTCGCCGTCTCCCATATCCAGAGCCCTCACCGTATCGCATACCTGAGGCACTCACCGTCTCCCATACCAGGAGCCCTCATTGTCTCCAAAAACCAGAGGACTCACCGTCTCCGATAACGGAGACCTCACCATCTCCCATACCCAGAGCCCCCACTGATTCCCATTCTCGAAGCCCTCACCGTCTCCGATCTCCGGACCCCTCACTGTCTCCCATACCCAGAGCACTCAGCGTCTCCCATACCTGGAGCTCTCACCGTCTCCCATAAGCGAAGACCTCACCGTCTCGCAAACCTGGAGCCCTCAACATCTCCCATACCCAGAGCCCTGAACGTCTCCCATACCCGGAGCCCACACCACTGGCCATACACAGAGCGCTCAACGTCGCACATAAACGGAGCCCTCACCCTCTCCAATGCTTGGAGCACTCACCGTCTCCCACACATGGAGCCCTCACCGTCTCCCATACGCAGACCCCTCACCATCTCCCATACCCAGAGCCCTCATCGTCTCCCATACCCGGAGCCCTCACCATCTGCCATACCCAAAGCCCTCACCATCGTACATAAACGGAGCCCTCACCCTCTCCGAAACCCGGAGCACTCACCGTCCCCCACACCCAGGAGACCTCACCATCTCGCATACGCGGCACACTCATGATCCGCCATACCCAGAGCCCTCACCGTCGCCCATAAACGGAGCCCTCACCCTCTCTGATGCTCGGAGACCTCACCGCCTCCCATACGCAAAGCCCTCACCATCTCCCATACCCAGAGCCCTCACCGTCTCCAATCCCTGGAGACCTCACTGTCTCCAATTGCTGGACACCCCAACGTTTCCCATACCCAGAGCACTCACTTTCTCCCATACATGGAGCCCTCTGTGTCTCCCATACCCAGTGTACTTACCGTCTCCCTTAACCCGAGAACTCACAGTCTCCCATACCCAGAGTCCTCACAGTCTCCCATACCTGGTGGCCTCACTGTTTCCGAACCCGGAGCCCTCACCGTCTCCCATACCCAGAGACCTCACCGTTACCCATACACAGAGACCTAACTGTCTCCGATACCCGGAGACCTCACCGTCTCCCATACCCAGAGCCCTCACCGTATCCCTTACCCAGAGCCCTCACCGTCTCCTATAAACAGAGACCTCACCATCTCCAGTACCCAGCACCCTCACCGTCTCCCATACCCGGAGCCCTCACTGTCTCCATACAAAGAGCCCTCATCATCTCCCATACCCAGAGCCCACACCGTCTCCCATACCCAGAGTCTCACCGTCTGCCATACCAGGAGCCCTCACCGGCTCCCAAACCAGGAGCCCTCACCGTCTCCCATACCAGGAGCCCTCACTGTCTCCCATACCAGGAGCCCTCACCATCTCCCATTATAGAAGCCCTCACCATCTCCCATACACAGAGCCCCCATGACTGAAGCCCTCACCGTCTCCGATCCCCGGAGTCCTCTCCACTTCCGATTTCCTAGGCCTCACTGTCTCCAATACGCATAGCCCTCACCGTCTCCCATAAGTAGTGCAATCACCGTCTCCCATACACAGAATCCACACCGTCTCCCATACCCAGAGACCTCACCGTCTCCAATACCCAGAGCACTCACGGTCTCCCAAACCCCGAGAACTCACCGTCTCCCATACCCAGAGTGCTCACTCTCTCCGATACCCGTATCCCTCACCACCTCCCATACCCAGAGCCCTCACCATCTCCCATACCCAGAGCGCTCACCGTCTCCCATACCCAGAGCGCTCACTTTCTCCGATAACCGTATCTCTCACCATCTTCCATACCCAGAGCCCACACCGTCTCCAATTCCCAGAGCCCCAACTATCTCCCATACCCGGAATTCTCACCACCTCCAATACCCGGAGCCCTCACCGTCTCCATACCGAGAGACCTTACTGTCTCACATAAACAGAGCTCTCACTGTCTCCATACTGAGAGACCTTACTGTCTGACATACACAGAGCCCTCACCATATCCCATACCGAGAGCCCTTACCGTCTCACATACACAGAGCCCTCAGTGTCTCCCAAACCCAGAGACCTCACCATCTCCATTACCCAGCGCCCTCCCCGTCTCCGATTCCCGTAGCCCTCAACGTCTCCCATACCAGGATCCCTCATTGTCTCCAAAACCCAGAGGACTCACCGTCTCCGATACCGGGGCCCTCACCGTCTCCAATCCTCGGCGCCCTCACTGTCTCCAATACCTGGCGCCCTCACTGTCTCCCATATCTGGAGACCTCAACGTCTCCCATATCCAGAGCACTCACCATCTCCCATACCCAGAGGCCTCACTGTTTCCCATACCCGAAGCCCTCTCTGTCGCCTATCCCCGGAACTCTCACCGTCTCCCATACCCAGTGCCCTCACCATCTCCCATAACCGGAGCCCTCACCATTTCCCATACACAGAGACCTCATTGTCTCACATACCCGGAGCCCTCATGATCTGCCATACCCAGAGCCTTCACCGTCGCACATACACGGAGCCCACAACATCTCCGATAACCGGATCACTCACCGTCTCCCATACACAGAGCCCTCACAATCTCCCATACCCTGAGCACTCACCTTCTCCAATACACGGGGCCCTCACCGTCTCTGATCCCCGGAGCCCTCACCGCCTCCCAGAAACAGAGCCCTCACCGTCTCCCATACCCGGAGATCTCACTTTCTCCCATAGCCAGAGGCCTCACCGACTCCGATCCCCGGAGCCCTCACCGTGTCCCATACCCGGAGTTCTCACTATCTCCCATAGCCAGAGGCCTCACAGTCTCCGATCCCCGGAGCCCTCACAATCTCCAATAGCTGGACCCCTCAACATCTCCCATACCCAAAGCACTCACCTTCTCCCCTACACAGAGCCCTCAGCGTCTCCCATACCCCGAGCACTCACCTTCTCCCAAACCCAGAGTCCTCACAGTCTCCCATACCTGGTGGCCTCACCTTCTCCGAACCCGGAGCCCTCACCGTCTCCCAGATGCGGAGCCGTTACTGTCTCCCATACCCGGAGACCTCACTGTTTCCCATACACAGAGACCTCACCGTCTCCGTTCCACAGAGACCTCACCGTCTCCCATACCCAGGGCTGTCACCGTCTCCAATACCTGGAGACCTCACGGTTTCCCATACCCAGAGGACTCAACGCCTCCCATATGCGGAGCCCTCACTGTCTCCCATACTCAGAGCCCTCACCGAATCACATACACGGATCCCTCACCGTCTCCCACACCCAGAGCCCACACCGGCTCCCACACCCAGAGCCTGCACCATCTCCAATACCCAGAGTTCTCACTTTCTCCCATACCCGGATACCTCACCATATCTGATCCTCAGAGCCTTCACTGTCTCCAATACAAGGAGCCCTGACCATCTACCATACACAGAGCCCTCACCGTCTCCCATTCCCGGAGCTCTCACCGTCTCCCATACCCAGAGCCCTCACCGTCTCTACTACCCGGAGCACTCACCGTCACTGATTCCCGGAGCCCTCACCGTCTCCCATGCCCGGAGCCTTCACCCTCTCCCATACCAGGAGTCATCACCGTCTCCCACACCCGAAGCCCTCACCGTCTCCGATACTCGGAGCCCTCACAGTCTCTGATAACTGGAGCCCTCACCTCCTACCATTAACAGAGCACTCACCGTCTCCGATCCCCGGAGCCCTCATTGTCACCCATACCAACAGCACTCACCGGCTCCAGTACCCAGAGCCCTCATAGTCTCCAATAGCCGGAGCCCTCACTGTCTCCCATACACAGAGGCCTCACTTTTTCCGATTCCCGGTCCCCTCACTGTCGTCGGTCCCCAGAGCCCTCACCGTTTCCCATACACAGAGCCCTCACAATCTCTGATCCCCGGAGCACTCACGACCTCCCATTCCTTGCGCCCTCATCGTCTCACATACCCTGCACCCTCATTGTCTCCCATAGCTGGAGACCTCACCATCTCCCAGACCAAGAACGCTTACCGTCTCCAGTACCCGAAGCCCTCCCTATCTCCCATAGCGAGAGCCCTCACCATCTCCCATAACCTGAGCACTCACCTTCTCCAATAGATGGAGCCGTCACCGTCTCCCATACCTGGAGACCTCACCGTGCCCCATACCCAGCGCCCTCACTGTCTCCCAAACCCAGAGCCCTCACCATCTCCCATACACTGAGTACTCACCTTCTCCAATGTACGGAGCCCTCACCGTCTCCCATACACAGCGTGCTCACCGTCTCCCATACCAGGAGCCCTCACCGTCTCTGAACCCCGGACCCCTCACCGCCTCCCAGAAACAGTGCCCTCACTGTCTCCCATACCCGGAGCCCTCACCGTGCCCCATACCCGGAGGCCTCACCGTCTCCGATCCCCGGAGCCCTCACCGTCTTCCATAAGTGGAGCCCTCACCGTCCCCCATACCCAGGGCCCTCAACGTCCCCCATACCCGGAGCCCTCACCGGCTCCAAGACCCAGAGCCCTCAGCGTCTCTGATTCCTGGAGACCTCACCGTCTCCCAAACCAGGAGCCCTCACCGTCTCCCATACCAGGAGACCTCACCGTCTCCCATACACAGAGCCCTCACCGTCTCCCATATCCAGAGCACTCAACATCTCCGATACCCAGAGCCCTCACTGTTTCCCATGACCGAAGCCCTCACCGTCTCCGATCCCCGGAGTCCTCTCCGCTTCCGATTTCCGCAGCCCTCTCCGTCTCCGACACGCATAGCCCTCACCGTCTCCCATTAGCAGATCAATCACCGTCTTCCATAGACAGAACCCACACCGTCTCCCATACCCAGAGACCTCACCGTCTCCAATACCCAGAGCAAACACGGTCTCCCAAACCCAGAGAACTCACCGTCTCAAATATCCAGAGCGCTCACCGTCTCCCATACACAGAGCGCTCACTATCTCCGATACAAGTATCCCTCACCACCTCCCATACCCAGAGCCCACATCGTCTCCCATACCCGGAGTGCTCACCGTCTCCCATACCCAGAGCGCTCACCGTCTCCCATACACAGAGCGCTCACCGTCTCCAATACCCAGCGTCCTCACCGTCTCCAATTCCCGTAGCCCTCACCGTCTCCAATACTAGGATCCCTCATTGTCTCCAAAACCGAGACGACTCAACGTCTCTGGTACCAGTGCCCTCACCGTCTCCAATCCCCGATGCCCTCACTGTCTCCCATACCCGGCGCCCTTACTGTCTCCCGTATCCGGAGACCTCACCGTCTCCCATATCCAGAGCACTCACAATCTCCCATATCCAGAGCATTCATTGTTTCCCATACCCGAAGACCTCACCATCTCCGATCCCCGGACCTCTCACCTTCTCCCATACCCAGAGCCCTCACCAACTCCCATAACTGGAGCCCTCAGTGTCTCCCATACCCGGATCAATCACCGTCTCCCATACCCAGAGCCCTCACCATCTCCCTTACACAGAGCGCTCATTATATCCGATAACCGGATCACTCACCGCCTCCCATACCCAGAGCCCACATCGTCTCCCATACCCAGAGTGCTCACTGTCTCCCATACCCAGAGCGCTCACCGTCTTCAATACCCAGCGTCCTCACCGTCTCCGATTCCTGTAGCCCTCACCGTCTCCAATACTAGGATCCCTCATTGTCTCCAAAACCCTGACGACTCACCGTCTCTGATACCGGTGCCCTCACCGTCTCCAATCCCCGGCGCCCTCACTGTCTCCTGTATCCAGAGACCTCACCGTCTCCCATATCCAGAGCACTCACCATCTCCCATACCCAGAGCACTCAGTGTTTCCCATACCCGAAGCCCTCACCATCTCCGATCCCTGTACCTCTCACTGTCTCCCATAACCAGAGCCCTCACCAACTCCCATAACCGGAGCCCTCACCGTCTCCCATACGTGGATCAATCACCGTCTCCCATACCCAGAGCCCTCACCATCGCACATACACAGAGCCCTCACCATCTCCGATACCCGGATCACTCACCGTCTCCCATACCCAGAGCCCTCACCACCCCACATACCCGGAGCCATCACCGTCTCCGATGCTCGGAGCACTCACCGCCTCCCACACCCGAAAACGTCACCGTCTCCCATACGCGGAGTCCTCACCATCTCCCATACCCAGAGCCCTCATCATCTCCCATAGATGGAGCCCTCACCATTTCCCATACCAAGAGCACTCACCACCTCCAGTACCCGGAGCCCTCACCGTCTCCCATATCCGGAGCCCTCACCATCTCCCATAGCCAGAGCCCTCACCGTCTCCAATACCCAGAGCCCTTACCATCTCCCATACACAGAGACCTCACCGTCTCCCATACCCGGAGCTCACACCTTCTCACATACCCAGAGACCTCACCATCTCCCAAACCCAGAGCCCTCACCATCTCCAATTCCCAGCGCCCTCACCGTCTCTGATTCCCGTAGCTCTCACCGTCTCCCATACCAGGATCCCTCATTGTCTCCAAATCCTAGAGTACTCACCGTCTCCAATAGCGGAGCCCACACCGTCTCCGATCCCCGGAGCCCTCACTGTCTCCCATACCCGGCGCCCTCACTGCCTCCCATATCCAGAGACCTCACCGTCTCCCATATCCAGAGCACTCACCATCTCCCATACCCAGAGCCCTCACTGTTTCCCATACCCGAAGTCCTCACCATCTCCCATACCCAGAGCCCTCACCGTCTCAGATCCCCGGAGTCTGCTCCGCTTCCAATTTCCGCAGACCTCACCGTCTCCAATACGCATAGCCCTCACCGTCTCCCATAAGCAGAGCAATCTCCGTCTCCCATACACAGAACCCAAACCATCTCCCATACTCAGAGACCTCACCGTCTTCAATACCCAGAGCACTCATGGTCTCTCAAACCCCGAGAACTCACCGTCTCCCATACCCAGAGCGCTCACCGTCTCCCATACACAGAGCGCTCACCTTCTTCCATATCCAGAGAGCTCACCGTCTCCCATACCCAGAGCGCTCACCGTCTCCCATACCCTGAGCGCTCACCGTCTCCCATGCCCAGAGCGCTCACCGTCTCCCATACCCAGAGCCCTCACAGTCTCCCATATCCGGAGCCCTCACCATCTCCCATAGCCAGAGCCCTCACCGTCTCCAATACCCAGAGCCCTCACCATCTCCAATACACAGAGCCCTCACCGTCTCCCATACCCGGAGCTCACAACGTCTCACATACACGGAGACCTAACCATCTCCCAAACCCAGAGCCCTCAACACCTCCAATACCCAGCGCCCTCACCATCTCCGATTCCCGTAGCCCTCACCATCTCCCATAACAGGATCTCTCATTGTCTACAAATACCAGAGGACTCACCGTCTCCGATACCGGAGCCCTCACCGTCTCCGATCCCCGGAGCCCTCACTGTCTCCCAAAACCGGCGCCCTCACTGCCTCCCATATCCGGAGACCTCACCGTCTCCCATATCCAGAGCACTCACTGTCTCCCATACCCAGAGCCCTCACTGCTTCCCATACCCGAAGCCCGCACCATCTCCCATACCCAGAGCCCTCACCGTCTCCGATCCCCGGAACTCGCACCGTCTCCCATACCCAGAGCCCTCACCATCTCCCATAACCGGAGCCCTCACCATTTCCGACACACAGAGCCCTCATTGTCTCCCATACCCGGAGCCCTCACCATCTGCCTTACCCAGAGCCCTCACCATCCCTCATACACGGAGCCATCACCGTCTCCGATACTCGGATCACTCACCGCCTCCCATACCCAGAGCCCTCACCATCCCACATGCCCAGAGCCATCACCATCTCTGATGCTCGGAGCACTTGCCGTCTCCCACACCTGGAGCCCTCACCGTCTCCCATACGCGGAGCCCTCACCATCTCCCATACCCAGAGCCCTCATCGTCTCCCATAGCTGGAGCCCTCACCATCTCCCATACCAAGAACGCTCACCGTCTCCAGTACCCGGTGCCCTCAACACCTCCCATACCCAGAACCCTCACCATCTCCCATAACCTGAGCACTCACATTCTCCAATACACGGAGCCCTCACCGTCTCCCATACCCGGAGCCCTCACCGTGCCCCATACCCAGAGCCCTCACCGTGCCCCATACCCAGAGCCCTCACCATCTCCCATACCCTGAGCACTCACCTTCTCCAATACACGGAGCCCTCACCGTCTCCCGTACCCGGAGCTCTCACCGTCTCCCATACCAAGAGCGCTTACCGTCTCCAGTACCCGAAGCCCTCACTGTCTCCCATAGCGAGAGCCCTCACCATCTCCCATAACCTGAGCACTCACCTTCTCCAATACACGGAGCCGTCACCGTCTCCCGTACCCGGAGCCCTCACCGTTCCCCATACCCAGAGACCTCACCGTCTCCCATACCCAGTGCCCTCACCATTTCCCATAACCTGTGCACTCAACTTCTCCAATACACGGAGATCTCACCGTCTCCCATACTCGGAGTGCACACCGTCTCCCATACCCGGATCCCTCACCGTCTCTTAACCCGGAGCCCTCACCGCCTCCCAGAAAAAGAGCCCTCACTGTCTCCCATACCCGGAGCCCTCACCGTGCCCCATACCTGGAGCTCTAACCTTCTCCCATAGCTGGAGGCCTCACCGTCTCCAATCCCCAGAGCCCTTACCGTCTCTCATAAGTGGAGCCCTCGCCGTCCTCCATACCCGGGGCTCTCAACGTCCCCCATACCCGCAGCCCTCACCGGCTCCAAGACCCAGAGCCCTCAGTGTCTCCGATTCCTGGAGCCCTCACCGTCTCCCAAAACAGGAGCCCTCACCGTCTCCCATACCATGAAACCTCAGCATCTCCAATTCCCAGTCCACTCACTGTCTTCAGTCCCCGGAGCCCTCACCGTCTCCCATACACAAGGCCCTCACCGTCTCCCATATCCAGAGCACTCACCATCTCCCATACCCAGAGCACTCAGTGTTTCCCATACCCGAAGCCCTCACCATCTCCGATCCCCGGACTTCTCAGCGTCTCCCATACCCAGAGCCCTCACCAACTCCCATAACCGGAGCCCTCACCGTCTCCCATACCCGGATCACTCACCATCTCCCATAGCCAGAGCCCTCACCATCGCACTTACACAAGCCCTCACCATCTCCGATACCTGGATCACACACCGACTCCCATACCCAGAGGCCTCACCATCCCACGTACCCAGAGCCATCACCGTCTCCGATGCTCGGAGCACTCAGCGTCTCCCACACCCGGAGCCCTCACCGTCTCCCATTCGCAGAGCCCTCGCCATCTCCCATACCCAGAGCTCTCATCGTCTCCCATTGATGGAGCCCTCACCATCTCCTATATGAAGAGCACTCACCACTTCCAGTACCTGGAATCCTCACCATCTCCCATACACAGAGCCCTCACCGTCTCCCATACCCGGAACTCACACATTCTCACATACCCAGAGACCTCACCATTTCCCAAAACAAGAGCCCTCACAATCTCCAATACCCAGCGCCCTCACCGTCTCCGATTCCCGTTGCCCTCACTGTCTCCCATACCAGGATCCCTCATTGTCTTCAAATCCCAGAGGACACACCGTCTCTGATACCGGAGCCCCCACTGTCTCCGATCCCCGGAACTCTCACCGTCTCCCATACCCGAAGCCCTCACCATCTCCCATAACCGGAGCCCACACCATCTCCCACACCCAGAGCCCTCATCGTCTCCCATACCCGGAGACCTCACCATCTGCCATACCTAGAGCCCTCACCATCCCTCATACACGGAGCCATCACCATCTCCGATACCCGGATCACTCACCGTCTCTCATACCCAGAGCCCTCACCATCCCACATACCCGGAGCCATCACCATCTCTGATGCTCGGAGCACTTACCATCTCCCACACCTGGAGCCCTCACCATCTCCCATACCCAGAGCCCTCACCATCTCCCATACCCAGAGCCCTCATCGTCTCCCATAGCTGGAGACCTCACCATCTCCCATACCAAGAACGCTCACCGTCTCCAGTACCCGGTGCCCTCACCACCTCCCATACACAGAGCCCTCACAATCTCCCATAACCTGAGAACTCACATTCTCCAATACACAGAGCCCTCACCGTCTCCCATACCCGGAGCCCTCACCGTGCCCCATACCCAGAGCCCTCACCGTGCCCCATACCCAGAGGCCTCACAATCTCCCATACCCTGAGCACTCACCTTCTCCAATACACGGAGCCCTCACCGTCTCCCATACCCGGAGCTCTCACCGTCTCCCATACCAAGAGCGCTTACCATCTCCAGTACCCGAAGCCCTCACTGTCTCCCATAGCGAGAGCCCTCACCATCTCCCATAACCTGAGCACTCACCTTCTCCAATACACGGAGCCGTCACCGTCTCCCATACCCGGAGTCCTAATTGTGCCCCATACCCAGAGCCCTCACCGTCTCCCATACCCAAAGCCCTCACCATTTCCCAGAACAGGAGCACTCAACTTCTCCAATACATGGAGCTCTCACCTTCTCCCATACCCGGAGTGCACACCATCTCCCATACCCGGATCCCTCACCGTCTCTTAACCCGGAGCCCTCACCGCCTCCCAGAAACAGAGCCCTCACTGTCTCCCATACCCGGAGCCCTCACCGTGCCCCGTACCTGGAGCTCTCACCGTCTCCCATAGCTGCAGTCCTCACCGTCTCCGATCCCCAGAGCCCTTACCGTCTCTCATAAGTGGAGCCCTCACCGTCCCCCATACCCGGGGCCTTCAACATCCCCCATACACGCAGCCCTCACCGACTCCAAGACCCAGAGCCCTCAGCGTCTCCGATTCCCGGAACCCTCATCGTCTCCCAAAACAGGAGCCCTCACCGTCTCCCATGCACAAAGCCCTCAGCATCTCCCATAACCAGAGCCCTCACTGTTTCCCATGCTTGAAGCCCTCACCGTCTCTGATCCCCGGTGTCCTCTCCGCTTCTGATTTCCGCAGTCCTCATCGTCTCCAATACGCATAGAACAAACTGTCTCCCATAAGCAGAACAATCACCGTCTCCCATACACAGAACCAATTCCGTCTCCCATACCCAGAGACCTCACCGTCTCCAATACCCAGAGCACACACGGTCTCCCAAAACCCGAGAACTCACCGTCTCCCATACTCAGAGCGCTCACCGTCTCCCATACCCAGAGCGCTCACCGTCTCCCAAAGCTAGAACCCTCACCATCCCACATACCCGGAGCCATCACCGTCTCCGATGCTCAGAACACTTACCGTCGCCCACACATGGAGCCCTCACCGTGTCCCATACGCGGAGCTCTCACCATCTCCCATACCAAGAACCCTCACCATCTCCCATAACCTGAGCACTCACCTTCTCCAATACACGGAGCCCTCACCGTCTCCCATACCCAGAGCCCTCACCGTGCCTCATACCCAGAGCCCTCACCGTGCCCCATACCCAGAGCCCTCACCATCTCCCATACCCTGAGCACTCACCTTCTCCAATACACGGGGCCCTCAACGTCCCCCATACCCGTAGCCCTCACTGGCTCCAAGACCCAGAGCCCTCAGCGTCTCCGATTCCCGGAGCCCTCACCGTCTCCCAAAACAGGAGCCCTCACCGTCTCCCATACCATGAGCCCTCACCGTCTCCCATACACAGAGCCCTCACCGTCTCCGATTCCCGGTCCACTCACTGTCTTCAGTCCCCGGAGCACTCACCGTCTCCCATACACAAGGCCCTCACCGTCTCGCAGATCCAGAGCACTCAGCATCTTCCATACCCAGAGCCCTCACTGTTTCCCATGCTCGAAGCCCTCACCGTCTCCGATCTCCGGAGTCCTCTCCGCTCCTGATTTCCACAGCCCTCATCATCTCCAATACGCATAGCCCAAACTGTCTCCCATAAGCAGAGCAATCACCGTCAACCATACACAGAACCCATACCGTCTCCCATACTCAGAGACCTCACCGTCTCCAATATCCAGAGCACTCACCGTCTCCCATACCCAGAGCGCTCACCGTCTCCCATACCCAGAGCACTCACCGTCTCCCATACCCAGAGTGCTCACCGTCTCCAATACCCAGAGCGCTCACTGTCTCGCATACACAGAGCGCTCACTGTCTCCCATACCCAGGGCGCTCACTATCTCCAATACCCGTATCCCTCACCGTCTCCCATACCCTGAGCGCTCACCGTCTCCCATACCCAGAGCACTCACCATCTCCCATACCCAGAGCGCTCACCATCTCCCATACCCAGAGCCCTCACCGTCTCCGATTTCCAGAGCCCCCACTATCTCCCATACCCGGAGTTCTCACCACCTCCAACACCCGGAGGCTTCAGCATCTCCCAAACACAGAGCCGTCACCATCTCCCATACCCAGAGCCCTCACCATCTCCGATACACGGAGCCCTCACCGTCTCTGATCCTCGGAGCCCTCACATTCTCTGATACACAGAGCCCTCACCGTCTCCCATATCCGGAGCCCTCCCCATCTCCCATAACCAGAGCCCTCACCGTCTCCAATACCCGGAGACCTCACCGTCTCCCATATCCGGAGCTCACACCGTCTCGCATACCCAGAGACCTCACCATCTCCCAAAGCCAGAGCGGTCACCATCGCCAATACCCAGCGCCCTCACCGTCTTCGATTCCCGTAGCCCTCACGGTCTCCCATACCAGGATCCCTCATTGTCTCCAAATCCCAGAGGACTCACCGTCTCCGATACCGGAGCCCTCACCGCCTCCAATCCCCGGAGTCCTCACTGTCTCCCATACCTGGTGCCCTCACTGTCTCCCATATCCAGAGACTTCACCGTCTCCCATATCCAGAGCACTCACCATCTCCCATACCCTGAGCCCTCACTGTTTCCCATACCCGAAGCCCTCACCATCTCCCATACCCAGAGCCCTCACCATCTCCGATCCCTGGAACTCTCACCGTCTCCCATACCCAGAGCCCTCACCATCTCCCATAACCGGAGCCCTCACCATCTCCCATACCCAGAGCCCTCATCGTCTCCCATACCCGGAGCCCTCACCATCTGCCATACCCAGAGCCATTACCTTCCCACATACACGGAGCCCTCACCATCTCCGATACCCGGATCACTCATCGTCTCCCATACCCAGAGCCCTCACCAACCCACATACCCGGAGCCATCACCGTCTCCGATGCTCGGAGCACTCACTGTCTCCCACACCTGGTGCCCTCAACGTCTCCCATACGCGGAGCTCTCACCATCTCCCATACACAGAGCGCTCACCGTCTCCAGTACCCGGTGCCCTCACCATCTGACATACCCAGAGCCCTCACCATCTCCCATAACCTGAGCACTCACCTTCTCCAATACACGGAGCCCTCACCGTCTCCCATACCCAGAGCCCTCACCGTGCCCCATAACCACAGCCCTCAACGTCTCCCATACGCGGAGCTCTCACCATCTCCCATACACAGAGCGCTCACCGTCTCCAGTACCCGGTGCCCTCACCATCTGACATACCCAGAGACCTCACCATCTCCCATACCCTGAGCACTCAGCTTCTCCAATACACGGAGCCTTCACCGTCTCCCATATCCGAAGCTCTCACCGTCTCCCATACCAAGAGCGCTTACCATCTCCAGCACCCGAAGCCCTCACTTTTTCCCATAGCGAGAGCCCTCACCATCTCCTAAAACCTGAGCAGTCACCTTCTCCAAAACACGGAGCCGTCACCGTCTCCAATACCCGGAGCCCTCACCGTCTCACATACACAGAGCCCTCACCATCTCCCATACCCAGAGCCCTCACCGTCTCCCATATGCGGAGCCCTGATCATCTCCCATAACCAGAGCCCTCACCATCTCCCAAACCCAGAGCCCTCACCATCTCCAATACCCAACACCCTCACCGTCTCCGATTCCCGTAGCCCTCACCGTCTCCCATACCAGGATCCCTCATTTTCTCCAAATCCCAGAGGACTCACCATCTCCGATACCTGAGCCCTCACCGTCTCCAATCCCCGGAGACCTCACTGTCTCCCATTCCCGGCGCCCTCACTGCATTCCATATCCAGAGACCTCACCGTCTCCCATACCCGAAGACCTCACCATCTCCCATAACCAGATCCCTCACCATCTCCCATACCCAGAGCCCTCATCTGCCATACCCAGAGCCCTCACATTCCGACATACACGTAGCCCTCACCATCTCTGATACCCGGATCACTCACCGTCTCCCATACCCAGAGCCCTCACCAACCCACATACCCGGAGACATCACCGTCTCCGATGCTCAGAGCACTCACTGTCTCCCACACCTGGAGCCCTCACTGTCTACCATACGCAGAGCCCTCACCATCTCCCATGCCCAGAGCGCTCACCGTCTCCCATGCCCAGAGCTCACTATCTCTGATACCCTTATCCCTCACCGTCTCCCATACCCAGAGCGCTCAACGTCTCCCATACCAAGAGTGCTCACCGTCTCCCAAAACAAGAGCCCTCACTGTCTCCAATTCCCAGAGCCCCCACTACCTCCCATACCCGGAGTTCTCACCACCTCCAATACCCGGAGGCCTCACCGAATCCCATACCCAGAGTCCTCACCATCTCCCATACACATAGCCCTCACTTTCTCCCATATCCGGAGACCTCACCATCTCCCATAAGCAGAACCCTCACCGTCTCCAATACCCGGTGCCCTCACCGTCTCCCATACCCGGAGCTCACACCGTCTCGCATACCCAGAGACCTCACCATCTCCCAAACCCAGAGCCCTCAACGACTCCAATACCCAGCGCCCTCACCGTCTCCGATTCCCGTAGCCCTCACCGTCTCCCATACCAGGATCCCTCATTGTCTCCCATAACCGGCGCCCTCACTGCCTCCCACATCCGGAGACCTCACCGTCTCCCATATCCAGAGCACTCACCATCTCCCATACCCAAAACCCTCACTGTTTCCCATAACCGAAGCCCTCACCATCTCCCATACCCAGAGCCCTCACCGTCTCCGATCCCTGGAAATCTCTCCGTCTCCCATACCCAGAGCCCTCACCATCTCCCATACCCAGAGCCCTCATCGTCTCCCATACCCGGAGCCCTCACCATCTGCCATACCCAGAGCCCTCACATTCCCACATACACGGAGACCTCACCATCTCCGATACCCGGATCACTCACCGTCTCCCATAACCAGAGCCCTCACCAACCCACATACCTGGAGCCCTCACCGTCTCCCATATCCAGAGCCCTCACGATCTCCCATAACCAGAGCGCTCAATGTCTACAGTACCCGGTGCCCTCACCATCTCCCATACCCAGAGCCCTCACCATCTCCCATAACCTGAGCATCCACCTTCTCCAATACACGGAGCCCTCACCGTCTCCCATACCCGGAGCCCTCACCGTGCCCTATAACCATAGCTCTCACCGTCGCCCATACACAGAGCCCTCACCATCTCCCATACCCGGAGCACTCAGCCTCTCCAATAAATGGAGCCCTCACCATCTCCAATATCCGGAGCTCTCACCGTCTCCCATACCCAGAGCCCTCACCATCTCCCATAATCTGAGCACTCACCTTCTCCAATACACGGAGTTCTCACCGTCTCCCATACTCGGAGTGCACACCGTCTCCCATACCCGGAGCCCTCACATTCTCTGAACCCAGGAGACCTCAGCATCTCCCAGAAACAGAGCCCTCACTGTCTCCCATACCCAGAGACCTCACCGTGCCCCGTACCCGAAGATCTCACCGTCTCCCATAGCCGGAGGCCTCACCGTCTCCGATCCCCGGAGCCCTTCAAGTCTCTCATAAAAGGAGCCCTCAACATCCCCCATACGCGGGGCCCTCAAAGTCCCCCATACCCTGAGCCCTCACCGGCTCCAAGACCCATAGCCCTCACAGTCTCCCATACACAGAGACCTCACCATCTCTGATTCCCGGTCCACTCAATGTCTTCAGTCCCCGGAGCCCTCACTGTCTCCCATACACAGAGCCCTCACCGTCTGCCATATCCAGAGCACTGACCATCTCCCATGCTCGAAGCCCTCACCGTCTCCGTTCCCTGGAGTCCTCTCCACTTCCGAATTCTGCAGCCCTCACCGCCTCCAATACGCATAGCCCAAACCGTCTCCCATAAGCAGAGCAGTCCACGTCTCCCATACACAGAACCCAGACCATCTCCCATACCCAGAGCGCTCACCATCTCCCATACCCAGAGCGCTCACCATCTCCCATACCCAGAGCGCTCACCGTCTCCCATACCCAGAGTGCTCACCGTCTCTCATATCTTGAGTGCTCACCGTCTCGCATAACCAGAGCGCTCACCGTCTCCCATACCCAGAGCGCTCACTATCTCCGATACCCATATCCCTCACCGTCTCCCGTGCCCAGAGCGCTCACCGTCTCCCATAACCAGAGCCCTCACAGTCTCCAAATCCCAGAGCCCCCACTATCTCCCATACTCGGAGTTCTCACCAGCTCCAATACCCGGAGGCCTCACCATCTCCCATACCGAGAGCCCTCACCGTCTCACATACACAGAGCCCTCACCGTCTCCCATACCCATAACCCTCACCGTCTCCCATATCCGGAGCCCTCACCATCTCCCATAACCAGAAACCTCACCGTCTCCAATAACCTGTGCCCTCACCGTCTCCCATACCCGGAGCTCACACCATCTCGCATACCCAGAGACCTCACCATCTCCCAAACCCAGAGCCCTCACCATCTCCAATAGCCAGTGCCCTCACCATCTCCGTTTCCCGTAGCCCTCACCGTCTCCCATATCAGGATCCCTCATTGTCTCCAAATCCCAGAGGACTCACCGTCTCCGATACCGGAGCCTCACCGTCTCCAAACCCTGGAGACCTCACTGTCTCCCATACCTGGCGCCCTCACTGCCTCCCATATCCGGAGACCTCACCGTCTCCCATATCCATAGCACTCACCATCTCCCATACCCAGAGACCTCACTGTTTCCCATACCCAAAGCCCTCAACATCTCCCATACCCAGAGCCCTCACCGACTCCGATCCCCGGAAATCTCACCGTCTCCCATACCGAGAGCCCTCACCATCTCCCATAACCAGATCCCTCACCATCTCCCATACCCAGAGCATCATCGACTCCCATACCCGGAGCCCTCATCATCTGCCATACCCAGCGCCCTCACATTCCGACATACACGCAGCCCTCACCATCTCTGATACCCGGATCACTCACCGTCTCCCATACCCAGAGCCCTCACCAACCCACATACCCGGAGACATCACCGTCTCCGATGCTCAGAGCACTCACTGTCTCCCACACCTGGAGCCCTCACTGTCTACCATACGCAGAGCCCTCACCATCTCCCATGCCCAGAGCGCTCACCGTCTCCCATGCCCAGAGCTCACTATCTCCGATACCCTTATCCCTCACCGTCTCCCATACCCAGAGCGCTCAACGTCTCCCATACCAAGAGTGCTCACCGTCTCCCAAAACAAGAGCCCTCACTGTCTCCAATTCCCAGAGGCCCCACTATCTCCCATACCCGGAGTTCTCACCACCTCCAATACCCGGAGGCCTCACCGAATCCCATACCCAGAGTCCTCACCATCTCCCATACACATAGCCCTCACTTTCTCCCATATCCGGAGACCTCACCATCTCCCATAAGCAGAACCCTCACCGTCTCCAATACCCGGTGCCCTCACCGTCTCCCATACCCGGAGCTCACACCGTCTCGCATACCCAGAGACCTCACCATCTCCCAAACCCAGAGCCCTCAACGACTCCAATACCCAGCGCCCTCACCGTCTCCGATTCCCGTAGCCCTCACCGTCTCCCATACCAGGATCCCTCATTGTCTCCCATAACCGGCGCCCTCACTGCCTCCCATATCCGGAGACCTCACCGTCTCCCATATCCAGAGCACTCACCATCTCCCATACCCAAAACCCTCACTGTTTCCCATAACCGAAGCCCTCACCATCTCCCATACCCAGAGCCTTCACCGTCTCCGATCCCTGGAAACCTCTCCGTCTCCCATACCCAGAGCCCTCACCATCTCCCATACCCAGAGCCCTCATCGTCTCCCATACCCGGAGCCCTCACCATCTGCCATACCCAGAGCCCTCACATTCCCACATACACGGAGCCCTCACCATCTCCGATACCCGGATCACTCACCGTCTCCCATAACCAGAGCCCTCACCAACCCACATACCTGGAGCCCTCACCGTCTACCATACACGGAGCCCTCACGATCTCCCATAACCAGAGCGCTCACTGTCTACAGTACCCGGTGCCCTCACCATCTCCCATACCCAGAGCCCTCACCATCTCCCATAACCTGAGCATCCACCTTCTCCAATACACGGAGCCCTCACCGTCTCCCATACCCGGAGCCCTCACCGTGCCCTATAACCATAGCTCTCACCGTCGCCCATACACAGAGCCCTCACCATCTCCCATACCCGGAGCACTCAGCTTCTCCAATAAACGGAGCCCTCACCATCTCCAATATCCGGAGCTCTCACCGTCTCCCATACCAAGAGCGCCTACCATCTCCAGTACCCGAAACCCTGACTGTCTCCCATAGCGAGAGCACTCACCATCTCCCATAATCTGAGCACTCACCTTCTCCAATACACGGAGCGTCACCGTCTCCCATACCCGGAGCCCTCACCGTGCCCCATACCCAGAGCCCTCACCATCTCCCATACCCAGAGCCCTCACCATCTCCCATACCCTGAGCACTCACCTTCTCCAATACACGGAGTTCTCACCGTCTCCCATACTCGGAGTGCACAGCGTCTCCCATACCCGGAGCCCTCACATTCTCTGAACCCAGGAGACCTCAGCACCTCCCAGAAACAGAGCCCTCACAGTCTCCCATACCCCGAGCCCTCACCGTGCCCCGTACCCGAAGATCTCACCGTCTCCCATAGCCGGAGGCCTCACCGTCTCCGATCCCCGGAGCCCTTCAAGTCTCTCATAAAAGGAGCCCTCAACATCCCCCATACGCGGGGCCCTCAAAGTCCCCCATACCCTGAGCCCTCACCGGCTCCAAGACCCAGAGCCCTCACAGTCTCCCATACACAGAGACCTCACCATCTCTGATTCCCGGTCCACTCAATGTCTTCAGTCCCCGGAGCCCTCACTGTCTCCCATACACAGAGCCCTCACCGTCTGCCATATCCAGAGCACTGACCATCTCCCATGCCCGAAGCCCTCACCGTCTCCGTTCCCTGGAGTCCTCTCCACTTCCGAATTCTGCAGCCCTCACCGCCTCCAATACGCATAGCCCAAACCGTCTCCCATAAGCAGAGCAGTCCACGTCTCCCATACACAGAACCCAGACCATCTCCCATACCCAGAGCGCTCACCATCTCCCATACCCAGAGCGCTCACCATCTCCCATACCCAGAGCGCTCACCGTCTCCCATACCCAGAGTGCTCACCGTCTCTCATATCTTGAGTGCTCACCGTCTCGCATAACCAGAGCGCTCACCGTCTCCCATACCCAGAGCGCTCACTATCTCCGATACCCATATCCCTCACCGTCTCCCGTGCCCAGAGCGCTCACCGTCTCCCATAACCAGAGCCCTCACAGTCTCCAAATCCCAGAGCCCCCACTATCTCCCATACTCGGAGTTCTCACCAGCTCCAATACCCGGAGGCCTCACCATCTCCCATACCGAGAGCCCTCACCGTCTCACATACACAGAGCCCTCACCGTCTCCCATACCCATAACCCTCACTGTCTCCCATATCCGGAACCCTCACCATCTCCCAGAACCAGAAACCTCACCGTCTCCAATAACCTGTGCCCTCACCGTCTCCCATACCCGGAGCTCACACCATCTCGCATACCCAGAGACCTCACCATCTCCCAAACCCAGAGCCCTCACCATCTCCAATACCCAGTGCCCTCACCATCTCCGTTTCCCGTAGCCCTCACCGTCTCCCATATCAGGATCCCTCATTGTCTCCAAATCCCAGAGGACTCACCGTCTCCGATACCGGAGCCTCACCGTCTCCAAACCCTGGAGACCTCACTGTCTCCCATACCTGGCGCCCTCACTGCCTCCCATATCCGGAGACCTCACCGTCTCCCATATCCATAGCACTCACCATCTCCCATACCCAGAGACCTCACTGTTTCCCATACCCAAAGCCCTCAACATCTCCCATACCCAGAGCCCTCACCGACTCCGATCCCCGGAAATCTCACCGTCTCCCATACCGAGAGCCCTCACCATCTCCCATAACCAGATCCCTCACCATCTCCCATACCCAGAGCATCATCAACTCCCATACCCGGAGCCCTCATCATCTGCCATACCCAGCGCCCTCACATTCCGACATACACGCAGCCCTCACCATCTCTGATACCCGGATCACTCACCGTCTCCCATACCCAGAGCCCTCACCAACCCACATACCCGGAGCCATCACCGTCTCCGATGCTCGGAGCACTCACTGTCTCCCACACCTGGAGCCCTCACCGTCTACCATACGCAGAGCCCTCACCATCTCCCATGCCCAGAGTGCTCACCATCTCCCATGCCCAGAGCGCTCACCATCTCCCATACCCAGAGCGCTCACCGTCTCGCATACCCAGAGCGCTCACCGTCTCCCATACTCAGAGTGCTCACTATCTCCGATACCCTTATCCCTCACCGTCTCCCATACCCAGAGCGCTCAACGTCTCCCATACCAAGAGTGCTCACCGTCTCCCAAAACAAGAGCCCTCACTGTCTCCAATTCCCAGAGCCCCCACTATCTCCCATACCCGGAGTTCTCACCACCTCCAATACCCGGAGGCCTCACCGTCTCCCATACCGAGAGCCCTCACCGTCTCACATACACAGAGTCCTCACCGTCTCCCATACACATAGCCCTCACCGTGTCCCATATCCGGAGCCCTCACCATCTCCCATAAGCAGAACCCTCACCGTCTCCAATACCCGGTGCCCTCACCGTCTCCCATACCCGGAGCTCACACCGTCTCGCATACCCAGAGACCTCACCATCTCCCAAACCCAGAGCCCTCAACGACTCCAATACCCAGCGCCCTCACCGTCTCCGATTCCCGTAGCCCTCACCGTCTCCCATACCAGGATCCCTCATTGTCTCCCATACCCGGCGCCCTCACTGCCTCCCATATCCGGAGACCTCACCGTCTCCCATATCCAGAGCACTCACCATCTCCCATACCCAGAGCCCTCACTTTTTCCCATACTCGAAGCCTCACCATCTCCCATACCCAGAGCCCTCACTGTCTCCGATCCCCGGAAATCTCACCGTCTCCCATACCCAGAGCCCTCACCATCTCCCATACCCAGAGCCCTCACCATCTCCCATAACCTGAGCATCCACCTTCTCCAATACACGGAGCCCTCACCGTCTCCCATACCCGGAGCCCTCGCGGTGCCCCATAACCATTGCCCTCACCATCTCCCATACACAGAGCCCTCACCGTCTCCCATACCAAGAGCGCCTACCGTCTCCAGTACCCGAAGCCCTGACTGTCTCCCATAACCAGATCCCTCACCATCTCCCATACCCAGAGCATCATCAACTCCCATACCCGGAGCCCTCATCATCTGCCATACCCAGCGCCCTCACATTCCGACATACACGCAGCCCTCACCATCTCTGATACCCGGATCACTCACCGTCTCCCATACCCAGAGCCCTCACCAACCCACATACCCGGAGCCATCACCGTCTCCGATGCTCGGAGCACTCACTGTCTCCCACACCTGGAGCCCTCACCGTCTACCATACGCAGAGCCCTCACCATCTCCCATGCCCAGAGTGCTCACCATCTCCCATGCCCAGAGCGCTCACCATCTCCCATACCCAGAGCGCTCACCGTCTCGCATACCCAGAGCGCTCACCGTCTCCCATACTCAGAGTGCTCACTATCTCCGATACCCTTATCCCTCACCGTCTCCCATACCCAGAGCGCTCAACGTCTCCCATACCAAGAGTGCTCACCGTCTCCCAAAACAAGAGCCCTCACTGTCTCCAATTCCCAGAGCCCCCACTATCTCCCATACCCGGAGTTCTCACCACCTCCAATACCCGGAGGCCTCACCGTCTCCCATACCGAGAGCCCTCACCGTCTCACATACACAGAGTCCTCACCGTCTCCCATACACATAGCCCTCACCGTGTCCCATATCCGGAGCCCTCACCATCTCCCATAAGCAGAACCCTCACCGTCTCCAATACCCGGTGCCCTCACCGTCTCCCATACCCGGAGCTCACACCGTCTCGCATACCCAGAGACCTCACCATCTCCCAAACCCAGAGCCCTCAACGACTCCAATACCCAGCGCCCTCACCGTCTCCGATTCCCGTAGCCCTCACCGTCTCCCATACCAGGATCCCTCATTGTCTCCCATACCCGGCGCCCTCACTGCCTCCCATATCCGGAGACCTCACCGTCTCCCATATCCAGAGCACTCACCATCTCCCATACCCAGAGCCCTCACTTTTTCCCATACTCGAAGCCTCACCATCTCCCATACCCAGAGCCCTCACTGTCTCCGATCCCCGGAAATCTCACCGTCTCCCATACCCAGAGCCCTCACCATCTCCCATACCCAGAGCCCTCACCATCTCCCATAACCTGAGCATCCACCTTCTCCAATACACGGAGCCCTCACCGTCTCCCATACCCGGAGCCCTCGCGGTGCCCCATAACCATTGCCCTCACCATCTCCCATACACAGAGCCCTCACCGTCTCCCATACCAAGAGCGCCTACCGTCTCCAGTACCCGAAGCCCTGACTGTCTCCCATAGCCAGAGCACTCACCATCTCCCATAATCTGAGCACTCACCTTCTCCAATACACGGAGCGTCACCGTCTCACATACCCGGAGGCCTCACCGTGCCCCATACCCAGAGCTCTCACCGTCTCCCATACCCAGAGCCCTCACCATCTCCCATACCCTGAGCACTCACCTTCTCCAATACACGGAGCGTCACCGTCTCACATACCCGGAGGCCTCACCGTGCCCCATACCCAGAGCTCTCACCGTCTCCCATACCCAGAGCCCTCACCATCTCCCATACCCTGAGCACTCACCTTCTCCAATACACGGAGTTCTCACCATCTCCCATACACGGAGTGCACTCCCTCTCCCCTACCCGGAGCCCTCACATTCTCTGAACCCAGGAGACCTCACCGCCTCCCAGAAACAGCGCCCTCACTGTCTCCCATACCCGGAGCCCTCACCGTGCCCCGTACCCGAAGCTCTCACTCTCTCCCATTGCCGGAGGCCTCACCGTCTCCGATCCGCAGAGCCCTTAAAGTTCCTCAAAGTCCCCCCACGCGGGGCCCTCAAAGTCCCCCATACCCTGAGCCCTCACCGGCTCCAAGACCCAGAGCCCTCACAGACTCCCATACACAGAGCCCTCACCAACTCCAATTCCCGGTCCACTCAATGTCTTCAGTCCCTGGAGCCATCACCGTCTTCCATACACAGAACCCACAGCATCTCAAATACCCAGAGCGCTCACCATCTCCCATACCCAGAGCGCTCACAGTCTCGCATACCCAGAGCGCTCACCGTCTCCCATACCCAGAGCGCTCACTATCTCCGATACCCGTATCCCTCACCATCTCCCGTGCCCAGAGCGCTCACCGTCTGCCATACCCAGAGTGCTCACCGTCTCCCATAACCAGAGCCCTCACAGTCTCCAATTCCCAGAGCCTCCACTATCACCCATACCCGGAGTTCTCACCACCTCCAGTACCCGGAGGCCTCACCGTCTCCCATAATGAGAGCCCTCACCGTCTCACATACACAGAGCCCTCACTTTCTCCCATGCCCTGAGCCCTCACCGTCTCCCATATACGGAGCCCTCACCATCTCCCATAACCAGAGCCCTCACTGTCTCCAATACCCGGAGCCCATACCGTCCCCCATACCCGGAGCACACACCGTCTCACATAACCAGAGACCTCACCATCTCCCAAACCCAGAACCCGCACCATCTCCTTTACCCAGCGCCCTCACCATCTCCGATTTCAGTAGCCCTCACCATCTGCCATACCAGGATCCCTCATTGTCTCCAAATCCCAGAGGACTCACCGTCTCCGATACCGGAGCCCTCACCCACTCCAATCCCCGGAGCCCTCACTGTCTCCCATACCCGGCGTCCTCACTGCCTCCCATATCCGGAGACCTCACCGTCTCCCATATCCAGAGCACTCACAATCTCCCATACCCAGAGCCCTCACTGTTTCCCAATACCCGAAGCCCTAACCATCTCCCATACCCAGAGCCCTCACCGTCTCCGATCCCTGGAACTCTCACCGTCTCCAATAACCAGAGCCCTCACCATCTCCCATAACCGGAGTCCTCACCATCTCCCATACACAGAGCCCTCATCATCTCCCATACCCTGAGCACTCACCTTCTCCAATTCACGGAGTTCTCACCGTCTGCCATACACGGAGCGCACACCGTCTCCCAGAACAGAGCCCTCACATTCTCTGAACCCAGGAGACCTCACCGCCTCCCAGAAACAGAGCCCTCATCGTATCCCATAGCCGGAGGCCTCACCGTCTCTGATCCCCTGAGCCCTTACCGTCTCTCATAAGTGGAGCCCTCAATGTCCGCCATACGCGGGGCCCTCAACGTCCCCCATACCCAGAGCCCTCACCGGCTCCAAGACGCAGAGCCCTCACTGTCTCCCATACACAGACACCTCACCATCTCCGATTCCCGGTCCACTCACGGTCTTCAGTCCCCGGAGCCCTCACAGTCTCCCATACACAGAGACCTCACCATTTCCCAAATCCAGAGCACTCACCATCTCCCATACCCAGAGCCCTCACTGTATCCCATGCCCGAAGCCCTCACCGTCTCCGATCACCGGAGTCCTCTCCGCTTCCGATTTCCGCAGCCTTCACCGTCTCCAATACGCATAGCCCAAACAGTCTCCCATAAGCAGAGCAGTCACCGTCTCCCATACACAGAACCCACACCGTCTCCCATACCCAGAGCGCTCACCGTCTCCCATACCCAGAGCGCTCACCGTCTCGCATACCCAGAGCGCTCACCGTCTCCCATACCCAGAGCGCTCACTATCTCCGATACCTGTATCCCTCACTGTCTCCCATAACCAGAGCGCTCACCGTCTCCCATACCCAGAGAGCTCAACGTCTCCCATAATCAGAGCCCTCACCGTCTCCAATTCCCAGAGCCCCCACTATCTCCCATACCCAGAATCCTCACCACCTCCAATACCCGGAGGCCTCACCGTCTCCCATACCGAGTGCCCTCACCGTCTCACATATCCGGAGCTCAAACCGTCTCACATACCCAGAGACCTCAACATCTCCCAAACCCAGAGCCCTCACCATTTCCAAAACCCAGCGCGCTCACCGTCTCCCATACCAGGATCCCTCATTGTCTCCAAATCCCAGAGGACTCACCGTCTCCGATACCGGAACCCTCACCGTCTCCAATCCCCGGAGACCTCACTGTCTCCCATACCCGGCGCCCTCACTGCCTCCCATATCCGGAGACCTCACCGTCTCACATACCCGAAGCCCTCACCATCTCCCATACCCAGAGCCCTCATCATCTCCCATAACCGGAGCCCGCACCATCTCCCATACCCAGAGCCCTCATCGTCTCCCATGCCCAGAGCGCTCACCATCTCCCATACCCAGAGCGCTCACCGTCTCGCATACCCAGAGCGCTCACCGTCTCCCATACTCAGAGTGCTCACTATCTCCGATACCCTTATCCCTCACCGTCTCCCATACCCAGAGCGCTCAACGTCTCCCATACCAAGAGTGCTCACCGTCTCCCAAAACAAGAGCCCTCACTGTCTCCAATTCCCAGAGCCCCCACTATCTCCCATACCCGGAGTTCTCACCACCTCCAATACCCGGAGGCCTCACCGTCTCCCATACCGAGAGCCCTCACCGTCTCACATACACAGAGTCCTCACCGTCTCCCATACACATAGCCCTCACCGTGTCCCATATCCGGAGCCCTCACCATCTCCCATAAGCAGAACCCTCACCGTCTCCAATACCCGGTGCCCTCACCGTCTCCCATACCCGGAGCTCACACCGTCTCGCATACCCAGAGACCTCACCATCTCCCAAACCCAGAGCCCTCAACGACTCCAATACCCAGCGCCCTCACCGTCTCCGATTCCCGTAGCCCTCACCGTCTCCCATACCAGGATCCCTCATTGTCTCCCATACCCGGCGCCCTCACTGCCTCCCATATCCGGAGACCTCACCGTCTCCCATATCCAGAGCACTCACCATCTCCCATACCCAGAGCCCTCACTTTTTCCCATACTCGAAGCCTCACCATCTCCCATACCCAGAGCCCTCACTGTCTCCGATCCCCGGAAATCTCACCGTCTCCCATACCCAGAGCCCTCACCATCTCCCATACCCAGAGCCCTCACCATCTCCCATAACCTGAGCATCCACCTTCTCCAATACACGGAGCCCTCACCGTCTCCCATACCCGGAGCCCTCGCGGTGCCCCATAACCATTGCCCTCACCATCTCCCATACACAGAGCCCTCACCGTCTCCCATACCAAGAGCGCCTACCGTCTCCAGTACCCGAAGCCCTGACTGTCTCCCATAGCGAGAGCCCTCACCATCTCCCATAATCTGAGCACTCACCTTCTCCAATACACGGAGCGTCACCGTCTCACATACCCGGAGGCCTCACCGTGCCCCATACCCAGAGCTCTCACCGTCTCCCATACCCAGAGCCCTCACCATCTCCCATACCCTGAGCACTCACCTTCTCCAATACACGGAGTTCTCACCATCTCCCATACACGGAGTGCACTCCCTCTCCCCTACCCGGAGCCCTCACATTCTCTGAACCCAGGAGACCTCACCGCCTCCCAGAAACAGCGCCCTCACTGTCTCCCATACCCGGAGCCCTCACCGTGCCCCGTACCCGAAGCTCTCACCCTCTCCCATTGCCGGAGGCCTCACCGTCTCCGATCCGCAGAGCCCTTAAAGTTCCTCAAAGTCCCCCCACGCGGGGCCCTCAAAGTCCCCCATACCCTGAGCCCTCACCGGCTCCAAGACCCAGAGCCCTCACAGACTCCCATACACAGAGCCCTCACCAACTCCAATTCCCGGTCCACTCAATGTCTTCAGTCCCTGGAGCCATCACCGTCTTCCATACACAGAACCCACAGCATCTCAAATACCCAGAGCGCTCACCATCTCCCATACCCAGAGCGCTCACAGTCTCGCATACCCAGAGCGCTCACCGTCTCCCATACCCAGAGCGCTCACTATCTCCGATACCCGTATCCCTCACCATCTCCCGTGCCCAGAGCGCTCACCGTCTGCCATACCCAGAGTGCTCACCGTCTCCCATAACCAGAGCCCTCACAGTCTCCAATTCCCAGAGCCTCCACTATCACCCATACCCGGAGTTCTCACCACCTCCAATACCCGGAGGCCTCACCGTCTCCCATAATGAGAGCCCTCACCGTCTCACATACACAGAGCCCTCACTTTCTCCCATGCCCTGAGCCCTCACCGTCTCCCATATACGGAGCCCTCACCATCTCCCATAACCAGAGCCCTCACTGTCTCCAATACCCGGAGCCCATACCGTCCCCCATACCCGGAGCACACACCGTCTCACATAACCAGAGACCTCACCATCTCCCAAACCCAGAGCCCGCACCATCTCCTTTACCCAGCGCCCTCACCATCTCCGATTTCAGTAGCCCTCACCATCTGCCATACCAGGATCCCTCATTGTCTCCAAATCCCAGAGGACTCACCGTCTCCGATACCGGAGCCCTCACCCACTCCAATCCCCGGAGCCCTCACTGTCTCCCATACCCGGCGTCCTCACTGCCTCCCATATCCGGAGACCTCACCGTCTCCCATATCCAGAGCACTCACAATCTCCCATACCCAGAGCCCTCACTGTTTCCCAATACCCGAAGCCCTAACCATCTCCCATACCCAGAGCCCTCACCGTCTCCGATCCCTGGAACTCTCACCGTCTCCAATAACCAGAGCCCTCACCATCTCCCATAACCGGAGTCCTCACCATCTCCCATACACAGAGCCCTCATCATCTCCCATACCCTGAGCACTCACCTTCTCCAATTCACGGAGTTCTCACCGTCTGCCATACACGGAGCGCACACCGTCTCCCAGAACAGAGCCCTCACATTCTCTGAACCCAGGAGACCTCACCGCCTCCCAGAAACAGAGCCCTCATCGTATCCCATAGCCGGAGGCCTCACCGTCTCTGATCCCCTGAGCCCTTACCGTCTCTCATAAGTGGAGCCCTCAATGTCCGCCATACGCGGGGCCCTCAACGTCCCCCATACCCAGAGCCCTCACCGGCTCCAAGACGCAGAGCCCTCACTGTCTCCCATACACAGACACCTCACCATCTCCGATTCCCGGTCCACTCACTGTCTTCAGTCCCCGGAGCCCTCACAGTCTCCCATACACAGAGACCTCACCATTTCCCAAATCCAGAGCACTCACCATCTCCCATACCCAGAGCCCTCACTGTATCCCATGCCCGAAGCCCTCACCGTCTCCGATCACCGGAGTCCTCTCCGCTTCCGATTTCCGCAGCCTTCACCGTCTCCAATACGCATAGCCCAAACAGTCTCCCATAAGCAGAGCAGTCACCGTCTCCCATACACAGAACCCACACCGTCTCCCATACCCAGAGCGCTCACCGTCTCCCATACCCAGAGCGCTCACCGTCTCGCATACCCAGAGCGCTCACCGTCTCCCATACCCAGAGCGCTCACTATCTCCGATACCTGTATCCCTCACTGTCTCCCATAACCAGAGCGCTCACCGTCTCCCATACCCAGAGAGCTCACCGCCCCCATAATCAGAGCCCTCACCGTCTCCAATTCCCAGAGCCCCCACTATCTCCCATACCCAGAATCCTCACCACCTCCAATACCCGGAGGCCTCACCGTCTCCCATACCGAGTGCCCTCACCGTCTCACATACCCGGAGCTCAAACCGTCTCACATACCCAGAGACCTCACCATCTCCCAAACCCAGAGCCCTCACCATTTCCAAAACCCAGCGCGCTCACCGTCTCCCATACCAGGATCCCTCATTGTCTCCAAATCCCAGAGGACTCACCGTCTCCGATACCGGAACCCTCACCGTCTCCAATCCCCGGAGACCTCACTGTCTCCCATACCCGGCGCCCTCACTGCCTCCCATATCCGGAGACCTCACCGTCTCACATACCCGAAGCCCTCACCATCTCCCATATCCAGAGCCCTCACCGTCTCCGATCCCCGGAACTCTCACCGTCTCCCATACCCAGAGCCCTCATCATCTCCCATAACCGGAGCCCGCACCATCTCCCATACCCAGAGCCCTCATCGTCTCCCATACCCGGAGCCCTCAACATCTGCCATACCCAGAGCCCTCACATTCACACATACACGGAGCCCTCACCATCTCCGATACCCGGATCATTCACCGTCTCCCATAACCAGAGCCCTCACCAACCCACATACCCGGAGACATCACCGTCTCCAATGCTCGGAGCACTAACTGTCTCACACACCTGGAGACCTCACCATTTCCCATATCCAGAGCACTCACCATCTCCCATACCCAGAGCACTCACTATTTCCCAATACTGAAGCCCTAACCATCTCCCATACCCAGAACCCTCACCGTCTCCGATCCCCGGAACTCTCACCGTCTCTCATAACCAAAGCCCTCACCATCTCCCATAACCGGAGCCCTCACCATCTCCCATACACAGACCCCTCATAGTCTCCCATACCAGGAGCCCTCACCATCTGCCATACCCAGAGTCCTCACCTTCCCACATACACGGAGCCCTCACCATCTCCGATACACGGTTCACTCACCGTCTCCCATACCCAGAGTCCTCACCAACCCACATTCCCGGAGCCATCACCGTCTCCGATGCTCGGAGCACTAACTGTCTCCCACACCTGGAGCCCTCACCATCTACCATACGCGGAGCCCTCACCATCTCCCATACCCAGAGGCCTCACCATCTCCCATGTTCTGAGCACTCACATTCTCCAATAAACGGAGCCCTCACCGTCTCCCATACCCGGAGCCCTCACCGTGCCCCATACCCAGAGCCCTCACTGTCTCCCAAAACCAGAGCCCTCACCATCTCCCATACCCTGAGCACTCACCTTCTCCAATACATGGAGTTTTCACTGCCTCCCATACACGGAGTGCAAAGCGTCTCCGATACCCGGAGCCCTCACATTCTCTGAACCCAGGAGACCTCACCGCCTCCCAGAAACAGAGCCCTCACTGTCTCCCGTACACGGAGTCCTCACCGTACCCCGTACCCGGTGCTCTCACCGTCTCCCATAGCCAGAGGCCTCACCGTCTCCGATCCCCGGAGCCCTTACTGTCTCTCATAAGTGGAGCCCTCAATGTCCCCCATACGCGGGGCCCTCAACGTCCCCCATACCTGGAGCCCTCACCGGCTCCAAGACCCAGAGCCCTCACAGTCTCCCATACACAGAGCCCTCACCATCTCCGATTCCCGGTCCACTAACTGTCTTCAGTCCCCGGAGCCCTCACTGTCTCCCATACACAGAGCCCTCACCGTCTCCCATATCCAGAGCACTCCCCATCTCCCATACACAGAGCCCTCACTGTTTCCCATACCCGAAGCCCTCCCCATCTCCCATACCCAGAGCCCTCACCGTCTCCGATCCCCGGAACACTCACCGTCTCCCACACCCAGAGCCCTCACCATCTCCCATAACCGGAGCCCTCACCAACTCCCATACCAAGAGCCCTAATCGTTTCCCATACCCGGAGCCCTCACCATCTGCCAGACCCTGAGCCCTCATCTTCCAACATACACGGAGCCCTCACAATCTCCGATACCCGGATCACCCACCGTCTCCCATACCCAGAGTCCTCACCAACCCACATTCCCGGAGCCATCACCGTCTCCGATGCTCGGAGCACTAACTGTCTCCCACACCTGGAGCCCTCACCATCTACCATACGCAGAGCCCTCAATATCTCCCATACCCAGAGCGCTCACCGTCTCCAGTACCCGGTGCCCTCACCATCTCCCATACCCAGAGACCTCACCATCTCCCATAACCTGAGCACTCACCTTCTCCAATAAACGGAGCCCTCACCGTCTCCCATACCCGGAGCCCTCACCGTGCCCCATACCCAGAGCCCTCACCGTCTCCCATAACCAGAACCCTCACCATCTCCCATACCCTGAGCACTCTCCTTCTCCAATACATGGAGTTTTCACTGTCTCCCATACACGGAGTGCAAAGCGTCTCCCATACCCGGAGCCCTCACATTCTCTGAACCCAGGAGACCTCACCGCCTCCCAGAAACAGAGCCTTTACTGTCTCCCGTACCCGGAGCCCTCACCGTACCCCGTACCCGGTGCTCTCACCGTCTCCCATAGCCAGAGGCCTCACCGTCTCCGATCCCCGGAGCCCTTACTGTCTCTCATAAGTGGAGCCCTCAATATCCACCATACGCGGGGCCCTCAACGTCCCCCATACCTGGAGCCCTCACCGGCTCCAAGACCCAGAGCCCTCACAGTGTCCCATACACAGAGCCCTCACCATCTCCGATTCCCGGTCCACTAACTGTCTTCAGTCCCCGGAGCCCTCAATGTCTCCCATACACAGAGCCCTCACCGTCTCCCATATCCAGAGCACTCCCCATCTCCCATACGCAGAGCCCTCACTGTTTCCCATACCCGAAGCCCTCCCCATCTCCCATACCCAGAGCCCTCACCGTCTCCGATCCCCGGAACACTCACCGTCTCCCACACCCAGAGCCCTCACCATCTCCCATAACCGGAGCCCTCACCATCTCCCATACCCAGAGCCCTCATCGTCTCCCATACCCGGAGCCCTCACCATCTGCCAGACCCAGAGCCCTCATCTTCCAACATACACGGAGCCCTCACAATCTCCGATACACGGATCACTCACCGTCTCCCATACCCATAGGCCTCACCAACCCACATTCCCGGAGCCATCACCGTCTCCGATGCTCGGAGCAATAACTGTCTCCCACACCTGGAGCCCTCACCATCTACCATACGCAGAGCCCTCAACATCTCCCATACCCAGAGCGCTCACCGTCTCCAGTACCCGGTGCCCTCACCATCTGACATACCCAGAGACCTCACCATCTCCCATAACCTGAGCACTCACCTTCTCCAATAAACGGAGCCCTCACCGTCTCCCATACCCGGAACCCTCACCGTGCCCCATACCCAGAGCCCTCACCGTCTCCCATAACCAGAGCCCTCACCATCTCCCATACCCTGAGCACTCTCCTTCTCCAATACATGGAGTTTTCACTGTCTCCCATACACGGAGTGCAAAGCGTCTCCCATACCCGGAGCCCTCACATTCTCTGAACCCAGGAGACCTCACCGCCTCCCAGAAACAGAGCCCTCACTGTCTCCTGTACCTGGAGCCCTCACCGTACCCCGTACCCGGTGCTCTCACCGTCTCCCATAGCCGGAGGCCTCACCGTCTCTCATAAGTGGAGCCCTCAATGTCCCCCATACGCGGGGCCCTCAACGTCCCCCATACCTGGAGCCCTCACCGGCTCCAAGACCCAGAGCCCTCACAGTCTCCCATACACAGAGCCCTCACCATCTCCGATTCCCGGTCCACTCACTGTCTTCAGTCCCCGGAGCCCTCACTGCCTCCCATAACCTGAGCACTCACCTTCTCCAATAAACGGAGCCCTCACCGTCTCCCATACCCGGAGCCCTCACCGTGCCGCATACCCAGAGCCCTCACCGTCTCCCGTAACCAGAGCCCTCACCATCTCCCATACCCTGAGCACTCACCTTCTCCAATACATGGAGTTTTCACTGTCTCCCATACACGGAGTGCAAAGCGTCTCCCATACCCGGAGCCCTCACATTCTCTGAACCCAGGAGACCTCACCGCCTCCCAGAAACAGAGCCCTCACTGTCTCCCATACACAGAGCCCTCACCGTCTCCCATATTCAGAGCACTCACCATCTCCCATACGCAGAGACCTCACTGTTTCCCATACCCGAAGCCCTCCCCATCTCCCATACCCAGATCCCTCACCGTCTCCAATCCCCGGAACACTCACCGACTCCCACACCCAGAGCCCTCACCATCTCCCATAACCGGAGACCTCACCATCTCCCATACCCAGAGACCTCACCATCTCCCATAACCTGAGCACTCACCTTCTCCAATAAACGGAGCCCTCACCGTCTCCCATACCCGGAGCCCTCACCGTGCCCCATACACAGAGCCCTCACCGTCTCCCATAACCAGAGCCCTCACCATCTCCCATATCCAGAGCCCTCACCATCTCCCATAACCTGAGCCCTCACCATCTCCCATAACCTGAGCCCTCACCATCTCCAATACACGGAGCCCTCACCGTCTCCCATATTTGGAGCCCTCACCATCTCCCATAACCAGAGCCCTCACAGTCTCCACTACCCGGAGCCCTCACAGTCTCCCATACCCGGAGCTCACACCGTCTCACATACCCAGAGACCTCACCATCTCCCAAACCCAGAGCCCTCACCATCTCCAATACCCAGCGCGCTCACCGTCTCCCATACCAGGATCCCTCATTGTCTCCAAATCCCAGAGGACTCACCGTCTCCAATACCGGAACCCTCACCGTCTCCAATCCCCGGAGACCTCACTGTCTCCCATACCCGGGGCCCTCACTGCCTCCCATATCCGGAGACCTCACCGTCTCACATACACGAAGCCCTCACAATCTCCCATACCCAGAGCCCTCACCGTCGCCGATCCCCGGAACTCTCACCGTCTCCCATACCCAGAGACGTCACCATCTCCCATAACCGGAGCCCGCACCATCTCCCATACCCAGAGCCCTCATCGTCTCCCATACCCGGAGCCCTCACCATCTGCCATACCCAGAGCCCTCACCTTCCCACATACACGGAGCCCTCACCATCTCCGATACCCGGATCACTCACCGTCTCCCATACCCAGAGCCCTCACCAACCCACATACCCGGAGACATCACCGTCTCCAATGCTCGGAGCACTAACTGTCTCCCACACCTGGAGCCCTCACCGTCTACCATAGGCGAAGCCCTCACAATCTCCCATACCCAGAGCGCTCACCGTCTCCAGTACCCGGTGCCCTCACCATCTCCCATACCCAGAGCCCTCACCATCTCCCATAACCTGAGCACTCACCTTCTCCAATACACGGAACCCTCACCGTCTCCCATACCCGGAGCTCTCACCATGCCTCATACCCAGAGACCTCACCATCTCCCATACCCAGAGCTCTCACCATCTCCCATGCCCTGAGCACTCACCTTCTCCAATTCACGGAGTTCTCTCCGTCTCCCATACACGGAGTGCACACCGTCTCCCATAACAGAGCTCTCACATTCTCTGAACCCAGGAGACCTCACCACCTCCCAGAAACAGAGCCCTCATCGTATCCCATAGCCGGAGGCCTCACCGTCTCTGATCCCCTGAGCCCTTATTGTCTCTCATAAGTTGTGCCCTCAGTGTCCCCCATATGCGGGGCCCTCAACGTCCCCCATACCCAGAGCCCTCACCGGCTCCAAGACCCAGAGCCCTCACAGACTCCCATACACAGAGCCCTCACCATCTCCGATTCCCGGTCCACTCAATGTCTTCAGTCCCCGGAGCCCTCACCGTCTTCCATACACAGAAACCACAGCATCTCCCATACCCAGAGCGCTCACCATCTCCCATACCTTGAGCTCTCACCGTCTCGCATACCCTGAGCGCTCACTATCTCCGATACCCGTATCCCTCACCGTCTCCCGCGCCCAGAGCGCTCACCGTCTGCCATACCCAGAGTGCTCACCGTCTCCCATAACCAGAGCCCTCACAGTCTCCAATTCCCAGAGCCTCCACTATCACCCATACCCGGAGTTCTCACCACCTCCAATACCCGGAGGCCTCACCGTCTCCCATAATGAGAGCCCTCACCGTCTCACATACACAGAGCCCTCACCGTCTCACATACACAGAGCCCTCACCGTCTCCCATACCCTGAGCCCTCACCGTCTCCCATATACGGAGCCCTCACCATCTCCCATAACCAGAGCCCTCACCGTCTCCAATACCCGGAGCCCATACCGTCCCCCATACCCGGAGCACACACCGTCTCACATAACCAGAGACCTCACCATCTCCCAAACCCAGAGCCCGCACCATCTCCTTTACCCAGCGCCCTCACCATCTCCGATTCCCGTAGCCCTCACCATCTGCCATACCAGGATCCCTCATTGTCTCCAAATCTCAGAGGACTCACCGTCTCCGATACCGGAGCCTTCACCCACTCCAATCCCCGGAGCCCTCACTGTCTCCCATACCCGGCGTTCTCACTGCCTCCCATATCCGGAGACCTCACCGTCTCCCATATCCAGAGCACTCACAATCTCCCATACCCAGAGCCCTCACTGTTTCCCAATACCCGAAGCCCTAACCATCTCCCATACCCAGACCCCTCACCGTCTCCGATCCCCGGAACTCTCACCGTCTCCAATAACCAGAGCCCTCACCATCTCCCATAACCGGGGTCCTCACCACCTCCCATACACAGAGCCCTCATCGTCTCCCATACCCTGAGCACTCACCTTCTCCAATTCACGGAGTTCTCACCGTCTCCCATACACGGAGTGCACACCGTCTCCCATAACAGAGCCCTCACATTCTCTGAACCCAGGAGACCTCACCGCCTCCCAGAAACAGAGCCCTCATCGTATCCCAAAGCTGGAGGCCTCACCGTCTCTGATCCCCGGAGCCCTTACCGTCTCTCATAAGTGGAGCCCTCAATGTCCACCATATGCGGGGCCCTCAACGTCCCCCATACCCAGAGCCCTCACCGGCTCCAAGACGCAGAGCCCTCACAGTCTCCCATACACAGAGACCTCACCATCTCAGATTCCCGGTCCACTCACTGTCTTCAGTCCCCGGAGCCCTCACAGTCTACCATACACAGAGACCTCACGGTTTCCCAAATCCAGAGCACTCACCATCTCCCATACCCAGAGCCCTCACTGTATCCCATGCCCGAAGCCCTCACCGTCTCCGATCACCGGAGTCCTCTCCGCTTCCGATTTCCGCAGCCTTCACCGTCTCCAATACGCATAGCCCAAACAGTCTCCCATAAGCAGAGCCGTCACCGTCTCCCATACACAGAACCCACACCGTCTCCCATACCCAGAGCGCTCACCGTCTCCCATACCCAGAGCGCTCACCGTCTCGCATACCCAGAGCGCTCACCATCTCGCATACCCAGAGCGCTCACCGTCTCCCATACCCAGAGCGCTCACTATCTCCGATACCCGTATCCCTCATCGTCTCCCATAACCAGAGCGCTCACCGTCTCCCATACCCAGAGCGCTCACCGTCTCCCATAATCAGAGCCCTCACCGTCTCCAATTCCCAGAGCCCCCACTATCTCCCATACCCAGAGTTCTCACCACCTCCAATACCCGGAGGCCTCACCGTCTCCCATACTGAGTGCCCTCACCGTCTCACATACCTGGAGCTCACACCGTCTCACATACCCAGAGTCCTCACCATCTCCCAAACCCAGAGCCCTCACCATCTCCAATACCCAGCGCGCTCACCGTCTCCCATACCAGGATCCCTCATTGTCTCCAAATCCCAGAGGACTCACCGTCTCCGATACCGGAACCCTCACCGTCTCCAATCCCCGGAGACCTCACTGTCTCCCATACCCGGCGCCCTCACTGCCTCCCATATCCGGAGACCTCACCGTCTCACATACCCGAAGCCCTCACCATCTCCCATATCCAGAGCCCTCACCGTCTCCGATCCCCGGAACTCTCACCGTCTCCCATACCCAGAGCCCTCATCATCTCCCATAACCGGAGCCCGCACCATCTCCCATACCCAGAGCCCTCATCGTCTCCCATACCCGGAGCCCTCACCATCTGCCATACCCAGAGCCCTCACATTCACACACACACGGAGCCCTCACCTTCTCCGATACCCGGATCATTCACCGTCTCCCATACCCAGAGCCCTCACCAACCCACATACCCGGAGACATCACTGTCTCCAATGCTCGGAGCACTAACTGTCTCACACACCTGGAGACCTCACCATCTCCCATATCCAGAGCACTCACCATCTCCCATACCCAGAGCGCTCACTATTTCCCATACCCGAAGCCCTAACCATCTCCCATACCCAGAACCCTCACCGTCTCCGATCCCCGGAACTCTCACCGTCTCCCATAACTAAAGCCCTCACCATCTCCCATAACCGGAGCCCTCACCAACTCCCATACACAGAGCCCTCATCGTCTCCCATACCAGGAGCCCTCACCATCTGCCAAACCCAGAGTCCTCACCTTCCCACATACACAGAGCCGTCACCATCTCCGATACACGGTTCACTCACCGTCTCCCATACCCAGAGTCCTCACCAACCCACATTCCTGGAGCCATCACCGTCTCCGATGCTCGGAGCACTAACTGTCTCCCACACCTGGAGCCCTCACCATCTACCATATGCGGAGCCCTCACTATCTCCCATACCCAGAGCGCTCACCGTCTCCAGTACACGGTGCCCTCACCATCTCCCATACCCAGAGCCCTCACCATCTCCCATAACCTGAGCACTCACCTTCTCCAATAAACGGAGCCCTCACCATCTCCCATACCCGGAGCCCTCACCGTGCCCCATACCCAGAGCCCTCACCGTCTCCCAAAACCAGAGCCCTCACCATCTCCCGTTACCCTGAGCACTCACCTTCTCCAATACATGGAGTTTTCACTGTCTCCCATACACGGAGTGCAAAGTGTCTTCCATACCCGCAGCCCTCACATTCTCTGAACCCAGGAGACCTCACCGCCTCCCAGAAACAGAGCCCTCACTGTACCCCGTACCCGGTGCTCTCACCGTCTCCCATAGCCAGAGGCCTCACCATCTCCGATCCCTGGAGCCCTTACCGTCTCTCATAAGTGGAGCCCTCAATGTCCCCCATACGCGGGGCCCTCAACGTCCCCCATACCTGGAGCCCTCACCGGCTCCAAGACCCAGAGCCCTCACAGTCTCCCATACACAGAGCCCTCACCATCTCCGATTCCCGGTCCACTAACTGTCTTCAGTCCCCGGAGACCTCACTGTCTCCCATACACAGAGCCCTCACCGTCTCCCATATCCAGAGCACTCACCATCTCCCATACGCAGAGCCCTCACTGTTTCCCATAACCGAAGCCCTCCCCATCTCCCATACCCAGAGCCCTCACCGTCTCCGATCCCCGGAACACTCACCATCTCCCACACCCAGAGACCTCACCATCTCCCATAACCGGAGCCCTCACCATCTCCCATACCCAGAGCCCTCACCATCTCCCATAACCTGAGCACTCACCTTCTCCAATAAACGGAGCCCTCACCATCTCCCATAACCAGAGCCCTCACCGTGCCCCATACCCAGAGCCCTCACCGTCTCCCATAACCAGAGCCCTCACCATCTCCCATACCCAGAGCCCTCACCATCTCCCATAACCTGAGCCCTCACCATCTCCAATACACGGAGCCCTCACCGTCTCCCATATTCGGAGCCCTCACCATCTCCCATAACCAGAGCCCTCACAGTCTCCACTACCCGGAGCCCTCACAGTCTCCCATACCCGGAGCTCACACCGTCTCACATACCCAGAGACCTCACCATCTCCCAAACCCAGAGCCCTCACCAACTCCAATACCCAGCGCGCTCACCGTCTCCCATACCAGGATCCCTCATTGTCTCCAAATCCCAGAGGACTCACCGTCTCCAATACCGGAACCCTCACCGTCTCCAATCCCCAGAGACCTCACTGACTCCCATACCCGGCGCCCTCACTGCCTCCCATATCCGGAGACCTCACCGTCTCACATAAATGAAGCCCTCACCATCTCCCATACCCAGAGCCCTCACCGTCTCCGATCCCCGGAACTCTCACCGTCTCCCATACCCAGAGACCTCACCATCTCCCATAACCGGAGCCCGCACCATCTGCCATACCCAGAGCCCTCATCGTCTCCCATACCCGGAGCCCTCACCATCTGCCATACTCAGAGCCCTCACCTTCCCACATTCACGGAGCCCTCACCATCTCCGATACCCGGATCACTCACCGTCTCCCATACCCAGAGCCCTCACCAACCCACATACCCGGAGACATCACCGTCTCCAATGCTCGGAGCACTAACTGTCTCCCACACCTGGAGCCATCACCGTCTACCATACGCGAAGCCCTCACAATCTCCCATACCCAGAGCGCTCACCGTCTCCAGTACCCGGTGCCCTCACCATCTCCCATAACCTGAGCACTCACCTTCTCCAATACACGGAACCCTCACCGTCTCCCATACCCGGAGCCCTCACCATGCCCCATACCCAGAGCCCTCACCATCTCCCATACCCAGAGCCTTCACCATTTCCCATGCCCTGAGCACTCACCTTCTCCAATTCACGGAGTTCATCCGTCTCCCATAACAGAGCCTTCACATTCTCTGAACCCAGGAGACCTCACCGCCTCCCAGAAACAGAGCCCTCATCGTATCCCATAGCCGGAGGCCTCACCGTCTCCGATCCCCTGAGCCCTTACCGTCTCTCATAAGTGGAGCCCTCAATGTCCCCCATACGCGGGGCCCTCAACGTCCCCCATACCCAGAGCCCTCACCGGCTCCAAGATGCTGAGCCCTCAAAGTCTCCCATACACAGAGACCTCACCATCTCTGATTCCCGGTCCACTCACTGTCTTCAGTCCCCAGAGCCCTCACAGTCTACCATACACAGAGACCTCACCGTTTCCCAAATCCAGAGCACTCACCATCTCACATACCCAGATCCCACACTGTTTCCCATGACCGAAGCCCTCACCGTCTCCGATCACCGGAGTCCTCTCCGCGTCCGATTTCCGCAGCCTTCACCGTCTCCAATACGCATAGCCCAAACAGTCTCCCATAAGCAGAGCAGTCACCGTCTCCCATACACAGAACCAACACCGTCTCCCATACCCAGAGCGCTCATCGTCTCCTATGCTCAGAGCGCTCACCGTCTCCCATACCCAGAGCGCCCACCGTCTCCATTACCCAGAGCGCACATAGTCTCCCATAACCAGAGCGCAAACCGTTTCCCATGCCCAGAGCGCTCACCGTCTCCCATACCCAGAGCGCTCACCGTCTCCCATACCCAGAGCGCTCACCGTCTCCCATACCCAGAGCGCTCACTATCTCCGATACCCGTATCCCTCACCGTCTCCCATAACCAGAGTGCTCACCGTCTCCCATACCCAGAGTGCTCACCATCTCCCATAAGCAGAGCCCTCACCGTCTCCAATTCCCAGATCCCCCACTATCTCCCATATGCGGAGTTCTCACCACCTCCAATACCCGGAGGCCTCACCGTCTCCCATACCGAGAGCCCTCACCGTCTCACATACACAGAGCCCTCACCGTCTCCCATACCCAGATTTCACACCATCTCACATACCCAGAGACCTCACCATCTCCCAAACCCAGAGCCCTCACCATCTCCAATACCCAGCGCCCTCACCGTCTCCAGAACCAGGATCCCTCATTGTCTCCAAATCCCAGAGGACTCACCGTCTCCGATACCGGAACCCTCACCGTCTCCAATCCCCGGAGACCTCACTGTCTCCCATACCCGGCTCCCTCACTGCCTCCCATATCCGGAGACCTCACCATCTCACATACCCGAAGCCCTCACCATCTCCCATACCAAGAGCCCTCACCGTCTCCGATCCCCGGAACTCTCACCGTCTCCCATAACCAGAGCTCTCACCATCTCCCATAACCGGAGCCCTCACCATCTCCCATAACCGGAGCCCTCATCGTCTCCCATACCAGGAGCCCTCACCATCTGCCATACCCAGAGTCCTCACTTTCCCACATACATGGAGCCCTCACCATCTCCGATACACGGTTCACTCACCGTGTCCTCACCAACCCACATTCCCGGAGCCATCATCGTCTCCGATGCTCGGAGCACTAACTGTCTCCCACACCTGGAGCCCTCACCATCTACCATACGCGGAGCCCTCACCATCTCCCATACCCAGAGCGCTCACCGTCTCCAGTACCCGGTGCCCTCACCATCTCCCATACCCAGAGCCCTCACCATCTCCAATAACCTGAGCACTCACCTTCTCCAATACACGGAGCCCTCACCGTCTCCCATACCCGAAGCCCTCACCGTGCCCCATACACAGAGCCCTCACCGTCTCCCATAACCAGAGCCCTCACCATCTCCCATACCCTGAGCACTCACCTTCTCCAATACATGGAGTTTTCACTGTCTCCCATACATGGAGTGCACAGTGTCTCCCATACCCGGAGCCCTCACATTCTCTGAACACAGAAGACCTCACTGCCTCCCAGAAACAGAGCCCTCACTGTCTCCCGTACCCGGAGCCCTCACCGTACCCCGCACCCGGTGCTCTCACCGTCTCCCATAGCCGGAGGCCTCACCGTCTCCGATCCCCGGAGCCCTTACTGTCTCTCATAAATGGAGCCCTCAATGTCCCCTATACGCGGGGCCTTCAAAGTCCCCCATATCCTGAGCCCTCACCGGCTCGAAGACCCAGAGCCCTCACAGTCTCCCATACACAAAGCCCCCACCATCTCCGATTCCCGGTCCACTCAATGTCTTCAGTCCCCGGAGACCTCACTGTCTCCCATACACAGAGACCTCACCGTCTCCCATAACCAGAGCACTCACTATCTCCCATACCCATAGCCCTCACTGTTTCCCGTGCCCGAAGCCCTCACCGTCTCTGATCCCCGGAACACTCACCGTCTCCCATACCCAGAGCCCTCACCATCTCCGAAAACTGGAGCCCTCACCATCTCCCATACCCAGAGCCCTCATCGTCTCCCATACCCAGAGCCCTCACCATCTGCCATACCCAGAGCCCTCACCTTCCCACATACACGGAGCCCTCACCATCTCCGATACACGGTTCACTCACCGTCTCCCATACCCAGAGTCCTCACCAACCCACATTCCTGGAGCCATCACCGTCTCCGATGCTCGGAGCACTAACTGTCTCCCACACCTGGAGCCCTCACCATCTACCATATGCGGAGCCTTCACTATCTCCCATACCCAGAGCGCTCACCGTCTCCAGTACACGGTGCCCTCACCATCTCCCATACCCAGAGCCCTCAACATCTCCCATAACCTGAGCACTCACCTTCTCCAATAAACGGAGCCCTCACCATCTCCCATACCCGGAGCCCTCACCGTGCCCCATACCCAGAGCCCTCACCGTCTCCCAAAACCAGAGCCCTCACCATCTCCCGTTACCCTGAGCACTCACCTTCTCCAATACATGGAGTTTTCACTGTCTCCCATACACGGAGTGCAAAGTGTCTTCCATACCCGCAGCCCTCACATTCTCTGAACCCAGGAGACCTCACCGCCTCCCAGAAACAGAGCCCTCACTGTACCCCGTACCCGGTGCTCTCACCGTCTCCCATAGCCAGAGGCCTCACCATCTCCGATCCCTGGAGCCCTTACCGTCTCTCATAAGTGGAGCCCTCAATGTCCCCCATACGCGGGGCCCTCAACGTCCCCCATACCTGGAGCCCTCACCGGCTCCAAGACCCAGAGCCCTCACAGTCTCCCATACACAGAGCCCTCACCATCTCCGATTCCCGGTCCACTAACTGTCTTCAGTCCCCGGAGACCTCACTGTCTCCCATACACAGAGCCCTCACCGTCTCCCATATCCAGAGCACTCACCATCTCCCATACGCAGAGCCCTCACTGTTTCCCATAACCGAAGCCCTCCCCATCTCCCATACCCAGAGCCCTCACCGTCTCCGATCCCCGGAACACTCACCATCTCCCACACCCAGAGACCTCACCATCTCCCATAACCGGAGCCCTCACCATCTCCCATACCCAGAGCCCTCACCATCTCCCATAACCTGAGCACTCACCTTCTCCAATAAACGGAGCCCTCACCATCTCCCATAACCAGAGCCCTCACCGTGCCCCATACCCAGAGCCCTCACCGTCTCCCATAACCAGAGCCCTCACCATCTCCCATACCCAGAGCCCTCACCATCTCCCATAACCTGAGCCCTCACCATCTCCAATACACGGAGCCCTCACCGTCTCCCATATTCGGAGCCCTCACCATCTCCCATAACCAGAGCCCTCACAGTCTCCACTACCCGGAGCCCTCACAGTCTCCCATACCCGGAGCTCACACCGTCTCACATACCCAGAGACCTCACCATCTCCCAAACCCAGAGCCCTCACCAACTCCAATACCCAGCGCGCTCACCGTCTCCCATACCAGGATCCCTCATTGTCTCCAAATCCCAGAGGACTCACCGTCTCCAATACCGGAACCCTCACCGTCTCCAATCCCCAGAGACCTCACTGACTCCCATACCCGGCGCCCTCACTGCCTCCCATATCCGGAGACCTCACCGTCTCACATAAATTAAGCCCTCACCATCTCCCATACCCAGAGCCCTCACCGTCTCCGATCCCCGGAACTCTCACCGTCTCCCATACCCAGAGACCTCACCATCTCCCATAACCGGAGCCCGCACCATCTGCCATACCCAGAGCCCTCATCGTCTCCCATACCCGGAGCCCTCACCATCTGCCATACTCAGAGCCCTCACCTTCCCACATTCACGGAGCCCTCACCATCTCCGATACCCGGATCACTCACCGTCTCCCATACCCAGAGCCCTCACCAACCCACATACCCGGAGACATCACCGTCTCCAATGCTCGGAGCACTAACTGTCTCCCACACCTGGAGCCATCACCGTCTACCATACGCGAAGCCCTCACAATCTCCCATACCCAGAGCGCTCACCGTCTCCAGTACCCGGTGCCCTCACCATCTCCCATAACCTGAGCACTCACCTTCTCCAATACACGGAACCCTCACCGTCTCCCATACCCGGAGCCCTCACCATGCCCCATACCCAGAGCCCTCACCATCTCCCATACCCAGAGCCTTCACCATTTCCCATGCCCTGAGCACTCACCTTCTCCAATTCACGGAGTTCATCCGTCTCCCATAACAGAGCCTTCACATTCTCTGAACCCAGGAGACCTCACCGCCTCCCAGAAACAGAGCCCTCATCGTATCCCATAGCCGGAGGCCTCACCGTCTCCGATCCCCTGAGCCCTTACCGTCTCTCATAAGTGGAGCCCTCAATGTCCCCCATACGCGGGGCCCTCAACGTCCCCCATACCCAGAGCCCTCACCGGCTCCAAGATGCTGAGCCCTCAAAGTCTCCCATACACAGAGACCTCACCATCTCTGATTCCCGGTCCACTCACTGTCTTCAGTCCCCAGAGCCCTCACAGTCTACCATACACAGAGACCTCACCGTTTCCCAAATCCAGAGCACTCACCATCTCACATACCCAGATCCCACACTGTTTCCCATGACCGAAGCCCTCACCGTCTCCGATCACCGGAGTCCTCTCCGCGTCCGATTTCCGCAGCCTTCACCGTCTCCAATACGCATAGCCCAAACAGTCTCCCATAAGCAGAGCAGTCACCGTCTCCCATACACAGAACCAACACCGTCTCCCATACCCAGAGCGCTCATCGTCTCCTATGCTCAGAGCGCTCACCGTCTCCCATACCCAGAGCGCCCACCGTCTCCATTACCCAGAGCGCACATAGTCTCCCATAACCAGAGCGCAAACCGTTTCCCATGCCCAGAGCGCTCACCGTCTCCCATACCCAGAGCGCTCACCGTCTCCCATACCCAGAGCGCTCACCGTCTCCCATACCCAGAGCGCTCACTATCTCCGATACCCGTATCCCTCACCGTCTCCCATAACCAGAGTGCTCACCGTCTCCCATACCCAGAGTGCTCACCATCTCCCATAAGCAGAGCCCTCACCGTCTCCAATTCCCAGATCCCCCACTATCTCCCATATGCGGAGTTCTCACCACCTCCAATACCCGGAGGCCTCACCGTCTCCCATACCGAGAGCCCTCACCGTCTCACATACACAGAGCCCTCACCGTCTCCCATACCCAGATTTCACACCATCTCACATACCCAGAGACCTCACCATCTCCCAAACCCAGAGCCCTCACCATCTCCAATACCCAGCGCCCTCACCGTCTCCAGAACCAGGATCCCTCATTGTCTCCAAATCCCAGAGGACTCACCGTCTCCGATACCGGAACCCTCACCGTCTCCAATCCCCGGAGACCTCACTGTCTCCCATACCCGGCTCCCTCACTGCCTCCCATATCCGGAGACCTCACCATCTCACATACCCGAAGCCCTCACCATCTCCCATACCAAGAGCCCTCACCGTCTCCGATCCCCGGAACTCTCACCGTCTCCCATAACCAGAGCTCTCACCATCTCCCATAACCGGAGCCCTCACCATCTCCCATAACCGGAGCCCTCATCGTCTCCCATACCAGGAGCCCTCACCATCTGCCATACCCAGAGTCCTCACTTTCCCACATACATGGAGCCCTCACCATCTCCGATACACGGTTCACTCACCGTGTCCTCACCAACCCACATTCCCGGAGCCATCATCGTCTCCGATGCTCGGAGCACTAACTGTCTCCCACACCTGGAGCCCTCACCATCTACCATACGCGGAGCCCTCACCATCTCCCATACCCAGAGCGCTCACCGTCTCCAGTACCCGGTGCCCTCACCATCTCCCATACCCAGAGCCCTCACCATCTCCAATAACCTGAGCACTCACCTTCTCCAATACACGGAGCCCTCACCGTCTCCCATACCCGAAGCCCTCACCGTGCCCCATACACAGAGCCCTCACCGTCTCCCATAACCAGAGCCCTCACCATCTCCCATACCCTGAGCACTCACCTTCTCCAATACATGGAGTTTTCACTGTCTCCCATACATGGAGTGCACAGTGTCTCCCATACCCGGAGCCCTCACATTCTCTGAACACAGAAGACCTCACTGCCTCCCAGAAACAGAGCCCTCACTGTCTCCCGTACCCGGAGCCCTCACCGTACCCCGCACCCGGTGCTCTCACCGTCTCCCATAGCCGGAGGCCTCACCGTCTCCGATCCCCGGAGCCCTTACTGTCTCTCATAAATGGAGCCCTCAATGTCCCCTATACGCGGGGCCTTCAAAGTCCCCCATATCCTGAGCCCTCACCGGCTCGAAGACCCAGAGCCCTCACAGTCTCCCATACACAAAGCCCCCACCATCTCCGATTCCCGGTCCACTCAATGTCTTCAGTCCCCGGAGACCTCACTGTCTCCCATACACAGAGACCTCACCGTCTCCCATAACCAGAGCACTCACTATCTCCCATACCCATAGCCCTCACTGTTTCCCGTGCCCGAAGCCCTCACCGTCTCTGATCCCCGGAACACTCACCGTCTCCCATACCCAGAGCCCTCACCATCTCCGAAAACTGGAGCCCTCACCATCTCCCATACCCAGAGCCCTCATCGTCTCCCATACCCAGAGCCCTCACCATCTGCCATACCCAGAGCCCTCACCTTCCCACATACACGGAGCCCTCACCATCTCCGATACCTGGATCACTCACCGTCTCCCATACCCAAAACCCTCACCAACCCACACACCCGGAGCCATCACCGTCTCCGATGCTCGTAGCACTCACTGTCTCCCAGAACCAGAGCCCTCACCGTCTCCCATACATGGAGCCATGACCATCTCCCATACCCAGAGCGGTCACCAACTCCAGTCCCGGTGCCCTCACCATCTCCCATACCCAGAGCCCTCACCATCTCCCATAACCTGAGCACTCACCTTTTCCAATACATGGAGACCTCACCGTCTCCCATACCCGGAGCCCTCACCATGCCCCAGACACAGAGCCCTCATCATCTCCCATATTCGGAGCCCTCACCATCTCCCATAACCAGAGCCCTCACAGTCTCCAATACCCGGAGCCCTCACCGTCTCCCATTACCGGAGCTCACACCATCTCACTTACCCAGAGACCTCATCATCTCCCAAACCCAGAGCCCTCCCCATCTCCAATACCCAGCGCCCTCACCGTCTCCGATTCCCGTAGCCCTCACCGTCTCCCATACCAGGATTCCTTATTGTCTCCAAATCCCAGTGGACTCACTGTCTCCAATCCCTGGAGACCTCACTGTCTCCCATACCTGGCGCCCTCACTGCCTCCCATATCCGGAGACCTCATCGTCTCCCATACCCGAAGACCTCACCATCTCCCATACCCAGAGCCCTCACCATCTCCAATCCCCGGAGACCTCACTGTCTCCCATACCCGGCGCCCTCACTGCATCCCATATCCGGAGACCTCACCGTCTCCCATACCCGAAGACCTCACCATCTCCCATACACAGAGCCCTCACCATCTCCAATCCCCGGAGACCTCATTGTCTCCCATACCCGGCGCCCTCACTGCATCCCATATCCGGAGACCTCACCGTCTCTCATACCCAGAGCCCTCACCATCTCCGATCCCCGGAACTCTCACCGTCTCCCATACCCAGAGCCCACACCATCTCCCATAACCGGAGACCTCACCATCTCCCATACCAGGAGCCCTCACCATCTGCCATACCCAGAGCCCTCACCTTCCCACCTACACGGAGCCCTCACCATCTCTGATACCCGGATCACTCACCGTCTCCCATACCCAGAGCCCTCACCAACCCACATACCCGGAGATATCACCATCTCCGATGCTTGGAGCACTAACTGTCCCCCACACCTGGAGCCCTCACCATCTACCATACGCGGAGCCCTCACAATCTCCCATACCCAGAGCGCTCACCATCTCCAGTACCCGGTGCCCTCACCATGTCCCATACACAGAGCCCTCACCATCTCCCATAACCTGAGCACTCACCTTCTCCAATACACGGAGCCCTCACCGTCTCCCATACCCGGAGACCTCACCGTGCCCCATACCCAGAGCCCTCATCATCTCCCATAACCAGAGCCCTCACCATCTCCCATACACTGAGCACTCACCTTCTCCAATTCACGGAGTTCTCACCGTCTCCCATACATGGAGTGCACACCTTCTCCCATAACCAGAGCCCTCACATTCTCTGAACCCAGGAGACCTCACCGCCTCCCAGAAACAGAGCCCTCACTGTCTCCCATACCCGGAGCCCTCACCGTACCCCTTACCCGGTGCTGTCACCGTCTTCCACAGCTGGAGGCCTCACCGTCTCTGATCCCCGGAGCCCTTACCGTCTCTCATAAGTGGAGCCCTCAATGACCCCCAAACGCGGGGCCCTCAACGTCCCCAATACCCAGAGCCCTCACCGCCTCCAAGACCCAGAGCCCTCACAGTCTCCCATACACAGAGACCTCACCGTTTCCCAAATCCAGAGCACTCACCATCTCCCATACCCAGAGCCCTCACTGTTTCCCATGCCCGAAGCCCTCACCGTCTCCAATCCCCGGAATCCTCTCCGCTTCTGATTTCCGCAGCCCTCACTGTCTCCAATACGCATAGCCCAAACCATCTCCCATAAGCAGAGCAGTCACCGTCTCCCATACACAAAACCACACCGTCTCCCATACGCAGAGCGCTCACGGTCTCCTATGCCCAGAGCGCTCACCGTCTCCCATACCTAGAGCGCTCACCGTCTCCTATACCCAGAGCGCTCACCTTCTCGCATACCCAGAGCGCTCACTGTCTCCCATACCCAGAGCGCACACTATCTCCGATACCCGTATCCCTCACCGTCTCCCATAATCAGAGCGCTCACCGTCTCCCATAAGCAGAGCCCTCACCGTCTCCAATTCCCAGAGCCCCCACTATCTCCCCTACCCGGAATTCTCATGACCGCCAATACCCGGAGGCCTCACCGTCTCCCATACCGAGAGCCCTCACCATCTCACATACACAGAGCCCTCACTGTCTCCCATACCCATAGCCCACACCATCTCCCATATCCAGAGACCTCACCGTCTCCCATATCCAGAGCACTCACCATCTCCCATACCCAGAGCCCTCACTGTTTCTCATACCCGAAGACGTCATCATCTCCCATACCAAGAGCCCTCACCGTCTCCGATCCCCGGAAATCTCACCGTCTCCCATACCCAGAGCCTCACCATCTCCCATATCCGGAGCCCTCAACATCTCCCATACCCAGAGCCCTTATCGTCTCCAATACCCGGAGCCCTCACCATCTGCCATATCCAGAGCCCTCACATTCCCACATACACGGAGTCCTCACCATCTCCGATACCCGGATCATTCACCGTCTCCCATACCCAGAGCCATCACCAACCCACATACCCGGAGCCATCACTGTCTCCGATGCTCGGAGCACTCACTGTCTCCCACACCTGGAGCCCTCACCATCTACCATACGCGGAGCCCTCACCATCTCCCATACACAGAACGCTCACCGTCTCCAGTACCAGGTGCCCTCACCATCTGCCATACCCAGAGACCTCACCATCTCCCATAACATGAACACTCACCTTCTCCAATACACGGAGCCCTCACCGTCTCCCATACACAGAGCCCTCACCATCTCCCATACCCTGAGCACTCAGCTTCTCCAATACACGGAGCCCTCAACGTCTACCATATCCGGAGCTCTCACCATCTCCCATACCAAGAGCGCTTACCGTCTCCAGTACCCGAAGCCCTCACTGTCTCCCATAGCGAGAGCCCTCACCATCTCCCATAATCTGAGCACTCACCTTCTCCAATACACGGAGCGTCACCGTCTCCCATACCCGGAGACCTCACCGTGCCCCATACCCAGAGCCCTCACCGTCTCCCATACCCAGAGCCCTCACCATCTCCCATACCCTGAGCATTCACCTTCTCCAATACACAGAGTTCTCACCGTCTCCCATACACGGAGAGCACACAGTCTCCCATGCCCGGAGCCCTCACATTCTCTGAACCCAGGAGGCCTCACTGCCTCCCAGAAACAGAGCCCTCACTGTCTCCCATACCCGGAGCCCTCACCGTACCCCGTACCCGAAGCTCTCACCGTCTCCCATAGCCGGAGGCCTCACCGTCTCCGATCCCCGGAGCCCTTAAAGTCTCTCATAAGTGGAGCCCTCAACGTCCCCCATACGCGGGGCCCTCAACGTCCCCCATACCCTGAGCCCTCACTGGCTCCAAGACCCAGAGCCCTCACAGTCTCCCATACACAAAGCCCTCACCATCTCCGATTCCCGGTCCACTCAATGTCTTCAGTCCCCGGAGACCTCACTGTCTCCCATACACAGAGACCTCACCGTCTCCCATATCCAGAGCACTCACCATCTCCCATACCCATAGCCCTCACTGTTTCCCATGCCCAAAGCCCTCACCACCTCCGATCCCTTGAGCCCTCTCCGCTTCCGAATTCCGCAGCCCTCACCGTCTCCAATACGCATAGCCCAAACCGTCTCCCATAAGCAGAGCAGTCACCCTGTCCCATACACAGAACCCACACCGTCTCCCATACCCAGAGCGCTCACCGTCTCCCATGCCCAGAGCACTACCGTCTCCCATACCCAGAGTGCTCACCGTCTCCCATACCCAGAGCGCTCAGCGTCTCGCATACCTAGAGTGCTCACCTTCTCCCATAACCAGAGCGCTCACTAACTCCGATACTCGTATCCCTCACCGTCTTCCATACCCAGAGCGCTCACCATCTCCCATACCCAGAGTGCTCACCGTCTCCCATAACCAGAGACCTCACAGTCTCCAATTCCCAGACCACCCACTATCTCCCACACCCAGAGTTCTCACCATCTCCCATAACCCGAGCCCTCACCATCTCCCATACCCAGAGCCCTCATCTTCTCCCTTACCCGGAGGCCTCACCATCTGCCAGACCCAGAGCCCTCACCTTCCCACATACACGGAGTCCTCACCATCTCTGATACCCGGATCACTCATCGTCTCCCATACCCAAAGCCCTCACCATCTCCCATACCCTGAGCACTCAGCTTCTCCAATACACGGAGCCCTCAACGTCTACCATATCCGGAGCTCTCACCATCTCCCATACCAAGAGCACTTACCCTCTCCAGTACCCGAAGCCCTCACTATCTCCCATAGCGAGAGCCCTCACCATCTCCCATAATATGAGCACTCACCTTCTCCAATACACGGAGCGTCACCGTCTCCCATACCCGGAGCCCTCACCGTGCCCCATACCCAGAGCCCTCACCGTCTCCTATACCCAGAGCCCTCACCATCTCCCATACCCTGAGCACTCACCTTCTCCAATACACGGAGTTCTCACCGTCTCCCATACACGGAGTGCACACCGTCTCCCATACCCGGAGCCCTCACATTCTCTGAACCCAGGAGGCCTCACCGCCTCCCAGAAACAGAGCCCTCACTGTCTCCCATACGGGGAGCACTCACCGTACCCCGTACCCGAAGCTCACACCGTCTCCCATAGCCGGAGGCCTCACCGTCTCCGATCCCCAGAGCCCTTAAAGTCTCTCATAGGTGGAGCCCTCAATGTTCCCCATACGCGGGGTCCTCAACGTCCCCCATACCCTGAGCCCTCACCAGCTCCAAGACCCAGAGCCCTCACCGTCTCCCATATCCAGAGCACCCACCATCTCCCATAGCCATAGCCCTCACTGTTTCCCATGCCCGAAGCCCTCACCGTCTCCAATCCCTGGAGTCCTCTCCGCTTCCAAATTCCGCAGCCCTCACCGTCTCCAATACGCATAGGCCAAACCACCTCCCATATGCAGAGCAGTCACTGTGTCCCATACACAGAACCCACACCGTCTCCCATACCCAGAGCGCTCACCGTCTCCCATGCCCAGAGCACTACCGTCTCCCATACCCAGGGTGCTCACCGTCTCCCATACCCAGAGCGCTCACTATCTCCAATACCCGTATCCCTCACCGTCTTCCGTACCCAGAGCGCTCACCGTCTCCCATACCCAGAGTGCTCACCGTCTCCCATAACCAGAGCCCTCACAGTCTCCAATTCCCAGACCACCCACTATCTCCAATACCCGGAGTTCTCACCACCTCCAATACCCGGAGGGCACACCGTCTCCCATACTGAGAGCCGTCATCGTCTCACATACACAGAGCCCTCACCGTCTCCCATACCCAGAGCCCTCACCGTCTCCCATATCTGGAGACCTCACCATCTCCCATAACCAGAGCCCTCACCGTCTCAAATAACCGGAGCCCTCAGCATCCCCCATAACCGGAGCACACACCATCTCACATACACAGAGACCTCACCATCTCCCAAACCCAGAGCCCTCACAATCTCCAATACCCAGCGCCCTGTCCGGCTCCGATTCCCATAGCCCTCACCGTCTCGCATACCAGGATCCCTGATTGTCTCCAAATCTCAGAGGACTCACCGTCTCCGATACCGGAGCCTGCACCTTCTCCAATCCCCGGAGCCTTCACTGTCTCCCATACCCGGCATCCTCACTGCCTCCCATATCCGGAGACCTCACCATCTCACATACACAGAGCCATCACTGTTTCCCATACCCGAAGCCCTCACCATCTCCCAAACCCAGAGCCCTCACCGTCTCCGATCCCCGGAACTCTCACCGTCTCCCATACCCAGAGATCTCACCATCTCCCATACCCAGAGCCCTCATCGTCTCCCATACCCGGAGCCCTCACCATCTGCCATACCCACAGTCCTCACCTTCCCACATACACGGAGCCCTCACCATCTCCGATAACCGGATCACTCACCGTCTCCCATACCCACAGCCCTCACCAACCCACATACCCGGAGCCATCACCGTCTCCGATGCTCGGAGCACTAACTGTCTCCCACACCTGGAGCCCTCACCATCTACCATACGCGGAGCCCTCACCATCTCCCATACCCAGAGCACTCACCGTCTCCAGTACCCGGTGCCCTCACCATCTCCCATACCCAGAGCCCTCACCATCTCCCATGACCTGAGCACAAACCTTCTCCAATACACGGAGCCCTCACCGTCTCCCATACCCGGAGCCCTCACTGTGCCCCATACCCAGAGCCCTCACCATCTCCCATAACCAGAGCCCTCACCATCTCCCATACCCTGAGCACTCACCTTTGCCAATACATGGATTTCTCACCGTCTCCCATACACGGAGTGCACACCGTCTCCCATACCCGGAGCCCTCACATTCTCTGAACCCAGGAGACCTCACCGCCTCCCAGAAACAGAGCCCTCACTGTCACCCATACCCCGAGCCTTCACTGTACCCCGCAGCCAGTGCTCTCATCGTCTCCCATTGCCGGAGGCCTCACCGTCTCCGATCCCTGGAGCCCTTACCGTCTCTCATAAGTGGAGACCTCAATGTCCCCCATATGCGGGGCCCTCAACGTCCCCCATACCTGGAGGCCTCACCGGCTCCAAGACCCAGAGCCCTCACAGTCTCCCATACACAGAGCCCTCACCATCTCCGATTCCCGGTCCACTCACTGTCTTCAGTACCCGGAGACCTCACCATCTCCCATACCCAGAGCCCTCAACGTCTCCGATCCCTGGAACTCTCACCATCTCCCAAAACCAGAGCCCTCACAATCTCCAATACCCAACGCCCTCACCGGCTCCGATTCCGGTATCCCTCACCGTCTCCCATACCAGGATCCCTCATTGTCTCCAAATCTCAGAGGAATCACCGTCTCCGATACCGGAGCCCTCACCATCTCCAATCCCCGGAGACCTCACAGTCTCCCATACCCGGTGTCCTCACTGCCTCCCATATCAGGAGACCTCACCATCTCCCATATCCAGAGCACTCACCATTTCCCATACACAGAGCCCTCACTGTTTCCCATACCCGAAGCCCTCACCATCTCCCATACCCAGAGGCCTCACCGTCTCCGATCCCCAGAACTCTCACCTTCTCCCATACCCAGAACCCTCACCATCTCCCATACCCTGAGCACTCACCTTCTCCAATATACGGAGTTCTCACCGTCTCCCATACACGGAGTGCACTTCGTCTCCCATACCCGGAGCCGGAGCCCTCACATTCTCTGAACCCAGGAGACCTCACCGCCTCCCAAAAACAGAGCACTCACTGTCTCCCGTACCCGGAGCCCTCACCGTACCCCGTACCCGGTGCTCTCACTGTCTCCCATAGCCAGAGGCCTCACCGTCTCCGATCCCCGGAGCCCTTACCATCTCTCATAAGTGGAGATATCAATGTCCCCCATACGCGGGGCCCTCAACGTCCCCCATACCTGGAGCCCTCACCGTCTCCAAGACCTTGAGCCATCACAGTCTCCCATACACAGACACCTCACCATCTCCGATTCCCGGTCCACTCACTGTCTTCAGTCCCCGGAGCCATCAATGTCTCCCATACACAGAGCCCTCACCGTCTCCCATATCCAGAGCACTCACCATCTCCCATACCCAGAGCCCTCACTGTTTCCCATACCCGAAGCCCTCCCCATCTTCCATACCCAGAGCCTTCACCGTCTCCGATCCCCGTAACATTCACCGTCTCCCACACCCAGAGCCCTCATCATCTCCCTTAACCCGAGCCCTCACCATCTCTCATACCCAGAGCCCTCATCGTCTCCCATACCCGGAGCCCTCACCATCTGCCAGACCCAGAGCCCTCACCTTCCCACATACACGGAGCCCTCACCATCTCTGATACCCGGATCACTCACCGTCTCCCATACCCAAAGCCCTCACCAACCCACATACCCGGAGCCATCACCGTTTCCGATGCTCGGAGCACTAACTGTCTCCCACACCTGGAGACCTCACCGTCTACCATATGCGGAGCCCTCACCATCTCCCATACCCAGAGCGCTCACCGTCTCCAGTACCCGGTACCCTCACCATCTCCCATACCCAGAGCCCTCACCATCTCCCATGACCAGAGCACTCACCTTCTCCAATACACGGAGCCCTCACCGTCTCCCATACCCGGACCCCTCACCGTGCCCCATACCCAGAGCCCACACCGTCTCCCATAACCAGAGCCCTCACCATCTCCCATACCCTGAGCACTCACCTTTGCCAATACATGGAGTTCTCACTGTCTCCCATACCCGGAGCCTTAAACATTCTCTGAACCCAGGAGACCTCACCGCCTCCCAAAAACAGAGCCCTCACTGTCTCCCATACCCCGAGCCTTCACCGTACCCCATACCCGGTGCTCTCACCGTCTCCCATAGCCGGAGGCCTCACCGTCTCCGATCCCCGGAGCCCTTACCGTCTCTCATAAGTGGAGCCCTCAATGGCCCCCATACACGGGACCCTCAACATCCCCCATACCAGGAGCCCTCACTGGCTCCAAGACCCAGAGCCCTCACAGTCTCCCAAACACAGAGCCCTCACCATCTCCGATTCCCGGTCCACTCACCGTCTTCAGTCCCCGGAGACCTCACTGTCTCCCATACACAGAGCCCTCACTGTTTCCCATACCCGAAGCCCTCACCGTCTCCCATACCCAGCGCCCTCAACGTCTCCGATCCCCGGAACTCTCACCGTCTCACGTACCCAGAGCCCTCACCATCTCCCATAACCGAAGCCCTCACCATCTCCCATACACACACCCCTCATCGTCTCCCATACCCGGAGCCCTCACCATCTGCCATACCCACAGTCCTCACTTTCCCACATACACGGAGCCGTCACCATCTCCGATAACCGGATCACTCACGGTCTCCCATACCCACAGCCCTCACCAACCCACTTTCCTGGAGCCATCACCGTCTCAGATGCTTGGAGCACTAACTGTCTCCCACACCTGGAGCCCTCACCGTCTACCATACGCGGTGCCCTCACCATCTCCCATACCCAGAGCGCTCACCATCTCCCATATTCGGAGCCCTCACCATCTCCCATAACCAGAGCCCTCACAGTCTCCAATACCCGGAGCCCTCACCGTCTCCCATACCCGGGGAATACACCGTCTCACATACCCAGAGACCTCACCAACTCCCAAACCCAGAGCCCTCACCATCTCCAATACCCAACGCCCTCACCGTCTCCGAATCCCATAGCCCTCACCGTCTCCCATTCCAGGAACCCCCATTGCCTCCAAATCCCAGAGGACTCACCGTCTCCAATCCCCGGAGACCTCACTGTCTCCCATACCCGGCGCCCTCACTGCCTCCCATATCCGGAGACCTCACCGTCTCCCATACCCGAAGACCTCACCATCTCCCATACCCAGAGCCCTCACCGTCTCCAATCCCCGGAGACCTCACTGTCTCCCATACCCGGCGCCCTCACTGCCTCCCATATCCGGAGACCTCACCGTCTCCCATACCCGAAGCCCTCACCATCTCCCATACACAGAGCCCTCACCGTCTCTGATCCCCGGAACTCTCACTGTCTCCCATATCCAGAGCCCTCACCATCTCCCATAACCGGAGACCTCACCATCTCCCATACCCAGAGCCCTCATCGTCCCCGATACCCGGAGTCCTCACCATCTGCCATACCCAGAGCCCTCACCTTTCTACATACACGGAGCCCTCACCATCTCCGATACCCGGATCACTCACCGTCTCCCATACCCAGAGTCCTCACCAACCCACATACCCGGAGACATCACCGTCTCCGATGCTCGGAGCACTAACTGTCTCCCACACCTGGAGCCCTCACCGTCTACCATACGCGAAGCCCTCACAATCTCCCATACCTAGAGCGCTCACCGTCTCCAGTACCCGAAGCCCTCACTGTCTCCCATAGCGAGAGCCCTCACCATCTCCCATAATCTGAGCACTCATCTTCTCCAATACACGGAGCGTCACCGTCTCCCATACCCGGAGCCCTCACCGTGCTCCATACACAGAGCCCTCACCATCTCCCATACCCAGAGCCCTCACCATCTCCCACACCCTGAGCACTCACCTTCTCCAATACACGGAGTTCACACCGTCTCCCATACACGGAGTGCACACCGTCTCCCATACCCGGAGCCCTCACATTCTCTGAACCCAGGAGGCCTCACCGCCTCTCAGAAACAGAGCCCTCACTGTCTCCCGTACCCGGAGACCTCACCGTACCCCGTACCCGAAGCTCTCACCGTCTCCCATAGCCGGATGCCTCTCATAAGTGGAGCCCTCAATGTCCCCCATATGCGGGACCCTCAACGTCCCCCATACCCTGAGCCCTCACCGGCTCCAAGACCCAGAGCCCTCACAGTCTCCCATACACAGAGCCCTCACCGTCTCCCATATCCAGAGCACTCACCATCTCACATACCCATAGCCCTCACTGTTTGCCATGCCCGAAGCCCTCACCGTCTCCGATCCCTGGAGTCCTCTCCGCTTCCGAATTCCACAGCCCTCACCGTCTCCAATACGCATAGCCCAAACCGTCTCCCTTAAGCAGAGCAGTCACCGTGTCCCATAGACAGAACCCACACCGTCTCCCATACCCAGAGCACTCATCGTCTCCCATGCTCAGAGCACTACCGTCTCCCATACCCAGAGCGCTCAGCGTCTTGCATACCCAGAGCACTCACCTTCTCCCATAAAAAGAGAGCTCACCGTCTCCCATACCCAGAGTGCTCACCGTCTCTCATAACCAGAGCCCTCACAGTCTCCAATTCCAAGACCCCCCACTATCTCCCATACCCGGAGTTCTCACCACCTCCAATAACCAGAGGCCTCACCGTCTCCCATACTGAGAGCCCTCATCGTCTCACATACACAGAGTCCTCACCGTCTCCCATACCCAGAGCCCTCACTGTCTCCCATATCCGGAGCCCTCACCATCTCCCATAACCAGAGCCCTCACCGTCTCCAATACCCGGAGCCCTCACCGTCCCCCATAACCGGAGCACACACCGTCTCACATACACAGAGACCTCACCATCTCCCAAACCCAGAGCCCTCACAATCTCCAATACCCAGCGCCCTCACCGGCTCCGATTCCCGTATCCCTCACCGTCTCCCATACCAGGATCCCTCATTGTCTCCAAATCTCAGAGGACTCACTGTCTCCGATACCGGAGCTCTCACCGTCTCCAATCCCCGGAGACCTCACAGTCTCCCATACACGGCGTCCTCACTGCCTCCCATATCAGGAGACCTCACCATCTCACATATCCAGAGCACTCACCATCTCCCATACCCAGAGCCCTCACTGCCTCCCATATCCGGAGACCTCACTGTCTCCCATACCCGAAGCCCTCACCTACTCCCATACCCAGAGCCCTCACCGTCTCCAATCCCCGGAACTCTCACCGTCTCCCATACGCAGAGACCTCACCATCTACCATACCCAGAGCCCTCATCGTCTCCCATACCCGGAGCCCTCACCATCTGCCATACCCAGAACCCCCACCTTCCCACATACACGGAGCCCTCACCATCTCCGATACCCGGATCAGTCACCGTCTCCCATACCCAGAGCCCCCACCAACCCACATACCCGGAGACATCACCGACTCCGATGCTCAGAGCACTAACTGTCTCCCACACCTGGAGCCCTCACCATCTACCATACGCGGAGCCCTCACCATCTCCCATACCCAGAGCCCTCACCATCTCCCATAACCAGAGCACTCACCTTCTCCAATACACGGAGCCCTCACCGTCTCCCATACCCGGAGCCCTCACCATGCCCCATACCCAGAGCCCTCACCATCTCCCATACCCAGAGCCCTCACCATCTCCCATACCCTGAGCACTCAGCTTCTCCAATTCACGGAGTTCTCACCATCTCCCATACACGGAGTGCACACCATCTCCCATAACCGGAGCCCTCACATTCTCTGAACCCAGGAGACCTCACCGCCTCCCCGAAACAGAGCCCTCACTGTCTCCCATTCCCGGAGACCTCACTGTACCCCGTACCCGGTGCTCTCACCGTCTCCCATAGCCGGAGGCCTCACCGTCTCCGATCCCCGGAGCCCTTACCGTCTCTCATAAGGGGAACCCTCAAAGTCCCCCATACGCGGGGCCCTCAACGTCCCCCATACCCGGAGCCCTCACCGGCTCCAAGTCCCAAAGCCCTCACAGTCTCCCATACACAGAGTCCTCACTGCTTCCCATATCCAGAGCACTCACCATCTCTCATACACAGAGGCCTCACTGTTTCCCATGCCCGAAGCCCTCACCGTCTCCGACCCCCGGAGTCCTCTCCACTTCCGATTTCCGCAGCCCTCTCCGTCTCCAATACGCATAGCCCAAACCGTCTCCCATAAGCAGAGCAGTCACTGTCTCCCATGCACAGAACCCACACTGTCTCCCATACCCAGAGCGCTCATCGTCTCCCATGCCCAGAGCGCTCACCGTCTCCCATACCTTGAGCGCTCACCGTCTCCCTTACCCAGAGCGCACACCGTCTCACATACCCAGAGCGCTCACTGTCTCCCATACCCAGAGCACTCACTATCTCCGATACCCGTCTCCCTCACCGTCTCCCATACCCAGAGCGCTCACCGTCTCCCATACCCAGAGCGCTCACCGTCTCCCATAAACAGAGACCTCACAGTCTCCAATTCCCTGAGCCCCCACTATCTCCCATACCCGGAGTTCTCACCACCTCCAATACCCAGAGGCCTCACAGTCTCCCATACCGAGAGCCCTCACCGTCTCACATACACAGAGCCCTTACCGCCTCCATACCCATAGCCCTCACTGTCTCCCATATCCAGAGCCCTCACCATCTCACATAACCAGAGACCTCCCCGTCTCCCAAACCCAGAGCCCTCACCATCTCCAATACCCAGTGCCCTCACCGTCTCCGATTCACGTAGCCCTCACTGTCTCCCATACCAGGATCCCTCATTGTCTCCAAATCCCAGAGGACTCACCGTCTCCGATACAGGTGCTCTCACCGTCCCCCATACCCAGAGCCCTCATCACCTCCCATACCTGGAGCCCTCACTATCTGCCATACCCAGACCCGTCACTGTCGCACATAAACGGATCCCTCACCCTCTCCGATGCTCGGAGAACTCACCGTCTCCCACACACGGAGCCCTCACCGTCTCCCTTACGCGGAGCCCTCACCGTCTCCCATACACGGAGCCCTCAATGTCTCAGATTCCCGGAGCCCTCACCGTCTCCCATAAGTAGAGCCCTCACCGTTCCCCATAACCGGGGCCCTCAACGTCCCCCATACCCAAAGCCCTCACCGTCTCCCATACCCAGAGCACTCACCATCTCCCATACCTGGAGCCCTCACGGTCTCCCATAACTGGAGCCTTCACCTTCTCCCAAACCTGGAGCCCTCACCATCTCCCATACACAGAGCCCTCATCGTCTCCGATACCCGGAGCCCTCACCATCAGCCATACCCAAAGCCCTCACCGTCGCACATAAACGGAGCCCTCACCGTCTCCCAGACCTGGAGCCCTCACCATTCCACATACCCGGAGCCCTCATCGTCTCGCACACCTGGAGCCCTCACCATCTGCCATACACAGAGCCCTCACCGTTGCACATAAACAGAGCCCTCACCCCGTCCGATGCTCAGAGCACTCAACGTCTCCCACACAAGGAGCCATCACCGTCTCCCATATTCGGAGCCCTCACCGCCTCCCATACCCGGAGCCCTCAACATCTCAGATCCCCGGAGCCCTCACCGTCTCCCATAACCGGAGCCCTCACCGTCTCCCAAACCTGGAGCCCTCACCATCTCCCATACCCAGAGCCCTCATCGTCTCCAATACCCAGAACCCTCAGCGTCGCACATAAATGGAGCCCTGACCCTCTCCGATACCCGGAGTACCCACCGTCTCCCACACCCGGAGCCCTCATCATCTCTCGTACGTGGCACACTCACCATCTGCCATACCCAGAGCCCTCACCGTCACACATACACGAAGTCCTCACCCTCTCCGATGCTCGGAGCCCTCACTGTCTCCCATACGCGGAGCCCTGACCATCTCCCATACCCAGTGGCCTCACCATCTCCGATCCCTGGAGCCCTCACTGTCTCCCATAGATGGACACCTCAAAATCTCCCTTACCCAGACCACTCACTTTCTCCCATACATGGAGACCTCTGTGTCTCCCATACCCAGTGTACTCACCATCTCCCATAACCTGAGCACTCACCGTCTCACTTATGCAGAGCCCTCACCATCTTCCATAACCCGAGCACTCACTGTCTCCCATACCCAGAGCCCTCAATGTTTCCCATACCCAGAGCCCTCACCGTCTCCGATCTCCGGAGCCCTCACCGTCTCCCATACCTGGAGCCCTGAACGTCCCAGATACACGGAGCCCTCACCGTCTCCGATACCCAGAGCACTCATCGTCTCAGATCCCTGGAGACCTTACCTTCTCCCATAACTGAAGCCTTCACTGTCCCCCATACATGAAGCCTTCACCATCTCCCATAGCCGGATCACTCACCGTCTTACATACCCGGAGCCCAAACCGACTCCCATACTCAGATCACTCACCGTCTCCCATAGCCGGAGCCCTCACCATCTCCCACACCCAGAGCCCACAATGTCTCCCATAATCAGAGCCCTCACCGTCTCCAATACCCAGAGATCTCAACCTCTCCCATACCCAGAGCCCTCACCATCATCCATAACCTGAGCCTTCACCATCTCAATTCCCCAGAGCCCTCACCGTCTCCCATAGCCGAAGCCCTCAGCGTCTCCTAAACCCATAGCCTTCACCGTCTCCCATACCTGGAGACCTCAACGTCTCCGATACACAGAGCCTTCACTGTCCCCCATATGCGAAGCCCTCACCATCTCCTATCCCTGTAGCCCTCACCGTCCCACATACGCGGAGCCCCCAATGGCTCCCAGACCCGGACCCTACACCATCTCCGATTCCCGGAGCACTCACCGTCTCCCACACACGGAGCCCTCACCGTCTCCCATATGCGGAGCCCTCACCGTCTCCCATACCCGGAGCCCTCAACGTCTCAGATCCCCGGAGACCTCACCGTCTCCCATACCCAGAGCACTCACCGTCTCCCATACCTGGAGCGCTCACGGTCTCCCATAATCGGAGCCTTCATCGTCTCCCAAACCTGGAGCACTCACCGTCTCCCAAACCTAGAGGCCTCACCATCTCCCATACCCAGAGCCCTCATCGTCTCCGATACTCGGAGCACTCACCATCTGCCATACCCAGAGCCCTCGCCGTCGCACATAAACGGAGCCCTCACCATCTCCCAAACCTGGAGCCCTCACCATCCCCCATACCTAGAGCCCTCATCGTCTCGCATACCTGGAGCCCTCGCCATCTGCCATACCCAGAGCCCTCACCGTCGCACATAAATGGAGCCCTCACACTCTCCGATGCTCGGAGCACTCACTGTCTCCCACACACGGAGCACTCACCGTCTCCCATACCCAGAGACCTCACCATCTCCCATACCTAGAGCCCTCAACGTCTCCGATACCCAGAGCCCTCACCATCGCAAATAAACGGAGCCCTCACCCTCTCCGATACCCGGAGCACCCACCATCTCCCACACCCGGAGCCCTCATCATCTTGCATACGCGGCACACTCACCATTTGCCATACCCAGAGACCTCACCGTCACACAAGCACGGAGCCCTCACCCTCTCCGTTGCTCGGAGCCCTCACTGTCTCCCATATTCGGAGCCCTGACCTTCTCCCATACCCAGAGCCCTCAACATCTCCCATACCTGGAGCCCTCAAGGTCTCCCATAACCGGAGCCTTCACTGTCTCCCAAACCTGGAGCCCTCACCATCTCCCATACCCAGAGCCCTCATCGTCTCCAATAACCGGAGCCCTCACCATCTGCCATACCCAGAGCCCTCACCGTCACACATAAATGGAGCCCTCACTGTCTCCAAAACCTGGAGCCCTCACCATCCCCCATACCCGGAGACCTCATCTTCTCGCATACCCGGAGCCCTCACCATCTGCCATACCCATAGCCCTCACCGTCGCACATAAACAGAGCCTTCACCCTCTCCGATACTCGGAACACTCACTGTCTCCCACACACGGAGCCCTCACTGTCTCCCATATGCGGAGCCCTCACTGTCTCCCATGCCCGGAGCCCTCAACGTCTCAGATATCCGGAGCCCTCACCGTCTCCCATACCCGGAGCACTCACCGTCTCGCCTACCTGGAGTCCTCACGGTCTCCCATAACCGGAACCCTCACCGTCTCCCAAACCTGGAGCCGTCACCATCTCCCATACCCAGTGCCCTCATCGTCTCCGATACCCAGAACCCTCACTGTCGCACATAAGTGGAGCCCTGACCCTCTCCGATACCCGGAGTACCCACCGTCTCCCACACCCGGAGCCCTCATCATCTCTCGTACGTGGCACACTCACCATCTGCCATACCCAGAGCCCTCACCGTCACACATACATGAAGTCCTCACCCTCTCCGATGCTCGGAGCCCTCACTATCTCCCATACGCGGAGCCCTGACCATCTCCCATACCCAGAGCCCTCACAATCTCCGATCCCTGGAGCCCTCACTGTCTCCCATAGATGGACAACTCAAAATCTCCCTTACCCAGAGCACTCACTTTCTCCCATACATGGAGACCTCTGTGTCTCCCATACCCAGTGTACTCACCATCTCCCATAACCCGAGCACTCACCGTCTCACTTATGCAGAGCCCTCACCGTCTTCCATAACCCGAGCACTCACTGTCTCCCATACCCACAGCCCTCAATGTTTCCCATACCCAGAGCCCTCACCGTCTCCGATCCCCGGAGCCCTCACCGTCTCCCATACCTGGAGCCCTGAACGTCCCAGATACACGGAGCCCTCACCGTCTCCGATACCCAGAGCACTCATCGTCTCAGATCCCTGGAGACCTTACCTTCTCCCATAACTGGAGCCTTCACTGTCCCCCATACATGAAGCCTTCACCATCTCCCATAGCCGGATCACTCACCGTCTTACATACCCAGAGCCCAAACCGACTCCCATACCCAGATCACTCACCGTCTCCCATAGCCGGAGCCCTCACCATCTCCCACACCCAGAGCCCACAATGTCTCCCATAATCAGAGCCCTCACCGTCTCCAATACCCAGAGATCTCAACCTCTCCCATACCCAGAGCCCTCACCATCATCCATAACCTGAGCCTTCACCATCTCAATTCCCCAGAGCCCTCACCGTCTCCCATAGCCGAAGCCCTCAGCGTCTCCTAAACCCATAGCCTTCACCGTCTCCCATACCTGGAGACCTCAACGTCTCCGATACACAGAGCCTTCACTGTCCCCCATATGCGAAGCCCTCACCATCTCCTATCCCTGTAGCCCTCACCATCCCACATACGCGGAGCCCCCAATGGCTCCCAGACCCGGACCCTACACCATCTCCGATTCCCGGAGCACTCACCGTCTCCCATACCCAGAGCACTCACCGTCTCCCATACCTGGAGCCCTCACGGTCTCCCATAATCGGAGCCTTCATCATCTCCCAAACCTGGACCCCTCACCGTCTCCCATACCGAGAGCACTCACCGTCTCCCAAATCTAGAGCCCTCACCATCTCCCATACCCAGAGCCCTCATCGTCTCCGATACTCGGAGCACTCACCATCTCCCATACCCAGAGCCCACATCGTCTCCGATACTCGGAGCCCTCACCATCTCCCAAACCTGGAGCCCTCACCATCCCCCATACCCGGAGCCCTCATCGTCTCGCATACCTGGAGCCCTCGCCATTTGCCATACCCAGAGCCCTCACCGTCGCACATAAATGGAGCCCTCACACTCTCCGATGCTCGGAGCACTCACTGTCTCCCACACACGGAGCCCTCACCGTCTCCCATACCCAGAGACCTCACCATCTCCCATACCCAGAGCCCTCAACGTCTCCGATATGCGGAGCCCTCACCGTCTCCCATACCCGGAGCCCTCAACATCTCAGATCCCCGGAGCCCTCACCGTCTCCCAAACCCAGAGCACTCACCGTCTCCCATACCTGGAGCCCTCACCATCGCAAATAAACGGAGCCCTCACCCTCTCCGATACCCGGAGCACCCACCATCTCCCACACCTGGAGCCCTCATCATCTCGCATACGCGGCACACTCACCATTTGCCATACCCAGAGCCCTCACCGTCACACATGCACGGAGCCCTCACCCTCTCCGTTGCTCGGAGCCCTCACTGTCTCCCATATTCGGAGCCCTGACCATCTCCCATACCCAGAGCCCTCAACGTCTCCCATACCTGGAGCCCTCAAGGTCTCCCATAACTGGAGCCTTCACCGTCTCCCAAACCTGGAGACCTCACCATCTCCCATACACAGAGCCCTCATCGTCTCCGATACCCGGAGCCCTCACTGTCTCCAAAACCTGGAGCCCTCACCATCCCCCATACCCGGAGACCTCATCTTCTCGCATACCCGGAGCCCTCACCATCTGCCATACCCATAGCCCTCACCGTCGCACATAAACAGAACCTTCACCCTCTCCGATGCTCGGAACACTCACTGTCTCCCACACACGGAGCCCTCACTGTCTCCCATATGCGGAGACCTCACTGTCTCCCATGCCCGGAGCCCTCAACGTCTCAGATATCCGGAGTCCTCACCGTCTCCCATACCCAGAGCACTCACCGTCTCCCCTACCTGGAGCCCTCATGGTCTCCCATAACCGGAGCCCTCACCGTCTCCCAAACCTGGAGCCGTCACCATCTCCCATACACAGTGCCCTCATTGTCTCCGAAACCCAGAGCCCTCACTGTCGCACATAAACAGAGCCCTCACCCTCTCCAAAACCCGGACTACCCACCGTCTCCCACACCCGGAGCCCTCATCGTCTCTCGTATGCGGCACACTCACCATCTGCAATACCCAGAGCCCTCACCGTCACACATACGCGGAGCCCTGACCATCTCCCATACCCAGAGCCCTCACTGTCTCCGATCCCTGGAGCCCTCACTGTCTCCCTTAGATGGACACCTCAAAATCTCCCATACCCAGAGCACTCACTTTCTCCCATACATGGAGACTTCTGTGTCTCCCATACCAAGTGTATTCACCATCTCCCATAACCCGAGCACTCACCCTCTCCCTTATGCAGAGCCCTCACCGTCTCCCATAACCCGAGCACTCACCGTCTCCCATACACAGAGCCCTCAATGTTTCCCATACCCAGAGCCCTCACCGTCTCCGATCCCTGGAGCCCTCACCGTCTCCGATACCCGGAGCACTCATCGTCTCAGATCCCTGAAGCCCTTACCTTCTCCCATAACCGGAGCCTTCACTGTCCCCCATACATGAAGCCCTCATGATCTCCCATAGCCGGAGACCTCACCGTCTTGCATACCCGGAGCCCAGACCGACTCCCATACCCAGATCACTCACCGTCTCCCATAGGCGGGGCCCTCACCGTCTCCCACACCCAGAGCCCACAATGTTAACCATAATCAGAGCCCTCACCGTCTCCAATACATAGAGATCTCAACCTCTCCCATACCCAGAGCCCTCACCATCACCCATACCCTGAGCCTTCACCATCTCAATTCCCCAGAGCCCTAAATCTCTCCCATAGCCGAAGCCCTCAGCATCTCCCAAACCCATAGCCTTCACCGTCTCCCATACCTGGAGACCTCACCGTCTCCGATACCCGGAGCACACACCATGTCTGATCCCCGGAGCCCACACCGCCTCCCATACACAGAGCATTCACTGTCACCCATATGCGGAGCCCTCACCATCTCCTATCCCTGGAGCCCTCACCGTCCCACATACCCGGAGCCCCCAATGGCTCCCAGACCCGGACCCCTCACCTTCTCCGATTCCAGGAGCCCTCACCGTCTCCCATATCCGGAGCCCTCACCTCTGCCATACCAGGAGCCCTCACCGTCTCCCATACCAGGAGCTCTCACCGTCTCCCACACCAGGAGACCACACCGTCTCCCATACCAGGAGCCCTCACTGTCTCCCATACACAGAGCCCTCACCATCTCCGATTCACGGTCCCCTCACTGTCTTCGGTCCCCGGAGACCTCACCATCTCCCATACACAGAGCCGTCGCGATCTCACTTACCCAGAGCCCTGACCATCTCCGATACACTGAGCCCTCACCGTCTCCGATCCACAGAGCCCTCACCGTCCCCCATACGCGGAGCCCTCACCATCTCCCATATCCAGAGCCCTCACCGTCTCACATACCCGGCGCCCTCACCGTGCCCCATACCCAGAGATCTCACCGTCTCCCATAGCTGGAGGCCTCAACGTCTCTGATCCCCAGAGCCCTTACCTTCTCCCATAAGTGGAGCCATCACCGTCCCCCATACCCGGGGCCCTCACCGTCTCCCATACTCGGAGCCCTCACCGGCTCCAAGTCGCAGAGCCCTCACCGTCTCCGATTCCCGGAGCCCTCACCGTCTCCCAAATCAGGAGCCCTCACCGTCTCCCATACCAGGAGCTCTCACCGTCTCCCATACAGAGAGCCCTTACCATCTCCCATACCAAGAGCCCTCACTGTCTCCGATCCCTGGAGCCCTCACTGTCTCCCATAGCTGGACAGCTCAATGTCTCCCATACATCGAGCCCTCATAATCTCTGATTCCCGGTCCACTCACTGTCTTCAGTCCCTGGAGCCCTCAGCGTCTCCCATACAGAGAGACCTCGCCATCTCCCATATCCTGAGCCCTCACCGTCTCGCATACCAGGAGCCCTCATTGTCTCCAAAAACCAGAGGACTCACCATCTCCGATACCGGAGCCCTCACCGTCTCCGATCCCCGGAGCCCTCACTGTCTCCCATACCTGGTGCAATCACTGTCTCCCATATCAGGAGACCTAACAATCTCCCATACCCAGAGACCTCACCGTCTCCAAAACCTGGAGCCCTAACCATCCCCCATACCCGGAGACTTCATCTTCTCGTATACCCGGAGCCCTCACCGTCTGCCATACCGAGAGCCCTCACCGTCGCACATAAACAGAGCCCTCACCCTCTCCGATGCTCGGAGCACTCACCGTCTCCCACACACGGAGCCCTCACCGTCTCCCATATGCGGAGCCCTCACCGTCTCCCATACCCGGAGCCCTCAACATCTCAGATCCCCGGAGCCCTCACCGTCTCCCAAACCCAGAGCACTCACCGTCTCCCATACGTGGAGCCCTCACCATCGCAAATAAACAGAGCCCTCACCCTCTCCAATACCCGGAGCACCCACCATCTCCCACACCCGGAGCCCTCATCATCTCGCATATGCGGCACACTCACTATCTGCCATACCCAGACCCCTCACCGTCACACATACACGGAGCCCTGACCCTCTCCGATGCTCGGAGCCCGCACTGTCTCCCATATGCAGAGCCCTGATCTTCTCCCATACCCAGAGCCCACAATGTCTCCCATACCTGGAGCCCTCACGGTCTCCCATAACCGGAGCCTTCACCGTCTCCCAAACCTGGAGCCCTCACCATCTCCCATACCCACAGCCCTCATCGTCTCCGATACCCGGAGCCCTCACCATCTGCCATACCCAGAGCCCTCACCGTCGCACATAAACGGAGCCCTCACCGTCTCCAAAACCTGGAGTCCTCACCATCCCTCATACCCGGAGACTTCATCTTCTCTCATACCTGGAGCCCTCACCATCTCCCATACCCAGTGCCCTCATCGTCTCCCACACACGGAGGCCTCATCATCTCCCATATGCGGAGCCCTCACCGTCTCCCATACCCGGAGCCCTCAACGTCTCAGATCCCCGGAGCCCTCACCGTCTCCCATCCCCAGAGCACTCACCGTCTCCCCTACCTGGAGCCCTCACGGTCTCCCATAACTGGAACCCTCACCGTCTCCCAAACCTGGAGCCCTCACCATCTCCCATACCCAGTGCCCTCATCGTCTCCCACACCCGGAGCCCTCATCATCTCTTGTACGCGGCACACTCACCATCTGCCATACACAGAGCCCTCAGCGTCACACATACGCGGAGCCCTCACCATCTCCATTATCCAGAGTCCTCACCCTCACCGATGCTCGGTGCCCTCACTGTCTCCCATACGCGGAGCCCTGACCATCTCCCATACCCAGAGCCCTCACCGTCTCCGATCCCTAGAGCCCTCACTGTCTCCCATAGATGGACACCTCAAAATCTCCCATACCCAGAGCGCTCACTTTCTCCCATACATGGAGACTTCTGCGTCTCCCATACCCAGTGTATTCACCATCTCCCATAACCCGAGCACTCACCGTCGCCCTTATGCAGAGCCCTCACCATCTCCCATAACCCGAGCACTCACCGTCTCCCATACCCAGAGACCTCAATGTTTCTCATACCCAGAGCCCTCACCGTCTCAGATACCTGGAGCCCTCACCGTCTCCGATACCCGAAGCACTCATCGTCTCAGATCCCTGGAGCCCTTACCTTCTCCCATAACCGGAGCCTTCACTGTCCCCCATACATGAAGTCCTCACCATCTCCCATAGCCGGAGACCTCACCGTCTTGCATACCCGGAGCCCAAACCGACTCCCATACCCAGATCATTCACCGTCTCCCATAGGCGGGGCCCTCACCGTCTCCCACACCCAGAGCCCACAATGTCTCCCATAATCAGAGCCCTCACCGTCTCCAATACACAGAGATCTCAACCTCTCCCATACCCAGAGCCCTCATCATCACCCATACCCTGAGCCTTCACCATCTCAATTCCCCAGAGCCCTCACCGTCTCCCATAGCCGAAGCCCTCAGCATCTCCCAAACCCATAGCCTTCACCGTCTCCCATACCTGGAGACCTCACCGTCTCCGATACCCGGAGCACACACCATGTCTGATCCCCGGAGCCCACACCGCCTCCCATACACAGAGCCTTCACTGTCCCCCATATGCGGAGCCCTCACCATCTCCTATCCCTGGAGCCCTCACCGTCCCACATACCCGGAGCCCCCAATGGCCCCCAGACCCGGACCCCTCACCGTCTCCGATTCCAGGAGCCCTCACCGTCTCCCATATCTGGAGCCCTCACCTTTCCCATACCAGGAGCCCTCACTGTCTCCCTTACCAGGAGCTCTCACCGTCTCCCACACCAGGAGACCACACCGTCTCCCATACCAGGAGCCCCCACTGTCTCCCATACACAGAGCCCTCACCATCTCCGATACACGGTCCCCTCACTGTCTTCGGTCCCAGAGACCTCACCGTCTCCCATACACAGAGCCGTCGCAGTCTCCCTTACCCAGAGCCCTGACCTTCTCCAATACCTTGAGCCCTCACCGTCTCCGATCCACAGATCCCTCACCATCCCCCATACGCGGAGCCCTCACCATCTCCCATATCCAGAGCCCTCACCGTCTCAGATACCCGGCGCTCTCACCGTGCCCCATACCCGGAGATCTCACCGTCTCCCATAGCTGGAGGCCTCACCGTCTCCGATCCCCAGAGCCCTTACCTTCTCCCATAAGTGGAGCCATCACCGTCCCCCATACCCGGGGCCCTCAACGTCTCCCATACTCGGAGCCCTCACCGGCTCCAAGTCCCAGAGCCCTCACCGTCTCCGATTCCCGGAGCCCTCACCGTCTCCCAAATCAGGAGCCCTCACCGTCTCCCATACCAGGAGCTCTCACCGTCTCCCATACAGAGAGCCCTTACCATCTCCCATACCAAGAGCCCTCACTGTCTCCGATCCCTGGAGCCCTCGCTGTCTCCCATAGCTGGACAGCTCAATGTCTCCCATACATCGAGCCCTCATAATCTCTGATTCCCGGTCCACTCACTGTCTTCAGTCCCTGGAGCCCTCAGCGTCTCCCATACACAGAGCCCTCGCCGTCTCCCATATCCTGAGCCCTCACCGTCTCGCATACCAGGAGCCCTCGTTGTCTCCAAAAACCAGAGGACGCACCATCTCTGATACTGGAGACATCACCGTCTCCGATCCCCGGAGCCCTCACTGTCTCCCATACCTGGTGCAATCACTATCTCCCATATCCGGAGACCTAACAATCTCCCATACCCAGAGCACTCACCGTTTCCCATACCTGGAGCCCTCACCGTCTCCCATAACCAAAGCCATCACTGGCTCCCAAACCTGGAGCCCTCACCATCCCCCATACCCAGAGCCCTCATCGTCGCAAATAAATAGAGTCCTCACCCTCTCCCATGTGCGGAGCCCTCACCGTCTCCCATACCCGGAGCCCTCAATGTCTCAGATCCCCGGAGCCCTCACCGTCTCCCAAACCCAGAGCACTCACCGTCTCCCATACCTGGAGCCCTCACCATCGCAAATAAACGGAGCCCTCACCCTCTCCGATACCCGGAGCACCCACCATCTCCCACACCCGGAGCCCTCATCATCTCGCATACGCGGCACACTCACCATTTGCCATATCCAGAGCCTTCACCGTCACACATACACGGAGCCCTCACCCTCTCCAATGCTCGGAGCCCACACTGTCTCCCATATGCGGAGCCCTGACCTTCTCCCATACCCAGAGCCTTCACCGTCTCCCAAACCTGGATCCCTCACCATCTCCCATACCCAGAGCCCTCATCGTCTCCGATACCCGGAGCCCTCACCATCTGCCATACCCAGAGCCCTCACCGTCGCACATAAACGGAGCCCTCACCGTCTCCAAAACCTGGAGCCCTAACCATCCCCCATACCTGGAGAATTAATCTTCTCGTATACCCAGAGACCTCACCGTCTGCCATACCCAGAGCCCTCACCGTCGCACATAAACAGAGCCCTCACCCTCTCCGATGCTCGGAGCACTCACCGTCCCCCACACACGGAGCCCTCACCATCTCCCATATGAGGAGCCCTCACTGACTCCCATACCCGGAGCCCTCAACGTCTCAGATCCCCGGAGCCCTCACCGTCTCCCAAACCCAGAGCACTCACTGTTTCCCATACCTGGAGCCCTCACCATCGCAAATAAACGGAGCCCTCACCCTCTCCGATACCGGGAGCACCCACCGTCTCCCACACCTGGAGCCCTCATCATCTCGCATATGCGGCACACTCACCATTTGCCATACCCAGAGCCCTCAACCTCACACATACACGGAGCCCTCACCCTCTCCGATGCTCGGAGCCCGCACTGTCTCCCATATGCGGAGCCCTGATCTTCTCCCATACCCAGAGCCCACAATGTCTCCCATACCTGGAGCCCTCAAGGTCTCCAATAACTGGAGCCTTCACCGTCTCCCAAACCTGGAGCCCTCACCGTCTCCCAAACCCAGAGCACTCACCGTCTCCCATACCTGGAGCCCTCACCATGGCAAATAAACGGAGCCCTCACCCTCTCCGATACCCGGAGCACCCACCATCTCCCGCACCCGGAGCCCTCATCATCTCGCATATGCGGCACACTCACCATTGGCCATACCCAGAGCCCTCACCGTCACACATACACGGAGCCCTCACCCTCTCCGATGCTCGGAGCCCAACCCGTCTCCGATCCACAGAGCCCTCACCGTCCCCCATACGCGGAGCCCTCACCATCGCCCATATCCAGAGCCCTCACCGTCTCACATACCGGGCGCCCTCACCGTGCCCCATACCCAGAGATCTCACCGTCTCCCATAGCTGGAGGCCTCAACGTCTCTGATCCCCAGAGCCCTTACCTTCTCCCATAAGTGGAGCCATCACCGTCCCCCATACCCGGGGCCCTCACTGTCTCCCATACTCGGAGCCCTCACCGGCTCCAAGTCCCAGAGCCATCACCGTCTCTGATTCCCGGAGCCCTCACCGTCTCCCAAATCAGGAGCCCTCACCGTCTCCCATACCAGGAGCTCTCACCGTCTCCCATACAGAGAGCCTTCACCATCTCCCATACCAAGAGCCCTCACTGTCTCCGATCCCTGGAGCCCTCGCTGTCTCCCATAGCTGGACAGCTCAATGTCTCCCATACATCGAGCCCTCATAATCTCTGATTCCCGGTCCACTCACTGTCTTCAGTCCCTGGAGCCCTCAGCATCTCCCATACACAGAGCCCTCACCGTCTCCCATATCCTGAGCCCTCACCGTCTCGCATACCAGGAGCCCTCATTGTCTCCAAAAACCAGAGGACTCACCATCTCCGATACCGGAGCCCTCACCGTCTCCGATCCCCGGAGCCCTCACTGTCTCCCATACTTGGTGCAATCACTGTCTCCCATATCAGGAGACCTAACAATCTCCCATACCCAGAGCCCTCACCGTCTCCAAAACCTGGAGCCCTAACCATCCCCCATACCCGGAGACTTCATCTTCTCGTATACCCGGAGCCCTCACCGTCTGCCATACCGAGAGCCCTCACCGTCGCACATAAACAGAGCCCTCACCCTCTCCGATGATCGGAGCACTCACCGTCTCCCACACACGGAGCCGTCACCGTCTCCCATATGCGGAGCCCTCACCGTCTCCCATACCCGGAGCCCTCAACATTTCAGATCCCCGGAGCCCTCACCGTCTCCCAAACCCAGAGCACTCACCGTCTCCCATACGTGGAGCCCTCACCATCGCAAATAAACAGAGCCCTCACCCTCTCCGATACCCGGAGCACCCACCATCTCCCACACCCGGAGCCCTCATCATCTCGCATATGCGGCACACTCACCATCTGCCATACCCAGACCCCTCACCGTCACACATACACGGAGCCCTGACCCTCTCCGATGCTCGGAGCCCGCACTGTCTCCCATATGCAGAGCCCTGATCTTCTCCCATACCCAGAGCCCACAATGTCTCCCATACCTGGAGCCCTCACGGTCTCCCATAACCGGAGCCTTCACCGTCTCCCAAACCTGGAGCCCTCACCATCTCCCATACCCACAGCCCTCATTGTCTCCGATACCCGGAGCCCTCACCATCTGCCATACCCAGAGCCCTCACCGTCGCACATAAACGGAGCCCTCACCGTCTCCAAAACCTGGAGTCCTCACCATCCCTCATACCCGGAGACTTCATCTTCTCTCATACCTGGAGCCCTCACCATCTCCCATACCCAGTGCCCTCATCGTCTCCCACACACGGAGACCTCACCATCTCCCATATGCGGAGCCCTCACCGTCTCCCATACCCGGAGCCCTCAACGTCTCAGATCCCCGGAGCCCTCACCGTCTCCCATACCCAGAGCACTCACCGTCTCCCCTACCTGGAGCCCTCACGGTCTCCCATAACTGGAACCCTCACCGTCTCCCAAACCTGGAGCCCTCACCATCTCCCATACCCAGTGCCCTCATCGTCTCCCACACCCGGAGCCCTCATCATCTCTCGTACGCGGCACACTCACCATCTGCCATACACAGAGCCCTCAGCGTCACACATACGCGGAGCCCTCACCATCTCCATTATCCAGAGTCCTCACCCTCTCCGATGCTCGGAGCCCTCACTGTCTCCCATACGCGGAGCCCTGACCATCTCCCATACCCAGAGCCCTCACCGTCTCCGATCCCTAGAGCCCTCACCGTCTCCCATAGATGGACACCTCAAAATCTCCCATACCCAGAGCACTCACTTTCTCCCATACATGGAGACCTCTGCGTCTCCCATACCCAGTGTATTCACCATCTCCCATAACCCGAGCACTCACCGTCCCGCTTATGCAGAGCCCTCACCGTCTCCCATAACCCGAGCACTCACCGTCTCCCATACCCAGAGACCTCAATGTTTCTCATACCCAGAGCCCTCACCGTCTCCCATACCCGGAGCCCTGAACGTCTCAGATACCCGGAGCCCTCACCGTCTCTGATACCCGAAGCACTCATCGTCTCAGATCCCTGGAGCCCTTACCTTCTCCCATAACTGGAGCCTTCACTCTCCCCCATACATGAAGCCCTCATCATCTCCCATAGTCGGAGACCTCACCGTCTTGCATACCTGGAGCCCAAACTGACTCCCATACCCAGATCACTCACCGTCTCCCATAGGTGGAGCCCTCACCGTCTCCCACACCCAGAGCCCACAATGTCTCCCATAATCAGAGCCCTCACCGTCACCAATACACAGAGATCTCAACCTCTCCCATACCCAGAGCCCTCACCATCACCCATACCCTGAGCCTTCACCATCTCAATTCCCCAGAGCCCTCACCGTCTCCCATAGCCGAAGCCCTCAGCATCTCCCAAACCCATAGCCTTCACCGTCTCCCATACCTGGAGACCTCACCGTCTCCGATACCCGGAGCACACACCATGTCTGATCCCCGGAGCCCACACCGCTTCCCATACACAGAGCCTTCACTGTCCCCCATATGCGGAGCCCTCACCATCTCCTATCCCTGGAGCCCTCACCGTCCCACATACCCGGAGCCCCCAATGGCTCCCAGACCCGGACCCCTCACCGTCTCCGATTCCAGGAGCCCTCACCGTCTCCCATATCTGGAGCCCTCACCTTTCCCATACCAGGAGCCCTCACCGTCTCCCTTACCAGGAGCTCTCACCGTCTCCCACACCAGGAGACCACATCGCCTCCCATACCAGGAGCCCTCACTGTCTCCCATACACAGAGACCTCACCATCTCCGATACACTGTCCCCTCACTAGCTTCGGTCCCCGGAGACCTCACCGTCTCCCATACACAGAGCCGTCGCAGTCTCCCTTACCCAGAGCCCTGACCATCTCCGATACCCTGAGCCCTCACCGTCTCCGATCCACAGAGCCCTCACCATCCCCCATACGCGGAGCCCTCACCATCTCCCATATCCAGAGCCCTTACCGTCTCACATACCCGGCGCTCTCACCATGCCCCATACCCGGAGATCTCACCGTCTCCCATAGCTGGAGGCCTCACCGTCTCCGATCCCCGGAGCCCTTACCTTCTCCCATAAGTGGAGCCATCACCGTCCCCCATACCCGGGGCCCTCAACGTCTCCCATACTCGGAGCCCTCACCGGCTCCAAGTCCCAGAGCCCTCACCGTCTCCGATTCCCGGAGCCCTCACCGTCTCCCAAACCAGGAGTCCTCACCGTCTCCCATAACAGGAGCCCTCACCGTCTCCCATACAGAGAGCCCTGACCATCTCCCATACCCAGAGCCCTCACTTTCTCCGATCCCTGGAGCCCTCACTGTCTCCCATAGCTGGACAGCTCAATGTCTTCCATACATCGAGCCCTCATAATCTCCGATTCCTGGTCCACTCACTGTCTTCAGTCCCTGGAGCCCTCAGCGTCTCCCATACACAGAGCCCTCGCCGTCTTCCATATCCTGAGCCCTCACCGTCTCGCATACCAGGAGCCCTCATTGTCTCCAAAAACCAGAGGACTCACCATCTCCGATACTGGAGCCCTCACCGTCTCCAATCCCCGGAGCCCTCACTGTCTCCCATACCTGGTGCAATCACTGTCTCCCATATCCGGAGACATAACAATCTCCCATACCCAGAGCACTCACCGTTTCCCATACCTGGAGCCCTCACCGTCTCCCATAACCAAAGCCCTCACCGTCTCCCAAGCCTGGTGCCCTCACCATCCCCCATACCCAGAGCCCTCATCATCGCAGATAAACGGAGCCCTCACCCTCTCCGATGCTCGGAGCACTCACCGTCTCCCACACACGGAGACCTCACCGTCTCCAATATGCGGAGCCCTCACGGTCTCCCATACCCGGAGCCCTCAATGTCTCAGATCCCCGGAGGCCTCACCGTCACCCATACCCAGAGCCCTCAACGTCTCCCAGAACCCGAGCACTCACCGTCTCCCATACCCAGAGCCCTCAATGTTTCTCATACCCAGAGCCCTCACCGTCTCCCATACCCGGAGCCCTGAACGTCTCAGATACCCGGAGTCCTCACCGTCTCCGATACCCGAAGCACTCATCGTCTCAGATCCCTGGAGTCCTTACCTTCTCCCATAACCAAAGCCTTCACTGTCCCCCATAAATGAAGCCCTCACCATCTCCCATAGCCGGAGACCTCACCGTCTTGCATACCCGGAGCCCAAACCGACTCCCATACCCAGATCACTCACCGTCTCCCATAGGCGGAGCCCTCACCGTCTCCCACACCCAGAGCCCACAATGTCTCCCATAATCAGAGCCCTCACCGTCTCCAATACACAGAGATCTCAACCTCTCCCATACCCAGAGCCCTCACCATCACCCATACCCTGAGCCTTCACCATCTCAATTCCCCAGAGCCCTCACCGTCTCCCATAGCCGAAGCCCTCAGCATCTCCCAAACCCATAGCCTTCACCGTCTCCCATACCTGGAGACCTCACCGTCTCCGATACCCGGAGCACACACCATGTCTGATCCCCGGAGCCCACACCACCTCCCATACACAGAGCATTCACTGTCCCCCATATGCGGAGCCCTCACCATCTCCTATCCCTGGAGCCCTCACCGTCCCACATACCCGGAGCCCCCAGTGGCTCCCAGACCCGGACCCCTCACCGTCTCCGATTCCAGGAGCCCTCACTGTCTCCCATATCCGGAGCCCTCACCTTTCCCATACCAGGAGCCCTCACCGTCTCCCATACCAGGAGCTCTCACCGTCTCCCACACCCGGAGCCCACACCATCTCCCATACCAGGAGCCCTCACTGTCTCCCATACACAGAGCCCTCACCATCTCCGATTCACGGTCCCCTCACTGTCTTCGGTCCCCGGAGACCTAACCGTCTCCCATACACAGAGCCGTCGCGGTCTCCCTTACCCAGAGCCCTGACCATCTCCGATACCCTGAGCCCTCACCGTCTCCGATCCACAGAGACCTCACCATCCCCCATACGCGGAGCCCTCACCATCTCCCATATCCAAAGCCCTCACCGTCTCACATACCCGGCACTCTCACCGTGCCCCATACCCGGAGATCTCACCATCTCCCCTAGCTGGAGGCCTCACCGTCTCCGACCCCTGGAGCCCTTACCTTCTCCCATAAGTGGAGCCATCACCGTCCCCCATACCCGGGGCCCTCAACGTCTCCCATACTCGGAGCCCTCACTGGCTCCAAGTCCCAGAGCCCTCACCGTCTCCGATTCCTGGAGCCCTCACCGTCTCCAAACCAGGAGCCCTCACCGTCTCCCATACCAGGAGCCCTCACCGTCTCCCATACAGAGAGCCCTGACCATCTCCCATACCCAGAGCCCTCAGTTTCTCCGATCCCTGGAGCCCTCACTGTCTCCCATAGCTGGACAGCTCAATGTCTCCCATACATCGAGCCCTCATAATCTCCGATTCCCGGTCCACTCACTGTCTTCAGTCCCTGGAGCCCTCAGCGTCTTCCATACACAGAGCCCTCGCCATCTCCCATATCCTGAGCCCTCACCGTCTCGCATACCAGGAGCCCTCATTGTCTCTAAAAACCAGAGGACTCACCATCTCCGATACCGGAGCCCTGACCGTCTCCGATCCCCGGAGCCCTCACTGTCTCCCATACCTGGTGCAATCACTGTCTCCCATATCCGGAGACCTAACAATCTCCCATACCCAGAGCACTCACTGTTTCCCATACCTGGAGCCCTCACCGTCTCCCATAACCGAAGCCCTCACCGTCTCCCAAGCCTGGAGCCCTCACCATCCCCCATACCCAGAGCCCTCATCGTCACACATAAACGGAGCCCTCACCCTCTCCGATGCTCGGAGCACTCACTGTCTCCCACACACGGAGCCCTCACCGTCTCCTATATGCGGAGCCCTCACCGTCTCCCATACCCGGAGCCCTCAATGTCTCAGATCCCCGGAGGCCTCACCGTCACTCATACCCAGAGCACTCACCGTCTCCCATACCAGAAGCCCTCAAGGTCTCCCATAACCGGAGCCTTCATCATCTCCCAAACCTGGAGCCCTCACCGTCTCCCATACCCAGAGCCCTCATTGTCTCCGATACCCGGAGCCCTCACCACCTGCCATACCCAGAGCCCTCACCGTAGCACATAAACGCAGCCCTCACCCTCTCCGATGCTCGGAGCACTCACTGTCTCCCACACATGGGGCCCTCACCGTCTCCCATACCCGGAGCCCTCAACGTCTCAGATCCCCAGAGCCCTCACCGTCTCCCATACCCAGAGCCCTCACCATCTCCCATACCCAGAGCCCTCATTGTCTCCGATACCCAGAGTCCTCACCATCGCAAATAAACGGAGCCCTCACCCTCTCCGATAGCCGGAGCACCCGCCGTCTCCAACACCTGGAGCCCTCATCATCTCGCATACGCGGCACACTCATCATTTGCCATACCCAGAGCCCTCACCGTCACACATACACGGAGCCCTCACCCTCTCTGATGCTCGGAGCCCTCACTGTCTCCCATATGCGGAGCCTTGACCTTCTCCCATACCCAGAGCCCTCAACGTCTCCCATACCTGGAGCCCTCACGGGCTCCCTTAACCGGAGCCTTCACCGTCTCCCAAACCTGGAGCCCTCACCGTCTCACATACCCGGAGCCCTCAAAGTCTCAGATCCCCGGAGCCCTCACCGTCTCCCATACCCAGAGCCCTCACCATCTCCCATACCCAGAGCCCTCATCGTCTCCGATACCCGGAGCCCTCACCATCTGCCATACCCAGAGCCCTCACCGTCGGTCATATACGGAGCCCTCACCGTCTCCAAAACCTGGAGCCCTCACCAGCCCCCATACCCGGAGACCTCATCTTCTCGCATACCCGGAGCCCTCACCATCTGCCATACGCAGAGCCCTCACCCTCTCCGATGCTCGGAACACTCACTGTCTCCCACACACGGAGCCCTCACCGTCTCCCATATGCGGATCCCTCACCGTCTCCCATACCCGGAGACCTCAACGTCTCAGATCCCCGGAGCCCTCACCGTCTCCCATACCCAGAGCACGCACCGTCTCCCCTACCTGGAGCCCTCACTGTCTCCCATAACCGGAGTCCTCACCGTCTCCCAAACCTGGAGCCCTCACCATCTCCCATACCCAGTACCCTCATCATCTCCGATACCCAGAGCCGTCACTGTCACACATAAACAGAGCCCTCACCCTCTCCGATACGCGGAGCACCCACCGTCTCCCACACTCGGAGCCCTCATCGTCTCGCATACGTGGCACACTCACCATCTGCCTAACCCAGAGCCCTCACCGTCACACATACACGGAGCCCTCACCCTCTCCGATGCTCGGAGCCCTCACTGTCTCCCATACGCGGAGCCCTGATCATCTCCCATACCCAGAGCCCTCACCGTCTCCGATTCCTGGAGCCATCAATGTCTCCCATAGATGGACACCTCAACATCTCCCATACCCAGAGCACTCACTTTCTCCCATACATGGAGACCTCTGTGTCTCCCACACCCAGTTTACTCACCGTCTCCCAAACCTGGAGTCCTCACCATCTCCCATACCCAGAGCCCTTATCGTCTCACATACCCGGAGCCCTCACCATCTGCCATACCCAAAGACCTCACCGTCGCACATAAATGGAGCCCTCACCCTCTTCGATACCCAGAGAACTCACAGTCTCCCACACCCGGAGAAATCACCGTCTCGCATATGCGGCGCACTCACCATCTGCCATACCCAGAGCCCTCACCGTCGCACATACACGGAGCCCTCACCCTCTCCGAAGTTCGGAGCCCTCACCGTCTACCATACACGGAGCCCACACCATCTCTCATACCCAGAGCCCTCACTGTCTCCCATAGCTGGACACCTCAACATCTCCCATACCCACAGCACTCACTTTCTCCCAAACATGGACATCTCTGTGTCTCCCATACCCAGTGTACTCACCGTCTCCCATAACCCGAGTACTCACCGTCTCCCATACCCAGAGACCTCACCGTTACCCCTACACAGAAACATCACTGTCTCCGAAACCCGGAGACCACACCATCTCCGATCCCCATAGCCCTCACCATCTCCCATTCCCAGACTTCACCGTCTCCCTTACCCAGAGCCCTCAACATCTCCTATACACAGAGCCCTCACCGTCTCCAGTACTCAGAGCCCTCACCGTCTCCGATCCATGGAGCCCTCAGCATCTCCCATACACAGAGCCCTCTTCGTCTCTCATATCCAGAGCCCTCACCATCTCGCATACCAGGAGCCCTCATTGTCTCAAAAAACCTGAGGACTCACCGTCTCCGATACCGGAGCCCTCACCGTCTCCGATCCCCGGAGCCCTCACTGTCTCCCATAACTGGTGCAATCACTGTCTCCCATATCCGGAGAACTAACAGTCTCCCATACCCAGAGAACTCACCGTCTCCCATACCTGGAGCTCTCACCGTCTCCCATAACCGAAGCCCTCACCGTCTCCCAAACCTGGACCCCTCACCATCCCCCATACCCAGAGCCCTCATCGTCTCCCATACCTGGAGCCCTCACCATCTGCCAAACCCAGACACCTCACCGTCGCACATAAACAGAGCCTTCACCCTCTCCTATGCTCGGAACACTCACCATCTCCAACACACGGAGCCCTCACAGTCTCCCATATGCAGAGCCCTCACCATCTCCCATACCCGGAGCCCTCAACGTCTCAGATTCCCAGAGCCCTCACCGTCTCCCATACCTGGAGACCTCACAGTCTCCCATAACCGGAGCCTTCATCGTCTCCCAAACCTGGAGCCCTCACCGTCTCCCATACCCAGAGCACTCACCGTCTCCCAAACCTGGAGCCCTCACCATCTCCCATATCCGGAGCCCTCATCGTCTCGCATACCTGGAGCCCTCACCATCTGTCATACCCAGAGCCCTCACCATCGCACATAAACGGAGCCCTCACCCTCTCCGATGCTCGGAGCACTCACTGTCTCCCACACACGGAGCCCTCACCGTCTCCCATATGCGGAGCCTCACCGTCTACCATACCCGGAGCCCTCAACGTCTCAGATCCCCGGAGCCCTCACCGTCTCCCATACCCAGAGCCCTCATCATCTCCGATACCCAGAGCCCTCACCATCGCAAATAAATTGAGCCCTCACCCTCTCCGATACCCGGAGCACCCACCGTCTCCCACACCCGGAGACCTCATCGTCTCGCATACGCGGCACGCTCACAATCTGCCATACCCAGAGCCCTCACCGTCACACATACACGGTGCCCTCACCCTCTCCGATACTCGGAGCCCTCATGGTCTCCCATATGCGGAGCCCTGACCTTCTCCCATACCCAGAGCCCTCACCGTCTCCCATACCTGGAGCCCTCACAGTCTCCCATAACCGGAGCCATCACCGTCTCCCACACCTCGAGCCAAACCATCTCCCATACACAGAGCCCTCATCGTCTCCGATAGCTGGAGCCCTCACCATCTGCCATACCCAGAGCCCTCACCGTCGCTCATAAACGGAGCCTTCACCGTCTCCCAAACCTGGAGACCTCACCATCCCCCATGCCCGGAGCCCTCATCTTCTCGCATACCCGGAGCCCTCACCATCTGCCATACCCAGAGCCCTCATCGTCGCACATAAACAGAGCCCTAAACCTCTCCGATGCTCGGAACACTCACTGTCTCCTACACACGGAGCCCTCACCATCTCCCATATGCGGAGCCCTCACCGTCTCCCATACCCGGAGTCCTCAACATCTCAGATCCCCGGAGCCCTCACCGTCTCCCATACCCAGAGCACTCACCGTCTCCCATACCTGGAGCCCTCACGGTCTCCCATAACCGGAGCCCTCACCGTCTCCCAAACCTGGAGCCCTCACCATCTCCCATACCCAGAGCCCTCATCATCTCCGATACCCAGAGCCCTCACCGTCGCACATAAACAGAGCCCTCACCCTCTCCGATACCCGGAGCACCCACTGTCTCCCACACCCGGAGCCCTCATCGTCTCGCATACGCGGCACACTCACCATCTGCCATACCGAGAGCCCTCACCGTCACACATACATGGAGCCCTCACCCTCTCCGATGCTCGGAGCACTCACTGTCTCCCATACGCGGAGCCCTGACCATCTCCCATACCCAGAGCCTTCACTGTCTCTGATCCCTGGAGCCCTCACTGTCTCCCATAGATGGACACCTCAACATCTCCCATACCCAGAGCACTCACTTTCTCCCATACATGGAGACCTCTGTGTCTCCCATACCCAGTTTACTCACCGTCTCCCATAAGCCGTGCTCTCACCGTCTTCCAAACCTGGAGCCCTCACCATCTCCCATACCCAGAGCACTCATCGTCTCCCATACCCGGAGCATTCACCATCTGCCATACCCAAATCCCTCACCGTTGCACATAAATGGAGCCCTCACCCTCTTCGATACCCAGAGAACTCACAGTCTCCCTCACCCGGAGACCTCACCGTCTCGCATACACGGTGCACTCACCATCTGCCATTCCCAGAGCCCTCACCGTCTCCCATACGTGGAGCCCTCACCATCTCCCATACCCAGAGCCCTCACTGTCTCCGATCCCTGGAGCCCTCACTGTCTCCCATAGCTGGACACCTCAACATCTCCCATAGGCACAGCACTCACTTTCTCCCATACATGGAGCCCTCTGGGTCTCCCATACCCAGTGTAGTCACCATCTCTCATACCCAGAGCCCTCACCGTTACCCCTACACAGAGACCTCACTGTCTCCGAAACCCGGAGACCACATCGTCTCCAATCCCCATAGCCCTCACCATCTCCCATACCCGACCTCACCGTCTCCCTTACCCAGAGCCCTCAACGTCTCCTATACACAGAGACCTCACCGTCTCCAGTACCCAGAGCCGTCACCGTCTCCGATCGCCGGAGCCCTCACTGTCTCCCATACCTGGTGCAATCACTGTTTCCCAAATACGGAGACCTCACAGTCTCCCATACCCAGAGCACTCACCATCTCCCATACCTGGAGCTCTCACCGTCTCCCATAACCGAAGACCTCAACGTCTCCCAAACCTGGAGCCCTCACCATCCCCCAAACCCAGAGCCCTCATCGTCTCCCATACCTGGAGCCCTCACCATCTGCCATACCCAGACCCTTCACCATAGAACATAAAAGGAGCCCTCACCCTCTCCGATGCTCGGAGCACTCACCGTCTCCCACACACAGAGCCGTCACCGTCTCCCATACGCGGAGCTCTCACCGTCTCCCATACCCGGAGCCCTCAACGTCTCAGATCGCCGGAGCCCTCACCGTCTCCCATACCCAGAGCACTCACCGTCTCCCATACTTGGAGCCCTCACGGTCTCCCATAACCGGAACCTTCACCGTCTCCCAAACCTGGAGCCCTCATCAACTCCCATAACCAGAGCCCTCATCGTCTCAGATACCCGGAGCCCTCACCATCTGCCATACCCGGACCCCTCACCGTCGCACATAAACGGAGCCCTCACCCTCTCCGATGCTCGGAACACTGTCTCCCACACATGGAGTCCTCACCATCTCCCATATGCGGAGACCTCACCGTCTCCCATACCCGGAGTCCTCAACATCTCAGATCCCCGGAGCCCTCACCGTCTCCCATACCCAGAGCACTCACCGTCTCCCATACCTGGAGCCCTCACGGTCTCCCATAACCGGAGCCCTCACCGTCTCCCAAACCTGGAGCCCTCACCATCTCCCATACCCAGAGCCCTCATCATCTCCGATACCCAGAGCCCTCACCGTCGCACATAAACAGAGCCTTCACCCTCTCCGATACCCGGAGCACCCACCGTCTCCCACACCCGGAGCCCTCATCGTCTCGCATACGCGGCACACTCACCATCTGCCATACCGAGAGCCCTCACCGTCACACATACATGGAGCCCTCACCCTCTCCGATGCTCGGAGCACTCACTGTCTCCCATACGCAGAGCCCTGACCATCTCCCATACCCAGAGCCTTCACTGTCTCTGATCCCTGGAGCCCTCACTGTCTCCCATAGATGGACACCTCAACATCTCCCATACCCAGAGCACTCACTTTCTCCCATACATGGAGACCTCTGTGTCTCCCATACCCAGTTTACTCACCGTCTCCCATAAGCCGTGCTCTCACCGTCTTCCAAACCTGGAGCCCTCACCATCTCCCATACCCAGAGCACTCATCGTCTCCCATACCCGGAGCATTCACCATCTGCCATACCCAAAGCCCTCACCGTTGCACATAAATGGAGCCCTCACCCTCTTCGATACCCAGAGAACTCACAGTCTCCCTCACCCGGAGACCTCACCGTCTCGCATACACGGTGCACTCACCATCTGCCATTCCCAGAGCCCTCACCGTCTCCCATACGCGGAGCCCTCACCATCTCCCATACCCAGAGCCCTCACTGTCTCCGATCCCTGGAGCCCTCACTGTCTCCCATAGCTGGACACCTCAACATCTCCCATAGGCACAGCACTCACTTTCTCCCATACATGGAGCCCTCTGGGTCTCCCATACCCAGTGTAGTCACCATCCCTCATACCCAGAGACCTCACCGTTACCCCTACACAGAGACCTCACTGTCTCCGAAACCCGGAGACCACACCGTCTCCAATCCCCATAGCCCTCACCATCTCCCATACCCGACCTCACCGTCTCCCTTACCCAGAGCCCTCAACGTCTCCTATACACAGAGACCTCACCGTCTCCAGTACCCAGAGCCGTCACCGTCTCCGATCGCCGGAGCCCTCACTGTCTCCCATACCTGGTGCAATCACTGTTTCCCAAATACGGAGACCTCACAGTCTCCCATACCCAGAGCACTCACCATCTCCCATACCTGGAGCTCTCACCGTCTCCCATAACCGAAGACCTCAACGTCTCCCAAACCTGGAGCCCTCACCATCCCCCAAACCCAGAGCCCTCATCGTCTCCCATACCTGGAGCCCTCACCATCTGCCATACCCAGACCCTTCACCGTAGCACATAAAAGGAGCCCTCACCCTCTCCGATGCTCGGAGCACTCACCGTCTCCCACACACAGAGCCCTCACCGTCTCCCATACGCGGAGTCCTCACCGTCTCCCATACCCGGAGCCCTCAACGTCTCAGATCACCGGAGCCCTCACCGTCTCCCATACCCAGAGCACTCACCATCTCCCATACTTGGAGCCCTCACGGTCTCCCATAACCGGAACCTTCACCGTCTCCCAAACCTGGAGCCCTCATCAACTCCCATAACCAGAGCCCTCATCGTCTCAGATACCCGGAGCCCTCACCATCTGCCATACCCGGACCCCTCACCGTCGCACATAAACGGAGACCTCACCCTCTCCGATGCTCGGAACACTCACTGTCTCCCACACACGGAGCCCTCACCGTCTCCCACACATGGAGTCCTCACCGTCTCCCATATGCGGAGCCCTCACCGTCTCCCATACCCAGAGCACTCAACGTCTCCCAAACCTGGAACCCTCACGGTCTCCCATATCCGGAGCCCTCACCGTCTCCCAAAGCTGGAGCCCCCATCATCTCCCATACCCAGAGCCCTCATTGTCTCCGATACCCAGAGCCCTCACAGTTGCACATAAATGGAGACCTCACCCTCTCCGATACCCGGAGCACCCACCGTCTCCCACAACCAGAGCTCTCATCGTCTCGCATACGCAGAACACTCACCATCTGCCATACCCAGAGCCCTCATCGTCACACATACACGGAGCCCTCACACTCTCCAATGCTCGGAGACCTCATCGACTCCCATATGCGGAGACCTGACCTTCTCCCATACCCAGAGCCCTCACCGTCTCCGATCCCTGGAGCCCTCACTGTCTCCCATAGATGGACACCTCAACATCTCCCATACCCATAGCACTCACTTTCTCCCATACATAGAGACCTCTGTGTCTCCCATACCCAGTGTACTCAACGTCTCCCATAACCTGAGCACTCACCGTCTCCTGTACGCAGAGCCCTCACCATCTCCCATACCCAGAACCCTCATTGTCTCCGATACCCGAAGCCTTCACCATCTGCCATACCCAGAGCCCTCACTGTCGCACATAAATGGAGCCCTCATCCTCTCCAATACCCAGAGCACTCACCGTCTCCCACACCAGGAGCCCTCAATGTCTCCCATACGCGGAGCCCTCACCTTCTCCCATAACCAGAGCCCTCACCGTCTCCGATCCCTGGAGCACTCACTCTCTCCCATAGATGGACACCTCAACATCTCCCATACCCAGAGCACTCACTTTCTCCCATACATGGAGACATCTGTGTCTCCCATACCCAGTGTACTCACCGTCTCCCATAACCTGAGCACTCACCATCTCCCATACGCAGAAACCTCACCGTCTCCCATAACCCGAGCACTCACCGTCTCCCATACCCAGAGCCCTCAATGCTTCCCTTACCCGAGCCCTCACCGTCTCCGATCCCCGGAGCCCTCACCGTCTCCCATACCCAGAGCCCTCAACGTCTCAGATACCCGGAGCCCTCACCGTCTCCGTAAACTGGAGCACTCATCGTCTCAGATCCCTGGAGCCCTTACCTTCTCCCATAACCGGAGCCTTCTCTGTCCCCCATACCTGAAGCCCTCACCATCTCCCATAGCCGGATCACTCACCGTCTTGCATATCCGGAGCCCAAACCTACTCCCATACACAGATCACTCAACGTCTCCCATAGGCGGAGCCCTCACCGTCTCCCACACCCAGCGTCCACAACCTCTCCCATAATCAGAGCCCTCACCAACTCCAATAACCTGAGCCTTCACCATCTCACTTACCCAGAGCCCTCACCGTCTCCCATAGCCGAAGCCCTCAGCATCTCCCAAACCCATAGCCTTCACCGTCTCCCATACCTGGAGACCTCACCGTCTCCGATACCCGGAGCTGACACCATCTCTGATCCCCGGAGCCCACACCGCCTCCCATACACAGAGCCTTCACTGTCCCCCATATGCAGAGCCCTCACCATCTCCTATCCCCGGAGCCCTCACCGTCCCACATACCCGGAGCCCCCAACGGCTCCAAGACCCGGACCCCTCACCGTCTCCGATTCCTGGAGCCCTCACCGTCTCCGATCCCCGGAGCCCTCACCTCTCCCATACCAGGAGACCTCACCGTCTCCCATACCAGGAGCTCTCACCGTCTCCCACACCAGGAGCCCACACCGTCTCGCATACCAGGAGCCCTCACTGTCTCCCATACACAGAGCCCTCACCATCTCCAATTTCCTGTCCCCTCACTGTCTTCGGTCCCCGGAGCCCTCACCGTCTCCCATACACAGAGCCGTCGCGGTCTCCCTTACCCAGAGCCCTGACCATCTCCGATACCCTGAGACCTCACCGTCTCCGATCCCCGGAGCCCTCCCCGTACCCCATACGCGGAGCCCTCACCCTCTCACATATCCAGAGCCCTCACCATCTCACATACCCGGCGCCCACATAGTGCCCCATATCAGGAGCTCTCACCGTCTCCCATAGCCGGAGGCCTCAACGTCTCCGATCCCCGGAGCCCTTACCTTCTCCATAAGTGGAGCCATCACCGTCCCCCATGCCCGGGGCCCTCACCGTCTCCCATACCCGGAGCCCTCACTTCTCCCATACCAGGAGCCCTTACCGTCTCCCATACCAGGAGCTCTCACCATCTCCCACACCAGGAGACAACACCGTCTCCCATACCAGGAGCCCTCACTGTCTCCCATACACAGAGCCCTCACCATCTCCGATTCACGGTCCCCTCACTGTCTTCGGTCTGCGGAGCCCTCACCGTCTCCCATACACAGAGCCGTCGTGGTCTCCCTTACCCAGAGCCCTGACCATCTCCGATACTCTGAGCCCTCACCATTTCCTATCCCCGGAGCCCTCCCTGTCCACCATACGCGGAGCCCTCACCCTCTCCCTTATCCAGAGCTCTCACTGTCTCCCATAGCCGGAGGCCTCACCGTCTCCGATCCCCGGAGCCCTTACCTTCTCCCATAAGTGGAGGCACCACCGTCCCCCATATCCGGGGCCCTCAATGTCTCCCATACATGGAGCCCTCAATGGCTCCAAGTCCCAGAGCCCTCACCGTCTCTGATTCCCGGAGCCCTCAACGTCTCCCATACCAGGAGCCCTCACCATCTCCCATACACAGATCCTCACAATCTCCGATTCCCGGTCCACTCACTGTCTTCGGACCCCGGAGACCTCAGTGTCTCCCATACACAGAGCCCTCGCCATCTCCCATATCCAGAGCCCTCACCGTCTTGCATACCTGGAGCACTCACCGTCTCCCAAACCTGGAGCCCTCAACATCTCCCATACCCAGAGCCCTCATCGTCTCCCATACCTGGAGCCCTCACCATCTGCCATACCCAGAGCACTCACCGTCGCACATAAACGGAGCCCTCATCCTCTCCGATGCTCGGAGCCCTCACCGTCTCCCACACACGGAGCCATCAACTTCTCCCATACCCAGAGCCCTCACCGTCTCCCAAACCCGGAGCCCTCAATGTCTCAGATGCCCGGAGCCCTCACCGTGTCCCATAGCCAGAGCCCTCAACGTCTCAGATACCTGGAGCCCTCACTGTCTCCCATAGCTGGACACCTCAACATCTCCCATACCCACAGCACTCACTTTCTCCCATACATGGAGCCCTCTGTATCTCCCATACCCAGTGTACTCACCATCTCCCATAACCCGAGCACTCACCGTCTCCCATACCCAGAGACCTCACCGTTACCCCTACACAGAGACCTCACTGTCTCCGATCCCCAGAGCCCTCACCATCTCCCATACCAAGACCTCACCGTCTCCCTTACCCAGAGCCCTCAACGTCTCCTACACACAGAGCCCTCACCGTCTCCAGTACCCAGAGCCCTCACCGTCTACCATACGCAGAGCCCTCACTGTCTCCCATACAAAGAGCCCTCTACATCTCCCATACCCAGAGCCCACACCGTCTCCCATACCCAGAGCCCACATCATCTCCCATACCCATAGCCCTCACCATCTCCAATACCCAGAGCACTCAACGTCTCCCATACCCAGAGCCCTCAACGTCTCCCATACCCGGAGCCGTCATTGTCTCCCATTCCTGGAGCCCTCACCGGCGCCCATACAGGGAGCCCTCACCTATCCCATAAACAGAGCCCTCAGCATCTCCAATCCCCTGAGACCTCACCGTCTCCCATACCCAGAATGCTCACCGTCTCCATTTCCCAGAGCCCACACCATCTCCCATGGCCAGAGCGCTCACCGTCTCCTAGACCCGGAGTCCTCAAAGTCTCCCATAACTGGAGCCCTCACCGGCTCCCATAATTGGACCCCTCACCGCCTCGCATTGCCTGAGCCCTCACCAACTCTGATCCCCGGAGCTCTTAACGTCTCCCATACCCGGAGGCTTCACTGTCCCTCATACCCGGAGCCCCCACCATCTCCGATCCCTGGATCCCTCACCGTCTCCCATACCCAGAGCCCTCAACATCTCTGATACCCAGAGCCCTCACTATCTTCGATACCTGGAGCCCTCAGCATCTCTGATCCCTGGAGCCCTCACCGTCTCTTATCCCCGGATCTCTCACTGTCTCCGACACCTGGAGCCCTCACCATCTCTGACACCCGGAGCTCTCACTGTCTCTGAAACCTGGAGCTCTCACCGTCTCCGATCCTGGGAGCCCTCACCGTCTCCCATACACGGAGCCCTCACCGTCTCCCAAACCTGAAGCCCTCAACATCTCCCATACCCAGAGCCCTCACTGTTTCCCATACCCGAAGCCCTCACCGTCTCCGATCCCCGGACCCCTCACCGTCTCCCATACCCAGAGCAGTCACCGTCTCCCATAACTGGAGCCCTCACCGTCTCCCATAACTGGAGCCCTCATCATCTCCCAAACCTGGAGCCCTCACCATCTCCCATACCCGGAGCCTTCACTTCTCCCATACCAGGAGACCTTACAGTCTCCCATACGAGGAGCTCTCACCGTCTCCCACACCAGGAGACAACACCGTCTCCCATACCAGGAGCCCTCACTGTCTCCCATACACAGAGCCCTCACCATCTCCAATTCACGGTCCCCTCACTGTCTTCGGTCCCCGGAGCCCTCACCGTCTCCCATACACAGAGCCGTCGCGGTCTCCCTTACCCAGAGCCCTGACCATCTCCGATACTCTGAGCCCTCACCATCTCCTATCCCCGGAGCCCTCCCTGTACACCATACGCGGAGCCCTCACCCTCTCCCTTATCCAGAGCCCTCACCATCTCACATACCTGGCGCCCTCACCGTGCCCCATACCCGGAGATCTCACTGTCTCCCATAGCCGGAGGTCTCTCCGTCACTGATCCCCAGAGCCCTTACCTTCTCCCATAAGTGGAGGCATCACCGTCCGCCATAGCCGGGGCCCTCAACGTCTCCCATACACGGAGCCCTCACCGTCTCCCATACCAGGAGCCCTCACCATCTCCCATACACAGATCCTCACAATCTCCGATTCCCGGTCCACTCACTGTCTTCGGTCCCCGGAGACCTCAGTGTCTCCCATACACAGAGCCCTCGCCGTCTCCCATATCCAGAGCCCTCACCGTCTCACATAACCGCAGCACTCACCGTCTCCCATAACAGGAGCCCTCATTGTCTCCAAAAACCAGAGGACTCACCATCTCCGTTACCAGAGCCCTCACCGTCTCTGATCCCCGGAGTCCTCACTGTCTCCCATAACTGGCGCCCTCACTGTCTCCCATATCCGGAGACCTCACAGTCTCCCATATCCAGAGCACTCACCATCTCCCATACCCAGAACCCTCACTGTTTCCCATACCCGAAGCCATCACCGTCTCCGATCCCCGGACCACTCTCCGTCTCCCATACCCACAGCACTCACCGTCTCCCATAAATGGAGCTCTCACCGTCTCCCATAACCGAAGACCTCACCGTCTCCCAAACCTGGAGCCCTCAACATCTCCCATACCCAGAGCCCTCATCGTCTCCCATACCTGGAGCCCTCACCATCTGCCATACCCAGAGCCCTCACCGTCGCACATAAACGGAGCCCACAACCTCTCCGATGCTCGGAGACCTCACCGTCTCCCACACACGGAGCCCTCAATGTCTCCCATACCCAGAGCCCTCACCGTCTCCCAATCCCAGAGCCCTCAATGTCTCAGATCCCCGGAGCCCTCACCGTCTCCCATAGCCGGAGCCCTCAACGTCTCAGATACCTGGAGCCCTCACTGTCTCCTGTACCTGGAGCCCTCACCGTCTCCCAAACCTGGAGCCCTCACCATCTCCCATACCCAGAGCCCTCATCGTCTCCTATACCCGGAGCCCTCACCATCTGCCATACCCAAAGCTCTCACCGTCGCACATAAATGGAGCCCTCACCCTCTTCGATACCCAGAGAACTCATAGTCTCCCATACCCAGAGCCCTCACTGTTTCCCATACCTGAAGCCGTCACCGTCTCCGATCCCCGGACATCTCACCGTCTCCCATACCCAGAGCCCACATCGTCTCCCATACCTGGAGCGCTCACCATCTGCCATACTCAGAGCCCTCACCGTCGCACATAAACGGAGCCCTCACCCTCTCCGCTGTTCGGAGCACTCACCGTCTCCCACACACGGAGCTCTCACCTTCTCCCATACCCAGAGCCCTCACCGTCGTCCATATCCAGAGCCCTCAACGCCTCAGATCCCCGGAGCCCTCACCTACTCCCATACCCGGAGCCCTCAAAGTCTCAGATACCTGGAGCCCTCACCGTCTCCCATGCCTGGAGCCCTCACTTCTCCCATAACCCGAGCACTCACCGTCTCCCATACCCAGAGGCCTCAATGTTTCCCATACGCGGAGCCCTCACCGTCTCTGATCCCCGGAGCCCTCACCGTCTCCCATAACCGGAGCCCTCAACGTCTCAGATACACGGAGCCCTCACCGTCTCCGATACCCAGAGCACTCATCGTCTCAGATCCCTGGAGCCCTTACCATCTCTCATAAATGGAGACTTCACTGTCCCCCATACCTGAAGCCCTCACCATCTCCCATAGCCGGAGACCTCACCGTCTTGCATACCCGGAGCCCAAACCGACTCCCATACCCAGATCACTCACCGTCTCCTATAGACGGAGCCCTCACCGTCTCAGACACTCAGAGCCCACAATGTCTCCCATATTCAGAGCCCTCACCGTCTCCAATACCCAGAGATCTCAATCTCTCCCATACCCAGAGCCCTCACCATCACCCATACCCTGAGCTTTCACCATCTCACTTACCCAGAGCCCTCACCATCTCCCATAGCCGAAGCCCTCAGCATCTCCCAAACCCATAGCCCTCACTGTCTCCCATACCTTGGGACCTCTCCGTCTCCGATACCTGGAGCCCACACCATCTCTGATCCCCGGAGCCCACACCGCCTCCCATACACAGAGCCTTCACTGTCCCCCATATGCGGAGCACTCACCATCTCCTATCCCCGGAGCTCTCACCGTCCCACATACCTGGAGACCCCAACGGCTCCCATACCCGGACCCCTCACCATCTCCAATTCCAGGAGCCCTCACAGTCTCCCAAACCAGGCGCTCTCACCCTCTCCCATACCAGGAGCCCTCACCATCTCCCATACACAGACCCCTCACAATCTCCGATTCCCGGTCCACTCAGTGTCTTCGGTCCCTGGAGCCCTCAGTGTCTCCCATACACGGAGCCCTCGCCGTCTCCCATATCCAGCGCCCTCACTGTCTCGCATAACCGGAGCACTCACCGTCTCCCATACCAGGAGCCCTCATTGTCTCCAAAAACCAGGGTACTCACCGTCTCCGATACCGGAGCCCTCACCATCTCTGATCCCCGGAATCCTCACTGTCTCCCATAACTGGCGCCCTCACTGTCTCCCATATCCGGAGACCTCACAGTCTCCCATATCCAGAGCACTCACCATCTCCCATACCCAGAGCCCTCACTGTTTCCCATACCCGAAGCCCTCACCGTCTCCCATACCTTGGGACCTCTCCGTCTCCGATACCTGGAGCCCACGCCATCTCTGATCCCCGGAGCCCACACCGCCTCCCATACACAGAGCCTTCACTGTCCCCCATATGCAGAGCACTCACCATCTCCTATCCCCGGAGCTCTCACCGTCCCACATACCCGGAGACCCCAACGGCTCCCATACCCGGACCCCTCACCATCTCCAATTCCAGGAGCCCTCACAGTCTCCCATACCCGGAGTCCTCACCTCTCCCATACCAGGAGCCCTCACCGTCTCCCACACGAGGGGACCACACCGTCTCCCATACCAGGAGCCCTCACTGTCTCCCATACATAGAGCCCTCACCGTCTCCAATCCCCGGAGCCCTCCCTGTCCCCCATACACAGAGCCCTCACCTTCTTCCATATCCAGGGCCCTCACGGTCTCACATACCCGGAGCCCTCACCATGCCCCATACCTGTAGCTCTCACCATCTCCCATAGCCGGAACCTCACAGTCTCCGATCCCCGGAGCCCTTACCTTCTCCCATAAGTGGAGCCATCACCGTCCCCCATACCCAGGGCCCTCAACGTCTCCCATACACGGAACCCTCACCGGCTCCAAGTCCCAAAGCCCTCACCGTCTCTGATTCCCGGAGCCCTCACCGTCTCCCAAACCAGGCGCTCTCACCCTCTCCCATACCAGGAGCCCTCACCATCTCCCATACACAGACCCCTCACAATCTCCGATTCCCAGTCCACTCAGTGTCTTCAGTCCCTGGAGCCCTCAGTGTCTCCCATACACAGAGCCCTCGCCGTCTCCCATATCCAGCACCCTCACCGTCTCGCATAACCGGAAAACTCACCGTCTCCCATACCAGGAGCCCTCATTGTCTCCAAAAACCAGGGTACTCACCGTCTCCGATACCGGAGCCCTCACCATCTCTGATCCCCGGAATCCGCACTGTCTCCCATAACTGGCACCCTCACTGTCTCCCATATCCGGAGACCTCACAGTCTCCCATATCCAGAGCACTCACCATCTGCCATACCGAGATCCCTCACCGTCACACATACATGGAGCCCTCACCCTCTCCGATGCTCGGAGCACTCACTGTCTCCCATACGCGGAGCCCTGACCATCTCCCATACCCAGAGCCTTCACTGTCTCTGATCCCTGGAGCCCTCACTGTCTCCCATAGATGGACACCTCAACATCTCCCATACCCAGAGCACTCACTTTCTCCCATACATGGAGACCTCTGTGTCTCCCATACCCAGTTTACTCACCGTCTCCCATAAGCCGTGCTCTCACCGTCTTCCAAACCTGGAGCCCTCACCATCTCCCATACCCAGAGCACTCATCGTCTCCCATACCCGGAGCATTCACCATCTGCCATACCCAAAGCCCTCACCGTTGCACATAAATGGAGCCCTCACCCTCTTCGATACCCAGAGAACTCACAGTCTCCCTCACCCGGAGACCTCACCGTCTCGCATACACGGTGCACTCACCATCTGCCATTCCCAGAGCCCTCACCGTCTCCCATACGCGGAGCCCTCACCATCTCCCATACCCAGAGCCCTCACTGTCTCCGATCCCTGGAGCCCTCACTGTCTCCCATAGCTGGACACCTCAACATCTCCCATAGACACAGCACTCACTTTCTCCCATACATGGAGCCCTCTGGGTCTCCCATACCCAGTGTAGTCACCATCCCTCATACCCAGAGACCTCACCGTTACCCCTACACAGAGACCTCACTGTCTCCGAAACCCGGAGACCACACCGTCTCCAATCCCCATAGCCCTCACCATCTCCCATACCCGACCTCACCGTCTCCCTTACCCAGAGCCCTCAACGTCTCCTATACACAGAGACCTCACCGTCTCCAGTACCCAGAGCCGTCACCGTCTCCGATCGCCGGAGCCCTCACTGTCTCCCATACCTGGTGCAATCACTGTTTCCCAAATACGGAGACCTCACAGTCTCCCATACCCAGAGCACTCACCATCTCCCATACCTGGAGCTCTCACCGTCTCCCATAACCGAAGACCTCAACGTCTCCCAAACCTGGAGCCCTCACCATCCCCCAAACCCAGAGCCCTCATCGTCTCCCATACCTGGAGCCCTCACCATCTGCCATACCCAGACCCTTCACCGTAGCACATAAAAGGAGCCCTCACCCTCTCCGATGCTCGGAGCACTCACCGTCTCCCACACACAGAGCCCTCACCGTCTCCCATACGCGGAGTCCTCACCGTCTCCCATACCCGGAGCCCTCAACGTCTCAGATCACCGGAGCCCTCACCGTCTCCCATACCCAGAGCACTCACCATCTCCCATACTTGGAGCCCTCACGGTCTCCCATAACCGGAACCTTCACCGTCTCCCAAACCTGGAGCCCTCATCAACTCCCATAACCAGAGCCCTCATCGTCTCAGATACCCGGAGCCCTCACCATCTGCCATACCCGGACCCCTCACCGTCGCACATAAACGGAGACCTCACCCTCTCCGATGCTCGGAACACTCACTGTCTCCCACACACGGAGCCCTCACCGTCTCCCACACATGGAGTCCTCACCGTCTCCCATATGCGGAGCCCTCACCGTCTCCCATACCCAGAGCACTCAACGTCTCCCAAACCTGGAACCCTCACGGTCTCCCATATCCGGAGCCCTCACCGTCTCCCAAAGCTGGAGCCCCCATCATCTCCCATACCCAGAGCCCTCATTGTCTCCGATACCCAGAGCCCTCACAGTTGCACATAAATGGAGACCTCACCCTCTCCGATACCCGGAGCACCCACCGTCTCCCACAACCAGAGCTCTCATCGTCTCGCATACGCAGAACACTCACCATCTGCCATACCCAGAGCCCTCATCGTCACACATACACGGAGCCCTCACACTCTCCAATGCTCGGAGACCTCATCGACTCCCATATGCGGAGACCTGACCTTCTCCCATACCCAGAGCCCTCACCGTCTCCGATCCCTGGAGCCCTCACTGTCTCCCATAGATGGACACCTCAACATCTCCCATACCCATAGCACTCACTTTCTCCCATACATAGAGACCTCTGTGTCTCCCATACCCAGTGTACTCAACGTCTCCCATAACCTGAGCACTCACCGTCTCCTGTACGCAGAGCCCTCACCATCTCCCATACCCAGAACCCTCATTGTCTCCGATACCCGAAGCCTTCACCATCTGCCATACCCAGAGCCCTCACCGTCGCACATAAATGGAGCCCTCATCCTCTCCAATACCCAGAGCACTCACCGTCTCCCACACCAGGAGCCCTCAATGTCTCCCATACGCGGAGCCCTCACCTTCTCCCATAACCAGAGCCCTCACCGTCTCCGATCCCTGGAGCACTCACTCTCTCCCATAGATGGACACCTCAACATCTCCCATACCCAGAGCACTCACTTTCTCCCATACATGGAGACATCTGTGTCTCCCATACCCAGTGTACTCACCGTCTCCCATAACCTGAGCACTCACCATCTCCCATACGCAGAAACCTCACCGTCTCCCATAACCCGAGCACTCACCGTCTCCCATACCCAGAGCCCTCAATGCTTCCCTTACCCGAGCCCTCACCGTCTCCGATCCCCGGAGCCCTCACCGTCTCCCATACCCAGAGCCCTCAACGTCTCAGATACCCGGAGCCCTCACCGTCTCCGTAAACTGGAGCACTCATCGTCTCAGATCCCTGGAGCCCTTACCTTCTCCCATAACCGGAGCCTTCTCTGTCCCCCATACCTGAAGCCCTCACCATCTCCCATAGCCGGATCACTCACCGTCTTGCATATCCGGAGCCCAAACCTACTCCCATACACAGATCACTCAACGTCTCCCATAGGCGGAGCCCTCACCGTCTCCCACACCCAGCGTCCACAACCTCTCCCATAATCAGAGCCCTCACCAACTCCAATAACCTGAGCCTTCACCATCTCACTTACCCAGAGCCCTCACCGTCTCCCATAGCCGAAGCCCTCAGCATCTCCCAAACCCATAGCCTTCACCGTCTCCCATACCTGGAGACCTCACCGTCTCCGATACCCGGAGCTGACACCATCTCTGATCCCCGGAGCCCACACCGCCTCCCATACACAGAGCCTTCACTGTCCCCCATATGCAGAGCCCTCACCATCTCCTATCCCCGGAGCCCTCACCGTCCCACATACCCGGAGCCCCCAACGGCTCCAAGACCCGGACCCCTCACCGTCTCCGATTCCTGGAGCCCTCACCGTCTCCGATCCCCGGAGCCCTCACCTCTCCCATACCAGGAGACCTCACCGTCTCCCATACCAGGAGCTCTCACCGTCTCCCACACCAGGAGCCCACACCGTCTCGCATACCAGGAGCCCTCACTGTCTCCCATACACAGAGCCCTCACCATCTCCGATTTCCTGTCCCCTCACTGTCTTCGGTCCCCGGAGCCCTCACCGTCTCCCATACACAGAGCCGTCGTGGTCTCCCTTACCCAGAGCCCTGACCATCTCCGATACCCTGAGACCTCACCGTCTCCGATCCCCGGAGCCCTCCCCGTACCCCATACGCGGAGCCCTCACCCTCTCACATATCCAGAGCCCTCACCATCTCACATACCCGGCGCCCACATAGTGCCCCATATCAGGAGCTCTCACCGTCTCCCATAGCCGGAGGCCTCAACGTCTCCGATCCCCGGAGCCCTTACCTTCTCCATAAGTGGAGCCATCACCGTCCCCCATGCCCGGGGCCCTCACCGTCTCCCATACCCGGAGCCCTCCCTTCTCCCATACCAGGAGCCCTTACCGTCTCCCATACCAGGAGCTCTCACCATCTCCCACACCAGGAGACAACACCGTCTCCCATACCAGGAGCCCTCACTGTCTCCCATACACAGAGCCCTCACCATCTCCGATTCACGGTCCCCTCACTGTCTTCGGTCTGCGGAGCCCTCACCGTCTCCCATACACAGAGCCGTCGTGGTCTCCCTTACCCAGAGCCCTGACCATCTCCGATACTCTGAGCCCTCACCATCTCCTATCCCCGGAGCCCTCCCTGTCCACCATACGCGGAGCCCTCACCCTCTCCCTTATCCAGAGCTCTCACTGTCTCCCATAGCTGGAGGCCTCACCGTCTCCGATCCCCGGAGCCCTTACCTTCTCCCATAAGTGGAGGCACCACCGTCCCCCATATCCGGGGCCCTCAATGTCTCCCATACATGGAGCCCTCAATGGCTCCAAGTCCCAGAGCCCTCACCGTCTCTGATTCCCGGAGCCCTCAACGTCTCCCATACCAGGAGCCCTCACCATCTCCCATACACAGATCCTCACAATCTCCGATTCCCGGTCCACTCACTGTCTTCGGACCCCGGAGACCTCAGTGTCTCCCATACACAGAGCCCTCGCCATCTCCCATATCCAGAGCCCTCACCGTCTTGCATACCTGGAGCACTCACCGTCTCCCAAACCTGGAGCCCTCAACATCTCCCATACCCAGAGCCCTCATCGTCTCCCATACCTGGAGCCCTCACCATCTGCCATACCCAGAGCACTCACCGTCGCACATAAACGGAGCCCTCATCCTCTCCGATGCTCGGAGCCCTCACCGTCTCCCACACACGGAGCCATCAACTTCTCCCATACCCAGAGCCCTCACCGTCTCCCAAACCCGGAGCCCTCAATGTCTCAGATGCCCGGAGCCCTCACCGTGTCCCATAGCCAGAGCCCTCAACGTCTCAGATACCTGGAGCCCTCACTGTCTCCCATAGCTGGACACCTCAACATCTCCCATACCCACAGCACTCACTTTCTCCCATACATGGAGCCCTCTGTATCTCCCATACCCAGTGTACTCACCATCTCCCATAACCCGAGCACTCACCGTCTCCCATACCCAGAGACCTCACCGTTACCCCTACACAGAGACCTCACTGTCTCCGATCCCCAGAGCCCTCACCATCTCCCATACCAAGACCTCACCGTCTCCCTTACCCAGAGCCCTCAACGTCTCCTACACACAGAGCCCTCACCGTCTCCAGTACCCAGAGCCCTCACCGTCTACCATACGCAGAGCCCTCACTGTCTCCCATACAAAGAGCCCTCTACATCTCCCATACCCAGAGCCCACACCGTCTCCCATACCCAGAGCCCACATCATCTCCCATACCCATAGCCCTCACCATCTCCAATACCCAGAGCACTCAACGTCTCCCATACCCAGAGCCCTCAACGTCTCCCATACCCGGAGCCGTCATTGTCTCCCATTCCTGGAGCCCTCACCGGCGCCCATACAGGGAGCCCTCACCTATCCCATAAACAGAGCCCTCAGCATCTCCAATCCCCTGAGACCTCACCGTCTCCCATTCCCAGAATGCTCACCGTCTCCATTTCCCAGAGCCCACACCATCTCCCATGGCCAGAGCGCTCACCGTCTCCTAGACCCGGAGTCCTCAAAGTCTCCCATAACTGGAGCCCTCACCGGCTCCCATAATTGGACCCCTCACCGCCTCGCATTGCCTGAGCCCTCACCAACTCTGATCCCCGGAGCTCTTAACGTCTCCCATACCTGGAGGCTTCACTGTCCCTCATACCCGGAGCCCCCACCATCTCCGATCCCTGGATCCCTCACCGTCTCCCATACCCAGAGCCCTCAACATCTCTGATACCCAGAGCCCTCACTATCTTCGATACCTGGAGCCCTCAGCATCTCTGATCCCTGGAGCCCTCACCGTCTCTTATCCCCGGATCTCTCACTGTCTCCGACACCTGGAGCCCTCACCATCTCTGACACCCGGAGCTCTCACTGTCTCTGAAACCTGGAGCTCTCACCGTCTCCGATCCTGGGAGCCCTCACCGTCTCCCATACACGGAGCCCTCACCGTCTCCCAAACCTGAAGCCCTCAACATCTCCCATACCCAGAGCCCTCACTGTTTCCCATACCCGAAGCCCTCACCGTCTCCGATCCCCGGACCCCTCACCGTCTCCCATACCCAGAGCAGTCACCGTCTCCCATAACTGGAGCCCTCACCGTCTCCCATAACTGGAGCCCTCATCATCTCCCAAACCTGGAGCCCTCACCATCTCCCATACCCGGAGCCTTCACTTCTCCCATACCAGGAGACCTTACAGTCTCCCATACGAGGAGCTCTCACCGTCTCCCACACCAGGAGACAACACCGTCTCCCATACCAGGAGCCCTCACTGTCTCCCATACACAGAGCCCTCACCATCTCCAATTCACGGTCCCCTCACTGTCTTCGGTCCCCGGAGCCCTCACCGTCTCCCATACACAGAGCCGTCGCGGTCTCCCTTACCCAGAGCCCTGACCATCTCCGATACTCTGAGCCCTCACCATCTCCTATCCCCGGAGCCCTCCCTGTACACCATACGCGGAGCCCTCACCCTCTCCCTTATCCAGAGCCCTCACCATCTCACATACCTGGCGCCCTCACCGTGCCCCATACCCGGAGATCTCACTGTCTCCCATAGCCGGAGGTCTCTCCGTCACTGATCCCCAGAGCCCTTACCTTCTCCCATAAGTGGAGGCATCACCGTCTGCCATAGCCGGGGCCCTCAACGTCTCCCATACACGGAGCCCTCACCGTCTCCCATACCAGGAGCCCTCACCATCTCCCATACACAGATCCTCACAATCTCCGATTCCCGGTCCACTCACTGTCTTCGGTCCCCGGAGACCTCAGTGTCTCCCATACACAGAGCCCTCGCCGTCTCCCATATCCAGAGCCCTCACCGTCTCACATAACCGCAGCACTCACCGTCTCCCATAACAGGAGCCCTCATTGTCTCCAAAAACCAGAGGACTCACCATCTCCGTTACCAGAGCCCTCACCGTCTCTGATCCCCGGAGTCCTCACTGTCTCCCATAACTGGCGCCCTCACTGTCTCCCATATCCGGAGACCTCACAGTCTCCCATATCCAGAGCACTCACCATCTCCCATACCCAGAACCCTCACTGTTTCCCATACCCGAAGCCATCACCGTCTCCGATCCCCGGACCACTCTCCGTCTCCCATACCCACAGCACTCACCGTCTCCCATAAATGGAGCTCTCACCGTCTCCCATAACCGAAGACCTCACCGTCTCCCAAACCTGGAGCCCTCAACATCTCCCATACCCAGAGCCCTCATCGTCTCCCATACCTGGAGCCCTCACCATCTGCCATACCCAGAGCCCTCACCGTCGCACATAAACGGAGCCCACAACCTCTCCGATGCTCGGAGACCTCACCGTCTCCCACACACGGAGCCCTCAATGTCTCCCATACCCAGAGCCCTCACCGTCTCCCAATCCCAGAGCCCTCAATGTCTCAGATCCCCGGAGCCCTCACCGTCTCCCATAGCCGGAGCCCTCAACGTCTCAGATACCTGGAGCCCTCACTGTCTCCTGTACCTGGAGCCCTCACCGTCTCCCAAACCTGGAGCCCTCACCATCTCCCATACCCAGAGCCCTCATCGTCTCCTATACCCGGAGCCCTCACCATCTGCCATACCCAAAGCTCTCACCGTCGCACATAAATGGAGCCCTCACCCTCTTCGATACCCAGAGAACTCATAGTCTCCCATACCCAGAGCCCTCACTGTTTCCCATACCTGAAGCCGTCACCGTCTCCGATCCCCGGACATCTCACCGTCTCCCATACCCAGAGCCCACATCGTCTCCCATACCTGGAGCGCTCACCATCTGCCATACTCAGAGCCCTCACCGTCGCACATAAACGGAGCCCTCACCCTCTCCGCTGTTCGGAGCACTCACCGTCTCCCACACACGGAGCTCTCACCTTCTCCCATACCCAGAGCCCTCACCGTCGTCCATATCCAGAGCCCTCAACGCCTCAGATCCCCGGAGCCCTCACCTACTCCCATACCCGGAGCCCTCAAAGTCTCAGATACCTGGAGCCCTCACCGTCTCCCATGCCTGGAGCCCTCACTTCTCCCATAACCCGAGCACTCACCGTCTCCCATACCCAGAGGCCTCAATGTTTCCCATACGCGGAGCCCTCACCGTCTCTGATCCCCGGAGCCCTCACCGTCTCCCATAACCGGAGCCCTCAACGTCTCAGATACACGGAGCCCTCACCGTCTCCGATACCCAGAGCACTCATCGTCTCAGATCCCTGGAGCCCTTACCATCTCTCATAAATGGAGACTTCACTGTCCCCCATACCTGAAGCCCTCACCATCTCCCATAGCCGGAGACCTCACCGTCTTGCATACCCGGAGCCCAAACCGACTCCCATACCCAGATCACTCACCGTCTCCTATAGACGGAGCCCTCACCGTCTCAGACACTCAGAGCCCACAATGTCTCCCATATTCAGAGCCCTCACCGTCTCCAATACCCAGAGATCTCAATCTCTCCCATACCCAGAGCCCTCACCATCACCCATACCCTGAGCTTTCACCATCTCACTTACCCAGAGCCCTCACCATCTCCCATAGCCGAAGCCCTCAGCATCTCCCAAACCCATAGCCCTCACTGTCTCCCATACCTTGGGACCTCTCCGTCTCCGATACCTGGAGCCCACACCATCTCTGATCCCCGGAGCCCACACCGCCTCCCATACACAGAGCCTTCACTGTCCCCCATATGCGGAGCACTCACCATCTCCTATCCCCGGAGCTCTCACCGTCCCACATACCTGGAGACCCCAACGGCTCCCATACCCGGACCCCTCACCATCTCCAATTCCAGGAGCCCTCACAGTCTCCCAAACCAGGCGCTCTCACCCTCTCCCATACCAGGAGCCCTCACCATCTCCCATACACAGACCCCTCACAATCTCCGATTCCCGGTCCACTCAGTGTCTTCGGTCCCTGGAGCCCTCAGTGTCTCCCATACACGGAGCCCTCGCCGTCTCCCATATCCAGCGCCCTCACTGTCTCGCATAACCGGAGCACTCACCGTCTCCCATACCAGGAGCCCTCATTGTCTCCAAAAACCAGGGTACTCACCGTCTCCGATACCGGAGCCCTCACCATCTCTGATCCCCGGAATCCTCACTGTCTCCCATAACTGGCGCCCTCACTGTCTCCCATATCCGGAGACCTCACAGTCTCCCATATCCAGAGCACTCACCATCTCCCATACCCAGAGCCCTCACTGTTTCCCATACCCGAAGCCCTCACCGTCTCCCATACCTTGGGACCTCTCCGTCTCCGATACCTGGAGCCCACGCCATCTCTGATCCCCGGAGCCCACACCGCCTCCCATACACAGAGCCTTCACTGTCCCCCATATGCAGAGCACTCACCATCTCCTATCCCCGGAGCTCTCACCGTCCCACATACCCGGAGACCCCAACGGCTCCCATACCCGGACCCCTCACCATCTCCAATTCCAGGAGCCCTCACAGTCTCCCATACCCGGAGTCCTCACTTCTCCCATACCAGGAGCCCTCACCGTCTCCCACACGAGGGGACCACACCGTCTCCCATACCAGGAGCCCTCACTGTCTCCCATACATAGAGCCCTCACCGTCTCCAATCCCCGGAGCCCTCCCTGTCCCCCATACACAGAGCCCTCACCTTCTTCCATATCCAGGGCCCTCACGGTCTCACATACCCGGAGCCCTCACCATGCCCCATACCTGTAGCTCTCACCATCTCCCATAGCCGGAACCTCACAGTCTCCGATCCCCGGAGCCCTTACCTTCTCCCATAAGTGGAGCCATCACCGTCCCCCATACCCAGGGCCCTCAACGTCTCCCATACACGGAACCCTCACCGGCTCCAAGTCCCAAAGCCCTCACCGTCTCTGATTCCCGGAGCCCTCACCGTCTCCCAAACCAGGCGCTCTCACCCTCTCCCATACCAGGAGCCCTCACCATCTCCCATACACAGACCCCTCACAATCTCCGATTCCCAGTCCACTCAGTGTCTTCAGTCCCTGGAGCCCTCAGTGTCTCCCATACACAGAGCCCTCGCCGTCTCCCATATCCAGCACCCTCACCGTCTCGCATAACCGGAAAACTCACCGTCTCCCATACCAGGAGCCCTCATTGTCTCCAAAAACCAGGGTACTCACCGTCTCCGATACCGGAGCCCTCACCATCTCTGATCCCCGGAATCCGCACTGTCTCCCATAACTGGCACCCTCACTGTCTCCCATATCCGGAGACCTCACAGTCTCCCATATCCAGAGCACTCACCATCTCCCATACCCAGAGCCCTCACTGTTTCCCATACCCAAAGCCATCACCGTCTCCAATCCCAGGACCCCTCACCGTTTCCCATACCCAGAGCACTCACCGTCTCCCATAAATGGAGCTCACACCATCTCCCATAACCGAAGCCCTCACCGTCTCCAAAACCTGGAGCCCTCAACATCTCCCATACCCAGAGCCCTCATCGTCTCCCATACCTGGAGCCCTCACCATCTGCCATACCCAGAGCCCTCACCGTCGCACATAAACGTAGCCCTCATCCTCTCTGATGCTTGGAGCCCTCACCGTCTCCCACACACGGAGCCATCAACTTCTCCCATACCCAGAGCCCTCACTGTCTCCCACACCCAGAGCCCTCAACGTCTCAGATCCCTGGAGTCCTCACCGTCTTCCATAGCCGGAGCCCTCAACGTCTCAGATACCTGGAGCCCTCACCGTCTCCCAAACCTGGAGCCCTCACCATCTCCCAAACCTGGAGTCCTCACCATCTCCCATACCCAGAGCCCTCATCGTCTCCCATACCCGGAGTCCTCACCATCTGCCATACCCAAAGCCCTCACCGTCGCACATAAATGGAGCCCTCACCCTCTTCGATACCCAGAGAACTCACCGTCTCCCACACCCGGAGACCTCACCGTCTCGCATACGCGGTGCACTCACCATCTGCCAAACCCTGAGCCCTCGCCGTCGCACATACATGGAGCCCTCACCCTCTCTGATGTTCGGAGCCCTCACTGTCTCCCATATGCGGAGCCCTCACCATCTCCCATACCCAGAACCCTCACTGTCTCCGATCCCTGGAGCCCTCACTGTCTCCCATAGCTGGACACCTCAACATCTCCCATACCCACAGCACTCACTTTCTCCCATACATGGAGCCCTCTGTGTCTCCCATACCCAGTGTACTCACCGTCTCCCATAACCCGAGCACTCACCGTCTCCCATACCCAGAGACCTCACCGTTACCCCTACACAGAGACCTCACTTTCTCCGAAACCCGGAGACCACACCGTCTCCCATCCCCAGAGCCCTCACAATCTCCCATACCAAGACCTCACCGTCTCCCTTACCCAGAGCCCTCAACGTCTCCTACACACAGAGCCCTCACCGTCTCCAGTACCCAGAGCCCTCACCGTCTACCATACACAGAGCCCTCACTGTCTCCCATACAAAGAGCCCTCTACATCTCCCATACCCAGAGCCCACACCGTCTCCCATACCCAGAGCCCACATCATCTCCCATACCCATAGCGCTCACCATCTCCAATACCCAGAGCACTCAAAGTCTCCCATACCCAGAGCCCTCAACGTCTCCCATACCCGGAGCTGTCACTGTCTCCCATTCCTGGAGCCCTCACTGGCGCCCATACAGGGAGCCCTCACCTATCCCATAAACAGAGCCCTCAGCATCTCCAATCCCCGGAGACCTCACCGTCTCCCATACCCAGAATGCTCACCGTCTCCATTTCCCAGAGTCCACACCGTCTCCCATGGCCAGAGCGCTCACCGTCTCCTAGACCCGGAGTCCTCAAAGTCTCCCATAACCGGAGCCCTCACTGGCTCCCATACCTGCACCCCTCACTGCCTCGCATAGCCTGAGCCCTCACCAACTCTGATCCACGGAGCTCTTAACATCTCCCATACCCGGAGGCTTCACTGTCCCTCATACCTGGAGCCCCTACCATCTCCGATCCCTGGATCCCTCACCGTCTCCCATACCCAGAGCCCTCAACGTCTCTGATACCCAGAGCCCTCACTATCTTCGATACCTGGAGCCCTCACCATCTCTGATCCCTGGAGCCCTCACCGTCTCTTATCCCCAGATCTCTCACTGTCTCCGACACCTGGAGCCCTCACCGTCTCTGACACCCGGAGCTCTCACTGTCTCCGAAACCTGGAGCTCTCACCGTCTCCGATCCCGGGAGCCCTCACCGTCTCCCATACCCGGCGCCCTCACCGTCTCCCAAATCTGGAGCCCTCAACATCTCCCATACCCAGAGCCCTCACTGTTTCCCATACCCGAGCCCTCACCATCTCCGATCCCTGGACCCCTCACCGTCTCCCGTACCCAGAGCACTCACCGCCTCCCATAACCGGAGACCTCATCGTCTCCCAAACCTGGAGCCCTCACCATCTCCCATACCCAGAGCCATCACCGTCTCTGATGCTCGGAGCCCTCACCGTCTCCCACACCCGGAGACCTCACCGTCTCCCATACGCAGAGACCTCTCCATCTCCCATACCAAGAGCCCTCACCGTCTCCAATACATGGAGTCCTCACCGTCTCCCATACCCGGAGACCTCACCGTCTCCCACACCCGGAGAACTTACCATCTCCGATACCCAGAGCCCTCACCATCTCTGATCACCAGAGCCCACACTGCCTCCCATTAACAGAGCCCTCATAGTCTCCCATACCCGGAGCCCTCACCCTGACCCATATCCGGAGCTCTCACCGTCTCCCATATCCGGAGGCCTCACAGTCTCCGATCCCCGGCTCCCTTACCATCTCCCATAAGAGGAGCCCTCACCATCCCCCATACCCGGGGCCCCCAACATCCCCCATACCTGGAGTCCTCACCGGCTCCAAGTCCCAGAGCCCTCACTGTCTCCGATTCCTGGAGCACTCACCGTCTCCCATACACAGAGCCCTCACAATCTCCGATTCCCGCTCCACTCACTGTCTTCAGTCCCCAAGCCCTCAGTGTCTCCAATACACAGAGCCCTCGCCGTCTCCCATATCCAGAGCCCTCACCGTCTCACATACCCGGAGCACTCACCGTCTCCCATACCAGGAGCCCTTATTGTCTCCAAAAACCTGAGAACTCACCGTCTCCGATACCGGAGCCTTCACCGTCTCCGATCCCCGGAGACCTCACTGTCTCCCATAGCTGGCGCCCTCACTGTCTCACATATCCTGAGACCTCAGTCTCACATATCCAGAGCACTCACCATTTCCCATAAACAGTTCCCACACTGTTTCCCATACCCAGATCCCTCGCCGTCTCCGATCCCCGGACACCTCACCGTCTCCCATACCCAGAGCACTCACCGTCTCCCATACCTGGAGCACTCACCGTCTCCCATAACCGAAGACCTCATTGTCTCCCAAACCTGGTGCCCTCACCATCTCCCATACCCAGAGACCTGATCGTCTCCCATAACCGGAGCCCTCACCATCTGCCATACCCAGAGCCCTCACCATCGCACATAAATGGAGGCCTCACCCCCTCCGAAGCTCGGAGCACTCACAGTCTCCCACACACAGAGTCCTCACCGTCTCCCATACCCGGAGACCTCAACGTCTCAGATCCCCGGAGCACTCACCGTCTCCCATACATGGAGCCCTCAATGTCTCATATACCCGGAGACCTCACCGTCTCCCATCACTGGAGCCCTCACCATCTGCCATACCCAGAGCCCTCACCATCGCCCATAAACGGAGCCCTCCCTCTCCGATACCCGGAGCACTCACCGTCTCCCACACCCGGAGAACTCACCGCCTCGCATACGCGAAGCACTCACAATCTGCCGTACCCAGAGCCCTCACAATCGCACATACATGGAGCCCACATGCTCTTCGATGCTCGGAGCCCTCACCGTCTCCCTTACGCAGAGCCCTCACCATCTCCCATACCCAGAGACCTCACCGTCTCCGATCCCTGGAGCCCTCAATGTCTCCCATAGCTGGACAGCTCAACGTCTCCCATACCCAGAACACTCACTTTCTCCCATACATGGAGCCCTCTGTGTCTCCCATACCCAGTGTACTCACCATCGCCCATAACCCGAGTACTCACCATCTCCCATACCCAGAGTCCTCACAGTCTCCCATACCTAGTGACCTCACTGTCTCTGAACCTGAGCACTCACCGTCTCCCATACCCAGAGACCTCACCGTTACCCATACACAGAGACCTCACTGACTCCTATACCCAGAGACCTCACCGTCTCCGATCCACGGAGACCTCAACGTCTCCCATATCCGGGGCAGTCACCGCCTCCGTTCCCCGGAGTCCTCACCGTCTCCCATACCCAGAGATCTCCCCGACTCACATACACGGATCCCTCACCGACTCCCAAACCCAGAGCCCACACTGTCTCCCATACTCAGAGCCCTCACCGTCTCCAATACCCAGAGATCTCAACCTCTCCCATACCCAGAGCCCTCACGATCACCTTTACCCTGAGCCCACACCATCTCCCTTACCCAGAGCCCTCAATGTCTCACATACCCGGAGCCCTCAACGTCTCCGATCCCCGGAGACCTCACCGTCTCCCATACCCGGAGCCCTCAACGTCTCAGATACCCGGAGCCCTCACCATCTCCGATACCCGCAGCACTCACCGTCTCCCATACCAGGAGCCCTCACCGTCTCCCATACCAGGCGCCCTCACCGTCTCCCATACACAGAGCCCTCACAATCTCCGATTCCCACTCCAGTCACTGTCTTCGGTCCCCGGAGCCCTCAGTGTCTCCCATACACAGAGACCTCGCTGTCTCCAATATCCAGAGCCCTCACCGTCTCACATACCCGGAACACTCACCGTCTCCCATACCAGGAGCCCTCATTGTCTCCAAAAACCAGAGAACTCACTGTCTCCGATACCGGAGCCTTCACTGTCTCCGATCCCCGGAGCCCTCACTGTCTCCCATACCTGGCGCCCTGGCTGTCGCCCATATCCGGAGACCTCACAGTCTCCCATATCCAGAGCACTCACCATTTCCCATACCCAGAGCCCACACTGTTTCCCATACTCGAAGCCCTCACCATCTCCGATGCCCGGACACCTCACCGTCTCCCATAACCAGAGCACTGGTTAACCAGAGCACCAGTCTAACATACCTGGAGCACTCACCATCTCCCATAACCGAAGACCTCACCGTCTCCCAAACCTGGAGCCCTCAACATCTCCCATACCCAGAGCCCTCATCGTCTCCCATACCTGGAGCCCTCACCATCTGCCATACCCAGAGCCCTCACCGTCGCACATAAACGGAGCCCTCACTTTCTCCGATGCTCGGAGCACTCACCGTCTCCCACACACAGAGCCCTCACCGTCTCCCATACCCAGAGCCCTCACCGTCTCCCATACCCGGAGCACTCAACATCTCAGATACCCGGAGCACTCACCGTCTCCCATACCTGGAACCCTCACCATCTGCCATACCCAGAGCCCTCACCGTCGCCCATAAACAGAGCCCTCCCTCTCTGATACCCGGAGCACTCACCGTCTCCCACACCCGGAGAACTCACCGTCGCGCATACGCGGCGCACTCACCATCTGCCATACCCAGAGCCCTCACCATCGCACATACATGGAGCCCTCACCCTCTCCGATTCTCGGAGCCCTCACCGTCTCCCATACGCAGAGCCCTCACCATCTCCCATACCCAGAGACCTCACCGTCTCTGATCCCTGGAGCCCTCACTGTCTCCCATAGCTGGACACCTCACCATCTCCCATACCCAGAGTCCTCACAGTCTCCCATACCTGGTGACCTCACTGTCTCCGAACCGGAGCACTCACCGTCTCCCATACCCAGAGACCTCACCGATACCCATACACAGAGACCTCACTGACTCCGATACCCTGAGACCTCACCGTCTCCGATCCACGGAGACCTCAAAGTCTCCCATACCCGGGGCAGTCACCGCCTCTGATCCCCGGAGTCCTCACCGTCTCCCATACCCAGAGCCCTCCCCGACTCACATACACGGATCCCTCACCGTCTCCCAAACCCAGAGCCCACACCGTCTCCCATACTCAGAGCCCTCACCGTCTCCAATACCCAGAGATCTCAAAATCTCCCATAACCAGAACCCTCACGATCATCCTTACCCTGAGCCTTCACCATCTCACTTACCCAGAGAACTTACCATCTCCCATACCAAGAGCCCTCAATGTCTCCCATACCCGGAGCCCTCACCGTCTCCGATCCCCGGAGGCCTCACCGTCTCCCATACCCGGAGACCTCAACGTCTCAGATACCCGGAGCCCTCACCGTCTCCGATACCCGGAGCACTCATCGTCTCAGATCCCTGGAGCCCTTACCTTCTCCCATAACTGGAGCCTTCACTGTCCCCCATACACGAAGCCCTCACCATCTCCCATACCTGGAGACCTCACCATCTTGCATACCTAGAGCCCAAACCGAGTCCCATACGCAGATCACTCACCGTCTCCCATAGGCGGAGCCCTCACCGTCTCCCACACACAGAGCCCACAATGTCTCCCATAATCAGAGCCCTCACCGTCTCCCATACCCAGAGATCTCAACCTGTCCCATACCCAGAACCGTCACCATCACCCATACCCTGAGCCTTCACCATCAAACTTACCCAAAGCCCTCACCGTCTCCCATACCTGAAGTCCTCACCATCTCCCAATCCCAGAGCCCTCACCGTCTCCCATACCTGGAGACCTTACCGGCTCCGATACCCGGAGCCCACACCATCTCTGATCCCCGGAGCTCACACCGCCGCCCATACACAGAGTCATCACCGTCTCCCATACCCGGAGCCCTCACCATCTCCCATAAGTGGAGCTTTCACTGTCACCCATACGCGGAGCCATCACCATCTCCTATATCCGGAGCCCTCATCGTCCCACGTGCCCGGAACCTCCAACGGCTCCAAGACCCGGACTCCTCACCATGTCCGATTCCAGGAGCCCTCACCGTCTCCCATACCCGGAGCCCTCACCTCTCCCATACCAGGAGCCCTCACCGTCTCCCATACCAGGAGCCCACACCGTCTCCAATACCAGGAGCCCTTACTGTCTCCCATACACAGAGCCCTGACCATTTCCGTTTCCCGGTCCCTTCACTGTCTTCAGTCCCCGGAGCGCTCACCATCTCCCATACACACAGCCCTCGCGGTCTCCCTTGCCCAGAGCCCTCAGCAGCTCTGATACCCTGAGCCCTCACCGTCTCCGATCCCCGGAAATGTCACCGTCCACCATATGCGGAGTCCTCACCATCTCCCATATCCAGAGCCCTCACCATCTCCTATAACCAGAGCCCTCACCATCTGCCATACCCAGAGCCCTCAACGTCGCACATAAATGGAGACCTCACCCTCTTCGATACCCAGAGAACTCGCAGTCTCCCATACCCAGAGCCCTCACTGTTTCCCATACCCTAAGCCCTCAACGTCTCCGATCCCTGGACATCTCACCGTCTCCCATACCCAGAGCGCTCATCGTCTCCCATAAATGGAGCTCTCTCCGTCTGCCATAACCGAAGTCCTCACCGTCTCCCAAACCTGGAGCCCTCAACATCTCCCATACCCAGAGCCCACATCGTCTCCCATACCTGGAGAGCTCACCATCTGCCATACCCAGAGCCCTCACCGTCGCACATAAACGGAGCCCTCACCCTCTCCACTGTTTGGAGCACTCACCATCTCCCACACACGGAGCTCTCACCTTCTCCCATACCCAGAGCCCTCACCGTCACCCATATCCGGAGCCCTCAACGTCTCAGATCCCCGGAGCCCTCACCGCCTCCCATACCCGGAGCCCTCACTGTCTCCCATAACCCGAGCACTTACCGTCTCCCATACCCAGAGCCCTCAATGTTTCCCATATGCGGAGCCCTCACCGTCTCTGATTCCCGGAGCCCTCTCCGTCTCCCATACCCAGATCACTCACCGTCTCCTTGAGGCGGAGCCCTCACCGTCTCAGACACTCAGAGCCCACAATGTCCCCCATAATCAGAGCCCTCACCGTCTCCAATACCCAGAGATCTCAGCCTCTCCCATACCCAGAGCCCTCAACATCACCCATACACTGAGTTTTCACCATCTCACTTACCCAGAGCCCTCACCGTCTCCGATACCCGGAGCCCACACCATCTCTGATCCCCGGAGCCCACACCGCCTCCCATACACAGAGCCTTCACTGTCCCCCATATGTGGAGCCCTCACCATCTCCTATCCCCGGAGCCCTCACCGTCCCACATACCCGGAGACCCCAACGGCTCCAAGACCCGGACCCCTCACCGTCTCCGATTCCAGGAGCCCTCACAGTCTCCCATACCCGGAGCCCTCACCTCTCCCATACCAGGAGCCCTCACCGTCTCCCATACCAGGAGCTCTCACCGTCTCCCACACGAGGGGACCACACCGTCTCCCATACCAGGAGCCCTCACTGTCTCACATACATTGAGCCCTCACCATCTCCGATTCCCGGTCCCCTCAAAGTCTTCGGTCCCTGGAGCCCTCACCGTCTCCCATACACAGAGCCATCGCGGTTTCCCGTACCCAGAGCCCTGACCATCTCCGATACCCTGAGCCCTCACTGTCTCCAATCCCCGGAGCCCTCCCTGTCCCCCATACATGGAGCCCTCACCCTCTTCCATATCCAGAGCCCTCACCGTCTCACATACCCGGCGCCCTCACCGTGCCCCATACCCGTAGCTCTCACCATCTCCCATAGCCGGAGGCCTCACAGTCTCCGATCGCCGGAGCCCTTACCTTCTCCCATAAGTGGAGCCATCACCGTCCCCCATACCCTCAATGTCTCCCATACACGGAGCCCTCACCGGCTCCAAGTCCCAAAGCCCTCACCATCTCTGATTCCCGGAGCCCTCACCGTCTCCCAAACCAGTCGCTCTCACCCTCTCCCATACCAGGAGCCCTCACCATCTCCCATACACAGAGCCCTCATAATCTCCGATTCCCGGTCCACTCAGTGTCTTCAGTCCCTGGAGCCCTCAGTGTCTCCCATACACAGAGCCCTCGCCGTCTCCCATATCCAGCACCCTCACCGTCTCGCATAACCGGAAAACTCACCGTCTCCCATACCAGGAGCCCTCATTGTCTCCAAAAACCAGGGTACTCACCGTCTCCGATACCGGAGCCCTCACCATCTCTGATCCCCGGAATCCGCACTGTCTCCCATAACTGGCACCCTCACTGTCTCCCATATCCGGAGACCTCACAGTCTCCCATATCCAGAGCACTCACCATCTCCCATACCCAGAGCCCTCACTGTTTCCCATACCCAAAGCCATCACCGTCTCCAATCCCAGGACCCCTCACCGTTTCCCATACCCAGAGCACTCACCGTCTCCCATAAATGGAGCTCACACCATCTCCCATAACCGAAGCCCTCACCGTCTCCAAAACCTGGAGCCCTCAACATCTCCCATACCCAGAGCCCTCATCGTCTCCCATACCTGGAGCCCTCACCATCTGCCATACCCAGAGCCCTCACCGTCGCACATAAACGTAGCCCTCATCCTCTCTGATGCTTGGAGCCCTCACCGTCTCCCACACACGGAGCCATCAACTTCTCCCATACCCAGAGCCCTCACTGTCTCCCACACCCAGAGCCCTCAACGTCTCAGATCCCTGGAGTCCTCACCGTCTTCCATAGCCGGAGCCCTCAACGTCTCAGATACCTGGAGCCCTCACCGTCTCCCAAACCTGGAGCCCTCACCATCTCCCAAACCTGGAGTCCTCACCATCTCCCATACCCAGAGCCCTCATCGTCTCCCATACCCGGAGTCCTCACCATCTGCCATACCCAAAGCCCTCACCGTCGCACATAAATGGAGCCCTCACCCTCTTCGATACCCAGAGAACTCACCGTCTCCCACACCCGGAGACCTCACCGTCTCGCATACGCGGTGCACTCACCATCTGCCAAACCCTGAGCCCTCGCCGTCGCACATACATGGAGCCCTCACCCTCTCTGATGTTCGGAGCCCTCACTGTCTCCCATATGCGGAGCCCTCACCATCTCCCATACCCAGAACCCTCACTGTCTCCGATCCCTGGAGCCCTCACTGTCTCCCATAGCTGGACACCTCAACATCTCCCATACCCACAGCACTCACTTTCTCCCATACATGGAGCCCTCTGTGTCTCCCATACCCAGTGTACTCACCGTCTCCCATAACCCGAGCACTCACCGTCTCCCATACCCAGAGACCTCACCGTTACCCCTACACAGAGACCTCACTTTCTCCGAAACCCGGAGACCACACCGTCTCCCATCCCCAGAGCCCTCACAATCTCCCATACCAAGACCTCACCGTCTCCCTTACCCAGAGCCCTCAACGTCTCCTACACACAGAGCCCTCACCGTCTCCAGTACCCAGAGCCCTCACCGTCTACCATACACAGAGCCCTCACTGTCTCCCATACAAAGAGCCCTCTACATCTCCCATACCCAGAGCCCACACCGTCTCCCATACCCAGAGCCCACATCATCTCCCATACCCATAGCGCTCACCATCTCCAATACCCAGAGCACTCAAAGTCTCCCATACCCAGAGCCCTCAACGTCTCCCATACCCGGAGCTGTCACTGTCTCCCATTCCTGGAGCCCTCACTGGCGCCCATACAGGGAGCCCTCACCTATCCCATAAACAGAGCCCTCAGCATCTCCAATCCCCGGAGACCTCACCGTCTCCCATACCCAGAATGCTCACCGTCTCCATTTCCCAGAGTCCACACCGTCTCCCATGGCCAGAGCGCTCACCGTCTCCTAGACCCGGAGTCCTCAAAGTCTCCCATAACCGGAGCCCTCACTGGCTCCCATACCTGCACCCCTCACTGCCTCGCATAGCCTGAGCCCTCACCAACTCTGATCCACGGAGCTCTTAACATCTCCCATACCCGGAGGCTTCACTGTCCCTCATACCTGGAGCCCCTACCATCTCCGATCCCTGGATCCCTCACCGTCTCCCATACCCAGAGCCCTCAACGTCTCTGATACCCAGAGCCCTCACTATCTTCGATACCTGGAGCCCTCACCATCTCTGATCCCTGGAGCCCTCACCGTCTCTTATCCCCAGATCTCTCACTGTCTCCGACACCTGGAGCCCTCACCGTCTCTGACACCCGGAGCTCTCACTGTCTCCGAAACCTGGAGCTCTCACCGTCTCCGATCCCGGGAGCCCTCACCGTCTCCCATACCCGGCGCCCTCACCGTCTCCCAAATCTGGAGCCCTCAACATCTCCCATACCCAGAGCCCTCACTGTTTCCCATACCCGAGCCCTCACCATCTCCGATCCCTGGACCCCTCACCGTCTCCCGTACCCAGAGCACTCACCGCCTCCCATAACCGGAGACCTCATCGTCTCCCAAACCTGGAGCCCTCACCATCTCCCATACCCAGAGCCATCACCGTCTCTGATGCTCGGAGCCCTCACCGTCTCCCACACCCGGAGACCTCACCGTCTCCCATACGCAGAGACCTCTCCATCTCCCATACCAAGAGCCCTCACCGTCTCCAATACATGGAGTCCTCACCGTCTCCCATACCCGGAGACCTCACCGTCTCCCACACCCGGAGAACTTACCATCTCCGATACCCAGAGCCCTCACCATCTCTGATCACCAGAGCCCACACTGCCTCCCATTAACAGAGCCCTCATAGTCTCCCATACCCGGAGCCCTCACCCTGACCCATATCCGGAGCTCTCACCGTCTCCCATATCCGGAGGCCTCACAGTCTCCGATCCCCGGCTCCCTTACCATCTCCCATAAGAGGAGCCCTCACCATCCCCCATACCCGGGGCCCCCAACATCCCCCATACCTGGAGTCCTCACCGGCTCCAAGTCCCAGAGCCCTCACTGTCTCCGATTCCTGGAGCACTCACCGTCTCCCATACACAGAGCCCTCACAATCTCCGATTCCCGCTCCACTCACTGTCTTCAGTCCCCAAGCCCTCAGTGTCTCCAATACACAGAGCCCTCGCCGTCTCCCATATCCAGAGCCCTCACCGTCTCACATACCCGGAGCACTCACCGTCTCCCATACCAGGAGCCCTTATTGTCTCCAAAAACCTGAGAACTCACCGTCTCCGATACCGGAGCCTTCACCGTCTCCGATCCCCGGAGACCTCACTGTCTCCCATAGCTGGCGCCCTCACTGTCTCACATATCCTGAGACCTCAGTCTCACATATCCAGAGCACTCACCATTTCCCATAAACAGTTCCCACACTGTTTCCCATACCCAGATCCCTCGCCGTCTCCGATCCCCGGACACCTCACCGTCTCCCATACCCAGAGCACTCACCGTCTCCCATACCTGGAGCACTCACCGTCTCCCATAACCGAAGACCTCATTGTCTCCCAAACCTGGTGCCCTCACCATCTCCCATACCCAGAGACCTGATCGTCTCCCATAACCGGAGCCCTCACCATCTGCCATACCCAGAGCCCTCACCATCGCACATAAATGGAGGCCTCACCCCCTCCGAAGCTCGGAGCACTCACAGTCTCCCACACACAGAGTCCTCACCGTCTCCCATACCCGGAGACCTCAACGTCTCAGATCCCCGGAGCACTCACCGTCTCCCATACATGGAGCCCTCAATGTCTCATATACCCGGAGACCTCACCGTCTCCCATCACTGGAGCCCTCACCATCTGCCATACCCAGAGCCCTCACCATCGCCCATAAACGGAGCCCTCCCTCTCCGATACCCGGAGCACTCACCGTCTCCCACACCCGGAGAACTCACCGCCTCGCATACGCGAAGCACTCACAATCTGCCGTACCCAGAGCCCTCACAATCGCACATACATGGAGCCCACATGCTCTTCGATGCTCGGAGCCCTCACCGTCTCCCTTACGCAGAGCCCTCACCATCTCCCATACCCAGAGACCTCACCGTCTCCGATCCCTGGAGCCCTCAATGTCTCCCATAGCTGGACAGCTCAACGTCTCCCATACCCAGAACACTCACTTTCTCCCATACATGGAGCCCTCTGTGTCTCCCATACCCAGTGTACTCACCATCGCCCATAACCCGAGTACTCACCATCTCCCATACCCAGAGTCCTCACAGTCTCCCATACCTAGTGACCTCACTGTCTCTGAACCTGAGCACTCACCGTCTCCCATACCCAGAGACCTCACCGTTACCCATACACAGAGACCTCACTGACTCCTATACCCAGAGACCTCACCGTCTCCGATCCACGGAGACCTCAACGTCTCCCATATCCGGGGCAGTCACCGCCTCCGTTCCCCGGAGTCCTCACCGTCTCCCATACCCAGAGATCTCCCCGACTCACATACACGGATCCCTCACCGACTCCCAAACCCAGAGCCCACACTGTCTCCCATACTCAGAGCCCTCACCGTCTCCAATACCCAGAGATCTCAACCTCTCCCATACCCAGAGCCCTCACGATCACCTTTACCCTGAGCCCACACCATCTCCCTTACCCAGAGCCCTCAATGTCTCACATACCCGGAGCCCTCAACGTCTCCGATCCCCGGAGACCTCACCGTCTCCCATACCCGGAGCCCTCAACGTCTCAGATACCCGGAGCCCTCACCATCTCCGATACCCGCAGCACTCACCGTCTCCCATACCAGGAGCCCTCACCGTCTCCCATACCAGGCGCCCTCACCGTCTCCCATACACAGAGCCCTCACAATCTCCGATTCCCACTCCAGTCACTGTCTTCGGTCCCCGGAGCCCTCAGTGTCTCCCATACACAGAGACCTCGCTGTCTCCAATATCCAGAGCCCTCACCGTCTCACATACCCGGAACACTCACCGTCTCCCATACCAGGAGCCCTCATTGTCTCCAAAAACCAGAGAACTCACTGTCTCCGATACCGGAGCCTTCACTGTCTCCGATCCCCGGAGCCCTCACTGTCTCCCATACCTGGCGCCCTGGCTGTCGCCCATATCCGGAGACCTCACAGTCTCCCATATCCAGAGCACTCACCATTTCCCATACCCAGAGCCCACACTGTTTCCCATACTCGAAGCCCTCACCATCTCCGATGCCCGGACACCTCACCGTCTCCCATAACCAGAGCACTGGTTAACCAGAGCACCAGTCTAACATACCTGGAGCACTCACCATCTCCCATAACCGAAGACCTCACCGTCTCCCAAACCTGGAGCCCTCAACATCTCCCATACCCAGAGCCCTCATCGTCTCCCATACCTGGAGCCCTCACCATCTGCCATACCCAGAGCCCTCACCGTCGCACATAAACGGAGCCCTCACTTTCTCCGATGCTCGGAGCACTCACCGTCTCCCACACACAGAGCCCTCACCGTCTCCCATACCCAGAGCCCTCACCGTCTCCCATACCCGGAGCACTCAACATCTCAGATACCCGGAGCACTCACCGTCTCCCATACCTGGAACCCTCACCATCTGCCATACCCAGAGCCCTCACCGTCGCCCATAAACAGAGCCCTCCCTCTCTGATACCCGGAGCACTCACCGTCTCCCACACCCGGAGAACTCACCGTCGCGCATACGCGGCGCACTCACCATCTGCCATACCCAGAGCCCTCACCATCGCACATACATGGAGCCCTCACCCTCTCCGATTCTCGGAGCCCTCACCGTCTCCCATACGCAGAGCCCTCACCATCTCCCATACCCAGAGACCTCACCGTCTCTGATCCCTGGAGCCCTCACTGTCTCCCATAGCTGGACACCTCACCATCTCCCATACCCAGAGTCCTCACAGTCTCCCATACCTGGTGACCTCACTGTCTCCGAACCGGAGCACTCACCGTCTCCCATACCCAGAGACCTCACCGATACCCATACACAGAGACCTCACTGACTCCGATACCCTGAGACCTCACCGTCTCCGATCCACGGAGACCTCAAAGTCTCCCATACCCGGGGCAGTCACCGCCTCTGATCCCCGGAGTCCTCACCGTCTCCCATACCCAGAGCCCTCCCCGACTCACATACACGGATCCCTCACCGTCTCCCAAACCCAGAGCCCACACCGTCTCCCATACTCAGAGCCCTCACCGTCTCCAATACCCAGAGATCTCAAAATCTCCCATAACCAGAACCCTCACGATCATCCTTACCCTGAGCCTTCACCATCTCACTTACCCAGAGAACTTACCATCTCCCATACCAAGAGCCCTCAATGTCTCCCATACCCGGAGCCCTCACCGTCTCCGATCCCCGGAGGCCTCACCGTCTCCCATACCCGGAGACCTCAACGTCTCAGATACCCGGAGCCCTCACCGTCTCCGATACCCGGAGCACTCATCGTCTCAGATCCCTGGAGCCCTTACCTTCTCCCATAACTGGAGCCTTCACTGTCCCCCATACACGAAGCCCTCACCATCTCCCATACCTGGAGACCTCACCATCTTGCATACCTAGAGCCCAAACCGAGTCCCATACGCAGATCACTCACCGTCTCCCATAGGCGGAGCCCTCACCGTCTCCCACACACAGAGCCCACAATGTCTCCCATAATCAGAGCCCTCACCGTCTCCCATACCCAGAGATCTCAACCTGTCCCATACCCAGAACCGTCACCATCACCCATACCCTGAGCCTTCACCATCAAACTTACCCAAAGCCCTCACCGTCTCCCATACCTGAAGTCCTCACCATCTCCCAATCCCAGAGCCCTCACCGTCTCCCATACCTGGAGACCTTACCGGCTCCGATACCCGGAGCCCACACCATCTCTGATCCCCGGAGCTCACACCGCCGCCCATACACAGAGTCATCACCGTCTCCCATACCCGGAGCCCTCACCATCTCCCATAAGTGGAGCTTTCACTGTCACCCATACGCGGAGCCATCACCATCTCCTATATCCGGAGCCCTCATCGTCCCACGTGCCCGGAACCTCCAACGGCTCCAAGACCCGGACTCCTCACCATGTCCGATTCCAGGAGCCCTCACCGTCTCCCATACCCGGAGCCCTCACCTCTCCCATACCAGGAGCCCTCACCGTCTCCCATACCAGGAGCCCACACCGTCTCCAATACCAGGAGCCCTTACTGTCTCCCATACACAGAGCCCTGACCATTTCCGTTTCCCGGTCCCTTCACTGTCTTCAGTCCCCGGAGCGCTCACCATCTCCCATACACACAGCCCTCGCGGTCTCCCTTGCCCAGAGCCCTCAGCAGCTCTGATACCCTGAGCCCTCACCGTCTCCGATCCCCGGAAATGTCACCGTCCACCATATGCGGAGTCCTCACCATCTCCCATATCCAGAGCCCTCACCATCTCCTATAACCAGAGCCCTCACCATCTGCCATACCCAGAGCCCTCAACGTCGCACATAAATGGAGACCTCACCCTCTTCGATACCCAGAGAACTCGCAGTCTCCCATACCCAGAGCCCTCACTGTTTCCCATACCCTAAGCCCTCAACGTCTCCGATCCCTGGACATCTCACCGTCTCCCATACCCAGAGCGCTCATCGTCTCCCATAAATGGAGCTCTCTCCGTCTGCCATAACCGAAGTCCTCACCGTCTCCCAAACCTGGAGCCCTCAACATCTCCCATACCCAGAGCCCACATCGTCTCCCATACCTGGAGAGCTCACCATCTGCCATACCCAGAGCCCTCACCGTCGCACATAAACGGAGCCCTCACCCTCTCCACTGTTTGGAGCACTCACCATCTCCCACACACGGAGCTCTCACCTTCTCCCATACCCAGAGCCCTCACCGTCACCCATATCCGGAGCCCTCAACGTCTCAGATCCCCGGAGCCCTCACCGCCTCCCATACCCGGAGCCCTCACTGTCTCCCATAACCCGAGCACTTACCGTCTCCCATACCCAGAGCCCTCAATGTTTCCCATATGCGGAGCCCTCACCGTCTCTGATTCCCGGAGCCCTCTCCGTCTCCCATACCCAGATCACTCACCGTCTCCTTGAGGCGGAGCCCTCACCGTCTCAGACACTCAGAGCCCACAATGTCCCCCATAATCAGAGCCCTCACCGTCTCCAATACCCAGAGATCTCAGCCTCTCCCATACCCAGAGCCCTCAACATCACCCATACACTGAGTTTTCACCATCTCACTTACCCAGAGCCCTCACCGTCTCCGATACCCGGAGCCCACACCATCTCTGATCCCCGGAGCCCACACCGCCTCCCATACACAGAGCCTTCACTGTCCCCCATATGTGGAGCCCTCACCATCTCCTATCCCCGGAGCCCTCACCGTCCCACATACCCGGAGACCCCAACGGCTCCAAGACCCGGACCCCTCACCGTCTCCGATTCCAGGAGCCCTCACAGTCTCCCATACCCGGAGCCCTCACCTCTCCCATACCAGGAGCCCTCACCGTCTCCCATACCAGGAGCTCTCACCGTCTCCCACACGAGGGGACCACACCGTCTCCCATACCAGGAGCCCTCACTGTCTCACATACATTGAGCCCTCACCATCTCCGATTCCCGGTCCCCTCAAAGTCTTCGGTCCCTGGAGCCCTCACCGTCTCCCATACACAGAGCCATCGCGGTTTCCCGTACCCAGAGCCCTGACCATCTCCGATACCCTGAGCCCTCACTGTCTCCAATCCCCGGAGCCCTCCCTGTCCCCCATACATGGAGCCCTCACCCTCTTCCATATCCAGAGCCCTCACCGTCTCACATACCCGGCGCCCTCACCGTGCCCCATACCCGTAGCTCTCACCATCTCCCATAGCCGGAGGCCTCACAGTCTCCGATCGCCGGAGCCCTTACCTTCTCCCATAAGTGGAGCCATCACCGTCCCCCATACCCTCAATGTCTCCCATACACGGAGCCCTCACCGGCTCCAAGTCCCAAAGCCCTCACCATCTCTGATTCCCGGAGCCCTCACCGTCTCCCAAACCAGTCGCTCTCACCCTCTCCCATACCAGGAGCCCTCACCATCTCCCATACACAGAGCCCTCATAATCTCCGATTCCCGGTCCACTCAGTGTCTTTGGTCCCTGGAGACCTCAGTGTCTCCCATACACAGAGCCCTCGCCGTGTCCCACATCCAGCGCCCTCACCATCTCGCATACCCGGAGCACTCACCGTCTCCCATACCAGGAGCCCTCATTGGCTCCAAAAACCAGAGGACTCACCATCTCCGATACCGGAGCCCTCACCGTCTCTGATCCCCGGAATCCTCACTGTCCCCCTAACTGGCGCCCTCACTGTCTCGCATATCCGGAGATCTCACAGTCTCCCATATCCAGAGCACTCACCATCTCCCATACCCAGAGCCCTCACTGTTTCCCATACCCGAAGACATCACCATCTCCAATCCCCGGACCCCTCACCGTTTCCCATACTCAGAGCACTCACCGTCTCCCATAAATGGAGCTCACACCGTTTCCCATAATTGAAGCCCTCACCGTCTCCCAAACCTGGAGCCCTCAACATCTCCCATACCCAGAGCCCTCATCGTCTCCCATACCTGGAGCCCTCACCATCTGCCATACCCAGAGCCCTCACCGTCGCACATAAACGGAGCCCTCATCCTCTCCGATGCTCGGAGCCCTCACTGTCTCCCACACACGGTGCCATCAACTTCTCCCATACCCAGAGCCCTGACCGTCTCCCACACCCGGAGCCCTCAACGTCTCAGATCCCCGGAGCCCTCACCATCTCCCATAGCCGGAGCCCTCAATGTCTCAGATACCTGGAGCTCTCACTGTCTCCATTACCTGGAGCCCTCACCGTCTCCCAAACCTGGAGCCCTCACCATCTCCCATACCCAGAGCCCTCATCGTCTCCCATACCCGGAGTCCTCACCATCTGCCATACCCAAAGCCCTTACCGTCGCACATAAATGGAGCCCTCACCCTCTTCGATAACCAGAGAACTCACCGTCTCCCACACCCGGAGACCTCACCGTCTCGCATACGCGGTGCACTCACCATCTGCCAAACCCTGAGCCCTCACCGTCGCACATACACGGAGCCCTCACCCTCTCTGATGCTCGGAGTCCTCACTGTCTCCCATACGCGGAGCCCTCACTATCTCCCATACCCAGAGCCCTCACTGTCTCCGATCCCTGGAGCCCTCACTGTCTCCCATAGCTGGACACCTCAACATCTCCTATGCCCACAGCCCACACTTTCTCCCATACATGGAGCCCTCTGTGTCTCCCATACCCAGTGTACTCACCGTCTCCCATAACCCGAGCACTCACCGTCTCCCATACCCAGAGACCTCACCATTACCCCTACACAGAGACCTCACTGTCTCAGAAACCCGGAGACCACACCATCTCCGATCCCCAGAGCCCTCACCATCTCCCATACCAAGACCTCACCGTCTCCCTTACCCAGAGCCCTCAACGTCTCCTACACACAGAGCCTTCACCGTCTCCAGTACCCAGAGTTCTCACCGTCTACCATACGCAGAGCCCTCACTGTCTCCCATACAAAGAGCCCTCTACCTCTCCCATACCCAGAGCCCACACCGTCTCCCATACCCAGAGACCACATCATCTCCCATACCCATAGCCTTCACCATCTCCAATTCCCAGAGCACTCAACTTCTCCCATACCTGGAGCCGTCACTGTCTCCCATTCCTGGAGCCCTCACCGGCGCCCATACAGGGAGCCCTCACCTATCCCATAAACAGAGCCCTCAGCATCTCCAATCCGCGGAGACTTCACCGTCTCCCATACCCAGAATGCTCACCGTCTCCATTTCCCAGAGCCCACACCGTCTCCCATGGCCAGAGCGCTCACCGTCTCCTAGACCCAGAGTCCTCAAAGTCTCCCATAACCGGAGCCCTCACCGGCTCCCATACCTGGACCCCTCACTGCCTCGCATAGCCTGAGCCCTCACCAACTCTGATCCACGGAGCTCTTAACATCTCCCATACCCGGAGGCTTCACTGTCCCTCATACCCGGAGCCCCCACCATCTCTGATCCCTGGATCCCTCACCGTCTCCCATACCCAGAGCCCTCAACGTCTCTGATACCCAGAGCCCTCACTATCTTCGATACCTGGAGCCCTCACCATCTCTGATCCCTGGAGCCCTCACCGTCTCTTATCCCCGGATCTCTCAGTGGCTCCGACACCTGGAGCCCTCACCGTCTCTGACACCCGGAGCTCTCACTGTCTCCGAAACCTGGAGCTCTCACCGTCTCCGATCCCGGGAGCCCTCACCGTCTCCCATACCCGGCGCCCTCACCGTCTCCCAAACCTTGAGCCCTCAACATCTCCCATACCCAGAGCCCTCACTGTTTCCCATACCCGAAGCCCTCACCGTCTCCGATCCCCGGACCCTTCACCGTCTCCCATAGCCAGAGCAGTCACCGTCTCCCATAACTGGAGCCCTCACCGTCTCCCATAACCGGAGCCCTCGTCGTCTCCCAAACCTGGAGCCCTCACCATTTCCCATACTCAGAGCCATCACCGTCTCCGATGCTCGGAGCACTCACCGTTTCCCACACCCGGAGACCTCACCGTCTCCCATACGCGGATCCCTCTCCATCTCCCATACCAAGAGCCCTCATGTCTCCAATACACGGAGTCCTCACCGTCTCCCATACCCAGAGCCCTCACCGTGCTCCATAACCAGAGCCCTCACTGTCACCATACCCAGAGCCCTCACTATCTCCCATACCCTGAGAACTCACCTTCTCCAATAAACGGAGCCCTCACCGTCTCCCGTACCCGGAGCCCTCACCGTCTCCCACACCCGGAGAACTTACCATCTCCGATACCCAGAGCCCTCACTGTCTCTGATCCATGGAGCCCACACTGCCTCCCATTAACAGAGACCTCACAGTCTCCCATACCCGGAGCCCTCACCCTGACGCATACCCGGAGCTCTCACCGTCTCCCATATCCGGAGGCCTCACCGTCTCCGATCCCCGGCTCCCTTACCGTCTCCCATAAGAGGAGCCCTCACCATCCCCCATACCCGGGGCCCTCAACGTCCCCCTTACCTGGAGTCCTCACTGACTCCAAGTCCCAGAGCCCTCACCGTCTCCGATTCCTGGAGCACTCACCGTCTCCCAAACCAGGAGCCCTCATTGTCTCCCATACCAGGAGTCCTCACCATCTGCCATACCAGGAGCCCTCACCGTCTCCCATACACAGAGCCCTCACAATCTCCGATTCGCGCTCCACTCACTGTCTTCAGTCCCGGAACCCTCAGTGTCTCCAATACACAGAGCCCTCGCCGTCTCCCATATCCAGAGCCCTCACCGTCTCACATACCTGGAGCACTCACCGTCTCCCATACCAGGATCCTCATTGTCTCCAAAAACCAGAGAACTCACCGTCTCCGATACCGGAGCCTTCACCGTCTCCGATCCCCGGAGCCCTCACTGTCTCCCATAGCTGGCGCCCTCACTGTCTCACATATCCGGAGACCTCAGTCTCACATATCCAAAGCACTCACCGTTTCCCATAAACAGTTCCCACACTGTTTCCCATACCCGAAGACCTCACCGTCTCCGATGCCCGGACACCTCACCGTCTCCCATACCCAGAGCACTCAGCGTCTCCCATACCTGGAGCACTCACCGTCTCTCATAACCGAAGACCTCATTGTCTCCCAAACCTGGTGCCCTCACCATCTCCCATACCCAGAGCCCTGATCGTCTCCCATAACCGGAGCCCTCACCATCTGCCATACCCAGAGCTCTCACCATCGTACATAAATGGAGCCCTCACCCGCTCCGATCCTCGGAGCACTCACCGTCTCCCATACCTGGAGCCCTCACCATCTGCCATACCCAGAGCCCTCACCGTCGCCCATAAAAGGAGACCTCCCTCTCCGATACCCGGAGCACTCACCGTCTCCCACACCCGGAGAAGTCACCGTCTCGCATACGCGGCGCACTCACCATCTGCCGTACCCAGAGCCCTCACCATCGCACATACATGGAGCCCACACGCTCTCCGATGCTCGGAGCCCTCACCGTCTCCCATACACGGAGCCCTCACCTACTCCCATACCCAGAGACCTCACCGTCTCCGAACCCTGGAGCCCTCACTGTCTCCCATAGCTGGACACCTCAATGTCTCCCATACCCTGAGCACTCACTTTCTCCCATACATGGAGCCCTCTGTGTCTCCCATACCCAGTGTACTCACCATCGCCCATAACCCGAGTACTCACTGTCTCCCATACCCAGAGTCCTCACAGTCTCCCATACCTGGTGACCTCACTGTCTCTGAACCGGAGCACTCACCGTCTCCCATACCCAGAGACCTCATCATTACCCATACAGAGAGACCTCACTAACTCCGATACCCAGAGACCTCACCGTCTCCGATCCACGGAGACCTCACCGTCTCCCATACCCAGAGCCCTCCCCGACTCACATACACGGATCCCTCACCGTCTCCCAAACCCAGAGCCCTCACCGTCTCCAATACCCAGAGATCTCAACCTCTCCCTTACCCAGAGCACTCACCGTCTCTCATACCTGGAGCACTCACCGTCTCCCATAACCGAAGACCTCACCGTCTCACAAACCTGGAGCCCTCAACATCTCCCATACCCAGAGCCCTGATGGTCTCCCATAACCGGAGCCCTCACCATCTGCCATACCCAGAGCCCTCACCGTCGCACATAAACGGAGCCCTCACCCTCTCCGATGCTCGGAGCCCTCACCGTCCCCCACACACAGAGCCCTCACCGTCTCCCATACCCAGAGCCCTCACCGTTTCCCATACCCGGAGCACTCAACTTCTCAGATCCCCGGAGCACTCACTGTCTACCATACCTGGAGCCCTCACCATCTGCCATACCCAGAGCCCACACATCGCCCATAAACGGAGCCCTCCCTCTCCGATACCCGGAGCACTCACCGTCTCCCACACCCGGAGAACTCATCGTTTCGCATACGCGGCGCACTCACCATCTGCCACACCCAGAGACCTCACCATCGCACATACATGGAGCCCTCATACTCTCCGATGCTTGGAGCCCTCACCGTCTCCCATACGCAGAGCCCTCACCATCTCCCATACCCAGAGTCCTCACAGTCTCCCATACCTGGTGACCTCACTGTCTCCGAACCGGAGCACTCACCGTCTCCCAAACCCAGAGACCTCACCGTTACCCATACACAGAGACCTCACTGACTCCGATACCCTGAGACCTCACCGTCTCCGATCCACGGAGACCTCAACATCTCCCATACCCGGGGCAGTCACCGCCTCCGATTACCGGAGTCCTCACCGTCTCGCATACCCAGAGACCTCACCGTTATCCATACACAGAGACCTCACTGACACCGATACCCGGGGCAGTCACCGCCTCCGATCCCCGGAGTCCTCAACGTCTCCCATGCCCAGAGCCCTCCCCGACTCTCATACACGGATCCCTCACCGTCTCCCAAACCCAGAGCCCACACCGTCTCCCATACTCAGAGCCCTCACCGTCTCCAATACCCAGAGATCTCAACCTCTCCCATACCCAGAGCCCTCACGATCACCTTTACCCTGAGCCCTCACCATCTCACTTACCCAGAGCCCTCACCATCTCCCATACCCAGAGCCCACACCATCTCCCTTACCCAGAGCCCTCAATATCTCCCATAGCCGGAGCCCTCAACGTCTCCGATCCCCGAAGCACTCACCGTCTCCCATACCAGGAGCCCTCACCGTCTCCCATGCCAGGAGCTCTCACCGTCTCCCATACGCAGAGCCCTCACCATCTCCCATACCCAGAGACCTCACCGTCTCTGATCCCTGGAGCCCTCACTGCCTCCCATAGCTGGACACCTCACCGTCTCCCATACCCAGAGTCCTCACAGTCTCCCATACCTGGTGACCTCACTGTCTCCGAACCGGAGCACTCACCGTCTCCCATACCCAGAGACCTCACCGTTATCCATACACAGAGACCTCACTGACACCGATACCCAGAGACCTCACCGTCTCCCATACCCAGAGCCCTCCCCGACTCACATACATGGATCCCTCACCATCTCCCAAACCGAGAGCCCACACCGTCTCCCATACTCAGAGCCCTCACCGTCTCCAATACCCAGAGATCACAAACTCTCCCATACCCAGAACCCTCACGATCATCCTTACCCTGAGCCTTCACCATCTCACTTACCCAGAGAACTCACCATCTCCCATACCCAGAGCCCTCAATGTCCCCCATACCCGGAGCCCTCACCGTCTCCGATCCCCGGAGACCTCAATGTCTCCCATACCCGGAGACCTCAACGTCTCAGATACCCGGAGCCCTCACCGTCTCCGATACCCGGAGCACTCATCGTCTCAGATCCCTGGAGCCCTTACCTTCTCCCATAACTGGAGCCTTCACTGTCCCCCATACAAGAAGCCCTCACCATCTCCCAGACCTGGAGACCTCACCATCTTGCATATCTAGAGCCCAAACAGACTCCCATACCCAGATCACTCACCGTCTCCCATAGGCGGAGCCCTCACCGTCTCCCACACACAGAGCCCACAAAGTCTCCCATAATCAAATCCCTCACCGTCTCCAATACCCAGAGATCTCAACCTCGCCCATACCCAGAACCGTCACCATCACCCATACCCTGAGACTTCACCATCAAACTTACCCAGAGCCCTCACCGTCTCCCATACCCGAAGTCCTCACCATCTCCCAATCCCGGAGCCCTCACCGTCTCCCATACCTGGAGACCTCACCAGCTCCGATACCCGGAGCCCACACCATCTCTGATCCCCGGAGCTCACACCGCCGCCCATACACAGAGTCGTCACCGTCTCCCGTACTCGGAGCCCTCACCATCTCCCATAAGTGGAGCCTTCACTGTCCCACATACGCGGAGCCATCACCATCTCCTATCCCCGGAGCCCTCATCGTCCCACGTACCCGGAACCTCCAAAGGCTCCAAGACCCGGACCCCTCACCATCTCCGATTCCAGGAGCCCTCACCGTCTCCCATAACCGGAGCCCTCACCGTCTCCAATACCAGGAGCCCACACCGTCTCCAATACCAGGAGCCCTTACTGTCTCCCATACACAGAGCCCTGACCATTTCCGTTTCCCGGTCCCTTCACTGTCTTCAGTCCCCGGAGCGCTCACCATCTCCCATACACACAGCCCTCACAGTCTCCCTTACCCAGAGCCCTCACCAGCTCCGATACCCTGAGCCCTCACCGTCTCCGATCCCCGGAAATGTCACCATCCACCATATGCGGAGCCCTCACCATCTCCCATATCCAGAGCCCTGATGGTCTCCCATAACCAGAGCTCTCACCATCTGCCATACCCAGAGCCCTCACCGTCGCACATAAATGGAGTCCTCACCCTCTTCGTTACCCAGAGAACTCGCAGTCTCCCATACCCAGAGCCCTCACTGTTTCCCACACGCGGAGCCCTCACCGTCTCTGATCCCCGGAGCCCTCACTGTCTCCCATACCCGGAGCCCTCAACGTCTCAGATACCCGGAGCCCTCACCGTCTCCGATACCCGGAGCACTCATCGTCTGAGATCCCTGGAGCCCTTAACATCTCTCATAAATGGAGACTTCACAGTCCCCCATACCTGAAGCCCTCACCACCTCCCATAGCCGGAGACCTCACCGTCTTGCATACCAGGAGCCCAAACCGACTCCCATACCCAGATCACTCACCGTCTCCTATAGGCGGAGCCCTCACCGTCTCAGACACTCAGAGCCCACAATGTTTCCCATAATCAGAACCCTCACCATCTCCAATACCCAGAGATCTCAACCTCTCCCATACCCAGAGCCCTCAACATCACCCATACCCAGAGCTTTCACCATCTCACTTACCCAGAGCCCTCACCATCTCCCATACTTTGGGACCTCACCGTCTCCATTACCCGGAGCCCACACCATCTCTGATCCCCGGAGCCCACACCGCCTCCCATACACAGAGCCTTCACTGTCCCCCATATGCGGAGCCCTCACCATCTCCTATCCCCGGAGCCCTCACCGTCCCACATACCCGGAGACCCCAACGGCTCCAAGACCCGGACCCCTCAACGTCTCCGATTCCAGGAGTCCTCACAGTCTCCCGTACCCGGAGCCCTCACCTCTCCAATACCAGGAGCCCTCACCGTCTCCCATAACAGGAGCTCTAACCGTCTCCCACATGAGGGGACCACACTGTCTCTCATACCCGGAGCCCTCACTGTCTCCCATACATAGAGCCCTCACCATCTCCGATTCCCGGTCCCCTCACTGTCTTCGGTCCCTGGAGCCCTCACTGTCTCCCATACACAGAGCGATTGCGGTTTCCCGTACCCAGAGCCCTGACCATCTCCGATACCCTGAGACCTCACTGTCTCCAATCCCCGGAGCCCTCCCTGTCTCCCATACACGGAGCCCTCACCCTCTTCCATATCCAGAGCCCTCGCCGTCTCACATACCCGGCGCCCTCACTGTGCACCATTTCCCATAGCCGGAGGCCTCACAGTCTCCGATCCCCGGAGCCCTTACCTTCTCCCATAAGGGGAGCCATCACCGTCCCCCATACCCGGGGCCCTCAACGTCTCCCACACACGGAGCCCTCACCGGCTCCAAGTCCCAAAGCCCTCACCGTCTCTGATTCCCGGAGTCCTCACCGTCTCCTAAACCAGTCGCTCTCATTCTCTCCCATACCAGGAGCCCTCACCATCTCCCATACACAGAGCCCTCACAATCTCCGATTCCTGGTCCACTCAGTGTCTTCGGTCCCTGGAGCCCTCAGTGTCTCCCATACCCAGAGCAGTCACCGTCTCCCATAACTGGAGCCCTCACCGTCTCCCATAACCGGAGCCCTCATCGTCTCCCAAACCTGGAGCCCTCACCATCTCCCATACCCAGAGCCATCACCGTCTCCGATGCTTGCAGCCCTCACCATCTCCCATACCCAGAGACCTCACCGTCTCCGATCCCTGGAGCCCTCACTGTCTCCCATAGCTGGACATCTCAGAGTCTCCCATACCCTGAGCACTCACTTTCTCCCATACATGGAGCCCTCTGTGTCTCCCATACCCTGTGTACTCACCATCGTCCATAACCCGAGTACTCACCGTCTCCCATACCCAGAGTCCTCACAGTCTCCCATACCTGGTGACCTCACTGTCTCCGAACCGGAGCACTCACCGTCTCCCATACCCAGAGACCTCACTGTTATCCATACACAGAGACCTCACTGACTCCGATACCCAGAGACCTCACCGTCTCCGATCCACGGAGACTTCAACGTCTCCCATACCCGGGGCAGTCACCACCTCCGATCCCCGGAGTCCTCAACGTCTCCCATGCCCAGAGCCCTCCCCGACTCACATACACGGATCCCTCACCGTCTCCCAAACCCAGAGCCCACACCGTCTCCCATACTCAGAGCCCTCACCGTCTCCAATACCCAGAGATCTCAACCTCTCCCATACCCAGAGCCCTCACGATCACCTTTACCCTGAGCCCTCACCATCTCACTTACCCAGAGCCCTCACCGTCTCCCATACCCAGAGCCCACACCATCTCCCTTACCCAGAGCCCTCAATATCTCCCATAGCCGGAGCCCTCAACGTCTCCGATCCCCGAAGCACTCACCGTCTCCCATACCAGGAGCCCTCACCGTCTCCCATGCCAGGAGCTCTCACCGTCTCCCATACGCAGAGCCCTCACCATCTCCCATACCCAGAGACCTCACCGTCTCTGATCCCTGGAGCCCTCACTGCCTCCCATAGCTGGACACCTCACCGTCTCCCATACCCAGAGTCCTCACAGTCTCCCATACCTGGTGACCTCACTGTCTCCGAACCGGAGAACTCACCGTCTCCCATACCCAGAGACCTCACCGTTATCCATACACAGAGACCTCACTGACACCGATACCCAGAGACCTCACCGTCTCCCATACCCGGAGCCCTCCCCGACTCACATACACGGATCCCTCACCATCTCCCAAACCCAGAGCCCACACCGTCTCCCATACTCAGAGCCCTCACCGTCTCCAATACCCAGAGATCTCAAACTCTCCCATACCCAGAACCCTCACGATCATCCTTACCCTGAGCCTTCACCATCTCACTTACCCAGAGAACTCACCATCTCCCATACCCAGAGCCCTCAATGTCCCCCATACCCGGAGCCCTCACTGTCTCCGATCCCCGGAGACCTCACTGTCTCCCATACCCGGAGCCCTCACCGTCTCCGATACCCGGAGCACTCATCGTCTCAGATCCCTGGAGCCCTTACCTTCTCCCATAACTGGAGCCTTCACTGTCCCCCATACAAGAAGCCCTCACCATCTCCCAGACCTGGAGACCTCACCATCTTGCATATCTAGAGCCCAAACAGACTCCCATACCCAGATCACTCACCGTCTCCCATAGGCGGAGCCCTCACCGTCTCCCACACACAGAGCCCACAAAGTCTCCCATAATCAAATCCCTCACCGTCTCCAATACCCAGAGATCTCAACCTCGCCCATACCCAGAACCGTCACCATCACCCATACCCTGAGCCTTCACCATCAAACTTACCCAGAGCCCTCACCGTCTCCCATACCCGAAGTCCTCACCATCTCCCAATCCCGGAGCCCTCACCGTCTCCCATACCTGGAGACCTCACCAGCTCCGATACCCGGAGCCCACACCATCTCTGATCCCCGGAGCTCACACCGCCGCCCACACATAGAGTCGTCACCGTCTCCCGTACTCGGAGCCCTCACCATCTCCCATAAGTGGAGCCTTCACTGTCCCACATACGCGGAGCCATCACCATCTCCTATCCCCGGAGCCCTCATCGTCCCACGTACCCGGAACCTCCAAAGGCTCCAAGACCCGGACCCCTCACCATCTCCGATTCCAGGAGCCCTCACCGTCTCCCATAACCGGAGCCCTCACCGTCTCCAATACCAGGAGCCCACACCGTCTCCAATACCAGGAGCCCTTACTGTCTCCCATACACAGAGCCCTGACCATTTCCGTTTCCCGGTCCCTTCACTGTCTTCAGTCCCCGGAGCGCTCACCATCTCCCATACACACAGCCCTCACAGTCTCCCTTACCCAGAGCCCTCACCAGCTCCGATACCCTGAGCCCTCACCGTCTCCGATCCCCGGAAATGTCACCGTCCACCATATGCGGAGCCCTCACCATCTCCCATATCCAGAGCCCTGATGGTCTCCCATAACCAGAGCTCTCACCATCTGCCATACCCAGAGCCCTCACCGTCGCACATAAATGGAGTCCTCACCCTCTTCGTTACCCAGAGAACTCGCAGTCTCCCATACCCAGAGCCCTCACTGTTTCCCACACGCGGAGCCCTCACCGTCTCTGATCCCCGGAGCCCTCACTGTCTCCCATACCCGGAGCCCTCAACGTCTCAGATACCCGGAGCCCTCACCGTCTCCGATACCCGGAGCACTCATCGTCTGAGATCCCTGGAGCCCTTAACATCTCTCATAAATGGAGACTTCACAGTCCCCCATACCTGAAGCCCTCACCACCTCCCATAGCCGGAGACCTCACCGTCTTGCATACCAGGAGCCCAAACCGATTCCCATACCCAGATCACTCACCGTCTCCTATAGGCGGAGCCCTCACCGTCTCAGACACTCAGAGCCCACAATGTTTCCCATAATCAGAACCCTCACCATCTCCAATACCCAGAGATCTCAACCTCTCCCATACCCAGAGCCCTCAACATCACCCATACCCGGAGCTTTCACCATCTCACTTACCCAGAGCCCTCACCGTCTCCCATACTTTGGGACCTCACCGTCTCCATTACCCGGAGCCCACACCATCTCTGATCCCCGGAGCCCACACCGCCTCCCATACACAGAGCCTTCACTGTCCCCCATATGCCGGGCCCTCACCATCTCCTATCCCCGGAGCCCTCACCGTCCCACATACCCGGAGACCCCAACGGCTCCAAGACCCGGACCCCTCAACGTCTCCGATTCCAGGAGTCCTCACAGTCTCCCGTACCCGGAGCCCTCACCTCTCCAATACCAGGAGCCCTCACCGTCTCCCATAACAGGAGCTCTCACTGTCTCCCACATGAGGGGACCACACTGTCTCTCATACCCGGAGCCCTCACTGTCTCCCATACATAGAGCCCACACCATCTCCGATTCCCGGTCCCCTCACTGTCTTCGGTCCCTGGAGCCCTCACTGTCTCCCATACACAGAGCGATTGCGGTTTCCCGTACCCAGAGCCCTGACCATCTCCGATACCCTGAGACCTCACTGTCTCCAATCCCCGGAGCCCTCCCTGTCTCCCATACACGGAGCCCTCACCCTCTTCCATATCCAGAGCCCTCGCCGTCTCACATACCCGGCGCCCTCACTGTGCACCATCTCCCATTGCCGGAGGCCTCACAGTCTCCGATCCCCGGAGCCCTTACCTTCTCCCATAAGGGGAGCCATCACCGTCCCCCATACCCGGGGCCCTCAACGTCTCCCACACACGGAGCCCTCACCGGCTCCAAGTCCCAAAGCCCTCACCGTCTCTGATTCCCGGAGTCCTCACCATCTCCTAAACCAGTCGCTCTCATTCTCTCCCATACCAGGAGCCCTCACCACCTCCCATACACAGAGCCCTCACAATCTCCGATTCCTGGTCCACTCAGTGTCTTCGGTCCCTGGAGCCCTCAGTGTCTCCCATACCCAGAGCAGTCACCGTCTCCCATAACTGGAGCCCTCACCGTCTCCCATAACCGGAGCCCTCATCGTCTCCCAAACCTGGAGCCCTCACCATCTCCCATACCCAGAGCCATCACCGTCTCCGATGCTCGGAGCACTCACCGTCTCCCACACCCGGAGACCTCACCGTCTCCCATATGCGGAGCCCTCTCTATCACCCATACCAAGAGCCCTCATCGTCTCCAATACAGGGAGTCCTCACCGTCTCCCATACCTGGAGCCCTCACCGTGCTCCATAACCAGAGCCCTCACTGTCACCATACCCAGAGCCCTCACTATCTCCCATACCCTGAGAACTCACCTTCTCCAATAAACGGAGCCCTCACCGTCTCCCATACCCGGAGCCCTCACCGTCTCCCACACCCGGAGAACTTACCATCTCCGATACACAGAGCCCTCACCATCTCTGATCCACGGAGCCCACACTGCCTCCCATTTACAGAGCCCTCACAGTCTCCCATACCCGGAGCCCTCACCCTGACTCATACCCGGAGCTCTCACCGTCTCCCATATCCGGAGGCCTCACCGTCTCCGATCCCCAGCTCCCTTACTGTCTCCCATAAGAGGAGCCCTCACCATCCCCCATACCCGGGGCCCTAAACGTCCCCCATACCTGGAGTCCTCACCGGCTCCAAGTCCCAGAGCCTTCACCGTCTCCGATTCCTGGAGCACTCACCGTCTCCCAAACCAGGAGCCCTCACCGTCTGCCATACCAGGAGTCCTCACCGTCTGCCATACCAGGAGCCCTACCGTCTCCCATACACAGAGCCCTCACAATCTCCGATTCCTGCTCCACTCACTGTCTTCAGTCCCCGGAGCCCTCAGTGTCTCCAATACACAGAGCCCTCGCCGTCTCCCATATCCAGAGCCCTCACCGTCTCGCATACCCGGAGCACTCACCGTCTCCCATACCAGGAGCCCTCATTGTCTCCAAAAACCTGAGAACTCACCGTCTCCGATACCGGAGCCTTCACCGTCTCCGATCCCCGGAGCCCTCACTGTCTCCCATAGCTGGCGCCCTCACTGTCTCACATATCCGGAGACCTCAGTCTCACATATCCAGAGCACTCACCATTTCCCATAAACAGTTCCCACACTGTTTCCCATACCCGAAGCCCTCACCGTCTCCGATGCCCGGACACCTCACCGTCTCCCATACCCAGAGCACTCACCGTCTCCCATACCTGGAGCACTCACCGTCTCCCATAACAGAAGACCTCATTGTCTCCCAAACCTGGAGCCCTCACCATCTCCCATACCCAGAGCCCTGATCGTCTCCCATAACGGGAGCCCTCACCATCTGCCATACCCAAAGCCCTCACCATCGCACATATATGGAGCCCTCACGTGCTCCGATGCTCGGAGCACTCACCGTCTCCCACACACAGAGCCCTCACCGTCTCCCATACCCAGAGCCCACACCGTCTCCCATACCCGGAGCCCTCAACGTCTCAGATCACTGGAGCAATCACCGTCTCCCATACCTGGAGCCCTCAATGTCTCATATACCCACAGACCTCACCGTCTCCCATCACTGGAGCCCTCACCATCTCCCATACCCAGAGACCTCACCGTCTCCGATCCCTGGAGCCCTCACTGTCTCCCATAGCTGGACACCTCAATGTCTCCCATACCCAGAGCAATCACTTTCTCCCATACATGGAGCCCTCTGTGTCTCCCATACCCAGTGTACTCACCATCGCCCATAACCCAAGTACTCACCGTCTCCCATACCCAGAGTCCTCACAGTCTCCCATACCTGGTGACCTCACTGTCTCCGAACCGGAGCACTCACCGTCTCCCATACCCAGAGATCTCACCATTACCCATACACAGAGACCTCACTGAATCCGATACCCGGAGACCTCACCGTCTCCGATCCACGGAGACCTCAACGTCTCCCATACCCGGGGCAGTCACCACCTCCGTTCCCCGGAGTCCACGCCGTCTCCCATACCCAGAGCCCTCCCGACTCCCATACACGGATCCCTCACCGTCTCCCAAACCCAGAGCCGACACCCACTCCCATACTCAGAGCCCTCACCGTCTCCAATACCCAGAGATCTCAACCTCTCCCATACCCAGAGCCCTCACGATCACCCTTACCCTGAGCTCTCACCATCTCACTTACCCAGAGGCCTCACCGTCTCCCATACCCAGAGCCCACACCATCTCCCTTACCCAGAGCCCTCAATGTCTCCCATATCCGGAGTCCTCAACGTCTCAGATCCCCGGAGTCCTCACCGTCTCCCATACCTGGAGCCCTCAACGTCTCAGATACCCGGAGCCCTCACCATCTCCGATACCCGGAGCACTCACCGTCTCCCATGCCAGGAGCCCTCACCGTCTCCCATACCAGGAGCTCTCACCGTCTCCCATACACAGATCCCTACAATCTCCGATTCCCGCTCCACTCACTGTCTTCGGTCCCCGGAGCCCTCAGTGTCTCCCATACACAGAGACCTCGCCGTCTCCCATATCCAGAGCCCTCACCGTCTCGCATGCCCGGAACACTCACCGTCTCCCATACCAGGAGCCCTCATTGTCTCCAAAAACCAGAGAACTCACTGTCTCCAATACCGGAGACTTCATCGTCTCCGATCCCCGGAGCCCTCACTGTCTCCCATACCTGGCGCCCTCACTGTTGCCCATACCCGAAGCCCTCACCGTCTCCGATATCCGGACACCTCAACGTCTCCCATACCCAGAGCACTCACCGTCTCCCATACCTGGAGCACTCACTGTCTCCCATAACCGAAGACCTCACCGGCTCACAAACCTGGAGCCCTCAACATCTCCCATATCCAGAGCCCTGATGGTCTCCCATAACCGGAGCCCTCACCATCTGCCATTCCCAGAGCCCTCACCGTCGCACATAAACGGAGCCCTCACCCTCTCCGATGGTCAGAGCACTCACCGTCTCCCACACACAGAGCCCGCACCGTCTCCCATACCCAGAGCCCTCACCGTTTCCCATACCCGGAGCACTCAACATCTCAGATCCCCGGAGCACTCACTGTCTCCCATACCTGGAGCCCTCACCATCTGCTATACCCAGAGCCCTCACCGTCGCCCATAAACGGAGCCCTCCCTCTCCGATACCCGGAGCACTCACCGTCTGCCACACCCGGAGAACTCACCGTCTCGCATACGTGGCGCACTCACCATCTGCCATACCCAGAGCCCTCACCATCGCACATACATGGAGCCTTCACCCTCTCCGATTCTCGGAGCCCTCACCGTCTCCCTTACGCAGAGCCCTCACCATCTCCCATACCCAGAGACCTCACCGTCTCTGATCCCTGGAGCCCTCACTGTCTCCCATAGCTGGACACCTCACCGTCTCCCATAACAGAAGACCTCATTGTCTCCCAAACCTGGAGCCCTCACCATCTCCCATACCCAGAGCCCTGATCGTCTCCCATAACGGGAGCCCTCACCATCTGCCATACCCAAAGCCCTCACCATCGCACATATATGGAGCCCTCACGTGCTCCGATGCTCGGAGCACTCACCGTCTCCCACACACAGAGCCCTCACCGTCTCCCATACCCAGAGCCCACACCGTCTCCCATACCCGGAGCCCTCAACGTCTCAGATCACTGGAGCAATCACCGTCTCCCATACCTGGAGCCCTCAATGTCTCATATACCCACAGACCTCACCGTCTCCCATCACTGGAGCCCTCACCATCTCCCATACACAGAGACCTCACCGTCTCCGATCCCTGGAGCCCTCACTGTCTCCCATAGCTGGACACCTCAATGTCTCCCATACCCAGAGCAATCACTTTCTCCCATACATGGAGCCCTCTGTGTCTCCCATACCCAGTGTACTCACCATCGCCCATAACCCAAGTACTCACCGTCTCCCATACCCAGAGTCCTCACAGTCTCCCATACCTGGTGACCTCACTGTCTCCGAACCGGAGCACTCACCGTCTCCCATACCCAGAGATCTCACCATTACCCATACACAGAGACCTCACTGAATCCGATACCCGGAGACCTCACCGTCTCCGATCCACGGAGACCTCAACGTCTCCCATACCCGGGGCAGTCACCACCTCCGTTCCCCGGAGTCCACGCCGTCTCCCATACCCAGAGCCCTCCCGACTCCCATACACGGATCCCTCACCGTCTCCCAAACCCAGAGCCGACACCCACTCCCATACTCAGAGCCCTCACCGTCTCCAATACCCAGAGATCTCAACCTCTCCCATACCCAGAGCCCTCACGATCACCCTTACCCTGAGCTCTCACCATCTCACTTACCCAGAGGCCTCACCGTCTCCCATACCCAGAGCCCACACCATCTCCCTTACCCAGAGCCCTCAATGTCTCCCATATCCGGAGTCCTCAACGTCTCAGATCCCCGGAGTCCTCACCGTCTCCCATACCTGGAGCCCTCAACGTCTCAGATACCCGGAGCCCTCACCATCTCCGATACCCGGAGCACTCACCGTCTCCCATGCCAGGAGCCCTCACCGTCTCCCATACCAGGAGCTCTCACCGTCTCCCATACACAGATCCCTACAATCTCCGATTCCCGCTCCACTCACTGTCTTCGGTCCCCGGAGCCCTCAGTGTCTCCCATACACAGAGACCTCGCCGTCTCCCATATCCAGAGCCCTCACCGTCTCGCATGCCCGGAACACTCACCGTCTCCCATACCAGGAGCCCTCATTGTCTCCAAAAACCAGAGAACTCACTGTCTCCAATACCGGAGACTTCATCGTCTCCGATCCCCGGAGCCCTCACTGTCTCCCATACCTGGCGCCCTCACTGTTGCCCATACCCGAAGCCCTCACCGTCTCCGATATCCGGACACCTCAACGTCTCCCATACCCAGAGCACTCACCGTCTCCCATACCTGGAGCACTCACTGTCTCCCATAACCGAAGACCTCACCGGCTCACAAACCTGGAGCCCTCAACATCTCCCATATCCAGAGCCCTGATGGTCTCCCATAACCGGAGCCCTCACCATCTGCCATTCCCAGAGCCCTCACCGTCGCACATAAACGGAGCCCTCACCCTCTCCGATGGTCAGAGCACTCACCGTCTCCCACACACAGAGCCCGCACCGTCTCCCATACCCAGAGCCCTCACCGTTTCCCATACCCGGAGCACTCAACATCTCAGATCCCCGGAGCACTCACTGTCTCCCATACCTGGAGCCCTCACCATCTGCTATACCCAGAGCCCTCACCGTCGCCCATAAACGGAGCCCTCCCTCTCCGATACCCGGAGCACTCACCGTCTGCCACACCCGGAGAACTCACCGTCTCGCATACGTGGCGCACTCACCATCTGCCATACCCAGAGCCCTCACCATCGCACATACATGGAGCCTTCACCCTCTCCGATTCTCGGAGCCCTCACCGTCTCCCTTACGCAGAGCCCTCACCATCTCCCATACCCAGAGACCTCACCGTCTCTGATCCCTGGAGCCCTCACTGTCTCCCATAGCTGGACACCTCACCGTCTCCCATACCCAGAGTCCTCACAGTCTCCCATACCTGGTGACCTCACTGTCTCCGAACCGGAGCACTCACCGTCTCCCATACCCAGAGACCTCACCGTTACCCATACACAGAGACCTCACTGACTCCGATACCCTGAGACCTCACCGTCTCTGATCCACGGAGACCTCAACGTCTCCCATACCCGGGGCAGTCACCGCCTCCGATCCCCGGAGTCCTCACCGTCTCCCATACCCAGAGCCCTCCCCGACTCACATACACGGATCCCTCACCGTCTCCCAAACCCAGAGCCCACACCGTCTCCCATACCCAGAGATCTCAAAATCTCCCACACCCAGAACCCTCACGATCATCCTCACCCTGAGCCTTCACCATCTCACTTACCCAGAGAAATCACCATCTCCCATACCCAAAGCCCTCATTGTCTCCCATACCCGGAGCCCTCACCGTCTCCAATCCCCGGAGACCTCATCGTCTCAGATCCCTGGAGCCCTCACCATCTCCCATACCTGGAGACCTCACCATCTTGCATACCTGGAGCCGAAACAGACTCCCATACCCAGATCACTCACCATCTCCCATAGGCGGAGCCCTCACTGTCTCCCACTCACAGAGCCCACAACGTCTCCCATAATCAGAGCCCTCACCGTCTCCAGTACCCAGAGATCTCAAACTCTCCCATACCCAGAACCGTCACCATCACCCATACCCTGAGCCTTCACCATCAAACTTACCCAGAGCCCTCACCGTCTCCCATACCCGAAGTCCTCACCATCTCCCAATCCCAGAGCCCTCACCGTCTCCCATACCTGGAGACCTCACCGGCTCCGATACCCGGAGCCCACACCATCTCTGATCCCCGGAGCTCACACCGCCGCCCATACACAGAGTCGTCACCGTCTCCCATACCCGGAGCCCTCACCGTCTCCCATAAGTGGAGCCTTCACTGTCCCCCATACGTGGAGCCATCACCATCTCCTATCCCCGGAGCCCTCATCGTCCCACGTGCCCGGAACCTCCAACGGCTCCAAGAACCGGACCCCTCACCGTCTCCGATTCCAGGAGCCCTCACCGTCTTCCATACCCGGAGCCCTCACCTCTCCCATACCAGCAGCCCTCACCGTCTCCCCTAGCAGGAGCCCTCACCGTCTCCCATAGCAGGAGCCCACACCGTCTCCTTTACCAGGAGACCTTACTGTCTCCCATACACAGAGCCCTGACCATCTCCTTTTCCCGGTCCCCTCACTGTCTTCAGTCCCCGGAGCGCTCACCATCTCACATACACACAGCGCTCGCGGTCTCCCTTACCCAGAGCCCTCACCAGCTCCGATACCCTGAGCACTCACCGTCTCTGATCCCCGAAAATGTCACCGTCCCCCATATGCGGGGCCCTCACCCTCTCCCATATCCAGAGCCCTCACCATCTCTCATAACCAGAGCCCTCACCATCTGCCATACCCAGAGCCCTCACCGTCGCACACACACGCAGCTCTCACGCTCTGCCGATACCCGGAGCACTCACCGTCTCCCATGCGTGGAGACATTACCGTCTTCTATACTCAGAGCACTCACCTCCTCCTACACCCGGAGCCCTCACCGTCTCCTATACACGGAGCCCACACCGTTTCCCATACCCGGAGCCCTCAACGTCTCAGATCCCCGGAGTAATCACCGACTTCCATACCTGGAGCCCTCAATGTCTCATATACCCGGAGACCTCACCGCCTCCCATACCTGGAGCCCTCACCATCTGCCATACCCAGAGCCCTCACCGTCACCCATAAATGGAGACCTCCCTCTCCGATACCCGGAGCACTCACCGTCTCCCACACCCGGATAACTTACCGTCTCGCATACGCAGCGCACTCACCATCTGCCGTACCCAGAGCCCTCACCATCGCAGATACATGGAGCCCACACGCTCTCCGATGCTCGGAGCCCTCACCGTCTCCCATACGCGGAGCCCTCACCATCTCCCATACCCAGAGACCTCACCGTCTCCGATCCCTGGAGCCCTCACTGTCTCCCATAGCTGGACACCTCAATGTCTCCCATACCCAGAGCAATCACTTTCTCCCATACATGGAGCCCTCTGTGTCTCCCATACCCAGTGTACTCACCATCGCCCATAACCCAAGTACTCACCGTCTCCCATACCCAGAGTCCTCACAGTCTCCCATACCTGGTGACCTCACTGTCTCCGAACCGGAGCACTGACCATCTCCCATACCCAGAGACCTCACCGTTACCCATACACAGAGACCTCACTGAATCCGATACCCAGAGACCTCACCGTCTCCGATCCACGGAGACCTCAACGTCTCCCATACCCGGGGCAGTCACCACCTCCGTTCCCCGGAGTCCACACTGTCTCCCATACCCAGAGCCCTCCCGACTCCCATACACGGATCCCTCACCGTCTCCCAAACCCAGAGCCCACACCCACTCCCATACTCAGAGCCCTCACCGTCTCCAATACCCAGAGATCTCAACCTCTCCCATACCCAGAGCCCTCACGATCACCCTTACCCTGAGCTCTCACCATCTCACTTACCCAGAGGCCTCACCGTCTCCCATACCCAGAGCCCACACCATCTCCCTTACCCAGAGCCCTCAATGTCTCCCATATCCGGAGTCCTCAACGTCTCAGATCCCCGGAGTCCTCACCGTTTCCCATACCCAGAACCCTCCACGACTCACATACACGGATCCCTCACCGTCTCCCAAACCCAGTGCCCACACCGTCTCCCATACTCAGAGCCTTCACCGTCTCCAATACCCAGAGATCTCAACCTCTCCCATACCAGAGCCCTCACGATGACCCTTACCCTGAGCCCTCACCATCTCACTTACCCAGAGAACTCACCGTCTCCCATACACAGAGCCCTCACCGTCTCCCATACCCAGAGCCCTCATCGTCTCAGATACCCAGAGCCCTCACCATCTCCGATAACCGGAGCACTCATCGTCTCAGATCACTGGAGCTCTTACCTTCTCCCATAACTGGAGCCTTCACTGTCCCCCACACACGAAGCACTCACCATCTCCCATTCCCGGAGACCTCACCATCTTGCATACCTGGAGCCCAAACCAACTCCCATACCCAGATCACTCACCGTCTCCCATAGGCGGAGCCCTCACCATCTCCCACACACAGAGCCCACAATGTCTCCCATAATCAGAGCCCTCACCGCCTCCAATACCCAGAGATCTCAACCTCTCCCATACCCAGAGCCCTCACCATCACCCATACCCTGAGCCTTCACCATCTCACTTACCCAGAGCCCTCACCGTCTCCCATACAATAAGCCCTCACCAACTCCCAATGCCAGAGCCCTCACCGTCTCCCATACCTGGAGACCTCACCGGCTCCGATACCCGGAGCCCACACCATCTCTGATCCCCGGAGATCACACCGCCGCCCATACACAGAGTCATCACCGTCTCCCATACCCGGAGCCCTCACCGTCTCCCATAAGTGGAGCCTTCACTGTCCCCCATACGCGGAGCCATCACCATCTCCTATCCCCGGAGACCTCACCGTCCCACATACCCGGAACATCCAACGGCTCCAAGACCCGAACACCTCACCGTCTCCGATTCCAGGAGCCCTCACCATCTCCCATACCCGGGGCAATCACCGCCTCCGATCCCCGGAGTCCTCACCGTTTCCCATACCCAGAGCCCTCCACGACTCACATACACGGATCCCTCACCGTCTCCCAAACCCAGAGCCCACACCGTCTCCCATATTCAGAGCCCTCACCGTCTCCAATACCCAGAGATCTCAACCTCTCCCATACCAGAGCCCTCACGATGACCCTTACCCTGAGCCCTCACCATCTCACTTACCCAGAGAACTCACCGTCTCCCATACACAGAGCCCTCACCGTCTCCCATACCCGGAGCCCTTAGCGTCTCAGATACCCGGAGCCCTCACCATCTCCGATACCCGGAGCACTCACCGTCTTCCATACCAGGAGCCCTCACCGTCTCCCATACCAGGAGCTCTCACCGTCTCCCATACACAGATCCCTACAATCTCCGATTCCCGCTCCACTCACTGTCTTCGGTCCCCGGAGCCCTCAGTGTCTCCCATACACAGAGACCTCGCCGTCTCCCATATCCAGAGCCCTCACCGTCTCGCATGCCCGGAACACTCACCGTCTCCCATACCAGGAGCCCTCATTGTCTCCAAAACCCAGAGAACTCACTGTCTCCGATACCGGAGCCTTCACCGTCTCCGATCCCCGGAGCCCTCACTGTCTCCCATACCTGGCGCCCTTACTGTTGCCCATATCCGGAGACCTCACAGTCTCCCATATCCAGAGCACTCACCATCTCCCATACCCAGAGCCCACACTGTTTCCCATACCCGAAGCCCTCACCGTCAACGATGCCCGGACACCTCACCGTCTCCCATACCCAGAGCACTCACCGTCTCCCATACCTGGAGCACTCACCGTCTCCCATAACCGAAGACCTCACCGGCTCACAAACCTGGAGCCCTCAACATCTCCCATACCCAGAGCGCTGAAGGTATCCCATAACCGGAGCCCTCACCATCTGCCATACCCAGAGCCCTCACCGTCGCACATAAACTGAGCCCTCACCCTCTCCGATGCTCAGAGCACTCACCATCTCCCACACACAGAGCCCTCACCGTCTCCCATACCCAGAACCCTCACCGTCTCCCATACCCGGAGCACTCAACATCTCAGATCCCCGGAGCACTCACCGTCTCCCATACCTGGAGCCCTCACCATCTGCTATACCCAGAGCCCTCACCGTTGCCCATAAACGGAGCCCTCCCTCTCCGATACCCGGAGCACTCACCGTCTCCCACACCCGGAGAACTCACCGCCTCGCATACGCGGCTCACTCACCATCTGCCATACCCAGAGCCCTCACCATCGCACATACATGGAGCCCTCACCCTCTCCGATTCTCGGAGCCCTCACCGTCTCCCATACGCAGAGCCCTCACCATCTCCCATACCCAGAGACCTCACCGTCTCTGATCCCTGGAGCCCTCACTGTCTCCCATAGCTGGACACCTCACCGTCTCCCATATCCAGAGTCCTCACAGTCTCCCATACCTGGTGACCTCACTGTCTCCGAACCGGAGCACTCACCGTCTCCCATACCCAGAGACCTCACCGTTACCCATACCCAGAGACCTCACTGACTCCGATACCCTGAGACCTCACCGTCTCCGATCCACGGAGACCTCAACGTCTCCCATACCCGGGGCAGTCACCGCTTCTGATCCCCGGAGTCCTCACCGTCTCCCATACCCAGAGCCCTCCCCGACTCACATACACGGATCCCTCACCGTCTCCCAAACCCAGAGCCCACACCGTCTCCCATACTCAGAGCCCTCACCGTCTCCAATACCCAGAGATCTCAAACTCTCCCATACCCAGAACCCTCACAATCATCCTTACCCTGAGCCTTCACCATCTCACTTACCCAGAGAACTCACCATCTCCCATACCCAGAGACCTCAATGTCTCCCATACCCGGAGCCCTCACCGTCTCCGATCCCCGGAGACCTCATCGTCTCAGATCCCTGGAGCCCTTACCTTCTCCCATAACTGGTGCCTTCACTGTCCCCCATACACGAAGCCCTCACCATCTCCCATACCTGGAGACCTCACCATCTTGCATACCTGGAGCCGAAAAAGACTCCCATACCCAGATCACTCACCGTCTCCCATAGGCGGAGCCCTCACCATCTCCACTCACAGAGCCCACAACGTCTCCCATAATCAGAGCCCTCACCGTCTCCAATACCCAGATATCTCAATGTCTTCCATACCCGGAGCCCTCACCGTCTCCGATCCCCGGAGACCTCATCGTCTCAGATCCCTGGAGCCCTTACCTTCTCCCATAACTGGAGCCTTCACTGTCCCCCATACACGAAGCCCTCACCATCTCCCATACCTGGAGACCTCACCATCTTGCATACCTGGAGCCGAAACAGACTCCCATACCCAGATCACTCACCGTCTCCCATAGGCAGAGCCCTCACCGTCTCCCACTCACAGAGCCCTCACCGTCTCCAATACCCAGAGATCTCAAACTCTCCCGTAACCCGAACCATCACCATCACCCATACCCTGAGCCTTCACCATCAAACTTACCCAGAGCCCTCACCGTCTCCCAAACCCAGAGCCCTCACCGTCTCCCTTACTCAGAGCCCTCACCGTCTCCAATACCCAGAGATCTCAACCTCTTCCATACCAGAGCCCTCACGATGACCCTTACCCTGAGCCCTCACCATCTCACTTACCCAGAGAACTCACCATCTCCCATACACAGAGCCCTCAATGTCTCCCATACCCGGAGCCCTCACTGTCTCCGATCCCCGGAGGCCTCACCGTCTCCCATACCCGGAGACCTCAACGTCTCAGATACCCGGAACCCTCACCGTCTCCGATACCCGGAGCACTCATCGTCTCAGATCCCTGGAGCCCTTACCTTCTCCCATAACTGGAGCCTTCACTGTCCCCCATACACGAAGCCCTCACCATCTCCCATACCCGGAGATCTCACCATCTTGCATACCTGGAGCCCAAACCGACTCCCATACCCAGATCACTCACCGTCTCCCATAGGCGGAGCCCTCACCATCTCCGATCCCCGGAGATGTCACCGTCCCCCATATGTGGAGCCCTCACCATCTCCCATATCCAGAGCCCTCACCATCTCCCATAACCAGAGCCCTCACCATCTGCCATACCCAGAGCCCTCACCGTCGCACATACACGCAGCTCTCACCCTCTGCCGATACCCGGAGCACTCACCGTCTCCCATACGCGGAGACATTACCGTCTCCCATACTCAGAGCACTTACCTCCTCCCACACCCGGAGCCCTCACCGTCTCCCATACACGGAGCCCACACCATTTCACATACCCAGAGCCGTCACCGTCTCTGATCCCCGGAGACCTCATCGTCTCAGATCCCTGGAGCCCTTACCTTCTCCCATAACTGGTGCCTTCACTGTCCCCCATACACGAAGCCCTCACCATCTCCCATACCTGGAGACCTCACCATCTTGCATACCTGGAGCCGAAAAAGACTCCCATACCCAGATCACTCACCGTCTCCCATAGGCGGAGCCCTCACCATCTCCACTCACAGAGCCCACAACGTCTCCCATAATCAGAGCCCTCACCGTCTCCAATACCCAGATATCTCAATGTCTTCCATACCCGGAGCCCTCACCGTCTCCGATCCCCGGAGACCTCATCGTCTCAGATCCCTGGAGCCCTTACCTTCTCCCATAACTGGAGCCTTCACTGTCCCCCATACACGAAGCCCTCACCATCTCCCATACCTGGAGACCTCACCATCTTGCATACCTGGAGCCGAAACAGACTCCCATACCCAGATCACTCACCGTCTCCCATAGGCAGAGCCCTCACCGTCTCCCACTCACAGAGCCCTCACCGTCTCCAATACCCAGAGATCTCAAACTCTCCCGTAACCCGAACCATCACCATCACCCATACCCTGAGCCTTCACCATCAAACTTACCCAGAGCCCTCACCGTCTCCCAAACCCAGAGCCCTCACCGTCTCCCTTACTCAGAGCCCTCACCGTCTCCAATACCCAGAGATCTCAACCTCTTCCATACCAGAGCCCTCACGATGACCCTTACCCTGAGCCCTCACCATCTCACTTACCCAGAGAACTCACCATCTCCCATACACAGAGCCCTCAATGTCTCCCATACCCGGAGCCCTCACTGTCTCCGATCCCCGGAGGCCTCACCGTCTCCCATACCCGGAGACCTCAACGTCTCAGATACCCGGAACCCTCACCGTCTCCGATACCCGGAGCACTCATCGTCTCAGATCCCTGGAGCCCTTACCTTCTCCCATAACTGGAGCCTTCACTGTCCCCCATACACGAAGCCCTCACCATCTCCCATACCCGGAGATCTCACCATCTTGCATACCTGGAGCCCAAACCGACTCCCATACCCAGATCACTCACCGTCTCCCATAGGCGGAGCCCTCACCATCTCCGATCCCCGGAGATGTCACCGTCCCCCATATGTGGAGCCCTCACCATCTCCCATATCCAGAGCCCTCACCATCTCCCATAACCAGAGCCCTCACCATCTGCCATACCCAGAGCCCTCACCGTCGCACATACACGCAGCTCTCACCCTCTGCCGATACCCGGAGCACTCACCGTCTCCCATACGCGGAGACATTACCGTCTCCCATACTCAGAGCACTTACCTCCTCCCACACCCGGAGCCCTCACCGTCTCCCATACACGGAGCCCACACCATTTCACATACCCAGAGCCGTCACCGTCTCTGATCCCCGGAGCCCTCACCATCTCCGATCCCCAGAGCCCTCACAGTCTCCCATACGCAGAGCCCTCACCATCTGCCATACCCGGAGCCCACACCGTTTCCCATACCCAGAGCTCTCGCCATTTCTGATTCCTGGAGCCCTCACCGTCTCCCATACCCAGAACCGTCACCGTCCCCCTTACCCAGAGCCCTCACCATCTCCAATACACAGAGCCCTCACCGTCTCCAGTACCCAGAGCACTCACCGTCTCCCATACCCAGAGCACTCACCGTCTCACATACCCAGAGCCCACACCATCTCCCATACCCAGAGCCCTCACTCTCTCCCATACAAAGAGCCCTCACTTTCTCCCATACCCAGAGACCACACCGTCTCCCATACCCAGAGCCCACATCATCTCCCATACCCATAGCCCTCACCATCTCCAATACCCAGAGCACTCACCGTCTCCAATACCCAGAGCACTCAATGTCTCCTGTACCCAGAGCCCTCAACGTCTCCCATACCCGGAGCCATCACTGTCTCCCATACACGGAGCCCTCACCTATCCCATAAACAGAGCCCTCAGCATCTCCGATCCCCGGAGACCTCACCATCTCCCATACCCAGAGCCCTCAACGTCTCCAATACCCAGAGCCCTCACCATCTCCCATGCACAGAGCGCTCACCATCTCCTAGACCCAGAGACCTCAAAGTCTCCCATAACCGGAGCCCTCACCGTCTACCATACCCGGAGCCCTCACCGTTTCCCATAGGCTGAGCCCTCACCATCTCTGATCCCCGGAGCTCCTAACGTCTCTCATACCTTGAGGCTTCACTGTCCCTCATACCCGGAGCCCCCACCATCTCCGATCCCCGGATCCCTCACCGTCTCCCATACCCAGACCCCTCAACGTCTCTGATACCCGGAGGCCTCACCATCTTCGACACCTGGAGCCCTCACCATCTCTGATCCCTGGAGCCCTCACCGTCTCTGATCCCCGGAGCTCTCACTGTCTCCGACACCTGGAGCCCTCACCGTCTCTGATCCCCGGAGCTCTCACTGTCTCCGACACCAGGAGCCCTCAAGTCTCTGCCACCCGGAGCTCTCACTGTCTCCGACACCTGGAGCCCTCACCGTCTCCGATCCCGGGAGCCCTCACCATCTTCAATACCCGGAGCCCTCACCATCTCCGATCCCCGGATCTCTCACCGTCTCCCATAGCCGGAGCCCTCAACGTCTCTGATACCCGGAGCCCTCACCATCTCCCATACCCGGAGCCATAAACGTCTCAGATACCCGGAGCCCTCACTGTCTCCCATACCCGGAGCCCTCACGGTGTCTGATCCCCTGAGCCCTCACCGTCACCCATACACAGATCCCATATTGTCCCCGATGCCTGGATTCCTCACTGTCTCTGTTACCTAGAGCCCTCACACCGTCTCTGATTTCCAGAGCTGCAGTTGCCTCCGATACATGGAACCATCACTCTCTTGATACCATAACCTTTAGCATCCCCCAAAACTGAAGCACTTAATGTCTTTGGAACCAGGCGCCGTCACTGTCTCTGTAACCCAGAGCCCTCACTGTCTCTCACCGTCTCCGATACCCACAACCCTCACCGTCTCCCATACCCAAAGCCCTCACTGTCTCCAATATCCAGAGACCTCACCGTCTTGCATACCCAGAACCTTCACCGTCTCCAATACCCAGAGACCTCACTCTCTCCCATTCCCAGATCCCTCACCGTCTCCCAGACCCAAAGCCCTCACCGTCACCGATTTCCAGAGCCCTCACCGTCTCCCATACCCAGAGCCCTCACCGTCTCCCATACCCAGAGCCCTCACCGTCTCCCATACACAGAGTCCTCACCATCTCCCATACCCGGAGCCCTCACCGTCTTCCTTACACAGAGCCCTCACCGTCTCCCATACCCAGATTCCTCACCGTCTCCCATACCCAGAGCCCTCAATGTCTCCCATACCTGGAGCCCTCACTGTCTCTGACACCCGGAGCCATCACCGTCTCGGACACCTGGAGCCCTCACCGTCTCCTATTACCTCACTAATACCCGGAGCTCGCAACTTCCCTTATTACAGGAGCTCTCACTTTCTCCGGAATATGGAGCCTTCCCCGCCTCCGACACCCATAGCCCTCACCGTCTCTGACACCTGGAGCCCTCGCCGTCTCAAATCCCCGAAGCCCTCTCCGTTTCTGTTCCCTGGAGAACTCACCGTCTCTTACACCCGGAGTTTTCACCATCTCTGATCTCCAGAGACCTCACCGTCTCTGATCTCCGGAGCCCTCACCATCTCTGATCTCCGGAGCCTCACCGTCTCTGATCCCCAGAGCCCTCACCGTCTCCGACACTTGGTGCCCTCCCAGTCTATAATTCCTGGAGATCATTTTCTTTATGATGCACTGTGACATCACCATCTCTCACTCTATCTGATACTTGGAACCCTCATGTCTCGATAACATAGCCCTTACTATCTCCGAAACACAGAACCCTCATTGTCCTCGATACTAGGTGCTGTCACTGTCTCCAAAAAACAGAGGCCTCACCGTCTCCAATCCCTGGAGTGCTCACTGTTTCCCATAGCTGGACACTTCAACGTCTCCCATACCCAGAGCACTCACTTTCTTCCATAACCCGAGCACTCACCTTCTCCCATACCCAGAGTCCTCAGAGTCTCCCATACCTGGTGGCTTCACTCTCTCCGAACCCGGAGCCCTCACCGTCTACCTGACTCGGAGACCTCACCGTTTCCCATACACAGAGACCTCACTGTCTCAGATACTCGGAGTCCTCAGCGTCTCCCATCCAGGGAGACCTCACTGTCTCCCGTACCAAGAGCTCTCACCGACTCACATACATGGGTCCCTCACCGTCTCCCACACACAGAGCCCACAATGTCTCCCATACTCAGAACCCTCACCGTCTCCAATAACCAGAGATCTCAAACTCTCCCATACCCAGAGCCCTCACCATCACCCACACCCTGAGCCCTCACCATCTCACTTACCCAGAGCTCTCACCGTCTCCAATTGTCAGAGCCTTCACCATCACCGATTCCCGGACCCCTCACTGCCTCCCATGCCCAGAGCCCTCACCGTCTCCTATAGCTGGAGCCCTCATCGTCTCCGATTCCCAGAGCCCTCATTGTCTTTCATACCCAGTGCCCTCACCGTCTTCCATAGCTGGAGCCTTCATCGTCTCCGATCACCGGAGACATCACCGTCTCCCATACCCTGAGCGCTCACCGTCTCAAGTACCTGGAGCTCTCACAGTCTCCGATACCTGGAGCCCTCATCGTCTCAGATCCCTGGAGCCCTTACCTTCTCCCATAACCGTAGCCTTCACTGTCCCCCATACCCGGAGCCCTCACCATCTCCCATACCCGGAGATCTCACCGTCTTGCATACCCGGAGCCCTCACCGACTCCCATACCCAGATCACTCACCATCTCCCATAGGCGGAGTCCTCAAAGTTTCCCATACCCAGAGACCTCACCGACTCACATATATGGATCCCTCAATGTCTCCCACACCCAGAGCCCACACCGGCTCCCATAATCAGAGCCCTCACCGTCTCCAATATCCAGAGATATCAACCTCTCCCATACCCAGAGATATCAACCTCTCCCATACCCAGAGCCCTCACCATCACCCATAACCTGAGCCCTCACCATCTCACTTACCCAAAGCCCTCAACGTCTCCAATTCCTGGAGCCCTCACCGTCTCCCATACCCAGAGCCCTGTATGCCTCCGATACCCATATCCCTCACCATCTCCCATAGCCAGACACCTCAACGTCTCCCATACCCAGAGCCCTCACTGTCTCTGATACCCGTATCCCTCACCGTCTCCCATACCCAGAGTCCTCACAGTCTCCCATAACTGGTGGCCTCACTGTCTCCGAACGCGGAGCCCTCACTGTCTTCCAGACCCGGGGCAGTCACTGCCTCCGATCCCCGGAGACCTCACCGTCTCCCATACCCAGAGTCCTCCCCGACTCACATACATGGACCCCTCACGGTCTCCCACGCCCAGAGACCTCACCGTCTCCAATACCCAGAGATCTCAACCTCTGCCATACCCTGAGCCCTCAACATCTCACTTACCCAGAGCCCTCACCATCTCCCATACCCAGAGCCCTCACCGTCTACCATACTCGTAGCCCTCAATGTCTCCCACACCCAGAGCCTTCACTGTGTCGCATACCCAGACCCCTCATCTTCTCACTTACCTGGAGCCCTCACTGTTTCCCATACACAGAGCCCTCACCGTCTCCGATACCCGGAGCCCTCACCATCTCTGATCCTCGGAGCCCTCACCGTCTCCCATGCACAGAGCCGTCACCGGCTCCCATACCCAGAGAGCTCACCGTCTCCAATCACCGGAGCCCTCACCGTCTCCCATAGACAGAGCGCTCACCAGCTCCCATACAAGGAGTCCTCACCACCTACCATACCCAGAGCCTTCACCATCTCCCATATCCGGAGCTCTCAACATCCCCCTTACCCAGAGCCCTCACCGTCCCCCATACCCAGAGCCCTCACTGTCCGCAATACCCAGAGCCCTCAATGTCACCAATTCCCGGAGCCCTCACTGTCTCCCATGCCCAGAGCCCTCACCCTCTGCCATACCAGGGTCATCACCATCTCCCACACACGAAGACCTCACCGTCTCCGAAACCCGGAGCCCTCACCATCTCCTAGAGATGGAGCCCTCATCGTCTCCGATCCCCAGAGCCCTCATTGTCTTCTATACCCTGTGCCCTCACCGTCTCATATAGCTGGAGCCCTCATCGTCTCCGATCACCGGAGCCCTCACCGTCTCCCATAACCTGAGCGCTCACCATCTCCAGTACCCGGAGCTCTCACCGTCTCCGATACCTGGAGCCCTCATCGTCTCAGATCCCTAGAGCCCTTACCTTCTCCCATAACCGGAGCCTTCACTGTCCCCCATACCCGGAGCCCTAACCATCTCCCATACCCGGAGACCTCATCATCTTGCATACCCAGAGCCCTCACCGACTCCCATACCCACATTACTCACCGTCTCCCATAGGCGGAACCCTCAACGTCTCCCATCACCAGACACCTGACCGACTGCCATACATGGATCCCTCACCGTCTCCCACACCCAGAGCCCACACCGTCTCCCATAATCAGAGTCCTCACCATCTCCAATACCCAGAGATCGCAACCTCACCCATACCCAGAGCCCTCACCACCTCTCTTACCCAGAGGCCTCACCGTCTCCGATTCCCGGAGCCCTCACCATCTCCCAAACCCAGAGCCCTCACCCTCTCCCATTCCTGGAGACCTCACCGTCTCCGCTACCCAGAGCCCACACCATCTCTGAACCCCGGAGCCCACACCGCCTCCCATACACAGACCCATCACCATCTCCCAAACCCAGAGCCCTCACCATCTCCGATTCCTGGAGACCTCACCGTCTCCCATACCCAGAGCCCTCACCGCCTCTGATACCCATATCCCTCACCGTCTCCAATACCCAGAGATCGTAACCTCACCCATACCCAAAGGCCTCACCACCTCTCTTCCCCGGAGCCCTCACCATCTCCCAAACCGAGAGCCCTCACCGTCTCACATACGCAGAGCCCTCAACGTACCCAATACCCAGAGCCCTCACTGTCACCAATTCCCAGAGCCATCACTGTCTCCCATACCCAGAGCCCTCACCCTCTCCCATAGCAGGAGTCATCACCATCTCCAACACGCGAAGCCCTCACCGTCTCCGATACCCGGAGCCCTCACCATCTCCTATAGCTGGATCCCTCATCGTCTCCGATCCCCAGAGCCCTCATTGTCTTCTATACCCTGTGCCCTCACCATCTCATATAGCTGGAGCCTTCATCGTCTCCGATCACCAGAGACCTCGCCTTCTCCCATAACCTAAGTGCTCACCTTCTCCAGTACCCGGAGCTCTCACCGTCTCCGATACCTGGAGCCCTCATCGTCTCAGATCCCTAGAGCCCTTACCTTCTCCCATAACCGGAGCCTTCACTGTCCCCCATACCCGGAGCCCTCACCATCTCCCATACCCGGAGACCTCATCGTCTTGCATACACAGAGCTCTCACCGACTCCCATACCCAGATCACTCACCGTCTCCCATAGGCGGAGCCCTCAATGTCTCCCATCCCCAGAGCCCTCACCGACTCACATACATGGATCCCTCACCGTCTCCCACACCCAGAGCCCACACTGTCTCCCATAATCAGAGTCCTCACCATCTCCAATACCCAGAGATCGCAACCTCACCCATACCCAGAGCCCTCACCACCTCTCTTACCCAGAGCCCTCACCGTCTCTGATTCCCGGAGCACTCATCGACTCCCATACCCGGAGCCCTCACCTTCTCCCAAACCCAGAGCCCTCACCGTCTCCCATACCTGGAGACCTCACCGTCTCCGTTACCCAGAGCCCACACCATCTCTGATCCCTGGAGCCCACACCGCCTCCCATACACAGAGCCGTCACCGTCTTCCAAACCCAGAACCCTCACCGTCTCCAATTCCCGGTGCACTCACCGTCTCCCATACCCAGAGCTCTCACTGCCTCCGATACCCATATCCCTCACCATCTCCAATACCCAGAGATCGCAACCTCACCCATAACTAGAGCCCTCACCACCTTTCTTCCCCAGAGCCCTCACCATCTCCCAAACCCAGAGCCCTCAACGTCTCCCATACCTGGAGACCTCACCGTCTCCACGACCCAGAGCCCACACCATCTCTGATCCCTGGAGCCCACACCACCTCCCATACACAGAGCCCTCACTGTCTCCCATACCCAGAGCCCTCACTGCCTCCGATACGCATATTCCTCACCATCTCCCATACCCAGAGTCCTCACCTTGTCCCATACACGGTGGCCTCACCGCCTCCGATTCCCGGCGCCCTCACCATCTCCAATACGCATAGCCCTCACCATCTCCCATAACCACAGCACACACCGTCTCCCATATCCAGAGCGCACACCGTCTCCCATACCAAGAGCCCTCACCGTCTCCCATAACCAGAGCACAAACCGTCTCCCATACTCAGAGACCTCACCGTCTCCCAAATCTGGACCCCTCAACGTCTCCCATACACAGAGCACTCACCTTCTCCCATACACGGAGCCCTCAGCGTCTCCCATACCCACTGCACTCACAGTCTCCCATTACCCGAGCACTCACCTTCTCCCATATCCACAGCCCTCACTGTCTCCGATACCCATATCCATCACCATCTCCCATACTCAAAGTCCTCACAGTCTCCCATACCTGGTGGCCTCACCGTCTCCGAACCTGGAGCCGTCACCGTCTCCCAGACCTGGAGCCCTTACCGTATCGCCTACCCGGAGCTCTCTCTGTCTCCCATAGCCGGAGGCCTCATCGTCTCTGATCCCCGGAGCCCTTACCACCTCCCATAAGCGGAGCCTTCACTGTCCCACATACGCGGAGCCCTCACCATCTCTGATCCCCGGAGCCCTCACCGTCCCCAATAGACAGGGCCCTCACCGTCTCCCATACCCGGAGCCCACACCGCCTCCCATACACAAAGCCGTCACCGTCTCCCAAACCCAGAGCCCTCACCGTCTCCGATTCCCAGAGCCCTCACCGTCTCCCATACCCAGAGCCCTCTATGCCTCCGATACCCATATCCCTCACCATCTCCCATATCCAGAGTCCTCACCATGTCCCATACACGGTGGCCTCTCCGTCTCCGATTCCCGGAGCCCTCACCATCTCCAATACGCATAGACCTCACCATCTCCCATACCCTGAGCTCTCACTGTCTCCGATCCCTGGAGCCCTCACTGTCTCCCATAGCTAGACACCTCAATGTCTCCCATACCCAGAGCACTCACTTGATCCCATAAACGGAGCCCTCACCGTCTCCCATACCCAAAGCGCTCACCGTCTCCCATAATCAGAGCCCTCACTCTCTCTGATACCCGTATCCCTCACCGTCTCCCATACCCAGAGTCCTCACAGTCTCCCATACCTGGTGGCCTCACTGTCTCCGAACCCGGAGCCCTCACCGACTCCCATACCCAGAGCCCTCCCCGACTCACATACATGGATCCCTCACCGTCTCCCACGCCCAGAGCCCACACCGTCTCCCATACCCAGAGCCCTCACCGACTCACATACACGGATCCTTCACCGTCTCCCAAGCCCAGAGTCCTCACCGTCTCCAATACCCAGAGATCTCAACATCTCCCATACCCGGAGCCCTCACCGTCTACCATTCTCGTAGCCCTCAATGTCTCCCACACCCAGAGCCTTCACTGTGTCGCATACCCAGACCCCTCACCTTCTCACTTACCTGGAGCCCTCACTGTTTCCCATACATAGAGACCTCACCGACTCCCATACACAGAGCCGTCACTGGCTCCCATACCCAGAGCCCTCACTGTCTCCAATCCCCGGAGCCCTCACCGTCTCCCATACACAGAGCACTCACCAGCTCCCATACAAGGAGTCCTCACCACCTACCATACCCGGAGCCTTCACCATCTCCCATACCCGGTGCTCTCAACATCCCCCTTACCCAGAGCCCTCACCGTCTCCCATACCCAGAGCCCTCAACGTCCCCTATACCCAGAGCCCTCACTGTCACCAATTCCCAGAGCCCTCACTGTCTCCCATGCCCAGAGCCCTCACCCTCTCCCATACCAGGAGTCATCACCATCTCCTATAGCTGGAGCCCTCATCGTCTCCGATCCCCAGAGCCCTCATTGTCTTCTATACCCTGTGCCCTCACCGTCTCATATAGCTGGAGCCCTCATCGTCTCCGATCACCAGAGCCCTCACCGTCTCCCATACCCTGAGCACTCACCGTCTCCAGTACCCGGAGCTCTCACGGTCTCCGATACCTGGAGCCCTCATCGTCTCAGATCCCTGGAGCCCTTACCTTCTCCCATAACCGGAGCCTTCACTGCCCCCCATACCCGGAGCCCTCACCATCTTCCATACGCGGAGACCTCATCATCTTGCATACCCGGAGCCCTCACCGACTCCCATACCCAGATCACTCACCGTCTCCCATAGGCGGAGCCCTCAACATCTCCCATCCCCAGAGCCCTCACCGACTCACATACATGGATCCCTCACCGTCTCCCACACCCAGAGCCCACACCGTCTCCCATAATCAGAGTCCTCACCATCTCCAATACCCAGAGATCGCAACCTCACCCATACCCAGAGCCCTCACCACCTCTCTTACCCAGAGCCCTCACCGTCTCCCATACCCGGAGCCCTCACCATCTCCCAAACCCAGAGCCCTCAAAGTCTCCACTACCCAGAGCCCACACCATCTATGATCCCCGGAGCCCACACTGCCTCCCATACACAGAACCGTCACCGTCTCTCAAACCCAGAGCCGTCACCGTCTCTGATTCCCGGAGCCTTCAACGTCCCCCATACCCAGAGCCCTCACTGCCTCCGAAACCCATATCCATCACCGTCTCCAATACCCAGACATCGCAACCTCACCCTAACCCAGAGCCCTCACCACCTCTCTTTCCCGGAGCCCTCAACATCTCCCTAACACAGATGCCTCACCGTCTCCCATACCCAGTGCCCTCACCGTCCCCAATACCCAGAGCCCTCACTGCCACCAATTCCGGAGCCCTCACTGTCTCCCATACCCAGAGCCCACACCCTCTCCCATACCAGGAGTCATCACCATCTCCCACACGCGAAGCCCTCACCGTCTCCGATACCCGGAGACCTCATTGTCTTCTATACCCTGTGCCCTCACCGTCTCATATAGCTGGAGCCCTCATCGTCTCCGATCACCGGAGCCCTCACCGTCTCCCATGCCCTGAGCGCTCACCGTCTCTAGTACCCGGAGTTCTCACCGTCTCCGATACCTGGAGCCCTCATCGTCTCAGATCCCTGGAGCCCTTACCTTCTCCCATAACCGGAGCCTTCACTGTCTCCCATACCCAGAGCCCTCACCATCTCCCATACCCGGAGACCTCATCGTCTTGCATACCCGGAGCCCTCACCGACTCCCATACCCAGATCACTCACCGTCTCCCATAGGCGGAGCCCTCAACGTCTCCCATACCCAGAGACCTCACCGACACACAAACATGGTTCCCTCACCGTCTCCCACACCCAGAGCCCACACCGTCTCCCATGATCAGAGTCCTCACCATCTCCAATACCCAGAGATCGCAACCTCACCCATACCCAGAGCCCTCACCACCTCTCTTACCCAGAGCCCTCACCGTCTCTGATTCCCAGAGCCATCACCGTCTCCCATACCCGTACCCTCACCATGTCCCAAACCCAGAGCCCTCACCCTCTCCCATACCTGGAGACCTCACCGTCTCCGCTACCCAAAGCCCACACCGTCTCTGATCCCCGGAGATCACACCGCCTCCCATACACAGAGCCGTCACCGTCTTCCAAACCCAGAGCCCTCATCGTCTCCGATTCCCGGAGCCCTCACCGTCTCCCATACCCAGAGCCCTCACTGCCTCCGATACCCATATCCATCACCGTCTAAATACCCAGAGATCGCAACCTCTCCCATACCCAGTGCCCTCACCACCTCTCTTCCCTGGAGCCCTCACCATCTCCCAAACACAGAGCCCTCACCGTCTCCCATACCCAGAGCCCTCACTGTCTCCGCTACCCAGAGCCCACACCGTCTCTGATCCCCGGAGCCCACACCGCATCCCATACATAGAGCCGTCACCGTCTCCCAAACCCAGAGCCCTCACCGTCTCCAATAACCGGCGCCCTCACCGTCTCCGATTCCCAGAGCCCTTACCGTCTCCGATTCCGGAAGCCTTCACCGTCTCCCATACCCAGAGCCCTCACAGCCTCCGATACCCATATCCCTCACCGTCTCCCATACCCGGAGTCCTCACCTTTTCCCATACACGGTGGCCTCATCGTCTCCGATTCCCAGCGCCCTCACCATCTCCAATACGCATAGCCCTCACCATCTCCCATAACCACAGCACACACCGTCTCCCATACCCAGAGCGCACACCAAATCCCATACCCAGAGCCCTCACCGTCTCCCATAACCAGAGCACACACCGTCTCCCATAACCAGAGCCCTCACCATCTCCCAAATCTGGGCCCCTCAACGTCTCCCATACACAGAGCACTCACCTTCTCCCATTCACGGAGACCTCAGCGTCTCCCATACCCACTGCACTCACCGTCTCCCATTACCCGAGCACTCACCTTCTCCCATATCCAGAGCCCTCACTCTGTACGATACCCGTATCCATCACCATCTCCCATAACCAGAGTCCTCAGTCTCCGATACCTGGTGGCCTCACCGTCTCCGAACCCGGAGCCGTCACCGTCTCCCAGACCCGGAGCCCTTACCGTATCGCCTACCTGGAGCTCTCACCATCTCCCATACCCGGATGCCTCATCGTCTCTGATCCCCGGAGCCCTTACCATCTCCCATAAGTGGAGCCTTCACTGTCCCCCATACGCGGAGCCCTCACCATCTCTGATCCCCGGAGCCCTCACCGTCGCCAAAGCCGGGGCCCTCACTGTACCCCATACCCGGAGCCCCCAACGGCTCCAAGATCCGGAACCCTGACCCTCTCCAATTTAGGAGACCTCAGCATCTCCAATACCAGGAGCCCACACTGTCTCCCATACACAGAGCCCTCACCATCTCCGATTCCCGGTCCCCTCACTGTCTTTGGTCCCCAGAGCCCTCACCGTCTCCCATACCCAGAACCCTCACCGTCTCCGATCCCAGGAGCCCTCACCGTCTCCCTTACACAGAGCCCTCACCATCTCCCATACCCAGAGCCCATATAATCTCCCATACCCATAGCCCTCACCATCTCCAATACTCAGGGCACACACCATTTCCCATACCAAGAGCACTCACCGTTTCCCATACCCAGAGCCTGCTGCGTCTCCCATACAAAGAGCCCTCACCGTCTCCCGTACCCGGACCCCTCACTGTCTCGCATACCAAGAGCTCGCACTGTCTCCCATACCCAGAGCCTGCACGGTCTCCCATAGAAAGAGACCTCACGGTCTCCCATACCCAGAGCCCTCACTATCTCCCATACCCAGAGCCCTCACTATCTCCCATACCCAGAGCCCTCAATGTCTCCCATACCCAGAGCCCTCACTGTCTCCCATACCCAGAGCCCTCACCGGCGCCCATAGACAGAGAACTCAGCATCTCCGATCCCCGGAGACCTCACCATCTCCCATACCCAGTGCCCTCACCGTCTCCTACACCCGGAGCCCTCACAGTCTCCCATAACTGGAGCCCTTACTGTTTTCCATACCTGGAGCCCTCACCATCTCCTATTCCCGGAGCCCTCAACGTCTCAGATACTCGGAGCCCTCAAAATCTTCGATACCCGGAGCCCTCACCGTCTCTGAACCTCGGAGCCATCACCGTCTAACTTACACAGAGCCCTCACTGTCTCCAATACCCGGAACTCTCACGGTCTCTGATCCACCGAGCCCTCACCGTCACCCATACACAGAACCCACATTGTCCACGATACCTGGATTCCTCACTGCCTCTGTTACCCAAAGCCCTCACATCGTCTCTGATTCCCAGAGCTCCAGTTGCCTCCGATACATGGAGCCGTCACCCTCTCGATACCATAACCTTTAGCATCTCCCAAACCTGAAGCCCTTAATGTCATTGGAACCAGGTGCTATCATTGTCTCTGTAACACAGAGCCCTCACTGTCTCTCATCGTCTCCGACACCCACAGCTCTCACCGTCTCCCATACCCAAAGTCCTCACCGTCTTCCATTCCCAGAGCCCTCACCGTCTCCAATACGCAGAGCTGTCACCGTCTCCCATATCCAGAGACCTCACCGTCTCACATATACATAGCCCACACCGTCTCCGCTACCCAGAGCCCTCACCATCTCCGATACCTGGAGCCCTCATCGTCTCAGATCCCTGGAGCCCTTACCTTCTCCCATAACCGTAGCCTTCACTGCCCCCCATACCCGGAGCCCTCACCATCTCCCATACCCGGAGACTTCATCGTCTTGCATACCTGGAGCCCTCACCGACTCCCATACCCAGATCAATCACCGTCTCCCATAGGCGGAGACCACAACGTCTCCCATCCTCAGAGCCCTCACCAACACACATACATGGATCTCTCACCGTCTCCCACACCCAGAGCCCACACCGTCTCCCATAATCAGAGTCCTCACCATCTCCAATACCCAGAGATCGCAACCTCACCCATACCCAGAGCCCTCACCACCTCTCTTACCCAGAGCCCTCACCGTCTCAGATTCCCAGAGCCCTCAGCGTCTCCCATACCCGGAGCCCTCACCATCTCCCAAACCCAGAGCCCTCACCGTCTCCCATACCTGGAGACCTCACCGTCTACGCTACCCAGAGCCCACACCGTCTCTGATCCCCAGAGCCCACACCGTCTCCCATACACAGAGCCGTCACCGTCTCCCAAACCCAGAGCCCTCACCGTCTCCGATTCCCGGAGCCCTCACCGTCTCCCATACCCAGAGCCCTCACTGCCTCCAATACCCATATCCCTCACCATCTCCCATACCCAGAGTCCTCACCTTGTCCCATACACGGTGGCCTCACCGTCTCTGATTCCCGGCACCCTCACCATCTCCAATACGCATAGCCCTCACCATCTCCCATAACCACAGCACTCACTGTCTCCCATAACCAGACCACACACCGTCTCCCATAACCAGAGCCCTCACCATCTCCCAAATCTGGACCCCTCAACGTCTCCCATAGACAGAGCACTCACCTTCTCCCATTCACGGAGCCCTCAGCGTCTCCCATACCCACTGCACTCACCGTCTCCCATTACCCGAGCACTCACCTTCTCCCATATCCAGAGACTACACTGTCTCCGATACCCGTATCCATCACCATCTCCCATACCCAGAGTCCTCACAGTCTCCGATACCTGGTGACCTCACCGTCTCCAAACCCGGAGCCGTCTCCATCTCCCAGACCCGGAGCCCTTACCGTATCGCCTACCTGGAGCTCTCACCGTCTCCCATTGCCGGAGGCCTCATCATCTCTGATCCCCGGAGCCCTTACCATCTCCAATAAGTGGAGCCTTCACTGTCCCCCATACATGGAGCCCTCACCATCTCTGATCCCCGGAGCCCTCACCGTCCCCAATAGCCGGAGCCCTCACTGTACCCCATACCCGGAGCCCCCAAAGGCTCCAAGACCCGGAACTCTGACCCTCTCCGATTCCAGGAGACCTCAGCATCTCCCATACCCGCAGCCCTCACCGTCTCCCATACCAGGAGCCCTCACCATCTCCAATACCAGGAGCCCACATCATCTCCCATACCAGGAGACCTCACTGTCTCCCATACACAGAGCCCTCACCATCTCCGATTCCCGGTCCCCTCACCGTCTTCGGTCCCCGGAGCCCTCACCGTCTCCCATACCCGGAGCCCTCGCGGTCTCCCATACCCAGAGCCCTCACCGTCTCCGATACCCTGAGCCCTCACCGTCTCCGATCCCCGGAGCCCTCACTGTCCCCCATACGCTGAGCCTCACCATCTCCCATACCCGGAGATCTCACCGTCTTGCATACCTGGAGCCCTCACCGACTCCCATACCCAGATCACTCACTGTCTCCCATAGGCGGAGACCTCAAATTTTCCCATAGCCAGAGCACTCACCGACTCACATATATGGATCCCTCAGTGTCTCTCATACCTAGAGCCCACACCGTCTCCCATAATCAGAGCCCTCACCGTCTCCCACAACCAGAGCCCACAGCGTCTCCCATAATCAGAGCGCTCAACGTCTCCAATACCCAGAGATATCAACCTCTCCCATACCCAGAGCCCTCACCATCACCCATAACCTGAGCCCTCACCATCTCACTTACCCAAAGCCCTCAACGTCTCCGATTCCCGGAGCCCTCACCGTCTCCCATACCCGGAGACCTCACCATCTCCCAAACCCAGAGCCCTCACCGTCTCCCATACCTGGAGACCTCACCGTCTCCGCTACCTGGAGCCTACACAGTCTCTGATGCCCGGAGCCCGCACCGCCTCCCATACACCGAGCTGTCACCGTCTCCCATACGTGGAGCCTTCACTGTCCCCCATACGCGGAGCCCTCACCATCTCCGATCCCCGGAGCCCTCACCGTCCCACATAGCCGGGGCCCTCACCGTCTGCCATACCCGGAGCCCCCAGTGGCTCCAAGACCCGGAGCCCTCACTGTCTCCGATTCCAGGAGCCCTCACCGTCTCCCATACCAGGAGCCCTCACCGTCTCCCATACCAGGAGCCCTCACCGTCTCCCGTACCAGGAGTCCTCAATGTCTCCCATACACAGAGCCCTCACCATCTCCGATTCCCGGTCCCCTCACTGTCTTCGGTCCCCAGAGCCCTCACCGTCTCCCATGCACAGAGCCCTCGTGGTCTCCCATACCCAGAACCCTCACCGTCTCTGATCCCCGGAGCCCTCACCGTCTCCCATAACCAGAGCCCACATAATCTCCCATACCCATAGCCCTCACCATCTCCAATACTCAGGGCACTCACCGTTTCCCATACCAAGAGCACTCACCGTTTCCCATACCCAGAGCCTCCACCGTCTCCCATACAAAGAGCCCTCACCGTCTCCCATACCCGGAGCCCTCACTGTCTCGCATACCAAGAGCTCGCACTGTCTCCCATACCCAGAGCCTGCACTGTCTCCCATACAAACAGCCCTCACGGTCTCCCATACCCAGAGCCCTCACTGTCTCCCATACCCAGAGCCCTCAACGTCTCCCATACCCAGAGCCCTCACTGTCTCCCATACCCAGAGCCCTCACCGGCGCCCATAGACAGAGCCCTCAGCATCTCCGATCCCCGGAGACCTCACCATCTCCCATACCCAGAGTCCTCACTATCTCCAATACCCAGAGCCCTCACAGTCTCCCATAACTGGAACCCTCACTGTCTCCCATACCTGGAGCCCTCACCATCTCCCATACCCGGAGCCCTCAACGTCTCAGATACTCGGAGCCCTCACCATCTTCGATACCCGGAGCCCTCACCGTCTCTGAACCTCGGAGCCATCACCGTCTAACTTACACAGAGCCCTCACTGTCTCCAATACCTGGAGTTCTCACAGTCTCTGATCCACCGAGCCCTCACCGTCACCCATACACAGAGCCCACATTGTCCACGATACCTGGATTCCTTACTGCCTCTGTTACCCAGAGCCCTCACATCGTCTCTGATTCCCAGAGCTCCAGTTGCCTCCGATACATGGAGCCGTCACTCTCTCGATACCATAACCTTTAGCATCTCCCAAACCTGAAGCCCTTAATGTCATTGGATCCAGGCGCCATCACTGTCTCTGTAACACAGAGCCCTCACTTTCTCTCATCGTCTCCGATACCCACAGCCCTCACCATCTCCCATACCCAAAGCCCTCACCGTCTCCCATTCCCAGAGCCCTCACTGTCTCCAATACACAGAGATCTCACCGTCTCCCATATCCAGTGACCTCACCGTCTCACATACACATAGCCCACACCATCTCCCTTACCCAGCGACCTCACTGTCTCCCATTCCCAGAAACCTCACCATCTCCAATACCCAGAGCCCTCACCGTCTTCCATACCCAGAGCCCTCACCATCTCCCTTACCCAGAGACCTCACCGTCTCCCATTCCCAGAACCCTCACCATCTCCAATACCCAGAGCCCTCATCGTCTCCCATACCCAGAGCCCTCACCATCCTCGATTCCAGGAGCCCTCACCGTCTCCCATACCCAGAGCCTTCACCGTCTCCAATGCCCAGAGCCCTCACTGTCTCCGATCCCTGGAGCTCTCACTGTCTCCCATAGCTAGACACCTCAACGTCTCCCATACCCAGAGCCCTCACTGTCTCACATACCCAGAGCCCTCCCCGACTCACATACACGGATCCCTCACCGTCTCCCACGCCCAGAGCCCACACCGTCTCCCATACCCTGAGCGCTCACCGTCTCCAGTACCCGGAGCTCTCACCGTCTCGGATACCTGGAGCTCTCATCATCTCAGATCCCTAGAGCCCTTACCTTCTCCCATAACCGGAGCCTTCACTGTCTCATATACCCGGAGCCCTCACCATCTCCCATACCCGTAGACCTCATCGTCTTGCATACACAGAGCTCTCACCGACTCCCATACCCAGATCATTCACCGTCTTCCATAGGCGGAGCCCTCAACGTCTCCCATCCCCAGAGCCCTCACCGACTCACATACATGGATCCCTCACCATCTCCCACACCCAGAGCCCACACCGTCTCCCATAATCAGAGTCCTCACCATCTCCAATACCCAGAGATCGCAACCTCACCCACACCCAGAGCCCTCACCACCTCTCTTACCCAGAGCCCTCACCGTCTCTGATTCCTGGAGCCCTCACTGTCTCCCATACCTGGAGCCCTCACCATCTCCCAAACCCAGAGCCCTCACCGTCTCCCATACCTGGAGACCTCACCGTCTCCGCTACCCAGAGCCCACACCGTCTCTGATCCCTGGAGCCCACACCATCTCCCATACACATAGCCGTCACCGTCTCCCAAACCCAGAGCCCTCACTGTCTCCGATTCCCGGAGCCTTCACCGGCTCCCATACCCAGAGCCCTCACTGCCTCCTATACCCATATCCTTCACCGTCTGCCATACCCAGAGTCCTCAGCGTGTCACATACACGGTGGCTTCACCGTCTCCGATTCCCGGAGCACTCACCATCTCCGATCCCCAGAGCCCTCACCATCTCCCAAACACAGAGCCCTCACCGTCTCCCATACCTGGAGACCTCACCGTCTCCGCTTCCCAGAGCCCACACCGTCTCTGATCCCCGGAGCCCACACCGTCTCCCATACACAGAGCCGTCACCGTCTCCCAAACCCAGAGCCCTCACTGTCTCCGATTCCCGGAGCCTTCACCGGCTCCCATACCCAGAGCCCTCACTGCCTCCTATACCCATATCCTTCACCGCCTGCCATACCCAGAGTCCTCAGCGTGTCACATAAACAGTGGCTTCACCGTCTCCGATTCCCGGAGCACTCACCATCTCCGATCCCCAGAGCCCTCACCGTCTCCCATACCCAGAGCCCTCACCGCCTCCCTTACCCAGAGCCCTCACCGTCTCCCATAACCAGAGCACGCACCGTCTCCCATACCCAGACACCTCACCGTCGCCCAAATCTGGACCCCTCAACGTCTCCCATACACAGAGCACTCACCTTCTCCCATACACGGAGACCTCAGCGGCTCCCATACACACTGCACTCACCGTCTCCCATTACCCGAGCACTCACCTTCTCCCATATCGAGAGGCCTCACTGTCTCCGATACCCGTATCCATCACCATCTCCCATAACCAAAGTCCTCACACTCTCTGATACCTGGTGGCCTCACCGTCCCCAAACCCGGAGCCATCACCGTTTCCCAGACCCGGAGCCCTTACCATATCGCGTACCCGGAGCTCTCTCCATCTCCCATAGCCGGGGGCCTCATCATCTCTGATCCCCCGAGCCCTTTCCATCTCCTATAAGCGGAGCCTTCACTGTCCCCCATACGCGGAGCCCTCACCATCTCTGATCCCCGGAGCTCTCACCGTCCCCAATAGCCAGGGCCCTCACCGTACCCCATACCCGGAGCCCCCAACGGCTCCAAGACCCGGAACCCTGACCCTCTCCGATTCCAGGAGACCTCAGCATCTCCCATACCCGCAGCCCTCACCGTCTCCCATACCAGGAGCCCTCACCATCTCCCATACCAGGAGCCCACACCATCTCCCATACCATGAGCCCTCACTGTCTCCCATACACAGAGCCCTCACCATCTCCGATTCCCGGTCCCCTCACTGTCTTCGGTCCCCGGAGCCCTCACCGTCTCCCCTACCCGGAGCCCTCACAGTCCCCCATACCCAGAGCCCTCACCGTCTCCGATACCCTGAGCCCTCACCGTCTCCGATCCCCAGAGCCTTCACTGTCCCCCATACGCTGAGCCCTCACCCTCACCCATACACAGAGCTCTCACCCTCTCCCATACACAGAGCCCTCATCATCTGCCATAGCCAGAGCACTCACCGTCACAAATACAAGTAGCTCTCACCCTCTGCTGATACCCGGAGCACTCACCGTCTCCCATACACGGAGACCTCACCGTGTCCCATACTCGGAGCACTCACCGCCTCCCACACCCGGAGCCCTCACCGTCTCCCATACGCGGAGCCCACACTGTTTCCCATACCCAGAGCCCTCACCGTCTCCGATCTCCGGAGACCTCACCATCTCCGATCCCTGGAGCCCTCACCGTCTCCCATACCCAGAGCCCACAGCGTCTCCCATACCCAGAGCCCACACCGTCTCCCATACCCAGAGCCCTCACCGTCTCCCATATAAAGAACCCTCACCTTCTCCCATATAAAGAGCCCTCACCGTCTCCCATACCCAGAGACCTCACCGTCTCCCATACCCAGAGCCCTCAACGTCTCCCATACCCGTAGCCCTCCCTCTCTCCCATACCCGGAGCCCTCACCGTCTCCTAGACCCGGAGCCCTCACTGTCTCTCATACCTGGAACCCTCAACGGTACCCATAAAAGGAGCCCTCACCTTTCCCATACACAGAGGCCGGGGCATCTCTGATTCCCGGAGACCTCACCATCTCCCATACCCAGAGCCCTCACTGTCTCCAATACCCAGAGCCCTCACCTTCTCCCATACCCAGAGCCCTCACCATCTCCAATACCCAGAGCCCTCACCTTCTCCCATACCTGGAGCCCTCACCCTCTCCTAGACCCGGAGCCCTCACAGTCTCCCATAACTGGAGCCCTCACCGTCTCCCATACCCAGAGCTCTCACCATCTCCGATCCCTGGAGCTCTTAATGTCTCCCATACCCGGATCCCTCACTGTCTCCCATACCCGGAGCCATCAACGTCTCAGATACCCGGAGCCCTCTCCATCTTCGATAACCGGAGCCCTCACCGTCTCTGAACCTCGGAGCCATCACCGTCTCCCTTACACTGAGCCCTCACTGTGTCCCATACCCAGAGCCCTCACGGTCTCTGATCCCCCGAGACCCCACCGTCACCCATACACAGAGCATACATTGTCCCCGATACCTGGATTTCTCACTGTCTCTGTTACCCAGAGCCCTCAGACCGTCTCTGATTTCCAGAGCTCCAGTTGCCTCTGATACATGGAGCCATCACTCTCTTGATACCATAACCTTTAGCATCCCCCAAACCTAAAGCCCTTAATGTCTTCGGAACCAGGTGCCCTCACTGTCTCTGAAACCCAGAGCCCTCACTGTCTCTCATCATCTCCGATACCCACAGCCCTCACCATCTCCCATACCCAAAGCCCTCACCGTCTCCCATTCCCAGACCCCTTACCATCTCCCATACCCAAAGCCCTCATGGTCTCCCATTCCCAGAGACCTCACCGTCTCCAATACCCACAGCGCTCACCGTCTCCTATACCCATAGCCCTCACCGTCTCTGATCCCTGGAGCCCTCTCCGTCTCAGATCCCCGGAGCCGTCACCATCTCCGACCACCCGGAGCCCTCTCCGTCTCTGATCCCAGGAGTCCTCATCATCTCCGACACCAGGAGCCCTCACCGTCTCTGACACCCGGAGCCCTCACCGTCTCTGACACCCGGAGCCCTCACCGTCTCTGACACCAGGAGCCCTCACCATCTCCGACACCCGGTGCCCTCACCGTCTCTGACACCCGGAGCCCTCACCGTCTCTGACCCCCAGAGACTACACGGTCTCCGACACCCAGAACCCTCATCGTCTCTGACACCCGGAGCCCTCACCATCTCCCATACCCAGAGCTCTCACCATCTCCGATACCTGGAGCACCCATCGTCTCCCATACCCAGAGCTCTCACCGTCTCCGATACCCGGAGGCCTCACCGTCTCCCATACCCAGATTCCTCACCGTCTCCCTTATCCAGAGCCCTCACTGTCTCCCATTCCCGAAGGGCTCACCGTGTCCCATTCCCGGAGCCCTAACCGTCTCCCATACCCAGAGCACTCAATGTCTCCTGTACCTGGAGCCCTTACCATCTCCCATACCCGGAGCCCTCATCATCTCTGATCCCCGGAGACATCACCGTCTCCAATCCCCGGAGCCCTCATCGGCTCCCATACGCAGAGCCCTCACTGTCTCCAATTCCCGGAGACCTCATCGTCTCCCATACCTGGAGCCCTCACAGTCTCCCATAACCGGAGCACTCACCATCTCCCATACCCAGAGCTCTCACCGTCTCTGATCCCTGGAGCCCTCACCGTCTCCGACACCCGGTTCCCTCACCTTCTCTGACACCCGGAGCCCTCATCGTCTCTGATCCCCGGAGCCCTCACCGTCTCCGACACCCAGTGCCCTCACCGTCTCCGACCCCTGGAGACTACACGGTCTCCGACACCCACAACCCTCATCGTCTCTGATCCCCGGAGCCCTCACCGTCTCAGATACCCGTATCCCTCACCGTCTCCCATACCCAGAGCCCTCATCATCTCCCATACCCGGGGCCCTTGCAGTGTCTCTGATTCCGAGAGCTCCCACTGTCTCTCACAATCATCAATCACTGGAGTCCTCACTGGTGCCGTTTCCTGGAGCCCTAACTGTCTTGATACCTGGAGGACTCACTGTTTCCGATACTGTTGCTCTTGAATTCAACAAACCCAGAGCCCCAATATCTTTGAAACCAGGTGGCCTCAGTGTTTCTGATACCCAGATCCCTCACCTGATACCTGCAGCTTGCACTGTCTCTGATTCCCGGAGCTCCAAACGTCTCCAATACATGGAGTCCTCACTGTATCGATACTGTAGCTTTTACCATCTACCAAACCCAGAGCCCTCATTGGCTTTGCAACCAGGATACCTCACCATCTCCAATAAACAGAGAACTCAATCTCTCTGATACACAGAAGACTCACCATCTATGATAAATAACGCCCCTGCCCTCTCCAATTCCCAGAAGCCTCACCCTCTCTAGTACCCAGAACCCTCACCGTCTATGTGCCCCGGAGACCTCACCATACCCGACACCCGGAGCCCTCTCCGTCTCTGATCCCCGGAGCCCTCGCCGTCTCAGACACCCGGAGCCCTCACCGTCTCCGATACCCAGAGCCCTCAACGTCTCCGACACGCGGAGACCTCTCTGTCTCTGACACCCGGAGGCCTCACCGTCTCCCATACCGGGAGCCCTCACCGTCTCCCATACCCCGAGCCCTCACCGTCTCCCATACCCGGAGCCCTCACCGTCTCTAATACTCAGAGCCCTCACCATCTCCCATATCTGGAGCACTCACCATCTCCCATTGGAGGAGCCCTCACCGTCTCCCATACTCGGAGCCCTCAGTGTCTCCTATACCCAGAGCACTTACTGTCTCCCATACGCGGAGCCCTCACTGTCTCCAATACCCGGAGCCCTCACCATCTCCATTCCCCGGAGCCCTCACCATCTAAGTTCCCTGGAGAACTCACCGTTCCCGCATACCCGGAGCCCTCACCGTCTCCGATAACCAGAGCCCACAACGTCTCCGACACATGGAGGTCTCTCTGTCTCTGACACCCGGAGGCCTCACCGTCTCCCATACCGGGAGCCCTCACCGTCTCCCATACCCGGAGCCCTCACCGTCTCTAATACTCAGAGCCCTCACCGTCTCCCATATCTGGAGCCCTCACCATCTCCCATATCTGGAGCACTCACCGTCTCCAATAGGAGGAGCCCTCACCGTCTCCCATACCCGGAGCCCTCAGTGTCTCCTATACCCAGAGCATATACAGTCTCCCAAACGCGGAGCCCTCACCGTCTCCGATCCCTGGAGCCCTCAGTGTCTCCCATACCCAGAGCACTTACTGTCTCCCATACCCGGAGCCCTCACTGTCTCCAATACCCGGAGCCCTCACCATCTCCGTTCCCCGGAGCCCTCACCATCTAAGATCCCCGGAGCCCTCGCCATCTAAGATCCCTGGAGAACTCACCGTTCCCGCATACCCGGAGCACTCACCGTCTCCTATACCCGGTGCCCTCATCATCTCCGATCCCCGGAGCCCATACCGCCTCCCATACCCGGTGCCCCCACCGTCTCCGATAACCAGAGCCCTCACCATCTCTGATAACCGGAGCACCCACCATCGCTCATTCCCGGAGCCCTCACCGTCTCCCATACACAGAGCCCTCACCATCTCCCATACCCGGAGACCTCACCGTCTTCGATACCCGTATCCCTCATCGTCTCCCATACCCAGAGCACTCACTGTCTCCCACAGCCAGAACCCTCAACATCTCCGATACCCGTATACCTCACCGTCTCCCATACCCAGAGAACTCACCATCTCCCATACCCAGAGCCCTCACCATCTCCCATACCCAGAGCCCTCAACATCTCCAGTACCCAGAGCACTCACTGTCTCCAATACACAGAGCACTCAATGAGTCCCATACCCGGAGCCTTCACCGTCTCCCATACCTGGAGCCCTCACCATCTCCCATACCCGTAGCCCTCATTGACTCCCATACACGGAGCCCACATTGTCACCGATACCTGGGTTTCCTCACTGTCTCTGTTACCCAGAGCCCTCACACCGTCTCTGATTCCCAGAGCTCCAGTTGCCTCCGATACATGGAGCTATCACTCTCTTCATACCATAACCTTTAGCTTCCCTCAAAGCTGAAGCCCTTAATGTTTTTGGAACCAGGCACCCTCACTGTCTCTGTAACCCAGAGCCCTCACTGTCTCTCACCGTCTCCGATACCCTGAGCCCTCTCAGTGTCTCTGATTCCCTGAGTTCCCACTGTCTCCGATAACTGGAATGCTCATTATGTCTGATACCCAGCACCCTCACTTTCTCTGACCATCTCCAATCCCCGGAGGCCTCACCATATCCGATTTCCAGAGCCCTCGCGGTGTCTCTGATTAGCGGAGCTCCCACTGTCTCCGATACCTGGAATGCTCACTATCTCTGATAACCAGAGACCTCACTGTCTCTCACCATCTCCAATCCTCAGAGCCCTCACCATAATTCATTCCCGGAGTCCTCACAGTGTCTCTGATTCCCGGAGATCCCACTGCCTCTGATAATGGGAATGCTCACTATATCTAATACGCGGAGATCTCATTCCCTTCCGTACCCAGAGCCCTCACTATCTCTGATATTTGGAGCCCTCAATTGACACCTGGAGCTCACACTGCCTGTGATTTCAGGACCTTCCAACTGTCTCCGATACCTGGAGCCCTCAATACCCTGATACCCGGAGCACTCACTGTTTCCGATACTGTAGCTCTTCCTTTCAACAAACCCAGAGCCCCAATACCTTTGAAACCAAGTGGCCTCACTGTCTCTGATACCGAGAGCCCTCACTTGATACCCACAGCTTGCACTGTCTCTGATTCCTGGAGCTCCGACCGTCTCCAATACATGGAGTCCTCACCGTATCGATACTGTAGCCTTTACCATCTCCCAAACCCAGAGCCTGCAATGTCTTTGCAACCAGGACACCTCACCATCTCCAATAAACAGAGAACTCAATCTCTCTGATACCCAGAGGCCTCACCATCTCTGATAAATGAAGCCCTCACCCTCTCTGATACGCAGAACCCTCACCCTCTTCGATACCCAGAACCCTCAACCTCTCCAATACCCAGACCCCTCACCGTCTCTGATACTCGGAACCCTCACTCGATACCCGGAGCTCCGACTTTCACTGACACCCAAAACCTCACTGTCTCTGAGCTCTGGAGCCCTCACCGCCTCCGACACCCGGAGCCCTCGCTGTCCCTGATTCCTGGAGCCCTCACCGTCTCCGACTCCCCGAGACCTCTCCATCTCTGACATCCGGAGCCCTCTCTGTCTTTGAACCCTGGAGTCCTCTGCATCTCTGCCCCCCGGAGCCCTCACCGTTTCCGATACCCATATCCCTCAACGTCTCCCATACCCGGAGCCCTCACCATCTCCCATACCTCGAACCCTCACCATCTCCCATACTGGAGCCCTCACCGTCTCTGATCCCCGGAGACCTCACCGCCTCCGATCCCAGCAGCCCTCACCAGCTCCCATATCCGGAGCACTCACAAACTCTGATACCCATGTCCCTCACCATCTCCAAATCCCAGAGCCCACACTTGACACCCGGAGCCCTCATCGTCTCCCATACCTGGAGTCCTCACCATCTCCCATAACTGGAGCACTCACCGTCTCCCATACCCTGAGCCATCACTCGATCCTCGGAGCCCTCACTGTCTCTCGTACCCGGAGACCACACCATCTCCTATACCCATATCACTCACCATCTCCCATACCCAGAGCCATCACTCGATTCCTGGAGCCCTCACTGTCTCCCATACCCGGAGCCCTCACTGTCTCCTATACCCAGAGCCTTCACAGTCTCCGATACCTGGAGCACTCACGGTCTCCGATACCCGGAGCACTCACCATCTCTGACACCTGAAGCCCTCACCCACTTCGATACTTGGACCCCTCACCGTCTCCGATTCCTGGAGATCCCACTCTTTCTGATGCACTGTGACCTCACCGTCTCTGCCACATGGAGCTCTCACTCTATCTGATACTCGGAATCCTCAATGTCTCGATACCATAGCCCTTACTATCTCCCAAACACAGAACCCTCATTGTCCTCGATACTAGATGCTGTCACTGTCTCCGAAAAACAGAGCCCTCACAGTCTCCGGTACCCCTAGACTTCACCGTTTTCAAATCCTGCAGCCCTTGATGCCCCTTATTCCCAAAGCCATCACTCAGTATCATGAACCCTCACTGCAGCTCCCATTGTTTCTGACAATCAGATCATTCACTGTAACCAATAACCATATCCCTCACCATCTCCCATACCCAGAGCCATCACTTGATACCCAGATTCGTCACTATCTCCCATACCCAAATCTTTCACCATCTCCAAAACCCAGAGCCCACACTCGACACCTGGAGCCTGCACTGTCTCCGATCCCCGGAGCCCTCACCGCCACCGATCCCCGGAGTCTTCATTGTCTCTCATACCCGGATCCCTCAACGTCTCCAATACCCGGAGTTCTCACCGTCTCACATTTCCGGAGCCTTCACCATCTCCCATACACAGAGCCCTTACTGTCTCCAATACCCTGAGCCCTCACCGTCTTTGATCCCCGGAGACCTCACCGTCTCCGATCCCCGGAGCCCTCACCGGCTCCCATACGCGGAACCCTCACCGTCTCTGATACCCATATCCCTCACCCTCTCCAAAGCCCAGAGCCCACACTCGACACCCGGAGACCTCATCGTTCCGATCCCCGGAGCCCTCACCGTCTCCCATAACTGGAGCACTCACCATCTCCCATATCCAGAGCACTCACCGTCACCCATACCCAGAGCACTCACTGTCTTTGATTCCCAGAGCCCTCACCATCTGAGATACCCATATCCCTCACCGTCTCCCATACCCAGAGCCCTCATCATCTCCCTTACCCGGAGCCCTCGCAGTGTCTCTGATTCCCAGATCTCCAACTGTCACTCACAATCTCCAATCATTGGAGCCCTCACCCTCTCCAATTCCCGGAGCCCTAACTGTCTTGATACCTGGAGAACTCACTGTTACCGATAAGGTAGCTCTTGAATTCAACAAACCCAGAGCCCCCAATATCTTTGAAACCAGGTGGCCTCACTGTTTCTGATACCCAGACCCCTCACCTGATACCCGCAGCTTGCACTGTCTCTGATTCCCGGAGCTCCGACCGATACATGGAGTCCTCACTGTATCGATACTATAGCCTTTACCATCTACCAAACCCAGAGCCCTCAATGGCTTTGCAACCAGGATACCTCACCATCTCCAATAAACAGAGAACTCAATCTCTCTGATACACAGAGGACTTACCATCTCTGTTAAACAATTCCCTCACCCTTTCCGTTTCCTAGAACCCTCACCATCTCCGATACCCGGAACCCTCACCGTCTATGACCCCCGGAGCCCTCACCGTATCCAACACACGGAGCCCTCTCTGTCTCTGATCCCCGGAGCCCTCACTCTCTCAGACACCCGGAAATCTCACCGTCTCCGATAACCGGAAGCCTCGCCGTCTCCCATACCCGGAGCCTTCACCTTCTACCATGCCCGGAGCCCTCACCGTCTCCGATCCCCGGAGCCCTCACCGTCTCCTATACCCGGTGCACTCACTGTCTCCCATACCCGGTGCACTCACCGTCTCCCATACCCGGAGTCCTCACCGTCTCCGATAACCAGAGCCCTCACCATCTCCGATACCCGGAGCCCTCACCATCTCCCATACACAATGACCTCACCGTCTCCCATACCTGGAGATGTCACCATCTCCCATACCCGGAGCCCTCACCGTCTCCGATATCCATATCCCTCACCGTCTCCCATACCCAGAGCACTCACTGTCTCCCATAGCCAAACCCCTCAGTGCCCCTGATACCCGTATACCTCACCGTCTCCCATACCCAGAGCCCTTACTGTCTCCCATACCCGGAGCCCTCACCATCTCCAATACCCGGAGCCCTCACCATCTCCGTTCCCCAGAGCCCTCACCATCTCCGATCCCTGGAGCCCTCACCATCTCCGATCCCTGGAGCCCTCACCATCTCCGATCCCTGGAGCCCTCACTGTCCCCCATACCCCGAGTGCTCACCATCTCCTATACCCGGTGCCCTCATCATCTCCAATCCCCGGAGTCCTCACCGTCTCCTACACCCGGAGCCCTCGCTGTCTCCGACACCCGGAGACCTGTCCATCTCTGACCCCCGGAGCCCACACCGTCTCTGACACCTGGAGCACTCACCGTCCCCAATAACAGGAGCCCTCACCATCTCCGATACCTGGAGCCCTCACCGTCTCTGATACCCGGAGACCTCACCGTCTCCGATACACAGAGCCCTCACTGTCTCCGATACACGTATTCCTCACCATCTCCAATACTCAGAGCACTCACCATTTCACATACCTGGAGCACTCACCGTCTCACATACCCGGAGCCCTCACCGTCTCCCAGACCCGGAGCCCTCACCATCTCCCATACACGGAGCCCACATTGTCGCCGATACCTGGATTCTTCACTGTCTCTGTTACCCAGAGCCCTCACACCGTCTCTGACTCCCAGAGCTCCAGTTGCCTCCGATACATGGAGCCATCACTCTCTTGATACCATAACGATTAGCATCCCCCAAACCCAAAGCCCTTAATGTCTTTGGAACCAGGCGCCCTCACTGTCTCTCACCATCTCTGATACCCGGAGCCCTCGCAGTGTCTCTGATTCCCGGAGATCACACTGTCTCCGATACCTGGAATGATCACTATCACTGATAACCAGAGACCTCACTATCTCTCACCATCTCCAATCCTCAGAGCCCTCACCGTCATTGATTCCCGGAGCCCCCACAGTATCTCTGCTTCCCGGAGATCCCACTGCCTCTGATAATTGGAATGCTCACTATCTGTAATACGCGGAGATCTCATTCCCTTCCGTACCCAGAGTCCTCACTATCTCCGATACTTGGAGCCCTCAATTGACACCTGGAGGTCACACTGCCTGCGATTCCAGGACCTTCCAACTGTCTCCGATACCTGGAGCCCTCACTGCCCTGATACATGGAGCATTCACTGTTTCCGATACTGTAGCTCTTCCTTTCAACAAACCCAGAGCCCCAATATCTTTGAAACCAGGTGGCCTCACTGTCTCTGATACCGAGACCCCTCACTTGATACCCACAGCTTGCACTGTCTCTGATTCCTGGAGCTCCGACTGTCTCCAATACATGGAGTCCTCACCGTATCGATACTGTAGCCTTTACCATCTCCCAAGCCCAGAGCCCGCAATGTCTTTGCAACCAGGACACCTCACCATCTCCAATAAACAGAGAACTCAATCTCTCTGATACCCAGAGGCCTCACCATCTCTGATAAATGAAGCCCTCACCTTCTCTGATACGCAGAACCCTCACCCTCTTCAATACCCGGAACCCTCAACCTCTCCGATACCCGGACCCCTCGCCGTCTCTGATACTCGGGGCCCTCACTCGATACCCGGAGCTCCGACTTTCACCGACACCCAAACCCTCACTGTCTCTGAGCTCTGGAGCCCTCACTGCCTCCGACAACCGGATCCCTCACTGTCTCTGATCCCCGGAGCCCTCACCGCCTCCGACACCCAGAGCCCTCACTATCTCTGATCCCCGGAGCCCTCTCTGTCTCTGACACCTGGAGTCCTCGCTGTCTCTGATCCCCGGGGCACTCACTGTCTCCGAAACCCGGAGCCCTCAGCGTCTCTGACACCCGGAGACCTCACCGTCACTTACACCCGGAGCCCTCACTGTCTCTGACACCCGGAGCACTCACCATCTCTGATCCCCGGAGCCCTCACCGTCTCCAATTCCTGATGATCCCACTCTTTCTGATGCACTGTGACCTCACCGTCTCTGCCACATGGAGCTCTCACTCTATCTGATACTCCGAACCCTCAATGTCTCGATAAAATAGCCCTTACTATCTCCCAAACACAGAACCCTCGTTATCCTCGATACTAGGTGCTGTCACTGGCTCCGAAAAACAGAACCCTCAGCATCTCTGGGACCCATAGCGCTCACCGTTTCCAATACCTGGAGACCTTGTTGCCCCTTATTCCCAAAGCCATCACTCAATATCATGAACCCTCACTTAATGTCTGCAGCTCCCACTGTCTCTGACAATTAGATCACACACTGTAACCAATAATCATATCCCTCACCATCTCCCAAACCCAGAGCCATCACTTGATACCCGGAGCCGTCACCGTCTCCCAACCCCAGAGCACTCACCATCTCCCATACCCGGAGTCCTCACCATCTCCCATACCCAGAGCACTCACCATCTCCCATACCCGGAGCCCTCACCGTCTCCCATACCCGGAGTTCTCACCGTCTCACGTACCCAGAGCCCTCACCGGCTCCCATACGCGAGCCCTCACCATCTCCGATCCCCGGAGCCCTCACCGTCTCCCATACCCGGAGCACTCACCGTCTCTGATACCCATATCCCTCACCCTCTACAAAACCCAGAGTCCACACTCGACACCCGGAGCCCTCACCGGCTCCCATAGGCGAGCCCTCACCATCTCTGATCCCCGGAGCCCTCACCATCTCCCATAACTGGAGCATTCACCGTCTCCCATACTCAGAGCACTCACCGTCTCCCATACACAGAGCCCTCACTGTCTCGCACTGTCTCTGATTCAGAGATCTCTCAGTGTCTCTGATTCCCAGAGTTCTCACTGTCTCTGACACCTGGAATGCTCATTATGTCTGATAGCCAGAGCCCTCACTGTCTCTGACCATCTCCAATCCTCGGAGGCCTCACCGTCTCCGATACCCGGAGCCCTCGCAGTGTCTCTGATTCCCGGAGATCACACTGTCTCCGATACCTGGAATGCTCACTATCCCTCATACCCAGCGCCCTCACTGTCTCTCACCATCTCCAATCCTCAGACCCCTCATCGTCTCCGATTCCCAGAGCCCTCATAGTGTCTCTGATTCCCAGAGATCCCACTGCCTCTGATAACTGGAATGCTCACTATCTCTAATACGTGGAGATCTCATTCCCTTCGGTACCAAGAGCCCTCACTATCTCTGATACTTGGAGGCCTCACTTGACTCCTGGGGCTCACACTGCCTGCCATTCCAGGACCTCCCAACTCTCTCCAATACCTGGAGCCCTCACTGTCTTGATACCCGGAGCACTTATTGTTTCTGATACTTCAGCTCTTCCTTTCAACAAACCCAGAGCCCCCAATATCATTGAAACCAGGTGGCCTCACTGACTCTGATACCCAGACCCCTCACTTGATACCCACAGCTTGCACTGTCTCTGCTTCCCGGAGCTCCGACCGTCTCCGACACCCGGAGACCTCACCGTCTCCGACACCTGGAGCCCTCTCCATCTCTGACCCCCGGAGCCCTCACTGTCTCTGACACCTGGAGCCCTCTCCATCTCTGACCCCTGGATCCCTCACCATCTCCCATACCCAGAGACTTCATCATCTCCCATACCCAGAGCACTCACCATCTCACATACCTGGAACCATCACTGTCTACCATACCCAGCGCCCTCACCATCTCCCATACGCAGAGCCTTCAACATCTCCTATATCCAGAGCCCTCAAAGTCTCCCATACCCGGAGCCCTCACCGTATCCGAACCCCAGAGCCCTCACTGTCTCCTATACCCAGAGCCCTTACTGTCCCCCATACCAGGAGCCCTCACCATCTCCGATCCCCGTAGCCCACACTTTCTCCCATAACCACAGCCCTCACCATCTCCCATATGCAGAGCCCTCACCATCTCCTATATCCGGAGTTCTCAAAGTCTCCCATACCCAGCGCCCTCACTGTCTCCCACACCCGGAGCCCTCACCATCTCCGATCCCCGGAGACCTCACTGTCTCCCATACCCGGAGCCCTCACCATCTCCAATACCCGGAGCACTCACTGTCTCTATTCCCCAGAGCCCTCACCATCTCTGATCCCCGGAGCCCTCAACATCTCCGATCCCTGGAGACCTCACCGTCCCCCATACCCCGAGAACTCACCGTCTCCTATACCCAGTGCCCTCATCATCTTCGATCCCCGGAGCCCTCACCGTCTCCCACACCCGGAGCCCTCGCAGTGTCTCTGATTCCCAGAGCTCCCACTGCCTCTCACCATCTCCCATACGCGGAGCCCTCACCGTCTCCGATACCAGGAGCCCTCACCATCTCCCATAACCGGAGCCCTCACAGTCTACCATACCCGGAGCCCTCACCGTCTCCCATACCCAGAGCACTCACCGTCTCCCATATCCAGAGCACTCACCATCTCCCATACCAAGAGCACTCACCGTATCCCACACCCGGAGCCCTCATTGTCTCCCATACCCGTATCCCTCGCCATCACCGGTCCCCGTAGCCCTTACTGTCTCCCATACCCGGATGTCTCACACTCTCCCATAACCGGAGCCCTCCCCGTCTCCCATACCCGGAGCCCTCACTGTCTCCCACACCCAGAGCCCTCATGGTCTCCCATTCCCAGAGCACTCACCGTCTCCCACACCCAGAGCCCTCATGGTCTCCCATTCCCAGAGCACTCACCGTCTCCCATACCTGGAGTTCTCACTGTCTCCCATACACGGAGCCCACATTGTCCCCGATACCTGGATTCCTCACAGTTTCTGTTACCCAGAACCCTCTCACTGTCTCTGATTCCCAGAGCTCCCGTTGCCTCCGATACATGGAGCCATCACTATCTCGATAACCTAGCCTTTAGCATCTCCCAAACGCAAAGCCCTCAATGGCTTTGCAACCACGATACCTCACCATCTCCAATAAACAGAAAACTCAATCTCTCTGATACACAGAGGACTCACCATCTATGATAAATGAAGCCCCTGCCCTCTCCGATTCCTGGAACCATCACTCTCCGATACCCGGAACCCTCACCATCTATGACCCCCGGAGCACACACCATATCCGACACCCGGAGCCCTCAACATTTCCGATCCCCGGAGCCCTCACCGTCTCCCATACCCAGAGGCCTCATTGTCTCCCATACCCAGAGCCCTCACCATCTCCCATACCCAGAGGACTCACCGTCTCCCATACCCAGAGCCCTCACCGTCTCCCATATCCAGAGTCCTCACCATCTCCCATACCCAGAGCGCTCACCATCTCCCATACCCAGAGACCTCACCATCTCTGATCCCCGGAGTACTCATCGTCTCTGATCCCCAGAACCCTCACCGTCTCCCATACCCGGAGCCCTCACCGTCTCCCATCCCCAGAGGCCTCACCATCTCCCATACCGGGAGATCTCACCGTCTCCCATACCCAGAGCCCTCACCATCTCCGATCCCCGGACCCCTCACCCTCTCCAAGAACCGGAGCCCTCAATGGCTTTGCAACCAGGATACCTCACCATCTCCAATAAAGAGAAAACTCAATCTCTCTGATACACAGACGACTCACCATCTATGATAAATGAAGCCCCTGTCCTCTCCGATTCCCAGAACCATCACTCTCTCCGATACCCGGAACCCTCACCGTCTATGACCCCCGGAGCCCACACCGTATCCGACACCCGGAGCCCGCACCATCTCCGACACCCAGAGCCCTCAACGTTTCCGATCCCCGGAGCCCTCGCTGTCTCCCATACCCAGAGCCCTCACCATCTCCCATACCCAGAGCCCTCACCATCTCCCATACCCAGAGACCTCACCATCTTCCATACCCAGAGACCTCACCGTCTCTGATCCCCGGAGTACTCACCGTCTCTGATCCCCGGAGTACTCACCGTCTCTGATCCCCGGAGTGCTCACCGTCTCAGATCCCCAGAACCCTCACCGTCTCCCATACCCGGAGTCCTCAGCGTCTCCCATACCCAGAGCCCTCACCATCTCCCATACCCAGAGCCCTCACCATCTCCCATACCCAGAGACCTCACCATCTTCCATACCCAGAGACCTCACCGTCTCTGATCCCCGGAGTACTCACCGTCTCTGATCCCCGGAGTACTCACCGTCTCTGATCCCCGGAGTGCTCACCGTCTCTGATCCCCAGAACCCTCACCGTCTCCCATACCCGGAGTCCTCAGCGTCTCCCATACCCAGAGCCCTCACCGTCTCCCATACCCGGAGCCCTCACCGTCTCCCATACTCGGAGCCCTCACCGTTTCCTATAACCTGAGACATCACTTGAACCTCAGAGATCTCACCGACTCCCATACCTGGAGCCCTCACCATCTCCTATACACATATCAATCACCATCTCCCATACCCAGAGCAATCACTCGATCCCTGGTGCCCTCACCGTTTCCCATACCCGGAGCCCTCACTGTCCCCCATACCCGGAGCCCTCACTGTCATCCATACCCAGAGCCTTCACCGTCTCCAATACCTTGGGCAGTCACCGTCTCCGATACCCTGAGAAATCACCATCTCTGACACCCGGAGCCCTCACCGTCTCCGATACTTGGAGCCCTCACTGTCTCCGATTCCTGGAGATCCCACTCCTTCTAATGAACTGTGACCTCACCGTCTCTGCCACATGGAGCTGTCACTCTATTTGATACTCGGAACCCTCACTGTCTCGATATCATAGCGAAACACAGAAACCTCATTGTCCTCGATGCTGTCACTGTCTCTGAAAAACAGAATCCTCACAGTCTCTGGTATCCATAGCGCTCACCATTTACAATACCTGGAGCTCTTGTTGCCCCTTATTCACAAAGCGATCACTCAATATCACGAACCCTCACTCAATGCCTGCAGCTCCCACTGTCTCTGACAAACAGATCACTCACTGTAACCAATAACCATATCCCTCACCATCTCCCATACCCAGAGCCATCATCTGATTCCCAGAACCATCACAATCATACATACCCATATCCCTCATCATCTCCAAAACCCAGAGCACACACTCGACACCCGGAGCCCTCACCGTCTCCAATCTCCGGAGCCCACACTGTCTCCCATACCCGGAGCCCTCACCGTCTCCCATAACCGGAGCCCTCACTGTCTCTCATACCCAGTGCCATCACTCTATCTCTGGAGCCCTCTCCGACTCCCGTACCCGGAAAACTCACCGTCTCCCATGCCCGAAGCCCTCACTGTCTCACATACGCGGAGCCCTCACCGTCTCCGAAGCGCGGAGCACTCACCATCTCCGATCCCCGGAGCCCTCACCGTCTCCCATACCCGGAGCCCTCACCGTCTCCCATACCTGGAGCCCTCACCGTCTCTGACACATGGCGCCCTCACCGTCTCTGACACATGTCGCCCTCACCGTCTCCGATTCCTGGAGATCCCACTCGTTCTGATGCACTGTGACCTCACCGTCTCTGCCACATGGAGCTCTCACTCTATCTGATACTCGGAACGCTCATTGTCTCGATACCACAGCTATTAATATCTCCCAAACACAGAACCCTCATTGTCCTCGATACTAGGTGCTGTCACTGAGTCCGAAATACAGAGCCCTCACCGTCTCCGGTATACATAGCCCTCACTGTTTCCAATACCTGGAGCCCTTGTTGCCCCTTATTCCCAAAGCCATCATCAATATCATGAACCCTCACTCAATGCCTGCAGCTCCGACTGTCTCTGACAAACAGATCATTCACTGTAACCAATTACCGTATCCCTCACCATCTCCAAAACCCGGAGCCCACACTCGACATCTGGATCCCTCACCGTCTCCGATCCCCGGAGCCCTCACCGCCGGCGTTACCCGGAGCCCTCCCGGCTCCCAGTCCTGGAGCACTCACCGTCTCCAATACCCATGTCCCTAACCATCTCCAAAGCCCAGAGCCCACACACGACACCCGGAGCCCTCACAGTGTCCGATCCCCGGAGCCCTCACCGTCTCCCATACCCGGAGCCCTAACCGTCTCCCATAACTGGAGCCCTTACGGTCTCCCATACCCGGAGCCCTCACCATCTCTCATACCCAAAGTCATCACTTGATCCCCGGTGCCCTCACCGATGCTCATACCTGGAGCCCGCACCATCTACCATACTTGGAGCCCTTCATGTCTTCCATACCCAGAGACCTCACTGTCTCCGATACCCGGAGCACTCACCATCTCTCATACCCGGAGCCCTCACCGTCTCCCATACCCGGAGCACTCACCGTCTCCCATACCAGGAGCCCTCACCGTCTCCCATACCCAGAGCACTCACCATCTCCCATAACCGGAGCCCTCACCGTCTCTGATACTTGGAGCCCTCACTGTCTCCGATTCCTGGAGATCCCACTCTTTCTAATCCACTGTGACCTCACCGTCTCTGCCACATGGAGCTCTCACTCTATCTGATACTCTGAACCCTCACTGTCTCGATATCATAGCCCTTACTATCTCCCAAACACAGAACACTCATTGTCCTTGATACTAGATGCTGTCACTGTCTCCGGAAAACAGAGCCCTCACCGTCTCTGGAATCCATAGCCCTCACTTTTTCAAATACCTGGAGCCCTTGTTGCCCCTTATTCCCAAAGCCATCACTCAATATCATGAACCCTCACTCAATGCCTGCAGATCCCACTGTCTCTGACAAACAGATCACTCACTGTAACCAATAACCGTATCCTTCACCGTCTCCCATACCCAGAGCCATCACTTGATCCCCAGAGCCATCACAATCTTACATACCCATATCCCTCATCATCTCCAAAACCCAGAGCACACAATCGACACCAGGAGCCCTCACCGTCTCCAATCTCCGGAGCCCTCACAGTCTCCCATACCCGGAGCCCTCACCATCTCCCATAACCGGAGCCCTCACTGTCTCGCATACCCAGAGCCATCACTCGATCTCTTGAGCCCTCACCGACTCACTTACCCGAATACCTCACCGTCTCCCATGCTCGAAGCCCTCACTGTCTCACATACCCGGAGCCCTCACCGTCTCCGAAAAGCGGAGCACTCACCATCTTCGATCCCCGGAGACCTCACCTTCTCCCATACCCGGAGCCCTCACCGTCTCTGAAACCCGGAACCCTCACTGTCTCTGACACGCAGAGCCCTCACTGTCTCCGATTCCTGGAGATCCCACTCTTTCTGATGCACTGTGACCTCACCGTCTCTGCCACATGGAGCTCTCACTCTATCTGATACTTGGAACCCTCAATGTCTCGATACCATAGCCCTTACTATCTCCCAAAGACAGAACCCTCATTTTCCTCGATACTAGGTGCTGTCACTGTGTCCAAAAAACAGAGCCCTCACCGTCTCCGGTATCCATAGCCCTCACTTTTTCCAATACCTGGAGCCCTTGTTGCCCCTTATTCCCAAAGCCATCACTCAATGTCATGAACCCTCACTCAATGCCTGCAGCTCCCACTGTCTCTGACAAACAGATCTTTCAACGTAACCAATAACCATATCCCTCACCATCTCCAAAACCCAGAGCCATCACTCGACACCCGGATCCCTCACCGTCTCCGATCCCCAGAGCGCTCACCGCCGCCGTTACCCGGAGCCCTCCCGGCTCCCAGACCCAGAGCACTCATCGTCTCCCATACCCATATCCCTAATCATCTCCAAAGCCCAGAGCCCACACACAACACCCGGAGCCCTCACAGTCTCCGATCCCCGGAGCCCTCACCGCCGCCATTACCCGGAGCCCTCCCGGCTCCCAGACCTGGAGCACTCACCGTCTCCCATACCCATATAGCTAACCATCTCCAAAGCCCAGAGCCCACAAATGAAACCAGGAGCCCTCACAGTCTCCGATCCCCGGAGCCCTCACCGTCTCCCATATCCGGAGACCTCACCGTCTCACATACCCGGAGCCCTAACCATCTCTCATACCCAGAGCCATCACTTGATCCCCGGAGCAATCACCGACTCCCATACCTGGAGCCCGCACTGTCTACCATACCTGGAGCCCTCCCTGTCTTCCATACCCAGAGACCTCACTGTCTCCGATAACCGGAGGACTCACTGTCTCCGATCCCAGGAGCCCTCACCGTCTCCGATTATCGGAGCACTCAACGTCTCCGATGCCCTGAGCCCTCACCGTCTCCCATACCCAGAGCCCTCACTGTCTCCCATACCAGGAGACCTCACCGGCTCCCATATCCAGAGCCCTCTCCATCTCTGGTCCCAATAGCCCTCACTGTCTCCCATACAGGGAGCCCACATTGTCCTTGATACCTGGATTCCTCACTGTCTCTGTTACCCAGAGCCCTCACGTCGTTTCTGATTCCCGGAGCTCCCACTGTCTCCGATACCCGAAATGCTCACTATCCCTGATACCCAGAGCCCTCACTTTCTATCACCATCTCCAATCCTCGAAGCCCTCACCGTCTCTGAAACCCAGAGCCCTCACCGTCTCTGAAACCCAAAGGCATCACCGTCTCTGAAACCCAGAGCCCTCATTGTCTCTCACCATCTCCGATACCCGGAGCCCTCGCAGAGTCTCTGATTCCCGGAGATCCCACTGTATCCAATACCTGGAATGCTCACTATCCCTGATACCCAGTGCCCTCACTGTCTCTCACCATCTCCAATCCTCGGAGCACTCACCATCTCCGATTCCCAGAGACCTCATAGTGTCTCTGATTCCTGGAGATCACACTGTCTCCGATACCTGGAATGCTCACTATCTCTAATACGCGGAGATCTTATTCCCTTCCGTACCCAGAGCCCTCAATATCTCCAATACTTGGAGCGCTCACTTGACACCTGGAGTTCACACGGCCTGTGATTCCAGGACATCCCAACTCTCTCTGATACCTGGAGACCTCACTGCCCTGATACCCGGAGCTCTCATTGTTTCCGATACTGTAGCTCTTCCTTTCAACAAACCCAGAGCCCCCAATATCTTTGAAACCAGGTGGCCTCACCATCTCTGACAAAAGTAGCCCTTGCCCTCTACGATACACAGAACCCTCATGCTCTTCGATATCCGGAACCCTCACCCTCTCCGTCTCTGATACTCGGGTCCCTCACTGTCTCCGAAACCCGGAGCCCTCTCCGTCTGTGACACCCAGAGCCCTCACCATTACTGATCCCTGGGGCCCTGAGCGTCTCCAACACCCAGAGCCCTCACTATCTCTGATCCCCAGAGCCATCTCCGTCTCTGACAATCAGAGCCTTCACCGTCTCCTATTACCTCACTGAATACTCAGAGCTCACAACTTCCCTTTTTCCTGGAGCTCCCACTTTCTCTGCCACACGGAGCCGTCACCATCTCTGATCCCCGGAGCACTCACCGTCTCTGACACCCAGAGCCCTCACGGTCTCCGACACGTGTCGACCTCACCATCTCCAATTCCTGGAGATCCCACTCTTCCTGATGCACTGTGAGCTCACCGTCTCTGCCACATGGAGCTCTCACTCTATCTGATACTCGGAACCGTCAATGTCTCGATACCATAGCCCTTACTATCTCACCAACATAGAACCCTCATTGTCCTCGATACTAGGCGCTGTCACTGCATCTGACAAATAGAGCCCTCACAGTCTCCGGTATACATAGCCCTCACTTTTTGCAATATCTGTAGCCCTTGTTGCCCCTTATTCCCAAAGCGATCACTCAATATCATGAACCCTCACTCAATGCCTGCAGCTCCCACTGTCTCTGACAAACAGATCATTCACCGTAACCAATAACCCTATCCCTCACCATCTCCAAAACCCAGAGCCCACACTCGACACCCGGATCCCTCACCATCTCCGATCCCCAGAGTCCTCACCGTCTCCCATAACCGGAGACCTCACCATCTCCGATCCCCTGAGCCCTCGCCCTTTCCCATAAATGAAGCCCTCACCGTCTCCCACACCCTGAGCCATCACTCGATCCTCAGAGACCTCACCTACCCGGAACCCTCAGCGTCTCCCATACCCAGAGCCCTCACCGTCTCCCATACCCGGAGCCCTCACCGTCTCCCATACTCGGAGCCCTCACCGTCTCCCATACTCGGAGCCCTCACTATTTCCTATACCCTGAGACATCACTCGAACCTCGGAGATCTCACCGACTCCCATACCTGGAGCCCTCACCATCTCCTATACACATATCAATCACCATCTCCCATACCCAGAGCAATCACTCGATCCCTGGCGCCCTCACCGTTTCCCATACCCGGAGCCCTCACTGTCCCCCATACCTGGAGCCCTCACTGTCATTCATACCCGGAGCCTTCACCGTCTCCAATACCTTGGACAGTCACCGTCTCCGATACCCTGAGAAATCACCATCTCTGACACCCGGAGCCCTCACCATCTCCGATACTTGGAGCCCTCACTGTCTCCGATTCCTGGAGATCCCACTCCTTCTAATGAACTGTGACCTCACCGTCTCTGCCACATGGAGCTGTCACTCTATTTGATACTCGGAACCCTCACTGTCTCGATATCATAGCGAAACACAGAAACCTCATTGTCCTCGATGCTGTCACTGTCTCCGAAAAACAGAGCCCTCACAGTCTCTGGTATCCATAGTGCTCACCATTTACAATACCTGGAGCTCTTGTTGCCCCTTATTCACAAAGCGATCACTCAATATCACGAACCCTCACTCAATGCCTGCAGCTCCCACTGTCTCTGACAAACAGATCACTCACTGTAACCAATAACCATATCCCTCACCGTCTCCCATACCCAGAGCCATCATCTGATCCCCAGAACCATCACAATCATACATACCCATATCCCTCATCATCTCCAAAACCCAGAGCACACACTCGACACCCGGAGCCCTCACCGTCTCCAATCTCCGGAGCCCACACTGTCTCCCATACCCGGAGCCCTCACCGTCTCCCATAACCGGAGCCCTCACTGTCTCTCATACCCAGTGCCATCACTCTATCTCTGGAACCCTCTCCGACTCCCATACCCAGAAAACTCACCGTCTCCCATGCCCGAAGCCCTCACTGTCTCACATACCCGGAGCCCTCACCGTCTCCGAAGCGCGGAGCACTCACCATCTCCGATCCCCGGAGCCCTCACCGTCTCCTATACCCGGAGCCCTCACCGTCTCCCATACCCGGAGCCCTCACCGTCTCTGACACATGGCGCCCTCACCGTCTCCGATTCCTGGAGATCCCACTCGTTCTGATGCACTGTGACCTCACCGTCTCTGCCACATGGAGATCTCACTCTATCTGATACTCGGAACGCTCATTGTCTCGATACCACAGCTATTAATATCTCCCAAACACAGAACCCTCATTGTCCTCGATACTAGGTGCTGTCACTGTGTCCGAAATACAGAGCCCTCACCGTCTCCGGGATACATAGCCCTCACTGTTTCTAATACCTGGAGCCCTTGTTGCCCCTTATTCCCAAAGCCATCATCAATATCATGAACCCTCACTCAATGCCTGCAGCTCCTACTGTCTCTGACAAACAGATCATTCACTGTAACCAATTACCGTATCCCTCACCATCTCCAAAACCCGGAGCCCACACTCGACATCTGGATCCCTCACCGTCTCCGATCCCCGGAGCCCTCACCGCCGGCGTTACCCGGAGCCCTCCCGGCTCCCAGTCCTGGAGCACTCACCGTCTCCAATACCCATGTCCCTAACCATCTCCAAAGCCCAGAGCCCACACACGACACCCGGAGCCCTCACAGTGTCCGATCCCCGGAGCCCTCACCGTCTCCCATACCTGGAGCCCTAACCGTCTCCCATAACTGGAGCCCTTACCGTCTCCCATACCCGGAGCCCTCACCATCTCTCATACCCAAAGTCATCACTTGATCCCCGGTGCCCTCACCGATGCTCATATCTGGAGCCCGCACCATCTACCATACCTGGAGCCCTTCATGTCTTCCATACCCAGAGACCTCACTGTCTCCGATACCCGGAGCACTCACCATCTCTCATACCCGGAGCCCTCACCGTCTCCCATACCAGGAGCCCTCACCGTCTCCCATACCAGGAGCCCTCACCGTCTCCCATACCCAGAGCACTCACCGTCTCCCATAACTGGAGCCCTCACCGTCTCCCATAACCGTATCCCTCGCCATCTCCGGTCCCCATAGCCCTCACTGTCTCCCATACATGGAGCACATATTGTCCGCGATACCTGGATTCCTCACTGTCTCTGTTACCCTGAGCCCTCACATTGTCTCTAATTCCCAGAGCTCCCACTGTCTCCGATACATGGAGCCATCACTATCTCGATACCATAGCCTTTAGCATCTCCCAAACCTAAAGCCCTTAATGTCTTCGGAACCAGGCGCCCTCACTGTCTCTGAAACACAGAACCCTCACTGTCTCTCACCATCTCCGATACCCGGAGCCCTCTCAGAGACTCTGATTCCCAGAGATCCCAATGTCTCCGATACCTGGAATGCTCACTATCTCTGATGCCCGGAGCCCTCACTTTCTATCACCATCTCCAATCCTCGGAGCCCTCACCGTCTCCGATACCCGGAGCCCTCGCAGTGTCTCTGATTCCCGGAGATCCCACAGTCTCCAATACTTGGAATGCTCATTATCCCTGATACCCAGAGCCCTCACTGTCTCTCATCATCTGCAATCCTTGGAGCCCTCAGCGTCTCCAATTCCCAGAGCCCTCACAGTGTCTCTGATTCCCAGAGATTCCTCTGTCTCCAATACCTGGAATGCTCTCTATCTCTAATACGCGGAGATCTCATACTCTTCCATACGCAGAGCCCTCACTTTCTCCAATACTTGGAGCCCTCACTTGACACCTGGAGCTCACATGGCCTGCGATTCCAGGACCTCCCAACTGTCTCTGATACCTGGAGCCCTCACTGCCCTGATACCCGGAGCACTTACTGTTTCCGATACTGTAGCTCTTCGCTTCAACAAACCCTGAGCCCCAATATCTTTGAAACCAGGTGGCCTCACTATTTCTGATAAAAGAAGCCCTTGCCCTCTTCGATACCCGGAACCCTCATTCTCTCCGATACCCGGAACCCTCGCCGTCTCTGATACCCGGAGCCCTCATCATCTCTGACACCCGGGGCTCTCACCCTCTCTGACACCCAGATCCCTCTCCGTTTCTGACACATGGAGCCCTCACCGTCTCTGACACCCACATCCCTCTCTGTGTCTGATCCCCGGAGCGCTCTCCGTCTCTGACATGTGGAGCCCTCACTGTCTCTGACACCCGGAGTCCTCACCGTCTCTGACACCCGGAGCCCTCACCGTCTCCGAAACCCGGAGCCCTCAGCGTCTCTGACACCCAGAGGCCTCACCATCACTTACACCCGGAGCCCTCACGGACTCTGACACACGGACCCCTCACCGTCTCTGATCCCCGGGGCCCTCACCGTCTCCGAAACCCGGAGCCTTCAGCCTCTCTGACACCCGGAGCCCTCACCGTCACTTACACCCGGAGACCTCACGGACTCTGACACCCGGAGCACTCACCGTCTCTGACAACCGGAGCCCTCACCGTCTCCTATACCCTCACTCAATATCCAGAGCTCGCAACTTCCCTTTTTCCCGGAGCTCCCACTTTCTCCGCCACATGGAGCGCTCAAAATCTCTGATCCCTGGAGCCCTCTACGTCTCTGAAACCCGGAGCCCTCACCGGCTATGACACCCGGAGCCCTCACCGTCTCTTACACCCGGAGTCCTTACCGTCTCCGACACCTGGAGATCCCACTCTTTATGATGCACTGTGACCTCACCGTCTCTGCCACATGGAGCTCTCACTCTATCTGATACTCGGAACCCTCATTGTCTCTATACCATAGCACTTATTATCTCCCAAACACAGAACCCTCATTGTCCTGGATACTAGATGCTGTCACTGTGCCGAAAAACAGAGCCCTCGCAGTCTCCGGTATCCATAGACCTCACTTTTTTCCAATACCTGGAGCACTTGATGCCCCTTATTCCGAAAGCCATCACTCAATATCATGAACCCTCACTCAATGCTTGCAGATCCCATTGTCTCTGACAAACAGATCATTCACCGTAACCAATAACCGTATCCCTCACCATCTCCAAAACCCAGAGCCCACACTCGACACCCGGATCCCTCACCGTCTCCGATCCCTGGAGCCCTCACCGGCGCTGACACCTGGAGCCCTCACCGTCTCCATTCCCCGGGGCCCTCACCGTCTCCGAAACCCGGAGCTCTCAGCGTCTCTGACACCCAGAGCCCTCACTGTCTCTGATACCCGGAGCCCTTACCATCTCTGATCCTCAGAGCCCTCACCGTCTCCAATTCCTGGAGATCCCACTCTTTCTGATGCACTGTGACCTCACCGTCTCTGCCACATGGAGCTCTCACTCTATCTGATACTCCGAACCCTCAATGTCTCGATACCATAGCCCTTACTATCTCCCAAATACAGAACCCTCATTGTCCTCGATACTAGGTGCTGTCACTGTCTCCGAAAAACAGAACCCTCACCGTCTCCGGTACCCATAGCGCTCACCGTTTCCAATACCTGGAGCCCTTGTTGCCCCTTATTCCCAAAGCCATCACTCAATGTCATGAACCCTCACTCAATGCCTGCAGCTCCGATTGTCTCTGACAAACCGATCACTCACTGTAACCAATAACCATATCCCTCACCATCTCTAAAACCCTGAGCCATCACTTGATACCCGGAGCCCTCACTGTCTCCAATTCCCGGAGCCCTCACGGCCGCCGATACCCGGAGCCCTCCTGGCTCCTAGACATGGAGCACTCACCGTCTCCGATACCCATATCCCTCACCTTCTCCAAAACCCAGAGAACGCACTCGACACACTGAGCCCTCACCGTCTCCAATCCCCGGAGCCCTCACCATCTCCCATAACTGGAGCTCTTACCGTCTCCCATATCCGGACACTTCACCGTCTCCCATTCCCGGAGACCTCACCGTCTCCCAGAACCGGAGCCCTTACCGACTCCCATACCCGGAGCACTCACCGTCTCCCATGCACAAAGACCTCACTGTCTCCCATACCCAGATACCTCACTGTCTCCGATACCCGGAGCCCTCACCGTCTCCCATACACAGAGCCTTCACCATCTCCCATACCCGGAGCCTTCACTGTCCCCCACACCCAGAGTCCTCACCGTCTCCTATACCGGGAGCCCTCACAATCTCCCATACACAGAGCACTCACCGTTTCCCATACCCGGAGCCCTCACCATCTCCCATATCCAAAGCACTCACCGTATCCCATACCCATATCGCTAACCATCTCCAAAGCCCAGGGCCCACAAACAACACCCGGTGCCCTCACAGTATCTGATCCCCGGAGCCCTCACCATCTCACATCTCCGGAGCCCTCACCGTCACCCTTATACGGAGCAATAACCGTCTCCCATAACCGGAGCCCTTACGGTCTCCCATACCCGGAGCCCTCACAGTCTCTCATACCCAGAGCCATCACTTGATCCCCGGAGCCCTCACCGACTCCCATGCCCGGAGCCCTCCCTGTCTTCCATACCCAGAGACCTCACCGTCTCCCATACATGAAGCTCTCACATTCTCCCACACCCAGAGCCCTCACGGTCTCCCATACTTGGAGTCTGCACCGTCTCCCATGTCCAGAGCCCTCAGCGTCTTCCATACCCAGAGCACTCACCGTCTCCCATACCTGGAGCCCTCACCGTCTCCCATACCCAGAGCACTCATCGACTCCCATACCCGTATCCCTCGCCATCTCCGGTCCCAAAAGCCCTCACTGTCTCCCATACAGAGAGCCCACATTGTCCCCGATACCTGGATTCCTCACTGTCTCTGTTACCCAGAGCCCTCACATCGTCTCTGATTCCCAGAGCTCCGGTTGCCTCTGATACATGGAGCCATCACTATCTCGCTACCATAGCCTTTAGCATCTCCCAAACCCAAAGCCCTTAATGTCTTTGGAACCAGGCGCCCTCACTGTCTCTGAAACACAGAGCCCTCACTGTCTCTCACCGTCTCTGATACCCGGAGCCCTCACAGAGTCTCTGATTCCCAGAGCTCCCACTGTCTCTCACTGTCTCCGATACGCGGAGCCCTCTCAGAGACTCTGATTCCCAGATCTCCCACTGTCTCCGATACCTGGAATGCTCACTATCTCTGATACCCAGAGCCCTCACTGTCTCTCACCATCTCCAATCCTCGGAGCCCTCACCGTCTCTGAAACCCGGAGCCCTCACTGTCTCTGAAACCTGAAGGCTGCACTGTCTCTGAAACCCAGAGCCCTCATTTTCTCTCACCGTCTCCCATACCCGGAGCCCTCGCAGAGTCCCTGATTCCCGTAGATCCCATTGTCTCCAATACCTGGAATGCTCACTATCTCTGATACACACAGACCTCACTGACTCTCACCATCTCCAATGCTCGGAGCCCTCACCGTCTCCGATTCCCAGAGCCCTCACAGAGTCTCTGATTCCCGGAGATCCCTCTGTCTCCAATACCTGGAATGCTCTCTATCTCTAATACGTGGAGATCTCATTCCCTTCCATACCCAGAGCCCTCACTATCTCCAATACTTGGAGCCCTCAATTGACACCTGGAGCTCACACTGCCTGCGATTCCAGGACCTCCCAACTGTCTCCGATACCTGGAGCCCTCAATGCCCTGATACCCGGAGCCCTCACTGTTTCCGATACTGTAGCTCTTCCTTTCAACAAACCCAGAGCCCCAATATCTTTGAAACCAGGTGGCCTCACTGTCTCTGATAAAAGAAGACCTTGCCTTCTACGATACACAGAACCCTCAACCTCTTCGATACCTGGAGCCCTCACCATCTCCGATACCCGGAGCCCTCGCCGTCTCTGATATTCGGGGCCCTCAATGTATCCGAAACCCGGAGCCTTCACCCTCTCTGACACCCAGAGCCCTCACCATCACCGACACCCGGAGCCCTCACCTTCTCTGATCCCGGAGCCCTCACCGTCTCCAATTCCTGATGATCCCACTCTTTCTGATGCACTGTGACCTCACCGTCTCTGCCACATGGAGCTCTCACTCTATTTGATACTCGGAACCCTCAATGTCTTGATAACATAGCCCTTACTACCTCCCAAACACACAACCCTCATTGTCCTCGATACTAGGTGCTGTCACTGTGTCCGAAATACAGAGCCCTCACAGTCTCCAGTACCCATAGCGCTCACCGTTTCCAATACCTGGAGCCCTTGTTGCCCCTTATTCCCAAAGCCATCACTCAATATCATGAACCCTCACTCAATGCCTGCAGCTCCCACTGTCTCTGACAAACAGATCATTCACTGTAACCAATAACCGTATTCCTCACCATCTCCAAAACCCAGAGCCCACACTCGACACCCGGATCCCTCACCGTCTCCGATCCCCGGAGACCTCACCACCGCCGATAACCGGAGGCCTCCCGGCTCCCAGACCCGGAGAACTCACCATCTCCCATACCCATGTCCTTAACCATCTCCAAAGCCCAGAGCCCACACACAACACCCGGAGCCCTCACAGTATCCGATCCCTGGAGGCCTCAACATCTCCCATCCCCGGAGGCCTCACCGTCTCCCATAACCGGAGCCCTAACCATCTCCCATAACCGGAGACCTTATGGTCTCCCATACCCAGAGCTCTCACTGTCTCTCTTACCCAGAGCCATCACTTGATCCCCGGAGCCCTCAACGACTCCCATGCCTGAAGCCAGCACCGTCTACCATATCTGGAGCCCTCCCTGTCTTCAATACCCAGAGACCTCACTGTCTCCGATACCCGGAGCACTCACCGTCTCCCATACTCACAGCCCTCACCGTCTCCGATCCCCTGAGCCCTCACCGTCTCCCATACCCGGAGCCCTCATCATTTCCGATGCCCGGAGCCCTCACCGTCTCCCATACCCGGAGCCCTCACTCTCTCCCATAACCGGAGCCCTCACCGTGTCCCACACCCAGAGCCCTCACCGTCTCCCATATGCGGAGCCCTCACTTTCTCCCACACCCAGAGCCTTCACCGTCTCCAACACCGGGAGACCTCACCATCTCCCATACCCAGAGCACTGACCGTAACCCATACCCGGAGCCCTCATTTTCTCCCATACCCATATCCCTCGCCATCACTGGTCCCCGTAGCTCTCACTGTCACCCATAACTGGAGCCCTCACCGTGTCCCATACACGGACGCCTCACCGTCTCCCTTACCCGGAGCCCTCACCGTCTCCCACACCCAGAGCCCTCAGGGTGTCCAATACCCAGAGCCCATCACTGTCTCCCATTTCCAGAGCCCTCAGCGTCTTCCGTACCCAGAGCACTCACCATCTCCCATACCCAGAGCACTCACGGTCTCCCATACCCGTATCCCTCGCATTCTCCGGTCCCAATAGCCCTCACTGTCTCCCATACAGGGAGCCCAGATTGTCCGCGATACCTGGATTCCTCACTGTCTCTGTTACCCAGAGCCCTCACATCGTCTCTGATTCCCAGAGCTCCGGTTGCCTCCGATACATGGAGCCATCACTATCTCGCTACCATAGCCTTTAGCATCTCCCAAACCCAAAGCCCTTAATGTCTTTGGAACCAGGCGCCCTCACTGTCTCTGAAACACAGAACCCTCACTGTCGCTCACCGTCTCTGATACCCGGAGCCCTCGCAGAGTCTCTGATTCCCACAGCTCCTACTGTCTCCGATACCTGGAATGCTCACTATCTCTGATGCCCGGAGCCCTCACTTTCTATCACCATCTCCAATCCTTGGAGCCCTCACCATCTCTGAAACCCGAAGGCCTCACTGTCTCTGAAACCCAGAGCCCTCATTTTCTCTCACCGTCTCCGATACCCGGAGCCCTCGCAGAGTCCCTGATTCCCGTAGATCCCACTGTCTCCAATACCTAGAATGCTCACTATCTCTGATACCCAGAGCCCTCACTGTCTCTCATCATCTGCAATCCTCGGAGCCCTCACCGTCTCCAATTCCCAGACCCCTCACAGAATCTGTGATTCCTGGAGATCCCACTGTTTCCAATACCTGGAATGCTCATTATCTCTAATACACAGAGATCTCATTCCCTTCCATACCCAGAGCCCTCACTATTTCCAATACTTGGAGCCCTCAATTGACACCTGGAGCTCACACTGCCTGCGATTCCAGGACCTCCCAACTGTCTCCGATACCTGGAGCCCTCACTGCCCTGATACCCGGAGCACTCACTGTTTCCGATACTATAGCTCTTCCTTTCAACAAACCCAGAGCCCCAATATCTTTGAAACCAGGTGGCCTCACTTTTTCTGATAAAAGAAGCCCTTGGCCTCTACGATACACAGAACTCTCACCCTCTCCGATACCTGGAGCCCTCAGCCTCTCTGATTCCCAGAGCCTTCGCCGTCTCTGATAAACTGGGCCCTCACTGTATCCGACCCCCGGAGACCTCATCGTCACCGACACCCGGAGCCCTCATCGTCTGACACCCGCAGCCCTCACCGTCACTTACACCCAGAGCCCTCACCATCTCTGACACCCGGAGCACTCACCATCTCAGATCCCTGGAGCCTTCCCTGTCTCCGACACCTGGAGATCCCACTCTTTCTGATGCACTGTGACCTCACCGTCTCTGCCACATGTAGCTCTCACTCTCTCTGATACTCGGAACCCTCAATGTCTCGATTCCATAGCCCTTACTATCTCCCAAACACACAACCCTCATTGTCCTCGATACTAGGCGCTGTCACTGTCTCTGAAAAACAGAGCCCTCACAGTCTCTAGTATCCATAGCGCTCACCGTTTCCAACACATGGAGCCCTTGTTGCCCCTTATTCCAAAGCCATCACTCAATATCATGAACCCTCACTCAATGCCTGCAGCTCCGACTGTCTCTGACAAACCGATCACTAACTGTAACCAATAAACATATCCCTCACCGTCTCTAAAACCCAGAGCCCACACTCGACACCCGGAGCCCTCACTGTCTCCGATTCCCGGAGCCCTCACCGCCGCCATACCCAGAGCTTTCCCGGCTCCTAGACATGGAGCACTCACCGTCTCCGATACCCATATCCCTCACCATCTCCGAAACCCAGAGAACGCACACGACACACTGAGCCCTCACCGTCTCCAATCCCCGGAGCCCTCACCGTCTCCCATTCCCGGAGACCTCACCGTCTCCCAGAACCGGACACCTTACCGACTCCAATACCCGGAGCCCTCACCGTCTCCCATGCACAAAGCCCTCACTGCCTCCCATACCCTGATACCTCACTGTCTCAGATACCCGGAGCCCTCACCGTCTCCCATACCCGGAGCCCTCACTGTCCCTCACACCCAGAGCCCTCACCATCTCCCATAACCAGAGCACTCACCGTCTCCCATATCCGGAGCCCTCACCGTCTCCCATATCCAGGTCACTCAGCGTCTCCCATACCCGGAGACCTCAGCTTCTCCCATACCCAGAGCACTCACCGTCTGTCATATCCGGAGCCCTCACCGTCTCCCATACCCGGAGCCCTCACCGTCTCCCATACACGGAGCCCTCACCGTCTCCCATACACGGAGCCTTCAACGTCTCCCATACTCGGACCCCTCACCATCTCCCATACCCAGATCCCTCACCTTCTCCCATATCCAGAGCACTCACCATCTCCTATACCCAGAGAACTCACCGTAACCCATTCCCGGAGCCCTCATTGTCTCCCATACCCGTATCCCTCGTTGTCACTGGTCCCTGTAGCCCTCACTGTCTCCCATACCTGGAGCCCTCACCGTCTCCCATATGCGGATGCCTCACCCTCTCCCATAACCGGTGCCCTCACCGTCTCCCATACCCGGAGCTCTCACTTTCTCCAACACCCAGAGCCCTCACTGTCTCCCATACCCGGAGCCCTCACCATCTCCCATACCTGGAGCCCTCAGCGTCTTCCATACACAGAGCACTCATTGTCTCCCATACCCGGAGCCCTCACAGTCTCCCATAACCAGAGAACTCATCGACTCCCATACCCAGAGCACTCACCGACTCCCATACCCAGAGCACTCACCGACTCCCATACCCAGAGCACTCACCAACTCCCATACCCGGAGCCCTCACCGTCTCCCATACCTGTATCCCTCGCCATCTCCAGTCCCAATAGCCCTCACTGTCTCCTGTACATGGAGCTCACATTGTCCCCGATACCTGGATTCCTCACTGTCTCTGTTACCCAGAGCCCTCAAATCGTCTCTGATTCCCAGAGCTCCGGTTGCCTCCGATACATGGAGCCATCACTATCTCACTACCATAGCCTTTAGCATCTCCCAAACCCAGAGACCTTAATGTCTTTGGAACCAGGCGCCCTCACTGTCTCTGAAACACAGAACCCTCACTGTCTCTCACCATCTCTGATACCCGGAGCCCTCGCAGAGTCTCTGATTCCCACAGCTCCCACTGTCTCCGATACCTGGAATGCTCACTATCTCTGATGCCCGGAGCCCTCACTTTCTATCACCATCTCCAATCCTTGGAGCCCTCACCATCTCTGAAACCCGAAGGCCTCACTGTCTCTGAAACCCAGAGCCCTCATTTTCTCTCACCGTCTCCGATACCGGGAGCCCTCGCAGAGTCCCTGATTCTCATAGATCCCACTGTCTCCAATACCTGGAATGCTCACTATCCCTGATACCCAGAGCCCTCACTGTCTCTCATCATCTGCAATCCTCAGAGCCCTCACCGTCTCCGATTCCCAGAGCCCTCACAGAATCTCTGATTCCTGGAGATCCCACTGTCTCCAATACCTGGAATGCTCTCTATCTCTAATACGTGGAGATCTCATTCCCTTCCATACCCAGAGCCCTCACTATCTCCAATACTTGGAGCCCTCAATTGACACCTGGAGCTCACACTGCCTGCGATTCCAGGACCTCCCAACTGTCTCCGATTCCTGGAGCCCTCACTGCCCTGATACCCGGAGCACTCACTGTTTCCGATACTGTAGCTCTTCCTTTCAACAAACCCAGAGCCCCAATATCTTTAAAACCAGGTGGCCTCACTATTTCTGATAAAAGAAGCCCTTGCCCTCTACGATACACAGAACCCTCACCCTCTCCGATACCCGGAGCACTCACCCTCTCCGATTCCCAGAGCCCTCGCCGTCTCTGATAATCGGGGCCCTCCCTGTATCCAACACCCGGAGACCTCTCTGTCACAGACACCCGGAGCCCTCACTGTCTCTGACACCTGAAGCTCTCAGTGTCTCTGATCCCAGGGGCCCTCACCGTCTCCGAATCCCAGAGCCTTCACACTCTCTGACACCCAGAGCCCTCACCGTCACTGACACCCGGATGCCTCACTATCTCTGATCCCCGGAGCCCTCTCCGTCTCTGACACCTAGAGTCCTCACTGTCTCTCATCCCAGGGGCCTTCACCATCTCTGAAACTCGGAGCCCTCAGCGTCTCTGACACACAGAGCCCTCACCGTCACTTACACCCGGAGCCCTCACTGTCTCTGACACCCGGTGCCCTCACCATCTCTCATCCCCGGGGCCCTCACCGTCTCCAATTCCTGATGATCCCACTCTTTCTGATGCACTGTGACCTCACCGTCTCTGCCACATGGAGCTCTCACTCTATCTGATACTCCGAACCCTCAATGTCTCGACACCATAGCCCTTACTATCTCCCAAACACACAACCCTCATTGTCCTCGATACTAGGTGCTGTCACTGTCTCCGAAAAACAGAGCCCTCACCGTCTCCAGTATCCATAGCGCTCACCGTTTCCAATACCTGGTGCCCTTGTTGCCCCTTATTCCCAAAGCCATCACTCAATGTCATGAACCCTCACTCAATGCCTGCAGCTCCAATTGTCTCTGACAAACCGATCACTCACTGTATCCAATAACCATATCCCTCACCGTCTCTAAAACCCAGAGCCATCACTCGACACCCGGAGCCCTCACTGTCTCCAATTCCCGGAGCCCTCACGGCCGCCGATACCCGGAGCCCTCCCAGCTCCTAGACATGGAGCACTCACCGTCTCCGATACCCATATCCCTCACCTTCTCCAAAACCCAGAGAACGCACTCGACACACGGAGCCCTCACCGTCTCCAATCCCCGGAGCCCTCACCATCTCCCATAACCGGAGCTCTTACCGTCTCCCATATCCAGACACCTCAGCGTCTCCCATACCTGAAGCCCTCACTGTCTCCCATACCCGGACCCCGCACCAACTCCCATACTCGGAGACCTCACCGTCTCCCATACCCGGAGACCTCACCGTCACCCTATACAGAGCATTCACCATCTCCCTTACCCAGAGCACTCACCGTCTCCCTTACACGGAGACCTCACCTTCCCCCATACCCTGAGCCCTCAGCGTCTCCCACACCCAAAGCCCTCACCGTCTCCCACACCCAGAGCCCTCACCTTCTCCAATACCGGGAGCCCTCACCATCTCCCATACCCGGAGCCCTCACCGTCTCCAATACCTGGAGCCCTCACCATCTCCCATACTTGGAGCCCTCACCATCTCCCATTCCAGGAGCCCTCACCAACTCCCATAGCCGGAGCCCTCACCATCTCCCATACCCGGAGACCTCACCGTCTCCCATACCCATATCACTCGCCATCAACGGTCCCCATAGCCCTCACTGACTCCCATACATGGAGCGCACATTGTGCCCGATACCTGGATTCCGCACCGTCTCTGTTACCCAGAGCCCCCACTCCATCTCTGATTCCCAGAGCTCCGGTTGCCTCCGATACATGGAGCAATCACTCTCTTGATACCATAACTTTTAGCATCCCCCAAACCTGAAGCCCTTAATGTCTTTGGAACCAGGCGCCCTCACTGTCTCTGTAAACCAGAGACCTCACTGTCTCTCACCGTCTCCGATACCCGGAGCCCTCGCAGAGTCTCTGATTCCCAGAGTTCCCACTGTCTCCGATACCTGGAATGCTCATTATGTCTGATACCCAGACCCTCACTGTCTCTCACCGTCTCTGATATCCGGAGCCCTCTCAGTGTCTCTGATTCCCAGAGTTCCCACTGTCTCCGATAACTGGAATGCTCACTATCCCTGATACCCACCGCCCTCACTGTCTCTCACGATCTCCAATCCTCAGAGTCCTCACCGTCTCCGATTTCCAGAGCCCTCACAGTGTCTCTGATTCCCGGAGATCACACTGTCTCTGATAACTGGAATGCTCACTATCTCTAATATGCGGAGATCTCCTTCCCTTCCATACCCAGAGCCCTCACTACCTCCGATACTTGGAGCCCTCACTTGACACCTGGAGCTCACACTGCCTGCAATTCCAGGACATCCCAACTTTCTCCATTACCTGGAGCCCTCACTGCCCTGGTACCCGGAGCCCTCACTGTTTCTGATACTGTAGCTCTTCCTTTCAACAAACCCAGAGCCCCAATATCTTTGAAACCAGGTGGTCTCACCATGTCTGATAAAAGAAGCCCTTGCCCTCTACAATACACAGAACCCTCACCCTCTTCGATACCTGGAGACCTCACCCTCTCCGCCACCCGAAGCCCTCATCGTCTCTGATACTCTGGGCCGTCACTCGATACCCGGATCTCCGACTGTCTCTGACACCCAAAGCCCTCACCATTTCCGATCCCCGGAGCCCTCACCGTCTCTGATCACCGGAACCCTTACCGCTCTGACACCCGGAGCCCTCACCGTCTCCCTACACCCGGAGCCTTCACCATCTCTGATCCCCGGAGCCCTCACTTTCTCTGATCCCCGGAGATCTCACCATCTCCCATTCCTGGAGATCCCACTCTTTCTGATGCGCTGTGACCTCACCGTCTCTGCCACATGGAGCTCTCTATCTGATATTCGGAACCCTCATTGTCTTGATACCATAGCCCTTACTATCTCCCAAACACAGAACCCTCATTGTCCTTGATACTAGATGCTGTCACTGTGTCTAAAAAACAGAGCCCTCACCGTCTCTGGTATCCATAGCGCTCACCGTTTCCAATACCTGGAGCCCTTGTTGCCCCTTATTCCCAAAGCCATCACTCAATGTCATGAACCCTCACTCAATGCCTGCAGCTCCCACTGTCTCTGACAAACCAATCTCTCACTGTAACCAATAACCATATCCCTCACCGTCTCCAATACCCAGAGCCCACATTCGACACCCACAGCCCGCAGAGTCTCCCATACCCGGAGCACTCACTGTCTCCCATAAACGGAGCCCTTAATGTCTTCCATACCCAGAGCCCTCACCTTCTCTCATACCCTGAGGCATCACCTGATCCCCGGAGCCTTCAGGGTCTCCCATACCCGAAATCATCACTGTCTCCGATCCTCAGAGCCCTCACCATCTCTGACACCAGGAGCCCTCACCATCTCTGATCCCCGGAGTCCTCACATTCTCTGACACCAGGAGCACACACCGTATCCGGCACCCAGTGCCCTCACCGTCTCTGACAGCCGGAGCCTTCACCGTCTCTGACACCCAGAGCCCTCACCGTCTCTAATCCCTGGAGCCCTCACAGTCTCTTACACCCGGAGACCGCTCCATCTCCGACACCCGGAGCTGTCACCGTCTCCAAAAGCCGGAGCCGTCACCGTCTCCGACACCCGGAGCCCGTACTGTCTCCGACACCCAGAGAGTTAACCGTCTCTGATACATGGAGCCGTCACTGTCTCTCACCGTCTCCGCTACCCGGAGCCCTCGCAGTGTCTCTGATTCACAGAGCACCCACGGTCTCTGATAACTGGAATGCTAACTATCTCTGACACCCAGAGATCTCACTGTCTCTCACCATTTCCAATCCTCGGAGCCCTCACTGTCTCCGATCCCCGGGGCCCTCACCATCTCTGATCACCGGAGCCCTCACCATCTCTGACAACCAGAGCGCTCACCGTCTCTGACACCCGGAGCCCTCAACGTCTCTGACAACCGGAGCCCTCACCGTCTCCTATAACCTCACTCAATACCCAGAGCTCACAACTTCCCTTATTCCCGGAGCTCCCACATTCTCCACCACATGGAGCCCTCACCATCTCTGATCCCCGGAGACCTCTCCATCTCTGAAATCCGGATGCCTCACCATCTCCAATCACCCCAGAGCCCTCCTCATCTCTCATACCCGGAGACCTCACCCCCTCTGACACCCGGAGCCCTCACCGTCTCTGAAACCCGGAGCCCTCACCGTCTCTGAGATCTGGAGCCCTCACCGTCTCTCATCACCAGAGCCCTCACTGTCTCTGACACCCGGAGCCCTCACTGTCTCTGAAATCTGGAGCCCTCACCGTCTCTCATCACCAGAGCCCTCACTGTCTCTGACACCCGGAGTCCTCACTGTCTCTGAGACCCGGAGCCCCCACTGTCTCCCATACCTGGAGCATGCACCCTCTCTGACTCCGGGAGCTCTCAGCATCTCTGAGACTCAGAGCCCTCACCGTCTCTGACACCCGGAGCCCTCACCGTCTCTGGTACTTGGAACCCTCACCATCTCCGATTCCTGGAGATCCCACTCTTTCTGATGCACTGAGACCTCACCGTCCCTGCCACATGGAGCTCTCACTCTATCTGATACTCGGAACCCTCACTGTCTCGATACCATAGCCCTTACTATCTCCCAAACACAGAACCCTCGTTATCCTCGATACTAGATGCTGTCACTTTCTCCGAAAAACAGAGCCCTCACAGTCTCTAGTATCCATAGCCCTTGTTGCCCCTTATTCCCAAAGCCATCACTCAATATCATGAACTCTCACTCAATGCCTGCAGATCCCACAATCTCCGACAAACAGATCATTCACTGTAACCAATAACCATATCCCTCACCATCTTCCATACCCAGAGTCAAAACTCAATCCCCGGGGCCCTCACCGTCTCCCATACCCATATCCCTCACCATCTCCAAAACCCAGAGCACACACTCGACACCCGGAGCCCTCACTGTCTCCCATACCCGGAGCCTTCACCATCTCCCATACACGGAGCCCTCACCGTCTCCTATGCCCGAAGTCTTCACTGTCTCCCATACCCAGAGCCCTCACCTTCTCCGATTCCTGGAGCCCTCACTGTCTTTGACACCCGGAGCCCTCATCGCCTCTGACAACCAGAGACGTTACCGTCTCTGACACCCGGAGCCCTCACCGTCTCTGACACCTGGAGCCCTCACCGTCTCCGGCACCCGGTGCCCTCACCGTCTCTGAGATCCGGAGCCCTCACTTTGTATGACAACTGGAGTCCTCACCGTCTCTGACAACCAGAGACCTTACCGTCTCTGACACCCGGTGCCCTCACCGTCTCTGAAACCCAGAGCTCTCACCGTCTCTGACAACCAGAGCCCTCACCGTCTCCTATACCCTCATTCAATACCCAGAGCTCGCAGCTTCCCTTATTCCCGGAAGTCCCACTTTCTCCACCACATGGAGCCCTCACTGTCTCCGACACACGGAGCCCTCACCATCTCTGATCCCCTGAGCCCTCTCCGTCTCTGACACCTGAAGCCCTCACCATCTCTGACACCCGGAGCCATCACTATCTCTGACACCCGGAGCCATCACCTTTTCCTGCACCCGGATCCCTCATCGTCAAAGTTCACCGGAGCCCTCTCCCTCTCTGACACCTGGAGCCCTCACCGTCTCTGACACCTGGAGCCCTCACCGTCTCTGTTCCCCGGTGCCCTCACCGTCTCTGACACCCAGAGCCATCACCGTCTCCGACAGCCAGAGCCCTCACTGTCTCAGACACCCGGAGCCCTCACCGTCTTTGACAACCAGAGCCCTCACCATCTCCTATACCCTCACTCAATACCCAGAGCTCGCACCTTCCCTTATTGCCGGTGCTCCCACTTTCTCCGCCACATGGAGCCCTCACCGTCTCTGAAATCCGGAGCGCAATCCGTCTCTGATCCCCGAAGCCCTCTCCGACTCTGACACCTGGAGCCCTCACCGTCTCTGATCCCCGGAGCCCTCACCATCTCCGACACCCGAAGCCCAGACCGTTTCCGACACCCGGAACCCTCACCATCTCCGACACACAGAGACTTAACCATCTGTGACACAAGGAGCCCTCATTGTCTCTCACCGTCTCCGATACCCGGAGCCCTCGCAGTGTCTCTGATTCCCAGAGCTCCCACTGTCTCCGATACCTGGAATGTTCACTATCTCTGATACCCAGAGACCTCACTGTCTCTCACCATCTCCAATGCTCGAAGCCCTCACAGTGTCTCTGATTCCCGAAGATCCCTGATACCTGGAATGCGCACTACCTCCAATACTTGGAGCCCTCACTTGACACCTGGAGCTCACACGGCCTGTGATTCCAGGACCTCCCAACTGTCTCCAATACCTGGAGCCCTCACTGCCCTGATACCCGGAGCACTCACTGTTTCCAATACTGTAGCTCTTCCTTTCAACAAACCCAGAGCCCCCAATATCTTTGAAACCAGGTGGCCTCACCATCTCTGATAAAAGAAGCCCTTGCCCTCTACGATACACAGAATCCTCACCCTCTCCGATACACAGAACTCTCACCCTCTCCGATACCAGGATACCTCACCATCTCTGATACTCGGGGCCGTCATTCGATACCTCGAGCTCCGACCGTCTCTGACACCCAAAGCCCTCACCATCTCTGATTCCCCGGAGCACTCACTGTCTCTGATCCCCGGAGCCCTCACCGTCTCTGACACCCGGCACCCTCACTGTCTCTGACACCCGGAACCCTCACCGTCTCTGACACCCGGAGCCCTCACTGTCTCTGATCCCCGAAGCCCTCTCCGCCTCTCACACCCGGACACCTCATCATCTCTGACACCCAGAGCCCTCACCGTCTCTGATCCCCGGAGCCCGCACCATCTCTGATCCCCGGAGCCCGCACCATCTCCGACACCCAGAGACTTAAACATCTCTGACACAAGGAGACCTCACTTTCTATCACCGTCTCTGATACCCGGAGCCCTCGCAGTGTCTCTGATTCCCAGAGCTCCCACTATTTCCGATACCTGGAATGCTCACTATCTCTGATACCCAGACCCCTCACCGTCTCTGACACCCGGAGCCCTCACCATTTCTGACACACAGAGACTTAACCGTCTCTGACACAAGGAGCCTTCATTGTCTCTCACTGTCTCTGATACCCGGAGCCCTCGCAGTGTCTCTGTTTCCCAGAGCTCCCACTGTCTCCGGTACCTGGAATGCTCACTATCTATGATACCCAGAGATCTCACTCTCTCTCACCATCTCCAATGCTCGAAGCCCTCACCGTCTCCGATTCCCAGAACTCTCACAGTGTCTCTGATGCCCGAAGATCCCATTGTCTCTGATACCTGGAATGCTCACTATCTCTAATACGCGGAGATCTCATTCCCTTCCATACCCAGAGCCCTCACCATCTCCGATACTTGGAGCCCTCAATTGACACCTGGAGCTCACACGGCCTGCGATTGCAGGACCTCCCAACTCTCTCCGATACCTGGAGCCCTCAACACCCTGATACCCGGAGCACTCACTGTTTCCGATACTGTAGCTCTTCCTTTCAACAAACCCAGAGCCCCAATATCTTTGAAACCAGGTGTCCTCACCATTTCTGATAAAAGAAACCCTTGCCCTCTACGATACACAGAACCCTCACCCTCTCCGATACAAGGATACCTCGCCGTCTCTGATACTCTGGGCCGTCACTCGATACCTGGAGCTCCGACTGTCTCTGACACCCAAAGCCCTCACCATCTCTGATTCCCCGGAGCACTCACTGTCTCTGATCCCCAGAACCCGCACCGTCTCCGACACCTGAAGCCCTCACCGTCTCTGACACCCGGAGCCATCATCATCTCTGAAACCCGGAGCCCTCAAAGTCTTTGACACACGGAGCCCTCACCGTCTCCGACACCAGGAGTCCTCACTGTCTCTGACACCCGGAGCCCTCACCGTCTCTAATCCCTGGCACCCTCACCATCTCTGATCCCCAGCACCCTCACCGTCTCTGACACCTGGAGCTCTCACTGTCTCTGACACCTGGAGCCCTCACCGTCTCTGATCCCCAGTGCCCTCACCGTCTCTGACACCCGGAGCCCTCACCATCTCTGACACCCGGAGCCATCACCGTCTCCGACACCTGGAGCCCTCACCGTCTCTGACTCCCGGAGCCCTCACCGTTTCTGACACCTGGAGCCCTCACCGTCTCTGACACCCGGAGCCCTCACTGTCTCTGATCCCCGAAGCGTTCTCTGTCTCTCACACCCGGGGCCCTCACCGTCTCTGACACCCAGAGCCCTCACCGTCTCTGATCCCCGGAGCCCGCACCGTCTCTGACACCCAGAGACTTAACCATCTCTGACACAAGGAGCCCTCATTTTCTATCACCGTCTCCGATACCCGGAGCCCTCGCAGTGTCTCCCGGAGCCATCACCGTCTCTGAAACCCGGAGCCCTCAAAGTCTTTGACACCCAGAGCCCTCACCGTCTCTGACACCAGGAGTCCTCACCATCTCTGACACCCGGAGCCCTCACCGTCTCTGACACCCGGAGACCTCACTGTCCCTGACACCCGGAGCCCTCACCGTCTCTGACACCCGGAGTCCTCACTGTCTCTGATCCCTGGAGCCCTCACCGTCTCCTATACCCTCACTCAATACCCAGAGCTCGCACCTTCCCTTATTCCCGGAGCTCCCACTTTCTCCACCACATGAAGCTTTCGCTGTCTCCGACACCTGGAGCCCTCACCCTCTCTGACACCCGGAGCCCTAACCGTCTCTGACACCTGGAGCCCTCACCATCTCTGACACCTGGAGCCCTCACCATCTCTGACACCTGGAGCCCTCACCATCTCTGACACCCGGAGCCCTCACTGTCTCTGATCCCCGAGGCCCTCTCCGTCTCTGACATCCGGAGCCGTCACCGTCTCTGATCCCTGAAGCCCTCTCCGTCTCTGACACCCGGAGCCCTCACCGTCTCCGACACCCAGAAACTTAACCGTCTCTGATACAAGGAGCCCTCACTGTCTTTCACCGTCACCGATACCCGGAGCCCTCGCAGTGTCTCTGATTCCCAGAGCTCCTACTGTGTCTGATACCTGGAATGCTCACTGTCTCTGATAATCAGAGACCTCACTGTCTCTCAGCATCTCCAATCCTTGGAGCCCTCACCTTCTTCGATTCCAAGAGCACTTGCAGTGTCTCTGATGCCCGAAGATCCCATTGTCTCTGATACCTGGAATGCTCACTACCTCCGATACTTGGAGCCCTCACTTGACACCTGGAGTTCACAAGGCCTGCGATTCCAGGACCTCCCAACTGTCTCCGATACCTGGAGCCCTCACTGTTTCCGTTACTGTAGCTCTTCCTTTCAACAAACCCAGAGCCCCCAATATCTTTGAAACCAGGTGGCCTCACTGTCTCTGATAAAAGAAGCCCTTGCCCTCTTTGATACACAGAACCCTCACCCTCTCCGATACCCGGAGCCTTCATTGTCTCTGATACTCGGGGCCGTCACTCGATACCCGGAGCTCCGACTGTCTCTGACACCCAGAGCCCTCACCATCTCTGATTCCCCGGAGCCCTCACAGTCTCTGACACCCGGAGCCCTCTCCGTCTCCTATACACTCACTCAGTACCCAGAGCTCGCACCTTCCCTTATTCCCGGAGCTCCCACATTCTCCGTCACATGAAGCCCTCACCGTCTCTGACACCCGGAGCCATCAGCATCTCTGAAATCCGGAGACCTCAAAGTCTGTGACACCCGGAGCCCTCACCGTATCCGAATTCCGGAGCCCTCAGCATCTCTGACACCCGGAGCCCTCACTGTCTCTGAAACCTGGAGCCCTCACCATCTCTGGTCACCGGTGCCCCCTCCATCTCTGACACCCGGAGCCCTCACCGTCTCCGATCCCCGGAGCCTCAGCATCTCCCATAGCCGGAGTCCTCACCGTCTCCGACACCCAGAGCCCTCACCGTCTCTGACACCCGGAGACCTGTCCGTCTCCTATACACTCACTCAGTACCCAGAGCTCGCACCTTCCCTTATTCTCGGAGCTCCCACATTCTCCGTCACATGAAGCCCTCACCGTCTCTGACACCCAGAGCCACCACCATCTCTGAAATCTGGAGCCCTCAAAGTCTGTGACACCCGGAGCCCTCACCGTATCCGAATTCCGGAGCCCTCAGCATCTCCCATAGCCGGAGCCCTCACCGTCTCTGACACCCGGAGCCCTCACCGTCTCAGATCACCGGAGTCCTCTCCGTCTCTGATCAACGGAGCCCTCTCCGTCTCTGACACCCAGAGCCCTCACCGTCTCTGATACCCGGAGCCCTCACTATCTCTGACACCCGGAGCCCTCACCGTCTCCGGTACTTGGAGCCCTCACCATCTCCGGTACTTGGAGCCCTCACCGTCTCTGATTCCTGGAGATCCCACTCTTTCTGATGCACTGTGACATCACCGTCTCTGCCACATGGAGTTCTCACTCTATCTGATACTCAGAACCCTCAATGTCTCGATAACATAGCCCTTACTATCTCCCAAACACACAACCCTCATTGTCCTCGATACTAGATGCTGTCACTGTGTCCGAAAAGCTGAGCCCTCACCGTCTCCGGTACCCATAGCGCTCACCGTTTCCAATACCTGGAGTCCTTGTTGCCCCTTATTCCCAAAGCCATCACTCAATATCATGAACCCTCACTCAATGCCTGCAGATCCCACTATCGCTGACAAACAGGTCACTCACTGTAACCAATAACCATATCCCTCAACATCTCCAACACCCAGAGCCGTCACTTGACACACAGAGCCCTCACTGTCTCCGATCCCCGGAGCCCTCACTGTCTCCCATACCCTGAGCCATCACTCGATCCCCGGAGCCCTCACCGTCTTCCATACCCGAAGTCGTCACTGTCTCCCATACCCAGAGGCCTTACCTTCTCCGATCCCCGGAGCCCTCACCGTCTCTGACACCCAGAGCCCTCACCATCTCCGGCACCCGGTGTCCTCACCATCTCTGAGACCCGGAGCCCTCACTCCCTCTGACAACCGGAGCCCTCACCGTCTCCTATACCCTCACTCAATACCCAGAGCTCGCAGCTTCCCTTATTCCTGGAGCTCCCACTTTCTCCGCCACATGGAGCCCTCAATGTCTCCGACACCTGGAGCCCTCACCATCTCTGGTCCCCTTAGCCCTCTCCGTCTATGACACCTGGACCCCTCACCGTCACTGCTCCCCGGAGCCGTCTCCGTCTCTGACACCCGGAGCACTCACCATCTCTGACATCTGGAGCCCTCACCGTCTCCGGTAATTGGAGCCCTCACTGTCTCTGGTTCCTGGAGATTCCACTCTTTCTGATGCACTGTGACCTCACCGTCTCTGTCACATGGAGCTCTCACTCTAGCTGTTACTCGGAACCCTCACTGTCTCGATATCATAGCACTTATTATCTCCCAAACACAGAAACCTCATTATCCTCGATACTAGATGCTGTCACTGTCTCCGAAAAACAGAGCCCTCACCGTCTCCGGTACCCATAGCGCTCACCGTTTCCAATACCTGGAGCCCTTGTTGCCCCTTATTCCCAAAGCCATCACTCAATATCATAAACGCTCACTCAATGTCTGCAGATCCCACTGTCTCTGACAAACAGATCACTCACTGTAACCAATAACCATATCCCTCACCATCTCCAAAACCCAGAGCCATCACTCGATCCCTGGAGCCCTCACTGTCTCCGATCCCCGGAGACCTCACTGTCTCCTACACACAGAGACTTAACCATCTCTGACACAAGGAGCCGTCACTGTCTCTCCCTGTCTCTGACACCCGGAGGCCTCATTGTGTCTGATCCCTGGAGTCCTCACCGTCTCTGACACCCGAAGCCCTCACCATCTCCGATCCCTGGAGCCCTCACCATCTCCGATCCCCGGAGCCCTCACCGTCTGTGACACCCGGAGCCCTCACCGTCTCTGACACCTGGAGCCCTCACCGTCTCTTACACCCGGAGCCCTCACCGTCTCTGACACCCGGAGCCCTCACAGTCTGTGACACCTGGAGCCCTCACCGTCTCTGAAAACTGGAGCCCTCAGTATGTGACACCCTGAGCCCTCAGCATCTCCGACACCCAGAGCCCACACAGTCTCCGACACCTGGAGCACTCACTGTCCCAGACACCGGGAGTACTCACTGTCTCCGACACCCAGAGCGCTCATCGTCTCTGACACCCAGAGCCCTCAATGTCTCTGACACCCAGAGCCCTCACGTCTCCGACACCCGGAGCCCTCATCGTCTCTGACACCCGGAGCCCTCACCATCTCTGATCCCCGGAGCCCTCTCCGTCTCTGATCCCCGGATCCCTCGCCGTCTCCACCACCCGGAGCCCTCACCATCTCTGACACCCGGAGGCCTAATCGTCTCTGACACCCAGAGCACTCATCATCTCTGAAACCCGGAGCCCTCACCATCTCTGACACCAGGAGCCCTCACTGTCTCCGGTAATTGGAGGCCTCACCGTCTCCAATTCCTGGAGATCCCACTCTTTCTGATGCACTGTGACCTCACCATCTCTGCCACATGGAGCTCTCACTCTATCTGATACTCGGAACCCTCAATGTCTCGATAACAGAGCCCTTAATATCTCCCAAACACAGAACACTCATTGTCCTCGATACTAGATGCTGTCACTGTGTCCGAAAAGCTGAGCCCTCACCGTCTCCGGTATCCATAGCGCTCACCGTTTCCAATACCTGGAGCCCTTGTTGCCCCTTATTCCCAAAGCCATCACTCAATATCATGAACGCTCACTCAATGCCTGCAGATCCCACTGTCTCTGACAAACAGATCACTCACTGTAACCAATAACCATATCCCTCAACATCTCCCATACCCAGAGCCATCACTCATTCCCCGGGGCCGTCACCATCTCCCATACCCATATCCCTCACCATCTCCAAAAGCAAGAGCCCACACTACACACCCGGAGCCCTCACCGTCTCTGACAGCAGGTTCTCTCACCATCTCTGACACCCGGAGACCTCTCTGTCTCTGACACCCGGAGCCCTCTCTGTCCCTGACACCCGGAGCCCTCTCTGTCCCTGACACCCGGAGCCCTCTCTGTCCCTGACACCCGGAGACCTCTCTGTCTCTGACACCCGGAGCCCTCTCTGTCCCTGACACCCGGAGCCCTCTCTGTCCCTGACACCCGGAGCCCTCTCTGTCCCTGACACCCGGAGCCCTCTCTGTCCCTGACACCCGGAGCCCTCTCTGTCCCTGACACCCGGAGCCCTCTCTGTCTCTGACACCCGGAGACCTCACCGTCTCTGAAACCCGGAGCCCTCACCGTCTCTGAAACCCAGAGCCCTCACCATCTCTGACACCAGGAGCCCACACAGTCTCTTATACAGTCACTCAATACCCAGAGCTCGCACCTTCCCTTATACCCGGAGCTCCAACTTTCTCCGCCACATGGAGCCCTCACCATCTCTGATGCCCTGAGCCCTCACCGTCGCTGACACATGGAGCCCTCACCGTCTCTGATCCCCGGAGCCCTCACTGTCTCGGATCCCCAGAACCCTCACCGTCTCTGAAAACCGGAGCCCTCACCGTCTCTGAAAACTGGAGCCCTCACCGTCTCTGAAAACCGGAGTCCTCACCGTCTCTGAAAATCGGAGCCCTCAGTCTGTGACACCCGGAGCCCTCAGTGTCTCCGACACCCGGAGCCCACACAGTCTCCGACACCTGGAGACCTCACCGTCTCTGACACCTGGAGCCCACACAGTCTCTGACACCCGGAGCCCACACAGTCTCCAACACCAGGAGCCCTCAGCGTCTCCGACACCCAGAGCCCTCACCGTCTCTGACACCCGGAGCACTCACCGTCCCTGACACCCGGAGCCCTCACCGTCTCCAACATCCAGAGCTCACATCGTCTCTGACACCCAGAGCCCTCACCGTCTCTGACACCCAGAGCCCTCACCGTCTCCGCCATCGGAGCCTCAGCGTTTCTGACACCCGGAGGCCTCACCCTCTCTGATCCCCAGAGCCCTCTCCATCTCCAACAACCGGAGCCCTCACCCTCTCTGATCCCCAGAGCCCTCTCCATCTCTGACACCCGGAGCCCTCACCCTCTCTGATCCCCAGAGCCCTCTCCGTCTCCGACACCCGGAGCCCTCACCGTCTCTGACACCCGGATCCCTCACCCTCTCTGATCCCCAGAGCCCTCACCATCTCTGACACCCGGAGCCCTCACCCTCTCTGATCCCCAGAGCCCTCTCCGTCTCCGACATCCGGAGCCCTCACCATCTCTGACACCCGGAGCCCTCACCCTCTCTGATCCCCAGAGCCCTCTCCGTCTCCGACATCCAGAGCCCTCACCGTCTCTGACACACGGAGCCCTCATCGTCTCTGACACCCGGAGCCCTCACCGTCTCTGAAAACCGGAACACTCACCATCTCTGACACCCGGAGCACTCACCATCTCTGACTCCCGGAGCCCTCACCGTCTCCTATACCCTCATTCAATACCTAGAGCTCGCACCTTTCCTTATTCCCGGAGCTCTCACTTTCTCAGCCACATGGAGCCCTCACCGTCTCCAACACCCGGAGCCCTCACCGTCTCTGACACCCGGATCCCTCACCCTCTCTGATCCCCAGAGCCCTCACCGTCTCTGACATCCAGAGCCCTCACCGTCTCTGACACCCGGATCCCTCACCCTCTCTGATCCCCAGAGCCCTCACCATCTCTGACATCCAGAGCCCTCACCGTCTCTGACACCCGGAGACTTCACCGTCTCTGAAAACCAGAGCCCTCACCGTCTCTGACACCTGGAGCACTCACCGTCTCTGACACCCGGAGCCCTCTCCGTCTCTGATCCCCGAAGTCCTCTCCGTCTCTGACACCCGGAGCCCTCACCGTCTCTGACACCCGGAGTCCTCACTGTCTCTGATCCTCGAAGGCCTCTCCATCTCTGATACCTGGAGCCCTCACCGTCTCTGATCCCGGAGCCCTCTCCGTCTCTGACACCCGGAGCCCTCACCGTCTCTGACACCCGGAGCCGTCACTGTCTCTGATCCCCGAAGCCCTCTCCGTCTCTGATACCTGGAGCCCTCACCGTCTCTGACACCCGGAGCCGTCACTGTCTCTGATCCCCGAAGCCTTCTCCGTCTCTGACACCTGGAGCTGTCACCGTCTCTGATCACGGAGCCCTCTCCGTCTCTGACACCCGGAGCCCACTCCGTCTCTGACACCTGGAGCTGTCACCGTCTCTGATCACGGAGCCCTCTCCGTCTCTGACACCCGGAGCCCATTCCGTCTCTGACACCTGGAGATGTCACCGTCTCTGATCCCCGAAGCCCTCTCCGTCTCTGATACCCGGAGCCCACTCTGTCTCTGACACCTGGAGCTGTCACCGTCTCTGATCACGGAGCCCTCTCCGTCTCTGACACCCAGAGCCCACTCCGTCTCTGACACTTGGAGCTGTCACCGTCTCTGATCCCCGAATCCCTCTCTGTCTCTGACACCTGGAGATGTCACCGTCTCTGACACCCAGAGCCCTCACCGTCTCCCATACCCGAAGCCCTCTCCGTCTCTGATCCCGGAGCCCACTCTGTCTCTGACACCTGGAGCCTCACCGTCTCTGATACCCGGGGCCCTCACCATCTCTGACACCCGGAGCCCTCATCGTCTTTGACATCCGGAGCCCTCTCCGTCTCTGACACCCGGAGACCTCTCCATCTCTGACACCCGGAGCCCTCACCGTCTCTGATCCCCGAAGTCCTCTCCGTCTCTGACACCTGGAGACCTCACCGTCTCCGATCCCCGAAGCCCTCACCATCTCTGACACCTGGAGCCCTCACCGTCTCTGATCCCCAAAACCCTCTCCGTCTCTGACACCTGGAGCCCTCACCGTCTATGATCCCGGAGCCCTCTCCGTCTCTGACACCCGGAGCCATCACAGTCTCTGATCCCCAAAGTCCTCTCCGTCTCTGATACCTGGAGCCCTCTCCCTCTCTGACACCTGGAGCTGTCACCGTCTCTGATCCTCGAAGCCCTCTCCGTCTCTGACACCTGGAGCTGTCACCGTCTCTGATCACGGAGCCCTCTCCGTCTCTGACACCCAGAGCTGTCACTGTCTCTGATCATGGAGCCCTCTCCGTCTCTGACACCTGGAGCCCTCAGCGTCTCTGATCCCCGAAGCCCTCTCCGTCTCTGACACCCGGAGCCCACTCCATCTCTGATCCCGGAGCCCTCTCCGTCTCTGACACCAGGAGCCCTCACCGTTTCTGACACCAGGAGCCCTCACCGCCTCTGACACCAGGAGCCCTCACCATCTCTGACACCCGGAGCCCACTCCATCTCTGACACTCGAAGCCCTCTCCGTCTCTGATACCAGGAGCACTCATCGTCTCTGAAACCAGGAGCACTCACCGTCTCTGACACCAGGAGCCCTCACCGTCTCTGACACCAGGAGCACTCACCGTCTCTGACACCCGGAGCCCTCACCGTCTCTGACATCACGAGCACTCATCGTCTCTGACACCTGGAGCCCTCACCATCTCCTATACACTCACTCAATACCTACAGCTCGCACCTTCCCTTATAACGGGAGCTCTCACTTTCTCTGCCACATGGAGCCCTCACCATCTCCAACACCCGGAGCCCACACCATCTCTGACACCCAGAGAATGAACCATCTCTGACACCAGGAGCCCTCACTGTCTCTGATCCCCGGGGCCCTTACTGTCTCTGACACCCGGAGCCCTCATCGTCTCTGACACCCTGAGCCTCTCCGTCTCTGACACCATGAGTCCTCAATGTCTCCGATCCCCGAAGCCCACTCCGTCTCTGACACCTGGAGCCCTCACCGTCTCTGATCCCCGAAGCCCTCTCCGTCTCTGACACCTGGAGCCCTCACCGTCTCTGATCCCGGAGCCCTCTCTGTCTCTGACACCCGGAGCCGTCACCGTCTCTGATCCCCGAAGCCCTCTCCGTCTCTGACACCTGGAGCTGTCACTGTCTCTGATCACGGAGCCCTCTCCGTCTCTGACACCCGGAGCCCACTCCGTCTCTGACACCTGGAGCTGTCACCGTCTCTGATTCCCGAAGCCCTCTCCGTCTCTGATACCTGGAGCCTTCACCGTCTCTGATACCCGTAGCCCTCACCGTCTCTGACACCTGGAGCTGTCACCGTCTCTGATCACGGAGCCCTCACCGTCTCTGATCCCCGGAGCCCACTCCATCTCTGACACCTGGAGCCCTCACCGTCTCTGATTCCCGAAGCCCTCTACGTCTCTGACACCCGGAGCCCACTCCATCTCTGACACCCGGAGCCCTCACCGTCTCTGATCCCCGAAGCCCTCTCCGTCTTTGACACCTGGAGCCATCACCGTCTGTGACACCCAGAGCCCTCACCATCTCCCATACCTGGAGAACTCACCATCTCCCATACCCAGAGCCCTCACCGTCTCTGATCCCCGGAGCCCTCTCCGTCTCTGACACCTGGAGGCCTCACCGTCCCTGACACCTGGAGCCTTCACCGTCTCTGATCCCGGAGCCCACTCCATCTCTGACACCTGGAGCTGTCACCGTCTCTGATCCCCGAAGCCCTCTCCGTCTCTGACACCCAGAGCCCACTCCGTCTCTGACAACTGGAGCTGTCACCGTCTCTGACACCCGGAGCCTTCACCGTCTCTGATCCCCGAAGTCCTCTCCGTCTCTGAAACCTGGAGCCCTCACCGTCTCTGATCCCCAGAGCCCTCACCGTCTCTGACACCTGGAGCCCTCACTGTCTCTGATCCCCGGAGCCCACTCCGTCTCTGACACCCGGAGCCGTCACCATCTCTGATCCCCGAAGCCCTCTCCATCTCTGACACCTGGAGCCCTCACCGTCTCCGATCCCCGAAGCTCTCTCCGTCTCTGACACCCAGACCTCTCACCGTCTCTGATCCCCGGAGCCCGCACCGTCTTCGACACCCAGAGATTTAACCGTCTCTGACACAAGGAGCCCTCACTGTCTCTCACCATCTCCGATACCCGGAGTCCTTGCAATGCCTCTGATTCCCGGACATCTCATTGTCTCCAATACCTGGAATGCTCTCTATCTCTAATACGCGGAGATCTCATTCCCTTCCATACCGAGAGCCCTCACTACCTCCGATACTTGGAGCCCTCACTCGATACGCGGAGCTCCGACTGTCTCTGACAACCGGAGCCCTCACCGTCTCCTATACCCTCACTCAATACCCATAGCTCGGATCTTCCCTTATTCCCAGAGCTCCCACTCTCTTCGCCACATGGAGCCCTCACCGTCTCTGATCCCCGGAGCCCTCACCATCTCCGACACCCGGAGCCCTCACCATATCTGATCCCCTTAGCCCTCTCCGTCTATGACTCCCGGAGCCCTCACCGTCACTGAACCCCGGAGCCCTCTCCGGCTCTGACGCCCGGAGCCCTCCTCGTCTCTGACACCCGGAGCCCTCACTATCTCCGACACGTGTCGCCCTCACCGTCTCTGACAGCTGGAGCCCACACCGTCTCCGGTACTTGGAGTCCTCACCGTCTCTGGTTCCTGGAGATCCCACTCTTTCTGATGCACTGTGACCTCACCGTCTCTGCCACATGGAGCTCTCACTCTATCTGATACTCGGAACCCTCACTGTCTCGACACCACAGCTATTAATATCTCCCAAACACAGAACCCTCATTATCCTTGATACTAGATGCTTTCACTGTCTCCAAAAAACAGAGCCCTCACCGTCTCTGGAATCCATAGCCCTCACCATTTGCAATACCTGGAGCTCTTGTTGCCCCTTATTCACAAAGCCATCACTCAATATTATGAACCCTCACTCAATGCCTGCAGCTCCCACTGTCTCTGACAAACAGATCATTCACCGTAACCAATAACCGTATCCCTCACTGTCTCCAAAACCCAGAGCCCACACTCGACACCCAGAACCCTCACCATCTCCCATACCCGGAGACCTCACTGCCTCCCATACCCGGAGCCCTCACCGTCTCCGATCCCGGGAGATCTCACTGTCTCAGACACACAGAGACTTAACCATCTCTGACACAAGGAGCCGTCACTGACTCTCTCCGTCTCCGAGTCGTGGAGACTCATATTGTCTCTGACACCCGGAGCCCTAACTGTCACTGAGCCCCGGGGCCCTCGCCGACTCTGATACTCGGGACCCTCACTCGATACCCGGAGCTCCGACTGTCTCCGACACACGAAGCCCTCACCATTTCCGATCCCCGGAGGCCTCACTGTGTCTGATCCCCGGAGCCCTCACCATCTCTGAAACCCAGAGCCCTCACAGTCTGTGACACCCGTAGCCCTTACCATCTCTGAAACCTAGAGCCCTCACCGTCTCTGACACCCGAAGCCCTCAAAATCTCCGATCCCCGGAGGACTCACTGTGTCTGATCCCCGGAGACTGCACAGTCTCCGACACCTGGAGCCCTCACCATCTCTGATCCCCGGGTCCCTCACCGTCTCTGACACCCGGAGCCCTCTCCGTCTCTGACAAAAGGAGCCCTCACAGTCTCTGACACCCTGAGCCCTCACTGTCTCTGACACCCTGAGCCCTCATCGTCCCTGACACCCTGAGCCCTCATCGTCTCTGACACCCTGAGCCCTCACTGTCTCTGACACTCGGAGCCCTCACCGTCTCTGAAAACCAGAGCCCTCTGTCTGTGACACCCTGACCCTCAGCGTCTCCGACACCTGGAGCCCTCACTGTCTCTGACACCCGGAGCCCACACAGTCTCCGACACCTGGAGCCCTCAGTGTCTCCGACACCCAGAGCCCTCACCATCTCTGATACCCGGAGCACTCACCGTCCCTGACACCCGGAGCCCTCACCGTCTCCGACACCCGGAGCCCTCACCGTCTCTGACACCCAGATCCCACACCGTCTCCGCCACCGGAGCCGTCACCATCTCTGACACCCGGAGACCACACCCTTTCTGATCCCCGGAGCCCTCTCCGTCTCTGAGACCCGGAGCCCTCACCGTCTCTGATCCCCAGAGCCCTCACCATCTCCGACACCCGGAGCCCTAACCCTCTCTGACACCAGGAGCCCTCACCGTCTCTGACACAAGGAGCACTCACCGTCTCCGACACCAGGAGCACTCATTGTCTCTGACACCCGGAGCCCTCACTGTCTCCTATATACTCACTCAATACCTAGAGCTCGCACCTTCCCTTATTCCCGGAGCTCTCACTTTCTCCACCACATGGAGCCCTCATCGTCTCTGACACCCGGAGCCCTCACCGTCTCTGACACCAGGAGCCCTCACCGTCTCTGACACCAGGAGCACTCACCGTCTCCGACACCTGGAGCCTTCACCGTCTCTGAAACCACGAGCACTCATTTTCTCTGACACCCGGAGCCCTCACCGTCTCCTATACCCTCACTCAATACCTAAAGCTCACATCTTCCATTATTCCCGGAGCTCTCACTTTCTCCGCCACATGGAGCCCCCACCGTCTCCGACACCCGGAGACCTCACCGTCTCTGACACCCGGAGCCCTCACCGTCTCTGACACCCGGAGCCCTCATCGTCTCCGACACCCGGAGCACTCACCATCTCTGATCCCCAGAGTTCTCACCGTCTCCGATTCCTGGAGATCCCACTCTTTCTGATGCACTGTGACCTCACCATCTCTGCCACATGGAGCTCTCACTCTATCTGATACTCAGAACCCTCACTGTCTCGATACCACAGCCCTTACTATCTCACCAACACAGAACCCTCATTATCCTCGATACTAGATGCTGTCACTATGTCCGAAAAACAGAGCCCTCACTGTCTCCAGTACCCATAGCGCTCACCGTTTCCAATACCTGGAGCCCTTGTTGCCCCTTATTCCCAAAGCCATCAATCAATATCATGAACTCTCACTCAATGCTTGCAGATCCCACTGTCTCTGACAAACAAATCACTCACTGTAACCAATAACCATATCCCTCACTGTCTCCAAAACCCAGAGCCCACACTCGATCCCCGGGGCCGTCACCATCTCCCATACTGATATCCCTCAACATCTCCAAAACCCGTCACTCGACACCCGGGGCCCTCACTGTCTCCGATTCCCCGGAGCCCTCACCGTCTCCCATACCTGAAGTCCTCACTGTCTCCCATACCAGGGGCCCTCACTGTCCTCCATACCCAGGGACCTAACGTTCTCCGATACCCAGAGCACTCACCGTCTCCGATCCCCGGAGCCCTCACTGTCTCCAATACCAGGATACCTCGCCGTCTCTGATACTTGGGGCCCTCACTCGATACCCGGAGCTCCGACTGTCTATGACACCCAAAGCCTTCACCATCTCCGATCCCCAGAGCCCTCACAGTCTCTGATCACCGGAGACCTCACCGTCTCCTACACTCAAAGCCCTCACCATCTCTGACACCCAGAGCCCTCAATGTCTCTGACACCCGGAGCCCTCACCATTTCTGATACCCAGAGCCCTCACCGTCTCTGACAACCAGAGCCCTCACCATCTCCTATACCCTCATTCAATACCCAGAGTTCGCACCTTCCCTTATTCCCAGAGCTCCCACTTTCTCCGCCACATGAAGCCCTCACCGTCTCTGACATTTGAAGCCCTCACCCTCTCTGACACCCAGAGCCCTCACCATCACCGACACCCGAAGCCCTCACCATCTCTGATCCCCGGAGCCCTCACCGTCTCCAATTCCTGATGATCCCACTCTTTCTGATGCACTGTGACCTCACCGTCTCTGCCACATGGAGCTCTCACTCAATCCATCACTCGATCCCTGGAGCCGTCTCTATCTCCCATAATCATATCCCTCACCATCACCAAAATCCAGAGCCCACACTCAACACCTGGAGCCCTCACCATCTCCCATACCCGGAGCCCTCACCGTCTCCCATACCCGGAGCCCTCACCATCTCCCATAACTGGAGCCCTCACCATATCGCTTACCCGGAGCCCTCACCATCTCTCATACCCTGAACCATCACTTGATCCTCGGAGTCCTCAGCATCTCCCATACGAGGAGCCCTCACCATCTCCCATACATGAAGTCCTCACTGTCTGCCATATCAGGGGCCCTCACTGTCTTCCGTACCCAGAGACCTCACGTTCTCCGATACCCAGAGCACTCACCGTCTCTGATCCCCGGAGACCTCACCGTCTCCGATACCAGGTTACCTCGCCGTCTCTGATACTCGGGGCCCTCACTCGATACCCGGAGCTCTGACTGTCTCTGACACCCAAAGCCCCCACCATCTCCGATCCCCAGAGCCCTCACAGTCTCTGATCACCGGAAACCTCACCGTCTCCGCCACTCGAAGCCCTCACAGTCTCTGACGCCCAGAGCCCTCAACGTCTCCGACACCCGGAGCCCTCACCATCTCTGACACCCGGAGCCCTCATCATCTCTGACACTTGAAGCCCTCACCCTCTCTGACGCCCGGAGCCCTCACCATCTCCGACACCCGGAGCCCTCACTGTCTCCGATTCCTGGAGATCCCCCTCTTTCTGATGCACTGTGACCTCACCGTCTCTGTCACATGGAGCTCTCACTCTATCTGATACTTTGGAACCCTCACTGTCTCGATACCATAGCCCTTACTCTCTCCCAAACACAGAACCCTCATTGTCCTTGATACTAGATGCTGTCACTGTGTCCAAAAAACAGAGCCCTCACCATCTCCGGTATCCATAGCCCTCACTTTTTCCAATACCTGGAGCCCTTGTTGCCCCTTATTCCCAAAGCCATCACTCAATATCATGAACCCTCACTCAATGCCTGCAGATCCCACTTTCTCTGACAAACAGATCACTCACTGCAACCAATGACCATATCCCTCACCTCTTCTATACCAGAGCTATCACTCGATCCCCAGAGCCATCACCGTCTCCCATACCCATATCCCTCACCATCTCCAAAACCCAGAGCCCACACTTGACACCCGGTGCCCTCATCGTCTCCAAACCCCGGAGACCTCATCATCTCCCATACCCGGAGCCATCACTCGATCCCTGGAGCCCTCACCATCTCCCATACCCGGAGCGCTCACCGTCTCCCATGCCCGAAGTCCTCATTGTCTCCCATACCCGGAGCCCTCACTGCCTTCAATACCCAGAGACCTCACCTTCTCCGATCCCCGGAGCCCTCACCGTCTCCGATACCTGGAGCCCTCGCCGTCTCCGATATTCGGGGCCCTCACTCGATACCCAGAGCTCTGAGTGTCGCTGACACCCAAAGCCCTCACCATCTTCGATCCCCGGAGGCTTCACTGTCTCTGATTACTGGAACCCTCACCGTCTCTGACACTCGGAGCCTCACTGTCTCTGATCACCGGAGCCCTCACCATCTCCGACAGCTGGAGCCCTCTCTGTCTCTGATACCTGGAGCCCTCTCTGTCTCTGACACCGGGAGCCCACACCGTCTCTGACACACGGAGCACTCACAGTCTGTGACACCTGGAGCCCTCACCGTCTCCGACACCTGGAGCTCTCCGTCTCCGACACTGGGAGCCATCACCGTCTTCGACAACCGAAGCCCTCACGGTCTCTGACACCCGGAGCCTCACTGTCTCTGCCACCCAGAGCCCTCACCATCTCCGACACCTGGAGCCCTCACCATCTCCGACACACGGAGCGCTCACCGTCTCTGACACCCGGAGCCCTCACCGTCTGTGCCAACCGGAGACCTCACCGTCTCTGACACCCGGGGACCTCACCGTCTTTGACACCCGGAGCCCTCACATTCTTTGACACCCGGAGCCCTCACTGTCTCCGACACCCAGACCCTCACCGTCTCTGCCACCCGGAGCGTTCACCGTCTCCGACACCCGGAGCCCTCATCATCTCCGACACCCAGAGCCCTCACCGTCTCTGACACCCGGAGCCCTCACCGTCTCTGACACCGGGAGCCTGCACCGTCACTGACACATGGAGCATTCACAGTCTGTGACACCTGGAGCCCTCACCGTCTCCGACACGTGGAGCCCTCCGTCTCCGACACCCGGAGCCATCACCGTCTTCAACAACCGAAGCCCTCACGGTCTCTGACACCCGAAGCCTCACCGTCTCTGCCACCCGGAGCCCTCACCATCTCTGACACCCGGAGCCCTCACCGTCTCCGACACACGGAGCGCTCACCATCTTTGACAACCGGAGCCCTCACCATCTGTGACAACCGGAGACCTCACCGTCTGTGACATCCGGAGCCCTCACCATCTTTGACACCCGGAGCCCTCACATTCTTTGACACCTGGAGTCCTCACTGTCTCCGACACCCAGACCCTCACCGTCTCTGACACCTGGAGCACTCACTGTCTCTGCCACCTGGAGCCCTCACCGTCTCTGACACCCGGAGCCCTCACCGTCTCCGACACCCGGAGCCCTCACCGTCTCCGACACCCGGAGTCCTCACCGTCTTTGACACCCGGAGGCCTCACCGTCTTTGACACCCAGAGCCCTCACCGTCTTTGACACCCGGAGCCCTCACTGTCTCTGACACCCAGAGACTAAACCGTCTCTGACACAAGGAGCCCTCAATGTCTCTCACAGTCTCCAATGCTCAGAGCACTCGCAGTGTCTCTGATTCCCAGAGCTCCCACTGTCTCCAATACCTGGAATGCTCACTATCTCTGATACCCAGAGACCTCACTGTCTCTCACCGTCTCTGATACCCAGAGCCCTCACCATCTCTGACACCCGGAGCTCTCACCGTCACCGACACACAGAGACTTAACCGTGTCTGACACAAAGGAGCCCTCACTGTCTCTCACCATCTCCAATTCTTGGAGCCCTCACCATCTCTGATTCCCAGAGCCCTCGCAGTGTCTCTGATTCCTGGAGATCCCATTGTCTCTGATAACTGGAATGCTCACTATCTCTAATACGCAGAGATCTCATTCCCTTCCATACCCAGAGCCCTCACTGTCTCTGATACTTGGAGCCCTCAATTGACACCTGGAGCTCACACAGCCTGCGATTCCAGGACCTCCCAACTGTCTCCGATACCTGGAGCCCTCACTGCCCTGATACCCGGAGCACTCACTGTTTCCGATACTGAAGCTCTTGCTTTCAACAAACCCAGAGCCCCAATATCTTTGAAACCAGGTGGCCTCACCATCTCTGATAAAAGAAGCCCTTGCCCTCTACGATACACAGAACCCTCACCCTCTCCGATACCCGGAGCCCTCACTGTCTCTGATATTCGCGGCTCTCACTCGATACCTGGAGCACCAACTGTCTCCGACACCCAAAGCCAACACCATCTCCGATCTCCGGAGCCCTCACTGTCTCGGATCCCTGGAGCCAACACCGTCTCCGACACATGAAGCCCTCACCATCTCCGACATCCGGAGCCCTCTCCGTCTCTGACACCCGGAGCCCTCACCGTCTCTGAAACACGGAGCCCTCACCGTCTCTGATCCCTGGAGCCCACATAGTCTGTGACACCGGGAGCCCTCACCGTCTCTGACACCCGGAGCCTTCACTCTCTCCGACATCCGGAGCCCTATCCGTCTCTGACACCCGGAGCCCTCACCCTCTCTGAAACCCGGAGCCCTCACTGTCTCTGATCCCTGGAGCCCTATCCGTCTCTGACACCCGGAGCCCTCACCCTCTCTGAAACCCGGAGCCCTCACTGTCTCTGATCCCTGGAGCCCTCACTGTCTCTGACACCCAGAGCCCACACCATCTCTGACACCCGGAATCCTCACCGTCTCTGATCCCCGGAGCCCTCACCGTCTCCCATACCCGGAGCCTTCACCGTCTCTGACATCTGGAGCCCTCACCGTCTCGATACTTGGAGCCCTCACCATCTCCGATTCCTGAATATCCTACTCTTTCTGATGCACTGTGACCTCACCATCTCTGCCACATGGAGCTCTCACTCTATCTGATACTCGGAACCCTCACTGTCTCGATACCATAGCCCTTACTATCTCCCAAACACAGAACCCTCATTGTCTTCGATACTAGGTGCTGTCACTGTGTCCGAAATACAGAGCCCTCACCTTCTCCGGTATACATAGCCCTCACTGTTTCCAATACCTGGAGCCCTTGTTGCCCCTTACTCCCAAAGCCATCATCAATATCATGAACCATCACTCAATGCCTGCAGATCCCACTGTCTCTGACAAACAAATCACTCACTGTAACCAATAACCATATCCCTCACCATCTCCCATACCCATATCCCCCACCATCTCCAAAACCCAGAGCCCTCACTGTCTCCCACACCCAGAGCCATCACCATCTCCCATACCCATAACAATCACCATCTCCGGTCTCCGTAGCCCTCACTGTCTCCCATACACGGAGCCCACATTGTCCCCGATACCTGGATTCCTCACTGTCTCTGTTACCCAGAGCCCTCACTCCATCTCTGATTCCAAGAGCTCTGGTTGCCTCCGATACATGGAGCCATCACTATCTCGATACCATAGCCTTTAGCATCTCCCAAACCCAAAGCCCTTAATGTTTTCGGAACCAGGCGCCCTCACTGTCTCTGAAACACAGAGCCCTCACTGTCTCTCACCGTCTCCCATACCCAGAGCCCTCACCGTCTCCCATACCCAGAGCACTCACCGACTCCCATACCCGGAGACCTCACCGCCTCCCATACCTGTATCCCTCGCCATCTCCGGTCCCAATAGCACTCACTGTCTCCTATACAGGGAGCCCACATTGTCCCCGATACCTGGATTCCTCACTGTCTCTGTTACCCAGAGCCCTCACATCATCTCTGATTCCCAGAGCTCCGGTTGCCTCCGGTACATGGAGCCATCACTATCTCGATACCATAGCCTTTAGCATCTCCCAAACACAAAGCCCTTAATGTCTTCAGAACCAGGCGCCCTCACTGTCTCTGAAACACAGAGTCCTCACTGTCTCTCACCGTCTCCGATACCCGGAGCCCTCGCAGAGTCTCTGATTCCCAGAGCTCCCACTGTCTCCAATACATGGAATGCTCACTATCTCTGATACCCAGAGCCTTCACTGTCTCTCACCATCTCCAATCCTCGGAGCCCTCACCGTCTCCAATTCCCAGGGCCCTCACAGTGTCTCTGATTCCCGGAGATCCCTCTGTCTCCAATACCTGGAATGCTCACTATCTCTAATACGCAGAGATCTCATTCCCTTCCATAACCAGAGCCCTCACTATCTCCAATACTTGGAGCCCTCAATTGACACCTGGAGCTCACACAGCCTGCGATTCCAGGACCTCCCAACTGTCTCCAATACCTGGAGCCCTCACTGCCCTGATACCCGGAGCACTCACTGTTTCCGATACTGTAGCTCTTCCTTTCAACAAACCCAGAGCCCCAATATCTTTGAAACCAGGTGGCCTCACCATCTCTGATAAAAGAAGCCCATGCCCTCTACGATACACAGAACCCTCACCCTCTTCGATACCCGGAGCCCTCACCGTCTCTGATACCCGCGGCTCTCACTCGATACCTGGAGCACCAACTGTCTCCGACACCCAAAGCCATCACCATCTCCGATCTCCGGACCCCTCACTGTCTCTGATCCAAGGAGCCCACACTGTCTCCGACACATGAAGCCCTCACCATCTCTGACATCCGGAGCCCTCTCGGTCTCTGAAACCCGGAGCCCTCACTGTCTCTGATCCCTGCAGCCCAACAGTCTGTGACACCGGGAGCCCTCACCGTCTCTGACACACGCAGCCCTCACCCTCTCCGACATCCGGAGCCCTCTCCGTCTCTGACACCCGGAGTCCTCACCCTCTCTGAAACCCAGAGCCCTCACTGTCTCTGACACCCGGAGCCCTCACCATCTCCGACACCCGGAGCCCTCACCATCTCCGACACCCGGAGCCCTCACCGTCTCTGATCCCCGGAGCCCTCACCGTCTCCCATACCCGGAGCCTTCACCGTCTCTGACAGCTGGAGCCCTCACCGTCTCGATACTTGGAGCCCTCACCATCTCCGATTCCTGAAGCTCCTACTCTTTCTGATGCACTGTGACATCACCATCTCTGCCACATGGAGCTCTCACTCTATCTGATACTCGGAACCCTCACTGTCTCGATACCATAGCCCTTACTATCTCCCAAACACAGAACCCTCATTGTCTTCGATACTATGTGCTGTCACTGTGTCCGAAATACAGAGCCCTCACCGTCTCTGGTATCCATAGCCTTCACTGTTTCCAATACCTGGAGCCCTTGTTGTGCCTTATTCCCAAAGCCATCATCAATATCATGAACCATCACTCAATGCCTGCAGATCCCACTGTCTCTGACAAACCAATCACTCACTGTAACCCATAACCATATCCCTCACCATCTTCCATACACAGAGCCATCACTCAATCCCTGGGGCCGTCACCATCTCCCATACCCATATCCCCCACCATCTCCAAAACCCAGAGCCCTCACTGTCTCCCACACCCTGAGCCCTCACCATCTCCCATACCGATATACCTCACCATCTCCAAAACCCAGTGCCCACACTCCACACTCGGAGCCCTCACCATCTCCGATCACTGGAGACTCACTGTCTCCCATGACCTGAGCCGTCACCGCCTCCCATACCCAGAGGACTCACCATCTCCGACACCCATATCCCTCACTATCTCCAAAACCCAGAGCCAACACTCCACACCCGGAGACCTCACCATCTCCGAACACCGGAGACCTCACCGTCTCCCATAATCGGAGACGTCACCGTCTCTGAAACCCAGAGAATTAACCATCTCTGACACCAGGAGCCCTCACTGTCTCTGATCCCCGGGGCCCTCACCATCTCTGACACCCGGAGCCCTCACCGTCTCCGACACCCGGAGCCCTCACCGTCTCGGACACCCGGAGCCCTCACCATCTGTAACACCTGGAGCCCTCAAAGTCTCTGATCCCCGGAGCCCTCTCCGTCTCTGATCCCCGGAGCCCTCTCCATCTCTGGCACCTGGAGCCCTCACCCTCTCCCATACCCGGAGCCCTCACCCTCTCTGACAGGCGCAGGCCTCACCGTTTCTGATCCCCGGAGCCTTCACCATCTCCCATATCCGGAGCCTGCACCATCTCTGATCCCCGGAGCCCTCACCATCTCCGACACCCAGAGCCCTCACCATCTCTGATCCCCGGAGCCCTCACCGTCTCTGACACCCAGAGCCCTCACCATCTCTGACACCCGGAGCCGTCATGGTCACTGACACCCGGAGCCCTAACCGGTTCCATCATCCGGAGCCCTCACCGTCTCTGACACCCGGAGCCCTCACCATCTCTGACACCTGGAGACCTCACCGTCTCTGACAACCGGGGCCCTCACCATATCCTATACCGTCACTCAATACCAGAGCTCGCACCTTCCCTTATTCCCGGAGGTCCCACTTTCTCCGCTACATGGAGCCCTCACCGTCTCTTACACCCGGAGCCCTCACCGTCTCTGATCCCTGGAGCCCTCTCCATCTCTGATCCCCAGAGCCCTCACCGTCTCTGACACCTGGAGCCCTCACCGTCTCCCATACCTGGAGCCTTCACCGTCTCTGACACCCGGAGCCCTCACTGTCTCTGACACCCGGAGCCCTCACCGTCTCTGATCTCTGGAGCCCTCACCATCTCTGACCCCCAAAGCCCTCACTGTCTCCGATTCCTGGAGATCCCACTCTTCCTGATGCGCTGTGACCTCACCGTCTCTGCCACATGGAGCTCTCACTCTAGCTGATACTCGGAACCCTCACTGTCTCGATACCATAGCCCTTACTATCTCCCAAACACAGAACCCTCATTATCCTCGATACTAGGTGCTGTCACTGTCTCCGAATAACAGAGCCCTCAGCATCTCTGGGACCCATAGCGCTCACCATTTCCAATACCTGGAGCCCTTGTTGCCCCTTATTCCCAAAGCCATCACTCAATATCATGAACCCTCACTCAATGCCTGCAGATCCCACTGTGTCTGACAAACAGATCACTCACTGTAACCAATAACCATATCCCTCACCGTCTCCCATACCCAGAGCCATCACTCGACACCCGGAGCCCTCACCGTCTCCCATACCCATATCCCCCACCATCTCCAAAACCCACAGCCCACACTCGATCCCCGGAGCCCTCACCATCTCCGATCCCCAGAGCCCTCACTGTCTCCCATACCCGGAGCCCTCACCATCTCCCATACCCGGAGCCCTCACCGTCTCTGATACCTGGAGCCCTCACCGTCTCCGGTCCCCTGAGTCGTCACCGTCTCCCATACCCGGAGCATTCACCGTCTCCGATACCCCGATCACTCACCGTCTCCGATCCCTGGATCCCTCTCTGTCTCCCATACCCGGAGCCTTCACTTTCTGCGATACCCGGATCACTCACCGTCTCTGATCCCTGGAGCCCTCACCATCTCCCATACCCAGAACCCTCACTGTCTCCCATACCCAGAGCCCTCATCATCTCCCATACCCAGAGCCCTCACCCTCTCCCATTCCCGGAGCCCTCACTGTCCCCCATACCCAGAGCCCACACCATCTCTCATGCCCGGAGCCCTCACCGTCTCCCATACCCGGAGCCCTCACTGTCTCCCATACCTGGATCTCTCACCGTCACCCATACTCATATCTCTCACCTTCTCCAGTCCCCGTAGCTCTAACTGTCTCCCATACATGGAGGCCACATTGTCCCTGATACCCGGATTCCTCACCGTCTCTGTTACCCAGAGCATTCACTCCATCTCTGATTCCCAGATCTCCCATTGCCTCTGATACATGGATCCATCACTATCTCGAAAACATAGCCTTTAGCATCTTCCAAACCCGAATCCCTTAATGACTTCAGAACCAGGCGCCCTCACAGTCTCTGATCCCCGGAGCCCTCACCATCTCTGACACCCGGAGCTCTCACCATCTCTGACAACCGGAGCCCTCACCATCTCTGATCTCTGGAGCCCTCACCGTCTCCTATACCCTCATTCAATACCCAGAGCTCACACCTTCCCTTATTCCCGGAGGTCCCACTTTCTCCACTACATGGAGCCCTCACCATCTCTTACACCCGGAACCCTCGCCATCTCTGATCTCTGGAGACCTCACCATCTCCCATACCCGGAGCCTTCAACGTCTCTGATACCCGGAGCCCTCACTGTCTCTGACACCCGGAGCCCTCACCATCTCTGACCCCCAAAGCCCTCTCTGTCTCCGATTCCTGGAGATCCCACTCTTTCTGATGCACTGTGACCTCACCGTCTCTGCCACATGGAGCTCTCACTCTATCTGATACTCGGAACCCTCAATGTCTCGATACCATAGCCCTTAATATCTCCCAAACACAGCCCCCTCATTATCCTCGATACTAGATGCTGACACTGTCTCCAAAAAACAGAGCCCTCACAGTCTCCAGTACCCATAGCGCTCACCGTTTCCAATACCTGGAGCCCTTGTTGCCCCTTATTCCCAAAGTCATCACTCAATATCATGAACCCTCACTCAATGCCTGCAGCTCCCACTGTCTCTGACAAACAGATCACTCACTGTAAGCAATGACCATATCCCTCACCGTCTCCCATGGCCAGAGCCCTCACTATCTCCCATACCCAGAGCCCTCACCGTCTCCCTTACCCCGAGTGCTCACCATCTCCCATACCCGGAGCCCTCACTGTCTCCCATACCTGGATCCCTCACCATCTCTGATACCCAGAGCCCTCACCGTCTCCCATACCCAGAGCCCTCACCGTCTCACATACCCGGAGCCCTCACCACTAACCTTATTCAGAGCCCTCACCATCTACCTTACCCGGAGCCCTCACCATCTCCCATACCCGGAGCCCTCACCGTCTCCCATACTCAAAGACCTCACTGTCCCCCATACCTGGAGCCCACACCATCTCCCATACCTGGATCCCTCACCATCATTGATACCCAGAGCCCTCACCGTCTCCAATCCCCGAAGCCTTCACCATCTCTGATCCCCGGAGCCCTCACCATTTCCGAGCCCCGGAGCCTTCACTGTCTCAGTCACTTGGAGCCCTCACTCAATACCCTTAGCTTGCACTACCTCTTATTCCCAGATCTTTCACTTTCTCTCTCACATGAACACCTCACTGCCTCCAATACCCAGAGCTCTTACTGTCTTGATACCTGCAGCCCCCCCCCCTTACTGTCTTACAAACCCGGAGCCCTGTGTGTTTTTGGAACCAGGAAACCTCGCCGTCTCCGATACCCGGAGCCCTCACTGTTTCCTATACCCAGAACCCTTATTATCTCTGATAAATGGAGGCCTCACTGCCTCTGGTTTCAGGAGCCCTCACTGTGTCAATGCCTGGAGCCCTTGTTGCTTCATATTCCCAGAGCCATCACTCAATATCATGAACCCTCACTCAATACCTGCAGCTCCTGCCATCTCTGACAAAGAGAGCGCCCACTGTAACCAATACCCATATCCCTCACCATCTCCAAAACCCGGAGCCTTCACTGCCTCCGACTCCCGTATCCCTCACTGTCTCTGATACCTGGAGCTCTCAGTGTGTCTGACACCCGGAGCCCTCACCATCTCCAAAACCCAGAGCCCTCACTGCTTCCGAAAACGTGCAGCCCTCCCTGCCTCTGATAGCCAAATCAAATTCAAATAGCATTAACAATGTAGAGGTCAGTGAATTTACAAAGTGTTCAGGGTCCCAGGTTCAGTGGATTTACATAGTCCTCACAGTCCTGAGCTCAGTGAATTTACACAACATTCATACTCTCGGGTTTAGCGAGCTTACAGCATTCTCATGTCCGATGTCAACTGAATTTACAAAGCATTCACATTCTCAGGTTCTATGATTTAACACGGTGATCACATGCCTGAGTTCATTTAACTCACACAGCTTTCACACTCCTGAGTTCACTGAAAATACATAGCGTTCTCATTGTCAAGTTCAGTTAATGCACACAGTGCTCTCAATCCTGAGTTCAATGAATTACACACTGTTTACACACCAAAATCCAGCAATTTAACACAATGCTCACACGCCCGAGTTCAATAAATTCACACAGTGTTCACACTCCCAAATTCAGTGAAAACACCCAGTGTTCACACTGCTGAGTTCACTGAATTCTCACAGTGCTCACACACCAAATACTGCGTTCACACTCCCTATCTCAATGAATGCAGCATTCACAGTCCAGAGTTCATTGAATTTAAATACCTTCACACTGCAGAGTTCAGTGAATTCACATAGCATTCATACTCCTGAATTGAATGAATTCATGCAGTATTCACATACCTGACTTCAGTGAATGCAACAGTGCTCACACCCCCAATTTGAGTGAATTCACACAGTGTTCAGAATCCCGGGTTCAGTGAACACACACACTGTTCACAGTCCCATGTTCAGTGATTCACAAAGCGATCACACTCCTGAGCTCATTGAATTCACACAGTGTTCGTATGCCTTAGTTGAGGGAATTCACAGTGTTCACACTTGCGAGTCCAGTGAATTCACCCAGCATTCACACTCCTGAGTTCAGTGAATTCACACAGCATTCACACTCGTGTGTTCAATGAGTTAACACAGTGCTCATAATCTCCTGGTTCATGGAATTTACAGTGTTCATGGTCCCAGGTTCAGTGATTTAAAACAGTGTTCACATGCCTGAGTTCAGTTAATTTACACAGCGTTCATTCTCGCAAATTCAGTGAAAACACAGCATTGTCATGGCTTTGTTCAGTGAATTCACATTGCATTCACAGGCTCAAGTTCAGTGAATTCACAGAGCATTAACACTCCTGAATTCAGTAAATTCACACAGTGTTCATACTCCAGAATTCAGTAAATTTACAGGTTTTTCACATTCCCAACTTCAGTGAACTCACATAGCATTCACACTCATGCTTCAGTGAATTCATACAGTGTTCACACACTCCCAACTTCAGTAAATTCACACAGCATTCACAATCCAGAGTTCAGTGAAATCACACAGCATTCACATTCCTGACATTACTGAATTTACAAAGTGTTCACAGTCCCTGGTTCTGTGATTTCACACAATGTTCACACACCTGAGTTCAATGAATTCACAAATCGTTCACACTACAGAATTCAGTGAAAACAAGTGGCATTCTCACTGCCAAGTTCAGTGAATTCACAAAGCATTCACACTCCCGAGTTCAATGAATTCACATGTTTTTCACATTCCCAACTTCAGTGAACTCACATAGCATTCATGCTTGTGCTTTAGTGAATTTACACGGCGTTCAAATACTCCCCGACTTCAGTGAATTCACAGAAGCATTCATGCCTGAGTTCAGTGAATTTGCACAGCATTCACAATCCTGAAATCAGTGAATTTACAAAGTGTTCACAGTCCCAGGTTCAGTGATTTCACACACATTTCCCAGTCCTGAGCTCAATGAAGTCACACACATTTGCCAGCCCTGAGATCAGTGAATTCACACAGCATTAACAATCCAGAGGTCAGTGATATCACACATTGTTCACACTGCAGAGTTCAGTGAATTCACATAGCATTCATACTTCTGACTTGGGTGAATTCACACAGTGTTCACACACCTGATTTCAGTGAAGGCATACAGTTTTCACACTCCCATATTGAGTGAATTCACACATTGTTCAGAATCCTGGGTTCAATGAAAGCTCACGGTGTTCAAAGACATGTGTTCAGTGGATTCACAAAGCGATCACACACCCGAAGTCATTTAATTCACAGTGATCACATGACAGTGTTGACAGAATTCACACAGCATTCACACAGCATTCACACTTGTGAGTTCAGTGAATTCACACAGCATTCACAGTCCCAAATTCAGATAATTCACACAGCATTCATACTCTTGATAAAAACAAAAAACTGCGGATGCTGGAAATCCAAAACAAAAACAAAATTACCTGGAAAAACTCAGCAGGTCTGGCAGCATCGGCGGAGAAGAAAAGAGTTGACATTTCGAGTCCACATGACCCTTCAACAGAACTGAGTGAATATTAGGAGAGAGGTGAAATATAAGGTTTAAGGTGTTGGTGGTGGGGGGGGGGGGGGGCGGTGTGGGAGGCGGGGGGAGGGGTTGGGGGGAGAGAAGTGGGGGGGTGTCGGGTGTGGTTGTAGGGACAAGCAAGCAGTGATAGGAGCAGATAATCAAAAGATGTCACAGAGAGAAGAACAAAGAGTTGTTGAAGGTGGTGATATTATCTAAACGAATGTGCTAACTAAGAATGGATGGCAGGACACTCAAGGTACAGCTCTAGTGGGGGGGGGAGGGATGGGGCTAACAGGGCATAAAAGATATAAATTTAAAAATAATGGAAATAGGTGGGAAAAGAAAAATCTTTATAAATTATTGGAAAAAACAAAAGGAAGGGGGAAGTCCGGAAGGCTGTAAAGTGCTTAGTCGGAAGATGAGGTGCTGTTCCTCCAGCATCCACAGTCCCAACATTAGTAAATTTACAAATTGTTCACAGTCCCAAGCTCCGTGATTTCGCACAGTGTTCACATGCCTGAGTTCAATGAATTCACACAGCATTCACATTCTTGAATTCAGTGAAAGCAAACAGCATTCTCACTGCTGAGTTCAATGAATTCACACAGTGTTTACACTTATGCATTCAGTGAATTCACACAGCCTGCAGGCACCCAAGTTCAGTGAATTCACACAGCAGTCACACTCCCGACATCAGTGAATTTAGAAAGTGTTCACAGTCTCAGTTTCAGTGATTTCATATAATTTTCCCAGCCCTGAGTTCAGTGAATTCACAGTGTTCACAATCCAGAGGTCAGCGAAATCACACAGCATTCAGACTGCGACGTTCAGTGAGTTCACACAGCCTGCAGACCTCTGAGTTCAGTGAATTCACACTTGTGAGTTCAGTGAATTCATACAGCCTACAGATACATGAGTTCAGTGAATTCACATAGCATTCATTCTCCTGACTTCAGTGAATGCACAAAGTTTTCACACTCCCAAACTGAGTGAATTCACATAGTGTTCAGAATCCTGGGTTCAGTGAACACACACACGGTATTCACACTCCTGAGTTCATTGAATTCACACAGTGTTCACATGCCAGATTTGAGGGAATTCACACAGCATTCAGACTCATGAGTACAGTGAATTCACGCAGCATTCACCTTCCTGAATTCAGATAATTCACACAGCATAAACACTCCTGAGTTCAGTGAATTCACACATTTTTCACACTCCTGAGATAAGTGAATTCACAGTGTTCACACTCCCGAGTCCAATGAATTCACACAGTGATAATAATCAGCGACTTCAGTGAATTTACAATGTGCTAGGTTCAGTGATTTAAACAGTGTTCATATGGCCGAGTTCAATGAATTCACACAATGTTCACATTCGCGAATTCAGTGAGAAAACAGTGTTGTCAAGTCTGTGATCAGTGATTTCACACTGCATTCACAGACCCGAGTTCAGTGAATTCTCAGAGCACTAACTCTCCCGAGTTCAGTGAATTAATACAATGTTCATGCTCCAGAGTTCAGTGAATTTACACATTTTGCACACTCCCAACTTCAGTGAATTCAGATAGCATTCATACTCATTTTTCAGTGATTTCACACAGTGTTCACACTCCCGACTTCAGTAAATTCACACAGTATTCACACTCTCGAGTTCAGTGAAAACACACAGCATTCACACTCCAAGTTCAGTGAATTCACACTGTGACATTACTGAATATACATAGTGTTCACAGTCCCAGGTGCTGTGATTTCATGCAGTTCTTACATGCCAGAGGTCAATTAATCCACACATTATTCACAGTCCAGGTTTCAGTGAAAACAAATTGCATTCTCACTGCTGAGTTCAGTGAATTTATGCAGCGATTGCACTCCCGAGTTCAGTGAATTCACACAGACTGCAGACGGCCAATTTCAGTGAATTTACATGGCATTTACAATCCCAAAATCAGTGAATTTACAAAGTTTTCACAGTCCCAGGTGCAGTGACTTCACACAATTTTCCCAGTCCTGAGTTCAGTGAAATCAAACAGTGTTCACACTGCAGAGTTCAGTGAATTCACATAACCTTCATTCTCCTGACTTGAGTGAATTCACACAGCATTCACACACCTGACTTCAGTGAATGCATACACTGTTCACACTCCAAAGTTGAGTGAATTCACACGTTGTTCAGAATTCTGGGTTTCAGTGAAAACCCACAGTGTTCCCACACCCATGTTCAGTGGATTCACAAAGCGATCACATTCCTGAGGTCACTGAATTCATACAGTGTTCACACGCCAGAGTTGACATAGTTCACACTGCATTCAAACTCATGAGTACAGTGAATTCACCCAGCATTCACATTCCCGAGGTCAGTGAATTCATACAACATGCACACTTGCGAGTTCAGTGAGTTTACATAGTGTTCACAGTGCCAAATACAGATAATTCGGACAGATTTCACACACCTGCATTGAGTAAATTCACACAGTGTTCACACTCCTGAGTTGAGTGATTAACACCGTGTTCATAATCACCGAGTTCAGTGAATTTACAAAGTGTTCACAGCCCCAGGTTCAGTGATTTTACACAGTGTTCATACTCCCAAGTTCATTGAAAACATACAGCTTTTTCACTGCTGGGCTCAGTGAACACACAAAGCATTCACACTCCCAAGTTCACTGAATTAACAATATGTTCACAGTCCCAGGAAAAGTGATTCAACACAGTGTTCACATGCTCAGGTTCGATGAATTCACACAGCATTCACAGTCCTGAATTCAGTGAAAACACAGCCTGATGTCACTGCCGAGTTCACTTAATTCACACAGTGTTCATACATCTGAGGTCAGTGAATTAAGACATCAGTCATACCCCTGACTTCAGTGCCTTCACACAGCATTCATGCTCCAGAGTTCAGTGAATTTACACATTTTTCACACTCCCAACTTCAGTGAATTCACATAGGATTCACGCTTGTGTTTCAGGGAATTCACACAGCATTCTCACTGTTACGTTCGGTGAACTCACACCACGTTCACACTTATGAGTTCTGTGAATTCACACAGTTTTCACACTTCCAAGATGAGTGAATTCACACAGTGTTCAAACTCACCGAATTCAGTGAATTTACAAAGTGCCAGGTTCAAACTCCAGAATTCAATGAAAACACACAGCATTTTCATGGCTGTGTTCAGTGAATTTTCACACAGCATTCACAGGCTTGAACTCAGTGAATTCATACAGCATTCATACACGAGCGGTCAGTGAATTAATAAATGGCCACACTCCCAAATTCAGTGAATTCACACAGCGTTCACTCACTACCAACTTCAATAAATTCACATAGCATTCACCCTCCCGAGTTCAGTGAAAACACACAGCATTCATACTTCCAACTTCTGTGAATTCACATAGCATCCACATTCCTGAGTTCAGTGCATTCACACAACATGCACACTTGCAATTTCAGTGAATTTACATAGCGCTCACAGTCCCTAATAAAGATAATTCACACAGATTGCACACTCCTGAGTTGAGTGAATTTACACAGTGTTCACACTCCCGAATTGAGTGAATCAACACAATGTTCATAATCACTGAGTTTAGTGAATTTACAAATTGTTCACAGCCCCAGGTTCAGTGATTTTACACAGTGTTCATACTCCCAAGTTCAGTGAATACATACAGCTTTTTCACTGCTGGGCTCAGTGACTACATAAAACATTCACACTCCCAAGTTCACTGAATTATCAATACGTTCACAGTCCCAGGAATAGTGATTCAATACAATGTTTACATGCCCAAGTTCAATGAATTCAAACAGCATTCACAGTCCCAAATTCAATGAAAATACACCCTGATGTCACTGCCGAGTTCACTTAATTCACACAGTGTTCATACATCTGAGGTCAGTGAATTAAGACAGCAGTCATACCCCTGACTTCAGTGCCTTCACACAGCATTCATTATCCAGAGTTCAGTGAATTTACACATTTTTCACACTCCCAACTTCAGTGAATTTACATAGGATTCACGCTCGTGTTTCAGGGAATTCACACAGCATTCTCACTGCTGCATTCAGTGAATTCATAGTGTTCATGCTTATGAGTTCAGTGAGTTTACACAGCATTCACACTTCTGGGTTCTGTGAATTCACATAGTTTTCACACTTCTAAGATGAGTGAATTCAAACAGTGTTCATAATCACCAAATTCAGTGAACTTACAAAGTGCCAGGTTCAGTGATTTAATGCAGCGTTCACATGCCTGAGTTCAATTAATTCACACAGCGTTCACATTCCAGAATTCAATGAAAACTCACAGCATTTTCATGGCTGTGTTCAGTGAATTCACACTGCATTCACAGGCCTGAACTCAGTGAACTAATAAGGCATTCATACACCAGAGGTCAGTGAATTAATACAATGGCCACACTCTGAAATTCAGTGAATTCACACAGCATTCTTGCTCCGGAGTTCAGGAAATTTACATATTTTTCACAATTCCAACTTCAGCGAACTCACATAGCATTCACACTCGTGCTTCAGTGAATTCACACAGTGTTCATGCACTACCAACTTCAATAAATTCACACAACATTCAACCTCCCAAGTTCAGTGAAAACACACAGCGTTCACACTTTGAACTTCAATGAACTCACACAGCATTCATATTCCCGAGTTCAGTGAATTCACACAACATGCACACTTGCAATTTCAGTGAATTTACATAGCATTCACAATCCCAAATATGGATAATTCACACAGATTTCACGCTCCTGAGTTGAGTGAGTTCACACAGTTTTCACACTCCTGAGTTGAGTGAATTAACACCGTGTTCATAATCACCGAGTTCAGTGAATTTACAAAGTGTTCACAGCCCCAGGTTCAGTGATTTTACACAGTGTTCATACTCCCAAGTTCATTGAAAACATACAGCTTTTTCACTGCTGGGCTCAGTGAACACACAAAGCATTCACACTCCCAAGTTCACTGAATTAACAATATGTTCACAGTCCCAGGAAAAATGATTCAACACAGTGTTCACATGCCCAAGTTCAATGAATTCAGCATTCACAGTCCCAAATTCAGTGAAAACACACCATGATGTCACTACCGAGTTCAGTTAATTCAGACAGTGTTCATTAATCTGATGTCAGTGAATTAAGACAGCAGTCATACGCCTGACTTCAGTGCCTTCACACAACATTCATGCTCCAGAGTTCAGTGAATTTACACATTTTTCACACTCCCAACTTCAGTGAATTCACATAGGATTCACGCTTGTGTTTCAGGGAATTCACACAGCATTCTCACTGCTGCATTCAATGAATTTACACTGTGTTCACTCTTACGTGTTCTGTGAGTTCACACAGCATTCACACTCCTGAGTTCTGTGAATTCACATAGTTTTCACACTCCTGAGATGAGTGAATTCACACAGTGTTCATAATCACTGAATTCAGTGTATTTACAAAGTGCCAAGTTCAGAAATTTAATACAGTATTCACATGCCTGAGTTCAATTAATTCACACAGCCTTCATACTCCAGAATTCAGTGAAAACACACAGCATTTTCATGACTGTGTTCAGTGAATTCACAATGCATTCACAGGCCTGAACTCAGTGAATTCATATGTCATTAATACACCAGAGATCAGTGAATTAATACAATGGCCACACTCCGAAATTCAGCAAATTCACACAGCATTCATGCTCTGGAGTTCAGTAAATTTACACATTTTTCACACTCCAAACTTCAGTGAACTCACGTGGCACTCACACTCGTGCTTCAGTGAATTCACACAGTGTTCACACACTACCAACTTCAGTAAATTCAAACAACATTCACCCTCCCGAGTTCTGTGAAAACACTCAGCGTTCACACTTTGAACTTCAATGAATTCACATAGCATTCATATTCTTGAGTTCAGTGAATTCACACACCATGCACACTCGCTATTTCAGTGAATTTCCATAGTGTTCACAGATCCTAATACACATAATTCACACATATTTAACACTGCTGAGTTGAGTTAATTCACACAGTGTTCACACTCCCGAGTCGAGTGAATTAACACAATGTCCACAATCACCGAGTTCAGTGAATTTACAAAGTGTTCACAGCCCCAGGTTCAGTGATTTTACACAGTGTTCATACTCCCATGTTCAGTGAAGACATACAGCTTTTTCACTGCTGGGCTCAGTGAATACATAAGACATTCACACTCCTGAGTTCACTGAATTAACAATACGTTCACAGTCCCAGGAACAGTGATTCAACATGCCCAAGTTCAATGAATTCACACAGCATTCATAGTCCCAAATTCAATGAAAATACACCCTGGTTTCACTGCTGAATTCAGTTAATTCACACAGTGTTCATATATCTGAGGTCAGTGAATTAAGACAGCAGTCATACCCCTGACTTCAGTGCCTTCACACAGCATTCATGCTCCAGAGTTCAGTGAATGTACACATTTTTCACACTCCCAACTTCAGTGAATTCACATAGCATTCACACTCAAGTATCAGGAAATTCACACAGCATCCTCACTGCTGAGTTCTGTGAATTCACACAGTTTTCACACTTCCGAGATGAGTGAATTTACACAATGTCCATAATCACTGAATTCACTGAATTTACAAAGTGCCAGGTTCAGTGATTTAATACAGTATTCACGTGTCTGAATTCAATGAATTCATACAGCCTTCACACTCCAAAATTCAGTGAAAACACATAACATTTTCACGGCTGTGTTCAGTGAATTCACAATGCATTCACAGGCCTGAACTCAGTGAATTCATACGGCATTCATACACCAGAGGTCAGTGAATTAATACAATGGCCACACTCCCAAATTCAGTGAATTCACACAGCATTTATGCTCCAGAATTCAGTAAATTTACACATTTTTCATACTCCCAACTTCAGCGAACTCCTATAGCATATACACTCGTGCTTCAGTGAATTCACACAGTGTTCACGCACTACCAACTTCAATATATTCACACAGTATTCACTCTGCTGAGTTCAATGAAGACACACAGCATTCTCACTTCCAACTTCAATGAATTCACACAGCATTCACAATCCATAGTTCTGTGAATTCACGCAGCATTCACAGTCCCTATGTCAATAAATTTACAAAGTGTTCACAGTTCAAGTTCTGCAATTTCACACAGTGTTAACAAATGAGTTAAATGAATTTACACATCATTCACACTCCCAAATTCAGTGAAAACAAACAGAATTCTCACTGCCTGGTTCAGTGAATTCGTACAGCATTCACTCTCCCGATGTCAGTGAATTTACGAAGTGCTCACAGTCCCAAGTTCAGTGATTTCACACAATTTTCCCAGTCCTGAGTTCAGTGAATTCATGCAGTGCCCACACACCTGAGATCAGTGAAAGCACACAGCATTCACCATACAGAGGTCAGTGCAATCACACAGCTTTCACCCTCCAGAGTTCAGTTAATTTAAACAGTGTTCACTCTCCTGAGTTTAGATACTCCATATAGCATTCACATTCCCAAATTCAGCAAGTCCGCACAACATTCACAGTCCTGACTTCAGTGAATTCACACAGAGTTCACATTCACCAGTTCAGCAAATTCACACAGTGTTCATACTCCTGAGGTCAGCAAATTCACACAACATTCCCAGTCCCGACATCAGTGAATTTAGAAACTGTTCACTGTCCAGATTCACTAATTTCACACAATTTTTCCAGCCCCAAGTTCAGTGAATTCATACAGTGTTCACTGTCTTGATTTCAGTAAATTCACACAGTGTTCATGCTCTGGACTTCATTGAATTCACACAGTGTTCACAATCCCAAATTCAAAGAAAGGACACATCGTTCACACTCTCAAGGTCAGTGATGTCACACAGTGTTCAAAGCCTCAGTACACTGCACCAATACGGCATTCACACTCCCAAGGTCAGTAAATTCACATAGTGTTCACATTCCTGACTTCACTGAATTTGCACAATATTCACACTCCCAACTTCAGTGAATTTACAAAGTGTTCACAGCCATATGTACAGTGACCTCACACAGTGCTGACATGCCTGAGTTTCATTAATTTACGCAGCATTCACAATCCTGAATTGACTGACAATACACAAAGTTTTCACAGCTGAGTTCAGTGAGTGCAACAGTGTTCACACTTCCAGCTTCAGTGAATTCACAAAGACTTCATGCTCCTCCATTCAGTGAATTCACACAGCGGGCACACACCCAAGTTCAATTAATTCACAAACCGTTCACGTGCCCAAGCTCAGTAAATTCTCCTCTACATTGGAGAGACCAAACGCAGACTGGGTGACCGCTTTGCAGAACACCTTCAGTCTGTCCGCAAGCATTACCCAGACCTTCCTGTCGCTTGCCATGTCAACACAACACCCTGCTCTCATGCCCACATGTCCATCTTTGGCCTGCTGCAATGTTCCAGTACGCAAACTGGAGGAACAGCACCTCATCTTCCGACTAGGCACTTTACAGCCTTCCGGGCTTAATATTGAATTCAACAACTTCAGATCATGAACTCTCTCCTCCATCTCCACCCCCTTTTTTCAATAATTTATAATTTAAAAAATAGATATATATGTTTCTTTTCTCACCTATTTCCATTATTTTTGAATGTATTTCCATCCATTGTTTTATCTCTACCTTTTAGCCTATTTCGATCCCTTCCCCCCACCCCACCCCCACTAGGGCTCTCTGTACCTTGCTTGTCCTGCTTTCCACCCTTAATGTCACCATTAGCACATTTCTTAGCTAATATCACCCTTTTGTCCTTTTGTCTATGACATCTTTGGCAATCTCTGCTTTGCCTCCACCAAACATTGGCCCTCTATCCAGCTCTACCTGTCTCAACCCCCTCAACTAGCTCATATTTCACCTCATTTCTCTATTTCCTTACCTCTGATGAAGAGTCATCTGGACTTGAAACATTAACTGTGTTTCTCTCCGCAGAGGCTGTCAGACCTGCTGAGTTTTTCCAGCTATTTTTGTTTTTGCCTCAGTAAATTCATGCAGTGTTCACATTCCCCAGTTCAGGGAATTCATACAGCGTTTACAGTCCTGCGTCAGTGAATTCACACAACATTCACAATCACGAGTTCGGTGAGAGCACACAGAGTTCACATTTCAAAGTTCAATGATTTCACATAACGTTCACACTCCTAAGTTCAGTTTATTTACTCCTGAGTTCAGTTAAGTTACAAAGTGTTCAAACACCCGAGTTCAATGAACTCACACAGTGTTCACACTCCTGAGTTCAGTGAATTCACACAGCGAGCACATGCCCAAGTTCACTGATTAGTAAGCATACACAACCCCGACATCAGTGAATTCACACAACATTCACACTCCCAAGTTCATTGAATTCACATAGTGTTCAAACTTCCAAGCTCAGTGAATTCATACAGTCTTCACGTGCCTGATTTCAGTGAATTCATATGGCATTCACAGTCCCGAGTTCAGTTAATTCACACAGTGATCACACTCCTGATGAAAGTGAATTTGCACACTGTTCACACTCCCAACATCACTGAATTTCCACAGTGCTCACAATCCTGAGTTCTGTGAATTCAAACAGCATTCACCCTCCCCATTCAGTGAATTCACACAATAATTGCACACCTGAATTTAGTGAATTAAATCAGCGTTCACTCACCTGAGTTCAGTGAATTCACACAGTGTTTACACTCCCGATTTCAGTGAATTCATACAGCTTCCTTAGTCCTGAGTTCAGTAAAGTCACATTGTGGTCACACTCCCGAGCTCAATGAACTCACACAGTGTTCACACTCCCGACATCAGTGAATTTACATTTTCACAGCCCCAGGTACAATGATTTCACACAGTGTTCACTGTCCTGCATTCAGTGAATTCACACAACATTCACAATCTCAAATTCAGTGAAAGCACACAGCATTCACACTCCAGAGTTCAGTGATTCCAGACTGCATTCACAGCAGCAAGTTCAATGAACCCACAGAGTGTTCACCTTCCTGAGTTCAGATAAATCAGATAGCATTCTCATTCCTGAGATCAGAGAATTCATGCAGCCTTAACAATCCAGAGGTCAGTGAAATCATACAATGTTCACACACCAAGTTCAGAGAATTCACACAGCGAACACACTCCTGACATCAGTGAATTTACACAACATTCAGACTTCCGGGTTCATTGAATCACACATCGCTCGCACTCCCGAATTCAGTGAAAACACACAGCATTTTCACTGCTGAGTTCAGTGAATTAACCGCCATTAATTAATGGGCTAGTTAAGGCTTTTAACTCGACAATTGATGCCGATTTTCAACTGCCCGTGCGATCTTTAGCTTGGCTCATGGACGCAACAGGCAGGCGGGTAAGAGACTTTTTAATGAAATTTATCCATGGGTGGGATAAGAGGGCTCAGTGAGGTTGTCAATCTTGTCTGTGAGTCTTTATTGCAGAAAATTTTTTAAACTTGCCTGTGTGATCTGTAGCAGTTCAGATCAATTCAGAACGAATTCCAACAGCTTTCTCTGTACTTTGAACCTTCAGCTCAGCACTGTGCAGTCAGGAATCTTTATTGGGTCTGCAGCTTTCTGGAGGCCTCCCTTTAGCCTGGGTATGGGTTCTGATATGTCCACTGGAGGCAGCTCCTCTGAGGAGGAAGGAAGGGCTAGGATAAGGAGGCCAAGAGTGGACAATCAGCCTCCAGGAGAGCCACCTTTGGGAGTACAGGCATATGCACAAGGGGTGCAGGGCCATGAGGTAGTTCAAGGCAGAAGAAGCCACAGAAGATGCCACTATCCAGCTTCCAGGGTATACAGGCGGCAAAGCAGCTACCTCAATATGATAGTGCCAAAGGAGACTCTGACTGTCAAGCAAAACAGTCAAACATATCCATCAGATGATTGGCCCTAAATGTGTGGGCAGTCCCCCCATGCCAGCAACTCTGAAGGTCACAGTTGCCCTCAACTTCTATGCCTCTGGCTCCTTCCAGGGCTCGGTGGGTGATCTTTGCAATGTCTCCCAATCAGCTGTCCTCACTTGTGTCAAACAGGCCACAGGCACTCTGTTCAGATGTGCACTGACCTTCATCCACTTCTGCTGCGACCAGGCAAGTTAGATACAGCGAGCCAGAGGTTTCATGGCCATTGCTGGCTTCCCCCGCGTCCAGGGTGCAATAGGCTGCACACGTGTGGCCATCAAGGCACCAGCAGGTGGTCCCGGTGCCTTCGTCAACAGGAAGGGCTTCCACTCCATGAATGTGCAGATAGTGTGTGACCACAGGATGCAGATTCTGCAAGTCTGTGCAAGGTACCAAGAAGCTCCCATGACATCTACAGCTTCAGACACTCCCAGGTGCCGGGGCTCTTCAGTGCTCCAGCCCGGCTTGATGGATGGCAGGTGAGTGACTAGGGCTACCTCCTCAGAAGGTGGCTCATGACGCCTCTCCGCCATCCATATCAGAAGCTGAGCAGCGCTACAATAGGAGGCAGACCTCCACAAGGGCTGTGATGGAGAGAACAATTGGTCTTCTCAAGGTGTGTTTCTGATGCCTGGACCGCTCAGGGGGCGCACTCCTGTACTCCCCAGATCGTGTCTCTGTGATAGTGGTTGCATGCTGCGCTCTCCACAATCTTGCACTGGAAAGGGAGTCACAGTGACACAGTGGATGATGAAGACATTGATGCAGTGTATATGAATGTGCAGGAATGAAAGGCTTAACATATGAGGAATGCTTGAGGACTCTGGGTCTATGCTTGATGGAGTTTAGAAGGATGAGGGGGGATCTGATTGAAACTTACAGAATACTGAAAGGCCTGGATAGAATGGACATGGGAAGATGTTTCCATTAATAGGAGAGACTAGGACCCAAGGGCACAGCCTCAGAGTAAAGGGAAGACCTTTTAGAACAGAGATGAGGAGAAACTTCTTTAGCCAGAGAGTGGTGAATCTATGGAATTCATTGCCACAGAAGGCTGTGGAGGCCAAGTCACTGAATGTATTTAAGACCGAGATAGATAGGTTCTTGATTGGTAAGGGGATCAAAGGTTATGGGGAGAAGGCGGGAGAATGAGGTTGAGAAACTTATCAGCCATGATTGAATGGTGGAGCAGACTCGATGGGCCGAATGGCCTAATTTCGGCTCCTATGTCTTATGGTCTTATTTTTATGACCACGTGAGGAGGGATGAAATGACTCTCCTATTCTAGAACTTCAGGTCTGACCATAACAAGGCTTCTTGTGAACTTTTTTTTTGTGATATGGCTGCACACGATGAGTTCAGCACTGATTCTGAAGATGAGGAAGCACATGGAGATGATGAGGAGCTGAATGCTGACCTGGGACTACACCAAGGAGGCAGGGATACCCAGGAGACTTTAATCCAATGAACGTTCAGCTAGATCCACACAAATGGATCAGGAGGACCAGCCTTGCCTGGTGCTTCCATACGCAGCACTTAAGTGCTAAATCTGCCAGGTCATCAGTTGCAACTAAGGGCTTTGGACATAAACTTCAATGTCCTCTCAAACACTCATGACATGTATGTAAAACATACAAATGCAGAACAAAGAAGCCACCCTCAGCCAGGGTAACGCATCTGGTTTTAATTTTCGCCATCAGAAGTTCACACTAAGTCAAAACAAAACTTTATTCATGCAGAAACAAATAGTAAGTCCCTAATCTCGGCCCAATACAAAAAACACCAGTGAGAAGCCTATAGTGTGCCTAAGGTGCCTTATGCTTACATTTCCAGGTGCTATGTCTTGGTGCTGCCCCATCGCTCAGAGTGGCTTCTGAGACAGTCTGCTGACTCTGCTGTCCTGTTGGCCTCGATGACCTTGGCGGCCGTTCTCTGGCCCATGGAGCATGTGTTGGCCCCGCCTGGGTGGGATCTGCCAGGTCCACAGCTGGCATCTCCCCAGTCATCACAGCCTCACCAGATGAAGCAGTCACTGGGAGAGGGGGGAGCAGCTGTTGCCCTCATCTGGAGCACCATGAGAGGAGCCCGCAGAGATGACAGGCTGCTGCGCCGATGTGAGGTCATCCTGGACCTCCCTGCTCACCGTCGATGGATGGGCAACAAGCTGGGAAGCATTGGAAATGACGAGCTGTGGCCACTGGTGCTGTGAGAGCTTGCAAGTCTGAGCATAACCCCAGGAGAAGCTGCTTGTTCTCCTGGAGGACCCTCTCCATGAGCCACTCTCCATGGAGGAAGCATGACACTCTGCCATGAGGCTCATTGCATCACTGATGCTCCACGTGGACTCCTCCACCATGGACACAAAGTGAAGCACAGCCTCATGCAACACTCCCAGATGCTCCCGCACACCCAGCCGCATTTCCTGCAGCTGCCTGTTGCGGACAATTCCAGAGGCACATAATCATGCCCCGAATGAGCATGTGCCTGGTCCCCTGCGGTCCTCCGACTGCTGGCACCATCAGCACTCTCTGTCTCTGCCAGCTCCTCCAGCGATTGTGAAGTGCCCTCTCCACTGTGCCCCAGGACACTAGCTGATGTTGCAATGCCCATCGAGGTGCTAGTATCTGCGCTGGTGCCTGCCTGGCAGAAATTGTGTGACGCAGGTGACATTTGAGGGCCCTCAGGTGTGAGGGGGCATCTGGAATTGCTCCTGGTGGTCAGGCTCTGATGATGCTGTAAATAACAACAAGGACAGTGGATCAGTTAGTGTGCACAGAATGACACACTTCATCCCTTTCCCCCAGGCTCATTATGCGCTCAACCTTCCAGAACCTATGGACACGAATATTGGTGGGGTGGCAAAAAACCAGGAGGATACCCTTACATTACATGCAGGTGGTCAGGTCAGGTGGCCTAAGGAATCCAAATGGAATGTTATGTGGATAAGTGTGAGATGATGCACTTGGGCAGGAGAAACAAGGTACGGGAATACATGAGGAATGGTAGGACTGTGGAAAGTAATGAGGATCAGAGGGACCTTGCTGGGCATGTCGACAGGCCCTTTAAGGTAGCAGGAGAGGTACGTAAGGCATTTAAGAAGTTAAATGCCATACTTGCCTTTATTAGCCAAGCAATAGCTTATAGGAACAGGGAGGTCACGTTGCAAGTGCAGAAAATGCTGCCGAGGCCACAGCTATAGTTTTGCGTGCAGTTGTCATCAGTGCTTCATGGGAGGGATGTGATTGGAGTGGAGAGAGTGCAGAGGTTGCTGACCAGGATGCATGCTGGGCTGGAGAGTTTGAGTTGTGAGGAGACAGCATATACTGGAGATATTTCCCCTGGAGCAGAGGAGATTGAGGGGTGACATTATTGAGGTTTATAACATTATGAGGAGCATTGATAGGGTCGACAGGAAGGAACTTTACCCCTTGGTGAGGGATCAGTAACCTGGTGGCATTGATTTAAGGTAAGGGGCATGAGGTTGACAGGTGATGTGATGAACAACTTTTGCACACAGAGGGTGTTGGGAATGTGGGACACACTGCCTGAAAGGGTGGTGGATGCAGAAACCCTCCTAACAAGTAATAAGTATTTGGATGTGCAGTTGTGATGCCATGGCATACAAGGTCATGGGGATAGTGATGGGAAATGGGATAAGGCGAATTTGGAAGGTGCTGGACACGTGCATCTTCGAAGGGCTGAGGGACCTTTGTCTATGACCCACACCTCTGACTCTATCAGTCTGTGAATGAGCAATGTTGCTACAATAATGATTCCAACAATCATCAGTGCTTTGGATGGTGGGAAGACAGAGCAGATGTCACTGTTGGCCTCAAAACCTATCCGCTCCACCCAGTCTCACTGACACCAGTTGATCTGGGCACATGGCGCCCCTGAAGTTCCAGGGCCTACTGCTCGAAACAGCTGAACATCATCATCTGGGTCTGGCTGCCTCCAGTCCTCGAATACTCACACACATCATGAGCATTCTTCTCCTGAAACACAGAGAAGACCATTCATTGTGGCTAATTGCACATGGACTCTGCATGCGCACACCGCATCTTAACCACAGTGGCTCATCTCAAGCCTCCAGTGCCCCCTGTCCGCGCTGCCACTGATCAATCACACAAAAATAGCACCCAACCCCCACCCCCAATGGCCACCTTGGACACATCTGCATCCATCACTTTAGGACACAGTCTTAGCTCCCATAGCAAGGAGGCATAAATACATGCAGTGTCAAGGGCAGCAGATGGCTCTTGGCCACGAGACCTTGAGGCTCCCCTTCCACAATCTCATCACTGTGAATAGGACATGTGTTGGAGTTCTGGGTATGTGCCTAACTGCATCTGCTGCAGGTTGCCGCCAGACTAGTCATGTGCAACTAAGAGCAACATGTGGTGTCGGGGAGAACCCATCTCCTCATGAACCACTGAGGCTGATGTGAACATGGGCACTATCTGCTTGCCCACCCAGTGTACAAGAAATGCCCAACATGATTCAATGCAGTCACAACAGTAAGACTTGGTGGGGGTGGGGGGGGGGGGGGGAGCGGGGTTGGTCCTCAAAATCTAAGGCTACCTTCTGGGTTAAATACCCAACACCAACATGGTATTCAACCTTCCAGAGTGCAACAAATCATTGACGTGCTTACGGCATTGGATCCAGGTGTGCCGCACTATGTTGTGGGATCTCACCACCTCTGCCACCTCCTCCCAGGCACGTCTGGTCATGTGGGAGGTCCTCCTCCTCCCATCCCGGTGAGCCAACACCTCCTGCTGTGCCTCCACCCCCTCAAGGAGGGCAGCAAGGCAGTCATCAGAAAAGGGAGGGGTGCACTGGCACCCTGCTGGCCTACCCTGCAGCCTGCCCTGCTCTTGGGCCAGACCTTGCAGCTGGCCCTGCTCCTCTGCCCTTCCATCCAGCATGCTCTGTTCAGCTGACCCCCTGCAATGTGAGCTGGAAGTGGCCATTGTGAATAGTCCACAAAAGGCTGCCAGGCTTCCTTTAAACAGATTGCCAGGTCGGCATTGGACCCGGCAGTTTGTGCACACCTACCACAGGCTGAACACTCCCACTATTCATGGGAGTTGGAAATGTGCTGGGTGGGCCTTATTTGGCCCACCTTCCCAAAATGGCGGCGCAGGCCCAATCGCAGATGCCAATTGGGTACACGCCCACCCACAGCCACTCCAGCTCCACCTGCCTGACAGGCAGAAAATTCTGTCCCTGAATTCAGTGAATTAATACAGCATTCACATTCCCAAGTTCAGTGAATTCACAAACAGCATTCACTTTTCTGATTTCAGTGGATTCAGACAATGTTCATGTTCTGGACTTCATTGAATTCACACAGTGTTCACAATCCATAGTTCAAAGAAAGGACACAGAGTTCACACTCCTGATTTCAGTGAATTTACATGGTCTTCACACTCTGGTGTTCCTTTCATTCACATAGCATTCACCCACCCAGTTCAACGAATTCACATAGCTTTCATACTCCTAAATTTAGTGAAAGCAAGCAGCATTCTCATTGCTCAATTCAGTGAATGTACACAATGTTCACAATCCCGAGTTCAGTGAAGGCACACAGCATTCACATTCCAGAGTTCATTGACTTCAGTCTGCATTCACACTCACAATTTCAGTGAATTCACAGAGCATTCACCCTCCTGAGTTCAGATAATTCAGACAGCATTCTCACTCCTGAGATCAGTGAATTCATACAGCATTGACAATCCAGAGGTTTGTGAAATCACACAGTGTTCACACTCTGAGTTCAGAGATTTCCTACAGCAATCACACTTCTGATTTTAGTGAATGGATACAGTGTTCCTGGGTTTAATGAATTAACACTGCCGTCACACTCCCGAGTCCAGTGAGCTCACACAGCGTTCACACTCCCAACATCAGTGAATTTACAATGATTTCACAGTCCCAGGTACAATGAGTTCACACAGTGTTCACAGTCCTGCACTCAGTGAATTCACACAATATTCACAATCCTGAGTTCAGTGAAAGCACACAGCATTCACATTCCAGAGTTCATTGATTTCATTCTGCATTCATTGTCGCAAGTTCAGTGAATTCAGAGAGCATTTACCCTCCTGAGTTCAACTAATTCAGACAGCATTCTCAGTCCTGAGATCAGAGAATTCACACAACATTGACAATCCAGAGTCCCTTAAAATTACACAGTGTTCTGACTACGAGTTCAGAGAGTTCACACAGTGATCACATGCCTGACATCAGTGAATGTATACTATATTTGCACTTCCAAGTTGATTGAATTCACATAGAGTTCACACTCCCAAACTCAGTGATTTCATGCACCACTCACACTCCCGAGTTCAGTGAAAACACACAGCATTCACACTCCCAATTTCAATGAATGCACACAGCATTCATAATCCAGAGTTTAGTGAAATCCACAGCATTCAAAGTCCTAACATTTATGAATTTACAAAGTGTTCACAGTCCCAGGTTCTGTGATTCTGCACAGTGTTCACACACCCAAGTTCAATGAATTCAAACATCATTCACACTTCTGAATTCAGTGAAAACAAACAGCATTTTCACTGCTGAGTTCAGTGAATTCATACAGTGTTCACCCTTCAGTGTTCAGTGAATTTACAAAGTGTTCACAATTCCAGGTTCAGTGAATTCACACAATTTTCCCAGTCATGAATATAGTGAATTCACACAGCATTCACAATCCAGATGCCAGTGAAATCACACAGCATTCACACTGCAGAGTTCAGTGAATTCACATAGCATTCATCCTCTTGATTTGAGTGAATTAACACAGTGTTCACACCCCTGACTTAATTGAATTCACATGTTCATGCTCCCAAGCTCAGTGAATTCATACAGCGTTCACACTCCTGAGTTCAGTGAATTCACACAGCATTCACAATCCCGAGTTCAGGGAACCCACACAGCATTCACACTCTCAGCTTCAATGAGTTCACACAGCATTCACAATCCAGAGTTCAGTGAAATCATACAGCATTCATATTCCAGGATCAGTGAATTCACACAGCATTCACAGTCCCAAAATTGATGAATTTTCAAAGTGTTCACAGCCCCAGGTTCATTGATTTCACACAGTGTTCACACCCATGAGTTCAATTAATTCACACATTATCCATGCTCCCGAATTCAGTGAAAACAAACAGCATTCTTACTGCCAGGTTCAGTGTATTCACATGGCATTCACAGTCCCAAGTTTGGTGAATTCATACAGTGATCACACTCCCAACATAAGTGAATTTGCACACTGTTCAATCTCCAACTTCAATCAATTTCCACAGCGCTCTTAATACCCTGTTCAGTGAATTCAAACAGTGTTCAGCCTTCCCATTCAGTGAATTCACATGGTGATTGCACAACTGAGTTCAGTGAATTAATACGATGTTGACTCTTCCAAGATCAGTGAATTCACACCCACAGTTTCAGGAAATTCACGCAGCATAAGCAGTCCTTACATCAGTGATTTCAGTTAGCGTTCACATTCCTGAGTTCAGTGAATTCACACAGTTTTCATGCTCTGGACTTCATTAATTTCACACAGTGCTCACAATCCCGAGTTCAAAGAAAGAACAATGTTCACACTCCCGATTTTGGTAAATTCACACAATGGTCACACTCCGGTGTTCCTTTAATTCACATAGCATTCACGTACCCAGTTCAATGAATTCACACAGCTTTCACACTCCCGAATTTAGTGAAATCAAGCAATGTTCTCACTACCCAATTCAGTGAATTCACACAGTGTTTACACTCCTGATTTCAGTGAATTCATACAGCATTCTCACTCCCAAGTTCAGTGAATTCACACTGCGGTCACACTCCCGACATCAGTGAAGATACAATGTTTTCACAGTCCCAGGTACAATGATTTCACACAGTATTCACAGTCCTGAATTCATTAAATTCACACAGAGTTCACAATCCTGAGTTCAGTGAATTCACACAATGTTCACAATCCTGAGTTCAGTGAAACCACACAGCCTTCACATTCCAGATTTCAGTGATTTCAGACTGCATTCACAGTCACAAGTTCAGTGAATTCACAGAGCATTCACCCTCCTGCGTTCAGATAATTCAGGCAGCATTCTCACTCCTGAGATCAGTGAATTGACACAGCATTGACAATCCAGATGCCGTTGACATCACACAGTGTTCACCCACTGAGTTCAGAGAATTCACAGTGATCACACTCTCAACATCAGTGTATTTACACAACATCCACACTTCCAAGTTAATTGAATTCACACAACATTCACACTCCCGAGTTCAGTGAATTCACAGTGTTCACACTTGTGTATTCACACAGCCTGCAGAGGCCTGAGTTCAGTGAATTAACACAGCATTCACAATCCAGAGGTCAGTGAAATTACACAGCATTCACACTGCAGAGTTCAGTGAATTCGCATAGCATTCATACTTCTGACTTGACTGAATTCTCACAGCATTCACACACCTGACTTCAGTGAATGCATACATGTTCACACTCCCAAGTTGAGTGAATGCACACAGTGTTCAGGATCCCGCGTTCATTGAACACACACAGTATTCACACTCCCGCGTTCAGTGGATTCACAAAGTGATCACACTCCTGGGTTCACTGAATTCACACAGTGTTCACATGCTAGAGTTGAGGGAATTCACACAGCATTCACACTCATGAGTACATTGAATTCACACAGCATTCAGCCTCCTGAATTCAGTGAATTCACACAGTTTTCACACTCCAGAGGTGAGTGAATTCACACAGTGTTCACACTCCTGAGTTTGGTGAAGTCACACAGTGACCATAATCACCAAGTTCAGTGAATTTACAAAGCGTCAGGTTCAGAGATTTAAAATAGTGTTCACATGCACGACTTCAATGAGCTTACACATCGTTCACACTCCCGAATTCAGTGAAAGCGTATAGTGTTGTCATGGTTATATTCCATGAATTCACACTGCATTCATAACCAGAGGTCAGTGAATTAGTACAATGGTCACACCCACAAATTCAGTTAATTCACACAGCATTCATGCCCCAGAGTTCAGTAAAGTTACACATTTGTTACACCACCGACTTCAATAAATTCACACAGCATTCACACTCTCGATTTCAGTGAAAACACACAGCATTCACACTTCCAACTTCAATTAATTCACACAGCATTCACAATCCAGAGTTCAGTGAAATCACATACCATTCACACTATGAATTCACATAGCCTTCACAGTCCCGACATTAATGAATTTACAAAGTGTTCACAATCTCAGGTTCTATTATTTCACACAGTGTTAACACACAAGGTCAATGAATTCCCAAATTCAGTGAAAACAAACTGCATTCTCACTGCTGAGTTCAGTGAATTCACATAGCCTGTGTGTGCCTGAGTTCAGTGAATTCACACTGCATTCACATTCCCAACATCAGTGAATTTACACAGTGTTCACAGTCTCAGGTTCAGTGATTCCACACAACTTTCCCAGTCCTGAGTTCAGTGATTTCACACAGTGTTCACATGCCTGAGTTCAATTAGCTCAATATAGCATTCACAGTCCCAAGTTCAGTTAATTAACTACTGAGTTCAGTTAAGTTACAAAGTATTCACACACCCGAGTTCAATGAACTCACATTCACGTTTGCGCTCCTGAGTTCAGTTCAGTGAATTCACACAATGAGCAAGTTCACTGATTAACACAGCATACACAAAACCCAACATCAGTGTATGCACAACATTCACACTCTCAGTTTCATTGAATACACATAGCATTCATACTTCCAAGCTCAGTGAATTCATGCAGTGTTCACACACCTGAGTGCAATGATTTCATATGGTGTTTGCAGTCCTGAGTTCAGTTAATTCACACAGTGATCACACTCCTGACATTCGTGAATTTGCACACTGTTCACACTCTCAACTTCAATTTCCACAGCGCTCACAATCAGTGAATTCAAACAGCTTTCACCCTTCCCATTCAGTGAAATCACACAGTGATTGCACACATGAATTCAGTGAATTAGTACAGTATTCACACTCTCAAGTTCAGTGAATTCACAAAGATTTCACATTCCCAATTTCAGGAAATTCACACAGCCTTCACACTTCTGACTTCAGTGAATTCAGTTGGTGTTCACATTCCTGAGTTCAGTAAATTCACACAGCATTCAGTGTCCTGATTTCAGTGAATTCGCACAATGTTCAGGCTCTGGACTTCATTGAGTTCACACAGTGTTCACAATCTCTAGTTCAAAGAAAGGACACAACATTCACACTGCCGATTTCAGTAAGTTTACATGGTGTTCACACTCCAGTGTTCCTTTAATTCACATAGCTTTCATGCATCCAGTTCAATGAATTCACCCAGCTTTCACACTCCCAAATTTATTGAAAGCAAGCAACATTCTCACTGCCCAATTCAGTGAATTTACACAGTGTTTACACTCCCGATTTCAGTGAATTCATGCAGCGTTCTCAGCCCTGAGTTCAGTGAATTCACACTGCAGTCACACTCCTGCATTCAGTGAGCTCACACAGCATTCACACTCCCACCATCAGTGACGTTACAATGTTTTCACAGTCCCAGGTACAATGATTTCACACACTGATCACAGTCCCAAATTCAGTGAATTTACACAATGTTCACGATCCTGAGTTCAGTGAATTCACACAACATTCACAATCCCAAGTTCACGAAAGCACACAGCATTTACATTCCAATTTCAGTGATTTCAGTCTGTGTTCACATTCACAATTTCAATGATTTCACAGGGTGTTCACTTTCCTGAGTTCATGTAATTCATGCAACATTCTCACTCCTGAGATCAGTGAATGCACACAGCATTGACAATCCAGAGGTCAGTGAAATCATACAGTGTTCATACTCTGAGTTCAAAGAATTCACACAGTAATCACACTCTCGACATCAGTGAATTTACACAACATTCACACTTCCAGATTCATTGAATTCACATAGCATTCACACTACCAAGCTCAGTGAATTCATACAGCATTCACACTACTGAGTTCACTGAATTTGCACAGCGATCACACTCCTAATCTAAGCGAACTTGAACTTTAGTGAATTTGCATAGTGCTCACACTCATGATGTCAGTGAATTTGCACAGTGTTCACATTCTCGAGTTCAGTGAATTCACACAGCTTTTGCACTCCCGATTTCAGCAAATTCTTAACATTCCCAACATTTGTGAGTTCACATAGCATTCCCAGTCCTGAGTTCCATGAATTCATGGAGTGTTCACTATCCCAGCATCAGTGAATCTGCACAGATTTCATAGTCCCAAATTCAATTAATTCAAACAGCATTCACACTCCCAATTTCAGGAAATTCAGTTACTATACACACTCCTGAGCTCAGTGAATTCACACAGCAGTCACACTCATAATTCATTGAAACCACATTGCGTTCACTCTCCTGACTTCACTGAATTTGCACAATGCTCATATTCCCAACATGATTGAATTCACACAGTGTTCACAACCCTGAGTTCAAACAAGGGACATAGCATTCACATTCACAAGGTCAGTGATGCCACACAGCATTCACAGTCACAATTCAATGAATTAATATGGCATTCACACTCTTGGGTTCAAAGATTCACACAACGTTCACACTCCCAACTCAACACTGAATTTACACAACATTCACGTCTCTGGGTTCATTAAATTCACATAGCATTCACACTACCAAGCTCAGTGAATTCAGACAATGTTCACACTACTGAGTTCAGTGAATTCACAGAGCTATCACACTCCTAACCTAAGTGAACTTGAATTTCAGTGAGTTTGCATGGTGTTCACATTCCTAAGTTCAGTGAATTCACACAGCTTTCTCACTTCTGATTCAGTAAATTCAAAGAGCCTTAACACTCCCAACAATCATGAATTCACACAGCATTCCCAGTCCTGAGTTCCATGAATTGAAGTATTGTTCACTCTCCCGACATCAGTGAATCTGCACAGATTTCACACTCCTGACTTCAGTGAATTCAGTTACCGTTCACACTCCAGAGCTCAATGAAATCACATGACATTCACACTCCTGAGTTCAGTGAATACACACAGCATTCACTCTCTTGACTTCACTGAATTTGCACAATGCTCACATTCCCAACTTGATTGAATTCACACACTGTTCACAATCTTGAGTTCAAAGAAAGGACACAGCATTCACAATCCCAGGTTCAGTGATGCCACACAGCATTCACAGTCACAATTCAGTGAATTAATACAGCGTTCACACTCTTGAGATCAGTGATTCACACAGCGTTCACACTCCTGGCCTCACTGAATTTGCACAATGCTCACATTCCCAACTTCAGTGAATTTACAAAGTGTTCACAACCATATGTACCATGATTTCACACAGTGTTGACACACCTGTGTTCCATTTATTCTTGCAGCATTCACAATCCTGAATTGAGTGACAATACACAGCGGTTTCATAGCTGAGATCAGTGAGTACATACAGTGTTCACACTTCCAGCTTCAATGAATTCAAAACAGCATTCATATACCTGACTTCAGTGAATTAACAGTGTTCACACTCCCAAGTTCACTGAATTCACAGAGCATTTACAGTCCAAATTTCAATTAATTCACAAAGCGTTCATGCTCCTTAGTGCAGTGAATTCACAAAGCAGGCACATGCTCGAGTTCAATTAATTCACAAACCATTCACACAAACCAGCTCAGTGAATTCATACAGTGTTTAACCCCCCCAGTTCAGGGAATTCATACAGCATTCACAGTCCCAAGGTCAGTGAATTCACACAACATTCACAATCATGAGTTCAGTGAAAGCACACAGTGTTCACATTCCAGGGTTTAGTGATTGCACACTGTGTTCACACTCACATGCTCAGTGAATTCACACAGCAATCACACTCCTGACATCAGTGAATTCACAATGTGTTCACAGTCCTATGTTCAGTGATTTCACACAGTGTTCACATGCCCAAGTTCAATTAACTCAACATAACATTCACACTCCCAAGTTCAGTTAATTTACCCCTGAGTTCAGTTAATTTACAAAGTGTTCAAACACTCGAGTTCAATGAACTCACACAGTGTTCACACTCCTGAGTTCAGTGAATTCACACAATATGCACAAGCTCATGGTCAATTATTAACTCAGCATACACAAAACCTGACATCAGTGAATTCACACAACTTTCACACTCCCGAGTTCATTGAATTCATATAGCATTGACACTCCCAAGCTCAGTGAATTCCTAATGTTCAGACACCCGATTTCAGTGAATTCACATGGCATTCACAGTCCTGAGTTCAGTGAATTCACACAGCGATCACACTCCCAACATAAGTAAAGTTGCATACGGTTCACACTCCCAACTTCAGTGAATTTGCACAGCATTCATAACCATGACTTCAGTGAACTCACACCAAGTTCACACTCCCAAGTTCAGTGAATTTGCACAGTGTTCATACTCTCCATTCAATGAATTCACACAATAATCACACAACCAAGTTCAGTGAATTAATACAGCTGCCACACTCCTGACTTCAGTGAATTCAGTTACTGTTCACACTCCTGAGTTCACTGAATTCATACAGCATTCATACTTGCCATTCAGTGAAATCACACAGTGTTTATACACCCGATTTCAGTGAATGTATATGGTGTTCATCTCCAGAGTTCATTGAATTCACAGTGTTCACATTCCCGCATTCAAAGAAAAACAGTGTTCACACTCCCAAAGTCAGTGATGCCACACAATGTTCACAGTCAAAATTTAGTGAATTAATATGGCGTTCATCCTCCCAAGTTCAGTGAATCACAGAGTATTCACACTTCCAGCTTCACTAAGTTTGCACAACGTTCAGACTCCCAACTTCAGTGAATTTAAAAAGTCTTCACGGCCATATGCACAGTGATTTCACACAGTGTTGACACACTGGAGTTTCATTTATTCATGCAGCATTCACAATCCTGAATTGAGTGACAATATACAGTGTTTTCAAAGCCAAGTTCAGTGAATACACACAGTGTTCACACTTCCAGCTTCAGCGAATTCAAAACAGCATTCATATACCTGACTTCAGTGAATTAACACAGTGTTCACACTCCTGTGTTCACTGAATTCACACAGCATTCACACTTGCCATTCAGTGAAATTACACAGTGTTTGCACACCCGAATTCAGTGAATGTATATGACGTTTGCTCTCCAGAGTTCAGTGAATTAACACAGCATTCACACTCCCAAGTTCACTGAATTCACAGCCCAAATTTCAATTAATTCACAAAGTGTTCATGATCCTGAGTTCAGTGAATTCACACTGCAGACACAAGTCCGAGTTCAATTAATTCACATAGCATTCACACACCCAAGCTCAGTGAATTTATGCAGTGCTCATACTCCCCAGTTCAGGGAATTCATACAGCATTTACAGTCCTGAGGTCAGTGAATTCACAAAACATTCACAATCATGAGATCAGTGAAAGCACACAATGTTCACATTCCAGAGTTCAGTGATTTCACACCGCGCTCACACTCGTAAGCTCAGTGAATTCAAACAGTGATCACTTTCCCGAAATCAGCGAATTCACAATATGTTCACAGTTCCAGGCTCAGTGACTTCACATACTGTTCACATGCCCAAGTTCGCATTCACACTCCCAAATTCAGTTAATTTACTCCCGAGTTCAGCTAATTTACAAAGTGTTCACACACCCAAGTTCAATGAATTCACACAGCATTCACATTCCTGATAAAAACAAAAAACTGCAGATGCTGGAAATCCAAAACAAAAACAGAATTACGTGGAAAAACTCAGCAGGTCTGGCAGCATCGGCGGAGAAGAAAAGAGTTGACATTTCGAGTCCTCATGACCCTTCAACAGAACTGAGTGAATATTAGGAGAGGGGTGAAATATAAGCTGGTTTAAGGTTTGGGGGGGAGGTCGGGGGGGGGTGGGGGAGAGAAATCGGGGGTGAGGGGTGGTGTGGTTGTAGGGACAAGCAATCAGTGATAGGAGCAGATAATTTTTTGTCATCTTTTGATTATCTGCTCCTATCACTGCTTGCTTCTCCCTACAGCCACACCACCCCCCACCACTTCTCTCCCCCCCCTCCACCTTAAACCAGCTTATATTTCACACCTCTCCTAATATTCACTCAGTTCTGTTGAAGGGTCATGAGGACTCGAAACATCAACTCTTTTCTTCTCTGCCGATGCTGCCAGACCTGCTGAGTTTTTCCAGGTAATTCTATTCTCATTCCTGAGTTTATTGAATTCTCTCAGTATGCACATGCCCACGTTCACTGATTAACACAGCATACACAACTCCGACATCAGTGAATTCACACAATGCTCATGCTCCCGAGTTCACACTCCCAAACTGAATAAATTCATCGTGTTCACACACCTGATTTCAGTAAATTCACACGGCATTTAGAGCCCCAAGTTCAATGAATTCACACAGCGATCACACTCCTTATATAAGTGAATTTGCACACCGTTCACACTCCCAACTTCAGTAACTTCATGCAGCTTTCATGCACCCAACTTCAGTGATTTCACTCAGTGATCATGCTCCCAACTTCATTGAGTTAACACAGAGTTCACAGTCCTGAATTCATTGAATTCACACAAGCAAGCTCAATGAATTAATACAGCGTTCACACTCCCAAGTTGAGTGAAATCACACATTGTTAGCATACCCGATTTCAGGAAACTCACACAGCCTGCAAAAACCTAACATCAATGATTACACATCATTCAAAGTCCTGAGTTCCATGAATTCACATAGCGTTCACACTCCTAACTTCAATGAATTTAGTTGGCCCTCCCTCTCCCAAGTTCAGTGAGTTCACATTGTTCACTGTTCTGATTTCATATGAATTCACATAACATTCACACTCCTGAGTTCAGTGAATTCACACTGCATTCACTGTCTTGATTTCACTGAGCTCACAGAGTTTTTTTGCTCTGGACTTCAGTGATTTCACACAGTGTTCACAATCCTGAGTTCAAAACAAGGGCACAGTGTTCTCACTTCTGTGTTCATTGAAGTCACACAGCGTTCACTGTCACATTTCAGTGAATTCATACAGCATTCAACTCCCCTGAGGTCAGTGAAGTCACATGGTGATCACAGTCCCAAATTCAGTGATTTCACAAAATGTTCATGCCCCTGAATTCTGTGAATTCACACAATGTTCACACACCTTACTTCAGTGAATTCAAACAGTGATCACACTCCTGAGTTCAGTGACTTCACACAACATTCCCATGCTAGAGCTGAGTGAATTCATGCAGCTTTCACACTCCTGTGTACAGTGAATTCACCCAGCATTCACCCTCCTTTGTTCAGTGAATTCATAAGAAGTTCATACTCCTGAGTTCAGTGAATTCACAGTGTCCACACTCTCAAGTTCAAACAATTCACACTCACCATTCACTGAATTCACAAAGTAGAGTCAATTTGCACACCATATGCACTCCTGACTTCAGTAAATTCACACAACATTGACACTCTAGACTTCAGTGAATTTGCACAGTGTTCACACTCCTGACTTCAGTGAATTTGCACAGCATTCACACTCTTAACTTTACTGAATTGACACAGAGTCCACAGTCCTGTGTTTGGAAAATTCACACAATGTTCACAGTCCTGAGTTTATTGAATTCACAAGATGGTCACACATCCCAGCTCAGTGAATTCTTACAGCAATCACACTCCCAAATTCAGTGAATTCCCACAGCATTCATGCTCCTAGTTCAGTGAATTCATGGAGTGTTCACAAACCCCATTCCATGAATTCATGCAGAGATCATACACTTGTGTTCAGTGAAATCACACAGTCTTCACACCCCAGAGTTCAGTGAACTCACACAGAATTCATACTTCTGGCTTCAGTGAATTGTCAAAGTATTCAAAGCCCGAGGTACAGTGATTTCACAAAGTGTTGAGATGCCCATGTTTAATTAATTCACACAGCACTCACAATCCAGAATTGAGTGAAAGTAGACAGCGTTTTTACAGCTGAGTTGAATGAATTCACACAGCATTCACAGTCCAAATTTGAGCAAATTCAGAAAGTTTTCATGGTCCTGAATTCAGTGAATTCACACATTGTTCACGCTCCTGAATACAGTGAATTTACACCATGATCACACTCCTGAGTTCAATCAATTAACAGAGCATTCACATGCCAGATTTGAGTGTATTCATGAGGCATTCACACTCCAGGGATGAGTGAGTTCACCCAGCATTCACACTCCCGAGTTCAGTACATTCACACAGTATTCAACTCCCAAATTCAGTACATTCACACAGCATTCACACTCCCAATTTCAGTGAATTCACACAGCATTCATACTCCCGATTGCAATAAATTCACAATGCCTTCACACTCCGATTGCAGTGATTTCACATAACATTCATGGTCCTGAGTTCCATGATTTTGCACAGCATTCATACCCATGGCTTCAGTGTATTTAGTTAATGCACAAACTCTTGATTTCCTGAATTCACACAGCATTCACACTCCAGAGTTCAATGGATTCACAAAGTATTCACACTTGCAATTCAGTGAATTCACACTGTAATTGCACACCCAAGATCAGTGAATTAATACGGCCTTCAAGCTTCCAAGTCCAGTGAATTTGCACAGAATTCACACTTCTGACTTCAGTAAATTCACACAGCGTTCACACTCCCAACTTTACAGAATTCACATTCCTGAGTTTGGTAAAATCACACAATGTTCACATGCATGAGCTCATTGAATTCACAGAGCATTCACACACCCAAATTCAATGAATTCCTACAGCATTCATACTCCGTAGCTCAGTGAATTCATGCAGTGTTCACACTCCCCATTCATTGAATTCACACAGCATTCACTGTCCTGATTTCATTGAATTTGCACATGTTCACGCTCCAGACTTCCAGTGAATTCACATAGGGTTCACAGTCCTAAGTTCAATGAAGCCACACAGCATTTATTCTCCCAAGTTCAGTGAAGTCACACAGTTTTCACAGTCAAGATTCAGTGAACTCATACAGCATTCACCCTCTTGAGGTCAGTGAAGTCACACAGCATTCATCCCTCACATTCAGTGAAGCCACACAGCGTTCACAGTCATAATTCAGTGAATTCACAAAGTGTTCATGCTTCTGAATTCAGTGAATTCACACAGTGCTCACGACCCTAAGTTCAGTGAATTTACACAGTGATCACACTCCTAAGTTCAGTAAATTCACACAGCATTTGCATACCAGAGTTGAGTTAATTCATGCAGAAATCACACTCCCGTATACAATGAATTCACCCAGCGTTCACCCTCCTTAGTTCAATTAATTCACAAAATGTTCACACTCCCAAGTTCAGTGAATTCACACAGCATCCACATTCCTGAGGTCAATTAATTCATACTCACCATTCACTGAATTTAATACAGTGTTTGCACACCCAAGTTCAGTGAATTAATATGGTGTTAATGCTCCCAAGTTCAGGGAATTCATACAGCAGTCACACTCCGGAGTTCAATGAATTCACAAGGTGTTCAGACTCACCAGTGAATTCACAAAGCATTTGCAGTCCAAATTTCAGTGATTTCACAAAGTGTTCATGCTCTTGAGTTCACTGAATTCACTCAGTGTTCACAGTCCAGACATCAGTGAATTCAAAAAGTGTCCAAAGTACCAGGTTCAATGATTTCCCACATGCCCGAGTTCAATTAACTTGCATTGCATTCACACTCCCAAGTTCAGTTCATTTAGTCTCATGTTCAGTTAATTTACAAAGTGATCACACTCCCAAGCTCAGTGAATTCATACAGTGTGCACACTCCTGATGTCAGTGAATTCGCATGGTGTTCACAGTCCCGAGTTCAGTGAATTCACACAGCAATCACACTCCTAGACTTAAGTTTAATGTTCACACCGTTCATACTCCCAACATCTGAGAATTTGTGCAGCATTCATGCTCATGACTACAGTGAATTCATACATTGTTCACATCCCCGAGTTCAGTGAATGCGCACAGCATTTACACTCCCCATTAAAGTGAATTCACACAACAATCACATACCCGGATTCTGTGAAATAATACAGCATTCACACTCCTGAGCTCGGTCAATTTACACAGTGTTCACTGTCCTGATTTCAGTTAATTTAGACAATGTTCATTCTCTGGACTTCAGTGAATTCACATACTGTTCACAATGCCAAGTTCAAACCAAGGGCACAGCATCCATACTCCCGGGTTCAGTGAGGTCACACTGCGTTCATTCTCCCAAGTCCTGTGAAGTCACACAATGTTCACAGTCACAATTCAGTGAATTTATACGGCATTCACCCTCCCAATTTCAGTGAAGTTACAAAGTTTTCATGCTCCTGAGTTCAATGAATTCACACAGTGTTCATACTCCCATCATCAGTGAATTCACAAAGTGTTCACAGTCCCAGGTTCAGTGATTTCATACATTACTGACATGCCTGAGTTCAGTAAACTCACATCGCATTCACATTCCCGACTTCAGCTAATTTAGTCCTGAGTTCAGGCAATTTACAAAGCATTCACTCTCCCAAGCTCTGTGAATTCATACAGCATTCACAGTCCTGATGTCAGTGAATTCACACAGCATCCCAACCTAAGTGAATCTGCACACCATTCACAATCTTAACTTCACTGAATTTGCACAGCATTCACACCCATGACTTCAATGAATTCACATGGTTTTCACACTCCCAAGCTCAGTGAATTCACACAGCATTCACAGTTCTGATTTCAGTGAATTCATGCAGCATTCACACTCTGGACCTCAGTAAATTTACACACTGTTCACAATTCCAAGTTCAAAGCAAGGGCACAGAGTTCAGTGAATTCACACAGTGTTCACAATCACAATTCAGTGAATTCATACGGCGATCACCATACTGAATTCATTGTACTCACACAGCATTCACAGTCCTAATTTCAGGGAATTCACAAAGTGTTCATGTTCTTGATTTCAGTGAATTCACTGACTGTTCACACTCCCAATATCAGTGAATTCACAAAATGTTCACAGTCCCAGGTTCAATGATTTCATACAGTGTTCACATGCCCGAGTTCAGTTAACTCACATAGCATTCACAGTCCCGAGTTCAGTTAAATTATAAAGTGTTCACACTTCCGATTTCATTGAATTCACATAGCATTCACACTCCCAAGCTCAGTGAATTCATACAACATTCACACTCCTGATTTCAGTGAATTCACATGGCAGTCACAGTTCCAAGTTCAGTGTATTCACACAACGATTACACTCCCAATGTAAATGATTTTACACACCATTCACACTCCCAAATTTAGTGAATTTGTACAGTGTTCACACTCATGACTTCAGTGAAATCATGAAAGGTTCACACTCCTGGGTTCGGTGAATCCACACAGTGATCACTGTCCTGATTTCAGTTAATTCACACAGTGTTCATGCTCTAGACTTCAGTGATTTCACGCAGTGTTCACAATCCAGAGCTCAAAGGAAGGACACAGTGTTCACATGCCCGAGTTCAGTGAAGTCATACAGCATTCACAGTCACAATTCAGTGACTTCAAACAATGTTCACCCTCCTGAGTTCACTTATGTCACACAGTGTTCATTCCCCTAAGTTCAGTGAAGTCACACAGTGTTCACATTCCCAATTTCAGTGAATTCACAAAGTTTTCATGTTCTGGATTTCAGTGAATTCAAATAGTGTTCATAATCCCTACATCAATGAATTCACAAAGTGTTCACAGTCCCAGGTTCAGTGATTTCACATAGCGTCCACATACTCGAGTTCAGTTAACTCACATAACATCTGCACTTCCGAGTTCATTTAACTTACAAAGTGTTGATTTCAGTCAATTTACACAGTGGTCACACTCCGGACTTCAGTAAATTCATATAGTATTCACGAGCTCAAAGGAAGGACACAGCCTTCACATTCTTGAGTTCAGTGAATTCACAAATTTTTCATGCTTCTGAGTTTGGTGAATTCTCACAGTGTTCACACGCCCAACATCAGTGAATTCACAAAGCGTTTACAGTCCCAGGTTCCGTGGTATCACACAGTATTCAAATACCTGAGTTCAATTAACTCACATTCACACTCCCAAGTTCAGTTAAATCACTCCCATGTTCAGTTAATTTAAGAAGTGTTCACACTCCCAGGCTCAGTGAATTCATAGAGCATTCACAGTCCTGATGTCAGTGAATTCACATGGTGTTCACAGTCCTGAGTTCAGGGAATTCACACAGCGATCAAACTCACAACTTAAGTGAATTTGCACACTGTTCACATTCCCAATTTCCATGAATTTGCACAGCCTTCACATTCATGACTTTAGTGAATTCATACAGTGTTCACACTCCCGAGTACACTGAATTTACAAAGCGTTCACTCTCCCCATCAATGAATTCACACAGCAATTGCACTCCCAAGTTCAGTGAATTTACACAGCGTTAACTGTCCTGATTTCAGTTTATTCACACAGTGTTCATGCTCCAGACTTCAGTGAATTCATACAGTGTTCACACTCCTGTGATCAGCAAAGTCACTCAGCATTCACAGTCACATTTCAGTGAACTCAGATATCGTTCACCCTCCCAAGTTCAGTGAATTCACACAGCATTCACAGTCCCAATTTCATTCAATTCACAAAGTGTTCACAGTCCCAGGTTCAGTGATTTAATATGGAGTTCATAATCCTATGTTCAGTGAATTCACACAGCATTCACTGACCTAATTTCAGTGAACTCACAAAGTGTTCATACTTTGGATTTCACTGAATTCAGGCAGTGTTCACAATCAAAGTTCAAAGAAAGGACACAGTGTTCACTGTCCTTATTTCAGTAAATTCACAAAACAATCACTGCCCGGATATCAGTGACTTCACACATGTTCACACTCTAGGCTTTAGTGAATTCACAGTGTTCACAATTCTGATTTCAAAGAAAGGGCACAGTGTTCACATTCCCGAGTTCAGTGAGTTCACACAGAATTCAGGCTCCCATGTTCAGCAACATCACACAGTATTCACATTCCTGATTTCAGTAAATTCACCCAGCATTCACACTCCTGACTTCAGTGATTCCCCACATCATTCAGAGTCCTGAGTTCCATGAGTTCACACAGCATTTACACTCATGACTTCAGTTAATTCAGTTAGCTCTCACTCTCCCATGTTCAGTGAATTCACAGTGTTCACAGTCCTGATTTCATTGAATTCACACAGCACTCATGCTCTGGAAATCAGTCAATTCACACAGTGTTCACAATCCTGAGCTCAGAGAAAGGACTCAGCATTCACACTTCTGAATTCAATGTAGTTACACAGCAATCAATCTTCCAAGATCAGTGAATTATAACAGCACTTGCACTCCAGATTTCAGTGAATTCACACAGCATTCACACTCTCGACTTCAGTGAATTTGCACAGTGCTCACATACTCAACTTTAGTGATTTCACTCAACACTCACACTCCCAGCTTCAATGAATTAATACAGAGTTCACAGTCTTAAATTCATTGAATTCACATAGCATTCAAACTCCTGAGTTTAGTTAATTTACACCTGAGTTCAGTTAATTTACTAAGAGTTCACACACCTGAGTTCCATTAACTCACACAGCATTCACACTCCTGAGTTCAGTGAAATCACACAGCATGCACATGCCTAAGGTCACTGATTAACACAGCATACACAATCCCAACATCACTGAATTCACATAACATTCATTAAATTCACATATCATTCACACTCCCAAGCTAGTGAATTCATAAGAGCATTTGAGATCCCAATTTCAGTGAATTCACATGGCGTTCATACTCCTGAGGCCTGTGAATTCGCACATTGATCACGCTCCAAACCTAAGTCGATTTGCACACCGTTCACACTCCTAACATAATTAATTTGCACAGCATTCACACTCATGACTTCATTGAATTCAAGCAGTTTGCATACTCCTGAGTTCAGTGAATCCACACAGTGTTCACACTCCTGAGTTCACTGAATTCATACAGTGTTGACTGTCCTGATTTCAATAAATTCACACAATGTTCACTCTCCCAAGTTCAGTGAATTCACATAGCATTCACTATCCTGATTTCAGTGAATTCATACAGTTTTCACACTCTGGACCTGAGTGAATTCACAAAGTGTTCACAATCCCGAGTTCAGTGAATTCACACAACGATTGCACATCTGGGTTCAGTGAATTTGCACAGCATTCAAACTACTGAATTCAGTGAAATCATGCAGTGTTCACACTCCCGATTTCAATAAATTCACACAGCCTTCACACTCCAGACATCAGTGATTTCACACATCATTCAGACACCTGTGATCCTTGAATTCATACAGAGTTCACACTCCAAACTTCAGTGAATTCAGTTAGTGCTCACTCTCCTGGATTCAGAGAAATCACAGTATTCACTGTCTCAATTTCAGTGTGTTCACACAACATTCATGCCCAGGACTTCAGTGAATTCACACAGTGACCACAATCATGACTGCAGTGAATTTTGAAAGTGTTCACAGACCCAGGTACAGTGATTTCAGACAGTGTTGGCATGCCTGATTTGAATTAATTAACACAGCATTCACAATCCTAAATTGAGTAAGAATACACATAATTTTCACAGCTGAGTTGAGTGAATTCACCCCATGTTCACACTCCCGACTTCACTGAATTAACATAGCATTCACACTGTCAAGTTCAGTGAATTCACAGAATACTCACAGTCCCAATTACATTAAATTTCACAGCTAATTCAGAGTCCTGAGTTCCATGAATTCACATAGTGTTCACGCTCCTGACTTCAATGTATTCAGTAATTGTTCATACTCCTGATTTCCTGAGTTCACACAGTGTTCACACTCCCAAGTTCAGTGAAATTACACAGTATTCACACTTCTGACTTCAGTGAATTTACAAAGTGTTCACCGCCACAGAAACAGTGATTTCACTCAATGTGGCCACACCTGAGTTTAATAATTTCACACAGTGGTCACAACACTGAGTTGAGTGAAAATACACAGCATTTTCACAGCTGAGATCAATTAAGTCACATAGCATTCACAGTCCCAATTTCAGTGAATTCACATATTGTTCATGCTTTTGAGTTCAGTGTATTCACACTCCTGAGTTCAGTTAATTCACACTCCCAATTTCAGTGAATTCCCACAGTGTTCATGCTTCTAATTTCTGTGAATTCATGCAGCACTCACATTCCCATTTGATGAATTCACAGAGTGATCACACACCTGTGTTCATTGAATTAATACAGCATTCAAACTCCAGGGTTCAGTGAACTCACACACCCTTCACATTCTGGACATCAGTCATTTCACACTGCATTCATGGTCCTGAGTTCCATCAATTCACACAGCATTCACACTCCGGACTTCAGTGTATTCTGTTAGTGTTCACACTCCTGATTTCCAGAATTTACAAAACGTTCACTGCCCCAAGGTGAAAGAACTTGCACAGCTTTAGCACTTCCATTCAGTGAATTCCCACAGTGATCGCAGTCCTCAGCTCAATGAATTCACAAAGCATTCACACTCACCATTCAGTGAACTCACAAAGTGATTTCACACCCATTTTTAGTGAATTAATACAGCGATCAAACCCCCAATTTCAGTGAATTTACACAGCATTTACTCTTCCAAGTTTAGTGAATTCACAAGGCATTCACACTCCTGACTTCAGTGAATCGACACAGACTTCAGAGTCCTGAGTTCATTGATTTTACAGAGCATTTGCACAACCACGCTCAGTGAATCCTTATAGCATATACACTTGCGATTTCAGTGAATTTCCACAGTGTTCAAACTCCCAACATCATTGATTGCACACAGCATTCATGGTCCTGAGTTTCATGAATTCACACAGCATTTGCACTCCAGAATTCAGTGCATTCAGTTAGCATTTTCACAGTCGAGTTCAGTGAATTAAAAGAGAGTTCACAGTCCCAATTTCAGTGAATGCACAAAGTGTTCATGCTCCTGAATTCAATGAATTCACACAGCATTCATGTGCCTGATTTCAGTAAATGCACATCACCTTCACAGTCTCAACATCAATGATTTCACATAGCATTCATGGTCCTGAGATCCATGAATTCACACAGTGTTCACACTCCCGACCTCAGTGAATTCACATAGCATTCACAATGCCAAGTTCACTGAATTCAGACAACTTTCACACTCCTGAGTTCAGTTAATTCACACACCCAAGCTCAGTGAATTCTTACTGCACTCACACTTCTGATTTCCATGAATTTTATGCTCCAGAGTTCAGTAAATTCATGCAGCGTTCACACCTCCCATTCAATGAATTCACACAGTGAACGCACACCTGTGTTCACTGATTTAATACAGTGTTCGCAATTCTTGAGATCAGTGAAATCACAGAGTTTTAACACGCCAGTGTTCAGTGAATTCATGCAGTGTTCATACTCCCACATTCAGTGACTTACCACAGTGTTCATGCTCCTGAGTGCAGTGAATTAATACAGTGTTCACACTTCAGAGTTTAGTGAATTTACAGAGCATTCACATGCCAGAGTTGGGCAAATTCATGCAGCGTTCAGAATTCTGAGAACAGTGAATTCATCCAGTGTTCACACTCCTGAGTTCAGTGATGTCAAACAGCATTCACACTTCTGATTTCAGTAAATTCACACACCCTTCATACTACCAATATCAATGATTTCACATAGCATTCATGGTCCTGAGTTCCATCAATTCACACAGCATTCACACTCCAGATTCCAGTGTATTCTGTTAGTGTTCACCCTCCTGATTTCCAGAATTCACAAAACGTTTACTGCCCCAAAGTGAATAAACTCACACAACGTTAACACTCACCATTCAGTGAATTCCCACAGTGATCGCACTCCCAAGCTCAATGAATTCACAAAACATTCACACTCGCCATTCAGTGAACTCACAAAGTGATGTCACACCCATCTTTAGTGAATTAATACGGCATTGAAACCCCCAATTTCAGTGAATTTACACAGCATTTACTCTTCCAAGTTTAGTGAATTCACAAGGCATTCGCACTCCTGACTTCAGTGAATTGACACAGACTTCAGAGTCCTGAGTTCAATGATTTTACACAGCATTTGCACAACCAAGCTCAGTGAAGTCTTATAGCATATACACTCACGATTTCAGTGAATTCCTACAGTGTTCAAACTCCCAATATCATTGATTGCACACAGCATTCATGGTCCTGAGTTTCATGAATTCACACAGCATTTGCACTCCAGAATTCAGTGCATTCAGTTAGCATTTTCACAGTCGAGTTGAGTGAATTAAAAGAGAGTTCACAGTCCCAATTTCAGTGAATGCACAAAGTGTTCATGCTCCTGAATTCAGTGAATTCACACAGCGTTCACATGCCTGATTTCAGTAAATGCACATTGCCTTCACAGTCCCAACATCAGTGATTTCACACAGCCTTCATGGCCCTGAGGTCCATGAATTCACACAGTGTTCACACTCCTGACTTCAGTGAGTTCACACAGCATTCACAATGCCAAGTTCACTGAATTCACACAGCTTTCACACTCCTGAGTTCAGATAATTCACACACTCCTGAGCTCAGTGAATTCTTACTGCACTCACATTTCTGATTTCCATGAATTTTATGCTCCAGAGTTCAGTAAATTCATGAAGCATTCACACCTCCCATTTGATGAGTTCACACAGTGATGACACACCTGTGTTCACTGAATTAATACAGTGTTCACAATTCCTGAGATCAATGAATTCACGCAATGTTCAGTGAATTCATGCAGCTTTCATACTCACAAAATGAGTGAATTCACCCAGCATTCACACTCCCACATTCAGTGATTTGCCACAGTGTTCATGCTCCTGAGTGCAGTGAATTAATACAGCATTCATACTTCTGAGATCAGTGAATTTACAGAGCATTCACATGCCAGAGTTGGGCAAATTCATGCAGCGTTCAGAATTCTGAGAACAGTGAATTCATCCAGTGTTCACACTCCTAAATTCAGTGATGGCAAACAGCATTCACACTTCTGATTTCAGTAAATTCACACACCCTTCACACTACCAACGTCAATGATTTCACATAGCATTCATGGTCCTGAGTTCCATCAATTCACACAGCATTCACACTCCAGACTTCAGTGTATTCAGCTCATGTTCACATTCCCGATTATCTAAATTCACAAAGCATTCACTATTTCAAGTTCAATGAATACATTCACACTCGCAGGTTCGGCAAATTCACATAGGGTTCGTATTCCCAATTTCAGTAATTCACACATCCTTCACACTCCCGATATCAGTGATTTCACCCAGCATTCATGGTCCTGAGTTCCATGAGTTCACACAGCATTCACGCCCCAGACTTCAGTGTGTTCAGATAGTGTTCACACTCCCAATTTCCTGAATTCACACAGCATTCACACTCCTGAGCTCACTGAATTCAAAAAGCATTCACACTTGCCATAAAGTCAATTCACACAGCAATTGCAAACCTGAGATCAGTAAGCTAATATGGCTTTCAGGCTCATGAGTTCAGTGAATTCACACAGCAATCCTGCTCCCGAGATAAAGAATTCACAAAGCGTTCACACTCACCATTCAGTGAATTCACAAAGTGATTTCACATCCATGCTCAGTGAATTAAATGGTGCTCATGCTCCCATTTCAGTGAATTTATGCAGTGTTCAATCTTCCAAGTTCAGTGAATTCACAATTCGTTCACATCCATGACGTCAGTGAATTTGCACAGCATTCACACTCCCAACTTCAGTGAATTCACATAGCATTCAAACTCCCAACATTATTGATTGCACACTGCATTCATGGTCCTGAGATCCATGAATTCACACAGCATTCGCACACTGGACTTCAGTGTGTTCATTTAGTGTTCACACTCTCTTTTTCCTGAATTGACCCAGCGTTCACTGCCCTGAGCTGAATGAACTCACAAAGCATTAACACTCTCTATTCAATGAATTCACACAGTGTTCACACTCCCAAGTTCAGTGAATTTACTCAGCATTCACACTCGCAAATTCACACAGCCTTCACAGTCCCAACATCACTGATTTCACACAGCATTCATGGTCTTGAGTTCCATGAACTCACACAGTATTCACATTCCAGCTTCAGTGTATTCAGTTAGTGTTCACACTCTCTTTTTCCTGAATTGACCCAACGTCCACTGTCCTGAGTTCAGTGAATTCACACAGCATTCATACTCCTGATTTAAGTGTGTTCATGCATCGTTCACACTCTGCATTCAGTGAATTCTAACAACAAAGGCAAACTTGTGTTCACTGAATTAAAGCAGCATCCACACTCCTTAGTTCAGCGAATTCACAGTGATCACACTCCGAGTTCAGTGAACTCACACAGCACTTCTGGCTTCAATGAAATTACAATGAGGTAACAGCTTCAGATACAGTGATTTCACAGAGTGTTGACAAGCAAGTTTGATTAATTCACACAGCATTCACAATCCTGATAATACGCAGTGTTTTCACAGCTTAGTTCAGTCAATTCACAAAGTGTTCACAAACCCAATTTCAATGAACTCACAAAGTGTTCATGCTCCTGAATTCATTGAATTCACACAGTGTTCAAGCTACTGAGCTCAGTGAATTCACACAGTGATCACGCTCCTGAGAGCATTCACACACCAAATTTGAGTGAATCCATGCAGCTTTCACACTCCCAAGAAGAGTGAATTGAGCCAGCGTTCTCACTTCTGAGTTAAGTGAATTCATACAGTGTTCACATTCACCATTCTGTGAATTCACATAGCAATTACACACCAGAGTTCTGTGAATTAACATGGCATTCACGCTCCCCAGTTCAGTGAATTCACATAATGTTCACTCTCCCAAGTTCAGTGAATTCACACAGCATCCACACTCCTGACTTCAGTGAATTTGCACAGCATTCACACACCCAAGTTCAGTGAATTCACACAGCTTTCATGCTCCTGAGTTCAGTGATTTCACACAACGTTCACACTCCTGAGTTCATTGAATTCACAGAGCATTCACACACCCAAGATCAGTCAATTCTCACAGCATTCACACTCTGAATTTCAATGAATTCCCACAGCATTCTTGCTCTTTAATTCAGTTAATTCACACAGCATTCACAGTCCCAAGTTCTGTGAATTGACAAAGTGTTCATGCTCCTGAATTCAGTGAATTCACACAGTGATCATGTTCCTGAGTTAATTGAATTCAGAGCATTGACATGCCAGAGTTGAGTACAATTATGCAGTGTTCACACTCCTGAGAACAGTGAATTCACCAAACATTCACACTCCCAAGTTCAATGAATTCACACAGCATTCACACTCCCACTTTCAGTAAAATCATACCCCCTTCACACTACTGACTTCAGTGATTTCACATGGCATTCATGGTCTTGAGTTCCATGACTTCTCACAGCATTTACACTCCAGGCTGCAGTGCATTCAATTAGTGTTCATTCTTCTGATTTCCTCAATTCTCACAGCATTCATTGCCCCAGGTTCAGTGAATTCACACTGCAGTAAAATTCCTGTGCTCAGTAAATTGACACAGTGTTCACACTCCTGATTTCAGTAAATTCACACAGCCTTCAAACTCCTGACAGCAGTGGTAACACACAGCATTCATGGTCCTGAGATCCATGAACTCACACAGCATTCACACTCTGGAATTCAGCACATTCAATTAGTGTTCACACTCCCAATTTTCTGAATTCACACAGCATTCACTTCCCCAAGTTTAGTGAATTCACACAGCAGCTACACTCTTGAGTTCAGTGAATTATCAGAGTGTTTACACTCCCAATTTCAGTAAATCTACACAGCCTTCACACTCCTGACATCAGTGACTTCATGGTATTCGGCATTCATGGTCCTAAGTTCCTTGAATTCACACAGAATTCACACTTTGGACGTCAGTGCATTCAGTTAGTGTTCATTCTCCCAATTTCCTGAATTCTCACAGCGTTCATTGCCCCAAGTTCAGTGAATTCACACAGCAGTCACACTCCTGAGTTCAGTGAATTCACAAAGTGTTCACTTTCATCATGCAGTGAATTCACACAGCGATTGCAAACCCGGGTTCAGTGAACTAATATGGCAATCTCACTCCCGAGTTCAGTTAATTCATACAGTGTTCACACTCCTGACTTCAGTGAATTCATACAGCATTGAGTCCCAATTTCAATAAATTCACAAAGTATTTATGCTCCAGAGTTCATTGAATTCACACAAGCTTCACATTCCCAACATCAGGGATTTAACAGAGCCTTCATAGAAACATATAAAATAGGAGCATGAGTAGGCCATTTGGCCCTTCAACCTGGTCCACCATTCATTATGATCACGGCTGATCATCCAACTCAAAGCCTGCTCCCGCTTTCTCCCACTTTCTCCCCATATCCTTTGATACCTTTTGCCCCAAGAGCTATATCTAACTCCTTCTTGAAAACATACAATGTTTTGGCCTCAACTACTTTCTGTGGTACAGAATTCCACAAGCTCACCACTCTCTCAGTGAAGAAATTTCTCCTCATCTCAATTCTAAATGGTCTACCTCATATCCTCAGACTGTGACCCCTGATTCTGGATTCCCCCACCATCGGGAACATCCTTCCTGCATCTACCTGTCTAGTCCTGTAAGAATTTTATAGGTTTCTATGAGATCCCCCCTCATTCTTCTGAACTCCAGCGAATATAATCCTAACTGACTCAATCCCTCCTCATATGTCAGTCCCGCCATCCCAGGAATCAGTCTGGTAAACCTTCGCTGCACTCTCTCTATAGCAAGAACATCCTTCCTCAGATAAGGAGACCAAAACTGCACATAATGTTCCCAGTGTGATCTCTCCAAGGCCCTGTATAATTGCAGCAAGACATCCCTGATCCTGTTCTCGAATCCTATCGAAATGAAGGCCAACATACCATTTGCCTTCTTTACCACCTGCTGCACCTGCATGCTTACCTTCAGCTACTGGTGTATGATGACACCTAGGTCTTGTTGTATATTCCCCTCCCTCAATTTATAGCCATTCAGATAATAATCTGCCTTCCTGTTTTTGCTACCAAAGTAGATAACCTCACATTTATCCACATTATATTGTATCTGCCATGCATTTGCCCACTCACTCAGCTTGTCCAAATCACACTGAAGCATCTCTGCATCCTCCTCACAGCTCACCCTCCTACCCAGCTTTGTGTCATCTTCAAATTTGGAGATATTACATTTAGTTCCCTCATCTAAATTATTAATATATATTGTGAATAGCTGGGTCCCAAAACCAATCCCTGTGTGGCCCCACTAGTCACTGTCTGCCATTTGAAAAAAGACACATTTATTCCTACTCTTTGTTTCCTGTCTGCCAGCCAGTTTTCTATCCATCTCAATACACTACCCCAATCCTACGCGCTTTAATTTTACACGCCAATCTCTTATGTGGGACTTTGGCGAAAGCCTTCTGAAAGTCCAAATAAACCGAATCTACTATCTCCCCCTCATCAACTCTACTGGTTACATCCTCAAAAGATTCCAGTGGATTTGTCAAGCAAAATTTCCCTTTCGTAAAACCATGCTGACACTGTCCGATTCTACCACTGTTTTCCAAGTGCTCAGCTATTAAATCTTTTATAATGGACTCTAGAATTTTCCCCACTACTGATGGCAGGCAGACTGGTCTATAATTCTGTTTTCTCTCTACCTCCCTTTTCAAATAGTGGGATTACATTAGCTACCCTCCAATTTGTAGGGACTGTAAAAGAGTCTATATAATCTCAGAAGATGACCACCAATGCATCCACTATTTCTAGGCCCATTTCCTTAAGTACTCTGGGATGTAGATTATCAGGCCCTGTGGATTTATCGGCCTTCAATCCCATCAATTTCTCCAACACCATTTCCCTACTGATTTCTTTCAGTTCCTTCCTGTCACTAAACCCTGTGTTCCCCAACATTTCTGGTATGTTATTTGTGTCCTCATTTGTGAAGACAGAACCAAAGTATGTATTTAGTTGGTCAACCATTTCTTTGTTCCACAATATAAATTCCTCTGTTTCTGACTGTAAGGGACCTATATTTGTCTTTACCAATCTTTTTCTCTTCATATACCTATAGAAATATTTACAGATTTATGTTTCCAGGGAAGAGGGAATTCCTGTAGTGCCCACACTCCCAAGTTCAGTGAATTCACACAGTATTTATGCTCTTCAGTTCAATGAATTCACAGAGCATTGACATTCCAGCATTGAGTGCAATTATGCAGTATTCACACTCCTGAGAAGAGTGAATTCACCGAACATTCGCACTCCTGAGTTCAGTTAATTCATTCAGCATTCACACTCCTGCTTTCAGTAAAATCACACAGACTTCACACTCCAGACTTCAGCGTATTCAGTTAGTGTTCACACTCCTGATTTCCCAAATTCTCACAGTGTTCATTGCTCCAAGTTCAGTGAATTCACACAGCAGTCACACTCCCGAGTTCAGTGAATTCATGCAGCATTCAGGCACCCAGGTTCAGTGAACTCACACAACATTCACATTCCAAAGTTCAATGAATTCACAAAATGTTCACATTCGCCATGCTGTGAATTCACACAGCGATTGTACAACCGAGTTCAGGGAACTAATATGGCATTATCACCCAGTTAAGTTCAGTTAAGTCACACATTATTCACACTCCTGACTTCAGTGAATTCACACAGCATTCAGGGTCCCAATTTCAGTGAATTCAGAAAGTATTTATGCTCCAAAGCTCATTGAATTCACACAGCCTTCACATTCCTGACACTGGTGATTTTACACCACCTTCGTGGTCCTGAGTTCCATGAATTTACACAGCATTCACACTCCGGACTTTGCTGTATTCCGTTAGGATTCACATTCCTGATTTCCTAATTCACAAAGCATTCACTGTCCTGAGTTCAGTGAATTCGCACAGCATTCACACTCCCAATTTCTGTTTATTTGCACAGCCTTCACACTCTCAACATCAATGATTTCACACAGCATTCATGGTCCTGAGTTCCGTGAATTCACACAACATTTGCACATGGGACTTCAGTGTATTCTGTTAGTGTTGCCTCTCACGACTTCCTGAATTGACAAAGTGTTCACTGTCTGAAGTTCAGTGGATTCATGCAGCATTCACACTCCCGTGTTCAGTGAATTCACACAGTGTTCACACTCCCAGGTTCAGTGAATCCACAAAGTATTCATGCAGCATTCACACTCCCATATTCAGTAAATTCACACAGTGTTCACACTCCTGATCACAGTAAATTCACACAGACTTCAAACTCCCAACATCAGTGATTACATGGGATTTATGGTCCTGAGATCCATGAATTCACACAGCATTCACATGCCGAACATCAGTGTATTCTGTTTTTGTTCACACTCGCAACTTACAGAATTCACACAGCGTTCATAGTAACAAGTTCAGTGAGTTCACAAAGTATTGATGCCACTGAGTTCAGTGAATTCACACAGTAATCACACTCCTGAGTTCAGTGAATTCACAGAGTATTTATGTGCCAGAGTTCAGTGCAATTATACAGTGTTCACATTCCTAAGAAGAGTTAATTCACCGAACATTCACACTCCCGAGTTCAGTTAATTCATACAACATTCACACTCCTGTTTTTGGTAAAATCACACAGACTTCAGTGATTTCACATAGCAATCATGGTCCTGAGTCCCATAAATTCTCACAGCATTCACACTCCAGACTTCAGTGTAGTTAATTAGTGCTCACTGTCCCAATTTCCCGAATTTTCACAGCATTCGTTGCCCCAAGTTCAGTGAATTCATACAGCATTCAGGCTCCTAGGCTCAGTGAATTCACACAGCATTCACACTCTCTAGTTCAATGAATTCACAAAGTGTTCACACTCACCATGCAGTGAATTCTCACAGTGATTGCGCACCTGAGTTCAGTGAATTAATATGGCATTCTCACTCCCAAGTTCAGTTAAACCACATAGTGTTCACACTCCTGACTTCATTGAATTCACACATCATTCACACAACAAATTTCAATGAACTCTCACAGCATTCACACTCTCGATTTCAGTATGGTTACACAGCCTTCACTCTCCTGACATTAGTGCTTTCACACAGCATTCATGGTCCTGAGTTACGTGAATTCACACAACATTTGCACATGAGGCTTCAGTGTATTCTGTTAGTGTCCCCAATCCTGATATTCAGAATTGACACAGTCTTCACTATCCTAAACTCAGTGAATTCACACAGCATTCACACAACCAAGTTCACTTAATTCTCACAACGTTTACAATCCCGATGGCAGTAAGTTTACACAGCCTTCACTCTCCTGACATAGTGATTTCACACAGCATTCATGGTCCTGAGATCTATGAATTCACACACCATTCACACTCTGGACTTCAGTACATTCTGCTAGTGTCCCCAGTCCCGATATCCTGAACTGACACAGTCTTCACTGTCCTAAGCTCAGTGAATTCACGCAGCATTCATACTCCCATTTTCAGTAAATTCACACAGTGTTCACACTCCTGATTTCAGTAATTTCACACAGCCTTCAAACTCCCAACATCAATGATTACACATAGCATGCATGGTGCTGAGAACCATGAATTCACACAGCATTGACACACCAAATGCCAATGTATTCTGTACACGGTCACACTCCCAATTTATAGAATTCGCACAGCGTTCATTGCCTCAAGTTCAGCGAATTCACAAAGTATCGATGCTCCAGAGTTCAGTGAATTCACACAGTAATCAGAGTCCTGAGTTCAGTGAATTCACAGAGTATTGACATGCCAGAGTTGAGTGCATTTTTGTAGTGTTCACACTCCTGAGAAGAGTGAATTCACTGAAAATTCACACTCCCAAGTTCCATGAGTTCTCACAGCATTCACACTTCAGAGTTCAGTGTATACAGTTAGTGTTCACTCTCCTGATTTCCAGAATTCTCACAGTGTTCATTGCCCCAAGTTCAGTGAATTCACACTGGATGTAGTCTCCCGGGTTCAGTGAATTCACATAGCATTCACACCCTCTAGTTCAATAAATTCACAAAGTGTTCACACTTGCTATGCAGTGATTGCACGCAGCAATTGCACACCCGGGTTCAATGAACTAATATGGCAATCTCGCTCCTGAGTTCAATTAATTCACACCAATGTTCACACTCCTGACTTCAGTAAATTAACACAACATTTATGCTCATGACTTCAGTGAACTCACACAGCATTCAGAGTCCCAATTTCAGTGAATTCACAAAGTATTTATACTCCAGAGCTCACTGAATTCACTCACCCTTCACATTCCTGACATCAATGATTCAATATAGCATTCATGGTCCCACATTCCATGAATTCACACAGCATTCACACTCCAGCCTTTAGTATATTCCATTCATGTTCACAATCCCGGTTTCCTGAATTCACACAGCGTATTCACGAAGCGTTCACATTCCTGAGTTTGGAGACTTCACACAGCATTCACACAACCAAGTTTAATGAATTCTCACAGCATTTACGCCCTCGATTTCAGTAAGCTTTCAGAGCCTTCACACTCCCGACTTCAGTGATTTCACACAGCATTCATGGTCCTGAGTTCCATGAATTCACACAGCATTTACGCACCGGACTTCAGTGTATTCTGTAAGTGTTCCCAGTCCTGACATCCTGAATTGATACAGTCTTCACTGTCCTAAGCTCAGTGAATTCACACAGCATTCACACTCCCATGTTCAGTAAATTCACACAGTGTTCACACTCCCAAGTTCAGTGAATTCACAAAGTGTTTATGCTCCTGAGTTCAGTGAATTCACACAATAAGCACACTCCTGAGTTCAGTGAATTCACAGAGCATTCACACACCAGAGTTGAATGAATCCATGCAGCTTTCAACTCCTGGGAAGGGAGAATTCATACAGTGTTCACACAACTGAGCTCAGTGGATTCACGCTGCTATCACACTGCCAATTTCAGTAAATTCACACAGCCTGCATGCTCCCGACATCAGTGATTTCATACAGCATTCATGGTCCTGTGTTCCATGAATTCACACAGCATTCACACTGTGAACTTCAGCATATTCAATTAATGTTCACTCACCCGATTTCCTGAATTCTTACAGCGTTCATTGCCCCACGTTCAATGAATTCACACAGCAGTCACAATCCCAAGTTCAGTGAATTCACACAGCATTCACACTCCCTAATTCAATGAATTTACACAGCATTCACACTCCTTAATTCAATGAATTTACAGAGCATTCACATTCCCTAGTTCAATGAATTCACAAAATGTTCACACTCGCCATGCAGTGAATTCGCACAATGATTGCACACCCGAGTTCAGTGAACAAATACGGCATTCACTCCCGTGTTCAGTTAATTCACACAGTGTTCTCACTCCTGACTTCAGTAAATTCATACAACATTTACACTCCTGACTTCAGTAAATTCACATGGCATTCAGAGTCCTAACATGGGTGATTTTACACAGCCTTCATGGTCCTGAGATCCATGAATTCACACAGCATTCACACGCTGGACTTCAGTGTATTCCATTAGGATTCAACTCCCAATTTCCTGAATTTGCACAGTGTTGATTACCCCAAGATCAGTGAATTCACACAGCAGCCACACCCCTGAATTCAGTGCATTCACAAAGTATTCATGCTCCAGAGTTGAGTGAATTCACACAGTGCAAATTCTCCTGTGTTCAGTGAATTCACCCAGCGATCATACTCCTGATTGCAGTGAATTCATAGCCCATTGGCATGTCAGAGTTGAATGAATTCATGCAGCTTTCACACTCCTGGGAAGAGTGAATTCATGCAATGTTCATACTCCCGGGTTCAGTAAATTCTCACAGCGTTTACACTCCCAACATCAGTGATTTCACACAGGATTCATGGTCCTGAGTTCCATGAATTCACACAGCATTCACACTCCGGACTTCAGTGTTTTGCATTAGTGATCACACTCCCGGTCTCCTGAATTCACACAGTGTTCACTGCCCTGAGTTCTGTGAATTCACAAAGCATTCAAACACCTGAGTTCAATGAATTCACAGTGTTCACACTCTCGTTTTCAGTAAATTCACACAGCCTTCACAGTCCTGATATCAATGATTTCACTCCGGACTTCAGTATATTCAGTTAGTGCTCACTCTCCCAATTTCCTGAATTCTCAAAGCGATCATTTCCCCAAGTTCAGTGCATTCACACACCCGAGTTCAGTGAATTCATACACCCTTGTTCAGTGAATTCACCCAGCGATCATACTCCTGTGTGAAGTGAATTCACAGCAAATTGGCATGTCAGAGTTGAATGAATTCATGCAGCTTTCACACTCCTGGGAAGAGTGAATTCATGCAATGTTCATACTCCCAGGTTCAGTAAATTCTCACTGCTGATTTCTGTAAATTTGCACAGCCTTCACACTCCCAACATCAATGATTTCACACAGGTTTCATGGTCCTGAGTTCCATGCATTCACACTCCGGACTTCAGTGTTTTGCATTAGTGTTCACACTCCCGGTCTCCGGAATTCACACAGCGTTCACTGCCCCGAGTTCTGTGAATTCACAAAGCATTCAAACACCTGAGTTCAATGAATTCACACAGTGTTCACACTCACGTTTTCAGTAAATTCACACAGCCTTCACACTCCTGACATCAGTGATTTCACTCTGGACTTCAGTATATTCAGTGCTCACTCTCCCAATTTCCTGAATTCTCAAAGTGTTCATTTCCCCAAGTTCAGTGAATTCACACACCCGAGTTCAGTGAATTCACAGTGTTCACATTCCTGAGTTCGGTGAATTCATACAGCATTCACGCTCCCTAGTTCAATTAATTCACAAAGTGTTCTCACTCACCCTGCAGTGAATTCACACAGTGATTGCACACCCAGGTTCAGTGAATTAATATGGCATTCTCGCTTCTGAGTTCAGTTAACTCACAGAATGTTCACACTCCTGAGTTCAGTAAATTCACACAGTGTTTACACTCCTCACTTCAGTGAATTGACACAGCATTCACAGTCCCAATTTCAGTGAATTCACAAAGTATTTATGCTCCAGAGTTCAGTGAATTCACGCAGCCTTCACATTCCCGACATTAGTGATTTTACACAGCCTTCAAAAGGACATCAGAACATAAGAACTTGGAGCAGGGGTGGGCAATTCAGCCCCTTGAGCCTGCCCCATCATTCATTACGATTATGTCTGATCTCATTTTGGCTTTCAATATCCTGCCCTCTCCCCTTAACCCTTCAACCCATTTCTAAATAAAAATCTGTCTATCTCCTCCTTAAATTTATTCAGTGTCCCGGCATCCACTGCACTTTGAGGCAGCGAATTCCATACATTCACGACCCTTGCGAAAAGTAATTCCTCCTCATCACGGATTTAAATCTACCACCCCTTAGCCTAAAACTATGGCCCCTTGTTCTAGAATGCCCCACAAGGGGAAACATCCACTCCACGTTGACTTTGTCTATCCCCTTTAGCATCTTATATACCTCAATTAGATCTCCTCTCATCCTTCTAAACTCTAGCGAGTATTGGCCTAAACTGTTCAATCTCTCCTCATAAGACAAACCTTACATCTCTCGAAACAATCTAATGAATCTCCTCTGAACCACCTCCAATGCAACTACATCTTTCCTCAAGTAAAGGGACCAAAGCTGTGCACAGTACTCCAGGTGTGGTCTCACCAATGCCTTGTACAGTTGCAACAATACTTCATTATTATTGTACTCTATTCCTTTAGCAATAAATCCCAAAATTCCATTTGCCTTCCTTATTATCTGCTGTAGCTGCATACTAGCTTTCAGCAATTCATGCACGATGATACCCAGATCCCTCTGCACTGAAGCATTCTGAAGTTTCTCTCCATTTAAATAATAAGCCGCTTTTTTATTCTTCCAACCAAAATGGATAACCTCACACTTATCCACGTTAAACTCCATCTGCCAATTTTTGGTCCAGTTACCTAACCTGTCCATATCCATTTGGAAATTTCTTATTTCTTCTTTGCAAATTACTTTCCCACCTATTTTCTTGTCATCTGCAAATTTAGCTATAGAACCATCTATCCCTGAAAATAAGTCATTAATAGAGATTGCAAATAGTTGGGGCCCAAGGACCGAACCCTGTGGCACCCCACTAGTTACAGCTTGCCATCCAGAAAAAGACCTATTTATCCTGACTCTCTGCTTTCTGTTGGTTAGCCGATCCTCCACCTAAGCTAATATATTACTCCGTGTGATATTATCTTGTGTATTAATCTTTTGTGTGGCACCTTATCAAAGACCTTCTGGAAGTCCAGATATACTACATCTACAGGATCCCCATTATCCACTTTGTTTGTCACATCTTCAAAGAACTCTAGCAAATTAGTCAAACATGATTTACTCTTCATAAAACCATGCTGACTCTGATAGTTTGCATTTTGACTTTACAAATGCCCCATTACTACTTCCTTAATAATGGATTCCAACAATTTCCCAATGACAGATGTTAAGCTAACTGGTCTATAGTTTCCTACTTTCTGCCTCCCCCACTTTTTGAATAATGGCATTATATTAGCATTTTTCCAATCCACTGGAACCTTTCCAGAATCCAGGGAATTTTGGAATATTATTACCATTGCATTCACTATCTCCACTGCCACTTCCTTTAAGACCCTGGGATGTAGGCCATTAGGTCCTGGGGACTTGTCACCCTTTAATCTCAATAGTTTGCTCAGTACTTTTTCTCTAATGATGGTGATTGTTCTAAGTTCCGCCTGCTCTATGCCCTCTGCATTACCTGTTACTATTGTATTGGTACTAGTGTCCTCCACCGTAAAAACTGAGACCAAATATTGATTAAGCATCTCTACCATTTCCGCGTTCCCCGCTATTAACTCTCCAGTCTCATCCTCCAAGGAGCCAACATTCAATTTAGCTACTCTCTTTCATTTTATTTACTTGGCGAAGCCTTTACTATCAGTTTTTACATTTTGCATTAGTTTTCTTTCATAATTTACCTTGGCTCTTTTTATTATTTTTTTAGTAACCCTTTGTTGATCTTTAAAAGTTTCCTAATCTTCCAGTCTGCCACTGACCTTTGCAATTTGGTATGCCTTAGTTTTTGCCTTTGTGTTATTTTTAACTACCTTGCTTAGCCATGGATGCTTTTTCTGCCTCTTACCATCTTTCTTCTTCTTTGGAATATAGTTAACTTGGGAGGAATTGAACATCTCCTTAAATATCTGCCACTGTTCATCAACTGTCCTACCTTGTAGTCTTCCTGCCCAGTCCACTAGGACAAAATCTGCCTTCATGCCAATGTAGTTACCTTTGTTTAACTCCAGAACACTTGTGTGGGACTCAAATTTCTCACTCTCAAACTGAACTTGAAATTCTAGTATGCTATGATCACTCTTCCCCAGAGGATCCTTTACTCTGAGATCATTAATTAATCCCATCTCTTTACACAAAACCAAATCCAGAATAGCCTGCTCCCTGGTTGGTTCCACAACATTTTGCTCCAAGAAACAATCTCTAATACACTGTATGAACTCTCCCTCAAGGCTACCCTTGCCAATTTGATTAGTCTAGTCTATATGCATATTAAAATCACCCATGATTATTATCATCCCTTTCTTATATGCTACCAGTATTTCCTGTGCCCTACTGCTGAACTACTGTTTGGGGATCTATAGATTACTCCCACCAGGGACTTCTTTCCCTTGCTATTTCTTATTTCTACCTAGTCTGATTCTACTTCTTGCCCTCCAGTGCCTATATCATTCCTCACTATAGCACTGATCTCTTCCTTTACTAAAAAAGCTACACCACCTCCTTTTCCTTCCTGCCTATCCTTCTGAAACACTGAGTACCCTTAGATATTCAACTCCCAAACCTGTTCTCCCTGTAACCACGTCCCAGTAATCGCCACCAAATCATACCTATTTATCTTTATTCGTGTTGTTAATCATTAGTTTTATTCTGAATGTTATGTGCATTCAGATACAAAGCCTTTAAGTTTGCCCTATTGTCAATTTTCCCTACTATTATATGATTCTTTGGTGCAATATGGCGTTCACACACTTTGTCCTTTCCTTTCACTTTTTGGTAACAATCAGCCTTGTCACTAACCTGCACTCTTACCTTCTTCTTAAACTTTGATTTTTTATATTTCCATGCAATTGAACCCTCCCCACCCCCACTATTTAGTTTAAAGCCCTATCTACAACCCTAGTTATGTGATTTGCCAGGATCTTGGTCCCAGCCTGATTCAAGTGGAGACCATCCGAACAGAATAGCTCCCTCTTTCCCCAGTGCTGGTGCCAATGTCCCATGAATTCAAACCCATTTGTACCACACCAATCTTTGAGCCATGCATTTACCTCTTTAATCTTATTGACCCTGTGCCAATTTGCTCATGGCTCAGGTAGAAATCCGGAGATTATTACGTTTTTGGTTCTGCTTTTTAATTTAGCCCCTAGATGCTCATATTCCCTCAGCAGAACCACTTTCCTCATTCTACCTATATCATTGGTACCTACGTGGACCACGACAACTGGATCTTTCCCCTCACATTCCAAGTTCCTCTGCAGCCCAGATGAGATATCCTTAACCCTGGCACCTGGTAGGCAACACAGCCTTCAGGACTCCCGATCCTGGTTACAGAGAATAGTATATATTCTCCTAACTATACTATCCCTAATTACATCTACATTTCTCTTTTCTCCCCCCGCTTGAATTGTTCCCTGTACCAAGGTGCTATGGTCAGTTTGTTCATCCTCCCTACAGTCCCCGCTCTTGTCCACACAGGGAGCAAGAATCTTGAACCAGTTGGATAAGGGCAAAGGCTGAGGCTCCTGCATTGCTACTTCTTGGATCTGTCCACGTGCCTCACTCATAGTCACACCCTCCTGTCCCTGACAACTGGCCAAATTTAAGGTAGTTAATCTAAGGGGTGTGGCTGTCTCCTGAAACACAGCATCCAGGTAACTCTCCCCCTCCCTGATGTGTCAGTGTCCAAAGCTCAGACTCTAGCTCATCAACTCTGAGCCGGAGTTCCTCAAGCAACCAACATTTGCTACGGATGTGGTCACAAGGAACCACAATGGGGTCCACCAGCTCCCACATTATGCAGCTACAGCACATTGCCTGGCCCTGCATCTCTATTTTAGTTTTTCAATTTGTTTTTAAATTTCCTACTGGTCTTTAATTTACCGATCTGTAAAATATTTATAAAACAAAAACAGAATTACCTGGAAAAACTCAGCAGGTCTGGCAGCATCGGCGGAGAAGAAAAGAGTTGACGTTTCGAGTCCTCATGACCCTTCGACAGAACCGGTATCTCCGGGACATAAAACGTTTCTCGGACTGCTGTTCCCGTCACATTCTGAAATCCACACTCAGTGCCATGCGCCGCCATATGAACACACTCGACCTCTCCCTCCAGCAGCACGCCGTACCCTTTTTCAAAGCTGCGCGTGCCCCCAGTTTCATTTTATCCTTTGGCTCATCCGACGCCTCAACAAGAAACTTTTTCTCTTTCTCTCAAGTTCTGTCGAAGGGTCATGAGGACTCGAAACGTCAACTCTTTTCTTCTCCGCCGATGCTGCCAGACCTGCTGAGTTTTTCCAGGTAATTCTGTTTTTGTTTTGGATTTCCAGCATCCGCAGTTTTTTTGTTTTATCTCTGTGTAAAATATTTATCCTATTTACCATTAATCTGAAAGCAAGTTAGAATGGAGATTCAGAATACACTTTTTAAAAATCAACTGGAACTTGCTCACTCTGCTGAGTTGAAGCTGAGGTGTTAGGCCTCCAATCCTGGCCCCCAGTAGTCACCTTTAATCTGAAATCAACTTAGAATAGGTTGTTCAAACTAGCAGTTACTTACTAACCAATGAACTTATGGTTTTCCTGTGATGTCACTCTTTGTGTTTTTTCACTCAGTGATGGTGACTGCAGAGGGCACTCGTACCAGACTGCTTCACAGCGAGGGTGAATGCAGAGGACACTCTTCCCAGACTGCTTCACGGTGATGATGACTGCAGAGGACACTCTACCCAGACTGTTTCCCGGCAACAGTGACTGCAGAGGGCATTCTTCCCAGACATAGCCCCGAGTTCCATGAATTTAAACAGCATTCACACTCAGGACTTCAATGTATTCCATTAGTGGTCACACTCCCGATTTCCTGAATTCACACGGCGTTCACTGTCCCAAATTCAGTGAATTCACATTGTGTGCACATTCCCAATTTCAATAAGTTCATACAACCTTCACACTCCCGACATCAGTGATTTCACACAGCAATCATGGCCCTGAGATCCATGAATTCACACAGCATTCACACTCTGGATGACAGTATATTCTATTAGTGTTCACACTCCTGATATCATGAATTCATACAGTGTTCACTGTCCTGAGTTCATTGAATTCACAAGTGTTTACACTCACCCTTCAGTGAATTCACACAGTGATTGTATGCCTGATTTCAGTGAACTAATACGGCACTCATGCTCTCGTGTTCAGTGAATGCACACAGCATTCACACTCATGAGATCAGTAAATTCACATAACGTTCATGCTCTGGCTTCAGTGAATTTGCAGTTTTCATGTTCTTGTATTCAGTGAATTGACACAGTGTTCACCCTCCTGATTTGAGTAAATTCACACAGCCTTCACATTCCCAACATCAGTGATTTTACACAGCCTTCATGGGCCTGAGTTCCATGAATTTACACAGCATCCACACTCCAGAAACCAGTGTATTCCATTAATGTTCCCACTCCCGATTTCCTGAATTGACACAGCATTCACTGTCCTAAGTTCAGTGAATTCACACAGCATTCACACTCCCATGTTCAGTAAATTCACACATTGTTCACACTCCCAATTTCAGTAAATTCACCAGCCTTCACAATCCTGACATCAGTGATTTCACACATCATTCATTGTCCTGAGATCCATGAATTCACGCAGCACTCACAAACTGGATATCAGTATATTCCATTTACACTCTTGATTTCCTGAATTCACACAGTGTTCATTGCCCCAAATTCTGTGAATTCACAAGGTAATAACACTTCTGAATTCAATGAATTCACAAAGTATTCATACTCCAGAGTCAGTGAATCCACACAGTGTAAATGCTCTTGAGTTCAGTGAATTCACAGAACATTCACACACCAGAGCTGAATGAATTTATGCAGCATCTTCATTGCCCCAATTTACAGCCCAGGTTCAGTAATTTAACACAGTTTTCACATGCCCAAGTTCAATGAATTCACAAGGCGTTCACATTCCTGAATTCAGTGAATTCTCAGTGGTCACATTCCTGAGTTCAGTGAATTCACATAGCATTCAAACACCTGGGTTCAGTGAATTCACACAGCCTTCACACTCCCAAAATCAGTGAAATCACACAGCATCACACTCCTGAGTTCTGTAAATTCACATAGTGTTCACCCTCCCAACTTCAGTGAATTGAGTTAGCATTCATGCTCACGGGTTCTATGAAGTAACACAGCATTATTCACTGTCCTGGTTTCAGTGAATTCACAGAGTTCAAACACCTGAGTTCAGTGAATTCATACAGAATTCATGCTCCTGAGTTCAGTCAATTCACAGAACATTCACTGTCTCAATTTCAGACAATTCACACAGCGTTCACACTCCCGAGTTCAGTAAAAACACACAGTTTTTTCACGGCCGATTTAAATGAATTCACACAGCATTCACTCTCCTGAGTTCAGTGAATTCACAGAGTTCAAACACCTGAGTTCAGTGAATTCATACAGAATTCACAATCTTGAATTCACAGTGTTCAAACTCCTGAGTTTAGTGAATTCACACAGCATTCACACTCCTGAGTTCAGTGAATTCACACAATGATCACACTCCTGAGTTCAGTGAATGCACATGGTTTTCACACTCCAGAGTTCAGTGAATTCACACAGCCTTCACATGCCAGAGTTGAGTGCATACACATGGGGTTCACAGTCCCGAGTTCACTTAATTCACATAGCATTCACACTCCTGAGTTCAGTGAATTCACACAGATTTCACTGTCCTGAGTTCAGTGAATTCATACAGTGTTCACATGGCAAGTTCAGTGATTTAACACAATATTCACAGTCCCAAGTTCTGTGAATTCACACAGCATTCAGACACCTGTGTTCAGTGAAAATTCACAGGAAGTATTCAATGAACGGTATGACACTAGGAAGTTCTGAGGAACAAAGGGACCTTAGCGTGTGTGTCCATAGATCTCTGAAGGCAGAGGGGCATGTTAGCGGGGTGATGAAAAAGGCATATAGGACTCTTGCCTTTATCAATTGAGGCATAGATTACAAAAGTAGGGAGGTCATGTTGGAGTTGTATAAATCCTTGGTGAGGCCACAGGTGGAGTACTGTGTGCAGTTGTGGTTGCCACATTATAGGAAGGATGTGGTTGCACTGGAGGGGGTACAGAGGAGATTCACCAGGATGTTGCCTGGAATGAAACATTTAAGTTATGAAGAGAGGTTGGATAGACTTGGGTTGTTTTTATTGGAGCAGAGAAGACTGAGGGGCGACCTAATCGAGGTGTACAAGAATATGAGGGGCATGGGCAGGATGGATAGGGAGCAGCTCTTCGCCTTAGTTGAATGGTCAGTCACAAGGGGACATAAGTTAATGGTAAAGGGCAAGAGGTTTAGGTGGGATGTGAGGAAAGACATTTTTACCCAGAGGGTGGTGACGGTCTGGAATGCACAGCCTGGGAGGGTGGTGGAGGTGGGTTGCCTCACATCCTTTGAAAAGTACCTGGATGAGCACTTGGCATAACATTCAAGGCTATGGGCCAAGTACTGGTAAATGGGATTAGGTAGGTAGGTCTGGTGTTTCTCACGTGTCGGTGCAGACTTGATAGGCCAAAGGGCCTCTTCTGCACTGTGTGATTCTGTGATTCTGTGATACACTTCCAAGTTCAGTGAATTCACCTAGAATTTACACTTCAGAATTCAGTGAACCCCCACGGTGTTCACACCCCGGAGTTCATTGAATTCACACAGCAATCACACACCCGGGTTTAGTGAATTCACAGAGCATTCACACTCCCAAGTTCACTGAATTCACACAACATTCACCCTCCCGAGTTCAGTGAATTCACACTGCATCCACATTCCCAAATTTAGTGAATTCACACCAGGTGCAAGTCCTGATCTCAGCGAACGCACAGCTTGAGCATTCATCAGTTCATAGAACTCACACAGATAGGACCTGGCAGATATGGCAGTAACTCTGAAATTCTCTATTTATTATAGTGTTCCACTTTTAAATCATTTTAACATTGTTTTCCAAAACCTCAAGATATGTCTGTCAGTTCCAGATGTTGTTTATTAAATGCACTTCAGCTTTTTGTTATGGAGACGCATCCTACATGCAAAACTGTTCTCAAATCAAAGACACTTGCTGCTTTCAAAACCTCCAGAATGTATCTGAGTATTCCATAAACACTTGCATTAATAAAGTGTAGCCTTTGGCTATTCTTCAGGGCTATTGTGTCAGGTCTAGTGTATGTCTGGGCTGGGCCAGATTGTAATGGGTTAGCAACTGGAGTGAACTGGTCTTGTATGTGAGATGCTTCCAAGACATAGAGCTGGCCAGGAATAGCCCCCAAATATTGGACCACACATCATGTAAAAAGTCAATTGTTATTCTACCAACAAAGTTCATAAGCTGCTAATGAATGACTGGGGTTAGCATCTGGCAGCAGGATGCTAGCAGAAATAATCTGGTAAAAGGCATCTTGGGTGGCCTTCCAAACCAAAGCATCTTCTATTCTGAAGCTGGTCAGGGTCTCTAGTGAGAGCCCCAGCACTGATTCCTCTCTCACTCCTTTCTTATGGTATAGGTGGCTGCAGCTGCTCTCAGTTGGATGTAACACATCTGAACTCATGGGACAGACCTGAATGAAACTGACCTGAACTAAACTGACCTAGATGAAACTGACCTGGAAGAAACTGGGGCAAAAGGAACCATCAGAAAGTTAAAGAACAAGGAAGAACTGCATTTCTATAGCACCTTTCACCACCCCAGGGCTTTCTAAAGGGCTTCACAGCCAAAAAATGCTTTTTGTAATGTCAAACACGTCTTAGGTAAGCCATGCACAGCAAGATTCCACAAACTGCATGTGATAATGGCTCAAAAATGTGTTTTCAGAGGCGCTGTTTGAGAGAATGGCCCAGGACACCAAGGAGAACTCTCCTGCTCTTCCATACCTATGTGAGAGGGTGGACCAGACTTAGTGTCTGATACAAAGGACAGCACCTCCAACAGTGCAGCACTCCCTCAGCGTGGGAGGCTGATCAAGAAGCACAGGCATTGATGACCTGCAGGGGGTCTGGACTTGCTTTACCCCACATACTGGTATGTGTGTTTTTTATTATCCATTCATGGGATGTGGGCTTCGCTGGCTGGGCCAGCATTTATTGCCCATCCCTAGTTGCCCTTGAGAAGGTGGTGCTGAGCTGCCTTTTTGAACAGCTGCAGTCCATGTGGTGTAGGTACACCCACAGTGCTGTTAGGGAGGGAGTCCTAGGGTTTTGACCCAGTGACAGTGAAGGAACAGTGGTATTTTTCCAAGTCAGGATGTTGCGTGACATGGAGCGGAACTTGCAGGTGGTGCTGTTCCCATCTAACTGCTGCCCTTGTCCATCTAGATGGTAGTGGTCATGAGTTTGGAAGATGCTGTATAAGGAGCCTTGGTGAATTCCTGCAGTGCATCTTGTAGATGGTACATACTGCTGCTACTGTGCGTCGGTGGTGGAGGGAGTGAATGTTTATGGATGTGGTGCCAATCAAGTGGGCTGCTTTGTCCTGGATGGTGTCAAGCTTCTTGGATATTGTGGGAGCTGTACTCATCCAGGCAAGTGGGGAGTATTGCATCAAACTCCTGATTTGTGCCTTGTAGATGGTGGACAGGCTTTGGGGAGTTAGAGATAAGTTACTCATCCCAGGATTCTGCTTGTGTAGTCTCGGTATTTATATGGCTAGTCCAGTTCAGTTTCTGGTCATGGTAACCCCCAGGATGTTGATAGTGAGGTATTCAGTGCTGGTAATGCCATTGAACATCAAGGCGTGATGATTAGATTCTTTCTTTTTGGAGTTTTCATTGCCTGGCACTTGTGTGGTGTGAATGTTACTTGCCACTTGTCAACCCCAGCCTGGATATTGTCCAGGTCTTGCTGCATTTGGACATGGACTGCTTCAGTATCTGAGGAGTTGCGAGTGATGCTGAACATCGTGCAATCATCAGCGAACATCACCACTGCACTAACAACCACAACAATCTTCCTTTGTGCTAGGTATGACTTTCCATCCAATGGAGAGTTTTCCTCCTGATTCCCATTGGCTCCAGGTTTGCTAGGGCTCCTTGATGCCACTCAGTCGAATGTAGCCTCAATGTCAAGAGCAGTCACTCTCACCTCACTTCGGGAGTCCAGCTCTTTTGTCCACTTTTGGATCAAGGCTGTAATGAGGTCAGGAGCTGAGTGGCCCCAGTGGAACCCAAGCTGGGCGTCAGTGAGCAGGTTATTGTTAAGCAAGTGCTGCTCGATAGGGCTGATTTTGTCATTATCGTTTCCTCGATTGGTGCTGGGTGGTTTGTCTGGTTTCATTCCTTTTTTTTGAGGTTTTGTAGCAGTTTCATACAACTGAGTGGGTTGCTAGGCCATTTCAGAAGACATTTAAGAGTCAAAACACATTGCTGTGGGCTTGGAGTCACATGTAGGCCAGACCAGGTAAGGACAGCAGATGGGTTTTTACAACAAAAAACAATGGTTTTATGGTCATCATTAGACTTTTAATTCCACCATCTGCTTGGTGTGATTCAAACCCGGGTTCCCAGAGCATTTGTCTGGGTCTCTGGATTACTAGTCCAAGGACAATACCACTATGCCATTGCCTCCCCTTACCGTGCCCTGCTCACACTGGCAGTCAGCAGCCTTGCCTGTGACCACAGTGTATCAGAAACCACATGGCATTCTGCTGCCATCTGGATATGGCAGCCACTGGCGATATTATCTTTTACAATTCACACCAGTGGCACAAAATGTTCCCCAACATCAAGGTATTTTGGAACATTGAACCCATCAAACAGAGATGGAGGGGTTGGGGATATGAGGGGGAAATGGAGGGGTTGGGGGTATGAGGGGGGGAATGGAGGTGATGGAGATATGAAGGGGAAATGGAGGGGTTGGGGATATTAGGGGGAAATGGAGGGGTTGGGGATATGAGAAGGAAATGGAGGGGTTGACGGCATGAGGGGGGAATGGAGGATTGGGGATATGAGGGGGAAATGGAGAGGTTGGGGATATGAGAGAGGAATGGAGGTGATGGAGATATGAAGGGGAAATGGAGGGGTTGGGGATATAAGAGGGAAATGGAGTGGTTGGGATATGAGAGAGGAATGGAAGGGTTGGGGATATGAGAGGGAAATGGAGGTGTTGGGGATATTAGGGGGAAATGGAGGGGTTGGGGATATTAGGGGGAAATGGAGGGGTTGGGGATATGAGAAGGAAATGGAGGGGTTGACGGCATGAGGGGGGAATGGAGGATTGGGGATATGAGGGGGAAATGGAGAGGTTGGGGATATGAGAGAGGAATGGAGGGGTTGGGGATATGAGGGGGAAATGAAGGGGTTGGGGCTATTAGGGAGAAATGTATGGGTTGCAGATATGAGGGGGAAATGGAGGGGTTGCGGAAAAGAGGGGGAAATGGAGGGGTTGCGGGTATGAGGGGGAAATGGAGGGGTTGCGGATATGAGGGAGAAATGGAGGGGTCAGGGGTATGAGGGGGGAATGGAGGTGACGGGGATATGAGGGGGAAATGGAGGGGTTGGGGATATGAGGGGGAAATGGAGGTGTTGGGGATATGAGAAGGGAATGGAGGGGTTGGGGGTATGAGGCGGAAATGGAGGGGTTGGGGATATTAGGGGGGAATGGAGGGGTTGGGGGTATGAAGGGGAAATGGAGGGGTTGGCGATATGAGGGAGTATTGGAGAGGTTGGGAATATGAGGGGTAAATGGTGGGGTTGGAGATATGGGGGGAAATGGAAGTGTTGGTATATGAAGGGAAAATGTAGAAGTTGGGGATATGAAGTGGAAATTGAGAGGTTAGGTTCATGAGGGGGAATGGAGGGTTGGGGATATGAGGGGGAAATGGAGGGTTTGGGGATATGAGGAGGAAGTGGAGGGGTTGAGGATATTAGGGGGAAATGGAGGGGTTGGGAGTATAAGGGGGGAATGGAGGGGTTGGGGGTATGAAGGGGAAATGGAGGGGCTGTTGATATGAAGGAGAAATGGAGGGGTTGGGGATATGAAGGGTAAATGTAAGGGTTGGCGATATGAGGGAGTATTGGAGAGGTTGGGGATATGAGGGGGAAATGGCGGGGTTGGGGACATGGGGGGAAATGGAAGTGTTGGTATATGAAGGGATAATGTAGAGGTTGGGGATATGAAGGGGAAATGGAGAGGTTAGGTGCATGAGGGGGAATGGAGGGTTGGGGATATGAGGGGGAAATGGAGGGTTTGGGGATATGAGGTGGAAGTGGAGGGGTTGGGGATATGAGAGAGAAATGGAGGGGTTGGGATATGAGGGGGTAATGGAGAGGTTGGGGATATGAGGGGGAAATGGAGGGGTTAGGGATATGAGGGGGAAATGGAGGAGTTGGGGATATGAGAGGGAAATGGAGAGGTTGGAGATATGAGGGGGTAATGGAGAGGTTGGGGATATGAGGGGGAAATGGAGATGTCGGGGATATGAGGGGGAAATGGAGGGGTTGGGGATATGAGGGGGAAATGGAGGGGTTGGGGATATGAGGGGGGAAATGGAGGGGTTAGGGATATGAGGGGGAAATGGAGGAGTTGGGGATATGAGAGGGAAATGGAGAGGTTGGAGATATGAGGGGGAAATTGAGACATTGGGGATATGAGGGGGAAATGGAGTGGTTGGGGATATGAGGGGGAAGTGGAGGGGTTGGGGATATGAGGGGGAAATAGAGGGGTTGTGAATATGAGAGGGAATTGGAGAGGTTGGGGATATGGGGGGAAATGGAGAGGTTGGAGATATGAGGGGGAAATGGACAGGTTGGGGATATGGGGGGAAATGGAGAGGCTCGGGATATGGGGGGGAAATGGAAAGGTTGGATTGAGGAAAAACCCTGGAAATGGATAAAGGGAAATGGAGCAGTAAATGTAGGGGAGGTGAGATAAGCAGGAGGAGGTGTTGCAGAGATACAAACGGCAATGTTCAAACATCAGGAATTCCCTCTCTAACCTCTCTGCCTCTCCACCGCCCTCTGCTTCTTTAATATCCTCCTTAAAATTCACCTCTTTGTCCAAGATTATGGTCACCCCTCTTCATCTCTTTCTTTAGTTGGGAGGCCTCATTTTCTGGGATAGTTATCTGCATTAAAGCTTCTGGATCAATGCAAGTCATTGGACAATTAGAATCCCGACATTCTCTAAATGGCAAAAATGGAGCAGCTTTCCCCATCCTGGGAGACTGAAAGCAGGAAAATGCTGTTCATGTAGTTAGTTCTGTCTGGGTTCTGCTATTCTTGTATCAATGTGAAGAATCTGGGTTGTTAATTCCGGTGGAGACTGGAGTCATGTTAATCCTGGGTCAGTTTAGGCCTGGGTGGGGTTAGTCCCAATTGTAGCATAATTCTAACACTGCCAATGCAACATGGCCACTGATACCTGTCTGCACTTGTGCACTGGTCTGTGCATCTGTAAAAATCAAGCATTGGTCTCCATTCATTTCAAACAGGCTGAAGTTGGCAGTTTGCAGGCATTGGCACGACTGATCCCAGCATATGGTGCCGATCAACAATCCTTGCTCTCTGCTATATCCCCCAGAAGCACGACCTGGGTCGCTAGTTGCACTCTGGAGTTATCACCCGGAAAGCAGCATTCCGGCTCTGTGCCGTCCCATAGCCAGGCATAGAGCCAGCCTCCGGGCACTGACACTGGCATCTGCAGCTTGCAGAGACCTTCCACCCACCCTTCAAACTGAGCAGGTCAGATCTTATACCCTGGAGTTCGGGCTTGGTGACTGGATGGTGCTTGGGGCTGGCTCTTCGGAGAGGTGTCTCGAACATTTGCCCTGCTCCTACAAGGCCAGCGGCCCAGTATAGTGGCCGATCCTTCAACTCACTTTAATAATTTCTGTCGTCTCTCAATTTATAAGCACTGTGAACACACAGGGAGAGAGACACGAAAAGCACAGAGAGATCCAGGGAGAAAGACAGAACAGAGAGAGAGAGAGTAACAGAGACAGACAGGGAGGGAGAAACTGAGAGAGAAGAGCTGATTGATGCAGAAATAGAAAGCGGGTAATAGAAATAGAGAATGCTGGTGAGATGCAAATATAATGAATGAACCACAGAGAGAGAGAGAGAGAGACATGCAGAGACAGAAAGGCATTGAGATACAAAGTGAGATGCAGAGAGAGAGATAAATAGAGAGGAATATTGGAAAAATAGAGCGAATCAACGACATTGCAGAACCAAATATGATTTTGCAAAGTACTGACAGCCACTTTATTTTGGTGCATGATACGTAGTTCTTGAAAGTAAATAAGCTGGGTTTACGTTTCACATTGCCCCCTGTAAAGATGGCAGCTGCACATGTGCCCTGCTGAACATTGTCCCCTATAAAAATGGAGGCTGTTAACTTGTCCTGACCATCAGCATACAACTGCTCGTGCACTGCATTGGCAGCAAATGCAGCCTAATTCTAACTGTGAAATATGTTAATCAGACACTATGTCCATCATCACAGGAAGTATGCAATGTCACGTGATCTTGCTTACTCTCTCTTACAATCCCATGGTAAGGTGTAGCCACAGTAAGATGTGTTCTCAAATAAATTAGTGATTTACTTACCTCAGCACTTTCTGTAAATATTCAGTATTAATCTAAGAATACCAAGAATGTTATACTGAGTGAGGTTACATTTGGGTAATTTGAAAAAGAACCAGAGGTGAGATGAGTTTTTAGCAATTGTCATGATCTAGGATGCACTATCCGAAAAGACAGTAGAAGTAGATTCAAGAATAACTTTCAAAAGAGAGTTGAATAGATACTTAAAAATTTTTTAAAAATTGTAGGGCCATGGGGAACAAGCAGGGCAAGTGGAACTAACTGGATACTTTTTCAAAGAGCTGGCAGAGGCACAATGGGCCGAATGGTCTCCTGTTCTATATTGTTGATATTACCCTGATTATAGATCCTCTCACACTCTTGAAGCCTTCAGCCAAGGACAATGGCCTCTGCAGGAAAGTGAGGCATTGATAATCCTTTCCTGAAGGAAGTAGGTATTAGTGTTTAAAATGTTCAATGAAACACTACAGGAATATGTCCTAACTTCCTCCAGAGGCTCTGTGCTCCAAGGTAAGTGGATAAGAGGGTCTTGCTTTCTGTGTAGCTTCTGGAGGGGCACTCCCACTACTCCTAGTCCACACAGAAACCTCAAATGAACTTACCTAGCCTTGGTTCTGGATGTGCATCTCAACAGGTCTGGCCTGGGGTGTGTGGAAGCTATTACTTCTGATCAGGAAGGCCTGATCACATCCTAAGTGTCCAATCAGTATTCTTAAAAAAGCTCTGATGAAAGGTCATCAACCTGAAACATTAACTCTGTTTCTCTCTCCACAGATGCTGCCAGAGCTACTGAGCTTCATTTCCTGCTTTTATTTCCAATTTCCATATCCTCTGTATTTCGCTTTTGCACCATTAACAAAGAATTCACTGACTCAGAGCAGGTGTCCCAGCCACCTGCACTCAGCAAGGTCATGGCAGGTGTGGAGTGGGTTCAGTCAGCCTATCCCCATTTTAATTGCCCAGTCATGGCTTGGTTTACACTGTATGGGGTTTGAGAGTAGAGAGTTAAAATCGATGCCAGAGAATCTGCTGCTTGGTTGGGAACAATTAAGAAAAGCAGCAGTCCCTCTCTCACTGATCTGCTGCATCGGTGCTGAGGGAACAACTGCAGAAATACCAGGCCTAGGAGGCAATCAGACAATACATTTAAATATGCAGCCTTATTTCCTGATGGTGCAAAGTTTTCATTATTGTTACTAGGAAAGTTTTAACAAGAAGGTAAACTGGAAACCTATTGCAATGTTCCTTGCTTGGTGAACCAAGAGAATGAATCTGCTGTTTAGGATGCTAAGTGTATGCTACAGAGCCCCCCTGACCTCAGTGCTGCCTTTTAGTATCAGTTATCAAACCATCGTTTTCCAATTTGCCTCTGCATTTTATTGAATTTGAGGTCCCTTAATGCTGTTCTTTAGAAAGTGTGTTGATAACCAGCAGCATCGGAGATACAGGCTACCTGTGAACTGGAAAGTGAGTTGAGATAACACCCAACCTAGAACTAGCCTGTGCCCCTTCCCTAGTTGTGTGCAGTTAGATGGCCTCAATTTGGGCACGAAGCCAATTATTTTGGCTCTTTTTCCTCTGATATCTCTCATGGGTTGTATCAGTTCTCTATTCTTAGGAGAATATCCTTGATATTTAGATAAACATTCAATGACGTGTCCAGGATAATGAACAGAAAAACAGGGAGTGAATGTTGAGGAAAGTAGTGGATAAGATGCTGAATAACCGGCTGTTTAGTCTTGGATGATGTCCAGCTTCTTGAGTGTTGTGGGAGCTGCACTCATCCAGGCAAGTGGGGAGTATTCCATCACACTCCTGACTTGTACCTTGTAGATTATAAACAGGCTTTAGAGAGTCAGGAGGATAGTCACTCGCTGCAGGATACCCAGTTTCTGGGTACAGGCCCAACACACTCAAGAAGCTTGACACCATCCATGACAAAGCAGCCCACTTGATTGGCACCACATCCACCACCTTCAACCTTCACTACCCAACGCCTAGTGGCAGCAGTGTGTACCATCTACAAGATTCATTGTGACACAGCTTGCCAAGGCTTCTTCCAAACTCACGACCTCAACCAGTAGAAGGACAAGGGCAGCAGATACATGGGAACAACACCACCTGCAAGTTCCCCTCCAAATCATACACCAGATCCTTAAGCCTTGTTTTTTGCATTGATGTGCTGGGCTCCCCCATCATTGAGGATAGGAATATTTGTGGAGCCTCTTCCTTCAGTGAGGTGTTTAATTGTCCACTATCATTCACGACTGGATGTGACAGGACTGGAAAGCTGAGATTTGATTCATTGGTTGTGGGATGGCTAAGCTCTATCTATTGCATGCTGCTTCCATTGTTTATCATACATGTAGTCTTGTGTTGTAGTTTCACCAGGTTGACACCTCATTTTGAGGTGTGCCTGTTGCTGCTCCTGGCTCTCCTACATTCCTCATTAAACTAGGGTTGGTTACCAGCTTGATGGTAACGGTAGAGTGAGGGATGTGCCAGGCTATGATGCTACAGATTGTGGTTGAATACAACTCTTCACTGTTGATGGCCCACAGTTTTCAGCTAATAGATCTGTTCTAGAGGAAAGTGCGAAAACAGGACCCTGGGGCAGGCAGTCAGCAGCACCGAGAGGAGAGTGCAAGAGGAGGATGCTGGGACAGGCAGTCAGGAGCACCTAGAGGAGAGTGTGAGAGGAGGATGCTGGGACAGGCAGTCAGCAGCTCCTAGAGGAGAATGCAAGAGGAGGATGCTGGGACAGGAAGTCAGCAGCACCTAGAGGAGAGTGCAAGAGGAGGATGCCGGGACAGGAAGTCAGCAGCACCTAGAGGAGAGTGCGAGAGGAGGATGCCGGGACACGCAGTCAGCAGCACCGAGAGGAGAGTGCGAGAGGGGGATGCCGGGACACGCAGTCAGCAGAACCGAGAGGAGAGTGCAAGAGGGGGATGCCGGGACACGCAGTCAGCAGCACCGAGAGGAGAGTGTGAGAGGAGGACCCCTCACCCAGACACTCGGCTGTGCTGGAATTCGAAAGGAGTGACATCAGGATAAGGGAGAGCTGATGGGTAGGTAGTGGTTAAGTTGGGGCTTTTTCCACTTTAAAGCAACATTATAGAAGGTCAGAGTCTCAGATTTGTTTTTTTTTTAAGAAAAACTAAATAATTTTCTACTTGGCTTAAATTTAAGGAAATAGTCTTCTAACTAAAAACAAACAAAACATATGGCAAGGGAGCTCAGTCCCATGTGCAGCATATGGGAATTCTAAGACACTCCTTGCAGTCTGGATAACCATATGTGCAGGAAGTGCCACTGTCTTAACCAGCCTGAGCAACGGGTTTCGGAGCTTGAGTGTCAGCTGGAGACACAGCGGAGCATCCGCGAGGCTGAGGGTTACGTGGACAACACGTTTTTAGATGTGGTCACTCCACAGTTTGAGGAAATGCAGTCAGAGGAGGAATGGGTCAGAACCAGTCAGAAGAAGGGAGGCAAGCAGGTAGTCAGGAAAGCCACAGAGTGCATCTCACTCAAGAACCATTTTTCTGTGTTGGAAAATGGTGAGGGTGAAGGTTCCTCTGGAGAGTGCAGCCAGAGCCAAGTTCACGGCACTGTGGGTGGCTCAGCTGCCCAAGGGGGGAGGAGTAAGAGTGCAAGAGCAATAGTGGTAGGAGACTCAATTGTGAGGGGTGCGGAGAGACGCTTCTGCGGTTATAGATGTGACTCCAGGATGGTGTGTTGCCTCCTTGGTGCCAAGGTCAAGGATGTCACAGAATATCTGCAGGGCATTCTGAAGGGGGAGGGCGAACAGTCAGAGGTTGTGGTTCACATTGGTAGCGGCAACACAGGCAGAAAGAGACATGAGGCCCTGCAACAAGAATTTAGGGAGCTAGGTAGCAGTTTAAAAAAGCAGGACCTCAAAGGTTGTAATATCTGGATTACTCCCTGTGCCATGTGCTAGTGAGTATAGGAATAGGAGGATAGAGAGGATGAATGTGTGGCTGAAGAGATGGTGCAGGATGGAGGGCTTTAGTTTACTGGATCACTGGGCCTGTTTCTGGTGAAGGTGGAGCTTGTGCAAGTCAGACCTGAACCGGAATGAAACCAAATTCCTTGCGGGGAGGATTACTAGTGGTGTTGCACGGGATTAAACTAATTTGGCAGGGGAATGGGGTACAGAGTAGAGGTACAGTAGGGGGTCATACACAGCCAAATATAGAAGAGAAACTAAGTCAGTCTGGAAGGCAGGGCACAAGGGAATAATACAAGGATAGATTGCGTCTATTTTAACACAAGGAGCCTTACAAGTGAGGCAGATGAATTGAGGGCGTTGATTAACAGATGCGAATATGATATTGTTGCTATCACAGAGACATGGTTAAGGAAAGGGTAGGACTGGCAGCTCAATATTCCAGAGTATAGAGTCTTCAGGCATGACTGGGAGGGGGTAAAAAAGGTGGCATTGCACTATTGATTAAGGCGTCAAGTACTGCAGTAAGGAGAGATGGTATCTTAGAAGGTTCCTCAAATTAGGCCATATGGGTAGAACTTAAAAGCAAAACTGGGGCAATCACTTTGAGAGTGTACTATAGGCCTCCAAACAGTCTTAGAGAGACAGAGGAGCAGATATGTAGGCAGATCTCAGAGAAGTGTAAAAATAATAGGCTAATAATGGTAGGGGATTTTACCTTCCCCAATGTTAACCTGGATAGTATAGAGTGAAAGGCTTAGAGGGGGCAGAATTCTTAAAGTGCATCCAGGAGAGCTTTTTGAGCCAGCACATAGAAAGTCCTACAAGAGAAGGGGCCGTACTGGACCTAATCTTACAGAATGAAGCCGGGCAAGTGGTAGAAGTGTCAGTCGAGAAGCATTTCCAGGATAGTGACCATAACTCTGCAAGATTTAAGGTAATTATGGAAAAGGACAAAGTTGGACCACAAATAAAGGTCCTGAATTAGGGGAAAGCCAATTTCAATATGATAAGACAGGATCTGATGAAGGGTCATATGGACTCAAAACGTCAAACTGTATCCCTCTCCGCAGATGCTATCAGGCCTGCTGAGTACTTCCAGGTATTTTTGTTTTTGTTCTAGATTTCTAACATCTGCAGTATTTTGCTTTTATCTGACCAAAGTGGACTTGGAGCAGCTACTTGTAGGAAAGTCTATATCAGAGCAGTGGGAGTCCTTCAAAAAGGAAATAGTGAGAGATCAGGGCCAACATGTTCCCGTAAAGGTGAAAGGTAAGACCAACAAGTCCATGGAACTCTGGATGTCAAGGGATATAGAGGATTCAATAAGGAAAAAAAAAGGTTTATGGCAGATACAGAGGGCTGAAAACAGCGGGAGACCTAGAGGAGTATAGAAAGTGGAGGGGGGTACTTAAAAATAAGTAATTAGGGGAGCGAAGAGGGGGCATGAAAAAACACTTGCAGGCAAGATAAAGAAAAATCCCAAGGCATTTTATAAATATACGAAAGGCAGGAAGATAACCAGGGAAAAAGTAGGGCCCATTAGGGACCAAAGTGGCAACCTGTGTGTGGAGCTGGAGGATGTATGTGAGGTTTTAAATGATTACTTTTCATTGCTGTTCACTATGGGGAAGGATGATGTAGGTGTAGAAATCAAGGAGAGAGACTGTGATTTCCTTCAATAAATTAGCATTGAAAGGGAGGAAGTATTAGCGGTTTTAACGGGCTTATAAGTGGATAAGTCCCCAGGCCCAGACGAAATATATCCCAGGCTGCTATGTGAGGCAAAGGAGGAGATTGCAGAGGCTCTGACACTAATTTTCAAATCCTCTCTGGCCACAGGAGAGATGCCAGAGGACTGGAGGACAGCAAATATGGTACTGTTATTCAAGAAGGGCAGAAGGGATAAACCAGGTAATTTCAGGCCAGTGGATCTAATATCAGTAGCAGGGAAACTATTGGAAAAAATTCTGAGGAACAGAATTAATCTCCACTTGGAGAGGCAGGGATTAATCAGGGATAGTCAGCATGGCTTTGTCAGGGGGAGATCATGTCTAACAAATTTGATTGAATTTTTTGAGGAGGTGACTAGTTGTGTAGATGAGGGTAGTGCCGTTGATGTAGTCTGCATGGACTTCACTAAGGCTTTTGACAAGGTCCCACATGGGAGGATGGTCAAGAAGGTAGGAGCCCATGGGATCCAGGGCAATTTTCCAAAATTGGCTTAGTGTCAGGAGGCAGAGGGTGATGGTTGAAGGTTGTTTTTGCGATTGGAAGCCTGTGACGAGTGGTGCATCACAGTGATCGGTGCTGGGATCCTTGCTGTTTGTAGGATACATTAATGATTTAGACATAAATATTGGGAGCTATGACCAGTAATTTCGTAGCTGACACAAGAATTGGTGGTGTCATAAATAGTGAGGAGGAAAGCCTTAGATTGCAGGATGATATAGATGGGCTGGTAAGGTGGGCAGAGCAGTGGCAAATGGAATTTAAACCTAAGAAGTGTGAGATGATGCATTTTGGGAGGACTAATATGTCAAGGGAGTACACAATGAATGGTAGGACCCTAGGAAGTACAGAGGATCAGAGGGACCTCGGTGTACATGCCCATTGATCCCTGAAGGCAGCAGCACAGGTAGATAAGGTGGTTAAGAAGGCATATGGAATACCTGCCTCTATTAGTCGAGGCATAGAATATAAGAGCTGGGAGGTTATCTTGGAGCTGTATAAAACATTAGTTAGGCCACAGCTGGAGTACTGTATGCAGTTCTGGTCGCTACACTACAGGAAGGATGTGATTGCACTGGAGAGGGTGCAGAAGAGATTCACCAGGATGCTGCCTGGGCTGGAGCGTTTCGGCTGTGAAGAGAGACTGGATAGGCTAGGGTCATTTGCCTTAGAGCAGAGAAGGCTGAGGGGGGACCTTATAAAGGTATACAATATTCAGGGGCATAGATAAGGTAGATAGGAAGAAATTTTTCCACTGAACGTAGGTGTCAATAACCAGAGGCCATAGATATAAGGCAAGGGGAAGGAGGTTTAGAGGGGCTTTGAGGAAAATTTTTTTTTCACCCAGACGGTGGTTGGAATCTGGAACACACTGACTGAGGGGATGGTAGAGGCAGGAACCCTCACAACATTTAAGGAGTATTTAGATGAGCACATGAAATGCCAGAGCATACAGGGCTATGGGCCAAGTACCAGAAAATGGGATTAGAATAAATAGGTGCATGATGGCCGACACAGACATAATGGGCCGAAGGGCTTGTTTCTGTGCCGTAAAACTCTATGACTCTAATTCCAGGCTCAGCAGAAGCATGGAACCCACATTACCACATTCAGAACTATTTCAGTGTGCAGAAGACTTGCAATAGGCCCAGAACTGGGACAACTTGATAGGCTGACAGGGAACTGTGATTACAGAACCTGAAAGGATGAGCTGATTTGCCACAGAGGCAGAGTCTTAGATGAAGAATTATCAGGCATCTTACAGGTGAGAGGATCTAACACTAGTGGAAGCAGTGCAAATTATGAAGCAAATGGAACTCAGGAAATAGAATCAGGTGTTTGCTCACGGAGAACGCAAGGTCCTGTGGAGAAGATAGAGTGAGACCACTCAAGTTGTAGGCAATAAGAGAGAAAGCATGCCAAAGCTTATGTCTGCCAAAATGGGGAAAAATGCACCAACCATTTTGAAATGCAGGTGTGGCAGGAACAAATTGCACAAGTGAGAAGAATATCCAGCAGTGGGGGAGGGTGAGGTTGGGGGGGCCTGAGTGTCGCACCTGTGGAAAAGTGCCACTTCAAATCTGTTGCTCAAGAATGCTGAAAACCTATAAAAGAGCGAGAAATTTTTAAAACAGCCACATACAAGAAGTGGAAAAACCACAACCAAAGAAACTAACACTCCTGGGGGAGGTATATGATACTGAAAACAAGCATTGGAGTATTAAAAACAAAAAACTGCAGGTGCTGGAAATCCAAAACAAAAACAGAATTACCTGGAAAAACTCAGCAGGTCTGGCAGCATCGGCGGAGAAGAAAAGAGTTGACGTTTCGAGTCCTCATGACCCTTCAACAGAACTGGGTGAATTGGAGTATTAAACTCAAAGTGAATGGACAACCCACAGAGTTTAAACTAGACATAGCAGCAGGGGTTTCTGTTTTATCAGATAAAGTCAAATGGCTCTAACAAATGACATTGCAACCCTCATCTATCAAATTACAAGGTCCTGGTGAGACAACTTTAAAAGTCAAAGGCCAACTCATGGCAAAGCTGAAATATAAAGATGCAGAAATTCTCGAATCTCTCGATGCCATTGAAAATCAAGACTGCTCTCTACTCAGCAGAAAGGCAAGCTTAAAACGGAAATTAATCTATAAAGTGGATGAAGTTACTGCTGAACTATGGAAATATATTTCAAAATGAATTTCCAAAATTGTTTACAGGCAAAGGCTGAGTACCATATCACCTTATGAGCTGATACTAAACCGGTTTGCACTTTTACACCCGCTCTTGGACAAAGTCAAGGGTGAAATTGAGAAGATGCAAGGGGTTATCTCACCAGTCACCATGCCAACAGAATAGTGTTTGGGAATAGTTACGAATGGTCACAAAGCCAAATGATTATAAGAATCTGTGTGGATTTAATTCAACTAAACAAATCAGTGGAACGTGAGATCCACCCGATGGTCTCAGTGATGAGAACCTTGCCAAACTAGCCAAGAGTATTTCGTTTACCAGGTTGGATGTGAACAGTGGATTTTGGCAGTTGCCTCTGGTATAAGAATCCAGGTTGCTAACCACATTTATAATGTATCCAGTCGTTATTGTTTCAATAGATTTCCCTCTGGAATAGCGTCCGCTCCAGAAATTTCTCAGAGAACAATGTTTCTCATTCTAGACGGCATAGGAATAATATGCCATATGGATGACATACTCTTCATGGCTCCACGAGCAAAAAGCATGATCGCAGAGTCAGAGTAGTCCTGACAGGCCTGCATCCTGTAAGAATAACCTTGAAGGAAAAATGTGAATTCACCAACCCCATGATCAAGTTCCTAGGTCACATCGGACAAGCCATTGGAATCACAGTTGGTCCACAAATACCGAAAGTAATCAAAGAAATTTCATAACCCAGGAGTACAACTGAGCTTCAAAGATTCCTCAGGATGGTCAAAAAGTAGGCAGGTTCCTACCAAATTTGGCAGAGACCAGCAAGCTCTGAGACAGCTGTTGAGACAGGATCAACAATGGTGCTGGAATGTGAAGCAGCAAAAGGCCTTCAAAAGGATTCCGCAACTCTTAATCTCCTCATTAATGTCAGAACCACTTTTTTTTTGCTATATATAAATGACTTGGTTATTGTAATACAGAGTAAAATGTTAATATTTGCTGATGATACCAAGCACGGGACTGTGGGGAACAGTGAGGATGATACAAATTGATTGCAACAGGACATGGATGGGCTAGCAGAATAGGCAGGCAAGTGGCAGATGCAATTTAACATAGAGAAGTGTGAGGTGATGCATTTTGAAAAAAGGGATAGGGAGAGGCAATATAGACTTAATGGCATAGTTCTAATGAGTGTACGGGGCCAGAGGGACCTGGGAGTCCTGTGCATTGATCTTTGAAGGTGGCAGGATGTACTGAGAGAGTGATTAACAAAACATATGAGATCTTGCTTCCTAAATAGAAATATTACATTTGTAAAAGCTCTGCTTATGTCACAATTAGATTCTGGTCACCACACTTTGGGAAGAATGTTCCTGAGAGGCTGCAGAGGAGATTTCCCAGAATGGTTCCAGGAATTTTAGCTACAAGGTGAGAGTGTAGAAGCTGGGGTTGTTCTCCTTGGAGTAAAGGAGACTGAGGGGAGATTTGATAGAGATCTACAAGATGATGACAGGTTTGGATAAGTAGACAAAGAAAATATTTTCCCAATAGCTGATGGTACAGGGACTAGGGGGACACAGATTAAAATTTTTGGCAAGAGATGTGGGGGGGAAGTGAAGGAGAAGCTTTTTATAAACTAAGTGGTGACAAAGATCTCATTGCCTACAGAGTTGTAGAAGTGGAGACAATGAATGATTTCAGAAGGACACTGGACAGGTTTGGAATGCTAATTGCCAAGTAACTTGCGTGCCAGGAAATGACCATTCCCAATAAGAGAGAATCTAACCATTGTCCCTTGACATTCAATAGCATTACCATCACTGAATCCCCCATTATCAACATCCCACAGGTTACCATTGACCAGAAACTGAACTGAACTAGTCTTCTAAGTACAATTGCTAGATGCGCAGGCCAGAGCCTGTGAATCCTGTGGAGTGTAACTCGCATCCTGACTGCCCAAAGTCTGTCCACCATCTACAAGGCACAAGTCAGGAGCTGATGGAATATTCTCCATTTTCCCGGATGACTGCAGCTCCTGTAACATTTGTCACCATACAGAACAAAGCAGCTCACTTGATTGGCACCCTATACACCATCTGAAACAGTCACTCTCTTCATCACTGATGCACAATGGCAGCAGTGTGTACCATCTACATGATGTAAGCAGCAACTCACCAAGTCTCCATCGACAGCACCTTCCAAACCCACGATCTTGAAGGACAAGGACAACAGGCGCATAGGAACACCACCACCTGCAAGTCAACACCATCCTCACTTGGAAATATATCACCGTTCCTTCACTGTCGCTGGATCAAAATCCTGGAACTCCCTTCCTAACAGCAATGTGAGTGTACCTACACCACATGGACTGCACCGGTTCAAAAAGGCAGCTCACCAGCACCTTCTCAAGAGCAATTAAGGATGGACAATAAATGCTGGCCCAGCCATTGATGCCCATATCCCATGAATAAGTAAAAGATAAAGATACAGCATATTCCAGTTATGTGACTGCATTCTCCTGTTACAATACAGCACATTCCAGCTACATTATTGCACATTCCTGTTATATTGCAGCTCCCTGTTAGTAGGTTATAGTCTTTGCTATTTCTTGTAGGCCTGACTGATCCTTTTCTGTGTTATCATCATTAAATATGCTCAAAAGAGACATCTTAGAGATAGGGTGAGTCGGTGCTGCTGGAGGGAGAGGTCGAGTGTGCTCATATGGCGGCGCATGGCACTGAGTGAGGAAATATGCTCATTGGGTAAACTCAGGTGAGCCACTTCCTCAGAGGGAAATGGAACACCATGGTGAGAGTGATTCAGCCAGCTTATTCTAGCGTCCTCTCCAGCTCGCATGTTCTCCAGCTCATGTGCTCAGCATCTGAACCCTTGTTGATGTGTGTAGGAGGTGGGGTGACACTGACAGTGTGAATGACAACCAGGGATTGGGACAAATACTGAAAACTGACCCCAGTGTGTATTCCTAGTGCTGGAATTGCATATTGGAGCCCACATAGCTACACTCGACAGCACTCTCCAAACCCATGACCCCTACCATCTAGAACAAGGGAGGCAGACACAAGGGAGGACCACCACCTGGAAATTCCTTCGAAGCCTCTCACCATCCTGACTTGGAACTTCACCGCCATTCCTTTGCTGTCAAAAATCTTGGAACTCTGCCCTAACAGCACTGTGGGTGTACCTACACCACATGGGCTGCAGCGGTTCAAGAAGGCAGCTCACCACCACCTTCTCAAGGGCAACCAGAGATGGGCAATACACCCGTGTCCCATGAAAGAAAAAAACACTCAAGGTCTGGTCAAATATTAAGAGATTAAAGAGCTTTTCAGCTCAAAATATTTTATCTTTAGTGAGGGTTTGTATTCTATCCGGACATACAACGGCATCTTTTCATTGAAACCTTACTCTGTACAGCTTCCTGGATGTTGTGATTTTATTAACACTCTGTGGCTCTCTGTGATGCAGCTGCACTGCACCCATAGTGAAGAGTCAATGCTTTTGTTCTGTTATTGATTCAGTTGATCTACTTTAATATGGAGCACTGAGATATCAGATAGTGTTCCCAACCTGTGTTCAGTTCACTGATCTGAATCATTATGGGCTGTGGGGAGGAATGCATTAATGACCCCCCTTTACATTCCCATCAGTCTCCAGGCTAAAGACCATATCCCTGTTCCTGATCATTCTCCACTGAGCCGTGTTGTAAAGGGAGTGGGTAGAATGAGGACAATATAGAGTCTGGCTTTAGTTGCTCCCCTCTTATTGGTTTGTCATGAAAATGATGCTTAAAAGCAAATAATGATTTTTAATCCATTGGATCGAACTCTTAAAAACAGATACCTTTTTGAAACACAGACTAAAAATGTGACTTTTTCTCTCAACAAAGATGACTACTCTGATTTCCATCACTGCTCTCCAAGTTGTAGCCTACAGAGATGGAGACACCGCATCTGGAAAAAGCCATCAAGGACAATGACCTTGGGAGAATATGAGTGAGCATATATCCTGTTTCCATTAGCAGGGCGTCAAGACAATCGCATGGGCTATTCAACAGAGGATTCCCAGACATGAACTGATTAAGTTACAAGGGGAAATACACCAGTCACCACCTTTGTTGAATCGCTGCTTGATGGTCATGTGATAGGCCCACCCTTTGTGTGTGGAACCTTCTGCTTTTTCTGCAGTAAGAGGACAAACAGCTGAGACACTGACAAGATCCGAATGGGGTCCTTCTTTCCTCCCTCTCTTCTCCAACCCACCTTGCAAGCTTCAAACCCCGTTTGCAGACCATGACCATTCAGGGATGCCCTGCTGCAGACAGAGGCTTCTGAATAGAATTCAGCCCAGCACTACCATCTCCAGAAGAACAGCCAAATCAGCTGTCTACATCTTCAAATCAGAAGCATCGGGACTATCCAAGGAAAATCACAAGACCACCAAATTCAGCCTGAAGCGACCAAACTACATACTGTATATCCCTGTTACTTTTTATGGACTCTAATTTGACCAATCTATCCTTCCCCGCTGTGTAATCTATTTGTGTGTGTGTGTGTGTGTGTCTGTGTATGTGTGTGAGCTTCAAGTGTATGTGCGTATTTTATTATTTTACTTAGATCGATTTAATTGTAGTAAAGGTGATCTCTGTCTTTGTAAACTCAAGAAAACCTGTGTGATTGGTCACAGCATGTAAACAGTTAAGTACTCACTGAATTGGCAAGTATATCCTTTTCAAACAAAAAAACTTGTTGTGGTTAAACGAGGGAGTACAGAAGGGAGCCTAGCGTCTCCTCCTCACCTGGTCACAACAGGTTCATGCTGTTAGTGAGTTTGGCTATTGGAGGAGAGCAGTGGAATTGAAGAAAGCACAGTTAACCAAAAAAAAACTATTTCTCGATGATTAAAGGTGTCAACATGTTTTGGATGAGCTGCACCAAGCAAGATCTCAAACCCTGTGTCAATTAGTCGCTTACAGAATCATAGAGTTACAGCTCTTTGAAAGAACTGAGCTTCTTTAGCTAAAAAATAATTATTGAAGAATGTTGATTTGATCTGAAGCAGTGCAGTGAGCTCCTTGGTATTTATAAGTTATGTTCACCATGTTCCAGTCTCCTCCAGCAACAAGTGAAGGTTTATCTACAAACCAGTCAGATTCAAACAGCATGAGAAATAGCACTGGGCAATAATCCTTTTGGGAGTCATGCAGAAGGAGAGAGAGAGAGAGATAAGAGCCTGCAGTTGAATAATCAACCTCACTCACAGGGAGAATAAAAAGCCACAAGTAAAATGATAAGAGGCTGCATTATTAATAAGTCACACATGGAGATGATGAATGGATGATGAGTGAGGCAGGGGTGAATGGAGGTCTCCAGGGCTGAAAGCCTCATTTTCGAGTGGAAGGGAAATTGCAACAGGTGGAATTTGGCCTTTCATTTCCTATTTCCTCCCTGTGTTTCTTTCACTCTCACTGATCTCCACCCTCATCTCTCCCAATACCTTACCACTCTTAGCCTTCCAATTATCTTCTTACCCTATCTCTTCCAACCGCTGATTTATGTTCGTTCCTGAATGATGTTAGAATGCCTAACCACAAATGTGTGAACTGAGAACCATGGTGGCTAAAAATCTTCACCTGAAACAGAAAACAGTGATAAATAATTATAAAGCAGTAATAAAAATGGTTTTACTTTCCCAAATACTGTATCTCCATGTTTCCACTCCCACAGGACTAGACTAAAACGATGCTGACCAGTCAAGTGGATTGTCTGTGAGTTGCTCGGGTCTGCTCATAAAATCTCTGGACAACTGCTGTTTCTGAACAGTAGATTTCTGGACTTGAAAAGTTATGGTGTGTTTCAAAAAAGAGCACGGGAACTCTTCCATTGACCTAGCTGATATTTATCCACTCAATCAGCATCACTGAAACAGATCATCTGGCCATTATCATTTTGCTGTTTGTGGGAGCTTACTGTGCACAAATTGGCTACTACATTTCTGACATTACAACAGCAACTACACTTCAGAGATACCTTATTGTCTGTAAACTGCTTTGTGTTGACACAGTGAAAGTCGCTGTATATGAGGCAAGTTCTTTTTCTTTCTTACACTAGTGGAAAAAAGATGAATTTGTGCACGATTTGTAGAGTAATATCACAGAAAATGAGGACTGCTGAAATCGAAACTGAGCTGGAACCCAGAAGGAAAAAGCAGTAAAATCTGGGAAATAAGAGGACTGGTCTGAACTGGGAAGCAGGGCATCATGAGAACTGCATAGTGGATCAGACCATTCAATGGCAATGCAGGGTCTGTGAAGCTCCCAGGGCACTATGGTGGCCTTCAGGCAATGACACTGAGTACCCATTGTTACACTGGCTGGCTGGCATTCAGTTATTGGGCCATGTGTGTCCTTTGGATGACTGCAGCTATCAAAGCTATTATCTTTTGAGACTGCAGCAACACTTTTTTGTTTTGTTCGTGGAGTGTGGATATTGCTAGCCAGGTCTGCATTTATTACCCAACCCTAGTTGAAGGGGCATTTAACAGTTAACTATATTGCTGTAATCTGGAGCCATGTGTAGACCAGACCAGGTAAGGACAGCAGATTTAATTCCCTAAAGGACTTTAGTGAACCAGATGGGTTTTTACAACAATCAGCAATGGTTGAATTTTAATTGAGATTTAATTTCCACTATCTACCATGGTGGGATTCAAATCCAGGTCTAAATAACTTTATCCTGGGTCTCTGAATTACTAGTCCAAGGTCAATACCACTACGCCATTGCCCCCTCCCCCTGATGGTGATAAACAGTCCTATGACGTGATCCAGTCAAGGTCCATGAACTGTTTACTTTTGCCAGCACTCAGTATGTCGACCTGAGGACTTCCCTGTAAGTTCAGTCTACTAACAGCTGGCAGAGGAGAACTGCAACAACCTGACAAACCCACTCATTTGCTGATAATCCTTGATCTGAATATGAAGCAAAAGCAAGGTCAGACTCTCCATGTGATGAACAGGTGCAAAAGTGTTTGGACAAGTTTTGTAACATTGAATTCTTCTTATCTGTGTTCTTGAGGGAGTTTACTTAAGTTTTTCACTTTCCAATTTTTTTAATATATGGCTGGAACATAGAAAGAGAAGTGGATTATCCTGTTCCCCCATTCAATTAGATCATGATCAATCTGCACCTAAACTCCATTTACCCACCTTTGTTTCATATTCCTTACCCTATAAAAATCTACCCATCTCAGTAACAACCCTAGGTGACAGTCAGAAGCCACAGCATTTTAACAGAGCCAATTCCACGTTCCCACTACTCTTTGTGTGAAGAAGTGCTTCTTGACTTCCCAGCTCAATGACCGAGCTTCAATTTTAAGATTGTCTCCCTTATTCTTCTTCCCCCCTACAGACAAAGAAATTTCTCTTTACTGATCCTATTGAACCCCTTTTTAGCATTTTGAACACCTCGATTGGATCATCCTTTTTAAACTCAAAAGAATACAAGCTAAGACCATAGAACCTGTTCTCATAATTTAACTCTCTAATGTCTGCAATCATTACTGTGAATCTGTTTTCACCCATGAAGGGGAATCTATCCTTGTCTGTGCCAGAAGTGAATGCAGCTTTCCAGATAGGAGGCAGAACCATCCCAAATTTGCACAAAGTGTGGTAGTGAGCAGGAAAAAAGATGTTTTACCTGCTGGCCGCAATGGCTGGTTTTCATGCTGCATCGTCCCATTCCTGGCGCATCCTGCCTCATTAATAATGCATTCCTGGGAAACACACCAGGTTGCTGGCAGGGTGGCCTCTGATTCATCCAGCCCGCTGTCACCTCAGGCCTTCAGTAATCCAGGCGCCATATTTAAAGGGCACTCCTGGACAGATCTAGCTCTCTCTAAGGGATCGAAAGCTGCTGAAAAGTCATGGCTGCCAAAGGGAGGAAACATGCTGCCCCCAAATTTAGCGACGCCTCCCTTGGGCACCTACTGGATGCAGTGGAGGCCCGTCGTGAAGTCCTGTACCCACACTCTGGGTGAAGATGAGAAATCAAGGTCACCAATCAAGCATGGGAGGTGATGGCAGTGGTGGTCAGTGCCAATGCCCTGCAACAGAGGACAGCCACCCAGTATTGAAAGAGGGTGAATAATCTCCTCCATTACACCAGGGTAAGTCACTCTTCTCATCACCCTCAACTCACACACTCACAAACCCATCACATATCCACAAGGATATCACTCGCTGCCAGTTCAAAGGACATTACTGTTCACTCTCTCACACACACCTTAATCTGCCCTGTGGATCGTGTCCTCATCCTGTCCATGGCACCACTCACCACCCACACGTGCCAGGCATCCTTATCATCTATCCTGGCAGGCATCCTGCTTACACTCTCCATCTTCAGAAAGGACAAGCTGGCAAACAACAAAAGGGAGAGGTCACAGACTGGTGGAGGAATGCCTGACATCAAGGTCCTCACAGACTTTGAAAACAGAGTCATCCAGCTGGCTGGTGACAATCTGAGCCATTTCTGTCCTGACAGTGAGCTCAGTGGTTCTCAACCAAGTGAGGGTCCAGCAGTGCAACATCCATCAGACAACCATGCTGTGAGTCAGTCCCCCTGTTCCGGAGTCCCCTGCCATGTGCTAATTATCTCTCCTTGTTTTCACAGGCATATCTAGGAAACAGCCAAAGGGTCCATGAGCCAGGTCCTCGTCTCAAGCCCCAAAGACACCTCGTAAGAAGAATCTGATGACACTCTCAATGAAGACCCATCACAGCGCTCACCCAAACCCTCCACCAGCACAGAGACACACACCTCAGTGGACCTAGTTGGAGAGTAGCCTCGGGGTCACAATCTGGTAAGAACAGGGCACTGTCTGATCCATAGCAGGAGGCAGTAGGGATTTCCCAGGTTTCTGGCACTTGAAGGACTGCTGGAGACCTGAAATCTGATGAGTCTGAGTCAGATGTGGAGCCTCTGAACTTGATCATATCTCAGTTGTTGAAGCTGCAAAGGCAAACTCGGGAACATCAGGAAGGGATTTCTGCTGCATTCTCAGATTGCAAGGCACGATGGAGGAGTCAGTCCGTCTTCAGTCTGAGGTGATAGTGCCAGCATTTCAATGAACTGAGGTCAACACTGGTAGGATGGCTATAAAAACAAAAAAACTGCGGATGCTGGAAATCCAAAAGAAAAACAAAAACAGAATTACCTGGAAAAACTCAGCAGGTCTGGCAGCATCGGCGGAGAAGAAAAGAGTTGACGTTTCGAGTCCTCATGACCCTTCGACAGAACTTGAGTTCGAGTCCAAGAAAGAGTTGAAATATAAGCTGGTTTAAGGTGTGTGTGTGGGGGGCGAAGAGAAAGAGAGAGAGAGAGAGGTGGAGGGGGGATGTGGTTGTAGGGAAAAACAAGCAGTGATAGAAGCAGATCATCAAAAGATGTCAACAACAATAGTACAAAAGAACACATAGGTGTTAAAGCTAAAGTTGGTAATATTATCTAAACGAATGTGCTAATTAAGAATGGATGGTAGGGCACTCAAGGTATAGCTCTAGTGGGGGTGTTTTTTTTTAAAAAATAATGGAAATAGGTGGGAAAAGAAAAATCTTTATAATTTATTGGAAAAAAAAGGAAGGGGGAAACAGAAAGGGGGTGGGGATGGGGGAGGGAGCTCACGACCTAAAGTTGTTGAATTCAATATTCAGTCCGGAAGGCTGTAAAGTGCCTAGTCAGAAGATGAGGTGTTGTTCCTCCAGTTTGCGTTGGGCTTCACTGGAACAATTCAGCAAGCCAAGGACAGACATGTGGGCAAGAGAGCAGGGTGGAGTGTTAAAATGGCAAGCGACAGGGAGGTTTGGGTCATTCTTGCGGCTGCCATGGAGACCTTGGTAAAGGACATCGGTCTTGCACTGCTGCGTGGGCTGAACTCCAACAGTGTCAACATGTGAGGGGTGCAAGGCAGATTGATCTCACTCCTCAAGCCAGGGGCCCTCGGGCACTCATAGGAAGGAGGATCAGCAAGTGCACACCCCAGGACCATCCAAGCAGTTGTCTCCGGGAGTGTCCGACCCATCCGATTCCCCTCTTCCTGTGGCTCCAGCAGCTCCAGTTCCACAGGCCGAGGAGGTTGCCACTGCCACATAGCAGAATACCGAAAGCAGGCCGGAGCCGTACAGGTCTCAGTTCTCCAAAAGCTACCTGTCAAGGTCATTGCAGACTGAGCGTAGCAGTCAGCAGGCTGCCTCCACCTCCGCTGTAGATGTCGGGGGAGCACCAAGATATGGCAGCATGTTTAGGAAGGTTAAGAAGATATAGCTGCATAATGTAGGCATGGATCTTAATCAATTGTACTTAGTGTTCACAATTTTAAATTAACTCCAAAGAATTTCATCTTGCCTTTGGCTCCTTGTTATGAACAGTGTTCGTGTCACCAGATGTGAAACCTTGCTTCACGTACAAGATAAAGGCAGGTGTCTCAGTCCCAGGCATCTTCCCTGTGCAGTGTGTAACTTTCAGATCAAAGTGATGGTCCAGACTCCCTGGACATATTGTTGAGAATTGGTTAGCAGACAGGAAACAGAGAGTAGGAATAAATGGGTCTTTTTCGGAGTGGCAGGCGATGACTAGTGGGGTACCGCAGGGATCAGTGCTTGGGCCCCAGCTATTCACAATATATATCAATGATCTGAATAAGGGAACCAAATGTAATATTTCCTAATTTGCTGATAACGTGAAACTTGGTGGGAATGTGAGCGATATGGAGGGCATTAAGATGCTTCAAGGCAATTTAGACAGGCTGAGTGAGTGGGCAAATACATGGCAGATGCAGTATAACATAGATAAGCGTGAAATTATCCAATTGGATAGGAAAAGCAATGGCAGAATACTATTTAAATGGTGATAGATTGGGGAAATGTTGATGTACAAAGGGACCTGGGTGTTCGCGTACACCAATTACTGAAAGCAAGCATGCAGGTGCAGCAAGCAGTTAAGAAGTCAAATGGTATGTTGGCCTTCTTTGCGAGAGGACTTGAGTACAGGAGCAAGGATGTCTTACTGCAGCTGTACGGGGCCTTGGTGAGACCACACCTGGAGTATTGTGTGCAGTTTTGATCTCCTTACCTAAGAAAGGATATACTTGCCATAAAGGGGGTGCAGTGAATGTTCACCAGACTGATTCCTGGGATGGCAGGATTGTCAAATGAGGAGAGCTTGGGCAAACTAGGCCTGTATTCACTGGAGCTTAGAAAAATGAGAGGAGATCTCAATGAAACATATAAAATTCTGACAGGGCTTGACAGACTGGATGCAGGGATGATATTTCCTCTGGTTGGGTGTTTAGAACAAGGGGTCACAATCTCAGGATATGGGGTAGAATATAGGACTGAGATGAGGAGAAACTTCTTCACTCAGAGGGTGGTGAACCTGTGGAATTCTCTACCACAGAAAGCTGTGGAGGCCGGTTCACAATATATTTAAGAAGGAAATAGATTTCTGGATGCTAATGGAGTCAAGAGGTATGGGGAGAGCACGGGAGTATGATATTGAGATACAGGATCATCCATGATCATATTGAATGGTGGAGCAGGCAAAAAGGGCTAAATGACCTTCTCCTGCTCCTATTTTCTTTGTTTCTATTAGTGATGCCAACACCTCGATGGTGCTTGTCACTGCTGCCAGAATGTCGTGGGCAGGCATCACAGAGTTTTCTCATTCTCTCTGTGTGCTCTCAGCACCTTTAAGGTGGGGCTGGCCCCCATCTCTTCATCATCTGTGAACGGTAACGCTGTGCTCCTGAAGGGGTCAGGTGCTGAAGGTGGACAAAGGATCAGGTGCATCTAAAGTTTCACAGCTGCATCTCCATGATGTGACCCTGATCACAGAGCGCAAGCGAGCTGCCCTCAGCCAGACAGGAGTCAAACATTCACGGAGACTATGTTAAGATCTATGGAGTGTCCTCATTGCTTGTCATCATCATCCTCCTGGAATCGAGCACCCATGCTCAGGATGCAGTTCAGGTGCCTTGACTGTTCAGGTGGGGCTTGATATTTCACACCTGCCATAGTGGCCAGTATAATTTTAGCTTGCTGTATGCCCCAGAACTTGACACAGTGAAGGGTTCTGGCACTGAAGCTGGAGGAAGGTGAGGAAGGGAGCCTCTCCTCGGTTGAGGAACAGAAAGACGAGGAAGAAGAGGAACAGAAGGAAGAATTTCAGGAGGAGAGTGAGGAGCAAGGCCCAGGGAAAGGACCATAGGAACAAGACGCACAATGTGGACATCATAGGGATGAGAAGTCCATACAGGTCACCATTGTGGCCAGAGGCCTGCTCATCCAAAGTCACTTTAGCTGATAGAAACCTCCAAACGCGTGAACCAAGAGCTGGAAGGCAGAGGAGGGAGTTTCAGACATCAAAGGCAGGACATTGTATACATCGTTCATCTGATGACATGAGGCTTGAGCAATGGTAACTGGATGCTGCAGGTGGCAGGGGAAAAAATGATGACATGAGTGCAAAATAAAGTCAACATATGTATATGCTGTAAATGTTTTTAAACATTCTCAAATAACGGTTTTGTATTCACTTTACATAATTTTAATCAATTAATGTTCTTTACTAATCCAACAATAAATACTGTGATCCAGTTTGTGCTCTAAATAATATGGTGTCCTCCATCTCAGGAACTCCCATATAGGCAGTGGAGTTAAGCTGCTCACCTCATCATGCAGGGGCTGCCACCCTCGCTTGGTCCCAGTAGCAGATAGAGCCTCTGGTTGAGATGCCGAGGAATCCGAGGAGGGTGAGATTCCATCAAAATGCACGGATTTCTCCCTCTCCTGTTCAGATTTCCCAGCCCTTGTCCCGATGGCTATATGGAGTAGGCTGCTGGGGGACAGCTGCCATTCCCTTTCACCACCAATCTGCCACCTGTCGGATCATTGTGCTTAGCTCCTCTCCCATTATTGCACTGGAGCTATTGCCTTTGCGCAAGAGATCTTGCATCTGCCCTGCCACAAGGTTGTCCACTCTCTTGTGCACAGTCATCATACCACCCAAAACCGAGACATGGTCAAGGTCATGACCATCATGGACTCCTCCATTCAGAGCAAATGTGCTTGCAATGTCAGTTGGCTGCTGCAGATCCAAATGTTTAATCTCAGTGGGCACTCTAGAGGTTCTGCCTCACTGGTTCATGGAGTATCCCTGTGACTGCTCTCCCCCTCCTGGGGGAGCTGTGCACAGAAACCTCTGCTTCCAACATCTTCTGCTCTACGCTGTTGCTGTGTTCATCACCTAGTTCTCCCCACTCCATGTCTGGGCTTATACCCATTGGAGGTGTGTCTCTGGCCTGGTGTCTGCTGAGTCTGATGGTGGTGACAGTGCCTCCTCTGGACATGTCTTTCTCCTCCCTGTGTCTGAGTCCTGACTCCAGTCCGGAAGGTGGGATCACAGCTCCAGAACCTGTGCGAGAAACACAAAGAAAACGTAATAAAGTCACATGATGAAATGACATGTCGCTAATGCAGCTGGGGCCCAAGATCTTCCAAGCTCTTCTAAGGGGCATTTTTGGATTGTTTGTGGTGTTTCTGGGGTTAAACCTGGGAATATTCTGTATGCTGCATCCTCTGAGGTGAGATGACTGTTGTGGATCACACAGAGTTTTGAGTTGCAAGTGAGGGGCTAAAGCAGCTGAGCTGTTCTTCTCTGAAAATTTTCAGAGCTGTGTGATGTTGTTTAAAAATCAGTGGGTGGAATCATCCCAGATTTGCATTAAGGGCAGTGTCAGGCCAAGAAAAGAAAGTTTTACCTGCCAGCCGCAATGGCGGATTTTCATGCCAGCATGTCCCGCCTCATAAATTATGCATTCTGGAAACACACCAGATTGCTGGTGAGGGAGCCTTTGATTGGCCTGTCCTGCCTTCAGTAAACCAGGCACCATATTTAAAGGGTGCCCCAGCACAGAGCTAGCTCTCTCTAAGGGATCGGAAGCTGCTAGCTGCCAAAGGGAGGAAACATGCTGCCCCCAAATTTAGCAACATCTCCCTCGAACGCATACTGGATGCAGTGGAGGTCTGCTATGAATACCTCTACCCCTGTTCTGGGTGAAGACCAGCAAGCAAAGTCACCAGTCCAGCATGGGAGGCAGTGGCAGCGGTGGTCAGTGTAAATGCTCTGCAAAAGAAGACAGCCACCCAGTGCCAAAAGAGGATGAATGATCTCTTCCATTCCACCAAGGTTAATCACTCTTCTCATCACTCTCAACCACACACACATACACAAACCCATCACACATCCACAGGGATCTCACTCACTGCCAGCTCAAGGGACATCACTATTCACTCTCTCACTCACACCTTCATCTGCCATGCGGATCATGTCCTCAGCCCGTCCATGGCACCACTCACCACCCACACATGCCAGGCATTCTTATCATCTATCCTGGCAGGCATCCTGCTTACACTCTCCATCTTCAGAAAGGACAAGCTGGCACACAACAAAAGGGAGAGGTTGCAAACTGGTGGAGAAATACCTGACATCAAGGTCTTCACAGACTTTGAAAACAGAGTCATCAGCTGGCTGGTGACAATCTGAGCCATTCCTGTGCTGACAGTGAGGCCACCGGTGCTCAACCGAGTGATGGTCCAACAGTGCGACATCCATCAGACAACCATGCTGTGAGTCAGTCCCCCTGTTCTGCAGTCCCCTGCCATGTGCTAATTATCTCCTCTTGCTTTCACAGGCGCATGTGGTAAAAAGTCGAGGGGGGTCCATGTGCCTGGTCCTCAACTAAAGCCCCAAAGGCACCTCGGAAGAAGAACCTGATGACACCATCACTGAAGACCCCTCGCAGTGCTCACCCACAACCTCACCCACACCCTTCTCCAGCACAAACACATACCTGGGACCTAGTTCTAGAGTCGCCTCAGGGCCACAATCTGGTGGGCATATTGCACTACCTGACCTACAGCAGGTGGAGGCAGGGACTTCCCAGGTCCCAGGTTCCTGGCACTTGGAGGACAGCTGGAGCCTAGAAATCTGATGAGTCCGAGACAGATGAGGAGCCTCTGGATTCGGTCATACATCAGTTGCTGGTGCTGCAAACGCAAGCTCGGGAACATCAGGAAGGGATGTCCACTGCTCCTCAGATTGCAAGGCACGATGGAGGAGTCAGCCTGCCTTCAGGCTGAGGTGATAGTGCCAGCATTGCAATGCTCCAAGGTCAACACTGGCAGGATGGCAGCTGCCATGGAGACCTTGGTCGAGGACATCGGTCCTGCACCGCTGCGCGGGCCGAACTCCAGCATTGATGCCATAGTTAGAATCCAACGGTGAGGGAGTGCGGGGCAGGTCAATCTCACACCAGCTTCCCCTTCTCCTCAGGGAGTCAACCAGGGGCCCTTGGTCACCCATGGGAAGGAGGATCAGCAGGTGCACGCTCCAGGGCCATCCACCCAGGTGTCTCCGGGAATGTGGGGCCCATCCAATTGCCCTCTTCCTGTGACTCCAGCAGCTCCAGCTCCACAGGCCGAGGAGGGTGTCACTGCCACACAGCAGCACCCCGAAAGCAGGCCGGGGCCCTCCAGGTCTCGGCCCTCCAGAGGACGCCCATTGAAGTCACCACAGATAGGGTGTCACAATCAGCAGGCTGCCTCCAACTCTGCTGTGGATGTCCAGGGAGCACCAAGATGTAGCAGCATGTTTAGGAAGGTTAAGAAAATGTAGTTTGATTGCGTGTACATGGGTGTTAATTACTTGTACATAATGTTGACATTTGTAGATAAACTCCCAACAACCCTGTCTATGGCTCCTTGTTATGATGAGCTGTGTTCATGTCAGTCTGAGGTGAAACCTTGGTTCCTGCACAAGATAAAGGCAGGTGCCTCCAGGGCCTCTTCCCTGTGCTTTGTGGAACTTTCCCATCACATTGATGTTGCGCCTTCACTGTCACTGGTCACGTCAGTCATGCCTGCACCTCGATGGGGTTTATCATTGCTGCCAGAATGTCCTGGGCTGGTGGCACAGAGTTCCGTCATTTTCTTTGTCCTCCTAGCATCCTTGAGGTGCAGCTGGCCCCATCTCATCAGCATCTGTGTCTGGTGACAGTATAGTCCTGAAGGGTTCAGATCACAAAGGATGCCATAGAATCAGGAGAAGTTAAAGTTTCCCCACTGTATCTCCATGATATGATCCTGTTCACAGAGTGTAAGCGATCTGCAATCAGCCAGAGAGGAGTCAGATGTTCAGATAAGGTATGTGAGGATCTATGGAATGTCCCTGCTGCATGTCATCATCATCCTCTTGGAATGGAGGGACTATGGGTATCCACTGCATCTCCATGACAGGAGCCTTATCATAGAGGGTATGTACATTGCCATCAGCCAGACTGGAGTGAAATGTTCACAGATGCAATGTGAGGATCTATGAAGCATCCTCACTGCATGTTGTCATCATCCTCCACAAGTCTAGTGGCTATGAGGGCCTCCCGAGCGTTCCTGCCTCATCTGGACAACGCGATGGCCTCATCGCCATCATTCTCACCTTCGAGGACCTCCTCACCTTCATTCCTATCGATGTCTTCCTCATTGGAGGAGACGTGCAGGTTCTCAATCTCCTCCTCAGCCAGCTCCTCTCCCCATTGCAGCGCCAGTTTGTAAAAGGTGCAGCAGACGATGACAATGTGTGACACCCTCTGTGGACTGTATTGCAGGCTCCACCAGATTGGTCCAGGCACCAGAACCTCATCTTTAGCATCCCGATGGTTTGCTGCACCAAGCTGTGAGTTGCAGCATGAATCTGGTTATACCTTCACTCTGCTGCAGTCTGAGGCCACCACACGGGCATCATCAGCCACATCCTCTGTGGGTAGTCGTTATCCCCGAGGAGCCATCCCTGCAGCCTCTGTGGACCCTGGAAGATGTCAAAGATCTGAGACCTACTGTGAATGTAGGAGTCGTGGATACCCCCAGAGAATCGTGCGCAGACCTGCAGGATGTGTTTTTGATGGTTGCAGACCAGCTGCACATTCAGTGAGTGGAAGTTTATGCTGCTGATGTCGTGAACTACTTGCTGCCATGTACATCCAAGTGCCACGTGAGAGCAGTTGAAGACACCCTGAACCTGTAGAAGAGCAGAGATCTGCGCAATTCCCAGCGCTCTTGCTTCCTGGCGTTCCTGATCCCGAGCGAAGTATATAATATTGTGCACCTTCACGAATATGGCGGCCGTGACTTTCTGGATTCACTGTGTGTGGAGGCTTGTGAGATCCTGCAGAGCTCACCTGTGGAGAGCTGGAAGGAGCCACTGCCATAAAAATTGAGCTTTCACAGACATTGGCAGTGGATGCCCTCTAAGTCCCCGTTGTGCCAAATCCTGCAGGAGGTGGCAGATGTGACCGACCAGTTCCCTGGACACGCGCAGTCTTGGGCAACACTGGTTCTCTGCAGGAATTACTGGAGCCGTCTGTGGACTCGGGGTCTAGCTAGATGCCGACCAGCAACAGCTCGCTGTGGCTCTTCAGCAGTGTGCACTGAAGTCCTAGCCGCCCCTTCTTCCTGAGGGTGCTGCTCCCCCCTCTGCCCAGCCAGGTACCTCCGTCACTCTCTTCTCCTTCATCTCCGCTCCCTGTAAGCCATGAGGCGCACAGCTGGGTCAGCAGGCTCCAGGCTTCATGTTCCTGATATACTCCTCCTGCAGGATGAAAGAGAGAGACAAGTGGGTTAGCTTGAGTGTTCCAAGAACCTCTCTTGGTTAAGTCTGAAGGCCCCTAAATGCATCCCAGAGAGTGTTGGCCACCACTTGCATGGCCAGAGTTTAGCATGGCTGCCCAAAACCCCACCCACTTCTGCCCCATTCTACCTGACCGATTGGCAGCAGCTTTGCCCACTGGACTGCCTGCTGTGCTCTCAGCTCAGGCACAGGCATCCTCTTAACCTGCACTGCAAGGCTGCACTGTTAGCTTGAACCATGGGGGAGACTGGTTCAAACCAGGATGATGACATTGCAAGGAGCTGTGAGCACCTCCACCAGTGACTGCTCCATGGCAGCTTTCACAAGGAGATTGTACAATGCGCCCAGTCATCCAATTGCTCTGCAGTCCACTAAAACACATTAATTTTCAGTCTGCACCGGAGGGGTGAAAAGCTCTGGAGCATTTGGTGGCAATTTCATGCCTCTGCATTGCTTGAGTGGACAGATAAGCCAGAGGCCCGACTGCAAGCATATCAATGTGGCTGTGCCTGAACTGTCTCAGCTGCGGAAGAATGCTTACTTTATACAAGGCTTCCCTAAAGCATGGCCGCTTCCCTCACCCGCCAACCACCCCCCTGCATGTGCTTGTGCAGCACCATCAGGCCGTGCTACTCTGCCCACTCCCTTGCCCCAGCCCCATACTGTCAGCCAGCCGGGAAAAAGTGACTTGCCTGTGACCTCGTCTAAATGTGCAGCGCCTCTTACTTGAAGTCAAACAGGCAACTCATGAGCACTGCACAATATTAGTGAGCACTCACCTCCAAGCTCCTCTTGAAGTTCAGCTCACCAGGTACATGCCTTGTAAGTGCTGTTGTGAAACCATGCCAACATACCCAGATGATCCAGCATGGGGGGATGATTGTGGTGGGCAGGAATTGTGATGAGATGTAAATGCATTGAAATTATGTTCTTGACATTAGATGGCAGGAAAGGCAGCCCACCATTGACGGGCAGAGCAGACAATCGCAAACTGGTTTCATGATGGCATAAAATCAATTTTTGGCCTTCCCGCCATATGTCCCCTCATGCCGGCCATGATGCCTGATGCTAACGGGTGTGGAAAGTTCCAGCCAGTGATTACCAGGGGGTGAGTGTCAAAAGATTGGTGAAGCATGGTGCTCAGAGGATCGGCTAGGGTATCAACATTGGCTGAGAACTGTGCACATAGCAATAGCCCTTGGTTAGACTAAGGAAATGCAATCAATGAGCCAGCTCACACAGGGCAATTTCACCACAAGCTACATCAACATCACTTACAGTGCAAAGGTCAAAGTTTGTGTCCCGGTCCTCTCAGGGTCGTTTCCAGGGACACCGTTATGTTGGGTGCTGTTAACTGCCTTTTCATAGGATCCAGCACAGGAAACATCTGCCTCTGCACCCGACCTCCTCCATCCCCCAACTCCAGACTGCACCCAGTCAGCAGTTATAAACTGCACAATAATCCTGCCCACGTCTCTTGCAGACAAAAAATCAGTGCAAAAGGTGTTCAGAGGAAACCCTTTCAGAGTTGGCAAAGGGTGGTTCCATGTGGTGGGGAAAATGGCTACTACACTAAAACCTTTATTTACATATAAGGACACCACACACACACTGTGCATATGCAGTGTAGACATACTACACACATACAGCACACACACGCAGTCCCACACGCAGTGCACAAACGTAGTGCACACACGCAGTGCACACATACAGTGCCCCCACACAGTGCCCCCACACGGTGCACACACACAATGCACATGCGCATGCATACAAACAGTGCACACACAGTGCACGCACGCAGGTGGAATCTTATGGAGGCAACGAGAGCCCCGTAGAGACCCAACACATCTTGTGCTAATCGGGCAATTGACAGGTCAGCAGAAGTCCCACCTGCCAAGAATTGCCGGACAAACAGGTGAGTGATGGCGGGGGGTGGGGGGAGTGGGGGGGGTGGTGTGAGGGAACGTACAGCAAGGGCGGTAGTGTGGCTGTCACCAGGCCCCCACCTTCCTGAGTGCCTTTGAACGAGGGACTCCCACCACCTTCCAACCCTCCCTCCCTGAAGCCTGCATGCAAACTTGCCAGGGTTTACTTGTTGTGCCTCCTGCTGGGTAAATACCTGCGGTGTGACGAGGCCCTTAAGTTGTCATTAATTGACCACCTAAGGGACACGAAAGGTGGTGGTGTGAGAAGGGCGTCCAGGGAACTCCCCATCATGGATTTAATCAGGGTTGAGACAAGAAGGCAGTGGGATCCCCGCCTACCACCCACCCACCTGATTAAATGTCCCCTGCCACCAAACCCACCATGGGGGACGACACAAGATTCCACCAATAATATTTAAAGTATTCAGGTCTTTTTATGGTTCATGTGTTGAGTTGTTGCTGTCTGTCCACCCAGTGTGTGCTGGTTCCTGAGGTGATATTGCTTCTCTGGGAAATCTTGTTGCCATGGTAATTGTTGCTGCTGATCTATTGCGTTTGTTGGTGAACAGTTGACCTCTGGGTCTGATGGTCATTTAGCTCCTTGCTCAATTAGTGAAATCGCATCTGCCTCATCAGCTCTCTGTTGTGAAGGAGCAGCTTCTCCACTTGCACATAGATATCTGTGGTTGTGACGTTAAATCTGGACATTCACTTTCACCGTGTACAATCGAGGTGACAACTTCTCTACACAGGCCCTAAGCTGCCAAGTGAGTTGACTTTTGTTGAGTGTGTTGAATGTTTGAACTCTGACCAGCTCTCCAACTTTCAGCTCTGCCAATGATTTGGCAGCTCTCTCAGTGCTTCCTGTCATTTTACTTTGATCTTGTCGCTCACTCTTGTCACTGCTTCGGGCTTCAGTAGTCTGGGTGTCATGTGACATTAGTCGCTGGACTGGACAATGTTCCATGCCTTCAGTAGGTGTGTTTCTTCACTCTAAGATTGCCGTGTATACAAATGTGCTAGATCTAGTCAATTTTTTGATGATCCCTTTGGCAATTTTCACCACTGCCTCAGCCTTTCCATTTGACTGGAGATAGTGTGGAGATGATGTGTAGTGCTGAATTTCCCAATCATTTATGAAGCATCTGAATTTTCACTTGTGAATTGAGAGCCATTGTCACTCATCACAATGTTGGGAATGCCATAACCTCTGAAGTTTACTTGCGGGCATTCTACAATCTCACTGGTAGCCATTGAGACCAGCTGGTCTAACTCCTACCAATTTGAACAGTAGTCAATGGTATTGAGACAATCAGTTCCAGTGAGTGTCAAGTCTACTCCAAACTTCAACCATGGCCTGTCCGGGATGTCATGAGTCATGATTGGCTCTTTAGCTTGCTTAGCAGCACAGCACTGTGTGGTGTGGGTCTTATTCCAATCGGCGGTGGGCATGTTCAGACCGCTGGTTCCAATGGGGACCTGGCAGTCTGTATAAAGAGCGGCCAGGCAGCCTCCTTGAGGCTGTTCACCATGGCCACTCATAGGGAAGGACATGATTTGAGGGCAGAGGAGGAGGAGGGGGGGGCAGGCTGCAGGGTAGGCCAGTGGGGGACCACTGTGCCCCTCGGTTCTCAGATGTCTGCCTTGCTGTCCTCCTCGAAGAGATGCCCAACCATCGAGATGTCTTGTTTCCAGAGGATGGGAGGAGGAGGGCCCCCCACATGACCAGGCAGGTGTGGTGGGAGGTGGTGGAGGCTGTAAGTGCCCATGATGCTGTGCAGCGCATGGGAACCTAGTTCTGCAAGCACGTCAATGATTTGCTGCGCTCTAGAAGGGTGAGTACCTTGTCAGTCTTGGCCATTTGAGGCCCCCCCCCCTACCCCCACGTCTTAGTGTCGTTACTGCATTGAGCATTTGGTGCATGCTGGGTGGGCAAACAGATAGTGACCACGCTTACTTCAGCCTTAGTGGTTGAGGAGAAGATGAGTTCTCCCCACAGCATATGTTGGTTTTTCTCGCATTTGAGTAATCTGGGGGCAACCTGCAGGGGAGGCCGCTAGACACATAGTCAGAACTCCAACAAGTGTCTTATTGATGGTGATGAGATGGTGTAAGGGGGGGCCTCAAGGTGTCATGGCCAAGAGCCATCTGCTGGCCTCAACTCCGCACCTAGTTGCGCCTCCTTGCCATGGACACTAAGACCCATGTGTTATTCAAAATGATGGATGCCGAATGTGTCCAAGGTGGCTGTTGGGGGAAGGGTTGGGAGCAGCCGTACTATCTTCTGGTGACTGATCACCAGTAGTGTGGACAGGAGCCGCTGGAGGCCTCAGATGGGCCACTGTGGTTGGGCTGCGGCGTGCGCGTGCAGAGTACATGAGTGATCAGCCCTAATAAATGCTCTTCTCTGTTCTGCAGGCAAAAACAGACAACAATATGAGGGAGCTGTAGCGCCTCACCACCTATGAGGAGCAGGCCATGGAGCTGGGCAGGAGTCAGGAGGTCAGGGCAGCTGGGGGCGATGAAGCTGGGGTCCAGCGGCCAGGTATTTGAGGGCCACAGTCCCATCCACTCTGTCTTCCCACCATTCAAACCACTGACGGTTGCTGCAATCGTTAATGCAGCAACATTGCTCATTCATAGACTGATACACTCTGACGTGTGGGTCATACACAAAGGTCCCTCGGCCCCTTGAGGATGTGCGTCTCTAGCACCTTCCAAAGTCGCCTTATCCCATTTGTGACCACTATCCCCATGGCCTAACATGCCATGGCATCGCTGCTGCACAGCCAAGGACTTATTGCATCTTAGGATGTAATGTACCTCCACCACCCTTTCAGCCAGTGTGTCCCACATTACTCTGTCCAAAAGGTCCTCAGCACCTCACCTGTCAACCACATGACACTCAACTTAAATAAATGTCACCATGTTAGTCATCCCTGCGCCAAGGGGAAATGTTGCCTCCTGTCCACCCGTTCTATGCCCGTCAATAATGTGACCTGTCAATCTCCTGTGCTCCACAGCAAATATCGCAAGTGTTTGCAATGTTTCCTCATCACTCCAACTCTCCAGGCCAGCATACATCCAGGTCAAGAACCTCTGCACTCTCCCTACTCCAATGCCATCCCTCCCATGAAGCACAGGTCACAACTGGACACAGAAGTGTAACTGTGGTCTCGACAGCCTTTTCTGCACTTGCAACATGACCTCCCTTTTCCCTACATTCTATTCCTCAGCTAATAAAGGCAAGTCTAGCTTCAACCTTGTTAAACGCCTTATGTTCCTGTTCTGCAACCTTAACTGGTCTGCCCAGCAAGGTCCCTGTAATCATCGTGACTTCCCACGGTCCTACCATTATTCATGTATTCCCGTACCTTGCTTGTCTTGCCCAAGTACTTAACTGAACACTTATCCACATAACATTCCATGTGGTACTCCTTAGGCCGTCTGACCAGCCTGTCTGTATGCGCGTGTAATATTTGGGCCTCCTCTTGACTATTTACCATCCTACCAATGTTCGTCTCATTAGGTTCTTGAAGGGTGAGTGACTTATGAGGCTGGGGGGGAAAGGGATGAAAGGTGTTACTGACTGAACGCTAACTGATGCACTGTCCTTGTTGTTAATTTCAGCATCACCACCGCATGGCCGCCCCCAACACGTCCGGAGCCCCCCCTCCACACCTGAGGGCCAAGACATGCAACTTGCGGTACATCTTTTCAGCTACTAGCGCAGCGACAAACACTTCGGCGGGGAATATAACATCAGCTAGTGTCCCGGGGCACAGTGGAGAGGGCACTTCACAATCGCTGGAGGAGATGGCACGGACAGAGGGTGCCAATGGTGCCAGCAGCTGGAGGACTGCAGGGGACCAGGCACATGCTGAGTCCAGGCAGTGATGATGTGCCTCTGGAGATGTCACCATTGCAGCAGCTACAGGACAAGCAGCAGGATGCGCAGGAGCATCTGGCAGGGTTGCATGAGGGTGTGCTTCACTTGGTCTCTGTGGTGGAGGAGTGCAGGCAGAGTGTCAGTGATGGCATTAACCTCAGGACAGAGCTTCAGGCTTCCTACACTGAGAGATTGGCAGCTCTCATGGAGAGGGGCTTCAATCGGATTAAGAATCTTTTGATTGGGTTACGCTCTGACCTGCAAGCCCTCACAGCACTAATGGCCACAGGTGGTCATTCCCAATGTAGGAGATGTTCTGAGCACCAAGTGTCCCAGCTCGGTGCCCATCCATCTGCGGTGAGCAGGGAGGTCCAAGTGACCTCACATCGGCGCAGCAGCTGCCTGTCGTCACTGTGCGCTCCTCTCAGGGCGCTCTCGATGAGGGCAGCAACTCCTTCGCCTCTCTGCCAGTGACCGTTGCATCCATAGAGGCTGCGACAACTGGGGAGGTGCCAATTCTGGAACTGGTCACTCCCTCCCAGGCGGGGCCATCACAGAATCCACAGGCCAGAGGACGCCCACCAAGGTCATCGACGCCAACAGGACAGCAGAGTCAGTAGGCTGTCTCACAAGCCACTCCGAGCGATGCGGCGGCACCTAGATGTAGCACCCGCAAACAAAAGCATAAGGCACGTTAGGCACTCCATGGGTATGTCACTGGTGATTTTGTGTTGGCCCTAGATTAGGGAAAAATACTTATGTACGTCTGAGCGACATTTGTGTTTTATTTTGGACTGAATAAGGTCCACTTTTCTGACCATGGCTGAGGGTGTTTCCTTTGTGCTGCATTTGTATGTTTCACAGACATCTCATGAGTGTTTGAGTGGACATTGATGTTTCTGTACTAAGCCCTTAGTTGCAGCTGATGAGGTAGAAGATGTAGCACCAAAGTGCCACGTGTGGAAGCGCCAGGCAATGCTGGTCCTGCTGATCCATGTCTGTGGAGCTAGCTGAAGGTTCGCTGGATTAAAGTGTCCTGGGGATTCTGCCTCCTTGGTGTAGTAGCGGGTCGGCGTGCTGCCCCTCATCATTGCCCTGTGCTTCTTTGTCCTCTGAGCCACTGCTGGATTCATCATGTGCAGCCTCATCCAGCTTCATCGTCAACTGCATCCCCCCCTTTCCAGCGCAAGATTGTGCAGAATGCAGCATGCTACCACTATCACAGAGATGTGACCTGGGGGATACTGGAGTGTGCTCCCTGAGCGGTCCAGGCAACAGAAGCGCATCTTGAGAAGACTGATGGCTCTCTCCACCACAGCCCTTGTGGTGCTGTGGCTCCTATTGTCGCGCTCGTCAGCTTCTGTTCTTGGATGGCGGAGTGGTGGGATAACAACGGATAGCCCTTGTTACCCACCAGCCATCCATCCAGCCGGGCTGGAGAACTGAAGAGCCCCAGCACCTGGGAGTGTCTGAGGATGTAGGTGTCATGGAAGCTGCCTGCGTACCTTGCACAGACTTGTAGAATCTGCATCCTGTGGTCACACACTATCTGCACGTTCATGCAGTGGAAGCCCTTCCTGTTGACAAAGGCACCGGGATCACCTGCTGGTGCCTTGATGGCCACATGTGTACAGTCTATTGCACCCTGGACACAGGGGAAGCTAGCAATGGCCGCAAAGCCTCTGGCTCACTGTGTCTGACTTACCTGGTCACAGCGGAAGTGGATGAAGGTCAATGCTTGTCTGAACAGAGCATCTATAACGCGCTTGACACAAGTGTCATTGGGATGATTGATTGGGAGATACCGCAAAGATCACCCACCGAGCCCTGGAAGGAGCCAGATGCATAGAAGTGGAGGGCAACTGTGACCTTCATGGGGTGTGCCCCCACAGTTAATGGAGATCTCAGAGCCAATCATCTGACAGATGTAGTTGACTGCCTCCCTTGACAAACGGAGCCTCCTTCAGCACTGCATCTCAGAGATATTGAGGTAGCTGCTTCGCCAGGATGGTGACGTCTTCTGCTGCCCTTTCCACTTTGGACTACCTCTTGGCCCTGCACCCCTTGTGCCTGCGCCTGGCCTCCCAAAGGTAGCTCCCCTTGAGGCTGATTGTCCAGTCCTGGCCTCCTCCATATTCTATCCCTCCCTTCCTCCTCAGGGGAGCTGCCTCCAGTAGTGATGTCAGAACCCGTACCCAGGCTAAATGGAGGCCTCCAGAAAGCTGCAGCCCAGATAAAGATTCCTGATTGCAGACTGCTGAGCTGAAGCTTCAAAGTACAGAGAAAGCTATTGGAAATCGATCTGAATTGCTGCACACAGGCAAGTTTAAAATACATTCTCTATTAAAAACTTCAGAAAAAACATGAACAACCCCTCTGAGCCCACATATCCCGCCCATGGCTGAGGTTTGTTAAAAAAACCAGTTACCTGCCTGCCTGTTGGGCCTGTGCGCCGAGCCAAAGTTTGCACAGGCTCCTCAAAATCGGCTTCAGTTGCCGAGTTAAGGGCCTTAACAAGGCCTTTAATTAATGGCAGGCACGTGTCGCGTTCATTGCGCTCCTGCCCAGCTAAATATCATGATGCCCCGTGCTGACGTGGGACGCTCGTGTGACGTCAGCATGCGATATTTTAAGCGCTGACATGTGGGCTATGCCACCCACAGGTCAACCATTAAATTCAGCCCATAATGTTGCATATAGCACCAGTATCTGACACTTCACATTCACTTGATGCTTTCCTTTTGCGGTAAAGATTCTAACAGTCACAAACCATTTTTTATCTTGAGACATGATGACACCAACTTGTTCTATGTGTAGATGCTCAGAATCGTCATCCAACATCTCTCCATCTTTATAGGATTGTTTTTCTTCTTTCCAATAAGACACTTGCAAGTAAAGTGCTTCAGCTTCCTACGAACATACAAATTAGGAGCTTGAGTAGACCATTCGGCCCCTCAAGCCTGCTCTGCCATTTAATGAGATCGTGGCTGATCTAATTGTAATCTCCTGCCTACCCCCAATAACCTTTCACTCCCTTGGTTAACAAAAATCTATCTAGCTCTGCCTTAAAAGTATTGAAAGACTTTGCTCCCACTGTCTTTTGAGGAAGAGAGTTCTAAAGACTCACGACCCTGGAGAGAAAACATTTCTCCTCATCACTGCCTTAAATGTGCAACCCCAAATTTTTGAACAGTCATCCCGAGTTTCAGATTGTCTCACAACAAGAAACATCCTCTCCACATCCAGTCTGTCAAGACACCTCAGAATCTTATATGTTTCTTGTAGGTAGAGCATTGCTTTCCCACCCTAGACATGCTTTCTTTTACTTCAGGTGGTGTCCTCCACTGTATTTGCATTCAATATTCCTGCCTTGATCTTTCTCCTGGTCCTTCTTTAAGTTCTCTCCCTTTTAATCATTGACTTGTGCTTGGCAGGCTTGCACTTGCCTCCCAGCATAGTGCAAAACCTTGTCAGTTCTCTAGTCAATACTCTTCAGCTGAAGATTAGCCACCTCAGAGCTTCTGCATGTGGCAGCAGCTTTCTGAGCACAAGTTTATCCTCTCTCAGCAGACACCCTCTCATAGCAGGATCTCCTTTTCGTAAGACAATTCTATCTCTGATGAGATCATCCATCAATTATCCAATCTCACAAGATTCAGCTAGATGTCTCAATGCAGTCACATACTGATCAATATTCTCCCTTTCTTCCTGAGTTGGAGTGTCAAACACATAGCATTCATAAATTACATTAGAAGAGGATTCAAATTGGTCTTCAAGGCCTCAAAAATTTCAAAATTCTGGCTTTTCTGTTCTTCACTGAGGTTTAGGATGCAATACAGCTTGTGGCATTCTCTCCCCAGCACTGGTAACAGAATTGTTATTCTTATTTGTTCAGAATTTTTGTTTAACTCTGTGGAAATCTTGTAGTTCTGCCACTGAGATTGAAAGGATTGCCAATTCCCTTCGTGTCCACAGGAGCGGGGACTGGAAAGTTCAAAGCCATTGACTCATCCAGCAATCGATGTCCCATACAAAGTTTCAGACCAAAGTTTTAATTATTCTGTGTTGTTGGCTCTCTTATAGCTATCAAAATCCACTCAATCCTAGCATCACACTTCTGACACCATATTCCACTTGGTGTGCTAAATGGATACTGCTCAAAAACCTTTATTTACATGTAACAACATCAGAGGTCACATGACTAAGGTAAGCCACAGCGTACAAAGATATTTATCCAAACAGACCTAACTCGCATTTCCTGAACCCTAGAGAAAGATACAGTTACTGTTTGAACTCCTGTGGGTTCATTACTTCTATCATCAAGATTTAAATGGTAAATAGGGAACTAGCGCGAATCTGGGCCAATTGCCCACTAGTTATGAAATTATCACTCCAGAATATTTTAGACCTGGTATCTCCTCTCATTTTGCAAATACTTAATAAGGACTCTCACACTGGAAGGACCTTTTAAATGTCAAAAATATTTCAAGTAAATAAATTTTTAAGAACATTAATCAGATTTTTAAATTGCTTTAAAAATTGTTACAACCAAGCCCTGGTGAGGTTCCCCAGTTTGTTATGATTCCGGACGAGGTACCCCCAAATTGTTATGCTTCTGTGTGAGGAGAAATGAATTGGCATCTTTTTTTTATTCAACCCCCTTGGTTAGTCACAACAAGGTTAATTTAAAAAAGATCCCTTCCCTTGTGGATAACTTTTTCCACTCAAAATGTATTTATGTTTTAAAAGGAGCCAATTTAATTAGGCTTTCTTGAGTTAAAGAAAGAGTGTGTCTATTAGTTACTAAAACACGAGAAAAAAATAATAAAAACAAATCACATATTAGAAATGAAAAGTGAGTCTGGAAATAAAAGTTAAAAAGGCATCCTAATTAGTCTTCGGCTTGTCCGTGAAGAGTAGATGATGAAACATTGCAGCCGTTAAGTTGGGTGATTCTGGTAGAGCTGACTTTGGCAGTTGAACAGTTGGCTTGGAGATTCTTGGTTTGGCAGGTTAGCTGAAAGGAGTTGTCCTGTTTCCTTTTTGACTATGGCTTTGCTGACTTGTGGCTTGCTTCCAGGATTTAGAGATTTTTTTTTACCTGCAAGCGCAGGGATGCCTTGTTGATGTTCTTCAGCTGTGGCCTTTACAGCACACCCTTGCACACCAGGCCTGGAACACAAAAACTAGCACACATAACTAGGGTTGCAGTTTGTTTTTTAACCCCTCTTCTGTATTCCCAGAAGGGAAAAAAACAAACATGCATTTTGCCTAGATCTGTTTTCTTTTCAACTCACATCATGTCCACAGTCTGGGATACAACTCACAGGAGATGGTTTCTGCTGACATGGTAATCAACCTTCATTATCTCTGCAACCTCAGGAGATTACAGTTCAGTTTTTACATTGCTTTTCCTTTGAAATGTCTCCATCCAAAGTAGGCCTTGACACCATTTTAGGTGCGACATTCTGTTCTCTGGACAAGTTGGTTAAGAGTAATCCACATAGGAATTTTCCAGCAAGTGGCTTTACAGTCTAAGACAGCTTTTGCTTGTATGTGGTTTTAAAAACAAAATGTCTTAACTTAAAAGTTCAATATGTTCATAGGTAATTTGGGGCTATGATCTGTGGTGATGACAGAATATTTCAGACTTTTTTTGTGTGAATATAAATGACTTTTAAAGCAAATTTGTCTCGTTAAACATTCTGATGAATCTTGTTATAAAATTATTTACATTAAAATCTGATCGATCTTGTGCTAAAGTAAAATCTTTGACTGTTCGGCATGATTTATTGAAATTTTTAAATATTTCAATGTATATCACTTTTTAAAATGAATAATCTGACTTCTTCAAAATTTTTAAGAAAATGGTTCTGAGCAAAATAATCACGCTCTTAAAAAACATGTATAAATTTTTAATCTTGTGCACTAAATCACACCAAATAGATCTGATTTAATCCTTTTTCCTAGTGCCTTTTCACTGAAGCAGCCTGCTTTGTACTGGTTTTGTACTCTCCACCATTTTCACCTGTACAGCGCTGCTGGAGTTGCTGAGGCCAACAACAGGATGGAATCCTCCCTCCTTCAAACTGAAATTCTCACCATGGCGATCGCAGTGCATAGATTCATAGTTTGATTCGAGGTCAGCGGCAATTGGCACTTGTTATATGATGTTGTATGTGCCTGCATGTCATTGCAATGTAAAGGTGCATTGGCAGAGCAAGGGTTGAAGTGGGCCTGGAGAGGAGCACCACCCACAGTATGATAGCTAGAGTCAAATGGTAATAGATTCTCTGAGAGTACAGCCTAGAAGCAACTCTCTGTAGACAGCTTGCATGGAGACAACAGGTCCATACATGACCATACCTTGAATCTGTAAAAAGTCAAAGACTACTAATAAAGGGTTCATGTTTAAATATGCAACTCTACAGGAACTCATCGTTGAGACACCACAGTGCACCATATTACAACATGGTTGGCAGTGGTGGGAGCTCCTAAAATACATCACATCAGGGATAGTACCCTAATTTGACATGATAATTTGCAGTGATATGAAAGGTGGCATCATTTTAAATGATGAACCCAGAACAGTATCCCAACACAAAAAGCAGCTGAAGCTGAACCAGAGAGATGTACAGCTAAGAAGAAGAATTGAAGAAATAACTGAAGAACATTGCTACAGACTTAGAAATTGAGGAATCCACCTGAGTGAGTGGAGGTCCATTGCAAGACCCCTGAGTGACACAGAGCTACGAAACCTGGTTAGGGCTGGGTGGGCAAAAATACAACAAATTGCAAGATCCAGAGTGGCACAGAGTTAAAGAACCCGATCCGTCCACAATGCGGTGAGCAAAAATACAAAAACAGATGCTATACTTACATTATAGAATAGACAGTGGGCCCAGGATTCAGCATCCAGAGGGCAGCTGAAAGAGAGCTGCAAGTAAAAAACAAAGGTTTAAAAAAAAACCTGCAAGAAAAGAAGCTGGCATAGTCAAAAGAGAAACTTGCAAGGCACAGTTAAAAAAAAGAGGAGAAACCCTGCAGAGTTTAGAAAAAAATCCCCTTCATGACAAGCAGAGCTGACAGAAAGATGCACTGTAGCTTTAAGTTAAAAATAAAAGACCCCAATTGGACCTTGAAGCCCCCAAGGCTCCCAAAATGTGAGATGATCACAGAGAGCAAAAAAAAAACCTGCAAAGTTGAAAAAGGAAAAAATTGCTGCAGTGACATCTTTAAAACAAGAAATAAGTTTTTAAAAGTTTTTGAAAAGCAGCCACAATCACCAGAGAGCCACCAAAAGCATTAAAGCGTGGGAAACTCACAACAAAGAAACCCGACAGCTGCTGATGGCCCAAATGAAAAAAAAACAGTTACCTTACTGACAGCTCTTAAAGTGGTCACATCATTTAAAGCAGTAACTACAAGAAAAGAAAACAACAATGGACAGAAATTTGGAACAGACCCCAGAGAGAGGACAACTCCACTGAGGGCAACAAAAGACCCCAGAGGGAGGGCAACAAAAAACCCAAAGAGAGGGTAACAAAAGACTCCAGAGGGAGAGCAGCAAAGGACCCCAGAGGGAGGGCAACAAAAAACCCAGAGAGAGGGTAACAAAAGACCCCAGATAGAGGGCAACAAAAGACTCCCAAAAGAAGAGGCTAAAAGATCCCAGAGTGAGGGAGACAGATGGCAGTGTAGACTGAGCAGATGGCTGTGAATGAAGGAAAGCTATCTGAGGTAACTCAAAAGAAGCAAAATGTACAAATAGTAAATGAAGCTGGTCTACAGGAAAATGTTCACATGGAAGGTTCGAAGTGCAAGATTCAAACTGAGTACATACCTTTAAAAATGCATGATAAACTGAAGTTTTCAATGAACCAATCTGTTTGAGATCTGAATAAGCAAATTTCAAAGAAGAGGTAAAGGTAGCAGGAGGAGATAACAACCCTGAATTCCACAGTTGGAAAATCAAAACAGGAATTGGGAAAACTCAACCAGATGTACTGCCAGGCACACAGCAGGCAGAAAAAGCTCGCAAAGAAGTTGAAACCCTGAAATACTCCTTGAAGAATAAATATGTAGCCATGGAAAGGCATGAGGACATTGAATATTGCTTCAGAAAAAGATGCATTGGAACTATCAGTAGCAATGAAATGATGCACTGAAGCCCAGACTAAGTTGGCAAGATGTCAACAAGAAAATAAACAGTTGAAAGAACAATTGATTGTCCCTCAGGATCAAATGCAAAAGGATCAAATGCATAATCATTCAGCAACATGAAGAAATGAAGACTGCTTTAAACAGCAGAATGGAAGCACCGCAGAAGAAACTCAAGGAGGCTCAACTGAATTGCAGGAAAGCTCAAGATGAAACAAGTAAGTTTTGCAAAGAAAAGGAAAACCAGTTGACTGATTTTTACATGCTATAAGGATCCCTAGGGACAAAATTTATTTCTCTGGAAAATTATGAACAGAAGCAAAATGAATTTAACGTTATTCTGAACAAACTGAAGAACAGGTTGGCAGAGAAGACTCAACAATGTTTCATATTCCAGAGGAAGCCAAAAGCTACAAGAAACAGACTGAAAAGCTGAAGAAGCAGTTAGATGGATAAGAGGAGGCATTGGAAGGAAAAGCCACAGCATTTTTCAAGCTTCGAGTGGATAATGAAGCCATGAGCGGCACAATTACAGAACTGAAACAAGTTAAGACTTCACTGGAGACAGACCTGGCCAACAGTGAAACCAAAATGAAAGACAAGGACAAAGCTCTGCTGCAGACAGAGAAACAAAAGACAGAAATAAGATTGGAAAAATGTAAATCCACGCTGAAGTGCAAGGAATTAGAGCAAGAAAAAGTATTGGACATCTCAGACGTACTGAGAACCATTGAGCTGAATGAAAAGATTCATATGCTTGAAAAACGGTTTAAAAATAAAACAGCAAACACGTGTTTAGCTGAGATTGTGAAACAAGCGGAAATGCAGATTCCATTTGTGAAACATTCACGTCCAGCAAGAACATGGCAGACACCACGGAAAACGAAAATTTGAGTCCACTATAGGAATGAACGGATTGCGCATTCCCCTCAGAAAGAAATGGAACAAAATCACAGTGTCCAAAAAAAGCAGTTAGGTTGTTATTAAAGAGAAACACAATACTAAGGAGTACCAAAAGCAAATCAAATGGAGATAGCTACATACCAGAAACACAGAGTACTACCTCCATTCCTCCACACATGACAGACCAAAATGTGGAAGAACTGTCAAGCCTCCAGTCCGTCTGAATTTGTAAAGTCAGAGATTGAGATGAGGGAGAAGGGATAGCAAGTAAATATTGTACCACAAATAGTTATGCTCCATTGAAAGGGAAAATTTTCTTTGGCAATGGAAAGGGGATGTTTAATGATGTTGTGTATGCCTGCATGCCACTGTAATGTAAAAGTGCTCAGCAGTGCAAGGGTTAACCAGGGCCTGGATGTCATAAAGCTATTAATGTATATAACATTTTTGGAAATTCTTTTTTAAAATAGAGGTTTAGTCTGTGGTTGTGTCTGTGTATGCCTTAATTGGATTAAAGCCAGCCGGTCTGGGTGCTTTGATGTGTGCCAGTTTTGAGATGTAAGAGAGGTAGAGTGCATTTGCATTTTTTTGAATAGAAAATTCAAGAAAGGGGGTGAAATCTGGCCCCTAAACAGCAGAGATCAAGCAACATGTTTATATTACTAATAAAATTGGTACTATGAAAGGGATTTTATTGTTAAAAGCGGTGGAGCTCAAAGGAGTTGGTGATACAATGAGAATTTATATTCAATGAGATGTTTTGGGGTATAACAGACAACATTTTTGTGTGTGTGGGGAAGAGGCAATGTAAGATCAAATCAGCTGTAAGCCTACAACTGTCTCCACAGGAACCAAAGTGAAAGGAACCTCATTTTGACTTTGTAAGGTAAAAATGCCTGATGTCTGCCAAAAGTCTATGTGTTACCGATGCCTTAATGGAGATTAATTTGGGAATTTGTTAAAAGTTATGATAGTAGTAATTTGTAGCCATGTGTATGTGTTTAATGTGTAGTAACTTAATAAAATGTTTCATTTAGTTTAATATAAAAATCTCTCGAGAACTGTGGTCTGATTCCTGAGCTGAGAGCTGCATCTCAAACATACCACTTAAAAATATAGGTTGTGACAGTTATTTAAAGTTTCCCTCTGGGCTTTTAAATAATTCAGCTTTACCAACATCTGGGTCATAACACTGGAGAATAGCACTGCCCATGGTATGATGTATAGAGTCATAATGGTAATAGAGTCTAAGAGTACAGTCTAGAAACAACTCTCTGCAGCCAGCCTGCATGGAGACAACAGCTCCACGAATGACCATACTTTGGGTCTGTAAATAGTTACAGACTGCCAGTAAAGAGATCATATTTAAATATACAACTCTTCAGCATCTCATCATTGAGACACCACAGCACATCATATTACAACAGTGCTGACTGCAAATTCTGGTCCTCTCTAAATACAAAGGGTGTGCTCAGCGGCACGAGCGGACAATATGGTGAGAAGGCCAGAAACTGGTTTCACAATGTTGTGAAGCCAGTTTGCAATTGTCCACTCAGCCCGTCAATGGTGGGCAGCGTTTCCGGCCGTCAGACATCGGGAGCCTCTTTGTAATAAATGTGCATATCATTATAAGGCCAGCTTGCCAGACTCATCCCCTCATGCTGGATCATCCACCCATGTGGCCAGAAAACACGCCGGTGCAGAACATGTCTTGACAAGTATGACAGCAGAAGTCGGGTCTTACCACAGGGCCTTGATTACGTGGCGGACATCTGAGGAGCAGAAGATGATGGAGCCTGACACCAAAGACACACTGGAGGAACCTCCATGCAATACTGAGTGGATTCTCATGGACATGGCTCCATTATGAAGCAGCTCACGGAATTTGGAAAGTCACTGTTGAGGGTCTGCTCACAGTGGATGATGGTCACAGGGGTGAAGAGGAAGATCCAGCTGTTCTTGAGAGAGGAAGATGTACTGGGACAAGCGGAGGGGGGTGTGGTGGCGTGGGAGAGTAAGGTCTAGGATCGACTGGGAAAGGAAGGGGTGTCAGGGGTTGAGGTTGGAAGGGGGGAGTGAAAGTGGTGAGGGCAACGTTGTGGGGGCTAAGGGAGTACGGAGGGAGGATGTGATAATGGGGCAAAGAATTCAACTGGGGAAGTGGGTGTAAGCGGTGTGGAAGGTATAAGGGAAGGAGTTTGGAATGGGGAAGGAATGTGGAACGGGGAGGGAGTCCGAGGGAGGAAGGTGTGCGGGGGGTGGGGGTGCGGGGGAGTCCAGGGGAGGAAGGAGTAGGAGGGGTGGATGAAAAAGTAAGGCTGGGGGAAGAAGTAAGGGTGTCTGAAGGAGTCAGGAAGGGGGAAGGACTAAACAGGGGGGGACTCTGGTAGCAGAGGACTAAAGTGGAGGGGAGTCTGGGGGGGGTGGTGGGGGTGATGGCAGGGGGGGTCAACTGTGATGGGGAAAAGGTTATGAGTGATGCGGGAAGGGAAAGGATGGGGAAGTGAACGAAAAACTCAATCACCAGCATGCTGTCTAAATCAAAAGTGAAACGACAGTCATGGTGGGCGGAGATCAGGGGCTGCATGGGAGTGAGATCAGTGGGTGGGCAGAGATACAGATCAGCTCAGTGAACAACTGAAAGAAAACCCCAGTAGACAGCATTCAAGATGCTCAGGACATTGAGCTGAGTGTGATACGTGAAGTATCCACACGTGTGGGAGAGAGCTTGCACGAGGCTCCGAAAGTCCCGACCTCACACACACACTTCTCCCTCCAGAATCACTCGTGGGCCAGCTGCTCCCTCTGCGGTGATAGAGGACAAGTTTGAGGGGTTCACAGGCAAAGGGGACTCAGAGGGAGAGGGCAGCCTCTGAAATTCCTGAGTGGATGACCCAGGGGTGTCCAGCTGCCGCTCCTCCTCCCTTTGGGTGCTCGGGTGCCCCAGCCTGGCTCTTTGAGTAGAAGGAGTACCTGGAGGGATGTCGAGGTGCCCTGCTCCCCTCTCGCATCACCACTGCAGGGACTCACACATGGCTCCCGCGATGGAGTGCAGGTCTGCACACACCTCTGTCTTCTGTTTGACCAGGGTGTCCATGGCCTCCACCATCCTTCCCATGGAGACACACTCCTCCGATTCGCGAGCCACTCTGTTGAGGTCTTCCAACAGCTCTGTGTGATGTTCCCCCAGCTTCTGCTGACTCTCCACTATGAGTTGGAAGGCCAAATCCAGAGGCTCAACGTAGATGCCTCTTCCCAGAAATCGTCTGGGTGCCTGTGAACTTGGCTGAACCTGCCTCCTTCTGTTGCAGACATGTATCCATGCGGTGACCACCAGATTGTGAACCTGAGCCTGCTCTAGTATCAAGGTCCCACCGAGGTGTGTGTCTCTGTGCTGGTGCAGGGTGTGGGTAAGCACCGTGATGGATCTTCCAGGCTGCTTATTTCCAGATCTTCAATGGCTGGAGATGAGGACCTGGACGCAGCTGAGGGACTGGCTGGCTGAGAGTGTCAGTCGCTTGGCAGAGCTCCCTGTGAACTAAAGTAGAGATAATGAGCGCATGGCAGCAGAGTCAAAACCATGAGAGAAAGCACTCTCAGTTGTGTTGAGAGAGGGATGACGTGGTGCAGGATCATCATGAAGGTGTTCACTGCTGACCTCACTGTCACCACTGCCGCAGTCCATATCCTCACCAGTCAGCACGATGACACACTGCTCAAAGTGAGTGAGCGGTCTAATGTGGGCCGCTCCACCCCTGGTCTGGGACTTCTCCCTGTGATGTGAGCAGGCTTCTCCTGCATGAAAACAGATGGAGAGAGTGTGGCACTGTGTGGATGGTTTGTGTGGTCAGTGAAGCCATGGACAGGATGAGGACTTGAGCTCGAGAGGATATGAGCATGATGGAAATGTGAGGGTGTGTGAGAGTTAGTGGTGTTGTCCCTTGAGGTTTGAGATCCCTGTGGATGTGTGGTGCGCTTGGGAGTGTGTGAGTTGAGAGTGAGGAGAAGAATGAGTTACACTGTTGGAACGGCTGAGACCATTCATCCTGTAACGGCACTGGGTGGCTGTCCTCTTTTGCAGGGCATTGGCGCTGACCACCACTTCCCATGCTGGCTTGGTGATGCTGCGGCCTCTCCTGTGGCCAGAGCGAGGGTAGAGGACATCACTGTGGGCCTCCACAGTGTCCAAAAGGCACTCGAGGGACACATCATTAACTGGGGTCTGCAAGCTTTTTGCCTTCCGGTGTCATCCTGTCTTATTTGCAGCAGTCGTGGGCTGGAAGCACTGAGAGGTGTGCGCACAGCTGCACTTTAAACATGGCGCCCGGCACGATGAAGTGGCAAAGCGATGGCATGGCGAGCAAACAAGAGCCCGCCTGCTATGGAGACGGCATGTTTCCCGGGAATGCATAATTAATGTGGTGTGTTTGGGACGATGCAGCATGAGAAGCCACCATTGCGGCCGACGGGTAAAATGTTGTTTTCCCTGCCCCCTACTGCACTTAGTGCAAATATTGGATGATTCCTCCCAAAGGAAACTTAACAAATGAAATCATAATATTAAATCCAGTTTCATCAATGGTCTCCATTCTCTCCAACCCACATTGGTTGAAGAAGGTTTGCTGTGATTCTCACTGACCTGGTTGCCACCCTGTGCCCTCATCACCAGTCTGCACCCAGGTTGCTAGGCTAAGTGCTGGTTGCTATATTACTCCTTGGCCAAGCTGCTGGACTGTGCCCTGTTGCCAGGCTACACCCTCATTGCTATGCTGCTTGGTTATCTTCACACATGCTGCTTTTCTAGGCAGCTGAATGTGTAACCATGTGCAGAGGAGATGTGGAAATGATTTAACATGGATTAAATGTGCTGACAAAGGGAAGATCCGGAGAGACAGTTTTCAATTAAAGCCTTTTTGGGTGTAATTTATGAATCATATAAAATATCATGTGGGACACCCTGGCTGATGTTCCCTGGATTGAAAAATGAAATGGAATTTCCAGAGAGAGTGGTTTTCAGTGCTCCCTGATTTCAGTGAGAAATAAAGGCAGAATGAGAGCTCAGTGTGTATGTGCTCAGACACAGGCGATTTACAAGCCAGTCAGTGTAACTTTGGTTGTGAGGAAAATTCTAGAAACAATGGGCCCTAACTTGGTTTTGCAAATTACGTTGCCACTTCCGTTCACTGGAGCTGCTCGGGGCGCCAGTGAAATGTAGTTCCAGAGGATTCAAGGAAGACACGCCACTTGCTGCTGTAAAGCATTACCTGCTTTAAAGGGCCAGGGACATTGACAGGCCAGGGGGAAGGTAAGCGTCTAAGGTAAGTGCATAGGATTTGGGGTTTGGGGGTGTCCAGGGGGATCCAGGAGCTGTGGGGTTGGGGGTAGGTCAGAGGCCTGGAGTTGGGGGAGGGGTGGAGGGGCAGATTTGTGGGTGTCAGAGGTTCATGGGGTATTAGGGGTATCGGTATCAGTATCGGTATCGGTATCGGGATCAGGAGGGGTGGGGGGTTTTGGGGTTCAGTGGGGAGGGAAGGGTTGGGGGGGTCTAAGGTCAGTGGGGGTGTTTGGGGGGTCAGAGGTCAGGGGGGGAGAGGGGGTTTGGGAGAGTACGAGGTTGGGGGGGCAATCAGGGTCCAAAGTCAAGGAGGGTCCGAGGTCTGGAGGGGTCCAAGGTCCGGGGGGGGTTCTGAGGTCCGGGGGTGTTGAGGGTTTGGGTGGGTTGGGGGGGTGTCTGAGGTCTAGGGGGGGGGCGTGGTCTGGGGGGTCATGGTGGGTGGCCCGAGGTTGGGGGATGAGGGGGGTTGCGGGGTTCTTAGTTTGGAGGGGGGCGGTTGGGGTTCCAAGGTTGGGGGGGCCAAGGTCATGGTGGGTCTGAAGTCCAAGGGGTTTGTTGGGGAGGGGGGGTTCAAGGTCCGGAGGGGGTGGTTGGGAGTCGGAGTTCCGGGGCTGTCTGAGGCCGGGCATGGGGGCTGTCATATGTCGGGGTGGTTGGAGGCTATCAGGGGTTGGGAGGGTGGTGGGGATGTCCCATGGGGTCAACCCGGGTCTTTACAATAATTACTCAGAAGTTAGAAGAGGTTATAATGCTTCTAACCTTTTCTGGGTAACTATTGGCATATCCCTGGTGCAACCATCCGAAGTTAGCGATTTAAACCGCATTTTTGGATGGTTCCCAGCGGAACGCGATTGTCCAGAGGAAGTGTGCATTTTTGGGCAATTGTCACACAAACCCTTACTTGGGAACGTCCTAGGGGGATTCCCCAGCGCATCTTTGGGGTACCCCCCCCAAATCTGACACTGAGGAGCGCAGAAGTTATGGGCCACTTATTTGGGACTGAGTTAATAGCCACATCCCCAAATGCAGCTTAATTAAGGAAAACTAGCATGGATTTCTTAAGGGAAAATCATGTTTAACTAACTTTCTCAAGGTAACAGAGAGGATTGATGAGGGTGGTGCTATTGATGTGGTGTACATGGACTTCCATAAGACATTTGATGCAATGCCACACAAGTGGCTTGTGAGCAAAGTTATAGCTGATGGAAGAAAAGGGACAGTAGGAACATGGATAAAAAATTGGCTGAGTAACAGGAAACAGAGAGTAGTCGTTAATGCATGTTTTTTGGGGCTGGAAGAAGTATTGTAGTGGAGTTCCCCAGTGGTCAGTGTTGGGACCCTTGCTTTTACTGATATATATTAATGACCTAGACCTTGGTGAACAGAGCACAACCTTGAAATTTTCAGATAATACGAAACTTGGAAGCATTGTGAACTGTGAGGAGGATTGTGTCGAACTTCGAAGGGACGTAGACAAGTTGGTGGAATGGGCGGAGAGGTGGCAGATGAAATTCAATGCAGAGAAATGTGAAGTGATTCATTTTGGTAGGAAGAACATGGAGAGACAATATAAAAGAAAAGATTTTCCCGTCCTGTGAAATTCCTGCACGCAGTCAATGGATTTTTTGTCAGTCCATCAAATTTTCCATCTTGCCTGCAACGATTCCTGCGGCGGGTGGGAGCAGAAAATCCCGGCCAATGTGCACAGCTCTAAAGGGGGGAAGACAGTGGCATAGTGGTAATGTCACTGGACCAGTAATTCAGAGAGCCAGGCTTCCCCAATGCTTTGGGGAGCTGGTGGAATTCGAATTCAATTAATAAATCTGGAATATAAAGCTGGTCTCAGTGATAGTGAACATGAAACTATTATTGATTATCGTACAAACCCTCTGGTTCACGAATGTCCATTAGGGAAGGAAATCTGCCATCCTTACCTGGTCTGGCCTACATGTGACTCTTAACTGCCCTCTGAAATAACCTAGAAAGGTCAGTTCAAGGGCAATTAGGGATGGACAACAAATCCTGGCCTTGTCAGCGACACCTACATTCCATGAAAAAATTTAAAAAGGAGCAGAGAGACCTGAGTATATATGTGCAGTAGTCATTGAAGGTGACAGCGCAGTTATTGAAGTATACAATACCCTAGGCTTTATTAATTGCGGCATAGAGTACAAGAGCAAGGAGGTTATGTTGAACTTGTATAAGACACTAGTTTGGCCTCAGCTACAGTATTGCATCTAGTTCTGGGCATTGCACTTTATGAGGGATGTGAAGGCATTGGAGAGGGTGCAGAAAAGGTTCAGGAGAATGGTTCCAGGGATGAGGAACTTCAATTATGAAGACAGATTGGAGAAATTAGGACTGTTTCCTTGGAGAAGAGAAGGCTGAGAGGAGATCTGATAGAGCTATTCAAAATCATGAGGGGCCTGGACACAGTAGAGGAAGAAACTGTTTCCACTCTTTACAAGTTTAGAGAATGAGAGGGCACAGATTTAAAATAATTGGCAAAAGAAGCAAAAGCGACATGAGGAAAAGTTTTTTCACACAGCGAGTGGTTAAGGTTTGGAATGCACTGCCTGAGAGTGTGGGGGAAGTAGGTTCAATCGAAGCTTTCAAGAGGGAATTAGACTGTTACGGGAAGAAGGCAGGGGAATGGCACTGGGTGAATTGCTCATTCGGAGAGCCAGTACAGACACGGTGGGCTGAATGGCCCCCTTCTGCGCTGTATCAATTCTGTGATTCTTTATACCTGCCATTTACAGCTGCTAGTTACACAATCATCTGTTACACACCTGCCTGTTACACACACATGCTCTATATATCTGCTATTATTCACCCCACCCATTATACACCTACCTGACATACACCCACCAGTTACTCATCTGTCCATTACACACCTGCCTGTAGCACATAAGCTTGTTACACACCTGCCCACCACTGACATCACACATTGCACACCTGCCCATTGTAAACTCCACCAATTATGCACCTTCTCTTTATAAACCCACCCATTACACACCTACCAATCACACACCCTCCTGTTACACACCTTCCATTTATACACCCACAAGCTATACACCCCATGTAATAAACACCTACCCACTTATACATCCACCATTTACAAGTAGCCCGTTATGCCCCCACTTGTTAGACACTTTTTATCCCTAGTCTGTGCATCCTGTTAGCTAACCAATTCTCTATACTTGATAATATGTTACCCTTTACAACATGAGCTCTTATTTTGTGTAGTAATATTTGATGTGGCACCTTATCAAATGTTTTTTGAAAATCCAAGTGCCCCATGCCTACAGGTTCCTCTTTATCCATGTTGCGTGTTATTTACTTCAAAAACCCTATTAAATTAATCAAACACTATTTCACAGAATCACAGAATTTTAATGGCACGGAAGGAGGCCGTTCAGCCCATCGTGTCTGCACCAGCTCTCCAAATGAGCATTATGACCTAGTGCCATTGCCCTGCCTTTTCCCTATTCCCTTGCACATTTTTTCTATTCAAATAATCATCCAATGCCCTCTTGAGCCTGCCTCCACCACACTTCCAGGCCATGCATTCCAGACTCGCTCGTTGTGTGAAAAAGATTTTAGACTTGGTAGTTTGCTTTCAAAGTTTGCTGATGATACATCACATTATATTTGCTTCTTTTGCAAATCACTTTAAATCTGTTCCCTCTCATTCTTGATCTTTTTATGAGCGGGAATAGTTGCTCTCTATCTACTCTGTCCAGCCCCCTCATGATTTTGAACATCTCTATCAAATCTCCTTTTAGCCTTCTTCTCTCTAAGGAGAACAGTCCCAACCTCTCCAACCTATCCTCATAGCTGAAGTTTCTCATCCCTGGAACAACTCTTTTAAACCTGTTCTACACTCTCTCCAATGTGTTCACATCCTTCCTTTGGTGTGGTGCCCAGAGTTGTACATAATACTCCAGCTGAGATCTAATGAGTGTCTTATATAAATTCAGCATAACCTCCTTGCTCTTGCACTCTATACCCCTATTAATAAAGCCCAAGATACCATATGCTGTATTAACTGCTCTCTCCACCTGTCCTGCCACCTTCAATGATCTATGCACATATACACCCAGATCTTTCTGCTTCTGCATCCCCTTCAATACTCCACCCCTTATTTTATATTGTCTGTCCAAGTTCTCCCTATCAAAATGCATCACCTCACACTTCTCCACATTGAACTTAATCTGCCACCTATCTGCCCACTCCACCAGCTTGTCTATGTCCTCCTGAAGTTCCATACCATCCTCCTCACAGTTTACAATTCTCCCAAGCTTCGTATCATCAGCAAACTTTGAAATTGTCCCGTGCACACCAAGATCTAGGTCATTAATATATCAGGAAAAACAAAGGTCTCAATACTGACCCGGGGAACTCCACTACAAATCTTCCTCCAGCCTTTCACAAAACCATGCTGACTCTGCCTGATTGCATTAAGATTTTCTAAGTGCCTTACTATACCCTCCTAAATAATAGATATTAGCATTTTCCCTATGACAGATGTTCGGCTCACTCGCCTTTGGTTTCCTCCTTTCTTGAATTGAGTAGTTTCATTCATTATTTTTCAATCTGCTGGGACCTTTCCAGAATCTAGGGAATTTTGAAATATTACAACCATTGCATTGACTATCTCTGTAACAAATTCTTTTAAGACTAGGATGAAGTCCATCAGGACCTGGGGACTTGTCAGCTTTTAGTTCTAATAATTTTCTCAGGACCCTTTCCCTGGTGATTGCAATTGTTCTAAGTTCCTCCCTCCCTTTCGCCTCTTGATTTACAATTATTTCTGGAATTTTATTTGTGTGTTCCACAGTGAAGGCAGACATAAAATATCTGTTTGACACTTCTACCATTTCATTATTTCCCATTTTTAATTCTCACTCTCTAGAGGAGCAACATTCGCTTTAGTTACTCTTTTCCTTTTTTAAGAGAAACTCTTACTATCTGTTTTTATATTTCAGGTGACTTTCTCTCCTACTCTAATTTCTCCCTCATTAATCTTTTAGTCATTCTTTGCTGTTTGTTATATTCTGTCCAATCTTCTAACCTGTCGCTCATCTTTACAGAATTGTGCACTCTTTATTTCTCACCACTACCTTCTCAAGGGCAATTAGGGATGGGCAATGAATGCTGGTCTAACTAGTGATGCCTGGATCCCATGAACAAATTTAAAAAATTTCAATTTAATCCTATCTTTAACTTCATTAATTACTATGGATGATACATCCTTCTCCTAGAGTCTTTCTTTCTAACTGGAATGTATCTTTGCTGAGTGTAATGAAATATCTCCTTAAATGTCTGCCACTGCATCGCCACTGCCCTACCCTTTACCCTTGTTTCCTAGTTCAATTTAACCAACACTGTCTTCATACCCTTAAAACACTAGTCTGAAACTCACTATTCTCACCCTCAAGCTAAATGTGAAATTCAATCATGTTATGATCACTGTTACCTAGATGATCCTTTACTATGAGGTCATTAATTAACTCCGCCTCACTGCAAACTACCAAGTCTAAAATAGCCTGCTCTCTGTTTGGCTCTATTACTTGCTGCTCTATAAAATTGTCACAAAAATACTCTAAGATTTTATCTTTCAAGTTACCTTGCCAATCTGATTCATCCAATATGTATGTAAAGTCACCCATGATTATTGCAGTACCTTTCTTACAAACCCCCAATTATTTTTTCCTGTATACTCATCCTACAGTGTAGCTACTGTGAGAGGACCTATAAACTACTTACACAAGTGACTTCTTACTTTTGTTATTTCTTATGTACCCAAACCGATCCTATATCTTGATCTTTAGGACTAGCGTTAAGCGGAATATTCTGTGCCTGCTAGGGTCGGGCGTGTTCAGTGGTGAGTAGACATTAGGGCAAGAAGGCCAGAAATTTGCTTCAGGACATCGTGAGACCAGTTTGCAATGTTTGCTCCACCTGTCAATGGTGGACTGCGTTTCCCACCATTGGACGTCGAGAACCTCTTTGTAATATATCTGCATATCATTACATGGCCAGCCGGCTGGACTCATTCCTTCACACTGGATCATCCATCCATGTTGGCAGGAAAATTGGTGCAGAATGCGTCTTGACAAGTGTGATGTGCAGAAGCTGGGCCTTGCTCACATTGTGGACATCTGAAGAGCAGAAGATGCTAGAGCCAGACAGCAACGGGATCCTGGAGGAACATTCATGCAATGCTGGGTGGATTTTCATGAACATGGCTCCACTGCAAAGTAGCTCACGGAAGGTGGAAAGTCACTGTTGAGGGTCTGCTCACGATACATGATGATCGAGTGGGTGGAAAGGAAGGTCTAGCTGTGTTTGGGAGACAAAGATGTACTGGGCATGGAAGTGGAAGGTCTAGGATTGACCGGCAGAGGAAGAGGTGTCAGGAGGGTGAGGTGGTGGGGACTAAGGTGTTGTGGGTAAGGTTGGGAAGAGGGGAAATGAAGGTGGAATGGGGGAAGCTGGGAGTGGTGGAGGATTACAGGGGGAGGAGGAGATAACAGGAGAGAAGATGGGAACTGTGGAGGTAGGTGTAAGGGGGGTGAAAGGAATGCGGAGAGGGGAATGTGTAAAGGTGGAGGAAGAAGTAAGGGTGGAGGAAGGATTCCGGAGGGGGGAAGGAGTAATAGTGGCTGAAGAAGTAAGGGTGTCTGAAGGAATCAGGAAGGAGGAAGTACTAAGTGGGGGCGGTCTGGAGTGGGAGGAGTCTGGTGGTGGGGGGGGAAGGGGGGTGGGGAGGAGGGGGTTAGGACTAAAGGGGGAAGCAGTTCCAAGGGAGGAAGGAGTCCACAGGGGGTGATGTCCAGGTGAATTTGCAAGGGAGAGAACATGCACGTTCACCTGGATATTCCGGAAAGAAAAGGGTTGTGGCTGGTGGGTCACAGAGGGGAGGTGGAAGGTGATGCCGCGGGAGTTGACAGTGATGGGGGAAAGGTAATGGGTGATTGGGGGAGTGGGAAAGGAAGGGGGACCTGAAGACAAATTTTGGATGCACCATGATTGCTATATCGAAAGTGAAACGAGAGTTGTGGAGGGCGAGATCAGGTGCTGCATGGGGGTGAGATCAGTGGGTGGGTGGAGATGCAGGTCAGCTCAGATGGACAACTGAAAGTGAACCCCAACAGGCAGCATTGAAAATATTGAGGCATTGAGGTGAGTGATATGGAAGAATCCGCGTGTGTGGGAGAGAGCTTGCTTGAGGTCCGAAAGGCCCTGCCACACACACACTTCTCCCCCCAGAATCACTTGTGGCCTGACCCTGTGCAGCTGAACTGCTAGTGGTGATGGTGGGGGTGTACTGCAGTGGGGCAGATTGGGAAGCCTGTAAATGAAGCTTATTTACATTGCACATCATTCGATGAAAGTGAACATATTTCCAGATTGTAAAGTGACAAAATGTTTTCACTCATGCAACCAATTGTGATCAGAATTTCTTAATATTTTAATGCCTTAGACTTCTAGGTGCTGCCATGACATCCGCAGCAGGGGTGAAGACGGCCTGTGCACTGGTTGGTCCCATTACCTTCGATGCCTTCAGCGTAGGTCCTCTGGAGAGCCAAGGCCTTGGGAGGCATGGCTTGTTTTGGCTGTCCTCCTGTGGGCCAGCTGCTCTCCCTATGGGGCCAGAGGATGAGGTTGAGGGGGTCACAGGCAAAGAGAACACAGAGGGAGAGGGCAGCCTCTGAGATTCCTGAGTACACATCCCAGAGATGTCCAATTGCTGTTCCTCCTCTCTTCGAGTGCAGAGAAGACCCTGGCCTGATACCTTGAGGGGAAAGAGCACCTGGAGGGACTTTGAGGTGCGCTGTTTCTCTCTCGCATCACCATTGTATGAACTAACTCATGGTTACCACGATGGAGTGCAGATCTGCGAGCCTCCCAGGTTCTGATGGACTAGGGTCTCCATGGCATACACCATCTTCCCCATGGAGACCTCCAAACACATTCATCAGACAGCAAGAGGATGCACTCCTCTGACTCGGGAGCGATTCTGTTGAGGGCTTCCAACAGCTCTGTGTAAGTTTCCCCAGTGCCTTCTGCTGACTCTCCAACGATGAGTTGTAAGAACAAATCCAAAGGCTTGTGAACTGACTCAGACCTCACAGATGCCTCTTCCCCAGCAGTCCTCCGAGTCCCAGGGAGCTCAGGTGAACCTGCATCTTCCTGCTGCAGACATGTGTCCATGCGGTGACCACCCAGATTGTGAACCTGAGCCTGCTCTAGATCTAAGTCCCACTGAGGTGTGTGTCTCTGCACTGGTGGAGAGTGTGGGTAAGCGCTGTGACAGGCTGTGACAGATCTTCCAGGCTGCTTATTTCCAGCTCTTCAATGGAGGCAGTATCTTCTTGGCTGGAGGTGAGGTTGTGGATGGAGCTGAGGGACTGGCTGGCTGAGGGTCACTTTGCAGTACTCCATGTGAACCAAAGTAGAGATAATTAGTGCATGGCAGCAGAGTCAATAGCAGGAGAGAAAGCTGTGTGTTGAGAGAGGGATGATGTAGTGCAGGATCATCATGAGGGTGCTCACGGCTGACCTCACCGTCGCCACAGGCACAATCCACATCCTCTCCAGTCAGCATGATGGCACACTTCTCAAAGGAGTGAGGGGCCTAATGTGGGACACTCCAGCCCCGGTCTGGGACTTCTTCCTGCTGATGTGAGCAGGCTTCTCCTGCATGAAAAGAGATGGAGTGTGAGCAGGATTCAGGGCACTGAATGGAATGTTTGTGTTGTGAGCAGACATTGATGGAATGAGGACATGAAATCCAGAATATGTGAGACTGATGGAGATGTGGGGATGTGTGTGACAGTCAGTGGTGATGTCCTTTAAGGTGTGAGATCCCTGTGGATGTGTGATGAGTTTGTGAGTGTGTAAGTTGAGAGTGAGGAGAGGAGTGACTTGCCCTGGTGGAATTGATGAAACTGTTCATCCTGTGTGTGCACGGCTGCAATTTAAATATGGCATCTGGCGTGAGGGTGTGACGAGGTGATGGCGTGACAGGTGAATGAGTGCCCGCCCGCCATTGAAATGGTGTGTTTCCCAGGAATGCATGATTAATGAAGTGGGATTGGGATGATATGGCACAAAAAGCCGTCATTGCGCCTGGCGGGAAAAATGTTCTTTTTCCCACCTGCTACCACACTTGGTGCAAATCTGAGATGATTCCACCCATCATCTCTCACTATTTCACTAATGTCACAATTGCACACCCACCCATTACACACCAATGCATTATACACCCACCTGTTACATAGCCACCCTTTAGTCACCCATTGTTACACATGCACCCATTACAGACCCTCCCAATATACTCTGACCAGTTACATACCTGTTACCCATCTGCCTGTTATACAGCTGCTTCACACCTACCCTTTACACATCCAACCTGTTACACATTAGGCCACTGTATATTCTGTCCATTATGTGCCTGCCCATTATAAACCCACCCATTACCTATCTGCCTATTATACACCTGCTAATTATGCACCTAGCCAGCGATGCCCACAGCCTGTAAATGAATTTAAAAACCATCTGTTATACACACGCCCATTACACATCTATGTATTATACACTAGCTCATTACATATCTGTGTATTATACACTAGCCCATTACACATCTGTGTATTATACACTAGCCCGTTACACAGCTTATTGTTATACACCAGCCATTTACTCTCTGCCTGTTACATGTCCAACCATTGTACACATTATACCCTCTGCCAATTACACAATGGTCTGCACATTATACACTTCACTTATTACACACTTACCCATTATACAGCGGTCTGGAATACACCCACCCCATTATACACCAACCGCTATACACCCAGTTATACACCTTTTTGTTTCATACACCCTCTCATTATACACCCACTGGTTACACACCCATTACACACCGGCCCATTATTCCTCCATCTGTTATACACCAGCCTATCATACACCAGTTTGCTACACACCTGTGCATTATACACCTGCCATTTATGCTCCTTGCACTCTAAAACCACCCATTATACACCCCTGCGTTATACACCTGCTATTTACATGCTGCCCATTATACACCAGCCAGCTATGCTCCCTGCTCATTACACATCTGCCCTTTATGCACCCAATTGTTACACAACCATCCGTAATACAGTCCTCCCAATATACACCTATTCATTACACACCTGCCTCGTATACACCCACCTATTATACACCCACCTGTTACCGACCTGCCTGTTCCATATCCACATTTAATGCATGTCTGTTAAACTCCTCCTTGTAACATACATGCCTGTTACACATCTGCCCGTTACACATCTGACCCGTTACACACCTGGCTATTATACACTCCACCCATTTTGCACCTGTCTATTATAGCCGTAACCCACCCATTACATTCCCACTAATCACACACCCACTTGTTATACACCTGCCCATTACACAGCTGTTTGTTATACACAAACTATTTACTCTGCGCCTGTTACACACCACCAGTTATACACATGTCCGTTATACCCTTCGCCGATTACACAAACGTTTGTTATATAACTGCTCATAATACAATTTACCTAATACACATTCACCCATTATACACCTCTCTTTTATAATGCACCAAATCTCTTGAATTAAACCCTGTTTCAGATGGTTTTATATGATGCCTCAGAGATCTCTGAGTTTTCTCCGAGACCTTGGTCTTGATGAAAGCCAGAATGTGCAGAGAAATTGAACAAATTGTAGTACCTTCTAGAGCAGGAAGACTATCACACAGAACAGAAGGCAATTTTGGATTTCACTGATTGATAGGGACTATATCTTACAATCATCTGGAGTGAATTATTTGCATGAACCACCCAAGTCAGGGCAATTGTCAACTTGCAGCCTGGTTAATCAACTAAAATTTTATTTAGCATTTCAGTGTTCACTTTGTGCTACCTTTCACAGAGTCTATTACTGAAAGAATTTGCAGCTGTGGTATTCATGATCATGACTTTCATGTTTTCACATGTCTCTGGACTCATCATTAGCAAACTTTCCTCCCTCATTGGTCAGAAACTTTGATGATGTTCCTAGTCCAGTCCTTATCAATTTCTCCACAATTTATTCTATGATTCCCCCTCTTCTCTTTATTAAGTAATATCATAGAAAGGCTAAATCTGGTCATCAAGTTAATTAGGTGTATGAAGAAAATCTTTCTGTCTTTGCCTCATACTTTTAACAATCTTATTAAAGTCACGGGCCAAAGGAAGGCTAAAATAGGACGTGGAAGCGGCCTCCAATATTCTTTTTACTGATTTCACATTTCTATTGTTCTCTTTGACAACCACACTTGCCAATTTTAGCCAGGTTTTTAACCTTTGACAAGTAGGGTGCACAAATTGCCCACTTAACTTTAGGATAATTTTCTTCTCTCTAATTCTCATTACCTGATGCCATTACTATTAGGCAACACTTTGAAAGGAAACACCAGGTTTTGTTGAGGGGATACAATAATGTCCTGACTGGGAAAACTACAGACCTAGTGATTTGCCAGAAATAATAATGTTATCATGTCCCATATCAAGTTTCATTTGTTTCTTTTTCATAAAAGGTTCATTCAACAGTTCAGGCATCTCACAAGGGATGACATCAGTATTTATAAAATGACTTTCTCCTATTTCACATGGAATTACAACTCTTTTAGTGACTTCAAAGATAAAGCAAGTAGTATTTTTATATTTCTTAATCTTGTACCAATCCTCACTACTTAGAGCATCAAGGTAATATTTTAAACAATGTGCTCTGCTTATGGTTGAAGTGCAAGCACTATCTGATAATGCATAATTAAAAGAGTCTGTGACTAACACATTTATCACAGGACTAAAAATCATTGTGACTGGTATATTTTATACAGATTCATCATTATCTTCATCCTCTTCCTCAGAATTCTCTTCATCGTGTTATTTAGAGGACCGTGTCTTTCCACTTCGGACCGTTCATCACATAATGAAATTTCGAGTCACACCTGAAACAGCTTCTATTAGAGTTCTTAGATGAAATTCACAATAAAGATAATCTATTAAATGTTGATGAGGCATGATCAGAGTTTAAAAGCTTTTGAAAAACATATATTCATTGTATGGAAGAATACATTCTGGATTTTAACAGGTTGCACAGAAGACTGACAAATTCAATTTGGACATCACTGGATCAGCACTAGTGTTTAAACAATTGGATTGTGCTCCAGTGACACTTATGGATAGACTCCTGTTTCTATCTGTTGGATCAAAGGTTTACTGCCTTGAAATGGGTCGTACTAACTGTTCCTTGGACATTTTCAGGACTCATTCACCATTATAGTTCCATATTTGTCCTCTGCTGTAATAACCAGGTTCACTCAAAGTGCTCTTATCCTCATTCTGCATGTCTTTAATCTTCCATTGCATTAATGCCTGCATCCAATATCTGGACTACATCAAAATCTGGCAATCATTGAGTCTTCTATTCTTTGTGGCACAATGGAATGTCTCTTTTGTTTCAGGAAGGCTGAAGGAAATCACTGGTTTCCCAGGAATGTTTTCAAGGCAGTGGTCACGATCCAACAGAATTTCCCTCTTTGAGAATCAAACACCAGGCAGAGCAAGGAGCCTGTCCATATGAGATACCTCAGTATATTGCAGTAACTTAAATGTTCCTACTGATCCACGGATCCCCAAATTGAACGTTGTCAGTTGTTTGTACAATCTCTTAAAGTCATGATAAATTCTTCTGTGCAATGAAATCAGTCAGAGTCTGACCATGCCTCAGAGGCATTTAACAGATCATCTTTCTTGCAGATTTCATCCAGGAAAGAACAGATTAGAGTGTCAAAACCTTCATCACTATTCAACTAATTGGGAAACTATCTCAGAAAATACTTTCTTTAAGGAAGTGCCAATGTCAAGACCATACTTTTCTCTTTGGTAGGGACATAATCCATGCCCTTACATGCACTTCACTCTTCCACTGGTTGTATAATGCAGCATCAGAGAACACCAGAGGGTAATCATACCACAACAATTTACACTTGCTTTCTGCCATTATTCACAATGATCAGAAAGGCTATATTTCAATGCCAGAATTTTTCTCTTAATTTATAACCATCACCTTTTGACAACCATTCTCTGCTATAACATTCTACTTAAGAAAACTAGGAGATGAAAGAAAGAACTGGGAATAATCTTTACATACTTCATAATTTATTTACAGAGACACAGATTACAAAATTGCACTTCTGAACCCAACAACAATTGTTTCTGTCTGCTCCTATGTATAAGACCACAGCTGAATATCCACCACCTGAACATAACTAAGTGCTCAATTACTATACAGTTAACAAACCTCGCAAGTTATATGCTTGTCCGCTATGCACTTCGTCCATTATACACTGGCCCATTATACACCCTACCATTATATGCCCTACCCATTATACACCCTAATCTTTATACACCCTGCCTGTTATACACTTTTTAGTTATGCATCTGCCCATTATACATTCACCCACTGTATTATACCTTCTATTATACACTTGCCTGTTATCCTTACCACGATATAAACCCACCCAAATTAACCAACAATTATGCTCTGCTGTTATACATCTACTGCTAGAGAGAGAGGATGTCCCAGAGGGATCAAGGGCAGGATCTATTTGGCTCCAGCTAAGAAATAATAAAGTTACCATTGCATTGCTCAGTGTATCTTATAGGCCACCAACCAGAGGGAAAGATGTAGAGAAACAAATTTGCAAGGAAATCAGAGAAGTGCAAAAATTATAGAGTAGTTATAATTGGGACTTTACTTATCTTAATATGTGCTGACATAGAAGTAGTGTGAAAGCCAAAGGCAAGGGTGTGTTCAGGAGAATTTTCTAGATCAGTATGTTTCCAGTTCAATGAGAAAGGATGCATTGCTAGGCCTGGATCTTGGAAATAAGGTGGGTCAATGGATCAAGTGTCAGTAGGAGAACATGTAGGGAGCAGCGATCATTTTATCATTACAGCCTTGGTTCAAACATGCATCAAAGAGCTGAACTCCAGAGGTGGCGTGAGAGTGACTGCCCTTGACACCAAGGCAGCATTTGACCGAGTGTGGCATCAAGGAGCCCCGGAAAAACTGAATTCATTGGGAATCAGGGGGAAAACTCTCCACTGGTTGGAGTCATACCCAACACAAAGGAAGATGGTTCTGATTGTTGGAGGCCAATCACCTCAGTTCCAGGACATCACTGCAGGAGTTCCTCGGGTTAGTGTCCTCAGCACAACCATCTTCAGCTGCTTCAACAATGGCCTTCCTTCCATCATAAGATCAAAAATGGGGATGTTCATTGATGATTGCACAATGTTCAGCACCATTCGCAACTCCTCAGATATTGAAGTAGTCCGTGTCCAAATGCAGCAACACCTGGACCATATTCAGGCTTGGGCTGACAAGTGGCAACTAACATTCACACCACATAAGTGCCAGGCCATCTCTAACAAGAGAGCTTCTTGACATTCAATGGCATTACCATCACTGAATCTCCCACTATCAACATTTTGGGGGTTACCACTCACTTCCTGACTCCCCAAAGCCATCTACAAGGCACAAGTCAGGAGTGTGAGGAAATACTCTCCACTTGCCTGGATGAGTGCAACTCCAATGACACTCAAGAAACTCAACATCATCCACAACAAAGCAGCCTACTTGAGTGGCTCCCCATCAATCACATTAAACATTTCTTCCCTTACCACTGACACACAGTGGCAACAATGTGCACCATAGAGAAGATGTACTGCGGCAACTCATTCAACAGCACCTTCCGAGTCATGACCTCTACCACTTGGAAGAGTGGTCCCCAAACTGTTGGTCACGACCCCAATTGGGGTTACAGAAACAGGGAATAGGGTTGTGAATTTTTTTGGTAAATGATCATGTTAATATGCAGAATAAAACCAAATTTTCTTCTGTTGCGGTGGTTGTTTCCTGCGCTGAAATGAGCAGTCTTTTTGAAATTGATGAATAAATAAAGATCAGCCAATTGTGGCCAATAGTTTCCAACGTTTTGTTTCATAGTCAGGAGGCAGTTTAAACTTACTGGGTTCCAGCCAATTACTGCTTAGGGTGGTCCCTGACAGAGCAGCCTGGAAGAGCTACAACCATAGGTAGACTGAAGAAGCCTCACTGGCACAGATCTAGCAATGACTAATTTATTAGAGTTGTTTGAGGAAGTAACAAGAAACCTCGATAAAGGGGAACCTGTGGATGTGGTGTACTTGGATTTCTGAAAAGCATTTGTTAAGGAGCTATGTGGTTACTGCCAAAATTAGAGTTCTTGGTGCAGGGGGTAACATATTAGCATGGATAGAGAATGGTTAGCCAACAGAAAGAAGAGAGTAGAGATACCTGGGGCATTTTCGGGCTGGCAAGCTGTAACTGGTGTAGTGCCACAGAGATCAGTGCTGGAGCCACAACTATTTACAATCTACATCGATGACTAGGATGAAGTGACTCAGTGAATGATTGCTAAATGTGCTGATGACATAAAGTTGTGAAGAGTGTCATGAAGAGGTATTAATGTCTATAATGTTATTAGAAATTATTGTTAAATTGGAATTTTAGTAGGGTCTGTGACTATGTGTGTGTCTATGCCCATATTATGCTGGTCAATGCTCTGAAGAAGGGTTATATGGACTCGAAACGTTAATTCTGTTTCTCTCTCCACAGATGCTGCCAGAGCTGCTGAGTTTTTCCAGCATTTTCTGTTTTTGTTTCATATTTCCAGCGTCTGCAGTATTTTGCTTTCATAAAAGTTGGGAAGTTTTACTACCGTTATACAGGGTATTGGTAAGACCACATCTGGAGTACTATGTACAGTTTTAGTCTCTTGACATAAGAAAGGATACAATTGCATTAGAGGCAGTTCAGAGAAGGTTCATTTGACTGATTCCTGGATGGGGGCATTATCTTACAAGAAAAGTTTGGACAGGTTGGGCCTATTCCCATTGGAGTTTAGAAGATTGAGAGGTGATTTTCTTAAAACAAATAAGATCCTGAGGGGATTTGACAGAGTGGATGCTGAGAGGGTGTTTCCCCTTGTGGGAAAGACAAGAACCAGGGGACACAATTTAAAAATAAGGGGGTCTCCCATTTAAGACGGAGAAGATGAGAAATTTCTTCCCTCAGATGTTCCTTAGCCTGTGGGACTCTCTTCACCAGAGATTGATGGAGGTAGGATTTTTGAATATTTTTAAGGCTAAGTTAGATAGATTCTTGATTGACAAGGGAGTCAAAGGATATGGGATATGACATCAGATCAGCCATAATCTTATTGAATGGTGGAGTAGGCTCAAGGGGCTGAATAGCCTACTCCTGCTCCTGATTTGTATGTTCATATGTGTGTGGCTCTGAAGGAGGTCTGTCACTACCTGAAATCCACCAAGCTGCTCATCTGCAAACTGTCCTTCCAGCGCCTGGTGCGAGAGATCACTCAGGAAGCCAGCGAGGCTTACCTGGTGAGGCTGTTTGAGGTCACAAACAAATGTGTGCCATCCATGCCAAGCAACTTACCATCATGCCCAAAGAAATCCAGCAGACCCGCCACATCTGCAGGGAGAGATCCTAAAACCGAACTTTAGCACCAAGTGCAGCAATGGTTCTCTTCAGAGTCACCAGATTGAGTTGCTGTCTCCTGTAACCAGTGGTGTCTGTTGCCTGGTTCCAGTGGCACCGCAGACCTTTGAAAGGTACAAATCTGATATATTAGGTTCAAGAAGGCACTCACCACCACCTTCTCAAGGGCAGTTAGGGATGGGCAATAAATGTTGGTCAAGGAAACAATGTGCAAATCCCATGAATGTCCACCTAACACTCACCTGATAGGCAGACACCACCTCCCCATCCCTCAGACCACCAGATCCCTGATTGTTGATCTGCGATAGAAGTTACAAGCTCCCTGTGGGCCAAGTGAAGCAGTAGTGCCCCCAAACCCTCAACTCCCTGGCCTCTGAAGGAAACTTTCACCCTACCCGAACCAGTGCCTGATCCCCAGACTCACATTCTCTAACAATCCCTTGATCATCCAATACCCACTCCCCCACCCCCTTGATCTTTAGGCACTCTTTCCCCAACATCCCTGTTCTGATTGCCAGACTCCACCCATCATCCCCACCCTCTGCTATAGCAAGGTCACTGTGTCCTCTCCAATTGCCCAGGCTGTCTTTCCTTGCCTACCTCCAACCATCACACTTAATGCTAATGCTCCCATTCTGTCTCACAAGCGTACTGCTCTTGGTTCCATCCTCTTCTTTGTGACATTACTTCCTGCCCTATCTTACTCTTGGGCCCAGTTACAATTCTGCCACCTGACCATATTTGCACACCTCCTCCCCAAACTAATTACTATTCCGTGCTCTTCTGTGCCTGTCCTGGGAGTGTTTGATGGGGACAGTGTGGAGGGAGCTTTATTCTGTATCTCACCCTGTGCTGTTCCTGCCCTGGGAGCATTTGATGGGGACAGTGTGGAGGGAGCTTTACTCTCTATATAACCCTGTGCTGTTCCTGCCCTGGGAGTGTATGATGGGGACAGTGTAGAGGGAGCTTTACTCTGTATCTAGCCCCTTGCTGTTCCTGTCCTGGGAATGTTTGATGGAGGCAGTGTGGAGGGAGCTTTACTCTGTATCTAGCCCTGTGCTGTTCCTGTCCTGGGAGTGTATGAAGGTGATAGTATAGAGGGAGATTTACTCTGTATCTAACCCTGTGCTGTTCCTGTCCTGGGAGTGTATGATGGGGAGAGTGCAAAGGAACTTTACTCTGTATCTAATCCCGTGCTGTTCCTGCCCTGGGAATGTTTGATGGGGATAGTATAGAGGGAGCTTTACTCTGTATCTAACCCTGTGCTGTACCTGTCCTGGGAATGTTTGATGGGGGCAGTGTGGAGGGAGCTTTACTCTGTGTCTAACCCCATGCTGTACCTATATATCTCTCCTGGGAGTGGCTGATGCTCACACTGGGTACCTGAAATGGAATATGCTGCATTTTATAGCACTGCCATCCCTCATCTAGACAAACATATGTTTCATAATAATGAAGCTAATGACATATGTGTATTTGATATCCATGAAATGACTAACTTTCTTTTCTAACCCAAAATTCCCCCATGAGACCATTATCTCCCTGTACACGGGGCATTTTTTGGAAGAGCACTGTTTTAACAGAGAGTGAATTGCAAAAGGGGTTAATGAGCAAGAAGTTTGTGTAATAAAGGACCAGGACATCTTCTGAACCTGCTTAAGAATGACACTTCTGGTCCATTGGGTCCATGACGTTAGCCCTGTGAAGGCGGTGAGCCATCAGTTAAACAGCACGAGGTTTCCAGTTAGTCAATATCTTTTACAATTGGAGCATGTGCCATCAAGATGTGAAGTGATGCGTCCACTCTGCTCCATAAGCAGTTCTTGTCATGACAGTTTGATGGGCTGCGTCATTGAGCATGAAAGTCTGACTGAAGCAAACACAATTTGTGAGAATCAGTGCTAAATGGAGACTTGGCCAACTTCTGCCCAGTCTATGTGTTCAAGAACCACTTTTAAATCCCACAACACGCCAGGCTGACCCAAGCCAATGTTTCATTGATATCAAAAGTTACATCGAATGGAACCAGCTCCTGTTTCTGCTTTGCCGGAATGTTCAATTGCTCAATCAGTAAGGAGTTTTTGTTTTCAGCAGCCCTGGGACTCTCTCTGTGATGCAACGCTAACTTTGATGTTTGTCCATTTGTGTTCAAAGCCAATAATTGTGACTCAGGAAATTGAGGTCAACAGCTACAGACAATAAGCTGGCAAATCGAGACAAGGGAATTACTGGGCAAAGGCCCATCCAGCTCTCTTTTGTCCTTCCTGGTAGTTACAGGATACAACCATAATTGACTAATTAAAGCAATCCAATAGTCTGCAGCACACCCAGACATGAGTGAGGAAAACTTTAATGATGGACAGCTTTGGGAAACATAGATCCAAATGGGGTCACCGAGTGGTTCAAGTCTTGGTTCAGCGGCTGTATGAATCACTTTGGGATGCCCTGAGGTAGTGAGAGGTGTGAAAAAAATGCAAGTTCTTTCTTTTACACTAGTGGAAGAATGACCATCAGCTGAAAATGTTCAGTCTTTGCAAGGTGATAGTGTTCCCTCCCTTTCTATGCTGGAGTTTATATATCCAGAGTGTGGCTGGATTCTGCAACTCTGTAAGAGGAGAATTGTTATATGATGCCATGTGTGCCGCATGCTACTGTAATGTGAAGGTACTCAGCAGAGCAAGGGTTAAAATGGGACTGGAAATTAGCATCACCCATGGTATAATGTAGAGTCACATGGTAATAGACTGAGAGAACAGTCTAGAAGCAGCCTACCTGCTTGGCAGCACTACCATGCACAACATTAACTGGGACATGTACATAGTTAAATATTAACAATAAATGGTTTATATTTAACCATACAAGTCTCAAGATCTCATCATTGAGACACCAAACGAACCCATAACACAATGTGGTGATCAGTGGTGGCACGCAACAAGAATCATAAATGTTAAACAAAAACAAAAATACCTGGAAAAACTCAGCAGGTCTGACAGCATCTGCGGAGAGGGATACAGTTGACGTTTCGAGCCCATAATAATAAATGTTATCCTGGGGAGGAGCTGCAGAGTTAGCGGAAAATTCTGACCCACTACGCAAGGATGTATTACATAATATCTATTGCAGCGTATGATCTCTCATGTCATTGAGAAAGCAGCGCTGTCTCTTCTCAAGCTCCCATGATGTTTAAAATTCTCATCCTTGTGTTCAAATGTCTCAGAGACCTCATATGCCCCCTATCTTTGGTGCCTTCTTCAGCCTTCCAATCCTCCGAGATCTCTGTGTTCCTCTAATTCTGGCCTTTTACACATCCTTAACTTTCCTCGTCTACCGTTCAGTAATTCATCAACTCACCAAGCCCCCTTCGGCAGCATCTTCCAACTCACCAAGCCCCCTTCAACAGCACCTTCCAACGTACGAAGCCCCCTTCGACGGCACTTTCCAAACCCGCAAACTCTACCATCAACAAGGGCAGCAGATGCATGGGAACACCACCATCTGCAAGTTCCCCTCCAAACCACTCACCATCTTGACTTGGAAATATATCACCGTTCCTGCACTGTCACTGGGTCAAAATCCTGGAACTCCCTCCCTAACAGCACTGTGTGTGTGCTTCCACCACATGGACTGTAGCTCACTACCACCTTCTCAAGGGCAACTATGGATGGGCAACAAATGCTGGCCTAGCGAGCGATGCTCATACCCCATGAAAGAATTAAAAAACAACATTGAAAGCAATGCCTTCAGCTGTCTCGGCCCAAAGTTCTGAAATTTCCTCCCCAAATCTCTCCTGGTTTGCAGTGATCTGAGAATCTGTCACCTTGAACAAGCATTTGATCACCTTTAATGCCCCTTATGTGGTTTGGGTGTCAAAGTTTTGTTTGATAACCCTCCAGCAAAATGCCTTGGGACATGTTTACTACATTAAAGGCACTCTATAAATGCAAGCTGATGTTGTGGATGATTTTGGAGAATGCCAGTTCAGTTACAGCCCACAATTGGGAACAGAACTGAGAGTTTCTAACTATTGGGAAAGACTGAAAGAACAAAAAGTCTGAGGGATCACCAAATAGATGTATTTAAAATTAGGAAAAATTTTGATTGGCTAGTTGTAGACAAAATGTTTCTAATTGTGAAGCCCAGAATGAGGGGCCATAAATTTCAAATGTTTCCTTATAAATCCAGTAAGGAATTCAGGAGACACTTCTTCACCCAAAGGGACAACAAAAAGGTTTACATTTCTATAGCACCTCTAAATCCCTCATGGTGTCTCAAAGCACTTTGGCCGCCACTGAAATACTTCAAAATTGCAGTCACTGTCAGAACGCAGGACAGCCAATCAGTGCATAGCAAGATTCACCAACTGCAATGTGATACAAATCTGATAAAATGGTTCAATGATGTTGATCTGGTGAGGAATAATTGCTAACTTATCAGAGAGAACTGCCCTGTGCGTCTTTGAATAGCCTTGTGTGATTTTCTATGTCCATATTAGAAGGCAATTAGGGCCTCAATTTAATGTCTCCTCTGAAAGGCAGCATATCTGAGAGTGCAGCTCCCTTATATCCTGGAACTTGTGCACAAGTCTCCAGAGTCGGCCTTGAACCCACAACATTCTGACTCTGACAGTCCTACCACTGAGCCATGGCTGACACTGTGTGACATGAGAGTGTTTAGAATGTGAAACTCACTACCACAAGGAGTAGTTGAGGTGGATAATATAAATACATTTAAGGAGAAAGATTAGAAGCACATGGTGTTCAAATTAAGTGAAGGCTGGGGGAAGCTTGTGTGGAGCAAAGGCCAGTTGGGTTGAATGGCCTATTTCTGTGCTGTAATTTCTATGTAAGTACAGGAAAAGAGGTTGGTGAATAACTGGAAAATATATTCTATAGTCCAGTGTTGGTTGCTCTTTGTGCTGTGCAATGTGTAAACAACCCAGTTGGCTGGAACTGGTCAATTTATTTTTCTTAACGCTGGGGTCAGAAGAGGGAAACCAAACCCGATTGGTTCATTGAGGTTACACAACATGGAAATATGATTCTAATTATTCAAAATCAGAACCAGGCTGTGGTTCTGCCTAAATAAACGGGAGGAGAGAGAGGTTGAGCTTTTTTTTTAACTACTTCAATGGCATCTTGCTCTTTAAGGAAGCATATCACTTTTTTTAACCAACTTGGTGTTCCCTCTGTGTAATTCCTTCACTAAGATGGCATACCTGACAGTGAATTGTGACTGGTATTCTCGCCACTCACCTGCCCCCTAATTCGACATTTGGCTAGGACTGTATTGGATCCGTGCTTAAAAGTTGCCATGGCATCAGTACAACCAAGCTAGGATGTTCATTGGGGCATAAATTCCCTAAGGCCAGCCTTTGGGCTTGAAATGAGCTAAGTGTATGCACAGATTGTATGCCCAAATCTGCCTGAGGGCTGGATAGGGATTAGGGTTCAGGTCTCAATCATATTATTGGGCAAGGTGCGGACAATAGCTGCGCCTCTACTGGCAACTCACCTCTTCTTATAAAGATCAATGTGGAAAATCAATGATAGGCTGCTTACCTTGTCAGCAGCTGGCCAAAGAGAGGGGAGATGATCACAAGTGGACAGAGGCCCGAGGATGTGTGTTGAGTTGGGAGGAGCAGCCCTGCCCCTCCTGAAACCCAAAATAAAACACGTCTTTTCATTGACAGCTACTCATAGGCCTGGCAAACATGAGCGGCATAGGCCCAATGGCCAAATTTCCTGAGAAGGGGCCTCAAACACACATCAAGCCCCTTATTAGCATGTATAAGGAGCCTAATGCCTATTTTAGGAGGCTGCCCAGTATATCTTATATATTATCAATATTAGTTCTGATGTCTTTGCGGCATCTTGAATTGTTAGTTCCAAAATTCAGCCCAGCAGCACCAATTTTAGGCTTTGCAAGGTCCAATTTCCACCTCACTGAGCATTGAATCATGAATGGACCTTTCCTGCTGCCCAGGTCACTGTGAATATGAGCTCTGTTCCTTCTGCGATGGGTCAATCATCTTGAGAAATAAATTGGGACAGGAAGAGGCAATTTCCTGAACTCATTAAGGTCACTTCAATTTCTGCAGTGCAAACTAGGTTTTGAACCATTAACTCAAAGACCAGTAGTTGAGGTGAATAGCATAAATGCACTTGAGGGAAAGCTTGATGGGCTCATGAGGGAGTAAGTTTCAGAATGATATGTTGATTGTGTAGGATGACATTAGATGGGAGGAGGCTCAAGTAGAGATAATCACTGTCATAGCTCAGTGGGGCAACATGGCCTGTTTCTCAGCTGTCTATTGTATGTATCACTGATGTTCCATTGTTTAAAAAGGGATCAAAGGAAATGCCATCAATTCTAGGCCAGATGATCGGTGATGAGCAAATAAGTAGAATCAATCCTGAGAGAGAGGATTAACTGTCATGTGGAAAGGCATGGACTAGTCAGGGATGGTCAGCATGGATTTATTAAAGGAAGGTCTTGCCTCACAAATTTGATCGAGTTTTTTGAGGAAGTGATAAAGATAATCGATGATGGAAGGGCAGTGGGTGTTATTTACATGGATTTCAGTAAGACCTTCAACAAGGTCCCTCATGGCAGACTGGTACAGAAGGTAAAGTCGCTTGGGATCGAAGGAGAGCTGGCAAGATGGATACAGAATTGGCTTGGTCATAGAAGACAGAGGGTAGCAGTGGGAGGGTTCTTTTCTGAATGGAGAGCTGTGAATAGTGGAATTCCGCAGGGATCAGTGCTGGGACCTTTGTTGTTTGTAGTATACCTAAATGGTTTGGAGGGAAATGTAATTGGGCTAATTAGTAAGTTTGCAGATGACACGAAGGTTGGAGGAGTTGCAGATAGTGAAGAAGATTGTCAAAGGATACAACGGGATATAGATCGGTTGGAGACTTGGGCAGAGAAATGGCAGATGGAGTTTAATCCAGACAAATGCGAGGTAATGCATTTTGGAAGGTCTAATACAGGTAGGAATTATACAGTAAATGGCAGAACCCTTAAATGCATCGATGGGCAGAGGGATCTGGGTATACAGGTACACAGGTCACTGAAAGTGGCAATGCAGGTAGATAAGGTAGTCAGGAAGGCATATGGCATGCTAGCCTTCATCGGCAGGGCTACTGAATATAAAAGCTGGGAAGTTATGCTGGAGCTGTATAGAACCTTGGTTAGGCCACACTTGGAATATTGCGTGCAATTCTGGTTGCCACATTACCAGAAGGATATGGAGGCAATGGAGAGGGTGCAGAGGAGGTTTACCAGGATGCTGCCTGGTCTGGAGGTTATTAGCTATGAGGATAGGTTGGAGAAACTCGGATTGTTCTCACTAGAGCAACGGAAATTGAGGGGCGACTTGATAGAAGTTTACAAAATTATGAGTGGCATGGACAGAGCAGATAGTCAGAAGTTTTTTCCTAGGGTGGAAGAGTCAATTACTAGGGGACATAGATTTAAGGTGAGAGGGGAAAACTTTAGAGGAGATGTGCGGGGCAAGTTTTTTACGCAGAGGGTAGTGAGTGTCTGGAATTCACTGCCAGAGGAGGTGGTGGAAGCAGGCACAATAGTGGTGTTTAAGAGGCAGCTTGACAAATACATGAATAGGATGGGAATAGAGGGATACTGATCCCGGATGTGCAAAATGTTTTAGTTTGACAGGCAATATGATCGGCACAGGCTTGGAGGGCCGAAGGGCCTGTTCCTGTGCTGTACTTTTCTTTGTTCTTTGTTCTTTGAAGGTAGTACAGTGGATATTGTGTCCATGGATTTTAGCAAGGCATTTGACAAGGTCCCACATGGCAGATTGGTCAGGAAAGTAAAAGCCTATCGGATTCAGGGTAAGGTGGCAAACTGGATAAAAGGCTGGCTTTGTAACAGGAAACAAAGGGTAATGGTCGATGGATGTCCTTGCGAATGGAAAGTTGTCTCAAGTGGTGTTCAACAGGGCTTGGCATTGGGACCCTCGCTGCTGGTGTTATATATTAACGATTTGGACATGAACGTGGGGGGGCATGATTGGGAAATTTGCAGATGACACAAAGATTGGCCGAGTAGTGGATAGTGTAGAGGATAGCCATAATCTCCAAAAGGATATAGATGCGTTGGTGGAGTGGGCGGTAAAGTGGCAGATGGATTTTAACATAGAGAAGTGTGAGGTCATACATTTAGGGAGGTCAAATAGTTACAGGGATTACACAATAAATGGGAATATACTAAGAGGGGCAGATGAAGTGAGAGATCTTGGTGTACAAGTACACAAGTCCCTGAAGGCAGCAGTTCAAGTAGACAAGGTTGTAAAGAAGGCATATGGAATACTCTCCTTCATTGGCAGAGATATTGAATATAAAAGTAAGGATATAATGTTGGAATTGTATAAAACACTAGTGAGGCCACAACTGGAGCATTGTGTGCAGATCTGGTCACCACATTACAGAAGGACATAATAGCTCTGGAGAGAGTGCAGGAGAGGTTTACAAGAATGTTGCTAGGGTTAGAAAAGTGTAGCTACGAGGAGAGATTGGATAGGTTGGGGTTATTTTCCTCAGAACAAAGAAGATTGAGAGGTGACTTGATTGAGGTGTACAAAATTATAAGGGGAATAGATAGATTGGACAGGATAAAATTGTTTCCCTTGGTGGAAAATTCTAGAACCAGGGGACTTGATTCAAGATAAGTGGCAGAAGGTGTAGGGGGGACATGAGGAAGAATTTTTTTTATGCAGAGGGTAGTGGGTGTTTGGAATTCGCTGCCCAAATTGGTGGTAGAGGCAGAAGCTCTAAACTCATTTAAAAAGTACCTGGATCTGCACCTTAAGTTCTGTAAGCTGCAGGGCTATGGGCCAGGTGCAGGAAGGTGGGATTAGAAAGGGCACCTGGGTGTCCTTGGGCTGGCATGGACAAGATGGGCCAAATGGCCTCCATCTGTGCTGTAACTTTTCTATGGTTCTATGGTTCTATGCTCTGAACCATGTTGCTATAGATACCTCAATCAGGCACCTTGCAGGCCCACTTGACCTGGACCCCTAAGACTCTGTAAACTTGCTGAGGTCCAAATGTCTAATGGCAGAGTAGGATTTTGCTGAGTAAGCAAGGTCATCTAACCCCATCTCTTCTAATCCCAACCCATCTAGCCCCACCTCATCCAATCCTACCCCATCTAACCCCAACTCATCCAATCCCACCCCATCCAACCTCAATCCCAACTCATCCAACCTCATTCCTCCCCACCCCATCCCTTCTAACCCCACTCTAATTCCACCCCATTCAACTCCACCCCATCCATCTCAACTAACCCCACTTCATCCAACCTTACTCCTCCCCACCCCAACCCATCTAACCCCACTCTATCTAATCTTACCTCTTTCAACCCCATTGCATCCTACCCCCCATCTAACCCTAGCCCATTCAACTCCACCCCACCATACTCCATCTCTCCCACGACCCTCTACACCTTGCACCAGTCAACAGTTGCTCTTTTAGCGAAGCACTCCAACAGGTTTTAGCCAAGTTTACAGTGCTGTGTATGTGGAATGTGTAACATGGCCTTTTGTAGGATAAGTCACATTGATCTCCTTGAAAGGTGTGATAATCTGGGCAGTCACTGCAGAAAGCTCCCTGGTCAATGCTTCTTGGATGCGATACTTTTTGAGTCAGGTCTCGTCGTTCTACCTGAGGGGTGAAATAACATAACATAAGCAGTCATAACTGCCCGGAGTTTCTCTGTGCCACAAGATACTCCAATTCACAAGAGAGCTTCAGTCGGTAATATTCACCCACACCCTTCAATTATAATCAGGGAGAAATTAGAACTTTCATGTTTTGCAATTCTATAAATGAATGGTATGCTTCACTATAAACACTTTGAGATACAAGAAACCTCTAAAACTCCACATCAAACACAGAGGATTCCATTCCCCAAATATGGAGATAATATGTGATGTATGAATAATTGTTGATAACCACAAAATTTCTCAGAACAACAGTCAATTTCTTTGTATCCAAACACAGTTTGAGGAGACAAAAACAGAAAATGCTGGAAAAGCTCAGCAGGTCTAACAGCATCTGTGGAGAGAAAGACAGAGTTAACCTTTCGAGTCTGTATGACTTCTTCAGAGCTCTTTAGCTCTGAAGAAGTCATATGGACTTGAAACGTTATCTCTGTCTTTCTCTCCACAGATGCTGTTAGACCTGCTGAGTTTTTCCAACATTTTCAGATTCTGTTTCAGATTTCTAGCATCTGCAGTATTTTGCTTTTACCTTGCAGTTTGAGGAGATCTAGCCTGCACAAGGATGGAGCTGGGATGTTTAAGGTTATGGTGGGGCTTTTTTGCAGAACTCAGAAAGTGAAGAGGAACATTTGAGCAGCAGCACAGCCAGGTGATGTAGCTGAGGCAGAGTTAGAGGAGGGCAAGGAAGAGTAAATCCCCTGAAACCTTTACAAGACATGTGTTCTGCACATTGATCAAGAGTTTGTATTTGGGAAGTGGGTGGAGCAGTGGATTAGTTGGAGTTCATGGATTCTAATGCAGCCTTGTGATGTGAGTTTGGACCCTCTCAGTCCAGCTCCAGCATGGAGGCTTTAGCATTGGTAATGTTACACGGATAAACAAAGGAGTTTGGGGTAGAAACTTAAGTGAGAATGGGCTTAATGCTGTGAGTATCAGATGAGCTGCCTGTCCAAACTTCAGTGGAATGCACAATCAGCCTGGGCTTATATAGGGTGATTCACTTGCTCTGTCAGTTCCCCGCTCCATCAGAGTTGACAATTAACCTACTTGTGTTTATAAAACACCTTAAGTCATTGAAGCAATGAATAACTGTTATGTTTGAATATTGACTAGAACAACTGACCTAGCTGTTCCATATCAAAGATTGTTATCACATTTTAATATGCACATGAGCAGATATATGATGCCTCAGCTTAATGTCTTGTCCAAAAGATGACATCTCCCACAGTACAGTGTTTCCTCAATCTAGCTTGTGCATTGACCTCTAGAATGAGACTTTGACTTTTTGACTCAGAGGTCAGAGTGCTGCCGACTGAGCCACACTGACATCTGGTTAGTAGGCATGGGAAATGCTCTTGGGAGGCTAATCTTGGGGGTATTTACTGGGCTAGTGTTGAGAATGCTCTAATCTGCACCAACCTGGGTGTGCTATAGTGCTTGATATCTGAATTCATGAAAAGAACAGAGGGGCCTGAAAGGGAATGTGTTCTATTCCTCACCAAAAACAGCCTTCTCTTTGGTGAGCCCAGCTTGTTCCTTTCTCGGACTGATGAGGAGGGAAGATTTGAAATAGAAAGTAGTGAGGAAGCTCTGCATCCACCAGTGCACGGTGTCGATGATGATTCAATGATAAGCCCTGTGAAGCACAGAGGTTGTTTTATTGTCGGTGAATCACAGGGGGTTGACAAACAGCTTTCCATTCGTTTACATTCCCACAGCAATCAAAAGTATTAAAAAGTACTTTTATAAGTCATGACTGGCCAGTGCTACAGAGTGACTGGAAAATGGAGAAACTGTGGATCTAAAAGCCTTGTCAGGTAAACAAAGAAGATTTTGCTAAAGTGTTGTGTTTTTGAAGCTGTTTACCAAAAGGACATTGTTCATTGTGATGTTTAATGACAACACTCTGCCAAACATGGGTTCAATGTTCAAATAACCTGCATGATACAGAGAAGCTTTCAAACATTTTATTCGTTCAATGTGTTGGACAGCTTGCCAATGACCAAAGCCAACTTGCAGAGGGAGCTGCCAATTTTTTTTATTTAGCACTTATTGAAGTGGTTTAAAGCTGCTGGCTGTTAGGGCCCAACATGAAATGAATTTGAACATTTTCAGCCTAGTTCTTGGTGGCACAGACCCACAGCATTTGCTGTCACCTAACTCAAGAGCTCCCCTTTATCTGCTGCTTTTAAACAAGTTTCAGAAGTATCTCACGCTCCTACATTATCATTGGATACAACAAGTTCATCTATGTTGATGACATCTGTTGTGCTACCCGAACTCCATCTTTGTGCACTCTGGACCAGATCCTTAATGAAGACCTTAGAAAGTTGACGGACTACTGCAGCACATGGCGTCTCACGTTGAATCTCTCTAAAACTATATCCAGAGTAATTGTATATCTACATGGATAGCCAGAAACTGAAGCATGATCTGAAACCAACATACTTGGAAGTGTCTCTTGTTAGGACTCTGTCCTTCTGGGAACATCTGAAGAAAACAGCAGCAAAGGTCAAAACCAGAAACAATCAACTAACCAAACAACTGGATCTAAGTGGGATGCTGCTGTAACAACTTTCCAGACCTCATCGCTATCATCCTCCGCAGCAGAGTGCTGTGCACCTGTCTGGCAAAGGTCATCATACACGTCTATTTGACACTCAATTGAATGCAACAATGCACATCATAACGAGAACTCTCCCACTCAACACCTCTCCCCTGGTTTCCTGTCCTCACAAACATCACTCTGCCACACATCCACCAACTGACAAAAGTCCACAAGCTGGTTGAAACCATTCGTGCTGCACCTCACTTACCACTCCATGATGACCTGCACCTCACTTACCACTCCATGATGACCTGTATCTCACTTACCACTCCATGATGACCTGTATCTCACTTACCACTCCATGATGACCTGTATCTCACTTACCACTCCATGATGACCTGTTCAATTCTCCTACTGCCCGCCTTCCATTTCGGTTTCCCATTTGGAGCAACCTCACTGAGCAAGATGTACCAGCAGACATTCTTTAGATCAAGGAATGGGAAACACAGGAAGTCACTAACAAGTTCCTTGTGCCAAGCCCTATCTGTCGAATGGCAAGCTTTGAACACAGCAACAGTGATCCTTGCAAAACAAATTCAGGACAGGCCAGCGCCCCTGTGCAGCCAATCTCCACTGCTGGGGCCTCAGTACAAACGCCTTGTGCAGAGACACAAACAATGTTGGACATTACCGAGGAATGTCTCCTCTAAAGACTGAGTGACAGACTAATCACCTTAAACTCAGCAAATGAGGAGGCTATTGCTTGGCTTTGGGGATTTGCATTTTGCTAAATAAATAAATAATAAATAATGTGTTTCATGTCTTATATTGAAAGGCATTTACTGTTCTACAAAGCAAATTTAGTATTGATGGGTTGCTGGGTGGACAATTAATCAAAGAATGTTGGGAATGGAAGACTGCCACTCTTATACAGTAGGTGTTCTGTTCTGACTTGGGCTGAGGACTGGGATCTTTACTCTGCAGCTAACCTGTGTCAGGTGTGGCTGGAGAAGTTCTGATTTTATTTCAGGATGGGATCTCAGTGTTGAGGATGGAGGAACAAGGGATCTGACTCACTGGGATGAATCCCAGGACAACATAACTCCTGGGACTCATTACCATAGTTCAGGAGCAACTCCTGCCCAAACCCAGTGACAAATCACACAGCTGTGGAACACTGCCAGGAATCCAGGGAAATATGCCTGAAATAAGGCTATTATGATGTTCAGAACCAATCACCATAACTGAGAGGGTAAGGGGAGAGTGGGCAAGTTCCACCTCAAAGATCACTTGTGGGGCTCAAATATTCTGGGAGTTAAAAATGTCTACTCAACTGGTCACCTTCTAGCCTAAAGCTTTCTTGTGCTGTTCTACCCTGGGTGTGACCTGCAACGTGCACAAATCACATGACCCAGGGTTAAAATAATAGCACAGTCTGAGTGACATAATCAGAACCTGACTTTTGGGTGGGTACAGGGCCTACACTTATTGTCCAAACTGTGGCAGGAAGCATAAAGAAAAAGTGTGTGAGGATGATTTACTTTATGTGTGTGAGGTGTATGTGTGAGGCGCTGCCACAATTTTAACCCATTCAAATTGAGCGTGTGGGGTCATAATTGGGGCTGAAGTTATTGTTTCTGAAAGGGTGCACGCCAGGATGTCTGAGAAATGTCCCAAGTTATGAGACCACAGCAATCTTCACTTTGTGATCTTAGAATCATTTCTGAACCAATGTCATTAGCATTAGGGAGCTCCGTCGTACAGGACCAATTGCCAAAGAATTTCCATGAGTAGTTGGATAATAGCCGGTGTCTGTGTGATAAGGTGTAGGATGCCTACACCCCCAGTGTAATTATTAAACATTGAAGGGTGCAATAGTGGAGCTCAGAATCACTAAACTAAAATGTAATTTTTTTTGTTTGATCTCCTGTAGAGGCACAAAGAGCAATGACTTTCTTGGACCACAGGCTCCGAGAAACCTATCTTGACACTACTTCTGTCATGAAACAAATTGTTAGTCAGACGACACCTGGACTGCTGCATCCAGTCTTCTTACTTTCACATGGCAGGTGATAAAATGACCTTGGAGAAAGGTTCAGAGGAGAGCTATGAGGTTCATTACTTGCTTAGAGATTCTCAGCTGCTCAGGCAGTTTTAGTTAATAAGCTGTTTTTTATTTATTTTAGAGCAGCTCAGACTTAGAAGTGAGTTGATCAAGGCCCATAAAGCATTAAGGTCCAGCTCACCACACCCACCATGGAAGAAACTCCCCCGAATGGTGTGATCTGCATTCTGTGGGGGAGGATGTGAGATAGAGTCTGGCTCACCGCTCCTGGATGCAGATTGGATGTGGCCAGAGGGGTGGCCTTTTAAACAGCCTCCCTAGGTTCTCTGGTGATTTGTCCCAGTTGTTTTGTTACATTTTAGGTTCTCTAGTCCTCATCCCTCACACCCATCATCTCCCAACCCCTAATAGCACCCATGCTAAAGTAATTCCAACCCATGCTAACCTAACTTCCATCCTTGGACTTATATTCTGCGTGTCAGCTCACCCAGTATCTACCATGGGCAGACCACAGGAGCCATGATGAGGTTAAAGTAAATAAAGGGCTAAATATCTATTACAGCCTTCACTGCATTAAAAAAACTCCCATTCATGAAAACCCATTCAAAACTTCTAAATCTTCTTAAGTGCTTAATTGCTTATGAAAAACAAACTTCTATCCATAACACCATATCAAAGGCAGTTAGTCCTCTAATAACCTATTTGAGCTATTAATCAAACTGTGAATTAAGGGCATCCACTGAGATAGTTATAGTTTTTGGAAAGCAGCCAAGCACTCATAATGACAGAATGATAGCCCTTGCGGAAATGTCAATAAACAGCTGTTGTGGCTGTTAGAACAGTTTTTTTCAACTCTCACTGATACAGGCAGCCTGTTTTATTTTAATTTTTAAAAGGATAGAGGTTTAAATAGCTTCACAGATCTTCATGGTGCAGAGGGATTTGGGTGTCTTGGTGCATGAATCACAAAAGGCTAATATGTAGGCGCAGTGAGTGATTAGGAAGACAATTGCAATTTTGGTGTTTATTGCAAGGGGAATGGAAGATAAAAGTAGGGAAGTTTTACTGCAGCTGTACAGGGCATTGCTGAGACCACATCTGGAATGCTCTGTACTGTTTGGTCTCCTTATTTGAAAAAATATATAATTGTGTTGGAGCCAGTACAGAGAAAGTTCACTCGACTCATTCTCGGGGTGAGGAGGTTGTCTTACAAAGAAAGGTTGAGCAGGTTTGGCCCACACAAGAATGAGAGGTGACCTTATTGAAACATATAAGATCCTGAGAGGACTTGATAGGGTAGATACCGGAAGGATGTTCCCATTTTGTGGGAGAGACTAGAACCAGAGGACACAGTTTAAGAATAAGGTCTACTTTTTAAGACAGAGATGAGGAGACCTTTTTTTCTCTCAAAAGGTCATTAGTCTGTGGAATTCTCTTCCCCAGAAAGCTGTGGAGGCTGAGTCACTGAATTTATTCAAGGCAGAGTGGGGCTTATTTTTGATAAACAAGGGATTCAAGGGTTATGGGGGCAGACAGCCAAATGGAGCTGAGGCCACAACCAGATTATCCATGATCTTATTGAATGGCAGAGCAGGCTTAAATGGCTGAGTGGCCTACTCCTGCTCCTGTGCTCCTACATCATGACAGTTCTACAGACTTTGGATGTAATTTTATGGCCCTGTCGTGGTGGGGGGTGGGGCTGTAAAATGCAGCAAGCTACTCAAAAGTCTATTGATTTTGGCAGGACCATAAAAATCCACCCCTTATTTGTCCTTCAGGAAATTACAAGGCTGTAGAAGTGGGTATAGATGCTGGGGGTGTGTGCAGGAAGTATCTAATCATGAAGCTTCAGGGAAAGATTTTACGGAGCAGCTGGTCCACACAGATTACAGGCTCCTCCTGCCCAGAGCCCCATACACTGCTCCCATGTCACCCTACAGACACCTTCAGATGATGCCACTACCTTTATGAAACATAACATGAAACTCCATTCATATGTATCTGCTACGTCATCACCAGCTGCAGGTCTGTGCTCGCTGCCCTGACAACTGCAATGAGGCTTTTATTTTACGTTAATCCTCCATCCTTCCCCCACTCTTTGCCATTTCACTGTAAGTGAGAGGCTGCAGTTCACAAGGTGCTCACAACTCCTCCCAGGAGCCCATGCTTGGCATCAGCGCTACAGTCAAATGCATGGGTCAACCAGAGCTCTCGTTGAGCAGGTCACTGGGGTCCTCGAACAACAATAAACTGTTTACTAGCATCTCACTGAAGAGTGGATCAGTTGACAATCCCTGCTCCTACATCGATACTCATTTCCAGCACCTTATCGCTAGCCTTCCATCCTCATATAAGTTGCTCACACTATAGTCATGAGTACTAATATTGTGGAGTTTGATCATTGACCTGTGCAAGTGCTCTATTCTTTGCTGAATATATTGTTGATGCATTGATATGCTTGCTATGCAAACTCAATCCCTGGTATCCATATTGTCCAAATTGGCATTATTTATCAATCTTCCCTGGAGGAACCATAGGGCAACTGGCCAGAAAAATGGAAGAACGCTACAGCTTGGATAGTTTGACGAACTGAGATGTTGTGTCTTTTTGGGACAGTGCAGATGGAGTTTTACTCTATATCTATCCCATCCTAATTTTCAAACTGGAAGTGCTTGATTCCAACAATTGGTGCAAAAATTGGGAAATATAGCTGAACAATGACCTCTTTGAAGAGCGCAGACTTTAAATATCTTTGGCACCTGATCCAGCAAACAACAAATCAAAAGCAAGGTCACTTCAATGGTTAGGGTTGAGCAACAGTTGGCCGAAATGGAGAAGCTGGACTATGGAAAAACAAAGCAGCTGCTAACTTTCTATAAAACAACAAGTGTATCATTGCACATGCCAGATTGTCCAGCAATCACACCAAAAGCAACACTTCCACATCCTTTTGAGAAAGATTCAGTACTAAACAGAAGCACCAAATGTTTTCCAGTTTAGCTGGAATTTTGAATCAATTATGTTATGATAATATTTTCTTTGGTAAAAAATGTTTTGCAAAGCCTTTGGCAGTTCTGTAGAATATCAATGGTCCCTGATTCTAGATCGTCAGAGACCAGATGTACGACCCAAGATGTATGTCGGAACCCCATGGTAGTCTGGACACACTGACCTCTGTGGGAATTGCCCAAGAAGTTTGAACTTCCGATGAGCAATTCCGCTACTCTCCAGGACTCACTGTGAAAGTCTCCAACTCTGAGCTAGAGTTGGAGACTTGGGACAGTTCCAATTTATTTACCTGGATAGTTACCCAGGAAATGTCAGAAAAATCATAGGCTAACCCCTGGGTAACTACACACCTGACACCCCTGACTATCCCCAATCACCTGACCCACCTGACTACCTCCCGACTCATCCTGACTAGACCCCAACAAAAGCAGAAAATGCTGGAAAAGCTCAGCTGGTCGAACAGCATCTGTGGAGAGAGAAACAGAGTTAACATTTCGAGTCCATATGGCCCTTCTTCAGAGCTAAAGAGAGGTAGAAATATAATGAAATTTATACTGTTTAAGGGGGGTGGAGCAGGTGAAGTTGGATAGAAGGTCAGCGATAGGTGGAGACAAAGGAGACATTGACAAAGATGTCATGAGCAAAAGGACAAAGGGGTGTTAGTGGTCATGGTAAGGGTGAAAGGAGGTGCTGATAGTGGCATTAAGGTAAGAAAGCAGAATGTGTGAATAGTAGAACAAGGATAAACACTCTGTGAAAGAACAACATGGAACAAATAACAGGTGGCCCTTTTGAGAATGGGGTGGGGGTGGGGGTGGTGATGAGGAAAAGGGATTGAAAATTGGATAAAAGGGGGGATAATAAAAGGGGATAAAACAATGAATAAATGAATAAAAATAAGTCATCCGACACCTTAACAAGAAACCTTTTCCCCTCCTTTCAGGTGCTAAGCTCCAACAACCTATGATACCAACACCATCAGGACCCTCGACACCTTCCCATCGCTCTAACCCATCCCATCTTCTAATCCCAGCTCTGGCTGTATATTCACCATACCCCCTGACCTTTCCCTCTCTGATGCTGAATGCTCAGTACTCAGCAAAGGTCTCAGTTTCAAACCCCTATGGCCTCATCTCAATGAATTCCGGGCTTGGCACGATGCTGAACTCTTCTTCCACCGTCTTCGTCTCCGTGCTCACTTCTTTGGACAGGGGACCTCCCCCCGTTCAACAGATCCTTTCACCCACCTCCAATATTCTCCCTCCACCTGGACCCCTCTCTCTGGCCTCTTACCTGCCCTTGATCTTTTCATTGAGAATTGTTGGCGTGACATCGGCCGTCTTAATTTCTCTGCTCCTCTCACCCACTCTAACCTGTCTCCGTCTGAACTCGCCGCATTCTGTTCTCTTAGGTCCAAATCTGAATTTGTCATCAAACCTGCTGACAAGGGTGGTGCTGTTGTTATCTGGCATACTGACCGCTACCTTGCAGAGGCAATTTCCACCCCTCTATCACCTTTGCATAGTCCATCTCTGACACTTCCCTTCCCTCTCTTGACCTCTCTGTCTCCATTTCTGGTGATAGACTGTCCACCAATATTCACTACAAGCCCACTGCCTCCCACAGCTACCTCAACTACAGCTCCTCACACCCCGCTTCCTGTAAGGACTCCATCCATTCTCTCAGTTCCTTCGCCTCCGTCGCATCTGTTCTGATGATGCTGCTTTCCAAAATGGCGCTTCTGACATGTCTTCCTTATTCCTTAACCGAGGTTTCCCACCCACTGTGGTTGACAGGGCCCTCAACCATGTCCGACCCATCTCCCGCGCATCCGCCCTCACACCTTCCTCTCCCTCCCAGAACCATGATAGTGTCCCCCTTGTCCTCACCCCTTGTCACACCACCAGCCTCCGCATTCAAAGGATCATCCTCCGCCATTTCCGCCAACTCCAGCATGATGCCACCACCAAACACAGCTTTCCTTCACCCCCTGTCAGCATTCCGTAGGGACCATTCCCTCTTGGACACCCTGGTCCACTCCTCCATCACCCCAACACCCCATCCCCTTTCCATGGCACCTTCCCATGCAACTGCAGAAGGTGTAACACCTGCCCCTTTGCCTCCTTTACCTCCCTTTACCTCCTCCCTCCTCATTGTGCAAGGCCCCAAACTCTCCTTTAAGGTGAGCCTCCTTCAATTTAGTCTACTGCATTCGCTGCTCCCAATGCGGTCTCCTCTACATTGGACAGACCAAACGCAGACTGGGTGACCGCTTTGCGAAACACCTTCGGTCTGTCCGCAAGCATGACCCAGACCTCCCTGTTGCTTGCCATTTCAACACACCACCCTGCTCTCATACCCACATGTCCGTCTTGACCTGCTGCAATGTTCCAGTGAAGCTCAATGCAAACTGGAGGAACCGCACCTCATCTTCCGCCTAGGCACTTTACAGCCTTCCAGACTGAATATTGAGTTCAACAGCATCAGATCATGAACTTTCTCCTCTATCCTCACCTCTTTTTTAATCCCTTTTTTCAAAATTCATTTTTATTTTTATCCACTTATTTTTACTTTTTAAAAATTTATTTATTTTTATTTTTATTAATTTATTCATTATATTATCCCCTTTTTATCCTCCCTTTTATCCCATTTTCTATTCTTTTTATCCCCCAACCACCATCCCCTCCCCGACCCCAGCCCAAAAGGACCATCTGTTATTTGTTCCATGCTGTTCTTTCACAGAGTACTTACCCTTGTCCTGCTATTCACACATTCTCCTTTCTTACCTTTAATCCACTATCAGCAGCTTCTTCAGCCCTTACCATTACCATTAACACCCTTTTGTCCATGACATCTTTGTCAATCTCTCCTTTGCCCCCACCTATCACTGGCCTTCTATCCAACCTCACCTGCTTCACCCCTCCACCCTTAAACAGTATAAATTTCATCACATTTCTACCTCTCTTATGTTCTGAAGAAGAGTCATATGGACTTGAAACGTTAACTCTGTTTCTTCCTCCACGGAGGCTGCCAGGCCTGCTGAGTCTTTCCATCATTTTATGTTTTTGTTACAGATTTCCAACATCTGCAGTATTTTGCTTTTATCTGACTAATCCCCATCCTGACTGCCCCTCCCCATCCAATTCACTACCCCCAATCCACCAGCCACCTCATTCACCTGGCCCCTCATTCACCTGCTCCTCCACTCATCTGCTCTCCTACCCATCTGCTACCTTAACCGCCTGCCACCTCACCCACCTGCCATCTAGAATCATAGAAAAATTACAATGCAGAAAGAGGCCATTTGGCCCATCATACCTGTGCTGGCCAAAAAGAGAATAAAGAAGCTAGCCACTCATTTTAATCCCACTTTCTAGCACCTGGTCCGTAGCCTTGCAGGTTACAGCGTTTCAGATCCAGATCCAGGTACCTTTTAAATAAGTTGAGTGTTTCAGCCTCAACCACCAACTTAGTCAGTGAATCCCAGATGCCCACCACCCTCTGGGTGAAAAAGCTTTTCTTCACGTCCTCTCTAATCCTTCTACCAATCACCTTAAATCTATGCCCCCTGGTAATTGACCCCTCAGCGAGAGGAAATATATACAACAAACAGCCTGGACCCAACACTGAGCCCTGTGGAACACCACTGGAAACCGTTTTCCATTCATGAAAACATCTATCAACCATTACTCTTTGTTTCCTGTCACTGAGCCAGTTTTGGATCCAACTTGCCACCTTCCCCTGCATTCCTGAATCTCACTTTCCTGACCAGTCTGCCACGTGGGATCTTGCTGGTCCTCTTCTTGCACTCTCCTCTATGTACTGCTGACTGCCTATCCCAGGCCCCTCCTCTCATACTCTCCTCTAGATGCTGCTGACTGCTGTCCCAGGGTGCTCCTCTTGCACTATCCTCTAGGTGCTGCTGACTGCCTGTTCCTGGGTCTCCCTCTCACCCAGCTACCATCCTACCCACTTGTCACCTCACTCATCTGCCACCCTACCAACCTGCCACAGTAACCAACTGCTACCTCACTCACTTCCCATTTCACCCACGTGCCACCCTACCTACCTGATGGGCGGAATTTTCCCAGATTTGCATTAAGTGCGGTAGCGGGTGAGTAAAATGGAGTCCTACCCGTCGATGAAACTGATGGGTTTTCATGTCGTATCACCCCGAGCTGGCCTCATTATTTATTCACTCCTGCAAAACAAGCCGTTTCTATGGTGAGCAGGCTCTCATTTGCCCTCTGGCCATCACTGCACTGCTGCATCACACATGCCGCCATCTATAAAAAGCAGCCGCCAGCACACTGCTCTTCGCCACTAGCTCACCATCACTGCCTGGAAGACGTGGCCAGCAAAGGAAAAATGACTGCAGCCCCCCCACTTGAACAACGGGTCCTTTGAGCAACTGCTGGATGCTATGGAGACTTGCCAGGTTGTGCTCTACCCCCGCTCTGGCCGCAGGATGGGCAACAAAGTCACCAACCCAACTTGGGAGGCGGTGGCAGCGGTGGTCAGTGCAAATGCCCTGCAGAGGAGGACAGCCACCCTGTGCCACAAAAGGATGAATGATCTTCTTCATTCCACCAGGGTAAGTCACTCTTTTCATTACTCAAAAAACACACTCACAAACCCAGCACACCCTCACTCACTGCCAGTACAAGTGACATCACCATTCACTCTCTCACACACACCGTCATTGTCCTCATCACATCCATGGGACCACTCACCGCCTACACAGGCCAGGCATACTTATCATCTGGCCCGGCAGGCGTCCCGATACACTTTCTCTAACTCTATCCATGCAGGACAAACTGGCTCACAACAGGAGGGAAAGGTTGCAGACAGATGGAGGGATGCTGGAGATCAAATTTCTGACAGAATTCGAAAACAGAGCCATCCAGCTGGCCAGCGATGACCAGGACTGGTCCTGTGCTGATGGTGAGGTTGCGCTGCTCTATCAAGTGAGGATCCAACAGTGCAACATCCATCAGACAACCATGCCGTGAGTGATGTGGCGTCTTTCACAGGCCACTGCCATGTACTAATTACCTCCTTTTGCTTTCACAGGTATATTTGGGAAACAGCCGACAGAGTCCATGATCTAGGGCCTCCAATCAAGCACCGAGGAAACCTCTGGAGAGGAATCTGAAGGTACCTTCCCTGAAGTCCCATCACAGCACTCATCCACATCCTCCACCAACACAGAGACACACACCTTGGTGGGACCTAGCTTTAGAGTAGCATTAGGATCACAATCTGGTGAGCACATTGCACTTTCTGATCCACAGCAGGTGGTGACAGGGACTTCCCAGGTCCTCAGCACTCAGAGGGCTGCTGGAGGCCAGAACACTGCTGAGTCCAAGTCAGATGATGAGCCTCTGGACTTGATCATGTCACAGTTGCTGAAGCTGCAAAGGCAAGCTCAGGAACATCAGGAAGGGATGTGCGCTGCACTCCTCAGATTGCAAGGCACGATGGAGGAGTCCGTCCATCTTCAGTCTGAGGTGGTAGCCCAGGAATTGCAGTGCACTGAGGTCAACACTGGTAGGATGGCGGCTGCCATGGAGACCTTGGTCCAGCACGTCACTCCCGCACAGCTGCGCGGGCTGAACTTCATCATTGATGCCATAGTTGGCCTCCAACAGTGTATACGCGAGAGATTGAGTGAACTCAATCTCACTCAAGCTATTGCTTCTGTTCATGGAGTCAGCCAGGGGCCCTCAGGCACCTATAGGGAGGAGGATCAGCAGGCGCACACCCCGGAGCCATCCACCCAGGTGACTTTGGGAATAACCGGCCCATCCAACTCCCCTCATCCTGTGACCTCTGCAGCTCCAGCTCCACAGGCCAAGGAGTTGCAGAGCCTGGCCACAGGTGTTGATCACGTGTACATACTGCTCATTATTGTCAATAATCTCCTAAGAATGTCTCCCTGCCTGTGGCTCCTTGTTCTGATGAGCAGTGTTCTTGTCACTCAGATGTGAAACTTTTCTGCACAAGATAAAGGCAGGTGTCTCAGTCCAGGGCCTCTTCCCTGTGCTCTGTGCAGCCTTCAGACCACAGTGATAGTCCAGCCTCACACTCCCTGGAAACATTACTGATGCCTGCACCTTGGCACTGCTGGTCATTGCCAGAATGTAGTGGGCAGGTGCCACAGAGTTCTCTCATTCTCTGTGTGCTCTCAGCACTTTAAGGTGGGGCTGGCCCCCATCACACCAGCATCTGTGACCAGTGATGCTATGCACCAGCTCCTGAAGGCCTGAGGTGCTGAAGGCGGACACAGCATCAGATGTATCTAAAGTTTCATGGCTGCGTCTTCTGAGATGGCCCTGATCATGGAGCGCAAGCAAGCTGCTCTCGGCCAGACAGGAGTCAGACATTCTCAGAGGCTATGTGAAGATCTTTGGAGAGTCCTCACTGCATGTTGTCATCATCCTCCTGGAATCAAGGGACTATTAGGGTTTCCACTACATCTCCATGACATGAGCATTCTCACAGAGGTATTGGCGCTGAGATAAGCCAGACTGGAGTCAAACTGTGATGTGAGGATCTACGGGGACACATCACTGCATCTCATCATCATCCTCCACAAATCTGGCAACTATGAGTGTCTCCCGAGTACACCTGCCTCACCTGGCCAGTGCGAGGGCCTCATCCCCATCGTCGTCACCACCGAGGACCTCCTCACCCTCATCCCCGTCAGCGTCCTCCTCATCAGCGGAGACTTCCAGCTCCTCAGCCAGCTCCTCTCCCCATTGCAGTGCCAGGTTGTAAAGGGCGCAGCAGGTGATATGATGTGTGACACCCTCTGTGGACTGTATTGCAGGCTCCACCAGACCGGTCCAGGCACTGGAACCGCATCTTCAGCATCCCGATGGTTTGCTGCACCAAGCTGTGAGTTGCAGCATGAGCCTGGTTATACCTTCACTCTGCTGCAGTCTGAGGCCACCACACGGGCATCATCAGCCACATCCTCTGTGGGTAGCCCTTGTCCCCGAGGAGCCATCCCTGCAGCCTCTGTGGACCCTGGTAGACTGCAGGGACCTGCGAGCGACTCAGGATCTGGGAGTCGTGCACAGACCTGCAAGATGTATTTCTGGTGGTCGTATACCAGCTGCACGTTCAGTGAGTGGAAGCCCTTGCAGTTGATGAAGTCCACCGAGTGTAGCGATGGAAACCTGAGCACCACATGAGTGCAGTCAATCACACCCTGTACCTGTGGGAATCCCAAGATCAGGGTGAATCCAATGGCCCTTGCATCCTGGCTGTCCCGGTCCCGTGCAAAAGGCACAAAGTTGTGGGCCTTGGAGAAGATGGCATCCGTGACCTCATGGATGCATTTGTAGGTGGCAGATTGTGAGATTCCATAGAGGTCACCTGTGGAGCCCTGAAAGGAGCCACTGGCATAGAAATTGAGCGCCATGGTCACTTTCACAGCCACTGGCAGTGGATGCCCTCCATGTCCCCTTGGCAGATGTGAGCCACCAGGTCCCTAGACATGTGCAGTTACTGGTGACATTGGTTCTCAATCACCTGCAGGAATAATAGTTACTATTGAATCTGCTTCCAACATCCTTTCAGGCAAAGCCTTCCAGAATACTGAATTCTAGAAATAACCCCCTTTCTTCAGTACTATGGCCAATTTTCTTAATTTGTGTCCTGTGGCCACTGATCCTTGTGGCAATCTCTCCTTACTTATTCCATTAAAACACTTTCTAATTGTATAAAATCACTATTAAACTTCCCCTTACCTTCTCTGCTCTGAGGAGAACAATTGCATTCTTTCCACCATTTTGGTGACTCTCCCCTGCCTTTCTATAATCTGATACCATAACTGCAGCTGAGGCCTAACCAGTGACATATAAATATTTAACAGAACCAATGTGCATTTGTACTTTTTGTCTTTGCTTATTAAGCCAAGGAGCCTACATGTTTTATTTTAGCGCCATCATCAATGTGCTAAGTGTAGTATTAGGGTGTTCACGGCTAGAAGAGTTAGTGCGTGGGAATGGAGAAACAGTCCCACCCACATGATGATGTAAGAGAAAGTCACATAAAGTGAGAGTGACTGCCCTTGACATCAAGGCCAGATTTGACCGAGTGTGGCATCAAGAAGCTCTAGCAAAACTAGAGTCAGTGGGAAGCAGGGGGAAAACTCCCCAATGGTTAGTCATACCTAGCAGAAAGGAAGATGGTTCTGATTGTTGGAGGTCAATCATCTTGGTTCCAGGACATTATTGCAGGAGTTCCTCAGGATAGCGTCCTCAGCCCAACCATCTTCAGCTGCTTCATCAATTACCTCCCTTCCACCATAAGGTCAGGAGTGGAGACGTTCACTGATGATTGCACAATGTTCAGCACCATTCACAACTCCTCAGATACTGAAGCAGTCCATGTCCAAATGCATAAAGACCTGGACAATATCCAGGCTTGGGCTGACAACTGGCAAGTAACATTCATGTCACACAAGTGCCAGGCAATGACCATCTCCAACAAAAGAGAATCTAACCATTGCCTTTGATGTTCAATGGTATTACCATTACTGAATCCTCTGCTATCAATATCCTGTTACCATTGACCAGAAACTGAACTGGACTAGTCTCATAAACACTGTGCATCTGTAAATAGTTATGTTCTTACAATAAACCATGTTTGTTCAGACATATCTCTGTCTCTGCAGTCTTCCTTAGCCAGTTACAACCAACATATAACGTGGTGGCAGCAGTGAAGGGCCCGAAATCTCTGAAAAATGACTAAAAAACAGTTAGCAAATCTGACTGCAAAACAGCTCCAAATTTGAAGACTTCGGTAAGGCAGTTGAAAAATCAACAAAGGAACTCCCTAGAAGATGTTGAGGCTGAGAGTCAGAGAAGAAATTAATTGTTCAGTTTACTAAGGGCTATACCATTGAACGTGGTGCTCTGTGAAAAATCCCACTCCAGCAACAGAGTGAAAGAACATGCCAACGATCAAGGCAGGTTGAGCAAACCTTAAAAAAGGCTTAAAAGCTTCAAATTAATGGTGCAGTAAGCAGACAGCACTGGGAGAAATTCCATTTTAATAAATGTGGGTCAATAGACCCTGCAGCCCGGGTCTGACATCGGTGCCATTACACAAGGCGACTGTGTGGTAACAATTGAAAAAAAAAATCAGTTGCTCAAAATTATTCCCAAAGGAAGGAAAGCAGTGAACTGGCCTCAATAATTACTTCCAGCGATTAATTTAAGAATTTGGCAAAGTTAGGAATGACGACAAAAAATGGGCTCAGGACCCATAGTGGGTATCAGTGGAAGCCTGATCAGCGCAGGAAAACTCCATTTACTGCAACAAGAGTTTAACAAATCCAGGTAAACCTTCTAAGAGCTTTGAACAGCGATGGATTCCAAATTCACCTTGCCAGGCCAATTTGGGCAGATGGAAGGGCCCGGCCAGATACAGAATTGGGCATTATGGAGGAAGAGATTTTAAGATTCAGAGTTGATCCAGATTCAGCAATGAATCAGAGGCTGAGCAAGTCTGTACATTATTGTCACAATTGCTGATGATGTGATAACAAGTCAAGGCATCAATAAAACTTCAGACAAATTTGAAGAGTTCTAATAATCTCTTGATAATTAGTTTAATTCACAAAGGAACAAAATATTAGAAAGAGCCAAGTTTAACAATAAGGGTCCAGAAACCAGGTGAACCTTTATCAGTAAGAGATAAAAACAAAAAACTGCGGATGCTGGAAATCCAAAACAAAAACAGAATTACCTGGTAAAACTCAGCAGGTCTGGCAGCATCGACAGAGAAGAAAAGAGTTGATGTTTCGAGTCCTCATGACCCTTTGACAGAACTAGGTGAATCCAAGGAAGGGGTGAAATATAAGCTGGTTTAAGGTGTGGGGGGGGTGGGTGGGTTGGGTGGGGGGAGAGAAGTGGAGGGGGGTGGTGTGGTTGTAGGGACAAACAAGCAGTGATAGAACGATTTCCGCCAACTCCAGCATGATGCCACTACCAAACACATCTTCCCTTCACCCCCACTGTCCGCATTCCGTAGGGATCGTTCCCTCTGGGACACCCTGGTCCACTCCTCCATCACCCCCTATTCCTCAACCCCCACCTATGGCACCACCCCATGCCCACGCAAAAGATGTAACACCTGCCCCTTCACTTCCTCTCTCCTCACCGTCCAAGGGCCCAAACACTCCTTTCAAGTGAAGCAACATTTCACTTGCATTTCCCCCAACTTAGTCTACTGCACTCGTTGCTCCCAATGCGGTCTCCTCTACATTGGAGAGACCAAACATAAACTGGGTGACTGCTTTGCAGAATACCTGCGGTCTGTCCGCAAGAATGACCCAAACCTCCCTGTCGCTTGCCATTTCAACACTCCACCCTGCTCTCTTGCCCACATGTCTGTCCTTGGTTTGCTGCAGTGTTCCAGTGAAGCCCAACGCAAACTGGAGGAACAACACCTCATCTTCCGACTAGGCACTTTACAGCCTTCCGGACTGAATATTGAATTCAACAACTTTAGGTCTTGACCTCCCCCTTCCATCCCCACCCCCTTTCTGTTTCCCCCTTCCTTTTGTTTTTTTTCAATAAGTTATATAGATTTTTCTTTTTCCCACCTATTTCCATTATTTTTAAATATTTTTAAATCTTTTATGCTCCCCCCACCCCCACTAGAGCTGTACCTTGAGTGCCCTACCATCCATTCTTAATTAGCACATTCATTTAGATTATATCACCAACTTTAACACCTATGTGTTCTTTTGTTCTGTTGTCTATGACATCTTTTGATGATCTGCTTCTATCACTGCTTGTTTGTCCCTACAACCACACCACCCCCCTCCACTTCTCTCCCCCCAGCCAACCCACCCACCCCCACACCTTAAACCAGCTTATATTTCACCCCTTCCTTGGATTCACCTAGTTCTGTTGAAAGGTCATGAGGACTCGAAATGTCAACTCTTTTCTTCTCCGCCGATGCTGCCAGACCTGCTGAGATTTTCCAGGTAATTCTGTTTTTGTTTTGAACCTTTATCAATGACTTGCATCGGCTGGCTGAAGGTTGTGAATATGGTAATCTTAAATCTAAGCTGGTACAGGACCGTTCATAGTTGGAGTAACCGATGACATCCTTTCTGACCTACCGCAATCTAAAGAAGAGCTAACTTGCAGAAGGCAACTTGAGGTCCATCAAAAATGGAGCCATACTTAGAGGGGAAGACAAACCACGGTTCAGAAAACCACCAGTGATGGTACAACCTATTAAACAAAAGAATGCCAAAGACACTACGAGGCTAAAAAGATCTTATGGAACAAAAGCTCAAGATGCGAGTAAACCATGCCAGTGTTGTGGTGCCAAAAAGTCTCACAGGCATGAACACTGTCCTGCAAACAATGCAGAATGCTTTCATTGTAAAAGTGTTAGGCACTTTGGAAGGATTTGCTGAGCTGAAACTACTAGATACACAGAGGATCACGAGAGAATCTTCGCACACAAGGCCATTCATGAAATAGAGGAGCCTCACCAAAAAGAGCAACAACAATGTTTCCTCGGCAAGATCAAAGATCCACGATATTTCTGGAATGCAGACATTTGTGTCAATGAACACATTACTAACTTCAAATTGGATGCAGGAGCAAATGTCACAGTCCTGTCCGATAGAAAACCCTGGCTAGTAAAACAATGCCTGAAGCCATCAACAACCCAGTTATACGGCCCAGGAGGAATCAAGCTCCAGGTCAAAGATACATTAAAAGTAACATCCGACATAAGAAAAAAATGATCTGAAAAACATATGTGTTTCACAACCCAACCAAGAATTCTCTTTTCTGAGTTGAAAAGCCTGTGTCGACCTCAACATCATCCAAAAGATCAAGGAGGTCAACCAGCAAGGATCTGGGTCTAGCTTCAAAAAGGATTTTCCAAAGCTATTTACTGGGCTGGGGCAACTGAAGACTGAATACAGCATAACGCTGAGAAAAGATGCCAAACCTGCGTGTCTTTTCACACTGAGGAAGATACCACATCCACTCTTGAAACAGGTCCAACAGCAACTTCATGAAATGACCAAGATAGGAGTCATCTCTCCTGTCACTCAGCCAACAGAATGGTGCTCTGGAATCATAGAGTCATAAAGGCTTACAGCACAGTAAAAGGCCCTTCGGCCCATCAAGCCTGCACCGGTCAAACAAGTACCTAACTATTCTAACCCCGTTTTTCAGCACATGGCATCACCAAGTGCACATCCAAATACTTCTTAAATGTTATGAGGGTTTCTGCCTCTACCACCCTTTCAGGCAGTGAGTTCCAGATTCCCACCACCCTCTGGGTGAAAAAATTCTTCCTCACATCCCCTCTAAATCTCCTGTCCCTTACCTTAAATCTATGCCCCCCTGGTTATTGATCCCTCCACCAAGGGGCAAAGTTCCTTCCTGTCTAAATATCTATGCCCCTCATCATTTTATACACCTCAATCATGTACCCCCTCAATCTCATCTGTTCCAAGGCAAATAACCCCAGTCTATCCAAACTCTCCTCATAACTAAAACTCTCAGTCCAGGCAACATCCTGGTAAATCTCCTCTGCGCCCTCTCTCGTGCAATCACATCCTTCCTATAATGCTGATTCCAGAATTGCACGCAACACTCGAGCTGTGGCCTATATAGTTCTGGCATAACCTCCCTGTTTTTATAATCTATGCCTTGGCTAATAAGGGCAAGTATCCTATATGCCTTCTTAACCACCTTATTTACCTGTCCCACAATCTTAAGGGACCGGTGGACATGCACGCCAAGTCCCTCTGATCCTCGGTTCTTCCCTGGGTCCTACCTTTCATCGTGTATTCCCGTGCCTTGTTTGTCCTGCCCAAGTGCATCATCTCACACTTATCCGAATTAAATTCCATTTGCCACTGATCAGCCCATCTGACCAGCCCGTCCATATCCTCCTATAATCTAAGGCTACCCTCCTCACTATTTACCACCCCACCAATTATTGTGTCATCCACAAACTTACTGATCAACCCTCTTACATTCAAGTCTGAATCATTTCTATATACCACAAACAGCAAGGGACCCAACATCGATCCCTGTGGAACCCCACTGGACACACGCATCCAGTCACAAAAACACTCCCCGATTATCACCCTCTCCTTCCTGCCACTCAGCCAATTCTGGATCCAATTTGCCAAATTGCCTTGGATCCCATGGGCTCTTACCTTCGTTATCAGTCTCCCATGCAGGAACTTGTCAAAAGCCTAGCTGAAGTCCAAGTAGACTACATCAAATGCACTGTCCTCATCTACACACCTGGTCACCTCTTCGAAGAATTCAATCAAATTGGTTAGACATGACCTCCCCTTAACAAAACCATGCTGACTGTCCTTAATTAATCCCTGCCTCTGCAAGTGTAGATTAATTCTGTTCATCAGAATTGCTTCCAATAGTTTCCCCACCATTGAGGTTAGATTGACAGGTCTGTAGTTCCCTGGTTTATCCCTTCCTCCCTTCTTGAATAACACTACCACATTGGCTGTCCTTCAGTCCTCTGGCACCTCTCCTGTGGCCAGAGAGGTATTGAAAATGATTGCCAGCACCCTGCTAGCTCCTCCTTTGCCTCACTCAACAGCCTGGGATACATTTCATCTGGGCCTGGAGATTTATCTACTTTTAAGCCTGCCAGACCATTTAGAGCCTCCTCCCTTTCTAAGCTAATTTATTGAATTATATCACAGTCCTACTGCCTGATTTCCATACCCAGGTCGTCCCTCTCATTTGTGAACACTGACACAGAGTATTCATTTAGAGCCCTACCTATGTCTTCGGGCTCCACACACAAATTACCACTATGGTCCTTAATGGGCTCTACTCTTTCCCTAGTTATCCTCTTACTCTTAATGTACTTGTAAAATAACATTGGATTTTCCTTTATTTTGCCTGTCAATGGTTTTTATGCCCACTTTTTGCTCTCTTAATTTCCTTTTTAAGTTGCCCCCTACACATTCTATACTCCTCCAGGGCTTCCGCTGTTTTAAGCCCTCGGTATCTGCCATAAGCCTCCCTTTTTCTCTTTATCCAATTCTGTGTATCCCTCGACATCCAGGGTTCCCTGGATTTGTTGGTCCCATCCTTTGTCTTAACTGGGATATGTTGGCCCTGTACTCTCCCTATTTCCTTCTTGAATGAGTCCCACTGCTCTGACGCAGATTTACCTCAAAGTAGCTGCTCCCAGTCTACTCTGGGCAAAGCATATCTGATCTTATTAAAAACAGCCTTCCCCTAATTTAGAACTCTGATTTCTGGCCCATCCTTGTCCTTTTCCATAATAACCTTGAATCTAACTGAGTTATAATCACTATCTGCAAAATGCTCCCCCACTGATACCTCTACCATTTGCCCGGCTTCATTCATAGAATCACAGAATCACAGTGCAGAAGAGGCCCTTCAGCCCATCGAATCTGCACTGACACGTGAGAAACACCTGACCTACCTACCTAATCCCATTTACCAGTACTTGGCCCATAGCCTTGCATGTTATGATGTGCCAAGTGCTCATCCAGGTACTTTTTAAAGGATGTGAGGCAACCCGCCTCCACCACCCTCCCAGGCAGTGCATTCCAGACCATCATCACCCTCTGGGTAAAAAAGTTTTTCCTCACATCCCCCCTAAACCTCCTGCCCTTCACCTTGAACTTATGTCCCCTTGTGACTGACCCTTCAACTAAGAGGAACAGCTGTTCCCTATCCACCCTGTCCATGCCCCTCATAATCTTGTACACCTCAATCAGGTTGCCCCTCCGACTTCTCTGCTCCAACGAAAACAACCCAAGTCTATCCAACTTCTCTTCATAACTTAAATGTTTCATCCCAGGCAACATTCTGGTGAATCTCCTCTGCACCCCGTCCAGTGCAATCACATCCTTCCTATAATTTAGTGACCAGAACTGCAGACAGTACTCCAGCTGTGGCCTCACCAAGGTTCTATACAACTCCAACATGATTTCCCTACATTTGTAATCTATGCCTCGATTGATAAAGGCAAGTGTCCCATATGCTTTTTTCACTACCCCACTAACATGCCCCTCCGCCTTCAGAGATCTATGGACACACACACCAAGGTCCTTTTGTTCCTCAGAACTTCCTAGTGCCATGCCATTCATTGAATACTTCCTTGTCAAATTACTCCTTCCAAAGTATATCACCTCACACTTCTCAGACTAAAATTCCATCTGCCACTTATCTGCTCATTTGACCATCCCGTCTATATCCTCCTGTAGCCCAAGACACTCAACCTCACTGTTAAACACCCGGCCAATCTTTGTGTCATCCACAAACTTACTAATCCTATCCCCCACATGGTCATTTATGTCGTTTATATAAATGACGAATAATAAGGGACCCAGCACAGGTCCCTGTGCTACCCCACTGGACACTGGCTTCCAGTCACTAAAGCAGCCTTCTGTCGTCACCCTCTGTCTCCTACAACTAAGCCAATTTTGAATCCACCTTATCAAATTACCCTACAGCCGATGTGCATTTGACTTCTTTATAAGTCTCCCATGTGAGACCTTGTCAAAGGCTTTGCTGAAATCCATATAAACTACATCAACTGCACTACCCTCATCAACACACCTGGTCACCTCCTCAAAAAATTCAATCAAATTTGTTAGGCATGACCTCCCTCTGACAAAGCCATGCTGACTATTGCTGATCAAATCTTGCCTCTCCAAGTAGAGATAGATTCTCTCCTTCAGAATTTTCTCCAATAGTTTCCCTACCACTGACGTGAGACTCACTGGTCTGTAGTTCCCTGGCTTATCTCTACAACCCTTCTTGAATAGCGGAACCACATTAGCCGTTCTCCAGTCCTCTGGCACCTCCCCCGTGGCCAGAGAGGAATTAAAAATTTGGGTCAGAGCCCCTGCGATCTCCTCCCTTGCCTCCCTCAGCAGTCTGGGACACAAATCATCTGGACCTGGAGATTTGTCCACTTTTAAGTCTGCCAACACCTCTAATACCTTTTCACCCCCTATATCATTTTGCTTAAAAACCTCGTAGTCTTTCTCCTTGAGTTTGATACCTTCACCTTCATTCTCTTGGGTGAAGACGGATGTGAAGTATTCATTCAACATTCTACCAATGTCCTTTGGCTCCACCCATAGATTGCCCCCTTGGCCCCTTATGGGTCCTACTTTTTCCCTGGTTATCTTCTTCCCATTGATATACTTATAGAATATCTTGGGATTTTCCCACTTTTACCAGCCAGAGCTTTCTCATAACCCCTCTTTGCTCTCCAAATTGCTTCCTTAAGCTCCACCCTGCACTTTCTGTGCTCCACTAACGCCTCTGCCATTTGCTTCCCTTGTACCTGCTAAAATCCTCTCTTTTCCTTCTCATCGTAACCTAAATATCTCTGGTCATCCATGGTTCTCTTGGCTTGTTACTCCTTCCTATCACCCTAGAGGGAACATTTTGAGTCAGTACCCTCCCCATTTCCTTCTTGAACCCCCCTCCCCCCGACTGCTCCTCTGTAGATTTCCCCACAAGTAGCTGTTTCCTAAAATTAAGTCCAGGACCACCCCCTCTCTTGTAGGACCTTCTATGTACTGGCTTAAAAAGCTCTCCTGGACACGTTTTATGAATTCTATGCCTTGTAAACCTATCACACTATGACTAACCCAGTTAATGTTGGGGAAGTTGAAATCCCCCACTATTACTACCCGATTATTTTTACACTTCCCTGAAATTTGCCTACATATCTGCTCTTATATTACTCTCTGACTGTTTGGGGGCCTATAGTACACTCCCAGCAATGTGATTGCTCCTTTTTTGTTTCTCAGTCCTACCCGTATGGCTTCATTTGAGGAGCCTTCTAAAATGTCATCCCTCCTTACTGCTGTAATTGCTTCCTTGATCAATATTGTGATATCCCCTCCTCTTTTACCTCCTACACTGTCTCACCTGAAGACCCTATATCTTGGAATATTGAGCTGCCAATCCTGCCCCTCTCTCAACCATGTCTCTGTGACAGCAATGACATCATACTTCCATGTGTTAATTTGTCCCCTCAACTCAGCTGCCTTATTCGTCAGACTCCTTGCATTGAAATAAATACCATCCAACCTTGCTAAACTCCCTTGTGCCTTAACTGGCCTATAATTTCTATGCTTTCCAGATTCACTTACTCTCTCTTCTAATTTTGGCTGTGTATCTCTCCATGCTGAACCTCCTCTCAAGATCCCACCCCCTGCCAAGTTAGTTTAAACCCTCCCCAACAGCACTAGCAAACCTCCCCACAAGGATGCTGGTCCCACTCCAGTTCAGGTGCAACCTATCTGTCTTGTACAGGTCCCACTGCCCCCAGAAACTGACCCAATGTCCAAGAAATAAGCCCTCCCTCCTGCACCATCTCTCCAGCCACGCATTCATCTGGACTAACCTCCTATTCATATACTCACTAGCGCGTGGCACTGGAAGTAATCCAGAGATTACTACCTTTGAGGTCCTGTTTTTTAATCTGTTTTCTAGCTCCCTAGATTCTGCTTGCAGGACCTCACCCCTTTTTCTACCTATGTCGTTGGTACCAATATGTACCACAATCTCTGTCTGTTTCCCCTCCCACTTTAGAATGCCCTGCAGCCGTTCGGTGACATCCTTGACCCGGGCACCAGGGAAGCAGCATACCATCCTGGAGTCATGTCTATGGCCACAGAAACACCTATCTGATCCCTTTACTATCAAGTCTCCTACCATTATTGTTTTTCCCCTCTTTTTTGCTCCTCCGTTGTGCAGCTGAGCCACTAACAGCACCAGGAGCATGGCTGCATTCCCCAGAGGAACCGTCACTCTCACCGTTTACCAACACAGAAAAACGTTGTCAAGTGAGATGCACCCTGGGGATTTCCTGGCTACCTGCCTGAAACCTTTCTTCTGACTGATGGTCACCCATTCCCTCTCTGTCTGCACTTCCGTAAGCTGTGGGGTGGCCACATCTAAAAACGTGCTATCCTTGAAACTCTCAGCCTCATGGATGCACCTCAGTGCCTCCAGCTGCCGCTCAAGGTCCGAAACCCAGAGCTCAAGTAGCTGCAGCCGGTGACACTTCCGGCACATGTGGTCGGTCAGAGTGCAAGGAGTATCTAGGACTTCCCACATCTTTCAGGCGGTACATAACATGGGTCTGAGCTGCCCTGCCATGCCTCTAGTTGAAAAAAACCCCTTATAATAAGTTAAATACAGTAAAAAAAAAATGCTAAATTATTTATGTACTTTAAATAAAAACTAGAACCCTTACCTTTCCTTAGCTTAATCTATTTTAAACTGGAGAAAAAAAACTGGTGAAAAACACTGACCCACCTCAACAATCTGCTCTCACCTTTGTGCTGATGTCACTTCTTGAAACTTCCCTGCAATTGCGCTGGTTCTGATCTCTCCGCTGCTCTCTCGCGCTGTCTTGTGATGTCAGGCTTGTTACTTTCAACAAGAGCTGACTGCAGGACACTCTTCCCAGACTGCTTCGCCGTGATGCTGACTGCAGGACACTCTTCCCAGACTGCTTCACCGCGATGCTGATTGCAGGACATTCTGCTTAGACTGCTTCACAATGATGCTAACTGCTGGACACACTTCCTATGTTCCATGGTTCCGGTTCCTAAATCAAATGGGCCCCTTTGCATCTGTGTCAACCTGACTCAACTCAACAAGGCTGTGGCAATGGAAATCCGCCCAATGTCCTCGGTGGACCACAGCTTGACCAAGCTCTCTGAGTGTACAGTGTTCTCGAAACTCGATAAGTTGAGTGAATGGGCAAATGCATGGCAGATACAGTATAATGTGGATAAATGTGAGGTTATCTACTTTGGTAGCAAAAACAGGAAGGCAGATTATTCTCTGAATGGCTATAAATTGAGGGAGGGGAATATACAACAAGACCTAGGTGTCATCATACACCAGTTGCTGAAGGTAAGCATGCAGGTGCAGCAGGCGGTAAAGAAGGCAAATGGTATTTTGGCCTTCGTAGCCAGAGGATTCGAGTGCAGGAGCAGAGATGTCTTACTGCAATTATACAGGGCCTTGATGAGACCTCACCAGAAATATTGTGTGCAGTTTTGGTCTCCGTATCTGAGGAAGGATGTTCTTGTTAAAGAGGGAGTGCAGCAAAGGTTTACCAGACTGATTCCTGGGATGGCGGGACTGACATATAAAGAGAGATTGAGTCGGTTAGGATTATATTTGTTGGAGTTCAGAAGAATGAGGAGGGACCTCATAGAAACCTATCAAATTCTAACAGGACTAGACAGGGTAAATGCAGGAGGGATGATCCCGATGGTGGGGGAGTCCAGAACCAGGGGTCACAGTCTGAGGATACGGGGTAGACCATTTAGGATTGAGATGAGGAGAAATTTCTTCACCCAGAGAGTGGTGAGCCTGTGGAATTCGCTACCACAGAAAGTAGTTGAGGCCAAAACATTGCATGTTTTCAAGAAGGAGTTAGATATAGCTCTTGGGGCGAAAGGGATCAAAGGATATGGGAAGAAAGCAGGAGCAGGCTATTGAGTTGGATGATCAGCCATGATCATAATGAATGGCGGAGCAGGCTTGAAGAGCCGAATGGCCCACTCCTCCTCTAGTTTCTTTGTATAACAGCAGCTGTTGGCAGGTACTGTTGGATGAAAAATCTAAATTATTGACAACCTTTATCACCCCATTCAGCAGATTTTTCTTTAATCGTTTGCCATTTGGCATTACCTTGGCACCGGAAATGTTTCAGTGAATAATGCCTGCCTTCTTGCAAGGTGTGAAAGTTGTCATCCGAACAGTGACATCCATGTCCACGGAGCAACTGTTGAAGAACACGACATGAGACTTACAGTCATCTTGAACCATTTGCAGGAAGCAGGGCTAACGTTTGATGATAAGTGTGAATTCTCTAAAACATCCATTTGATTTTTTAAGGCCACATTGTGAGCAGCAGAAGCATAATGGGCTGACCCACAAAAACAAGGGCCAGCAGTCAATTTCCCACACCATCATCCATCCCAAATCTTCAACAATTCATGAGTATGGTAAATCAGCTGGCAAAAAATCTTGCTGAACCTAGGACAAGTCATGGAACCCCTGAAACACCTACTGAAGAAAGTCCAAGCCTGTGTTGGGATGCACACCAAGGGCAAGCATTCTGATAGATTAAAGACATGCTGGTCTCATCAGAAATCCTGACTCATCTCTAACCACCATAATCACAGCAGATGTCTCAACTATAGGACTATGGGCAGTTCTGTTCCAAGAGTGACCGGATGGGTAACACTGACCAGCCTATTACATGTCTCAGGCACTATCTGACACAGAAATGACGTATGCAGTTCTAGAGAAGCAATCTCTCACAGTCACGGAGGCTTGTGAGAAATTCTCCAACTATATCATCGGGCTAAAAGTAGTCATTGCATTAGACCACAAACCATTAGTTCCATTACTGGACAAAAAGTCACCAGAATGTCCCCGAGAATCTAGAGGTTCTGCTTGCAACTAATGCACTTCACTTACAAGATAATGTATGTCCAGGACAAGCTACAAACGGCAGAGGACACATTGTCCAGGGCAACTGTTGACCAACCCACGACATAGGATGTTAATCTGGTTGACGAGGTCGATTCCTATTCCCAGTTTGTGGTAACACAATTGCCAGCAAGCTCCAAAAAGCTACAACTGATTCTTCACGAGTAGATGCAGGATGGGGACTGCATTCACATCCTTCAATACTGTATGCAAAGTTTATCACAGCAGTGTCCTGGTGGAATGGTCATGAAAATATATTTCAAACAATGGAAACACTTCACTATAATTGATGATCTGCTGGTGCATGATGAGCAGTTGGTAATTCCTGTCTCACTTTGATCAGAGATTCTGCAACGTAACCATGACTGTCACATGGGCATCACAGAGTGCAGAACGTGAGGCCAGTCTGCAGTGTGGTGGCTGGGAACATTAAGAGCAATCGAGGAGGCAATTTCACACTGCCAGGTGTGTTTGTTGCACAAGTGAGTCCAGAGGGAGCCCCTTATTCCCATTTAGTTCCCTACCAGACCATGGGAACACCTGGGAATGGAACTGTTTAAGTACAATGTAAATTGTACATCAGTGCAAAACAAAGGGCTGAAGCACTTGTAAAAATATTCAGCCAAAAGTGCTGAGCGGATGATCCATCTCGGCCTCCTCCGGAGGTTCCCAGCATCACAGATGACAGTCTTCAGCCCATTTGATTCACTCCATGTGATACCAAGAAATGGCTGAAGACACTCGATGCTGCAAATACTATGGGCCCTGACAACATTCCGGCATTGGTACTGAAATTTGTGCTCCAGAACTTGCCATGCCACACTGCCCAGGAAAATTGCCCAGGTATGCCTTGTCCAGTAAAAGCGGGACAAATCTAACCCGGCCAGTTAGCTCCCCATCAGTCTACTCTCCATCATCTGTAAAGTGCTGGGAGGTGTCATCAACAGTGCTATCAAGCTGCACTTGCTTAGCCATAACCTGCTCACTGATGCTCAGTTTGGGTTCTGCTAGGGCCACTCAGCTCCTGATATTGGTTCAAACATGGACAAAAGAGCTGAACTCATGAGGTGAGGTGAGAGTGACTTCTCTTGACATCAAGGCAGCATTTGACTGAGTGTGGTATCAAGGAGCCCCAGCAAAACTGGAGTCAATGGGAAGCAAGGGGAAAACTCTCCCTAATGTAGTCATACCCAGCACAAAGGAAGATGATTGTTGTTGTTGGAGGACAGTCACCTCAGCTCCAGGACATCACTACAGGAGTTCCACAGGTTCCACCTAGGACCAACCATCTTCAGCTGTTTTATCAATGATCTGCCTTCCATCATAAGGTCAGAATTGGGGATATTTGCTGATGAATGCACAATGTTCAGCATTATTTATGACTCCTCAGATAATGAAGCAATCCATCTCCATGTGCAACAAGACCTGGCCAACCTCAAGGCTTGGGCTGACAAGTGGCAAGTAACATTCACGCCACACAAGTGCCAGGCAATGACCATCTCCAACAAGAGAGAATCTAACCATTGCCCCATAACATTCAATGGCATTACCATCACTGAATTCCCCACTATCAACATCCTGGCCAGAAACTGCTCTTGTCTAGCCATATAAATACTGTGGCTACAAGAGCAAGTCAGAGGCTAGGAATCCTGTGGCACATAGCTCACCTCCTGACTCCCCAAAGCCTGTCTACCATCTATTAGGCACAAGTCAGGAGTGTGATGGAATATTCTCCACTTGCCTGGATGAGTACAGCTCCCACAACATTCAAGAAGCTTGACACCAGCTACGACAAAGCAGCCTGCTTGATTGATACCCTGTCCACAAACACTCACTCCCTCCACCACCAACACACAGTAGCAGCAGTGTGTACCATCTACAAGATGCACTGCAGGAATTCACCAAGGATCCTTAGACAGCACCTTTCAAACAGATGATCGCTACCACCTAGAAGGACAAGGGCAGCAGATAGATGGGAACACCACCACCTGGAAATTCCTCTCCAAGTCACTCACCATCCTGACTTGGAAATATATCGCTGTTCCTTCACTGTTGCTGGGTCAAAATCCTGGAATTCCCTTCCTAACAGCTCTGTGGCTGTACCTACACCACATGGACTGCAGCAGCTCAAGAAGGCAACTCACCACCACCTTCTTAATGGTAATTAGGGATGGGCAATAAATGCTGGTTTAGCTAGCGACGCCCACCTCCCGTGCATGAATTTTAAAAATCCTTCTTCATCATTTTTGAGTACTTCTCCAGGTGGATCAATGTAAAAGGTTTGCACACAATGACCACAGAGTTGGTCATTAGACCATTGAAAGAATTCTTAGCAACACATGACATTCCGGACCATGTGGTATCTGACAACCACCCGCAACTCACTAATGACTCTTTCACCCATTTCACCGAGAAGTATGGATTCCAACACCTCACCATTTCCCCTAGGTATCCCAAATCCAATGGTGAAGCAGAAAGGGACATCCATAATATTAAAACCCTCTTGAAGAAGAACGAGCATTTTCCAATGGCACCTTTAACATTCAGGTCTCCTCCACTACAATATGATTGGCACTGTCAGAACTGCTGATGGGCAGGAAGCTTTGAACACAGCTTCCCATGCTGCCCAAGAAATTAATCCCTGGGCTAGCAGTCCGAGACACTCGGAAGGCTCAGGATTGAGAACAGTCCTACAGAGAACAGCAAGCTTCCACTTACTGTAGGTGGTACCATACAGAAACCTGCCCAGACTGAACAGAAGAGACACGGTATGGATCAGAGACCAAGTCAGAGAAGGCCAATGGCCTTACTTGTTACATACCCCAGAGGCCTGATAAGAAGGAACAGGAGAAATCTTATCCTTATCCCTCACAGAGAACAACCCGTTCCATATTTGGAAGTACCAGATGTTGAGGGTCAAACTGACAATGCACCAGATGCTGCAACTCATACCAAAGACCAACCAAATTAAAGCAAAGAAGACCAAAGGGAGATTACTGATCTTCCTGGTCTCACAAGAACATGATCAGGGAGAGTCATGAAACCTGCAGACTGATTAAACCTGTGAAGTCAGGGACTTGGGGAGAGAAGTTGTAGTATGTAAATATAAATGTAAATATATATGGTCAAAGATTTAGGGGGACATGTAGTATTAGGGTGTTCAGGGCTAAAAGAGTTAATGTGTCGGACTGGAGAAACAGTACTGCCCACATGATGATGTCAGAGAGTCACATGACCAAAAGTCTAGATTTATGCTCCTGCAATAAACAAGTTATTGTTCCGATATCTCTATGTCCCCACAACCTTCCTTAGTAAGTCACAACCAACATATAAAATTCACAGACGATCAAAAATCTCACAGACACTGTTTACAGACTTGCAATAATCACTTTTCTGATTCTAGGAATTGCTAATCTCCTTGAATTGCTCAAAAGAGGTGAGGAATTAAAGATTAATCTGTACACTGCTATGTGAAAAACCCAGAAGAAAATTCATAGGACATTTTTGATTTTTCATTTTTCATTTATTGGTTACTAAAACTATTGGAGAACAGTTAAAAGAAATAGCTGTTTAATTGAGGGATCAGTTATGTGCAGACGTCATGGCATAAAACCTTCAGGAATAAGTCCAACTGGAGTTGGCAACCCAAACTTACTATGTTGTTCTACCTACTGACCTAAGGAATTCTTGTGCAGGTTGGAGGAACTCGTGCTGGTTTGGTGCCTTGGATTCAGACTGGCTCACTATGCGATACACTATGCGAGGGTGAGAGGCTTGTGCCTGTAAACAGCAGTGTCAACAGGGCTGAGGGACACTGCACTTTTTTACTGTCCATTGCTTGCATACTGTTCCAGTTGTAAACGGCAGCCAGCTGTGTGTAAAACACATGCTGTGACTCACAGTAAAAAGATTTTTGTTTATGAAATGCAGTCGGCAATCTGTGATCTCAGCATCATACTGTTTTTTTCAAAACACATTTAGTACATTTGAACTGATTTCAATAATTCATGGGATTCAAGTCGTGCTTTAACTTTTGTGCTTATCATGCGATCAGCAAGAGGGGTCAGGCCCAGTTCATCATATTGCACCTATTCACATCGATGTAATTGGGACCTAAAGTGGGACTCCAGCCCATTTCTCTTCAACTACTTATTGTTTATTAATTAGATGTGGGATAAACAAAGCAGCAGATGACTGGCAAATGTTTCTCATCTGATTTCAGTATGGAACTGGGCTAAGGATAGAGGGTGCATGGGGAGCCATGAGCCGAGGACTGGGGGGCGAGGGCATTGAAGGATGAGACAGAGGCTAGGAGCCGGGAATTGGGGGCTGGAGTCAAGGGCTGAGGCCAGGGGCAAGGAACTTGTGGTTGGGATGCTGGGATATAGAGCCTGGGGACTGGGGAATGGTGCTGAGAGTTGGGGCTAGGGGCTGCAGGGTTAGGGGACACCACTGAGGGCTGGGGGCTGGGAACAAGGCTGGGGCCAGGGTCAGAGGCTGTGGGCTGAGCAGTGGGGTCCAGAGGCTGGGTGGCGAGCTGGGAGATGAGGGGTGGGGACCATAGCCCAGGGGTGGTGTCTGGATCTGGGTACTGGGGTCAGAGGCTGGAATATGGGGCTAGGAGCTGAGTGGTGGGGACTGGGGCTGAAGGACAAAAGCTGGGTGTTGGATGCTGGGGACCAGGGATGGGGGACAGGAGAATGGTGTGCTGGGGATCAGGGGTTGTGGGACTGGGGAATAGGTGTTGGGGACTAGGGATGGGGTCAAGAGAATGTATGTTGGGCATCAGAGGTTGGGGGACAGGGGGATGGGTGCTGGGGACCAGGGGTTGGGGGTCTGAGAATGGGCATTGCAGGCCAGGAATTGGGAGTTTGGGAGGCTTGGTTCTGGGACCAGGAGTTGGAGGTCTAGGGGGCTAGGTGCTGGGGTCCAGGAGTTGTTGGTTTGGGAGGCTGGCTGCTGGGGTCTGGGGTTGTGGGCCTGTAGGCTGGGTGCTGGGTACCAGGGATTGTAGGTCTGGGGGGCTGTGTGCTGGGGTCCAGGGATTGGGGGTGTTGTGGCTGGGTGCTGGGGCCCAGGATTTGGGGATTGGGGATGGATGCTCGGGACCGAGGTTGTGGGTCTGGGGAGCTGGGTTCTGAGGACCAGGAGGTGGGGTTCTGGGAGGCTGGGTGCTGGAGCCCAGGAATTGGGGGCGTGGGGATGGGTGCTAGGGACCGAGGTTATGGGTCTGTAGGCTGGGTGCTGGAGACCAGGAGTTGTGGTTCTGGGGGTCTGGGTGCTGGGCTCCAGGAGTTGGGGGTCTCTAGGCTGGGTGCTGGGGACCACGGGCTGGGTGCCTGGGGGCTGGGGTTCGGAGCAGAGAGCTGGGGCCAATGGCTGAGGGGTGGGACTGGGAAAGAAGATGACGGATACAGAATGTGAATACTGTTGGAACAGAAGGTGGCGATAGACAAAAACTGCAAACTGAAACTGGAAAATAGGAACTGCTGGAAAGGCAGATTCCGCATGCAGACACATCAACATCTGGCTGATCTCCTCCAGATGCTGATTGGCCTGCAGAACAACTCCTCACTTTTAGCTATTGTGTGAAAGAGTTGGACAGACCAACATGGATGAAAGAATGAAGCAGGAGTGACCTGTGTCTGCTGAGAGAATGTGGTGTGGTGAGGCCTTTGGGCAGATTAGGTCAAAGTACAGTACAAAGGAATGAATATTCCAGTGTTTAAAGGAAGGTTTCACATCTGGGTTGCTCTGAGGATAATTTGCAGTATGTGTTCATCACATCTCACAAATTTTGGAAGTAAAGTTGTACTCTTCACAATTTTGCAATCAGGAAAGTATTGATGGCAAAAACACTCCTGTCTAGACTTTTAAACCCAGCTGACAGTGACTCTCTAGTGTTGGCCCAAACCCTGAGGCCCTTCACATTGAGGTGAATGGCTGGCCCAAATCTCCTCTGAAGCTGCCCAAGGGTTGCAGATGTCTGTGCAACTGCCACTTATTCCAGTCTACTCAGTGATGACCTGAGCCACTCGGGGCTGTTGGAACAAAGCTGGTGCTGCCCTTAATTCTAGCCATCAGCTGCCCACCTAAGAAGGATCTGTGCAGAACCTCTACCATTCTTCTAGCATCCATCATTTCAAGGCAAGACTTCAGAGGTATTCATTCCCATGCTCAGTAGCAGTGGTCTGACCATTTCTACACTCAGTTATATTGGCCTCTTTACCCTCTGTATCCTGTGGCTTCCTTGTGCTCTGTTACTCACCACATCTCAGTTGCTCATCTAGATTATCTGAGCCCCATTGAGTGGTGTCTCTGTGCTGCGGAATAGTGGGCTGGGTGAGTAATTGCCAGGTTTTAGAGATAACCTTGATGCCTTGGTCTTCAGCATTCTTCTCTTCTAGTTGGTGAGGAAAGCAGAATCCTCCCAACTGGATCTACACAAACTGAGCGCTATTAACATCTTGGATGTTCTCTTCTGATGATGCTGATAGCTGGAATGGTTGAAGATCAGATAAAAGACTTATGCAAGCAAAGGTGCACGCTCTTACAGACCAGTTGAAGGTATATTGACCTGTACATCTCTACCCTCAATAGACAGGTTAGAGTTTGTTCCAGTTAGTTCCTATCAAGTGAACAAACACAGGTCTTTGAAATTCTAGAGTGGTCTGATGAGGTAGACATTGAGCAGATATTTCCCCTTTCAAAAAAGCCAAAGGGAAATTCCAAGAGTAGCCATCACAAATATAAGATAGCCACAAATAAATTCAATAGAATGAAACGTCTTTACCCAGAGAGTGGTTAGAATGGGGAGCTTAGTGTAACATGGAGACAAATGGCATAGATGTTTTAAGAGGAAGCTCGATAAGTACACAAAGAATGGAATAGAAAGATATATTGGTAGGGTGAGATGAGATAAGGTGGGAGCAGGCTCACCTGGATATGTTGGGCCAAATGGTTTGTACATTCTTTGTAATTCTTGATAGAACCTTTTCTTCATGATAGGCTAATGTATGGATCTCTGCTCCATATGAGACCATTGGCATGAATGATAGCAGGCACCATTTGACTAGGGTAAGGGACAAGGGTACTGCTTGAATATTAGAGCAGTGAATACCTATTTGACTCTCTGTGCTTCAGCAGACTGCCTTGTTATTTAAAACAAAAACAGAATTACCTGGAAAAACTCAGCAAGTCTGCCAGCATTGGCGGAGAAGAAAAGAGTTGACATTTCGAGTCCTCATGACCCTTCTGTTAGGGTCATGAGGACTCGAAACATCAACTCTTTTCTTCTCCACCAATGCTGCCAGACTTGCTGAGTTTTTCCAGGTAATTCTGTTTTTGTTTTGGATTTCCAGCATCCGCAGTTTTTTGTTTTTATCTCTGCCTTGTTATTTAGTTGGCACCTCACTTACCTTTCCTGAGCTTGTAAGATCAGTAAACCTTTGACATTGCAATGGTTTTCTCAGGGTAATGACCACTCACAGCTGCAGCAAATTCTTTTCACACACACACTCTCACACAATGCCATATTTACATACAGCCAGACCTAGCACCTTGCACACACCCACACCCAAACCAACAACCACACACACAGCTCTATGTACACACAGCCACAAACACACCCACATGCACAAACATCCACACCCAGCTCCACATGCACAAACATAAAAACAAATATACCCGTCCAGATACAGACACACCCAATGTCCAGATACAGACACACCCAATCCCACATACATACACATACAAATAGCACACACACACACACACACACACACAGCCACACACACACATATGCACACACATGAAGACATACATGCACACACCCATGCACAAACATTCAGCCTCTCACATGAACACATATGCACTCTCATACTCACATGCACAGATGCGCACAATGACTCAAATGAACACACAAATACATGCATGCGTACACACATAACTCCTGTGATAGCAAAGAGTTGTTGAATTGAAACCAATGAGCTTCTTGCTTTGGGAGTTAAATGAGGTTGATGGGTTCCTGTTGTTCTTTCTGACATCTTTCACTTGCCAAATGATCAAAGATGAAGTTACTACTCATGATAAATCAAACATCACCAAAATCACAGTTTTATTAATGACCTCATTAATCTAATGATTTAGAAAAGGATTAAAGGGGGTGATATCTTGTTTTTCTTCCTTCTGTCCCATGCTTCACTTGTAGAAAGCACTGAAGCTAATTTAGTAACTCCTAAACATTAATGAAATCTGACGTACTGACAGTTTGGGCTGTATATTGTAGATGAGGTTATTAACCCCAAGCATTGAGTCAATCCATGCAGACTAGGTCTCCAATCACTACATCGACCAGCTGCCAAAATGTTGATATTATACAGAAATGTTTCAGTGTAAAATCTGGAGTCTGAATGGGTGGCATAGCTCTCCAGCTCCAGACAGCCTTCTGTTTACCAAACTATGTACATTGCCAAAACAAAAACAGAATTACCTGGAAAAACTCAGCAGGTCTGGCAGCATCGGCCCTCATTCCCATTGACTCTAGTTTTGCCAGGGTTCCTTGATGTTACACTCGGTCAAATGCAACTTTGATGTCAAGGTTAGTCACTCTCACCTCACCTCTGGAGTTCAGCTGTTTTGTCCATGTTTGGATTAATGCTACAATGAGGTCAGAAGCAATGTACTCTTTAACTTTTTAGACTGTGTGGACAATTTGTGTAAGTGTTTTTTCCCTTTAAATCTTTGTTGCAGCTTACATGCATGATGAGTTAAAGGGTACAAGTGAGTGCAACCTATGTGAGAGGGCTCGGTTGCTGCACGGCCACACAACTTGCAGATTTGGAGGGAACATTTATCTGGAGCTGAGCTGGTGGATCCCAAACTGAGCGCCACTGAGCTGAGTAAGTGCCACTTGATAGCACTATCGATGACACCTTCCATCACTTTATTGATGATCAAGAGTCGACTGATGGGTGGTAACTGGTTAGGTTGGATTTATCCGCTTTTTGTGGACAGGACATACCTAGGCAATTTTCCACATAGCTGGGTAAATGCCAGTGTTGTATCTGTACTGGAACAGCTTAGCCAAGGGTGTGGTTGTTTCTGGAGTACTATTACTGGGATGTTTTCAGGGCCAATGCCTTTGCAGCATCAAGTGTCTTCAGCTGTGTCTTGATACTACATGGAGTGAATTGAATTGGCTGAAGACCAGCATCTGTGATGCTGGGGAACTCAGGAGGAGGCCAGGGTGAATCATTCACTCAGCACTTCTTGCTGAAGATGGCAAAGAGAGTAAGCTTGAGAGAAAATAGTGGCAAAGACCCACAGTTAAAAGTGGTAGCAGAGAGTGAGTGACAAACAGAGCAAGTGAGTTTGAAAAAAAAAATCAAAGTGTAGCATCAGAGGAAAGTGAGTAAGTGATTGGTTCATGAATATTTCTCTTTTACTCTCTCTAAACTTGTGAATTTGTTTACCAGGAGCTGAGAAATTTAAATTTTCAATTGCGGTAAATATAACAGCAAGTGTATTGTGGTTGTTGGAGGGCATCTCAGCCTCAGGGCATCATTGCAGGAAGTCCTCAGGGTAGTGCCCTAGGCCCAACCATCTTCATCTGCTTCATTAATAAATGTGGTGTAGGCAGTGATGTACTGGTAAAGTCATTGGACTTATAATCCAGGCTCATGGTCTGCGGAATGGGGGTTCAAATCCCATCACAGCAGATGGTGGAATTTATAAATCTGGAATTAGTCTCAGTACTGATGACCATAAAACTACCAGATTGTTGTAGGAACTCATCTGATTCACAAAAGTCCTTTAGAGAAGGAAATCTGCCATCATCACCTAGTCTGGCCTACATGTGACTGCAGACCCACAGCACACATTAACTCTTAACTATCCTGACATAGTCATACTCAATGAATTATACATGTCCTGTGCCATTGACAGGACCAACCCACCAGAGGTGGCTGCACAGTGGCATATAGTCAGGAGGAAGTGGCCCTGGGAGTCCTCGACATTGACTGTGGACCCCATGACGTCTCATGGCATCAAATATGGGCAAGGAAACTTCCTGCTGATAACTATCTACCTATTCCCACTACGCAATTCTCCCTCAGCTGATGAATCAGTATTCTTCCATGTTGAACACCACTTGGAAGAAGCACTGAGCGTAGTAAGGGCGCAGAATGTACTCAGGGTTGGAGACTTCAATGTCCATCACCAAGAGTGGCTCGGTAGCACTACTGCTGACCAAGTCCTGGAGGACATAACTTTCTAGACTGGGCCTATGGGCAGAAAGAGAGGGAACGAACAAGAGGGGAAAAATTAGTAGACCTCAAACTCACCAATCTACCTGTCACAGATGTATCTGCCCATGACAGTATTGGTAAAAGTGACCACCACACAAGTCCTTGTGGAGCTAAGGTCCCATCTTTACACTGAGGATATCATCCATTGTTGTGGACGGCACTACCACTGTGATAAATGGGATAGATTCATAACTGATCTAGCATCTTTAAACTGGGCATCCATGAGGTATTGAATTCAGCAGCAGCAGAATTGTGTACAACCACAATCTGTAACCTCATGGCCCAGAAGATCACCTACTCTACCATATTATGACCACATAAGGAGTGGTGAAATGACACCCCATTCTCCACCTCCAGGTTTAAGAGTAACAGGGTTTTTTTGTGAATTTAGAGAGACTATGCTTTATCAATTCTGTAAGAGTCCCACTATTTATGTTTGTAGGTTGTAAAGAATTAGTCAGGCAGGTTTCCTTCGGTTAAACAGAGAACAAGGTAGGTTTATTGAAACTATTACCCAATTGAAAAAAGACAGATAAATTGCAACCACCATTTATATACTGCGCACACTCTTCTGGGCACACACACACACACACACACACACTTACACACACCGTTCAGCACCATTCATGAATCCTCAACCACTGATGCAGTTCATGTCCAAATGCAGCATGACTTGGACAACATTCAGGCTTGGGGTGATAATTGGCAAGTAACATTTGTACTACACAAGTGTCAGGCAATGAACATCTCTAACAAGAGAGAGCTTAACCATCGCCCCTTGACATTCAATGTCATTACCATTGCTGAATCCCTCCCTATAAACACCCTGGAAGTTGCCATTGGCCAGAAACTGAACTGGACCAGCCATATAAATGCCGTGGCTACAAGAGCAGGTCAGAGGCTAGGAATCCTGTGGCAAGTAACTCACCTCCTTACTCTCCAAAGCCTGTCCATTATCCAGAAGGCACAAGTCAGGGGTGTGATGGAATGCTTTCTACTTGTCTGGATGAGTGCAGCTCCAACAATACTCAAGAAGCTTGACACCATCCAGGATGAAGCAGCCCACTTGATCAACACCCCATCTACCACCTTAAACATTAACTCCCTCCACCATCTACAAGATGAGCTCACCAAGGTTGCTTCAATAGCACCTTTCAAACCTATGACTTCTACCACCGAGAAGGACAAGGGCAGCAGACACATGGGAACACCACCACCTGGAATTTCTCCACCAAGCCATTCACCATCCTGTTACTTCACTGTCGCTGGGTCAAAATCCTAGAACTCCCTCCCTAACAGCACTGTGGGTGTTCCTAAACCACATGGACTGCAGCGGTTCAAGGGGGTGGCTTACCAACATTTTTCACAGGGCAATTAGGGATGGGCAATAAATGCTGGCTTAGCCAGCAATGCTCACAATGCAGGAATGAAAAAAAAGTGTACTTTTTGGACATTCAAATCCCTTAACTTTTCCACAACCCTAAACCCTCACCACTAAGAAAATATTCTAATTTTTCTCTCTTAGATCCAAAGTTGTGATCTTACACTTCCCCACTTTGAATTCTATCTGCCATAGTTGTGCCTACTCACTTTATCTATGTCCTTTTGTAACTTTCTCATCCCATTCAGTTAAATTAATAACTTAACGTTATTTGCAAACTTCGACCTTCTAATCTTCCATTCAATACTGTTAGAATCATATATCTCAAGACTGTTCCAATGGAGCTTGCTAATACAACCCTATAATTTGCAGATTGTTCCTATTGCTGGACATGATAATATAATTGCTGATGCATTGTCAAGAATGTAAATTATTTATAATTGTCTGGAAAGTAAGAAAGTCAGAAAAACTGAACAAATTCTGTATAAGGAGCGAATGGCTGAGTGAGTGCATGTTAAATCCTGTTTACATGTTGTGCATATCATTTTCTGTATACGTTGTGATGAAACACATTTGGAAATGGTGTCTCATCTCTTAAGGGCAGAGGCATTGGAATCACATACCTCAAGACTGAAGTTTTCTTTTAGCGGGCATGTTCTGGACATCTGGATGCTAACCTTGGATTTTTTTTAAAAGGTCATAAGTTCACCTGACCTCTATGGTACTTGAGAAGGAGTTGTCTGTATTGAACTGCAATATTAATTAGTGAAGCTGGGAGAGGGAAAAAATTTAAGCTGTGAGCCTACTTGTTTTGAAGGCAGTCTTGTTGGAGAACAAGCTGACAAAAGAAGGCTACCATGACGGGCTCCCTCTCTCTACCTTGCCTAAAATTGTGTATGGTTTTTACCTGTAGCCAGAGAACCCTCATCTGTGTGTAACCAGTCTGCATTGGACCTGTAAAGCTGAGGCCAGTGGTGAGAACTTCCAGGCATCCACCGGGACCAGTGTCCAGTCTTCACACCAGAGAATTCCGGGTTGACAGCATTGAGACCCTGCCGACTTTATCCTTTAGTTTATAAAGCGCATCCTCCAAAACCCATCTCTGCAGACTCTTATCTGTTTGTCTTTTGTTTGTCTGTGTGTCTGTGTGTGTGTGTTTATGCTGGGGCAGTTCTATAGGAAGAGATAGATAGTTTAAATTCCAGATTACAATTGTATGATAACCAGCACTTACAACTTGTTAAAATAAGTTTTGCTTTAAAATAACTTAATCATTCTGAGTTTTTGAAAGAAGCCTGGTCAGAGTCTCTTTTCTTCTGGGTACGAGATGTATCGCTACAAAACTGGTCATTTTGATGAGAAAATTAAACATTTAAATTAGTGGTATGGCCTGCAAAGTAATAGGGCTTGATAATTCACACACTCCTCCCATCGCATTCATGAAAATACATTAATAGAATGTAGTAATCCGTGTGTAATATACCTTTAACACAAATGTTGTAATGTAAACTGACATGACCTTGATACCTAGTAGCAGAGTAGCATGGGCTATCTCTGTAGTCAGTAGTCTTGAGTTAGAGTCTGGAGAGTAAAGACAGAGTTTTGAGTTGTAAGCACACAAATGTAGCTGCTGAATTCCTTTTGTAAATAAACAGAATGGGGAGAATTTTCTCCCCGTCGGGTGGGTTGGTCAGGAGCGGGCACGAGCGGGCATGGAGCCCATCGCTGCCTGCGATTGGCTGCACGCCACCATTTTACATGGGTGGGCCAATTAAGGCAGTAGCGCAGAGCTACCTGTGCGGGTAGGGCTGAGGGAGAGTCGAGGGGCCTGCACTCAGTAAGATTAATTTCATAATGACACATTGAAAAAAAGGAAAAATAAAATTATTCTGACTTGTCCCCTCATGTGACAGTGTCACATGAGCTGGGACATGTTTATGAATTTTGATAAAAATTATTATTTCATTAATAAATCCTTCATGAAACCTCATCCTGCCCGTGAATGAGGTTTCATGAAAAATGCGAAGGCCTCTTCACCTGCCCACCAATCTTAAGGTTGGACAGGCAGCCCTGACAATTACTTCAATTAGTTTATTAATGGCCTTAACAGGCCTCTGACAGTTCAGTGGGCACACAGCCGGCTCTGGTGCCCGCCCGCCAAACTAAAGATCGGAATGACGTGCGGTGACATCAGGCCGTACCCCCGCACGCCGAACAGAAGATTCTGCCCAATGTGTTTCTTCTAAGAACGATTTACTGATCTTCTCTGTCTTGGTACCAACTCGGTCTCCCCGAAACAAGCGTGCAGCCCGGATCCTTTAGCCCCAACAAACCAGGGCACTGGAGCCAACATAGAACGTGTGAAAAGCTGAGGCCCCAGTATAAGTTCCAGGGAAACATCACCTCTCACTTCCCACCATTCCGAGCACAAACCCTTTGTCCGTAACCTCTGTCTCCTGTTTCCCAATCAATCAGCAATCGAGTTCACAGTGCTCTGTCAAAAGCCATTAGCTTTATTTTTCCTAATTATTTCTTGTAAGGAATCTCAAATTGCTTTCGGAAGTCCATATGGACAACATACATATACATTTCGCCATCCATCAAGCTACTGAACACCTCAAAAAATCTAACTTTATTACTCAAATTTAACCTACCATTCACAAAGTATATTGACCATGGTCCCGATCATCGGAGCCTGGACACATGACCCACGAAGCACATCTGGACCCTGTGGAAGTCCCGACACATTGACCTCCAGTGGAGTTGCCTGGGATGTTTGAACTTCCGATGGGTAATTCCCCTATTCGCGGGGTCCTCCGCGAATGTCTTCAACTCCGAGTTAGAATTGGAGGCTTTGGATAGCTCTGATTTACTTACCTGGATAGTTACCCAGGAAATGTTAGACAGAAAGATCCCCTCTATGTCTACAAGACTGACCCCCCCAAATCACTCACATTGACCCGCCTGACTACCACCTCGATCCTGAGTAACCCTATGGCCTCCCCGACTGTGCTCCCCGACCCGACCTGATTCCCCCTACAGACTACCCATCTACCCCTCCCGACCACGCTAGCCCAGATCATCAGACTACCTTGCCAAGTAACCAACCTGGCTATCCCTCCAACCCACCTGCCACCTCACCCACCTGCTACCCCACCCACCTGCCACCTAGCCCACCTGCGACCTTGCCCACCTGCTACCCCCGCCCACCTGCCACCCCGCCCACCTGCCACCTCGCCCACCTGTTACCCCACCCACCTGCCACCCCACCTACTCCCACCCACCTGCCACCTCGCCCACCTGCTACCCCACCCACCTGCCACCCCATCCACCTGCCACCCCTCCTACTCCCACCCACCTGCCACCTCGCCCACCTGCTACCCCACCCACCTGCCACCTCACTCACCTGCCACCCCACCCACCTGCCATCCTACCCACCTTCCATCCCACCCACCTTCCATCCCACCCACCTTCCATCCCACCCACCTTCCATCCCACCCACCTTCCATCCCACCCACCTTCCATCCCACCCACCTTCCATCCCACCTGCCACCTTGCCCACCTGCTACCCCACCTACCCCCACCCACGTACCACCCTACCTATTTATCTCACCCATCACCCACAACCATTCCCATTCACTTATTCACTCACTCACTAACATTCACAATGGCCATTTATACTGACCTTACAGCAGCTAGTTCTCTAAAAAGGAGACACGTCTTGTCTTCCTCCTGACATTATAGAACTGCAGTGGAGCTATCCAAAGGACATTGCCATCTGCGTTTCTGGAGAAGCTCGGCTTGGAGGACCTAGCAAGAAATGTGGAGCAGCGTTGAGGCAGGAGAAAGTTTGAGTGGAGTGGCAGTTTGACGATAATTGCAGCTCTGTGGAAAATTTGGGCCGAAATGTTCAGTCACTCTATTTCTGATGATCAATTTCAGTAATTTTGCTGCAATTGAAGTTCATCTGGGAGTCACCTGAACTCTTTATCCCACCTGTCTTAAACAGTGGACTAACATTTGCAGTTTTTCAATCAAAGGGCATAATTTCTACATGTGAAGAGTTTTAGAAAGTTATGATTAATGTATCTACAATTTTCTCACATTCATATTCTGGGCTGGAAACTTTTAGGTCCTAGAAATGAATCCAAGTTCCATTATTTTCTCCAACACTATTCACTTAGATTAAAACCAATTGATGATTTTTTATGGTTCCTTGTATTGATAATATTTTGTCTTCTTGTTCTGCTGTGAAAATTGATGCAAAGTATTCATGTAGCAACTATATGGATCAAACTATATATCAAACTATAAATCAAATTCTGGATAAAACTGTTGATCAAATTCTGAACCAATTTATAAATCAAAATATAGATCAAATTATAAATTAAACCCTGGATCAGATTGTAGACCAACCAACAGATCAAACAAATAATCAAATTATTAATCAAATTAAAGACTGAGCTATATATCATATTCTAGATCAAACTATAGATCAAATACAAGATCAAACTGTAGATCATTCTATTGATCCAATTGAGATATTGTTGAAAAGAGAGACACATTGCTGAAGCTTTTTGTCTCGTACTCATCAGGACAAACACTAGAATACCAAATTTCAAACAATCATAACAATTTATATTACAAAAGAAAAAGGTAGTGATTGATTGGCAAGTTATTGGTTAGACTTGTGCAAGAGTAACAAGCTGTCTTGTAGCATATGCTATAGGATTTGTCCACATGGACAAAGTCATACCACCACCGCCTCCGAGGTCAGCGTTGCCGTCTCCAAAGATGATGGAAAGTACTGAGCCCGCACCACGCTTCTGGTCGCCCAGCCTGCTGCCTTGACAGGGATTTATCCCAGTTCATATGATATGAAGGTGTTTTCTCTTATACCCTTTTATGAGTTTTGGAGAGGGGATACCTGCTTCAATTATTTGCTTATATCCACCAGTAAACACTCACTTTGAGCTTAGAGTGCGAGAGGCAGTGAATCAGCTGGTATGTACACCATACATCTGACACTATGATGGTGAAGCGTGGGGGCCCACCCCCCAAAGAATGGGGCCCAGGATGGTCACCCCAATTCGCCACACCCATGGATGGCTCTGCCTGTTGCACATTAATGGTGGTGAATGCTGTTTCATGTCAGGAAGCAGACTGGGAAAGAATTTCAGCATCTACTTGTCATTGACATTGTTGAGGAAGTTGGGGATAAGCCTACCTCTTGGGTCTCACCCACACAAGTCATCAAGAGACCCAAGAGTGCGAACCAAATTAGAATCCACATTGATATGAGGTCACTAAACCAAGCCATACAACGAGAAAGAAGCGTGACACTGACGATCGATGATATCATAGAGAAAGTGAATATCATGGAGAGAGTGAATGGTGATAAATACATTGCTAAACTTAACCTCACTGCAGGCTACCTTCAAACCGAGCCTGCAGAAGGATCAAGGTATTGTACAGTGTTCTCCCGTCATTGCACTCATTCAGTACAAGATGCTCAACTACGCAGTCAACTCAGCAGCAGAGATATTTCAGCACATGATTCAGTCTGCGCTTCAAGGACTTGAAGGCTTGTCGAACATCAGTGATGAAATTTTCATCTATGGTCACACTGAAAGTGAACTTCAGACACAACTGCATGCATGCCTACAATGTCTTAGAGAATGTAACCTTACCTTGAACAAGGACAAGTGCTTGTTCAATGAAAACAGAATTGAATTCTTTTGTCATCCTGTCAGTGGTAAAGAGTATCACCTGATCCGTTGAAAGCTGAAGCCATTGCAATGCTATGGATAATACAAACGTGCAGCAAGTTCAAAGTTTGCTGGGACTCATCACATTCTGAAATTTCTTCATTCCTGATCTCACTACCTTCTCTGCCCCCTTACACAATCTGACAAAGAGACCACCAAGTGGGAATGGACGACATCACACAAATAGGCTGTACACATTAGTTGTTAGCAAAGTGCACAGATGCCTATTTCAAACCTGAGAAAACCAGTCAGCTCATCAGTGATGCAAGCCCAGTTGATTTAGCTGCAATTCTCATACAAAAAGACAAGGCAGGCAACCCATCAATTATTGTAATGGCAAGCCGATCGCTAACATCTGTAGAGCAACGTTATCCACAAACAGAGAGAGAAGTGCTCTCAATCATATGGCGTATCATACTCCACTTGTAAGGAAGCAAATTTGAAGTAATAACTGATCATAGGTAACTCGAATGGAACGTTGCATACTTAAACTAAACTGCAGCCACACACACACCTCTCAGTACTTCCAGCCCAGGACTGCTGTACAGAAGACATGGTCCTGAAAGGCAAGAAGACTGCAGCCCACCTGATTCAGTGACGCAACCTGGAATACCTTTTGGACACCGTGGAGACCCTCCATGATGTCCTCTTCCCCCGCTCTGGCCGCAGGAAGTCCAGCAATCTCACCACTCCAGCTTGGGAGGCAATGGCAGTGGTGGTGAGTGCCAATGCTGCACAGAAGAGGTCGGCCATCCAATGCAGATAGAGGATGAATGATCGCATCTGTGCAGCCAGGGTAAGGCAATCATCTCATTACTCTAAACTCACACACTCACTGGCATCTCACTCACTGCCAGTTCAAGAGACATCACCACTTACCACCACTTACTCTCTCACATGCCCTCACATCTCCATCTGGCCTTATCTCCCCTGGAGACTGCCTTCTTAGCCCTCACCATCTTGATGCCACTTTCAAAGGTCAACATGTGTCTCACACACGCCCTGAGTTATGCCCCCCCTCCTCCCCATCGCTTCCCCAGTACAGTCCTCGCCCTGCAGCCTCTTCCCTTGCCTGAGGCCACTTTTCCCCCTTCCCCAAGCAAGCCCTAGCCCTGCAGCCAACGAAAAGCCACTCCTGCCTAATGGCTGGTCTGGTAGGTACAGACCTGTCTGTGAGCCCCCCAAAAAGTGGGTGTGCTGCCGACTCCAGCACGCGCTCGCCGACCAAAATATCACTCATCATTTTACGCTTGGTCGAGTCGGGCATGCGCCCTCCTGCCAAGCTGAAAATTTTACTCCAAACTCTCAAGACTTCTGAAGTATGAATTCTCATGGCATGAGGTTAAACATGGGCAAGGAATCCTCCTGCTGATTACCACGTACTGCCCTTCCTCAGCTGATGAATCAGTGCTCCTCCATGTTGAACACCACTTGGAGGAAGCATTGAGGATGGCAAGGATGCAGAATGTACTCTGGGGGACTTCGATGTCCATCACCAAGAGTGGCTCGATAGCACCACTACTGACTGAACTGGCCTAGTCCTAAATGACATAGCTGCTAGACTGGGTCTGCGGCAGGTGGTGAGGGAACCAACAAGGGGGAAAAACATACTTGGCCTCACCCTCACCAACCTGTCTGCCACAGATGCATCTGTCCATGACAATGTTGGTAGGAGTGACCACCACACAGTCATTGTCGAACTGGAGTCCTGCCTTCACATTGAGGATACCCTCCATCGTGTTTTGTGGCACTACCAGTGTGCTAAATGGGATAGATTTCGAAGTTATCTAGCAACTTGACTGGGCATCCATGAAGCGCTGTTGGCCATCAGCAACAGAATTGTACTCGAGCACAATGTGTAACCTCATGGCCCGGCATATCCCCCACTCTACCATTACCATCAAGCCAGGGGATCAACTCTGGTTCAATAAAGAGTGCAGGAGGGCAAGCCAGGAGCAGCACCAGGTATACCTAAAAATGTGGTGTCAACCTGGTGAAGCTATAACATAAGGCTACTTGCATGCCAAACAGCACAAACAGCAAGTGATAGACAGAGCTAAGCAATCCCACAACCAACGTATCAGATCTAAACTCTGCAGTCCTGCCACATCCATTCGTGAATGGTGGTGGACAATTAAACAACTCACTGGAGGAGGAGGCTCCACAAATATCCCCATCCTCAATGATGGGGGAGCACAACACATCAGTGCAAAAAGATAAGGTTGAAAAATTTGTAACCAACTTCAGCCAGAAGCGCCGAGTGGATGATCCATCTTGGCCTCCTCCAGAGATCCTCAGCATCACAGATGCTAGTCTTCAGCCAATTCGATTCACTCCACGTGATATCAAGAAAGGGCTGAAGTCACTGGATGCTGCAAAGGCTATGGGCCCTGACAACATTCTGGCATTGGTACTGAATACTTGTGCTCCAAAACATGCCATGCCCCTAGTACAGCTACAACACTGGCATCTACCCGGCCATGTGGAAAATTGCACAGGTTTGTCCTGTACACAAAAACCAGGGCAAATACAATCCAACCAATTACCATCTCATCAGTCTACTCTCGATCAGCAGTAAAGTTACGGAAGGTCTCATCAAAGTGCGATCAAGGGGCATTTGCTTAGCAATAACCTGCTCACTGACACTCAGTTTGGGTTCTGCCAGGGCACTCAGCTCCTGACCTCATTACAACCTTGGCTCAAACATGGACAAAAGAGTTGAACTCCTGAGTTGAGATGAGAGTGACTATCCTTGACATCAAGGCAGCATTTGACTGAATGTGGCATCAAGGAGCTCTAGCAAAAATGGGGTCAATGGGAATCAGGGGAAAGTTCTCCGCTGGCTGGAGCCATACCTAGCACAAAGGAAGATGGTTGTGGTTGTTGGAGGTCAGTCATCTCAGCTCCAGGACATCCCTGCAGGAGTTCCTCAGGGTAATGTCCTCAGCCCAACCATCTTCAGCTGCTTCATCAATGACCTTGTTTCCATCATAAGGTCAGAAGTAGGGATGTTCACTGATGATTGCACAATGTTCCGCACCATTCGCAAATCCTCAGACACTGATGCAGCCCATGTCCAGATGCAGCAGGGCCTGAACAACATTTAGGCTTGGGCTGATTATTGACTTGTATCATTTTTGCCACTAAGTGCCAGACAATGACCATCTTCAACAAGAGAGAATCTATCCATTTCCTAGTGACATTCAATGCATTACCGTTGCTGAATCCTCCACTATCTACATTCTCAGGTTACCATTGACCAGAAACTGAACTGGACTAGCCATTTAAATGCTGTGGCTACAAGAACAGGTCAGAGGCTAGGAATCCTGTGATGAGTAACTCACCTGACTCCCCAAAGCCTGTCCATCATCTACAAGTCAGGAATACTCCCCACTTTGCCTGGATGACTGCTGTTCCAACACACTCAAGAAGGTTGACACCATCCAGGACAAAGCAGCCCACTTGATTGGCACCCCATCCACAAATGTTCACTCCCTCCACCATCGACGAACAGTGGAATTTACTGAGATCATTGCTGTTGAATGGGTCCATTATCACTTCTCACCATTTGAAGGATTCCAAAAAAGGTGAAAATCTGGTCAAGCTTTGAGATGACTGCTTCTGTTGAAGTGATGAAACTATTTCCAACAACTGGAAATCTGCTGTAGTTATCAGTGACAACAAACAGGTGTTCAACAGTGTGCAAATCTGCAAAATTAACACCCCTCTATCCATTGTTATTTTATTCGTTCATGGGATGTAAACATTGTTGGCTAGACCGGCACTTATTGCCTTCTCTAATTTCCCGTGAGAAGGTGATGGTGAGCTGCCTTCTTGAACCGCTGCAGTCCATGTGGTGTAGGTACACCCACAGTGCTGTTAGAGAGGGAGTTTCAGGATTTTAACCCAGTGACAGTGAAGGAACGGTGATATATTTCCAAGTCAGGATGGTGAATGACTTGGAGGGGAACCTCCAGGTGGTGGTGTTCCCATCTATCTGCTGTCCTTGTCCTTCTAGGTGGTAGTAGTCATGGGTTTGGAAGGTGCTGCGTACGGAGCTTTGGTGAGTTTCTGCAGTGTATCTTGTGGATGGTACACACTGCTACTTCTGTGTGTTGAATACAATATTGCTGCTGTTGATTGCCCACACACGTGGGTGCCCAGTCTTGATTTGCTAGATCTCCTCAAGTCTACTCTCGATCAACAGGAAAGTGCTATAAAGTGGCTGCAATTAAGCAATAACCTGCTCACTGATGCTCAGTTTTGGTTCTTCAGGGGCAACTCTACTCTTAACGCCATTACATCCTTCGTTCAAACATGGACAATCGAGCTGAACTCCCTCCCGAGGTGAGGTGAGCGTTACTGCCCTTGACATCAAGGTCATTATTGACCAAGTGTAACATCAAGTAGCCCTAGGAAAACTGGAGTCAGTGGAAATCAGGGGGGAAACTCTCCGTTGGTTGGAGTCATATCTAGCACAAGGTGGTTGTGGTTGTTGAAGGTCAATCATCTCAGTTCCAGGACATCACTGCAGGAGTTCCTCAGGATTGTGTCCTTGGCCCAGCCATCTTCAGCTGCTTCATCAATGACCTTCCTTCCATCATAAGGTCAGAAGTGGTGTTGTTCGCTGATGATTGCACAATGTTCAGCACCATTCGTGAATCCTCAGATACTGAAGCAGTCCATGTCCAAATGCAGCAAGACCTGGTCAAAATCCAGGCTTGGGCTGAAAACTGGCAAGTAACATTCATGCCACACAGGTACCAGGCAATGACCATCTCCAACAAGACAGAATCTAACCATCACCCTTTGACATTCAATGTAATTACCATCACTGAATCCCCCACTATCAACATCCTAGGGGTTGCCATTGACCAGAAGCTGAATAGGACTAGGTGTATAAACACTCTGGCTACAAGAACAGGTCAGAGGCTAGGAATCCTGTGATGAGTAATTCACCTCCTGACTCCCCAAAGCCTGTCCACCATTTACAAGGCACAAGTTAGAAGTGTGATGGAATACTCTCCACTTGCCTGGATGAGTGCAGCTCCTACGATACTGAAGAAGCTCGACACCATCCAGAACAAAGCAGCCCCGCTTGATTGGCACCTCACCCACAAACATTCACTCCCTCCACCACCGATGCACAGTAGCAGCAGTGTGTACCATCTACAAGGTGCACGGCAGAAATTCACCAATTCTCCTTAGACAGCACATTCAGAACTGTTGGATCCAGTGCCCTGGTTTGTTGGGACTTAAGGATCCGGGTTGCATGCTTGTTTTGGGGAGACCGAGTTGGTGCCAAGACAGAGAAGATCAGTAGATCGTTCTTAGGAGAAACACGTTCTGTTTATTTACAAAAGGAACTCAACAGCTACACTTGTGCTCACAACTCAAGACTCTCTTTACTCTTCAGATACTAACTCAAGGTTACTGATAACAGAATTAGCCCATGCTACTCTGCTATCGGGTACCACGGTCATGTGATCTTACATTACAACATTTGTCTCAAGGTATATTACTACACAAGATGCACTGTAGCAACTCCTAAGGTTCCTTCGACACCACCTTCCAAACCCACAACCACTACCATCTAGAAAGATAGATAGAAAGAAAGGCAGCAGATAGATGGGAACACCACCGCCTGGAAGTTCCACTCCAAGTCACTCACCATCCTGACTCGGAAATATATCGCCATTCTTTCACTGTTGCTGGGTCAAAATCCTGGAAATTCACTCCTTACAGCACGGTGGGTGTACCTACACCACAGGGACTGCAGCAGTTCAAGAAGGCAGCTTACCAACACCCTCTCAAGGATGGGCAATAAATGCTGGTCTAGCCAGTGATTCCCACATCCCATGAATGAGTAAAAAAAAACGATGACTGATGGGGCTGTAATTGGCTGGGTTGCATTTGTCCTGTTTTTTGTACACAGGACATACCTGGGCAATTTTCCACTTAGCCGGGTGGATGCCAGTGTTCTAGCTGTACTGGAACAACTTGGCTAGGGGCGCGGCTAGTTCTGGAGCACAAGTATTCAGTACTATTACTGGAATATTGCCAGGGTCCAAAGCCTTTGCAGCATCCAGTGCCTTCAGTCGTTTCTTGAAATCACATGGAGCAAATCAATTTGGCTGAAGGCTGGACTCTGTGATGCTGGGGACCTCCGGAGGAGGCTGAGATGGATCATCCACTTGGCACTTCTGGTTGAAGGTAGTTACAAATGCTTCAGCCTTATCCTTTGCACTGATGTACTGGGCTCCCCCATCATTGAGGATGGGGATATTTGTAGACCCTCCTCCTCCAGTGAGTTGTTTAATTGTCCACACCATTCACAACTGGATATGACAGGACTGCAGAGCCTCAATCTGATTTATTGACTGTGGGATCGCTTAGCTCTATCACTTGCTGCTTATGCTGTAAGTAGTCCTGTGTTATAGCTTCACCAGGTTGACACCTCAATTTTAGGTAAACCTGGTGCTGCTCCTGGCATGCCCTCCTGCACTCTTCATTGAACTGGGGTTGATCTCCTGGCTTGATGGTAATGGTGGAGTGGGTGCTAGGATGAGCCATGAGGTTACACATTGTGCTCGAGTACAATTCTGCTGCTGATGGCCCACAGCACCTCAAGGATGCCCAGTCTTGAGTTGCTAGATCTGTTCTGAACCTATCCCATTTAGCACAATGGTAATGCCACACAACACGATGGAGGGTATCCTTAATGTGAAGGTAGGGTTTTGTTCCACAATGACTGTACGGTGGTCACTCCTACCGATATTGTCATGGACAGATGCATCTGTGGCAGACAGGTTGGTGAGGATGAGGCCAAGTATGTTTCTCCCCCTTGTTGGTTCCCTCACCACCTGCCGCAGACCCAGTCTAGCAGCTATGTCATTTAGGACTAGGCCAGTTGGGTCAGTAATGGTGCTACCGAGCCACTCTTGGTTATGGACATTGAAGTCCCCCACCCAGAGTATATTCTGCACCCTTGCCACCCTCAATGCTTCCTCCAAGTGATGATCAACATGGAGGATTACTGATTCACCAGCTGAGGGAGGGTGGTACATGGTAATCGGCAGAAGGTTTCCTTGCCCATGTTTGACCTGATGCCATGAGACTTCATGGGGTTCAGAGTCTATGTTGAGGACTCCCAGGGAAACTCCCTCCCAACTGTATACCACTGTGCCGCCACCTCTGCTGGGTCTGTCCTGCCCATGGGATAGGTCATACCCAGGGATGGCGAAGGTAGTGCCTGGGACGTTATCTGTAAAGTATGATTCCATGAGGGTGACTGTGTCAGGCTGTTGCTTGACTAGTCTGTGAGACAGCTCCCAATTTCGGCACTAACCTCCAGATGTTAATAAGGAGGACTTTGCAGGGTCGACAGGCTGAGATTGCCATTGTCATTTCCAGTGCCTAGGTCGATGCCGGATGGTTTGTCCAGTTTCATTCCTCATTGACTTTTCTGTAGCATTTGGTGCAACTAAGTGGCTTGGCCAGTTCAGAAGGCAGGTAAAAGTCAACCACATTGCAATGTGTCAGGAAACATACAGAAACCAGACCAGGCGAGGCCGGCAGATTTCTTTCCCTAAAAGGCACTCATGAACCAGATGAATTTTCATGGCAACCTGATAGCTTCGTGGTCACAATTACTGAGACGAGGTTTTAATTCAAGAGTTATTAATTAATTGAATTTATATCCTCTCAGGCGCAATGGTAGGATTTGAACCCATGTTGCTAGAGCATTAGCCCTTGGGTTACTCATCTACCACAGTACTCCTATGCGTGCAGTAGCATTACCACTACACCCGGCCCAAGTGTAGAAAGATTGAAGGAACAGGCACATTAGTTATTGACCAGGATATTTGGTGACATGCCGGCTGCAGATTGATGTTGTGGTTCTGGTCAAGCTTCGTTTTACCTGCAGGGCCCTAGAAGTGTGTGCTTGCCCTTGATAGCTCCCAGCACCATTGGAATGCAGCTATGTTGACAAAGCCCAAGAGCCTCCCTCCCTCTCCCTTCTGTTGTACAGAGCCTCCTGATGCAGCAATGGACAGTGAACTGGGAAATATTGGCTTTATCCCCTGTTCCTGTCTGGAAGAATCCACTTGTTAGACATAGAGGGTGGCAGTGGCTTTGATGGCTACTGGTAGTGCCACCCTCACCCTGCTGTTCGTCTGTTAGTCCTGTTGAAGGTACTGGCATAATTCAGTAATTATCTCCATGGTGGAGCACTGCTGCCACAGGCATTTCTCTTGGCTGAGGTGGAGGAAGGAGAAGTGATCTCTAAAAACTTTTGGTGAGTAAGGCCTTTTGTGGGAAGCCCTCCTCCACTTTCCCTGCTGTCTTCATGTATTTGGCATGTTGCAATCTAAGTAAAGGGGAGAACTACAGCCTCTATTACTCTCACAGACTTTCTGAGCACAGGCTAGAAAGCTCCTCAGACCTCCCTGTCATCATGCTGTAAGCCGAACTTCACAATCCAACAGACTATCAAACTCCTCCAAGGCCGAACCACATTTCTTCCACAGAGCTTGCAAGACCAAAAGTAAATCACAAGCTTCTGACCTGCAAACTTGGATAGTTGGACCTCTAAATAACAGGAATAAGGGGTAGGGGGAGGGACCCTCATTCACCTAAGTGTATATTCAATCATGAGGGAATAGGACAGGACATTATGTGGAAATGTATGATCTGAATTGACAGAAAATACAAATAATCAGCTGTTGAAATTGATTGACAACCATCATCTGCAGACTCTTCATTATTCCAGAGCATGTACAACAGACCCACGCATAGCAGACTCAGCACCACAGACCCACGCACAGCAGAACCAGCACAACAGACCCAGCACAACAGACCCACGCACAGAAGACGCTGCACAGCAGACCCAGCAAAGCAGTCCCAGGCACAGCAGGCCCAGGCACAGCAGACTCACACAAAGTAGAACCAGAACAGCAGACTCACACACAGCAGACCCAGCAAAGAAGAACCCAGCACAGCAGACCCAGCACAGCAGACCTATGCACAGCAGACCCAGCACAGCAGACCCAGCACAGCAGACCCAGCACAGCAGACCCAGCACAGCAGACCCAGCACAGCAGACCCAGCACAGCAGAACCAGCACAGCAGAACCAGCACAGCAGAACCAGCACAGCAGAACCAGCACAGCAGACCCAGCACAGCAGAACCAGCACAGCAGAACCAGCACAGCAGACCTATGCACAGCAGACCCATGAACAACAGACCCAGCACAGCAGACCCAGCACAGCAGACCCAGCACAGCAGACCCAGCACAGCAGACCCAGCACAGCAGACCCAGCACAGCAGACCCTGCACAGCAGACCCTGCACAGCAGACCCTGCACAGCAGACCCTGCACAGAAGACCTGTGCACAGCAGAACTATGCACCGCAGACGCAGAACAACCCACCCAGCGCAACCCACCCAGCGCAACCCACCCAGCGCAACCCACCCAGCGCAACCCACCCAGCGCAACCCACCCAGCGCAACCCACCCAGCGCAACCCACCCAGCGCAACCCACCCAGCGCAACCCACCCAGCGCAACCCACCCAGCGCAACACACCCAGCGCAACACACCCAGCGCAACACACCCAGCGCAACACACCCAGCGCAACACACCCAGCGCAGCACACCCAGCGCAGCACACCCAGCGCAGCACACCCACGCACAGCAGACCCACGCACAGCAGACCCACGCACAGCAGACCCACGCACAGCAGACCCACGCACAGCAGACCCACGCACAGCAGACCCACGCACAGCAGACCCACGCACAGAAGACCCAGGCACAGAAGACCCAGGCACAGAAGACCCAGGCACAGCAGACCCAGGCACAGCAGACCCAGGCACAGCAGACCCAGGCACAGCAGACCCAGCACAGCAGACCCATGCACAGCAGACCCATGCACAACAGACCCGGCACAGCAGACCCGGCACCACAGACCTATGTACAGCAGACCTATGAACGACAGACCCGGCACGACAGACCCGGCACGACAGAACCGGCACGACAGAACCGGCACGACAGAACCGGCACGACAGAACCGGCACGACAGAACCGGCACGACAGAACCGGCACGACAGAACCGGCACGACAGAACCGGCACGACAGAACCGGCACGACAGAACCGGCACGACAGAACCGGCACGACAGAACCGGCACGACAGAACCGGCACGACAGAACCGGCACAGCCGACCTATGAACAACAGACCCGGCACGGCAGACCCGGCACGGCAGACCCGGCACGGCAGACCCGGCACGGCAGACCCGGCACGGCAGACCCAGCACGGCAGACCCAGCACGGCAGACCCAGCACGGCAGACCTATGCACAGCAGACCTATGCACAACAGACCCAGCACAGCAGACCCAGCACAGCAGACCCAGCACAGCAGACCCACGCACAGCAGACCCACGCACATCAGACCCAGCACATCAGACCCAGCACATCAGACCCAGCACATCAGACCCAGCACATCAGACCCAGCACAGCAAACTCAGCACCACAGACCTATGCACAGCAGACCCAGCACAGCAGTCCCAGCACAGCAGACCAAGCACCACAGACCTATGCACAGCAGACCCAGCACCACAGACCTATGAACAACAGACCCAGCACCACAGACCTATGAACAGCAGACCCAGCACCACAGACCTATGAACAAAAGACCCAGCACCACAGACCTATGAACAGCAGACCCAGCACAGCCGACCCAGCACAGCCGACCCAGCACAGCCGACCCAGCACAGCCGACCCAGCACAGCCGACCCAGCACAGCCGACCCATGAACAGCAGACCCAGCACAGCCGAACCAGCACAGCAGAACCAGCACAGCAGAACCAGCACAGCAGAACCAGCACAGCAGAACCAGCACAGCAGAACCAGCACAGCAGAACCAGAACAGCAGAACCAGCACAGCAGAACCAGCACAGCAGAACCAGCACAGCCGACCCAGCACAGCCGACCCAGCACAGCCGACCCAGCACAGCCGACCCAGCACAGCCGACCCAGCACAGCAAACTCAGCACCACAGACCTATGCACAGCAGACCTATGCACAGCAGACCCAGCACAGCAGTCCCAGCACAGCAGTCCCAGCACAGCAGTCCCAGCACCACAGACCTATGCACAGCAGACCCAGCACCACAGACCTATGAACAGCCGACCCAGCACAGCCGACCCAGCACAGCCGACCCAGAACAGCCGACCCAGCACAGCCGACCCAGCACAGCCGACCCAGCACAGCCGACCCAGCACAGCCGACCCAGCACAGCCGACCCATGAACAACAGACCCAGCACAGCCGACCCAGAACCACAGACCTATGAACAACAGACCCAGCACAACAGACCCAGAACCACAGACCTATGAACAGCAGACCCAGCACAGCAGACCCAGCACAGCAGACCCAGCACAGCAGACCCAGCACAGCAGACCCAGCACAGCAGACCCAGCACAGCAGACCCAGCACAGCAGACCCAGCACAGCAGAACCAGCACAGCAGAACCAGCACAGCAGAACCAGCACAGCCGACCCTGCACAGCCGACCCTGCACAGCCGACCCAGCACAGCCGACCCAGCACAGCCGACCCAGCACAGCCGACCCAGCACAGCAGACCCAGCACAGCAGACCTATGAACAACAGACCCAGCACAGCAGACCTATGAACAACAGACCCAGCACAACAGACCCAGCACAACAGACCCAGCACAACAGACCCAGCACAACAGACCCAGCACAACAGACCCAGCACAGCAGACCTATGAACAACAGACCCAGCACAGCAGACCCAGCACCACAGACCTATGAACAACAGACCCAGCACAACGGACCCAGCACAACGGACCCAGCACAACGGACCCAGCACAGCGGACCCAGCACAGCGGACCCAGCACAGCGGACCCAGCACAGCGGACCCAGCACAGCAGACCCAGCACAGCAGACCTATGAACAACAGACCCAGCACAGCAGACCCAGCACAGCAGACCCAGCACAGCAGAACCAGCACAGCAGAACCAGCACAGCAGAACCAGCACAGCAGAACCAGCACAGCAGAACCAGCACAGCAGAACCAGAACAGCAGAACCAGCACAGCAGAACCAGCACAGCAGAACCAGCACAGCAGAACCAGCACAGCCGACCCAGCACAGCCGACCCAGCACAGCCGACCCAGCACAGCCGACCCAGCACAGCCGACCCAGCACAGCCGACCCAGCACAGCAAACTCAGCACCACAGACCTATGCACAGCAGACCTATGCACAGCAGACCCAGCACAGCAGTCCCAGCACAGCAGTCCCAGCACAGCAGTCCCAGCACCACAGACCTATGCACAGCAGACCCAGCACCACAGACCTATGAACAGCCGACCCAGCACAGCCGACCCAGCACAGCCGACCCAGCACAGCCGACCCAGCACAGCCGACCCAGCACAGCCGACCCAGCACAGCCGACCCAGCACAGCCGACCCAGCACAGCCGACCCATGAACAACAGACCCAGCACAGCCGACCCAGAACCACAGACCTATGAACAACAGACCCAGCACAACAGACCCAGAACCACAGACCTATGAACAGCAGACCCAGCACAGCAGACCCAGCACAGCAGACCCAGCACAGCAGACCCAGCACAGCAGACCCAGCACAGCAGACCCAGCACAGCAGACCCAGCACAGCAGAACCAGCACAGCAGAACCAGCACAGCAGAACCAGCACAGCAGAACCAGCACAGCAGAACCAGCACAGCAGAACCAGCACAGCCGACCCTGCACAGCCGACCCTGCACAGCCGACCCAGCACAGCCGACCCAGCACAGCCGACCCAGCACAGCCGACCCAGCACAGCAGACCTATGAACAACAGACCCAGCACAGCAGACCTATGAACAACAGACCCAGCACAACAGACCCAGCACAACAGACCCAGCACAACAGACCCAGCACAACAGACCCAGCACAGCAGACCTATGAACAACAGACCCAGCACAGCAGACCCAGCACCACAGACCTATGAACAACAGACCCAGCACAACGGACCCAGCACAACGGACCCAGCACAGCGGACGCAGCACAGCGGACCCAGCACAGCGGACCCAGCACAGCGGACCCAGCACAGCAGACCTATGAACAACAGACCCAGCACAGCAGACCCAGCACAGCAGAACCAGCACAGCAGAACCAGCACAGCAGAACCAGCACAGCAGAACCAGCACAGCAGAACCAGCACAGCAGAACCAGCACAGCCGAACCAGCACAGCCGACCCAGCACAGCCGACCCAACACAGCCGACCCAGCACAGCCGACCCAGCACAGCAGACCTATGCACAGCAGACCTATGCACAGCAGACCCAGCACAGCAGTCCCAGCACAGCAGAGCCTGCACAGCAGAGCCTGCACAGCAGACCCAGCACAGCAGAACCAGCACAGCAGAACCAGCACAGCAGAACCAGCACAGCAGAACCAGCACAGCAGAACCAGCACAGCAGAACCAGCACAGCAGAACCAGCACAGCCGAACCAGCACAGCCGACCCAGCACAGCCGACCCAGCACAGCCGACCCAGCACAGCCGACCCAGCACAGCCGACCCAGCACAGCAGACCTATGAACAGCAGACCCAGCATCACAGACCTATGAACAACAGACCCAGCACAATAGACCCAGCACAATAGACCCAGCACAATAGACCCAGCACAATAGAACCAGCACAATAGAACCAGCACAGCAGACCCAGCACAGCAGACCCAGCACAGCAGACCCAGCACAGCAGACCCAGCACTGCAGACCTATGAACAACAGACCCAGCACAGCAGACCCAGCACAGCAGACCCAGCACAGCAGACCCAGCACAGCAGACCCAGCACAGCAGACCCAGCACAGCAGACCCAGCACAGCAGACCCAGCACAGCAGACCCAGCACAGCAGACCCAGCACAGCAGTCCCAGCACAGCTGACCCAGCACAGCAGAGCCTGCACAGCAGAGCCTGCACAGAAGACCTATGCACCGCAACCCACCCAGCGCAACCCACCCAGCGCAACCCACCCAGCGCAACCCACCCAGCGCAACCCACCCAGCGCAACCCACCCAGCGCAACCCACCCAGCGCAACCCACCCAGCGCACAGCAGACCCAGGCTCAGCAGACCCACGCACAGCAGACCCACGCTCAGCACAAACACGCACAGCACAACCACGCACAGCACAACCACGCACAGCAGACCCAGCACAGCAGACCCAGCACAGCAGACCCAGCACAGCAGACCCAGCACAGCAGACCCAGCACAACAGACCCAGCAGGACTGAACAACGCACCGCAGACCCAGCCCAGCAGTCTCACATACAAAAGACCCACGCACAGCAGACCCACACACAGCAGACACTGCACATCAGGCCCTGCACAACAGGCCCTGCACAACAGACTCAGCAGGACTGAACCACACACCGCAGACCCAGCACAGCAGACTCACATACAAAAGACTCACATACAGCAGACCCACGCACAGCAGACCCACGCACAGCAGACCCACGCACAGCAGACTCACATACAAAAGACCCACACACAGCAGACCCACGCACAGCAGGCCCTGCACAACAGACCCACGCACAGCAGACCCAGCACAGCAGACCCAGCACAGCAGACCCAGCACAGCAGAACCAGCACAGCAGAACCAGCACAGCAGAACCAGCACAGCCAAACCAGCACAGCCGACCCAGCACAGCCGACCCAGCACAGCCGACCCAGCACAGCCGACCTATGAACAACAGACCCAGCACAGCAGACCCAGCATCACAGACCTATGAACAACAGACGCAGCACAACAGACCCAGCACAAGAGACCCAGCACAACAGACCCAGCACAACAGACCCAGCACAACAGACCCAGCACAACAGACCCAGCACAACAGACCCAGCACAGCAGACCCAGCACAGCAGACCCAGCACAGCAGACCTATGAACAACAGACCCAGCACAACAGACCCAGCACAGCAGACCTATGCACAGCAGACCCAGCACAGCAGACCTATGCACAGCAGAGCCTGCACAGCAGAGCCTGCACAGCAGAGCCTGCACAGAAGACCTATGCACAGCAGAACTATGCACCGCAACCCACCCAGCGCAACCCACCCAGCGCACAGCAGACCCAGGCTCAGCAGACCCACGCACAGCAGACCCACGCTCAGCACAACCACGCACAGCAGACCCAGCACAGCAGACCCAGCACAGCAGACCCAGCAAGACCGAACAACGCACCGCAGACCCAGCCCAGCAGTCTCACATACAAAAGACCCACGCACAGCAGACCCACACACAGCAGACACTGCACATCAGGCCCTGCACAACAGACTCAGCAGGACTGAACCACACACCGCAGACCCAGCACAGCAGACTCACATACAAAAGACTCACATACAGCAGACCCACGCACAGCAGACCCACGCACAGCAGACCCAGCACAGCAGACTCACATACAAAAGACCCACACACAGCAGACCCACGCACAGCAGGCCCTGCACAACAGACCCACGCACAGCAGGCCCTGCACAGCAGACTCAGCAGGACTGAACCACACAGCGCAGACCAAGCACAGCAGACTCACATACAAAAGACCCACGCACAGCAGACCCAGCACAACAGACCCAGCAAAACAGACCCACGCACAGCAGACCCACATACAAAAGACCCATGCACAGTAGACACAGCACAGCAGACCCACACACATCAGACCCAGCACAGCAGACCCACGCACAGCAGACCCACGCACAGCAGACCCAGCACAGCAGACCCAGAACAGCAGACCCAGAACAGCAGACCCAGCACAGCAGACCCAGCACAGCAGACCCAGCACAGCAGACCCAGCACAGCAGACCCAGCACAGCAGACCCAGCACAGCAGTCCCAGCACAGCTGACCCAGCACAGCAGAGCCTGCACAGCAGAGCCTGCACAGAAGACCTATGCACCGCAACCCACCCAGCGCAACCCACCCAGCGCAACCCACCCAGCGCAACCCACCCAGCGCAACCCACCCAGCGCAACCCACCCAGCGCAACCCACCCAGCGCAACCCACCCAGCGCAACCCACCCAGCGCAACCCACCCAGCGCAACCCACCCAGCGCAACCCACCCAGCGCAACCCACCCAGCGCAACCCACCCAGCGCAACACACCCAGCGCAACACACCCAGCGCAACCCACCCAGCGCAACACACCCAGCGCAACACACCCAGCGCAACACACCCAGCGCAACACACCCAGCGCAACACACCCAGCGCAACACACCCAGCGCACAGCAGACCCAGGCTCAGCAGACCCACGCACAGCAGACCCACGCTCAGCACAAACACGCACAGCACAACCACGCACAGCACAACCACGCACAGCAGACCCAGCACAGCAGACCCAGCACAGCAGACCCAGCACAGCAGACCCAGCACAGCAGACCCAGCACAGCAGACCCAGCACAGCAGACCCAGCACAGCAGACCCAGCACAGCAGACCCAGCACAGCAGACCCAGCACAACAGACCCAGCAGGACTGAACAACGCACCGCAGACCCAGCCCAGCAGTCTCACATACAAAAGACCCACGCACAGCAGACCCACACACAGCAGACACTGCACATCAGGCCCTGCACAACAGGCCCTGCACAACAGACTCAGCAGGACTGAACCACACACCGCAGACCCAGCACAGCAGACTCACATACAAAAGACTCACATACAGCAGACCCACGCACAGCAGACCCACGCACAGCAGACCCAGCACAGCAGACTCACATACAAAAGACCCACACACAGCAGACCCACGCACAGCAGGCCCTGCACAACAGACCCACGCACAGCAGACCCAGCACAGCAGACCCAGCACAGCAGACCCAGCACAGCAGAACCAGCACAGCAGAACCAGCACAGCAGAACCAGCACAGCCAAACCAGCACAGCCGACCCAGCACAGCCGACCCAGCACAGCCGACCTATGAACAACAGACCCAGCACAGCAGACCTATGAACAACAGACCCAGCACAACAGACCCAGCACAGCAGACCTATGAACAACAGACCCAGCACAGCAGACCCAGCACCACAGACCTATGAACAACAGACCCAGCACAACAGACCCAGCACAACGGACCCAGCACAACGGACCCAGCACAGCGGACCCAGCACAGCGGACCCAGCACAGCGGACCCAGCACAGCGGACCCAGCACAGCGGACCCAGCACAGCGGACCCAGCACAGCGGACCCAGCACAGCGGACCCAGCACAGCGGACCCAGCACAGCGGACCCAGCACAGCGGACCCAGCACAGCGGACCCAGCACAGCAGACCCAGCACAGCAGACCTATGAACAACAGACCCAGCACAGCAGAACCAGCACAGCAGAACCAGCACAGCAGAACCAGCACAGCAGAACCAGCACAGCAGAACCAGCACAGCAGAACCAGCACAGCAGAACCAGCACAGCCGACCCAGCACAGCCGACCCAGCACAGCCGACCCAGCACAGCCGACCCAGCACAGCCGACCCAGCACAGCCGACCCAGCACAGCCGACCCAGCACAGCAGACCTATGCACAGCAGACCCAGCACAGCAGTCCCAGCACAGCAGAGCCTGCACAGCAGAGCCTGCACAGCAGATCCAGCACAGCAGACCCAGCACAGCAGAACCAGCACAGCAGAACCAGCACAGCAGAACCAGCACAGCAGAACCAGCACAGCCGAACCAGCACAGCCGAACCAGCACAGCCGAACCAGCACAGCCGACCCAGCACAGCCGACCCAGCACAGCCGACCCAGCACAGCCGACCCAGCACAGCCGACCCAGCACAGCAGACCTATGAACAGCAGACCCAGCATCACAGACCTATGAACAACAGACCCAGCACAATAGACCCAGCACAATAGACCCAGCACAATAGACCCAGCACAATAGACCCAGCACAATAGACCCAGCACAATAGAACCAGCACAATAGAACCAGCACAGCAGACCCAGCACAGCAGACCCAGCACAGCAGACCCAGCACAGCAGACCCAGCACAGCAGACCCAGCACTGCAGACCTATGAACAACAGACCCAGCACAGCAGACCCAGCACAGCAGACCCAGCACAGCAGACCCAGAACAGCAGACCCAGAACAGCAGACCCAGCACAGCAGACCCAGCACAGCAGACCCAGCACAGCAGACCCAGCACAGCAGTCCCAGCACAGCAGTCCCAGCACAGCTGACCCAGCACAGCAGAGCCTGCACAGCAGAGCCTGCACAGAAGACCTATGCACCGCAACCCACCCAGCGCAACCCACCCAGCGCAACCCACCCAGCGCAACCCACCCAGCGCAACCCACCCAGCGCAACCCACCCAGCGCAACCCACCCAGCGCAACCCACCCAGCGCAACCCACCCAGCGCAACCCACCCAGCGCAACCCACCCAGCGCAACCCACCCAGCGCAACACACCCAGCGCACAGCAGACCCAGGCTCAGCAGACCCACGCACAGCAGACCCACGCTCAGCACAAACACGCACAGCACAACCACGCACAGCACAACCACGCACAGCAGACCCAGCACAGCAGACCCAGCACAGCAGACCCAGCACAGCAGACCCAGCACAGCAGACCCAGCACAGCAGACCCAGCACAGCAGACCCAGCACAACAGACCCAGCAGGACTGAACAACGCACCGCAGACCCAGCCCAGCAGTCTCACATACAAAAGACCCACGCACAGCAGACCCACACACAGCAGACACTGCACATCAGGCCCTGCACAACAGGCCCTGCACAACAGACTCAGCAGGACTGAACCACACACCGCAGACCCAGCACAGCAGACTCACATACAAAAGACTCACATACAGCAGACCCACGCACAGCAGACCCACGCACAGCAGACCCAGCACAGCAGACTCACATACAAAAGACCCACACACAGCAGACCCACGCACAGCAGGCCCTGCACAACAGACCCACGCACAGCAGACCCAGCACAGCAGACCCAGCACAGCAGACCCAGCACAGCAGACCCAGCACAGCAGAACCAGCACAGCAGAACCAGCACAGCAGAACCAGCACAGCCGACCCAGCACAGCCGACCTATGAACAACAGACCCAGCACAGCAGACCCAGCACAGCAGACCTATGAACAACAGACCCAGCACAACAGACCCAGCACAGCAGACCTATGCACAGCAGACCCAGCACAGCAGACCTATGCACAGCAGAGCCTGCACAGCAGAGCCTGCACAGAAGACCTATGCACAGCAGAACTATGCACCGCAACCCACCCAGCGCAACCCACCCAGCGCACAGCAGACCCAGGCTCAGCAGACCCACGCACAGCAGACCCACGCTCAGCACAACCACGCACAGCAGACCCAGCACAGCAGACCCAGCAGGACCGAACAACGCACCGCAGACCCAGCCCAGCAGTCTCACATACAAAAGACCCACGCACAGCAGACCCACACACAGCAGACACTGCACATCAGGCCCTGCACAACAGACTCAGCAGGACTGAACCACACACCGCAGACCCAGCACAGCAGACTCACATACAAAAGACTCACATACAGCAGACCCACGCACAGCAGACCCAGCACAGCAGACTCACATACAAAAGACCCACACACAGCAGACCCACGCACAGCAGGCCCTGCACAACAGACCCACGCACAGCAGACCCACGCACATCAGGCCCTGCACAGCAGACTCAGCAGGACTGAACCACACAGCGCAGACCAAGCACAGCAGACTCACATACAAAAGACCCACGCACAGCAGACCCAGCACAACAGACCCAGCAAAACAGACCCACGCACAGCAGACCCACATACAAAAGACCCATGCACAGTAGACACAGCACAGCAGACCCACACACATCAGACCCAGCACAGCAGACCCACGCACAGCAGACCCAGCACAGCAGACCCAGCACAGCAGACCCAGCACAGCAGACCCAGCACAGCAGACCCAGCACAGCAGACCCAGCACAGCAGACCCAGCACAGCAGACCCAGCACAGCAGACCCAGCACAGCAGTCCCAGCACAGCAGTCCCAGCACAGCAGTCCCAGCACAGCAGTCCCAGCACAGCAGTCCCAGCACAGCTGACCCAGCACAGCAGAGCCTGCACAGCAGAGCCTGCACAGAAGACCTATGCACCGCAACCCACCCAGCGCAACCCACCCAGCGCAACCCACCCAGCGCAACCCACCCAGCGCAACCCACCCAGCGCAACCCACCCAGCGCAACCCACCCAGCGCAACCCACCCAGCGCAACCCACCCAGCGCAACCCACCCAGCGCAACACACCCAGCGCAACACACCCAGCGCACAGCAGACCCAGGCTCAGCAGACCCACGCACAGCAGACCCACGCTCAGCACAAACACGCACAGCACAACCACGCACAGCACAACCACGCACAGCAGACCCAGCACAGCAGACCCAGCACAGCAGACCCAGCACAGCAGACCCAGCACAACAGACCCAGCAGGACTGAACAACGCACCGCAGACCCAGCCCAGCAGTCTCACATACAAAAGACCCACGCACAGCAGACCCACACACAGCAGACACTGCACATCAGGCCCTGCACAACAGGCCCTGCACAACAGACTCAGCAGGACTGAACCACACACCGCAGACCCAGCACAGCAGACTCACATACAAAAGACTCACATACAGCAGACCCACGCACAGCAGACCCACGCACAGCAGACCCAGCACAGCAGACTCACATACAAAAGACCCACACACAGCAGACCCACGCACAGCAGGCCCTGCACAACAGACCCACGCACAGCAGACCCAGCACAGCAGACCCAGCACAGCAGACCCAGCACAGCAGACCCAGCACAGCAGACCCAGCACAGCAGAACCAGCACAGCCAAACCAGCACAGCCAAACCAGCACAGCCGACCCAGCATAGCCGACCCAGCACAGCCGACCTATGAACAACAGACCCAGCACAGCAGACCCAGCATCACAGACCTATGAACAACAGACCCAGCACAACAGACCCAGCACAGCAGACCCAGCACAGCAGACCTATGAACAACAGACCCAGCACAACAGACCCAGCACAGCAGACCTATGCACAGCAGACCCAGCACAGCAGACCTATGCACAGCAGAGCCTGCACAGCAGAGCCTGCACAGCAGAGCCTGCACAGAAGACCTATGCACAGCAGAACTATGCACCGCAACCCACCCAGCGCAACCCACCCAGCGCACAGCAGACCCAGCAGACCCAGGCTCAGCAGACCCACGCTCAGCACAACCACGCACAGCAGACCCAGCACAGCAGACCCAGCACAGCAGACCCAGCAAGACCGAACAACGCACCGCAGACCCAGCCCAGCAGTCTCACATACAAAAGACCCACGCACAGCAGACCCACACACAGCAGACACTGCACATCAGGCCCTGCACAACAGACTCAGCAGGACTGAACCACACACCGCAGACCCAGCACAGCAGACTCACATACAAAAGACTCACATACAGCAGACCCACGCACAGCAGACCCAGCACAGCAGACTCACATACAAAAGACCCACACACAGCAGACCCACGCACAGCAGGCCCTGCACAACAGACCCACGCACAGCAGACCCACGCACATCAGGCCCTGCACAGCAGACTCAGCAGGACTGAACCACACAGCGCAGACCAAGCACAGCAGACTCACATACAAAAGACCCACGCACAGCAGACCCAGCACAACAGACCCAGCAAAACAGACCCACGCACAGCAGACCCACATACAAAAGACCCATGCACAGTAGACACAGCACAGCAGACCCACACACATCAGACCCAGCACAGCAGACCCACGCACAGCAGACCCAGCACAGCAGACCCAGCACAGCAGACCCACACACAGAAGACCCAGCAAAGCAGATCCAGCACAACAGACCCACGCACAGGAGACACAGGAGCAGAGTGGCTGTGTAAAGAGTGGGAGTTCACCTGTGAAGGAGCGGAGTTTACCTGTGAGGGAGCGGAGTTTACCTGTGAGGGAGCGGAGTTTACTTGTGAGGGAGTGGAGCAGCTGTACAAAGAGCGGGAGTTTACCTGTGTGGGAGCAGAGCGGCTGTATATGGAGCAGAGCGGCTGCATAGTGAGCAGAGCGTAGTTTACCTGTCAGGGAACGGAGCGGCTGCATAAATAGCGGAGTGGAGTTTCCTTGTGAGTGAGCGGAACTGCAGTAAAAAAAATCGGAGCGGAGTTTACCTGTGAAGGAGCACAGTGGCTGTGTAAAGAGTGGGAGTTTACCTGTGAGGGAGCGGAGCGGCTGTATGAAGAGCGGGGATTGACCTGTCAGGGAGCACAGTGGCTGTGTAAAGAACGGGGATTTACCTGTGAAGGAGCACAGTGGCTGTGTAAAGAGTGGGGATTTACCTGTGAAGGAGCACAGTGGCTGTGTAAAGAGTGGGAGTTTAGCTGTGAGGGAGCAGAGCGGCAGTGTAAAGAGTGGGAGTTTACCTGTGAGGGAGCGGAGCGGCTGTGTAAAGTGTGGAGCGGAGTTTACCTGTGAGGGAGTGGAGCAGCTGTAAAAAGAGTGGAGCGGAGCTCACCTGTGAGGGAGGAGAGCGGCTGTATAAAGAGCAGACTGGATTTTACCTGTGAGGGAGGGGAGCGACTGTTTCAAGAGTGGAGCGGAGTTTACGTGTGAATGAGCGGAGCGGCTGTGTAAAGTGTGAGAGTTTACCTGTGAGGGAGCGGAGTGGCTGTATAGGATGCAGAGCAGAGTTTACTTGTGAAGGAACAGAGCGGCTGTATAAAGAGAGGAGAGGAGTTTACCTGTGAGGGAGCGGAGCGGCTGTATATATAGCGGAGCGGAGTTTACCTGTGCGGGAGCTGAGTGGCTGTACAGAGAGCAAAGCAGAGTTTACCTGTCAGGAAGCAGAGCCGTTGCGTAAGGAGCAGAGCAGAGTTTAAGTGTGAAGGATCGGAGCGGCTGTTTAAAGAGTGGCAGTTTACCTGTGAAGGAGTGGAGCAGCTGTGTAAAGAGGGGGCGTTTACCTGTGAAGGAGTGGTGCGGCTGTATAAAGAAAGGGAGTTTACCTTTACCTGTGATGGAGCACAGTGGCTGTGTAGAGAGTGGAGTGGAGGTTACCTGTGAGGGAGGGGAGCAGCTCTATAAAGAGTGGAGTGGAGTTTACCTGTGAGGTAGCGGAGCAGCTGTATATAGAGAGGTGTGGAGTTTACCTGTGTGGGAGCGGAGCGGTTGTATAATGAGTGGAATGGAGTTTACCTGTGAAGGAGCTGAGCAGCTGTATAAAGATTGGGCATTTACCTGTGAAGGAGTGGAGCAGCTGTATAAAGATTGGGAATTTACCTGTGAGAGAGCGGAGCGGCAGTATAAAGAGCAGAGTGGAGTTTATCTGTGAGGGAGCAGAATTTACATGTGAGGGAGCGGAGCAGCTGCATAAATAGTAGTGCACAGTTTACTTGTGAGGGAGTGGAGCGGCTGCATAAATAGCAGAGCAGAGTTTACCTGTGAGGGAGCAGAGCAGCTGCATAAATAGCAGAGCACAGTTTACTTGTGAGGGAGTGGAGCGGCTGTATAAATAGCAGAGTGGAGTTTACCTGTGAGAGAGCAGAGCGGGTGTATAAAGAACAGAGCAGAGTTTACCTGTCTGGGAGCAGAACGGCTGTATAGTGAGCAGAGCATAGTTTACCTGTGTGGGAGCAGAGCGGCTGTATAGTGAGCAGAGTGGAGTTTACCTGTGTGGGAGCAGAGCATGTGTATAGTGAGCAGAGCGTAGTTTACCTGTGTGGGAGCAGAGCGGCTGTATAGTGAGCAGAGTGTAGTTTACCTGTGTGGGAGCAGAGCATGTGTATAGTGAGCAGAGCATAGTTTACCTGTGTGGGAGCAGAGCGGCTGTATAGTGAGCAGAGTGGAGTTTACCTGTGTGGGAGCAGAGCATGTGTATAGTGAGCAGAGCGGCTGTATAGTGAGCAGAGTGGAGTTTACCTGTGTGGGAGCAGAGCATGTGTATAGTGAGCAGAGCGTAGTTTACCTGTATGGGAGCAGAGCGGCTGTATAGTGAGCAGAGTGTAGTTTACCTGTGTGGGAGCAGAGCATGTGAATAGTGAGCAGAGCGTAGTTTACCTGTGTGGGAGAAGAGCGGCTGTATAGTGAACAGAGCGTAATTTACCTGTGTGGGAGCAGAGCATGTGTATAGTGAGCAGAGCGTAGTTTACCCGTGAGGGAGCGGAGCGGCTGCATAAATAGCGGAGCAGAGTTTACTTGTGAGGAAGCAGAACAGCTGTAAAAATATCGGAGCGGAGTTTACCTGTGAAGGAGCACAGCGGCTGTGTAAAGAGTGGGAGTTTAGCTGTGAGGGAGCGGAGCGGCAGTGTAAAGAGTGGGAGTTCACCTGTGAGGGAGCGGAGGGGCTGTATAAAGTGTGGAGCGGAGTTTACCTGTGAGGGAGCAGAGCGGCTGTGTAAAGTGTGGAGCGGAGTTTACCTGTGAGGGAGCGGAGTTTACCTGTGAGGGAGTGGAGCAGCTGTAAAAAGAGTGGAGCGGAGCTCACCTGTGAGGGAGGAGAGCGGCTGTATAAAGAGCGGAGTGGATTTTACCTGTGAGGGAGGGGAGCGACTGTTTCAAGATTGGAGCGGAGTTTACGTGTGAAAGAGCGGAGCGGCTGTGCAAAGTGTGAGAGTTTACCTGTGAGGGAGCAGAGCGGCTGTATAAGATGCGGAGCAGAGTTTACTTGTGAAGGAGCAGAGCGGCTGTATAAAGAGAGGAGAGGAGTTTACCTGTGAGGGAGCGGAGCGGCTGTATATATAGCGGACCGGAGTTTACCTGTGAGGGAGCAGAGTGGCCGCATAAAGATTGGTAATTTACCTGTGCGGGAGCTGAGTGGCTGTATAGAGAACAAAGCAGAGTTACCTGTCAGGAAGCAGAGCCCTTGCATAAGGAGCAGAGTTTAAGTGTGAAGGATCGGAGCGGCTGTTTAAAGAGTGGCAGTTTACCTGTGAAGGAGTGGAGCAGCTGTGTAAAGAGGGGACGTTTACCTGTGAAGGAGTGGTGTGGCTGTATAAAGAAAGGGAGTTTACCTTTACCTGTGATGGAGCACAGTGGCTGTGTAGAGAGTGGAGTGGAGTTTACCTGTGAGGGAGGGGAGCAGCTCTATAAAGAGTGGAGTGGAGTTTACCTGTGAGGTAGCGGAGCAGCTGTATATAGAGAGGTGTGGAGTTTACCTGTGTGGGAGCGGAGCGGTTGTATAATGAGTGGAATGGAGTTTACCTGTGAAGGAGCTGAGCAGCTGTATAAAGATTGGGCATTTACCTGTGAGGGAGCGGAGCAGCTGTATAAATAGAGGTGAGGGGTGGCTGTATAAATAATGGAATGGAGCTTACTGTATGGGAGTGGAGAGGCTGTATAAAGAGTGCAGCGGAGTTTACCTGTGAGGGAACGGAGTGGCTGTATAAAAATTGGGAGTTTAACTGTGAGGGAGCAGAGCAGCTGTATGAAGAGCAGAGCAAAGTTTACCTGTGAAGGAGCAAACTGGCTGTAAATTGGCTGGGAGTTTCCCTGTGAGGGAGCAGAGTAGCTGCATAAAGATTGGGAGTTTACCTGTGAGGGAGTGGAGCATCTGTATAGAGAGCAAAGCGGAGTTTGCCTGTCAGGAAGCGGAGCGGCTGCATAAAGAGCGGAGCAGAGTTTAACTGTGAAGGAGCGGAGCGGCTGTATTAAGAGTGGGAGGTTACTTGTGAGGAAGGGGAGCGGCTGTATAAAGATTGGAAGTTTACCTGTGAGGGAGGGGAGTGGCTGTATAAAGATTGGAAGTTTACCTGTGAGGGAGCGGAGCAGCTGTATAAAGAGAGGAGAGGAGTTTACCTTTGAGGGAGCAGAGTGGCTGTTTCAATATTGGGAGTTTACTGTGTGGCAGCGGAGCAGCTGTATAATGAGTGGAGCATATTTACCTATGAGTTTATCTGTGAAGGAGCACAGTGGCTGTGTAGAGAGTGGAGTGGTGTTTACCTGTGAGGAAGCAGAGCGGCTGTATAAAGAGAGGAGCGGAGTTTACTTGTGAGGGTGCGGAGCGGCTGTATAAAGATTGGGACTTTTACTGTGGGGGTGCGGAGCGGTTGTATAAAGAGCAGAGCCACTGTATAAAGAGCAGCATGGAGTTTACTGTGTGGGAGCGGAGAGGATGTATAACTCGCAGAGCAGAGTTTACCTGTGAAGGAGCACAGTGCCTGTGTAGAGATCGGAGTGGAGTTTACCTGTGAGGGAACAGAATGGCTGTATAAAAAGTGGGAGTTTACCTGTGAGGAAGCGGAGCAGCTGTATAAATAGCGGAGCAGAGTTTACTTGTGAGGGAGCAGTGCAGCTGTATAAATAGCAGAGTGGAGTTTACCTGTGAGGGAGCGGAGTTTACCTGTGAGGCAGCAGATTGGCTGCATAAAGAGCGGGAGTTTACCTGTGAGAGAGCAGAGCGGGTGTATAAAGAGCAGAGGGAAGTTTACCTGTGAGGGAGGGGAACAGCTGTGTGAAGTGTGGAACGGAGTTTAACTGTGAAGGAGCGGAGCAGCTGTGTAATGAGTTGGAATTTACCTGTGAGACAGCGAAGCAGCTGTTTAAAGAGAGGAGCGGAGTTTACCTGTGAGGGAGCAGTGCGGCTGTACAAAGAGTGGTAGTTTACCTATGAGGGAGCGGAGCGGCTGTATAAAGATTGGGAGTTTACCTGTGAGGGAGCGGAGCGGCTGTATAAACAGAGGAGTGGAGTTTACCTGTGAAGGAGCACAGTGGCTGTATAAAGATTGGGAGTTTAGCTGTGCGGCCACGAAGCAGCTGTATAAACAGAGGAGCGGAGTTTAGTTGTGTGGGAGCAGAGTGGCTGTAAACCGAGTGGAACGTAGTTTACCTGACACGGAGAGGAATGGCTGTGTAAAGAGCGGAGTGGAGTTTACCTGGGAGACAGCAAAGTGGCTGTACAAAGAGTGAGAGTTTACCTCTGAGGGAGCAGAGTGACTGCATAAAGAGTGGGAGTTTACCTGAGAGGGAGCGGAGCGGCTGTGTAAAGAGTGGGAGTTTACCTGTGAGGGAGCGGAGCGGCTGTGTTAAGAGTGGGAGTTTACCTGTGAGGGAGCGGAGCGGCTGTGTAAAGAGTGGGAGTTTACCTGTGAGGGAGCGGAGCGGCTGTGTAAAGAGTGGGAGTTTACCTGTGAGGGAGCGGAGCGGCTGTGTAAAGAGTGGGAGTTTACCTGTGAGGGAGCGGAGCGGCTGTGTAAAGAGTGGGAGTTTACCTGTGAGGGAGCGGAGCGGCTGTGTAAAGAGTGGGAGTTTACCTGTGAGGGAGCGGAGCGGCTGTGTAAAGAGTGGGAGTTTACCTGTGAGGGAGCGGAGCGGCTGTGTAAAGAGTGGGAGTTTACCTGTGAGGGAGCGGAGCGGCTGTGTAAAGAGTGGGAGTTTACCTGTGAAGGAGCGGAGCGGCTGTGTAAAGAGTGGGAGTTTACCTGTGAGGGAGCGGAGCGGCTGTGTAAAGAGTGGGAGTTTACCTGTGAGGCAGCGGAGCGGCTGTGTAAAGAGTGGGAGTTTACCTGTGAGGGAGTGGAGCGGCTGTATAAAAAGTGGAGCGGAGTTTACCTGTGAAGGAGTGGAGCGGCTGTGTAAAGAGTGGGAGTTTACCTACTAGGGATCAGAGCGTCTGTATGAAGAATGGAGCAGAGTTTAACTATGAAGGAGCCAAGTGGCTGTATAAAGAGTGGGAGTTTAACTGAGTGGGACCAGAGCAGCTGTATAGAGAGCGGAGTGGAGTTTACCTGTGAGGGAGCGGAGCGTCTGTATGAAGTGAAAAGCAAAGTTTACCTGTGTGGGAGCGGAGCGACTGTGTAAAGAGTGGGAGTTTACCTGTGAGGGAGCGGAGCGGCTGTATAAAAACTGGAGCGGAGTTTACCTGTCTGGGAGCGGAGCGGCTGTGTAAAGAGTGGGAGTTTACCTGTGAGGGAATGGAGCGGTTGTGTAAAGAGAAAAGCAATGTTTACCTCTGTGGGAGCAGAGCGGCTGTGTAAAGAGTGTGAGTTTACCTATTAGGAGAGCATCTGTATGAAGAATGGAGCAGAGTCTAACTGTGAAGGAGCGGAGTGGCTGTGTAAAGAGTGGGAGTTTACCTGTGTGGGACCGGAGTGCTGTGTGGAGAGCGGAGTGGAGTTTACCGGTGTGGGAGCAGAGCATCTGTATAAAGTGGAGTGGAGTTTACTTGTGAGGGAGCGGAGCGGCTGAATAGGGAACGGAGTGGAGTTTACCTCTGGGGTCTGGAGCAGCTGTATAAAGTGTGGAGCGGAGTTTACTGTGTGGGAGCAGAGCGGCTGTATAAAGAGTGGGAGTTTACTTGTGAGGCAGCGGAGCGGCTGTATAAAAAGTGGAGCGGAGTTTACCTGTGAAGGAGTGGAGCGGCTGTATAAAGAGTGGGAGTTTACCTACTATGGATCAGAGCATCTATATGAAGAATGGAGCAGAGTTTAACTATGAAGGAGCGGAGTGGCTGTATAAAGAGTGGGAGTTTAACTGTGTGGGACCGGTGTGGCTGTGTAGAGAGCGAAGTGGAGTTTACCTGTGAGGGAGCAGAGCGGCTGTATAAAGAGAAAAGCAAAGTTTACCTGTGTGGGAGCGGAGCGGCTATATAAAGAGAAAAGCAAAGTTTACCTGTGTGGGAGCGGAGCGACTGTGTAAAGAGTGGGAGTTTACTTGTTAGGAAAGCGTCTGTATGAAGAATGGAGCAGAGTTTAACTGTGAAGGAGTGGAGTGGCTGTGTAAAGAGTGGGAGTTTACCTGTGTGGGCCCGGAGCAGCTGTGTAGAGAGTGGAGTGGAGTTTACCTGTGTGGGAGCGGAGCATCTGTATAAAGTGGAGTGGAGTTTACATGTGAGGGAGCGGAGCGGCTGAATAGGGAGCGGAGTGGAGTTTACCTCTGGGGGACTGGAGCAGCTGTATAAAGCGCGGAGTGGAGTTTACCTGTGAGGGAGTGAAGCACCTGTATAAAGAGTGGAATGGAGTTTACCTGTAAGGGAACGGAGCGGCTGTATAAAGAGCGGAGAGGAGTTTACCAGTGAGGGTGCGGAGCGGCTGTATGAAAAAAAGGAGCAGAGTTTACCTGTGAAAGGAGTACAGTGGTGTGTAGAGAGCGGAGTGGAATTTACCTGTGAGGGAGCAGAGTGGCTGTATAAAGAGTGGGAGTTTACTTGTGAGGGAGTTGAGTGGCTGTATAAATGCGGAGTGGGATATGCCTGTGAGGTAGCGGAGTGGATGTACAAAAAGCGGCACTGAAGTTTACCTGTAATGGAGCGGAGCGGCTGTAGAAAGTGCGGAATGGAGTTTACTGTGTGGGAGCAGAGCAGCTGTGTAAAGAGTGTGAGTTTACCTGTGAGGGAGCAGAGTGGCTGTATAAAGTGCGGAGTGGAGTTTACCTGTGAGGGAGCGGAGTGGCTGTATAAAGAGCGGAGTGGAGTTTACCTGTGAGGGAGCGGAGCGGCTGTATAAAGGGCAGAGCACAGCTTACCTGTGAGGGAAGGGAGTGGCTGTATAAAGTGCGGAGTGGAGTTTACCTGTGAGGGAGCGGAGTGGCTGTATAAAGAGCGGAGTGGAGTTTACCTGTGAGGGAGCGGAGCGGCTGTATAAAGGGCAGAGCACAGTTTACCTGTGAGGGAAGGGAGTGGCTGTATAAAGAGCGGAGTGGAGTTTACCTGTGAGGGAGCGGAGTGGCTGTATAAAGAGCAGAGTGGAGTTTACCTGTGAGGGAGCAGAGTGGCTGTATAAAGAGCGGAGTAGAGTTTACCTGTGAGGGAGCGGAGTGACTGTATAAAGAGTGGGAGTTTACCTGTGAAGGAGCGGAGCCGCTGTATAGAGAGTGGGAGTTTACCTGTGAGGGAGCGGAGCGGCTGTATAAAAAGCGGAGCGGAGTTTACCTGTGAGGGAGCAGAGTGGCTGTATAAAGGGTGGAGCAGAGTTTACCTGTGAGGGAGCAGAGCGGCTGTATAAAGGGCGGAGCAGAGTTTACCTGTGAGGGAGCAGAGCGGCTGTATAAAGGGCGGAGCAGAGTTTACCTGTGAAGGGAGCAGAGCGGCTGCATAAAGAGAGGAGTGGAGTTTTTCTGTGAGGTAGGGGAGCGGCTGTATAAAAAGCGGAGCGGTGTTTATCTTTGAGGGAGCGGAGCGGCTGTTTAAGGAGCGGAGCAGATTTTACCAATGAGGGTGTGGAGCGGCTGTATAAAGAGAGAATTGGAGTTTACCTGTGTGGGAGCAGAGCGGCTGTATCAAGAGTGGAGGGAAGTTTACCTGTAAGGGAGCGGAGCGGCTGTATAAAGAGCAGAGCAGCTGTATAATGAGCAGACTGGCTGTATGAAGAACAGAGTGAAGTTTATCTGTGAGGGAGCGGAGCGGCTGTATAGAGAGAGGATTGGAGTTTACCTGTGAGGGAGTGGAGCGGCTGTATAGAGAGAGGATTGGAGTTTAGCTGTGAGGGAGTGGAGCAGCTGTATAGAGAGAGGATTGGAGTTTACCTGTGAGGGAGTGGTGCGGCTGTATAGAGAGAGGAGTGGAGTTTACCTGTGAAGGAGCAGAGTGGCTGTATAAAGTGTGCGAGTTTACTTGTGAGAGAGCAGAGCAGCTGTATAATGAGCGGAGCTGAGTTTACCTCTGAGACAGTGGAAAGGCTCTCTAAACAGCTGAGTGGAGTTTTCCTGTGAGGGAGCAGATTGGCTGTAAATAGGCTGGGAATTTACCTGTGAGGGAGTGGAGCGGCTGTATGAAGAACGGAGTGGATTTTAACCATGAGGGAGCCAGATCTCACCCAGACACTCTTTGGCGATGGAATTCAAAAGGAGTGATGTCAGGACAAGGGAGAGAGCTGATTGGTAGGTAGTGGGTAAGTTGGGGCTTTTTCCACTTTAAAGAGACATTACTGAAGGTCAGAGTCTCAGCATTTGTTTTTTTTAAGAAAAACCAAATAGTTTCTCCTTGGCTTAAATTCAAAGAAATTGTATTTTAATTAAAAACAAACAAAACATATGGCAAGGGAGCTCAGTCCCATGTGCAGCATATGGGAATTCTTAGACACTCCTTGCAGTCTGGATAACCATATGTGCAGGAAGTGCCACTGTCTTAACCAGCCTGAGCAACGGGTTTCGGAGCTTGAGTGTCAGCTGGAGACACAGCGGAGCATCCGCGAGGCTGAGGGTTACGTGGACAACACGTTTTTAGATGTGGTCACTCCACAGTTTAAGGAAATGCAGTCAGAGGAGGAATGGGTCAGAACCAGTCAGAAGAAGGGAGGCAAGCAGGTAGTCAGGAAAGCCACAGAGTGCATCTCACTCAAGAACCATTTTTCTGTGTTGGAAAATGGTGAGGGTGAAGGTTCCTCTGGAGAGTGCAGCCAGAGCCAAGGTCACGGCACTGTGGGTGGCTCAGCTGCCCAAGGGGGGAGGAGTAAGAGTGCAAGAGCAATAGTGGTAGGAGACTCAATTGTGAGGGGTGCGGAGAGACGTTTCTGCGGTTATAGATGTGACTCCAGGATGGTGTGTTGCCTCCTTGGTGCCAAGGTCAAGGATGTCACAGAATGTCTGCAGGGCATTCTAAAGGGGGAGGGCAAACAGTCAGGGGTCATAGTTCACATTGGTAGCGGCAACATAGGTAGAAAGAGGGATGAGGTCCTGCAACAAGAATTTAGGGAGCTAGGTAGCAGATTAAAAAGCAGGACCTCAAAGGTTACTCCCTGTGCCATGTGCTAGTGAGTATAGGAATAGGAGGATAGAGAGGATGAATGTGTGGCTGAAGAGATGGTGCAGGAAGGGAGGGCTTTAGTTTCCTGGATCACTGGGCCTGTTTCTGGTGAAGGTGGAGCCTGTGCAAGTCAGATGGGTTGCGCCTGAATCGGAACCGGACCAAAATCCATGCAGGGAGGTTTGCTAGTGGTGTTGCAGGGGGTGGGTGGGAGTTAAACTAATTTGGCAGGGGAATGGGGTACAGAGTGGAAGTACAGTAGGGGGCGATGCACAGCCAAATATAGAAGAGAAACTAAGTCATTCTGGAAGGCAGGGCACAAGGGAATAATACAAGGCTAGATTGCATCTATTTTCACATAAGGAGCCTTATAAGTGAGGCAGATGAACTGAGGGTGTTGATTAACAGATAGAAATATGATATTGTTGCTATCACAATAGACATGGTTGAGTGAAGGGCAGGACTGGCAGCTCAATATTCCAGGGTACAGAATCTTCAGGTGTGACGGGGAGTGCAGGGGGGGGGGGGGGATGTAAAATAGGAGATGGCATTGCACTATTGATTAATTACTGCAGTAAGGAGAAATGGTATCTTAGAAGATTCTTCAAATGAGGCCATATGGGTAGAACTTAAAAACAAAAAGGGGGCAATCACTTTGGGAGTGTACTATGGCCTCAAACAGTCATAGGGAGATAGAAGAGCAGATATGTAGGCAAATCTCAGAGAAGATTAAAAATAATAGGGTAATAATAGTAGGGGATTTTAACTTCCCCAGTATTAACTGGGATAGTCTTAGAGTGAAAGGCTTAGAGGGGGCAGAATTCTTAAAGTGCATCCAGGGGAGCTTTTTGAGCCAGCACACAGAGAGTCGTACAAGAGAAGGGGCCGTACTGGACCTAATCTTAGGGAATAAAGCCGGGCAAGTGGTAGAAATGTCAGTCGAGGAGCATTTCGGGATAGTGACCATAACTCTGCAAGATTTAAGGTCATTATGGAAAAGGACAAAGATGGACCAGAAATAAAGGCCCTGAATTGGGGGAAGGTCAATTTCAATATGATAAGACAGGATCTGGCCAAAGTGGACTGGGAGCAGCTACTTGTAGGAAATTCTACATCAGACCAGTGGGAGTCATTCAAAAAGGGAATAGTGAAAGTTCAGGGCCAACACGTTCCCATAAAGGTGAAGGGTAGGACCAACAAATCCATGGAACCCTGGATGTCAAGGGATATAGAGGATTTGATAAGAAAAAAAAAGGAGGTTTATGGCAGATACAGAGGGCTGAAAACAACGGGAGCCCTAGAGGAGTATAGAAAGTGTAGGGGGTTACTTAAAAAAAGTAATTAGGGGAGCGAAGAGGGGGCATGAAAAAACACTTGCAGGCAAGATAAAGAAAAATCCCAAAGCATTTTATAAATATACGAAGGGCAGGAGGATAACCAGGGAAAAAGTAGGGCCCATTAGGGACCAAAGTGGAAACCTGTGTGTGGAGCTGGAGGATATAGGTGATCCCCAGACCCAGATGAAATGTACTCCAGGCTGCTATGTGAGGCAAGGGAGGAAAGTGCTTTGATACTAATTTTCAAATCCTCTCTGGCCACAGGAGAGATGCCAGAAAACTGGAGGACAGCGAATGTGGTACCATTATTCAAGAAAGGCAGTTGGGATAAACCAGATAATTATAGGCCAAATAGGTCTAATATCAGTGGTAGGGAAACTATTGGAAAAAATTCCAAGGGATAGGATTACTCTCCACTTGGAAAGGCAGGGAATAATCAGGGAGAGTCAGCATGGCTTTGTCAGGGGGAGATCATGTCTAACAAATTTGATTGAAATTTTCAAGGAGGTGACTAATTGTGTAGATGAGGGTAGTGCAGTTGATGTAGTCTACATGGACTTCACTAAGGCTTTTGACAAGGTCCCACATGGGAGAATGGTCAAGAAGCTAAGAGCCCATGGGATCCAGGGCAATTTGGCAATTTCCCAAAACTGGCTTAGTGGCGGGAGACAGAGGGTGAAGGGTGAAGGTTGTTTTTGTGATTGGAAGCCTGTGACGAGTGCAGAAATCGGTGTTGGGACCCTTGCTGTTTGCAGGGTACATTAATGATTTAGACCTGAATATAGGAGGTATAGCAGATGACACGAAAATAGTTGTAAGTATTGAGGAGGAAAGCCTTAGATTACAGGATGATATAGACGGGCTGGTAAGGTGGGCTGATGCAGTGGCAGATGGAATTTAATCCTAAAATGTGTGAGGTGATTCATTTTGGAAGGACTATCAAGGCGAGGGAATACATGATGAATGGTATGACCCTAGGAAGTACAGAGGATCAGGGGACCTTGGTGTGCATGTCCATAGATCCTTGAAGGCAACGGGATAGGTAGATAAGTTGGTTAAGAAGATATATGGGATACTTGCCTTTATTAGCCTAGGCATAGAGTATAAGAGCAGGGAGGTTATTTTGGAGCTGTATAAAACGTTAGTTAGGCCACTGTGGAGTACTGTGTGCAGTTCTGGTTGCCACACTATAGGAAGGATATGATTATATTAGAAAGGGTGCAGAGGAGATTCACCAGGAATTTGCCTGGGCTGGAGTGTTTCAGCTATGAAGAGAGACTGGATAGGCTAGGGTTGTTTTCCTTAGAGAAGAGAAGGCTGAGGGGGAATCTGATAGAGGCATACAACATTGAGGGGCATAGATAGGGTAGATAGGAAGAAACCTTTCCCCCTTAGCGGAGGTGTCAATAACCAGGGGGCATAGATTTAAGGCAAGGGGCAGGAAGTTTAGAGGGGATTTGAGGAAAAAAATTTTCACCCAGAAGGTGATTGGAATCTGGAACACACTGATTGAGGGGTGGTAGGGGCAGGAACCCCCCAACATTTAAGAAGTATTTAGATGAGCACTTGAAATGCCAGAGCAGACAGGGCTACAGGCCAAGTGCTGGAAAATGGGATTAGAATAGATAGGGGCTTCATGACTGGCACGGACATGTTGGGCCGAAGGGCTTGTTTCTGTGCTGTGTAACTCTATGACTCTATGGCTCTAATTCCAGGATTAGCAAAAGCATGGAACCCACACTCAGAACTATTTCAGTGTGCAGAAGGCTTGCAACAGGCCCAGAACTGGGACAACTTGATAGGCTGACATGGAACTGCGATTACAGACCCTGAAAGGATGAGCTGATTTGCAACAGAGTCAAAGTCCTAGATGAACAGTTATCAGGCATCTTACAGGCGAGAGGATCAGCAGACCTAAACACAGAAGACCCAGGCACAGCATCAGAATATAAGAAATAAAAGAAATAGGAACAGGAGTAGACCATTCGGCCCTTCGAGCCTGCTCCATCATTCAAAAAGATCATGGCTGATCTTCTTGTGTTTCGATTTCCACATTCCCATCTGCCCCCAATAACCTTTGATTTCCTTGCCGAACAAGAATCTATCTACCTCCACCTTAAAAATATTCAATGACCCGCCTCCACCACCTTCTGAGGCAGAGAATTCCAAAGTCGCACAGCCCTCTGAGAGAAAACATTTCTCCTCATCTCTGTCCTAAAAGGGTGACCCCTAATTTTAAAACAGTGCCCCCTAGTTCTGGACTCACCCACAAGAGGAAACATCCTTTCAATGTCCACCTTGTCAAGGCCGTTCAGGATCTTATATACTTCAATCAAATCATCCCTCACTCTTCTAAATGGCAGTGGAAACAAGTACAGTCTGTCCAACCTTTCCTCATAAGACAACCCACTCATTCCAGGTGTCAATCTACTAAACCTCCTCTGAACCACCTCCAATGCATTTAAATCCTTCCTTAAATAGGGAGACCAAAACTGCACATAGTATTCGAGGTGCGGTCTCACCAATGTCCTGTTCAACTGAAGCATAACGTCCTTTCCTTTATATTCGATCCCTGTTGTACTAAAGGATAGCATTCCATTAGCATTCTTAGCAGACCCACACACAGCAGAGCCAGCACACCAGGCCCATGCACAGCAGACCCACACACAGCATCAGAACATAAGAAATAAAAGAAATAGGAACAGGAGTAGACCATTCGGCTCCTCGAGCCTGCTCCGTCATTCAATAAGATCATGGCTGATCATTTTGTGTTTCGATTTCTACATTCCCATCTACCCCCGATAACATGTAGATAAAAGCAAAATACTGCGGATGCTGGAAATCTGAAACAAAAACAAAAAAACATGAAAAAACTCAGCAGGCCTGACAGCATCAGTGGAGAGGAATACAGTTAACGTTTCGAGTCTGCATGACTTTTCATCAGAACGCATGATGAAGTCATCCTGACTCGAAACGTTAGCTCTGTCTTCCTCTCCACAGATGCTGTAAGGCCTGCTGAGCTTTTCCAGCTATTTTTGTTTTTGTTCTGATAACCTTTGATTCCCTTGCCTAATGAAAATCTATCTACCTCCACCTTAAAAATATTCAATGACCCGCCGCCACCACTTTCTGAGGCAGAGAATTCCAAAGTCGCACAGTCCTCTGAGAGAAAACATTTCTCATCTCTGTCCTAAATGGGCAATCCTTAATTTTAAAACAGTGCCCCCTCGTTCTGGACTCACCCACAAGAGGAAACATTCTTTTGACGTCCACCTTGTCAAGGCTGTTCAGGATCTTGCACACTTCAATCAAATCACCCCTCCCTCTTCTAAACTCCAGTGGAAACAAGTCCAGTCTGTCCAACCTTTCCTCATAAGACAATCCACTCATTCCAGGTATCAATCTAGTAAACCTCTTTTGAACCACTTCCAACGCATTTACATCCTTTGTTAAATAAGGAGAACAAAACTGCACACAGTGTTCGAGGTGCAGTGTCACCAATTCCCTGAATAACTGAGGAAATAACATCTTTCCTTTTATAGAGTGAAAGAGTCATAGAGGTTTACAGCACAGAAAAAGGCCCTTTGGCCCATTGAGTCTGCGCCGGTCAAACAAGTGCCTATCTTTTCTAATCCCGTTTTCCAGCACTATGCTCATAGGCTTGTATGGCATGGCATCGCAAGTGCACATCCAAATACTTCTTAAATGTTATGAGGGTTTCTACCTCTGCCACCCTTTCAGGCAGTGAGTTCCAGATTCCCACCAGTCTCTGGGTGAAAAAATTCTTCCTCACATCCCCTCTAAACCTCCTGCCCCTTACCTTAAATCTATGCCCCCTGGTTATTGATCCCACCACCAAGGGGAAAAGTTCCTTCCTGTCTACCCTATCTATCATTTTATACTCCTCAATCATGTCCCTCCCTCAAACTCCTCTGCTCCAGGGAAAATAACCCCAGTCTATCCAATCTCTCCTCATAACTAAAACCCTCCAGCCCAGGCAACATCCTGGTAAATCTCCTCTGCACTCTCTCTAGTGCAATCACATCCTTCCTATAATGCGGATTCCAGAACTGCACGCAATACTCTAGCTGTGGTCTAACCAGCGTTTTATACAGTTCCAGCATAACCTCCCTGCTTTAATATTCTATGCCCTGGCTAATAAAGGCAAGTATCCCAAATGCCTTCTTAACCACCTTATCTACCTGCCCCGCTACCTTAAGGAACAGGTGGACATGCACACCAAGGTCACTCTGATCCTCGGTACTTCCCAGGGTCCTACCATTCATTGTGTATTCCCGTGCCTTGTTTGTCCTGCCCAAGTGCATCACATCACACTTATCTGGATTAAATTCCATTTGCCACTTATCAGCCCATATGACCAGCCTGCCTACATCCTCCTGTAATCTAAGGCTATCCTCCTCACTATTTATCAACCCACCAATTTTCGTGTCATCCGCGAACTTACTGGTCAACCCTCTTACATTCAAGTCTAAATCCTTCATATATACCACAAACAGCAAGGGACCCAACACCGATCCCTGTGGAACCCCACTGGACACACGCATCCAGTCACAAAAAACACCCCTCGACCATTACCCTCTGCTTCCTGCCACTCAGCCAATTCTGAATCCAATTTGCCAAATTGCCTTGGATCCCATGGGCTCTTACCTTCGTTATCAGTCTCCCATGCGGGACCTTGTCAAAAACCTTGCTGAAGCCCAAGTAGACTACGTCAAATACACACCCTCATCTACACACCTGGTCACCTCTTTGAAAAATTCAATCAAATTGGTCAGGCATGACCTCCCCTTAACAAAACCACAAATTACCACTATGGTCCTTAATGGGCCCTACTCTTTCCCTAGTTATCTTCTTACTCTTAATGTATTTGTAAAATAACTTTGTATTTTCCTTTATTTTACCTACCAATGCTTTTTCATGCCCCTTTTTGTTCTCCTAATTTCCTTTTTAAGTTCCCCCCTACACATTCAATACTCCTCTAGGGTGTCCGCTGTTTTGAGCCCTCGGTATCTGCCATAAGCCTCCCTTTTTCTCTTTATCCAATCCTGTATAACCCTCAACATCCAGGGTTCCCTGGATTTGTTGGTCCCACCCTTTATCTTTACTGGAATATGTAGGCCCTGTACTCTCCCTATTTCCTTCTTGAATGAGTCCCACTGCTCTGGCGCAGATTTACCTAAAAGTAGCTGCTCCGCGTCCCCTCTGGCCAAATCATATTTCATCTTATTAAAAACAGCCTTCCCCCAATTTAGAACTCTGATTTCTGGCCCATCCTTGTCCTTTTCCAAAATAACCTTGAATCTAATAGATCACTATCTGCAAAATGCTCCCCCACTGATACCTCTACCACTAGCCTGGCTTCATTCCCTAAAATTAAGTAGGACCTTGTAGGTATCTTGTAGGACCTTCTACATACTGGCTTAAAAAAGCTCTCCTGGATGCATTTTAAGAATTCTGCTCCCTCTAATTCTATCATCCTATGGCTAACCCAGTTAATGTTGGAGAAGTTGAAATCCCCCGCTATCAGTACCCTATTATTTTTACACTTCTCTGAAATGTGCTTACATATCTGCTCTTCTATCTCTCTCTGACTATTTGGGGGCCTATAGTACACTCCGAGCAATGTGATTGTGCCCTTTTTGTTTCTCAGTTCTACCCATATGACTTCATTTGAAGAGCCTTCTAAGATGTCATCCCTCCTTACTGCTGTAGTTGATTCCTTGATCAATATTGTGATATCCTCTCCTCTTTTACCTCCTTCCCATTCTCACCTGAAGACCCTATATCCTGGAATATTGAGCTGCCAATCCTGCCCACTCTCTCAACCATGTCTCTGTGACAGCAATGACATCATACTTCCATGTGTTAATTTGTGCCATCAACTCATCTGCCTTATTTGTCAGACTCCTTGCATTGAAATAAACATCATCCAACCTTGCTAAACTCCCTTGTGCCTTAACGGGCTCTAATTTCTATGCTTTCCAGACTCACGTGCTCCCTCTTCTAATTTGGTCTGTGCATCTCCCAGTGCTGAACCTCCTCTTAGACCACCATCCCCCTGCCAAGTTAGTTTAAACCCTCCCCAACAGCACTAGCAAACCTCCCTGCAAGGGTGTTGGTCCCATTCCAGTTCAGGTGCAACCCATCCATCTTGTACAGGTCCCACTGCCCCCAGAAATGGTCCTAATGTCCCAAAATCTAAAGCCCTCCCTCCTGCACCATCTCTCCAGCCAAGCATTCATCTGGATTAACCTCCCATTTCTATGCTCACTAGTGCGTGGACCAGAAGTAATCCAGAGGTCCTGTTTTTTAATCTTCTTCCTAGCTCCCTAATTTCTGCTTGCAGGACTTCATCTCTCTTTCTATCTATGTCGGTACCAATATGTACCACAATCTCTATCTGTTTGCCCTCCCCCTTTAGGATGCCCTGCAGCCGTTCAGTGACATCATTGACCCTGGCACCTGATGGCAACATACCATCCTGTAGCCATGTCTACGGCCACAGAAACGCCTGTCTGTTCCCCTTACTATCAAGTCTCCTACCACCATTACACTTCCCCTCTTCTTCCTTCCCCACCAGTGTAGGTGAGCCACTCACAGCACCATGAGTGTGGCTGCACTCCCCAGAGGAACCGTCGGCTCTCACCATTTTCCAAAATGGTTCTCGAGTGGAATGCGCCCTGGGGATTTCCTGACTACCTGCCTGACACCTTTATTCTGTCTGCACTTCCATAAGCTGTTGGATGACCATGTCTAAAAACATACTAACCACGAAACTCTTCGCCTCGCAGATGTACCTCAGTGATCTCCGAAACTCAGAACTCATGTAGCTGCAGCTGGTGGCACTTCCTGCACACGACGTCGGTCAGAGCACAAGGAGTGACTAGGACTTTCCACATATTGCAGGTGGTACATGACATGGGACTGAGCTGCACTTCCATGCACCTAGTTGAATAAAAATTCTTTAAGTTAAATACAGTAAAAAAATGTTAAATTAACTCTTAACTTTCCTTGGCTTAATCTATTTTAAACTGGAGAAAAAACACTTACCCACAACTTAACAATCAGCTCTCACCTTTGTGCTGATGTCACCTTTTGAAGCTTCCCCGCACTCGAGCTGGTTCTGATCTGTCCACCGCTCTCACGCGGTGTCTTGTGATGTCAAGCTTGTTATTTTCAACATGAATGGATAGCAGGACACTCTTCCCAGACTGTTTCACTGTGATGCTGACTGCAGGACACTCTTCCCAGACTGCTTCACTGTTATTCTGACTACAGAACACTCTTCCCAGTCTGCTTCACTGTGATTCTGACTGCAGAACACTCTTCCCAGACTTATATGTTCAATCCCTCATGCAATAAAGGAAAGTACTCCATTAGCATTCTTAGCAGAGGTATACAGAGCAGACACATTCGCTGCAGACCCATACAAAGCAGATGCAGCTCAGCAAACCCAGTGCAGCAGATGCACCAAAGAAGACCCAGCACACAGCAGACTTAATTATAGCAGGCACAGCACAGCAGACCCAGCATAGTAGGCCAACGCACAGCAGACCCTCGCATAGTAGACTCAGCACAGAAGACCAGGGCAGCAGATCTAGCACAGCACACACATGCACAGCAGACCAAAACACAGCAGATCCAAGCACAGCAGACCCAGCATAGTAAACCTATGCACAGCAAACCTACGCACAGCAGACCCAGCATAGCAGATCAAGCACAGTAGACTTACAAACAGCAGACCCATGCACAGCAGACCCATACACAGCAGACCCCCACACAGCAGAGCCACACACAGCAGATCAAGCACAGTAGACCCACAAACAGCAGACCCAGCAAAGAAAACTCACACACAGCAGATACAGCACAGCAGACCAACATACAGCAGAACACACACAGCAGACCCACATACAGCAGAACACACACAGCAGACCCAAACACAGCAGACACACACACTGCAGACCACAAACAGCAGACCCAGCACAGCAGATCCACACACAGCAGATTCAGCACAGCAGACCCACACACAGAAGACCACACAAAGTGGACCCACACACAGCAGACCCACACACAGCAGACCAAGCACAGGAGACCACGCACATGAGAATCAGCACAGCAGACTCACACACAGCAGAAGGAGCACAGCAGACCCAGCACAGCAGACCACACATAGCAGACTCACACACATCAGACCCACGCACAACTGACCCAGCACAGCAGGCCCACACAAACAGCCCAGAACAGCAGACACACACACAGCAGATTCAACACAGCAGACCCACACACAGCAGACCCACACACAGCAGCTCAACACACAGCAGTTGCACATACAGCAGATCCTCACACTAACCACAGTAGAGCAGACCAAGCACAACAGAAATAGCACAGTAGATCCACACACAGCAGAACCAGCTCAGCAGACCCACACACAGCAGACCCACACACAGCACACCACACACAGCAGACCCATACACAGCAGACCCAGCACAGCAGACTCACACACAGCAGACCACGTACAGCAGAGCCACAGACAGCGGACCCAGCACAGCACACCAACACACAGCAGACTCACACACAGCAGGCTCACACACAGCAGACCCAGCACAGCAGACCCATAAACAGCAGATCAACACACAGCAGACCAAAACACAGCAGATCCACACAATGCAGATCCACACACAGCAGGCCCACGCACAGCAGACCCACACACAGCAGACCCACACACAGCAGATCCATACGTAGCAGATCCATACACAGCAGACCCACACACAGCAGACCCACGCACAGCAGACCATACAAAGCAGACCCACACACAACAGACCCACACACAGCAGACACAGCACAGCAGACCAAATACAGCAGACCACGCACAGCAGCTCAACACACAGCAGTTGCACATACAGCAGATCCTCACACTAACCACAGTAGGGCAGTCCAAGTACAACAGAAATAGCACAGTAGATCCACACACAGCAGAACCAGCACAGCAGACCCACACACAGCAGACCCACACACAGCAGACCCACACACAGCAGATCCAACACAGCAGACCCACACACAGCAGACCCACACACAGCAGACCCAGTACAACAGACTCACACACAGCAGATCCAACACAGCAGACCCACACACATCAGACCCAGGACAGCAGACCCGCACACATCAGACTCACATACAGCAGACCCACATACTGCAGACACAACCCACAGATTGCAAAGCATAACCAACTCACACACAGCAGACCCACGCACAGCAGACCAACACACAGCAGACTTAAACACAGAAGGCTCACACACAGCAGAACCAGCACAGCAGACTCACACACAGCAGACACACACACAGCAGACACAGCACAGCAGACACACATACAGCTAACGCAACCCACAGCATGCATAGCACAACAGACTCACACACAGCAGACCCACACACAGCAGACCCAGCGCACAGCAGACCCAGGCACAGCAGACCCAAACACAGCAGACCCAACACTGCAGATTCACACACAGCAGTCCACACACAGCAGACCCACACACAGCAGACCCAGCACAGCAGACTCACACACAGCAGTCCACACACAGCAGACCCACACAGAGCAGACCCACGCACAGCAGACCCATACACAGCAGTCCACACACAGCAGACCCACACACAGCAGACCCATGCAGACCAGACCCACGCACAGCAGACCACACATAGCAGACCCACACACAGCTAACCCACACACAGCAGACCCACATACAGCAGACACATGCACAGCAGACCAACACACAGCAGACACACACACAGCAGACTTACACACAGCAGACACAAGCAGAGCAGACCCACAAACAGCAGACACACGCAAAGCAGACCCACACAGCAGACGCACACATAGCAGATCCAAACAAAGCAGACCCACACACAGCAGACCCACACACAGCAGATACATAACGTAGCAGATCCACACAGAGCAGACCCACACACAGCAGACCATACAAAGCAGACCCACACACAACAGATCCACACACATCAGATTGCACAGCAGACCAAACACAGCAGACCACGCACAGCAGACCCACACACAGCAGACCCAGCACAGCAGACCCACACACAGCAGACCATACAAAGCAGACCCACGCAGACCAGACCCACACACAGCAGACCACACACAGCAGACCCACACACAACAGACCCACGCACAGCAGACCCAGCACAGCAGACCACACACAGCAGACCACACACAGCAGACCTACACACAGCAGACACACGCACAGCAGACCCATCACAGCAGACGCACGCACAGCAGACCCACACCCAACAGACCCACACACAGCAGACCCACACACAGCAGACCCAGCACAGCAGACTCACAGACAGCAGTCCACACACAGCAGACCCACACACAGCAGACCCACACACAGCAGACCCACACACAGCAGACCCACACACAACAGACCCACACACAGCAGACCCACATACAGCAGACACACGCACAGCAGACCCACACACAGCAGACACACACACAGCAGACCTACACACAGCGGACACACGCACAGCAGACACACACACAGCAGACACACGCAAAGCAGACCCACACACAGCAGACGCACACATAGCAAATCCACACAAAACAGACCCACACACAGCAGATCCATACGTAGCAGATCCACACACAGCAGACCCACGCACAGCAGACAATACAAAGCAGACCCACAAACAACAGACCCACACACAGCAGACCCAGCACAGCAGACCAAATACAGCAGACCACGCACAGCAGACCCACGCACAGCAGACCCAGCACAGCAGACCATACAAAGCAGATCCACACACAGCAAACCCACACACAGCAGACCCACGCACAGCAGACCAAACACAGCAGACCCACACACAGCAGACCCACGCACAGCAGACCCACACACAGCAGATCCACACACAGCAGCTCAACACACAGCAGTTGCACATACAGCAGATCCTCACACTAACCACAGTAGAGCAGACCAAGCAAAACAGAAATAGCACAGTAGATCCACACACAGCAGAACCAGCACAGCAGACCAACGCGCAGCAGACCACACACAGCAGACCCATACACAGCAGACCCAGCACAGCAGACTCACACACAGCAGACCACATACAGCAGACCCAACACACAGCGGACCCAGCACAGCACACCAACACACAGCAGACTCACACACAGCAGGCTCACACACAGCAGACCCAGCACAGCAGACCCACACACAGCAGACCACACAACACAGACCCAGACAAAGCAGAGCCAGCACAGCAGACACAAGCGCAGCAGACACATGCACAGCAGACCCACACGCAGCAGAGCCAGCACAGCAGACCAAAACACAGCAGATCCACAAACAGCAGATCCACAAACAGCAGATCCACACACAGCAGACCCACAGACAGCAGATCAAAAAAACAGCAGCTGCACATACAGCAGATCCTCACACTAACCACAGCAGAGCAAAGCAAGCACAACACAAATAGCACAGTAGATCAACACACAGCAGACCACACACCACAGACCCATACAAAGCAGATCCAGACACAGCAGACTTACAGAATGCAGACCCACAAACAGCAGACACATGCACAGCAGACACACGCACAGCGGACCCAAACACAGCAGATGCAGCACAGCAGACCCACACACAGCAGATCCAAACACAGCAGATGCACGCACAGCAGGTCCACACACAGCAGGTCCACACACAGCAGATCCACACACAGCAGATCCACACACATCAGTTCCACACATAGCAGATCCACACACAGCAGATCCACACAAAGCAGATTCAGACACAGCAGATCCACACACACCAGATCCACAAACAGCAGATCCACACACAGCAGATCCATACACAGCAGCTCAACACACAACAGTTGCACATACAGCAGATCCTCACACTAACCACAGTAGAGCAGACCAAGCACAACAGGAATAGCACAGTAGACCCACACACAGCAGACCCAGCACAGCAGACCCACACATAGCAGACCCACGCAGACCAGACCCACGCACAGCAGACCACACATAGCAGACCCACACACAGCTGACCCACACACAGCAGACCCACATACAGCAGACACACACACAGCAGACGTACACACAGCAGACACAAGCAGAGCAGACCCACAAACAGCAGACACACGCAAAGCAGACCCACACAGCAGACACACACATAGCAGATCCAAACAAAGCAGACCCACACACAGCAGACCCACACACAGCAGATCCATACGTAGCAGATCCACACAGAGCAGACCCACACACAGCAGACCATACAAAGCAGACCCACACATAACAGATCCACACACATCAGACCCAGCACAGCAGACCAAACACAGCAGACCACGCACAGCAGACCCAGCACAGCAGACCCACACACAGCAGACCATACAAAGCAGACCCACGCACAGCAGACACCGCACAGCAGACGCACACACAGCAGACTCACACACAGCAGACCCACGCAGACCAGACCCACGCACAGCAGACCACGCACAGCAGACCCACACACAGCAGACCCAGCACAGCAGACCCACACACAGCAGACCATGCAAAGCAGACCCACGCAGACCAGACCCACACACAGCAGACCACACACAGCAGACCCACACACAACAGACCCACGCACAGCAGACCCAGCACAGCAGACCACACACAGCAGACCACACACAGCAGACCTACACACAGCAGACACACGCACAGCAGACCCATCACAGCAGACGCACGCACAGCAGACCCACACCCAACAGACCCACACACAGCAGACCCACACACAGCAGACCCAGCACAGCAGACTCACAGACAGCAGTCCACACACAGCAGACCCACACACAGCAGACCCACACACAGCAGACCCACACACAGCAGACCCACACACAACAGACTCACACACAGCAGACCCACATACAGCAGACACACGCACAGCAGACCCACACACAGCAGACACACACACAGCAGACCTACACACAGCGGACACACGCACAGCAGACACACACACAGCAGACACACGCAAAGCAGACCCACACACAGCAGACGCACACATAGCAGATCCACACAAAACAGACCCACACACAGCAGATCCATACGTAGCAGATCCACACACAGCAGACCCACGCACAGTAGACAATACAAAGCAGACCCACAAACAACAGACCCACACACAGCAGACCCAGCACAGCAGACCAAATACAGCAGACCACGCACAGCAGACCCACGCACAGCAGACCCAGCACAGCAGACCATACAAAGCAGATCCACACACAGCAAACCCACACACAGCAGACCCACGCACAGCAGACCAAACACAGCAGACCCACACACAGCAGACCCACGCACAGCAGACCCACACACAGCAGATCCACACACAGCAGCTCAACACACAGCAGTTGCACATACAGCAGATCCTCACACTAACCACAGTAGAGCAGACCAAGCAAAACAGAAATAGCACAGTAGATCCACACACAGCAGAACCAGCACAGCAGACCAACGCGCAGCAGACCACACACAGCAGACCCATACACAGCAGACCCAGCACAGCAGACTCACACACAGCAGACCACATACAGAAGACCCAACACACAGCGGACCCAGCACAGCACACCAACACACAGCAGACTCACACACAGCAGGCTCACACACAGCAGACCCAGCACAGCAGACCCACACACAGCAGACCACACAACACAGACCCATACAAAGCAGAGCCAGCACAGCAGACACAAGCGCAGCAGACACACGCACAGCAGACCCACACGCAGCAGAGCCAGCACAGCAGACCAAAACACAGCAGATCCACAAACAGCAGATCCACAAACAGCAGATCCACACACAGCAGACCCACAGACAGCAGATCAAAAAAACAGCAGCTGCACATACAGCAGATCCTCACACTAACCACAGCAGAGCAAAGCAAGCACAACACAAATAGCACAGTAGATCAACACACAGCAGACCACACACCACAGACCCATACAAAGCAGATCCAGACACAGCAGACTTACAGAATGCAGACCCACAAACAGCAAACACATGCACAGCAGACACACGCACAGCGGACCCAAACACAGCAGATGTAGCACAGCAGACCCACACACAGCAGATCCAAACACAGCAGATGCACGCACAGCAGGTCCACACACAGCAGGTCCACACACAGCAGATCCACACACAGCAGATCCACACACATCAGTTCCACACATAGCAGATCCACACACAGCAGATCCACACAAAGCAGATTCAGACACAGCAGATCCACACACACCAGATCCACAAACAGCAGATCCACACACAGCAGATCCATACACAGCAGCTCAACACACAACAGCTGCACATACAGCAGATCCTCACACTAACCACAGTAGAGCAGACCAAGCACAACAGGAATAGCACAGTAGACCCACACACAGCAGACCCAGCACAGCAGACCCACACATAGCAGACCCACGCAGACCAGACCCACGCACAGCAGACCACACATAGCAGACCCACACACAGCTGACCCACACACAGCAGACCCACATACAGCAGACTCACACACAGCAGACCCACGCAGACCAGACCCACGCACAGCAGACCACACACAGCAGACCCACACGCAACAGACCCACGCACAGCAGACCCAGCACAGCAGACCACACACAGCAGACCACACACAGCAGACCTACACACAGCAGACACACGCACAGCAGACCCATCACAGCAGACGCACGCACAGCAGACCCACACCCAACAGACCCACACACAGCAGACCCACACACAGCAGACCCAGCACAGCAGACTCACAGACAGCAGTCCACACACAGCAGACCCATACACAGCAGACCCACGCACAGCAGACCACACACAGCAGACCCACACACAGCAGACCCACACACAACAGCACAACAGACCCACACACAGCAGACCCACATACAGCAGACACACGCACAGCAGACCCACACACAGCAGACACACACACAGCAGACCTACACACAGCGGACACACGCACAGCAGACACACACACAGCAGACACACGCAAAGCAGACCCACACACAGCAGACGCACACATAGCAGATCCACACAAAACAGACCCACACACAGCAGATCCATACGTAGCAGATCCACACACAGCAGACCCACGCACAGCAGACAATACAAAGCAGACCCACAAACAACAGACCCACACACAGCAGACCAAGCACAGCAGACCCACGCACAGCAGACCCAGCACAGCAGACCATACAAAGCAGACCCACACACAGCAAACCCACACACAGCAGACCCACGCACAGCAGACCAAACACAGCAGACCCACACACAGCAGACCCACACACAGCAGACGCACACACAGCAGACCACACACAGCAGACCCACACACAGCAGACCCACGCACAGCAGACCCACACACAGCAGGTCCATATGTAGCAGATCCACACACAGCAGACCCACACACAGCAGACCCACACACAACAGACCCACACACAGCAGACCCACAAACAGCAGACCCACGCACAGCAGACCATACAAAGCAGACCCACACACAACAGACCCACACACAACAGTCCCACACACAGCAGACCACACACAGCAGACCCACACACAGCAGACCATACAAAGCAGACCCACACACAACAGATCCACGCACAGCAGACCCAGCACAGCAGACCACACACAGCAGACCACACACAGCAGACCTACACACAGCAGACATACACACAGCAGACCCAGCACAGCAGACGCATGCACAGCAGACCCACACCCAGCAGACCATACACAGCAGACCAACACACAGCAGACACACGCACAGCAGACACACGAACAGCAGACACCGCACAGCAGACGTACACACAGCAGACGCACACACAGCAGACGTTCACACAGCAGACGCACACACAGCAGACCATACACAACAGACCCACACACAGCAGACCCATGCACAGCAGACAAACACACAGCAGACCCAGCAAAGCAGATGCACACACAGCAGGTCCACACACAGCAGATCCACATACAGCAGATCCACACACAGCAGATCCACACACAGCAGATCCACACACAGCAGTTCCACACATAGCAGATCCACACACAGCAGATCCACACACAGCAGATCCACACACAGCAGATCCTCACACAGCAGCTCAACACACAGCAGTTGCACATACAGCAGATCCTCACACTAACCACAGTAGAGCAGACAAAGCACAACAGAAATAGCTCAGTAGATCCACACATAGCAGACCCAGCACAGCAGTCTCACACAGCAGATCACATACAGCACACCAACACACAGCAGACTCACACACAGCAGGCTCACACACAGCAGACCCAGCACAGCAGACACACACGCAGCAGACCCACACTCAGCAAAGCCAGCACAGCAGACCAAAACACAGCAGATCCACAAACAGCAGATCCACAAACAGCAGATCCACACACAGCAGATCCACACACAGCAGATCAACACACAGCAGTTGCACATACAGCAGAACCTCACACTAACCACAGCAGAGCAAACCAAGCACAAGACAAATAGCACAGTGGATCAACAGACAGCAGAACCACACACAGCAGACCCACGCACAACAGACCACACACAGCAGACCCATACACAGCAGACCCAGCACAGCAGACTCACACATAGCAGACCACATACAGCACACCAACACACAGCAGACTCACACACAGCAGGCTCACACACAGCAGACCCAGTACAGAAGACTCACACACAGCAGGCCCAGCACAGCAGACTCTCACACAGCAGGCCCACACACATCAGACCACACACAGCAGATCAACACACAGCAGACCCACGCACAGCAGACACACGCACAGCAGACACCGCACAGCAGACCCACACACAACAGACCCACACACAGCAGACCATACAGAGCAGACCCACACACAGCAGACCCATGCACAGCAGACAAACACACAGCAGACCCAGCACAGCAGATGCACACACAGCAGGTCCACACACAGCATATCCACACACAGCAGATCCACACACAGCAGATCCATACACAGCAGATCCACACACAGCAGTTCCACACATAGCAGATCCACACACAGCAGATCCACACACAGCAGATCCACACACAGCAGATCCACACACAGCAGATCCACAAACAGCAGAACCACACACAGCAGATCCACACACAGCAGCTCAACACACAGCAGTTGCACATGCAGCAGATCCTCACACTAACCACAGTAGAGCAGACCAAGCACAACAGAAATAGCACAGTAGATCCACACACAGCAGAACCAGCACAGCAGACACACACGCAGCAGACCCACGCACAGCAGACCACACACAGCAGACCCATACACAGCAGACCCAGCACAGCAGACTCACACAGCAGACCACATACAGCACACCAACACACAACAGACTCACACACAGCAGGCCACACACAGCAGACCCAGCACAGCAGACACACACGCAGCAGACCACACACCACAGACCCATACAAAGTAGAGCCAGCACAGCAGACACAAGCACAACAGACACACGCACAGCAGACCAAAACACAGCAGGTCCACAAACAGCAGATCCACAAACAGCAGATCCACAAACAGCAGATCCACACACAGCAGACCCACACACAGCAGATCAACACACAGCAGTTGCACATACAGCAGAACCTCACACTAACCACAGCAGAGCAAACCAAGCACAAGACAAATAGCACAGTGGATCAACAGACAGCAGAACCACACACAGCAGACCCACGCACAACAGACCACACACAGCAGACCCATACACAGCAGACCCAGCACAGCAGACTCACACATAGCAGACCACATACAGCACACCAACACACAGCAGACTCACACACAGCAGGCTCACACACAGCAGACCCAGTACAGAAGACTCACACACAGCAGGCCCAGCACAGCAGACTCTCACACAGCAGGCCCACACACATCAGACCACACACAGCAGACCCCACACACAGCAGACCCAGTACAACAGACTCACACACAGCAGATCCAACACAGCAGACCCACACACATTAGACCCAGGACAGCAGACTCGCACACATCAGACTCACATACAGCAGACCCACATACTGCAGACACAACCCACATCATGCACAGCACAACCAACGCACACAACAGACTCTCACGCAGCAGACCCATGCACAGCAGACCAACACACAGCAGACTCAAACACAGTAGGCTCACACACAGCAGACCCAGCACAGATGACTCACACACAGCAGGCGCACACACAGCAGATACGCACACAGCAGACACACACACAGAAGACTCACGTACAGCAGACACACATACAGCTAACACAACCCACAGCATGCACAGCACAACAGACTCACATACAGCAGAGTCACACACAGCAGATCCATAAACAGCAGACACAGCACAGCAGATTCACACACAGCAGTACACACACAGCAGACCCACACACAGCAGACCCAGCACAGCAGACAAACGCACAGCAGACCCAGCACAGCAGACCCACACACAGCAGACCCACGCACAGCAGATCCACGCACAGCAGACCCACGCACAGCAGACCACACAGAGCATACCACACACAGCAGACCCACACACAGCAGACACATGCACAGCAGACCCACACACAGCAGACCACACACAGCAGACCCACACACAGCAGACCTACACACAGCAGACCCACACACAGCAGATCCATACGTAGCAGATCCACACACAGCAGACCATACAAAGCAGACCCACACACAACAGAACCACACACAGCAGACCCAGCACAGCAGACCAAACACTGCAGACCACAAAAAGCAGACCCACGCACAGCAGACCCAGCACAGCAGACCACACACAGCAGACCACACACAGCAGACCTACACACAACAGACACACGCACAGCAGACCCAGCACAGCTGACCCAGCACAGCAGACCATACACAGCAGACCACACACAGCAGACCTACACACAACAGACACACGCACAGCAGACCCAGCACAGCAGACACACGCACAGCAGACACAGGCACAGCAGACTCCGCACAGCAGATGCACACACAGCAGACGCACACACAGCAGACCCACACACAGCAGACCCACACACAGCAGACCATACACAACAGACCCACACACAACAGACCCACACACAGCAGACCATACACAGCAGACCCACACAGAGCAGACCCAGCACAGCAGACACACGCACAGCAGACCCAGCACAGCAGACACACACACAGCAGATCAACACACAGCAGATGCACACACAGCTGATCCACACACAGCAGATCCACACACAGCAGGTGAACACACAGCAGATCCACACACAGCAGATCCACACACAGCAGATCCACACACAGCAGATCCACACACAGCAGTTCCACACATAGCAGATCCACACACAGCAGATCCACACACAGCAGATCCACACACAGCAGATCCACAAACAGCATAACCGCACACAGCAGATCCACACACAGCAGCTCAACACACAGCAGTTGCACATACAGCAGATCCTCACACTAACCACAGTAGAACAGACCAAGCAAAACAGAAATAGCACAGTAGATCCACACACAGCAGAACCAGCACAGCAGACCCACTCGCAGCAGACCACACACAGCAGACCCATACACAGCAGACCCAGCACAGCAGACTCACACACAGCAGACCACATACAGCAGACCCAACACACAGCGGACCCAGCACAGCACACCAACACACAGCAGACTCACACACAGCAGGCTCACACACAGCAGACCCAGCACAGCAGACCCACACACAGCAGACCACACAACACAGACCCATACAAAGCAGAGCCAGCACAGCAGACACAAGCGCAGCAGACACACGCACAGCAGACCCACACGCAGCAGAGCCAGCACAGCAGACCAAAACACAGCAGATCCACAAACAGCAGATCCACAAACAGCAGATCCACACACAGCAGACCCACAGACAGCAGATCAAAAAAACAGCAGCTGCACATACAGCAGATCCTCACACTAACCACAGCAGAGCAAAGCAAGCACAACACAAATAGCACAGTAGATCAACACACAGCAGACCACACACCACAGACCCATACATAGCAGACCAACACACAGCAGACTTACAGAATGCAGACCAACAAACAGCAGACACACGCACAGCAGACACACGCACAGCGGACCCAAACACAGCAGATGCAGCACAGCAGACCCACACACAGCAGATCCAAACACAGCAGATGCACGCACAGCAGGTCCACACACAGCAGGTCCAGCACACAGCAGATCCACACACAGCAGATCCACACACATCAGATCCAGAAACAGCAGAACCACGCACAGCAGTTCCACACATAGCAGATCCACACACAGCAGATCCACACAAAGCAGATCCAGACACAGCAGATCCACACACAGCAGATCCACAAACAGCAGATCCACGCACAGCAGATCCACACACAGCAGCTCAACACACAACAGTTGCACATACAGCAGATCCTCACACTAACTACAGTAGAGCAGACCAAGCACAACAGGAATAGCACAGTAGACCCACACACAGCAGACCCAGCACAGCAGACCCACACACAGCAGACCCACACACAGCAGAGCACACACAGCAGACACATACACAGCAGACCCAGCACATCAGACTCACACACAGCAGACCCCATACAGCACACCAACACACAGCAGACTCACACACAGCATACCAACACACAGCAAAACCACGCACAACAGACAAACGCACAGCAGACAACACAAAGCAGACACACACACAGCAGACCCACGCACAGCAGACACCGCAAAGCAGACGTACACACAGCAGATGCACACACAGCAGACGTACAAACAGCAGACACACACACAGCAGACCATACTCAACAGACCCACACACAACAGACCCACACACAGCAGACCATACACAGCAGACCCACACACAGCACACCCATGCACAGCAGACAAACACACAGCAGACCCAGCACAGCAGACGCACACACAGCAGGTCCACACACAGCAGATCCACACACAGCAGATCCACACACAGCAGATCCTTACACAGCAGGTCCACACACAGCAGTTCCACACATAGCAGATCCACACACAGCAGATCCTGACACAGCAGATCCACAAACAGCAGAACCACACACAGCAGATCCACACACAGCAGCTCAACACACAGCAGTTGCACATACAGCAGATCCTCACACTAACCACAGTAGAGCAGACCAAGCACAACAGAAATAGCACTGTATATCCACACACAGCAGATGCAGCACAGCAGACCCACACACAGCAGACCCATGCACAGCAGACCCACACGCAGCAGACCCACGCACAGCAGACCACACACAGCAGACCCATACACAGCAGACCCAGCACAGCAGACTCACACACAGCAGACCACATACAGCACACCAACACACAGCAGACTCACACACAGCAGACCCACACACCACAAACCCACGCACAACAGACAAACGCACAGCAGACAACACAAAGCAGACACACACACAGCAGACCCACGCACAGCAGACAAACGCACAGCAGACCACACACAGCAGACCCACGCACAGCAGACCACACAGAGCAGACCACACACAGCAGACCCAAACACAGCAGACACACGCACAGCAGACCCACACAAAGCAGACCACACACAGCAGACCCACACACAGGAGACCCACACACTGCAGACCCACACACAGCAGATTCATACGTGGCAGATGCACACACAGCAGACCCACACACAGCAGACCCACGCACAGCAGACCATACAAAGCAGACTCACACACAACAGTCCCACACACAGCAGACCACACAAAGCAGACCCAGCACAGCAGACACACGCACAGCAGACCCAGCACAGCAGACGCACACACAGCAGATCAACACACAGCAGATGCACACGCAGCTGATCCACACACAGCAGATCCAGACACAGCAGATCCACACACAGCAGATCCACACACAGCAGATCCACACACAGCAGTTCCACACATAGCAGATCCACACACAGCAGATTCACACACAGCAGATCCACACACAGCAGATCCACACACAGCAGAACCACAAACAGTAGATCCACACACAGCAGCTCAACACACAGCAGTTGCACATACAGCAGATCCTCACACTAACCACAGTAGAGCAGACCAAGCAAAACAGAAATAGCACAGTAGATCCACACACAGCAGAACCAGCACAGCAGACCCACGCGCAGCAGACCACACACAGCAGACCCATACACAGCAGAACCAGCACAGCAGACTCACACACAGCAGACCACATACAGCAGACCCAACACACAGCCGACCCAGCACAGCACACCAACACAGAGCAGACTCACACACAGCAGGCACACACACAGCAGACCCAGCACAGCAGACCCACACACAGCAGACCACACAACACAGACCCATACAAAGCAGAACCAGCACAGCAGACACAAGCGCAGCAGACACACGCACAGCAGACCCACACGCAGCAGAGACAGCACAGCAGACCAAAACACAGCAGATCCACGGACAGCAGATCCACAAACAGCAGATCCACACACAGCAGACCCACAAACAGCAGATCAAAAAAACAGCAGCTGCACATACAGCAGATCCTCACACTAACCACAGCAGAGCAAAGCAAGCACAACACAAATAGCACAGTAGATCAACACACAGCAGACCCACACACAGCAGACCCACGCACAGCAGACACACACACAGCAGACCACACACCACAGACCCATACAAAGCAGATCCAGACACAGCAGACTTACAGAATGCAGACCCACAAACAGCAGACACACGCACAGCAGACACACGCACAGCGGACCCAAACACAGCAGACGCAGCTCAGCAGACCCACACACAGCAGATCCAAACACAGCAGATGCACACACAGCAGGTCCACATACAGCAGGTCCACACACAGCAGATCCACACACAGCAGATCCACACACATCAGATCCAGAAACAGCAGATCCACACACAGCAGTTCCACACATAGCAGATCCACACACAGCAGATCCACACAAAGTAGATCCAGAAACAGCAGATCCACACACAGCAGTTACACACATAGCAGATCCACACAAAGCAGATCCAGACACAACAGATCCACACACACCAGATCCACAAACAGCAGATCCACACACAGCAGATCCACACACAGCAGATCCACAAACAGCAGAACCACACACAGCAGATCCACACACAGCAGCTCAACACACAGCAGTTGCACATACAGCAGATCCTCACACTAACCACAGTACAGCAGACCAAGCACAACAGAAATAGCACTGTATATCCACACACAGCAGACGCAGCATAGCAGACCCACACACAGCAGACCCATGCACAGCAGACCCACACACAGCAGACCAACGCACAGCAGTCCCAGCACAGCAGACCCACACGCAGCAGACCCACGCAGAGCAGACCACACACAGCAGACCCATACACAGCAGACCCAGCACAGCAGACTCACACGCAGCAGACCACATACAGCACACCAACACACAGCAGACTCACACACAGCAGACCCACACACAGCAAACCCATGCACAACAGACAAACGCACAGCAGACAATACAAAGCAGACACACACACAGCAGACCCATGCATAGCAGACAAATGCACAGCAGACCACACACAGCAGACCCACGCACAGCAGACCACACAGAGCAGACCACACACAGCAGACCCAAACACTGCAGACACACGCACAGCAGAACCACACAAAGCAGACCACACACAATAGACCCACACAAAGCAGACCACACACAGCAGACCCACACACAGCAGACCCACACACAGCAGACCACACACAGCAGATTCATACGTGGCAGATCCACACACAGCAGACCCACACACAGCAGACCCACGCACAGAAGACCATACAAAGCAGACCCACACACAACAGTCCCACACACAGCAGACCACACACAGCAGACCCACGCACAGCAGTCCCAGCAAGGCAGACGCACACACAGCAGACCCACGCACAGCAGACCCAGCACAGCAGACCACACACAGCAGACCACACACAGCAGACCTACACACAGCAGACATACACACAGCAGACCCAGCACAGCAGACGCACGCACAGCAGACCCACACCCAGCAGACCATACACAGCAGATCCACACACAGCAGGTCCACACACAGCAGATCCACAAACAGCAGAACCACACACAGCAGATCCACACACAGCAGCTCAACACACAGCAGTTGCACATACAGCAGATCCTCACAGTAACCACAATAGAGCAGACCAAGCACAACAGAAATAGCACTGTATATCCACACACAGCAGACGCAGCATAGCAGACCCACACACAGCAGACCCATGCACAGCAGACCCACACACAGCAGACCAACGCACAGCAGTCCCAGCACAGCAGACCCACACGCAGCAGACCCACGCAGAGCAGACCACACACAGCAGACCCATACATAGCAGACCCATGCACAGCAGACTCACACACAGCAGACCACATACAGCACACCAACACACAGCAGACTCACACACAGCAGACCCACACACAGCAAACCCATGCACAACAGGCAAACGCACAGCAGACAACACAAAGCAGACACACACACAGCAGACCCATGCACAGCAGACAAATGCACAGCAGACCACACACAGCAGACCCACGCACAGCAGACCACACAGAGCAGACCACACACAGCAGACCACACACAGCAGACCCACACACAGCAGACCCACACACAGCAGACCACACACAGCAGATTCATATGTGGCAGATCCACACACAGCAGACCCACACACAGCAGAACCACGCACAGCAGACCATACAAAGCAGACCCACACACAACAGTCCCACACACAGCAGACCACACACAGCAGACCCACGCACAGCAGTCCCAGCAAGGCAGACCCACACACAGCAGACCCACGCACAGCAGACCCAGCACAGCAGACCACACAGAGCAGACCACACACAGCAGACCTACACACAGCAGACATACACACAGCAGACCCAGCACAGCAGACGCACGCACAGCAGACCCACGCACAGCAGACACACGCACAGCAGACACCGCACAGCAGACGTACACACAGCAGACGCACACACAGCAGACGTTCACACAGCAGACGCACACACAGCAGACCATACACAACAGACCCACACACAGCAGACCCATGCACAGCAGACAAACACACAGCAGACCCAGCACAGCAGATGCACACACAGCAGAACCACACACAGCAGATCCACATACAGCAGATCCACACACAGCAGATCCACACACAGCAGATCCACACACAGCAGATCCACACACAGCAGCTCAACACACAGCAGTTGCACATACAGCAGATCCTCACACTAACCACAGTAGAGCAGACCAAGCACAACAGAAATAGCACAGTAGATCCACACACAGCAGAACCAGCACAGCAGACCCACACGCAGCAGATCCACACACAGCAGATCCACACACTGCAGATCCACAAACAGCAGAACCATACACAGCAGATCCACACACAGCAGCTCAACACACAGCAATTGCACATACAGCAGATCCTCACACTAACCACAGTAGAGCAGACCAAGCACAACAGAAATAGCACAGTAGATCCACGCACAGCAGACCCAGCACAGCAGACTCACACAGCAGACCACATACAGCACACCAACACACAGCAGACTCACACACAGCAGACCATACACAGCAGACCCACACACAGCACACCCATGCACAGCAGACAAACACACAGCAGACCCAGCACAGCAGACGCACACACAACAGGTCCACACACGGCAGATCCAGACACAGCAGATCCACACACAGCAGATCCACACACAGCAGGTCCACACACAGCAGATCCACAAACAGCAGAACCACACACAGCAGATCCACACACAGCAGCTCAACACACAGCAGTTGCACATACAGCAGATCCTCACACTAACCACAGTACAGCAGACCAAGCACAACAGAAATAGCACTGTATATCCACACACAGCAGACGCAGCATAGCAGACCCACACACAGCAGACCCATGCACAGCAGACCCACACACAGCAGACCAACGCACAGCAGTCCCAGCACAGCAGACCCACACGCAGCAGACCCACGCAGAGCAGACCACATACAGCAGACCCATACACAGCAGACCCAGCACAGCAGACAAACGCACAGCAGACAACACAAAGCAGACACACACACAGCAGACCCATGCACAGCAGACAAATGCACAGCAGACCACACACAGCAGACCCACGCACAGCAGACCACACAGAGCAGACCACACACAGCAGACCCAAACACTGCAGACACACGCACTGCAGACCCACACAAAGCAGACCACACACAGCAGACCCACACACAGCAGACCCACACACAGCAGACCACACACAGCAGATTCATACGTGGCAGATCCACACACAGCAGACCCACACACAGCAGACCCACGCACAGCAGACCATACAAAGCAGACCCACACACAACAGTCCCACACACAGCAGACCACACACAGCAGACCCACGCACAGCAGTCCCAGCAAGGCAGACCCACACACAGCAGACCAAACAAAGCAGACCCACACACAACAGACCCACGCACAGCTGACCCAGCACAGCAGACCACACAGAGCAGACCACACACAGCAGACCTACACACAGCAGACATACACACAGCAGACCCAGCACAGCAGACGCATGCACAGCAGACCCACACCCAGCAGACCATACACAGCAGACCAACACACAGTAGACACACGCACAGCAGACACACGAACAGCAGACACCGCACAGCAGACGTACACACAGCAGACGCACACACAGCAGACGTTCACACAGCAGACGCACACACAGCAGACCATACACAACAGACCCACACACAGCAGACCCATGCACAGCAGACAAACACACAGCAGACCCAGCAAAGCAGATGCACACACAGCAGGTCCACACACAGCAGATCCACATACAGCAGATCCACACACAGCAGATCCACACACAGCAGATCCACACACAGCAGTTCCACACATAGCAGATCCACACACAGCAGATCCACACACAGCAGATCCACACACAGCAGATCCTCACACAGCAGCTCAACACACAGCAGTTGCACATACAGCAGATCCTCACACTAACCACAGTAGAGCAGACAAAGCACAACAGAAATAGCTCAGTAGATCCACACATAGCAGACCCAGCACAGCAGACTCACACAGCAGATCACATACAGCACACCAACACACAGCAGACTCAAACACAGCAGGCTCACACACAGCAGACCCAGCACAGCAGACACACACGCAGCAGACCCACACGCAGCAAAGCCAGCACAGCAGACCAAAACACAGCAGATCCACAAACAGCAGATCCACAAACAGCAGATCCACACACAGCAGATCCACAAACAGCAGATCCACAAACAGCAGATCCACACACAGCAGATCCACACACAGCAGATCAACACACAGCAGTTGCACATACAGCAGAACCTCACACTAACCACAGCAGAGCAAAGCAAGCACAACACAAATAGCACAGTAGATCAACACACAGCAGACCCACACACAGCAGACCCACGCACAGCAGACCCACACACAGCAGACCACACACCACAGACCCAAACAAAGCAGACTCAGCACAGCAGACTCACAGAATGCAGACCGACACACAGCAGACACACGCACAGCAGACACACACACAGCAGACCCACACACAGCAGACACAGCACAGCACTCCCATGCACAGCAGACAAACACACAGCAGACCCAGCACAGCAGACGCACACACAACAGGTCCACACACGGCAGATCCAGACACAGCAGATCCACACACAGCAGATCCACACACAGCAGGTCCACACACAGCAGATCCACAAACAGCAGAACCACACACAGCAGATCCACACACAGCAGCTCCACACATAACAGTTGCACATACAGCAGATCCTCACACTAACCACAGTAGAGCAGACCAAGCACAACAGAAATAGCACTGTATATCCACACACAGCAGACGCAGCATAGCAGACCCACACACAGCAGGCCCACACACAGCAGAGCACACACAGCAGACACATACACAGCAGACCCAGCACAGCAGACTCACACACAGCAGACCCCATACAGCACACCAACACAAAGCAGACTCACACACAGCATACCCACACACAGCAGACGCAGCACAGCAGACTCACACACAGCAGACCACATACAGCACACCAACACACAGCAGACTCACACACAGCAGACCCACACACAGCAATCCCATGCACAACAGACAAACGCACAGGAGACAACACAAAGCAGACACACACACAGCAGACCCATGCACAGCAGACAAATGCACAGCAGACCACACACAGCAGACCCACGCACAGCAGACCACACAGAGCAGACCACACACAGCAGACCACACACAGCAGACCCACACACAGCAGACCCACACACAGCAGACCACACACAGCAGATTCATACGTGGCAGATCCACACACAGCAGACCCACACACAGCAGAACCACGCACAGCAGACCATACAAAGCAGACCCACACACAACAGTCCCACACACAGCAGACCACACACAGCAGACCCACGCACAGCAGTCCCAGCAAGGCAGACCCACACACAGCAGACCCACGCACAGCAGACCCAGCACAGCAGGCCACACACAGCAGACCACACACAGCAGACCTACACACAGCAGACATACACACAGCAGACCCAGCACAGCAGACGCACGCACAGCAGACCCACACCCAGCAGACCATACACAGCAGACCAACACACAGCAGACCCACGCACAGCAGACACACGAACAGCAGACACCGCACAGCAGACGTACACACAGCAGACCACACACAGCAGACCCACGCACAGCAGTCCCAGCAAGGCAGACCCACACACAGCAGACCCACGCACAGCAGACCCAGCACAGCAGGCCACACACAGCAGACCACACACAGCAGACCTACACACAGCAGACATACACACAGCAGACCCAGCACAGCAGAGGCACGCACAGCAGACCCACACCCAGCAGACCATACACAGCAGACCAACACACAGCAGACCCACGCACAGCAGACACACGAACAGCAGACACCGCACAGCAGACGTACACACAGCAGACGCACACACAGCAGACGTTCACACAGCAGACGCACACACAGCAGACCATACACAACAGACCCACACACAGCAGACCCATGCACAGCAGACAAACACACAGCAGACCCAGCACGGCAGATGCACACACAGCAGGTCCACACACAGCAGATCCACATACAGCAGATCCACACACAGCAGATCCACCCACAGCAGATCCACACACAGCAGTTCCACACATAGCAGATCCACACACAGCAGATCCACACACAGCAGATCCACACACAGCAGATCCACAAACAGCAGAACCACACACAGCAGATCCACACACAGCAGCTCAACACAGAGCAGTTGCACATACAGCAGATCCTCACACTAACCACAGTAGAGCAGTCCAAGCACAACAGAAATAGCACAGTAGATCCACACACAGCAGAACCAGCACAGCAGACCCACACGCAGCAGATCCACACACAGCAGATCCACACACAGCAGATCCACACACAGCAGATCCACAAACAGCAGAACCATACACAGCAGATCCACACACAGCAGCTCAACACACAGCAGTTGCACATACAGCAGATCCTCACACTAACCACAGTAGAGCAGACCAAGCACAACAGAAATAGCACAGTAGATCCACTCACAGCAGACCCAGCACAGCAGACTCACACAGCAGACCACATACAGCACACCAACACACAGCAGACCATACACAGCAGACCCACACACAGCACACCCATGCACAGCAGACAAACACACAGCAGACCCAGCACAGCAGACGCACACACAACAGGTCCACACACGGCAGATCCAGACACAGCAGATCCACACACATCAGATCCACACACAGCAGGTCCACACACAGAAGATCCACAAACAGCAGAACCACACACAGCAGATCCACACACAGCAGCTCAACACACAGCAGTTGCACATACAGCAGATCCTCACACTAACCACTGTAGAGCAGACCAAGCACAACAGAAATAGCACTGTATATCCACACACAGCAGACACAGCATAGCAGACCCACACACAGCAGACCCATGCACAGCAGACCCACACACAGCAGACCAACGCACAGCAGTCCCAGCACAGCAGACCCACACACAACAGTCCCACACACAGCAGACCACACACAGCAGACCCACGCACAGCAGTCCCAGCAAGGCAGACCCACACACAGCAGACCAAACAAAGCAGACCCACACACAACAGACCCACGCACAGCAGACCCAGCACAGCAGACCACACACAGCAGACCACACACAGCAGACCTACACACAGCAGACATACACACAGCAGACCCAGCACAGCAGACGCATGCACAGCAGACCCACACCCAGCAGACCATACACAGCAGACCAACACACAGCAGACACACGCACAGCAGACACACGAACAGCAGACACCGCACAGCAGACGTACACACAGCAGACGCACACACAGCAGACATTCACACAGCAGACGCACACACAGCAGACCATACACAACAGACCCACACACAGCAGACCCATGCACAGCAGACAAACACACAGCAGACCCAGCACAGCAGATGCACACACAGCAGGTCCACACACAGCAGATCCACATACAGCAGATCCACACACAGCAGATCCACACACAGCAGATCCACACACAGCAGTTCCACACATAGCAGATCCACTCACAGCAGATCCACACACAGCAGATCCACACACAGCAGATCCACATACAGCAGAACTACACACAGCAGATCCACACACAGCAGCTCAACATACAGCAGTTGCACATACAGCAGATCCTCACACTAACCACACTAGAGCAGACCAAGCACAACAGAAATAGCTCAGTAGATCCACACATAGCAGACCCAGCACAGCAGACTCATACAGCAGATCACATACAGCACACCAACACACAGCAGACTCACACACAGCAGGCTCACACACAGCAGACCCAGCACAGCAGACACACACGCAGCAGACCCACACTCAGCAAAGCCAGCACAGCAGACCAAAACACAGCAGATCCACAAACAGCAGATCCACAAACAGCAGATCCACACACAGCAGATCCACACACAGCAGATCAACACACAGCAGTTGCACATACAGCAGAACCTCACACTAACCACAGCAGAGCAAAGCAAGCACAACACAAATAGCACAGTAGATCAACACACAGCAGACCCACACACAGCAGACCCACACCCAGCAGACCATACACAGCAGACCAACACACAGCAGACCCACGCACAGCAGACACACGAACAGCAGACACCGCACAGCAGACGTACACACAGCAGACGCACACACAGCAGACGTTCACACAGCAGACGCACACACAGCAGACCATACACAACAGACCCACACACAGCAGACCCATGCACAGCAGACAAACACACAGCAGACCCAGCACGGCAGATGCACACACAGCAGGTCCACACACAGCAGATCCACATACAGCAGATCCACACACAGCAGATCCACCCACAGCAGATCCACACACAGCAGTTCCACACATAGCAGATCCACACACAGCAGATCCACACACAGCAGATCCACACACAGCAGATCCACAAACAGCAGAACCACACACAGCAGATCCACACACAGCAGCTCAACACAGAGCAGTTGCACATACAGCAGATCCTCACACTAACCACAGTAGAGCAGTCCAAGCACAACAGAAATAGCACAGTAGATCCACACACAGCAGAACCAGCACAGCAGACCCACACGCAGCAGATCCACACACAGCAGATCCACACACAGCAGATCCACACACAGCAGATCCACAAACAGCAGAACCATACACAGCAGATCCACACACAGCAGCTCAACACACAGCAGTTGCACATACAGCAGATCCTCACACTAACCACAGTAGAGCAGACCAAGCACAACAGAAATAGCACAGTAGATCCACTCACAGCAGACCCAGCACAGCAGACTCACACAGCAGACCACATACAGCACACCAACACACAGCAGACCATACACAGCAGACCCACACACAGCACACCCATGCACAGCAGACAAACACACAGCAGACCCAGCACAGCAGACGCACACACAACAGGTCCACACACGGCAGATCCAGACACAGCAGATCCACACACATCAGATCCACACACAGCAGGTCCACACACAGAAGATCCACAAACAGCAGAACCACACACAGCAGATCCACACACAGCAGCTCAACACACAGCAGTTGCACATACAGCAGATCCTCACACTAACCACTGTAGAGCAGACCAAGCACAACAGAAATAGCACTGTATATCCACACACAGCAGACACAGCATAGCAGACCCACACACAGCAGACCCATGCACAGCAGACCCACACACAGCAGACCAACGCACAGCAGTCCCAGCACAGCAGACCCACACACAACAGTCCCACACACAGCAGACCACACACAGCAGACCCACGCACAGCAGTCCCAGCAAGGCAGACCCACACACAGCAGACCAAACAAAGCAGACCCACACACAACAGACCCACGCACAGCAGACCCAGCACAGCAGACCACACACAGCAGACCACACACAGCAGACCTACACACAGCAGACATACACACAGCAGACCCAGCACAGCAGACGCATGCACAGCAGACCCACACCCAGCAGACCATACACAGCAGACCAACACACAGCAGACACACGCACAGCAGACACACGAACAGCAGACACCGCACAGCAGACGTACACACAGCAGACGCACACACAGCAGACATTCACACAGCAGACGCACACACAGCAGACCATACACAACAGACCCACACACAGCAGACCCATGCACAGCAGACAAACACACAGCAGACCCAGCACAGCAGATGCACACACAGCAGGTCCACACACAGCAGATCCACATACAGCAGATCCACACACAGCAGATCCACACACAGCAGATCCACACACAGCAGTTCCACACATAGCAGATCCACTCACAGCAGATCCACACACAGCAGATCCACACACAGCAGATCCACATACAGCAGAACTACACACAGCAGATCCACACACAGCAGCTCAACATACAGCAGTTGCACATACAGCAGATCCTCACACTAACCACACTAGAGCAGACCAAGCACAACAGAAATAGCTCAGTAGATCCACACATAGCAGACCCAGCACAGCAGACTCATACAGCAGATCACATACAGCACACCAACACACAGCAGACTCACACACAGCAGGCTCACACACAGCAGACCCAGCACAGCAGACACACACGCAGCAGACCCACACTCAGCAAAGCCAGCACAGCAGACCAAAACACAGCAGATCCACAAACAGCAGATCCACAAACAGCAGATCCACACACAGCAGATCCACACACAGCAGATCAACACACAGCAGTTGCACATACAGCAGAACCTCACACTAACCACAGCAGAGCAAAGCAAGCACAACACAAATAGCACAGTAGATCAACACACAGCAGACCCACACACAGCAGACCCACGCACAGCAGACCCACACACAGCAGACCACACACCACAGACCCAAACAAAGCAAACCCAGCACAGCAGACTCACAGAATGCAGACCGACACACAGCAGACACACGCACAGCAGACACACGCACAGCAGACCCACACACAGCAGACACAGCACAGCAGACCCACACACAGCAGATGCACACACAGCAGACGTTCACACAGCAGACGCACACACAGCAGACCCATGCACAGCAGACAAACACACAGCAGACCCATGCACAGCAGACCCATGCACAGCAGACAAACACACAGCAGACCCAGCACAGCAGATGCACACACAGCAGATCCACACACAGCAGGTCCACACACAGCAGACCCACGAACATGAGACCCACACACAGCAAACCACACACCACAGACCCAAACAAAGCAGACCCAGCACAGCAGACTCACAGAATGCAGACCGACACACAGCAGACACACGCACAGCAGACACACGCACAGCAGACCCACACACAGCAGACACAGCACAGCAGACCCACACACAGCAGACGCACACACAGCAGACCCATGCACAGCAGACAAACACACAGCAGACCCAGCACAGCAGACCCATGCACAGCAGACAAACACACAACAGACCCACACACAGCAGACCCATGCACAGCAGACAAACACACAGCAGACCCAGCACAGCAGATGCACACACAGCAGGTCCACACACAGCAGATCCACAAACAGCAGAACCACACACAGAAGATCCACACACAGCAGCTCAACACACAGCAGTTGCACATACAGCAGATCCTCACACTAACCACACTAGAGCAGACCAAGCACAACAGAAATAGCTCAGTAGATCCACACATAGCAGACCCAGCACAGCAGACTCACACAGCAGATCACATACAGCACACCAACACACAGCAGACACACACACAGCAGGCTCACACACAGCAGACCCAGCACAGCAGACACACACGCAGCAGACCCACACTCAGCAAAGCCAGCACAGCAGACCAAAACACAGCAGATCCACAAACAGCAGATCCACAAACAGCAGATCCACACACAGCAGATCCACACACAGCAGATCAACACACAGCAGTTGCACATACAGCAGAACCTCACACTAACCACAGCAGAGCAAAGCAAGCACAACACAAATAGCACAGTAGATCAACACACAGCAGACCCACACACAGCAGACCCACTAACATGAGACCCACACACAGCAAACCACACACCACAGACCCAAACAAAGCAAACCCAGCACAGCAGACTCACAGAATGCAGACCGACACACAGCAGACACACGCACAGCAGACACACGCACAGCAGACCCACACACAGCAGACACAGCACAGCAGACCCACACACAGCAGATGCACACACAGCAGACGTTCACACAGCAGACGCACACACAGCAGACCCATGCACAGCAGACAAACACACAGCAGACCCAGCACAGCAGACCCATGCACAGCAGACAAACACACAGCAGACCCAGCACAGCAGATGCACACACAGCAGATCCACACACAGCAGGTCCACATACAGCAGACCCACGAACATGAGACCCACACACAGCAAACCACACACCACAGACCCAAACAAAGCAGACCCAGCACAGCAGACTCACAGAATGCAGACCGACACACAGCAGACACACGCACAGCAGACACACGCACAGCAGACCCACACACAGCAGACACAGCACAGCAGACCCACACACAGCAGACGCACACACAGCAGACCCATGCACAGCAGACAAACACACAGCAGACAAACACACAGCAGACCCAGCACAGCAGACCCATGCACAGCAGACAAACACACAACAGACCCACACACAGCAGACCCATGCACAGCAGACAAACACACAGCAGACCCAGCACAGCAGATGCACACACAGCAGGTCCACACACAGCAGATCCACATACAGCAGATCCACACACAGCAGATCCACACACAGCAGATCCACAAACAGCAGAACCACACACAGAAGATCCACACACAGCAGCTCAACACACAGCAGTTGCACATACAGCAGATCCTCACACTAACCACACTAGAGCAGACCAAGCACAACAGAAATAGCTCAGTAGATCCACACATAGCAGACCCAGCACAGCAGACTCACACAGCAGATCACATACAGCTCACCAACACACAGCAGACTCACACACAGCAGGCTCACACACAGCAGACCCAGCACAGCTGACACACACGCAGCAGACCCACACGCAGCAAAGCCATCACAGCAGACCAAAACACAGCAGATCCACAAACAGCAGATCCACAAACAGCAGATCCACACACAGCAGATCCACACACAGCAGATCAACACACAGCAGTTGCACATACAGCAGAACCTCACACTAACCACAGCAGAGCAAAGCAAGCACAACACAAATAGCACAGTAGATCAACACACAGCAGAACCACACACAGCAGACCCACGCACAGCAGACCCACACACAGCAGACCACACACCACAGACCCAAACAAAGCAGACCCAGCACAGCAGACTCACAGAATGCAGACCGACACACAGCAGACACACGCACAGCAGACACACGCACAGCAGACCCACACACAGCAGACACAGCACAGCAGACCCACACACAGCAGATGCACACACAGCAGATCCACACACAGCAGATCCACACACAGCAGATCCACACACAACAGATCAAGACATAGCAGATCCACACACACCAGATCCACAAACAGCAGATCCACACACAGCAGATCCATACACAGCAGCTCAAAACACAGCAGTTGCACATACAGCAGATCCTCACACTAACCACAGTAGAGCAGACCAAGCACAACAGGAATAGCACAGTAGATCCACACACAGCAGACCCAGCACAGCAGACCCACACACAGCAGACCCACGCACAGCAGACCACACACAGCAGACCCATACACAGCAGACCCAGCACAGCAGACTCACACACAGCAGACCACATACAGCACACCAACACACAGCAGACTCACACACAGCAGGCTCACACACAGCGGACCCAGCACAGCAGACTCTCACACATCAGACCACACACTTCAGACCACACACAGCAGACCCAGCACAGCAGACTCACACACAGCAGATGCAACACAGCAGACCCACACACAGCAGACCCAGGACAGCAGACTCGCACACATCAGACTCACATACAGCAGACCCACATACTGCAGACACAACCCACATCATGCACAGCACAACCAACGCACACAACAGACTCTCACGCAGCAGACCCATGCACAGCAGACCCACACACAGCAGACTCAAACACAGTAGGCTCACACACAGCAGACCCAGCACAGATGACTCACACACAGCAGGCGCACACACAGCAGATACGCACACAGCAGACACACACACAGAAGACTCACGTACAGCAGACACACATACAGCTAACACAACCCACAGCATGCACAGCACAACAGACTCACACACAGCAGACTCACACACAGCAGACCAAGAGCACAGCAGACCCACGCACAGCAGACCCATAAACAGCAGACCCACACACAGCAGACCCAGCGCACAGCAGACCCATAAACAGCAACCCAGCACAGCAGTCCCACACACAGCAGTACACACACAGCAGACCCACACACAGCAGACCCACGCACAGCAGGTGAACACACAGCAGATCCACACACAGCAGACCCACACACAGCAGACCCACGCACAGAAGACCATACAAAGCAGACCCACACACAACAGTCCCACACACAGCAGACCACACACAGCAGACCCACGCACAGCAGTCCCAGCAAGGCAGACGCACACACAGCAGACCCACGCACAGCAGACCCAGCACAGCAGACCACACACAGCAGACCACACACAGCAGACCTACACACAGCAGACATACACACAGCAGACCCAGCACAGCAGACGCACGCACAGCAGACCCACACCCAGCAGACCATACACAGCACAGACCAACACACAGCAGACCCACGCACAGCAGACACACGCACAGCAGACACCGCACAGCAGACGTACACACAGCAGACGCACACACAGCAGACGTTCACACAGCAGACGCACACACAGCAGACCATACACAACAGACCCACACACAGCAGACCCATGCACAGCAGACAAACACACAGCAGACCCAGCACAGCAGATGCACACACAGCAGGTCCACACACAGCAGATCCACATACAGCAGATCCACACACAGCAGATCCACACACAGCAGTTCCACACATAGCAGATCCACACACAGCAGATCCACACACAGCAGATCCACAAACAGCAGAACCACACACAGCAGATCCACGCACAGCAGATCCACACACAGCAGCTCAACACACAGCAGTTGCACATACAGCAGATCCTCACACTAACCACAGTAGAGCAGACCAAGCACAACAGAAATAGCACAGTAGATCCACACACAGCAGAACCAGCACAGCAGACTCACACAGCAGACCACATACAGCACACCAACACACAGCAGACTCACACACAGCAGACCATACACAGCAGACCCAGCACAGCAGACTCACACACAGCAGACCCCATACAGCACACCAACACAAAGCAGACTCACACACAGCATACCCACACACAGCAAAACCATGCACGACAGACAAACGCACAGCAGACAACACAAAGCAGACACACACAAAGCAGACCCACGCACAGCAGACACCGCAAAGCAGACGTACACACAGCAGACGCACACAGCAGACGCACACACAGCAGACCATACACAACAGACCCACATACAACAGACCCACAAACAGCAGACCATACACAGCAGACCCACACACAGCAGACCCATGCACAGCAGACAAACACACAGCAAACCCAGCACAGCAGACGCACACACAACAGGTCCACACACAGCAGATCCAGACACAGCAGATCCACACACAGCAGATCCACACACAGCAGGTCCACACACAGCAGATCCACAAACAGCAGAACCACACACAGCAGATCCACACACAGCAGCTCAACACACAGCAGTTGCACATACAGCAGATCCTCACAGTAACCACAATAGAGCAGACCAAGCACAACAGAAATAGCACTGTATATCCACACACAGCAGACGCAGCATAGCAGACCCACACACAGCAGACCCATGCACAGCAGACCACACACAGCAGACCCATACATAGCAGACCCATGCACAGCAGACTCACACACAGCAGACCACATACAGCACACCAACACACAGCAGACTCACACACAGCAGACCCACACACAGCAAACCCATGCACAACAGGCAAACGCACAGCAGACAACACAAAGCAGACACACACACAGCAGACCCATGCACAGCAGACAAATGCACAGCAGACCACACACAGCAGACCCACGCACAGCAGACCACACAGAGCAGACCACACACAGCAGACCACACACAGCAGACCCACACACAGCAGACCCACACACAGCAGACCACACACAGCAGATTCATATGTGGCAGATCCACACACAGCAGACCCACACACAGCAGAACCACGCACAGCAGACCATACAAAGCAGACCCACACACAACAGTCCCACACACAGCAGACCACACACAGCAGACCCACGCACAGCAGTCCCAGCAAGGCAGACCCACACACAGCAGACCCACGCACAGCAGACCCAGCACAGCAGACCACACAGAGCAGACCACACACAGCAGACCTACACACAGCAGACATACACACAGCAGACCCAGCACAGCAGACGCACGCACAGCAGACCCACACCCAGCAGACCATACACAGCAGACCAACACACAGCAGACCCACGCACAGCAGACACACGCACAGCAGACACCGCACAGCAGACGTACACACAGCAGACGCACACACAGCAGACGTTCACACAGCAGACGCACACACAGCAGACCATACACAACAGACCCACACACAGCAGACCCATGCACAGCAGACAAACACACAGCAGACCCAGCACAGCAGATGCACACACAGCAGAACCACACACAGCAGATCCACATACAGCAGATCCACACACAGCAGATCCACACACAGCAGATCCACACACAGCAGATCCACACACAGCAGCTCAACACACAGCAGTTGCACATACAGCAGATCCTCACACTAACCACAGTAGAGCAGACCAAGCACAACAGAAATAGCACAGTAGATCCACACACAGCAGAACCAGCACAGCAGACCCACACGCAGCAGATCCACACACAGCAGATCCACACACTGCAGATCCACAAACAGCAGAACCATACACAGCAGATCCACACACAGCAGCTCAACACACAGCAGTTGCACATACAGCAGATCCTCACACTAACCACAGTAGAGCAGACCAAGCACAACAGAAATAGCACAGTAGATCCACGCACAGCAGACCCAGCACAGCAGACTCACACAGCAGACCACATACAGCACACCAACACACAGCAGACTCACACACAGCAGACCATACACAGCAGACCCACACACAGCACACCCATGCACAGCAGACAAACACACAGCAGACCCAGCACAGCAGACGCACACACAACAGGTCCACACACGGCAGATCCAGACACAGCAGATCCACACACAGCAGATCCACACACAGCAGGTCCACACACAGCAGATCCACAAACAGCAGAACCACACACAGCAGATCCACACACAGCAGCTCAACACACAGCAGTTGCACATACAGCAGATCCTCACACTAACCACAGTACAGCAGACCAAGCACAACAGAAATAGCACTGTATATCCACACACAGCAGACGCAGCATAGCAGACCCACACACAGCAGACCCATGCACAGCAGACCCACACACAGCAGACCAACGCACAGCAGTCCCAGCACAGCAGACCCACACGCAGCAGACCCACGCAGAGCAGACCACATACAGCAGACCCATACACAGCAGACCCAGCACAGCAGACAAACGCACAGCAGACAACACAAAGCAGACACACACACAGCAGACCCATGCACAGCAGACAAATGCACAGCAGACCACACACAGCAGACCCACGCACAGCAGACCACACAGAGCAGACCACACACAGCAGACCCAAACACTGCAGACACACGCACTGCAGACCCACACAAAGCAGACCACACACAGCAGACCCACACACAGCAGACCCACACACAGCAGACCACACACAGCAGATTCATACGTGGCAGATCCACACACAGCAGACCCACACACAGCAGACCCACGCACAGCAGACCATACAAAGCAGACCCACACACAACAGTCCCACACACAGCAGACCACACACAGCAGACCCACGCACAGCAGTCCCAGCAAGGCAGACCCACACACAGCAGACCAAACAAAGCAGACCCACACACAACAGACCCACGCACAGCTGACCCAGCACAGCAGACCACACAGAGCAGACCACACACAGCAGACCTACACACAGCAGACATACACACAGCAGACCCAGCACAGCAGACGCATGCACAGCAGACCCACACCCAGCAGACCATACACAGCAGACCAACACACAGCAGACACACGCACAGCAGACACACGAACAGCAGACACCGCACAGCAGACGTACACACAGCAGACGCACACACAGCAGACGTTCACACAGCAGACGCACACACAGCAGACCATACACAACAGACCCACACACAGCAGACCCATGCACAGCAGACAAACACACAGCAGACCCAGCAAAGCAGATGCACACACAGCAGGTCCACACACAGCAGATCCACATACAGCAGATCCACACACAGCAGATCCACACACAGCAGATCCACACACAGCAGTTCCACACATAGCAGATCCACACACAGCAGATCCACACACAGCAGATCCACACACAGCAGATCCTCACACAGCAGCTCAACACACAGCAGTTGCACATACAGCAGATCCTCACACTAACCACAGTAGAGCAGACAAAGCACAACAGAAATAGCTCAGTAGATCCACACATAGCAGACCCAGCACAGCAGACTCACACAGCAGATCACATACAGCACACCAACACACAGCAGACTCACACACAGCAGGCTCACACACAGCAGACCCAGCACAGCAGACACACACGCAGCAGACCCACATGCAGCAAAGCCAGCACAGCAGACCAAAACACAGCAGATCCACAAACAGCAGATCCACAAACAGCAGATCCACACACAGCAGATCCACACACAGCAGATCAACACACAGCAGTTGCACATACAGCAGAACCTCACACTAACCACAGCAGAGCAAAGCAAGCACAACACAAATAGCACAGTAGATCAACACACAGCAGACCCACACACAGCAGACCCACGCACAGCAGACCCACACATAGCAGACCACACACCACAGACCCAAACAAAGCAGACTCAGCACAGCAGACTCACAGAATGCAGACCGACACACAGCAGACACACGCACAGCAGACACACACACAGCAGACCCACACACAGCAGACACAGCACAGCAGACCCACACACAGCAGATGCACACACAGCAGACGTTCACACAGCAGGCGCACACACAGCAGACCATACACAACAGACCCACACACAGCAGACCCATGCACAGCAGACAAACACACAGCAGACCCAGCACAGCAGATGCACACACAGCAGGTCCACACACAGCAGATCCACATACAGCAGATCCACACACAGCAGATCCACACACAGCAGATCCACACACAGCAGTTCCACACATAGCAGATCCACACACAGCAGATCCACACACAGCAGATCCACAAACAGCAGAACCACACACAGCAGATCCACACACAGCAGCTCAACACACAGCAGTTGCACATACAGCAGATCCTCACACTAACCACACTAGAGCAGACCAAGCACAACAGAAATAGCACAGTAGATCCACACACAGCAGACCCAGCATAGCAGACTCACACAGCAGACCACATACAGCACACCAACACACAGCAGACTCACACACAGCAGACCATACACAGCAGACCCACACACAGCACACCCATGCACAGCAGACAAACACACAGCAGACCCAGCACAGCAGACGCACACACAACAGGTCCACACACGGCAGATCCAGACACAGCAGATCCACACACAGCAGATCCACACACAGCAGGTCCACACACAGCAGATCCACAAACAGCAGAACCACACACAGCAGATCCACACACAGCAGCTCAACACATAACAGTTGTACATACAGCAGATCCTCACACTAACCACAGTAGAGCAGACCAAGCACAACAGAAATAGCACTGTATATCCACACACAGCAGACGCAGCATAGCAGACCCACACACAGCAGGCCCACACACAGCAGAGCACACACAGCAGACACATACACAGCAGACCCAGCACAGCAGACTCACACACAGCAGACCCCATACAGCACACCAACACAAAGGAGACTCACACACAGCATACCCACACACAGCAGACGCAGCACAGCAGACTCACACACAGCAGACCACATACAGCACACCAACACACAGCAGACTCACACACAGCAGACCCACACACAGCAATCCCATGCACAACAGACAAACGCACAGGAGACAACACAAAGCAGACACACACACAGCAGACCCATGCACAGCAGACAAATGCACAGCAGACCACACACAGCAGACCCACGCACAGCAGACCACACAGAGCAGACCACACACAGCAGACCACACACAGCAGACCCACACACAGCAGACCCACACACAGCAGACCACACACAGCAGATTCATACGTGGCAGATCCACACACAGCAGACCCACACACAGCAGAACCACGCACAGCAGACCATACAAAGCAGACCCACACACAACAGTCCCACACACAGCAGACCACACACAGCAGACCCACGCACAGCAGTCCCAGCAAGGCAGACCCACACACAGCAGACCCACGCACAGCAGACCCAGCACAGCAGGCCACACACAGCAGACCACACACAGCAGACCTACACACAGCAGACATACACACAGCAGACCCAGCACAGCAGACGCACGCACAGCAGACCCACACCCAGCAGACCATACACAGCAGACCAACACACAGCAGACCCACGCACAGCAGACACACGAACAGCAGACACCGCACAGCAGACGTACACACAGCAGACCACACACAGCAGACCCACGCACAGCAGTCCCAGCAAGGCAGACCCACACACAGCAGACCCACGCACAGCAGACCCAGCACAGCAGGCCACACACAGCAGACCACACACAGCAGACCTACACACAGCAGACATACACACAGCAGACCCAGCACAGCAGACGCACGCACAGCAGACCCACACCCAGCAGACCATACACAGCAGACCAACACACAGCAGACCCACGCACAGCAGACACACGAACAGCAGACACCGCACAGCAGACGTACACACAGCAGACGCACACACAGCAGACGTTCACACAGCAGACGCACACACAGCAGACCATACACAACAGACCCACACACAGCAGACCCATGCACAGCAGACAAACACACAGCAGACCCAGCACGGCAGATGCACACACAGCAGGTCCACACACAGCAGATCCACATACAGCAGATCCACACACAGCAGATCAACCCACAGCAGATCCACACACAGCAGTTCCACACATAGCAGATCCACACACAGCAGATCCACACACAGCAGATCCACACACAGCAGATCCACAAACAGCAGAACCACACACAGCAGATCCACACACAGCAGCTCAACACAGAGCAGTTGCACATACAGCAGATCCTCACACTAACCACAGTAGAGCAGTCCAAGCACAACAGAAATAGCACAGTAGATCCACACACAGCAGAACCAGCACAGCAGACCCACACGCAGCAGATCCACACACAGCAGATCCACACACAGCAGATCCACACACAGCAGATCCACAAACAGCAGAACCATACACAGCAGATCCACACACAGCAGCTCAACACACAGCAGTTGCACATACAGCAGATCCTCACACTAACCACAGTAGAGCAGACCAAGCACAACAGAAATAGCACAGTAGATCCACTCACAGCAGACCCAGCACAGCAGACTCACACAGCAGACCACATACAGCACACCAACACACAGCAGACCATACACAGCAGACCCACACACAGCACACCCATGCACAGCAGACAAACACACAGCAGACCCAGCACAGCAGACGCACACACAACAGGTCCACACACGGCAGATCCAGACACAGCAGATCCACACACATCAGATCCACACACAGCAGGTCCACACACAGCAGATCCACAAACAGCAGAACCACACACAGCAGATCCACACACAGCAGCTCAACACACAGCAGTTGCACATACAGCAGATCCTCACACTAACCACAGTAGAGCAGACCAAGCACAACAGAAATAGCACTGTATATCCACACACAGCAGACACAGCATAGCAGACCCACACACAGCAGACCCATGCACAGCAGACCCACACACAGCAGACCAACGCACAGCAGTCCCAGCACAGCAGACCCACACACAACAGTCCCACACACAGCAGACCACACACAGCAGACCCACGCACAGCAGTCCCAGCAAGGCAGACCCACACACAGCAGACCAAACAAAGCAGACCCACACACAACAGACCCACGCACAGCAGACCCAGCACAGCAGACCACACACAGCAGACCACACACAGCAGACCTACACACAGCAGACATACACACAGCAGACCCAGCACAGCAGACGCATGCACAGCAGACCCACACCCAGCAGACCATACACAGCAGACCAACACACAGCAGACACACGCACAGCAGACACACGAACAGCAGACACCGCACAGCAGACGTACACACAGCAGACGCACACACAGCAGACATTCACACAGCAGACGCACACACAGCAGACCATACACAACAGACCCACACACAGCAGACCCATGCACAGCAGACAAACACACAGCAGACCCAGCACAGCAGATGCACACACAGCAGGTCCACACACAGCAGATCCACATACAGCAGATCCACACACAGCAGATCCACACACAGCAGATCCACACACAGCAGTTCCACACATAGCAGATCCACTCACAGCAGATCCACACACAGCAGATCCACACACAGCAGATCCACATACAGCAGAACTACACACAGCAGATCCACACACAGCAGCTCAACACACAGCAGTTGCACATACAGCAGATCCTCACACTAACCACAGTAGAGCAGACCAAGCACAACAGAAATAGCTCAGTAGATCCACACATAGCAGACCCAGCACAGCAGACTCACACAGCAGATCACATACAGCACACCAACACACAGCAGACTCACACACAGCAGGCTCACACACAGCAGACCCAGCACAGCAGACACACACGCAGCAGACCCACACTCAGCAAAGCCAGCACAGCAGACCAAAACACAGCAGATCCACAAACAGCAGATCCACAAACAGCAGATCCACACACAGCAGATCCACACACAGCAGATCAACACACAGCAGTTGCACATACAGCAGAACCTCACACTAACCACAGCAGAGCAAAGCAAGCACAACACAAATAGCACAGTAGATCAACACACAGCAGACCCACACACAGCAGACCCACTAACATGAGACCCACACACAGCAAACCACACACCACAGACCCAAACAAAGCAAACCCAGCACAGCAGACTCACAGAATGCAGACCGACACACAGCAGACACACGCACAGCAGACACACGCACAGCAGACCCACACACAGCAGACACAGCACAGCAGACCCACACACAGCAGATGCACACACAGCAGACGTTCACACAGCAGACGCACACACAGCAGACCCATGCACAGCAGACAAACACACAGCAGACCCATGCACAGCAGACCCATGCACAGCAGACAAACACACAGCAGACCCAGCACAGCAGATGCACACACAGCAGATCCACACACAGCAGGTCCACACACAGCAGACCCACGAACATGAGACCCACACACAGCAAACCACACACCACAGACCCAAACAAAGCAGACCCAGCACAGCAGACTCACAGAATGCAGACCGACACACAGCAGACACACGCACAGCAGACACACGCACAGCAGACCCACACACAGCAGACACAGCACAGCAGACCCACACACAGCAGACGCACACACAGCAGACCCATGCACAGCAGACAAACACACAGCAGACCCAGCACAGCAGACCCATGCACAGCAGACAAACACACAACAGACCCACACACAGCAGACCCATGCACAGCAGACAAACACACAGCAGACCCAGCACAGCAGATGAACACACAGCAGGTCCACACACAGCAGATCCACATACAGCAGATCCACACACAGCAGATCCACACACAGCAGATCCACAAACAGCAGAACCACACACAGAAGATCCACACACAGCAGCTCAACACACAGCAGTTGCACATACAGCAGATCCTCACACTAACCACACTAGAGCAGACCAAGCACAACAGAAATAGCTCAGTAGATCCACACATAGCAGACCCAGCACAGCAGACTCACACAGCAGATCACATACAGCACACCAACACACAGCAGACACACACACAGCAGGCTCACACACAGCAGACCCAGCACAGCAGACACACACGCAGCAGACCCACACTCAGCAAAGCCAGCACAGCAGACCAAAACACAGCAGATCCACAAACAGCAGATCCACAAACAGCAGATCCACACACAGCAGATCCACACACAGCAGATCAACACACAGCAGTTGCACATACAGCAGAACCTCACACTAACCACAGCAGAGCAAAGCAAGCACAACACAAATAGCACAGTAGATCAACACACAGCAGACCCACACACAGCAGACCCACTAACATGAGACCCACACACAGCAAACCACACACCACAGACCCAAACAAAGCAAACCCAGCACAGCAGACTCACAGAATGCAGACCGACACACAGCAGACACACGCACAGCAGACACACGCACAGCAGACCCACACACAGCAGACACAGCACAGCAGACCCACACACAGCAGATGCACACACAGCAGACGTTCACACAGCAGACGCACACACAGCAGACCCATGCACAGCAGACAAACACACAGCAGACCCAGCACAGCAGACCCATGCACAGCAGACAAACACACAGCAGACCCAGCACAGCAGATGCACACACAGCAGATCCACACACAGCAGGTCCACACACAGCAGACCCACGAACATGAGACCCACACACAGCAAACCACACACCACAGACCCAAACAAAGCAGACCCAGCACAGCAGACTCACAGAATGCAGACCGACACACAGCAGACACACGCACAGCAGACACACGCACAGCAGACCCACACACAGCAGACACAGCACAGCAGACCCACACACAGCAGACGCACACACAGCAGACCCATGCACAGCAGACAAACACACAGCAGACCCAGCACAGCAGACCCATGCACAGCAGACAAACACACAACAGACCCACACACAGCAGACCCATGCACAGCAGACAAACACACAGCAGACCCAGCACAGCAGATGCACACACAGCAGGTCCACACACAGCAGATCCACATACAGCAGATCCACACACAGCAGATCCACACACAGCAGATCCACAAACAGCAGAACCACACACAGAAGATCCACACACAGCAGCTCAACACACAGCAGTTGCACATACAGCAGATCCTCACACTAACCACACTAGAGCAGACCAAGCACAACAGAAATAGCTCAGTAGATCCACACATAGCAGACCCAGCACAGCAGACTCACACAGCAGATCACATACAGCTCACCAACACACAGCAGACTCACACACAGCAGGCTCACACACAGCAGACCCAGCACAGCTGACACACACGCAGCAGACCCACACGCAGCAAAGCCATCACAGCAGACCAAAACACAGCAGATCCACAAACAGCAGATCCACAAACAGCAGATCCACACACAGCAGATCCACACACAGCAGATCAACACACAGCAGTTGCACATACAGCAGAACCTCACACTAACCACAGCAGAGCAAAGCAAGCACAACAGAAATAGCACAGTAGATCAACACACAGCAGAACCACACACAGCAGACCCACGCACAGCAGACCCACACACAGCAGACCACACACCACAGACCCAAACAAAGCAGACCCAGCACAGCAGACTCACAGAATGCAGACCGACACACAGCAGACACACGCACAGCAGACACACGCACAGCAGACCCACACACAGCAGACACAGCACAGCAGACCCACACACAGCAGATGCACACACAGCAGGTCCACACACAGCAGATCCACACACAGCAGATCCACACACAACAGATCAAGACATAGCAGATCCACACACACCAGATCCACAAACAGCAGATCCACACACAGCAGATCCATACACAGCAGCTCAAAACACAGCAGTTGCACATACAGCAGATCCTCACACTAACCACAGTAGAGCAGACCAAGCACAACAGGAATAGCACAGTAGATCCACACACAGCAGACCCAGCACAGCAGACCCACACACAGCAGACCCACGCACAGCAGACCACGCACAGCAGACCCATACACAGCAGACCCAGCACAGCAGACTCACACACAGCAGACCACATACAGCACACCAACACACAGCAGACTCACACACAGCAGGCTCACACACAGCGGACCCAGCACAGCAGACTCTCACACATCAGACCACACACTTCAGACCACACACAGCAGACCCAGCACAGCAGACTCACACACAGCAGATGCAACACAGCAGACCCACACACAGCAGACCCAGGACAGCAGACTCGCACACATCAGACTCACATACAGCAGACCCACATACTGCAGACACAACCCACATCATGCACAGCACAACCAACGCACACAACAGACTCTCACGCAGCAGACCCATGCACAGCAGACCCACACACAGCAGACTCAAACACAGTAGGCTCACACACAGCAGACCCAGCACAGATGACTCACACACAGCAGGCGCACACACAGCAGATACGCACACAGCAGACACACACACAGAAGACTCACGTACAGCAGACACACATACAGCTAACACAACCCACAGCATGCACAGCACAACAGACTCACACACAGCAGACTCACACACAGCAGACCAAGAGCACAGCAGACCCACGCACAGCAGACCCATAAACAGCAGACCCACACACAGCAGACCCAGCGCACAGCAGACCCATAAACAGCAACCCAGCACAGCAGTCCCACACACAGCAGTACACACACAGCAGACCCACACACAGCAGACCCACGCACAGCAGGTGAACACACAGCAGATCCACACACAGCAGATCGACACACAGCAGATCCACACACAGCAGATCCACAGTCAGCAGTTCCACACATAGCAGATCCACACACAGCAGATCCACACACAGCAGATCCACACACAGCAGATCCACAAACAGCAGAACCACACACAGCAGATCCACACACAGCAGATCCACAAACAGCAGATCCACACACAGCAGACCCTCACACAGCAGACCCACACACAGCAGATCCAGACACAACAGATACACACAGGGAAGATCCAGACACAACAGTTCCACACATAACAGATCCACACACAGCAGATCCAGACACAGCAGATCCACACACAGCAGATCGACAAACAGCAGATCCACACAGAGCAGACCCACACACAGCAGACCCACACACAGCAGATCCACAAACAGCAGATCCACACACAGCAGATCCAGACACAGCAGATCAACACACAGCAGTTGCACATACAGCAGATCCTCACACTAACCACAGTAGAGCAGACCAAGCACAACAGAAATAGCACAGTATATCCACACACAGCAGACGCAGCACAGCAGACCCTCACACAGCAGACCCTCGCACAGCAGACCCACACACAGCAGACCCACGCACAGCAGTCCCAGCACAGCAGACTCACACAGAGCAGACCCACACTCAGCAGACCCACACACAGCAGGCTCACACGCAGCAGACCCAGCACAGCTGGCTCTCACACAGCAGACCCAGCACAGCAGACCCAGCACAGCAGACACTCACACAGCAGACCCAGCACAGATGGCCCACACACAGCACTTGCAGCAACATCACGGCGAGGGTCACAGGGTAGCAGGCTCAACCGAAGACAACAAGGCCGCAACCACAGCCCTCCATGAAGATCGACCACCCACAACTGCACCCTCCATCCAACAGAAGAACTTTCGCAGATTCCCACAGACCAGGACCATGTGGGGACGGCAGGGCCCAGAGCATTCAAAGAGCGTACCTCAAAACTGCAACCTGCTTCCCTGGCAGGATTTCAAACTGTCAAGGACCCTGGTTGGTGAGCATAATCCCTGACCTCTACTAGTTCAATTTAGTTAGGTTTTGGGATTGGGACAAGGGTAAGGGGATTAGTAGAGTGATTTTCCCTCATTATGTCGTGTGTTCCCCATTCTTAACTAAGTGTACTTTGTAAGTCTGTGTAATCTCAGTGTAATCCTAACGATATAAGTTCATTTGATATTTCAATAAACTCAGCTTTTTTTCTTGCAACAAATCCAGTTGTCTGCTGCACGTTGTCCCAACACCGAAATAAGTCCGAGGTCTAGAACCCAGGGAGTGGGAGCGATTTGCACCGCTCAGAAGTTAGAGATGGAGCTGACACACACACCATCGCCTCCAAAAACCCAAACACATCAGATCCACACACAGCAGATCCACAAACCGCAGATCCACAAACAGCAGATCAACACACAGCAGACACACACACAGCAGACCCACACACATGCAGATCAACACACAGCAGTTGCACATACAGCAGATCCACACACAGCAGATCCACACACAGCAGATCCACACACAGCAGTTGCACATACAGCAGATCCACACACAGCAGATCCACACACAGCAGATCCACACACAGCAGTTGCACATACAGCAGATCCACACACAGGAGATCAACACACAGCAGATCCACACACAGCAGTTGCACATACAGCAGATCCACACCATTCAGATCAACACACAGCAGTTGCATATACAGAAGATCCACACACAGCAGATCCACACACAGCAGATCCACACACAGCAGATCCAGTCACAGCAGATCCAGACACAGCAGATCCACACACAGCAGATCCACAAACAGCAGATTCACAAACAGCAGATCCAGACACAGCAGATCCACACACAGCAGATCCACACACAGCAGATCCACACACCGCAGATCCACAAACAGCAGATCCAGACACAGCAGATCCAGACACAGCAGATCCAGACACAACAGATCCACACACAGCAGATGCACACAAAGCAGATCCACACAAAGCAGATCCACACACAGCAGGTCCACACACAGCAGATCCACACACAGCAGATCTACACAGAGCAGACCCACACATAGCAGATCCACTCACAGCAGATCCAGACACAGCAGATCCACACACAGCAGATCTACAAACAGCAGATCCACATACAGCAGATCCAGACACAGCAGATCCACACACCGCAGATCCACACACAGCAGACTCACACACAGCAGACCATACACAGCAGACCCACACACAGCAGATCCACACACAGCAGATCACACACAGCAGATCCACACACAGCAGATCGACAAACAGCAGATCCACACACAGCAGACCCACACACAGCAGATCCACAACAGCAGATCCACAACAGCAGATTCACACACAGCAGATCCACACACAACAGATCCAGTCACAGCAGATCCACACATCGCCGATCCACAAACAGGAGATCCACACACAGCAGATCCAGAAACAGCAGATGCACACACCGCAGATCCACACACAGCAGACTCACACACAGCAGACCCATACACAGCAGACCATACACAGCAGACCAACACACAACAGACCCACACACAGCAGACCCACACACAACAGACCACATACAGCAGACCCACACACAGCAGACCCACACACAGCATACCCAGCACAGCACACTCATACAGAGCAGACCCTCAAACAGCAGACCCACACACAGCAGACCCCCACACAGCAGACCCACATACAGCAGACCTATATACAGCAGACACAACTGAGCATGCCCAGCACAACAGACTCACACACAGCAGACCCACACACAGCACATCCATACATAGCAGATCCACACACAGCTGATCCACACACAGCAGACCCAGCACAGCAGATTCAGACACAGCAGATGCACACACAGCTGATCCGGACACAACAGATCCACTCACAGCAGGTCCTCACTCAGCAGAACCACACACAGCAGATCCACACATAGCAGATCACAACAGTAGATCCAGACATAGCAGATCCGCACACAGCAGATCCACACACAACAGATCCAGTCACAGCAGTTCCACACAAAGCAGATCCACACACAGCAGATCCAGACACAGCAGATCCACACACCGCAGATCCACAAACAGCAGATACAGACACAGCAGATCCACACATAGCAGATCCAGACACAGCAGATCAACACACAGCAGTTGCACATACAGCAGACCCTCACACTAACCACAGTAGAGCAGACCAAGCACAACAGAAATAGCACTGTATATCCACACACAGCAGACGCAGCACAGCAGACCCACACACAGCAGACCCACGCACAGCAGACCCACACACAGCAGACCCACACACAGCAGACGCAGCACAGCACACTCATACAGAGCAGACCCTCAAACAGCAGACCCAGCACAGCAGATTCGCACACGGCAGACCCTCACACAGCAGACCCAGCACAGCTGGCTCTCACACAGCAGACCCAGCACAGCAGACCCTCACATAGCAGACCCAGCACAGCAGACCCAGCACAGCAGACCCAGCACAGCAGACCCTCACACAGCAGACCCAGCACAGCAGACCCAGCACAGCATACTCACACAGAGCAGACCCTCACACAGCAGACCCAGCACAGCAGACCCAGCACAGCATACTCACACACAGCAGACCCTCACACAGCAGACCCAGCACAGCAGACCCAGCACAGCATACTCACACACAGCAGACCCTCACACAGCAGACCTTCACACAGCAGACCCAGCACAGCTGGCTCTCACACAGCACTTGCAGCAACATCACGGCGAGGGGCACAGGGTAGCAGGCTCAACCGAAGACAACAAGGCCGCAACCACAGCCCTCCATAAAGGTCGACCACCCACAACTGCACCCTCCATCCAACTGAAGAACCTTCGCAGATTCCCACAGACCAGGACCATGTGGGGACGGCAGGGCCCAGAGCACTCAAAGAGCATACCCCAAAACTGCAACCGGCTTCCCTGGCAGGATTTCAAACTGCCAAGGACCCTGGTTGGTGAGCATGATCCCTGACCTCTCCTAGTTCAATTTAGTTAGGTTTTGGGATTGGGACAAGGGTAAGGGGATTAGTAGAGTGATTTTCCCTCATTATGTCGTGTGTTCCCCATTCTTAACTAAGTGTACTTTGTAAGTCAGTATAATCTCAGTGTAATCCTAACGATATAAGTTCATTTGATACTTCAATCAACTCAGCTTTTTTTCTTGCAACAAAAACAGTTGTCTGCTGCACGTTGTCCCAACACCGAAATAAGTCCAAGGTCTAGAACCCAGGGAGTGGGAGCGATTTGCACCGCTCAGAAGTTAGAGATGGAGCTGACACACAGCTGACCACCGCCCCCAAAAACCCAAACACATCAGATCCACACACAGCAGATCCACAAACAGCAGATCCACAAACCGCAGATCCACACACAGCAGATCCACACACAGCAGATCCACAAACAGCAGATCAACACACAGCAGATCCACACACAGCAGACCCATACACGTGCAGAGCAACACACAGCAGTTGCACATACAGCAGATCCACACACAGCAGATCCACACACAGCAGATCCACACACAGCAGTTGCACATACAGCAGATCCACACACAGCAGATCCACACACAGCAGATCCACACACAGCAGATCCACACACAGCAGTTGCACATACAGCAGATCCACACACATGCAGATCAACACACTGCAGTTGAACATACAGAAGATCCACACACAGCAGATCCACACACAGCAGATCCACACACAACAGATCCAGTCACAGCGGTTCCACACAGAGCAGATCCACACACAGCAGATCCAGACACAACAGATCCACACACAGCAGATCCACAAACAGCAGATCCACACACAGCAGATCCAGACACAGCAGATCCACACACCGCAGATCCACACACAGCAGACCCACACACTGAAGACCATACACAGCCGACCAACACACAACAGACCCACACACAGTAGACCCACACACAGCAGTCCACACACAGCAGACCCACACACAGCAGATCCATACATAGCAGACCCACACACAGCAGACCATACACAGCAGACCCACACATAGCAGACCACACACAGCAGACCCACACACAGCAGACCCGCATACAGCAGATCTATATACAGCAGACACAACTGACAGCATGCCCAGCACAACAGACTCACACACAGCAGATCCATACACAGCAGACCCACACACAGCAGGTCCACACACAGCAGATCCACACACAGCAGATGCACACACAGCTGATCCACACACAGCAGATCCACTCACAGCAGATCCACACACAGCAGATCAACAAACAGGAGATCCACACACAGCAGATCCACACACAGCAGATCCACAAACAGCAGATCCACACACAGCAGACCCTCACACAGCAGACCCATGCACAGCAGATCCAGACACAACAGATACACACAGAGCAGATCCAGACACAGCAGTTCCACACATAACAGATCCACACACAGCAGATCCAGACACAGCAGATCCACACACAGCAGATCGACAAACAGCAGATCCACACAGAGGAGACCCACACAAAGCCAATCCACACACAACAGATCCACACACAGCAGATCCACACACAGCAGATCCACAAACAGCAGATCCACACACAGCAGACCCTCACACAGCAGACCCATGCACAGCAGATCCAGACACAACAGATACACACAGAGCAGATCCAGACACAGCAGTTCCACACATAACAGATCCACACACAGCAGATCCAGACACAGCAGATCCACACACAGCAGATCGACAAACAGCAGATCCACACAGAGGAGACCCACACAAAGCCAATCCACACACAACAGATCCACACACAGCAGATCCACACACAGCAGATCCACACACAGCAGATCCACACACAGCAGATCCACACACAGCAGTTGCACATACAGCAGATCCTCACACTAACCACAGTAGAGCAGACCAAGCACAACAGAAATAGCACAGTATATCCACACACAGCAGACGCAGCACAGCAGACATTAACACAGCAGACCCACACACAGCAGACCCACGCACAGCTGTCCCAGCACAGCAGACTCACACAGAGCAGACCCACACTCAGCAGACCCAGCACAACAGACTCATACAGAGCAGACCCTCACACAGCAGACCCAGCACAGCAGACTCATACAGAGCAGACCCTCACACAGCAGACCCAGCACCGCAGACTCGCACACAGCAGACCCTCACACAGCAGACCCAGCACAGCTGGCTCTCACACAGCAGACCCAGCACAGCAGACCCAGCACAGCAGACCCTCACACAGCAGACCCAGCACAGCAGACCCACACACAGCAGATCCATACATAGCAGACCCACACACAGCAGACCATACACAGCAGACCCACACATAGCAGACCACACACAGCAGACCCACACACAGCAGACCCGCATACAGCAGATCTATATACAGCAGACACAACTGACAGCATGCCCAGCACAACAGACTCACACACAGCAGATCCATACACAGCAGACCCACACACAGCAGGTCCACACACAGCAGATCCACACACAGCAGATGCACACACAGCTGATCCACACACAGCAGATCCACTCACAGCAGATCCACACACAGCAGATCAACAAACAGGAGATCCACACACAGCAGATCCACACACAGCAGATCCACATACAGCAGATCCACACACAGCAGACCCTCACACAGCAGACCCATGCACAGCAGGTCCAGACACAACAGATACACACAGAGCAGATCCAGACACAGCAGTTCCACACATAACAGATCCACACACAGCAGATCCAGACACAGCAGATCCACACACAGCAGATCGACAAACAGCAGATCCACACAGAGGAGACCCACACAAAGCCAATCCACACACAACAGATCCACACACAGCAGATCCACACACAGCAGATCCACACACAGCAGATCCACACACAGCAGTTGCACATACAGCAGATCCTCACAGTAACCACAGTACAGCAGACCAAGCACAACAGAAATAGCACAGTATATCCACACACAGCAGACGCAGCACAGCAGACATTAACACAGCAGACCCACACACAGCAGACCCACGCACAGCGGTCCCAGCACAGCAGACTCACACAGAGCAGACCCACACTCAGCAGACCCAGCACAACAGACTCATACAGAGCAGACCCTCACACAGCAGACCCAGCACAGCAGACTCATACAGAGCAGACCCTCACACAGCAGACCCAGCACCGCAGACTCGCACACAGCAGACCCTCACACAGCAGACCCAGCACAGCTGGCTGTCACACAGCAGACCCAGCACAGCAGACCCAGCACAGCAGACCCTCACACAGCAGACCCAGCACAGCAGACCCAGCAAAGCAGACTCACACACAGCAGACCCTCACACAGCAGACCCAGCACAGCAGACCCAGCACAGCAGACTCACACACAGCAGACCCTCACATAGCAGACCCAGCACTGCCGACCCAGCACAGCATACTCACACACAGCAGACCCTCACACAGCAGACACAGCACAGCTGGCTCTCACACAGCAGACCCTCACACAGCAGACCATCACACAGCAGACCGAGCACAGCAGACTCACACACAGCAGACCCTCACACAGCACACCCAGCACAGCAGACCCAGCACAGCAGACCCTCACACAGCAGACCCTCACACAGCAGACGCAGCACAGTAGACCCAGCACAACATACTCACACACAGCAGACCCTCACACAGCAGACCCTCACACAGCAGACCCAGCACAGCTGGCTCTCACACAGCACTTGCAACAACATCACGTGAGGGGCACGGATCCAGACACAGCAGATCCACAAACCGCAGATCCACAAACAGCAGATCAACACACAGAAGATCCACACACAGCAGACCCACACACAGCAACCCACACACATGCAGATCAACACACAGCAGTTGCACATACAGCAGATCCACACACAGCAGATCCACACACAGCAGATCCACACACAGCAGTTGCACATACAGCAGATCCACACACAGCAGATCCACACACAGCAGATCCACACACAGCAGTTGCACATACAGCAGATCCACACACAGCAGTTGCACATACAGCAGATCTACACACAACAGATCCAGTCACAGCGGTTCCACACAGAGCAGATCCACACACAGCAGATCCACACACAGCAGATCCACACACCGCAGATCCACAAACAGCTGATCCACATACAGCAGATCCAGACACAGCAGATCCACACACCGCAGATCCACACACAGCAGACCCACACACTGAAGACCATACACAGCAGACCAACACACAACAGACCCACACGCAGTAGACCCACACACAGCAGACCCACACACAGCAGATCCATACATAGCAGACCCACACACAGAAGACCATACACAGCAGACCCACACACAGCAGACCACACACAGCAGACCCGCATACAGCAGACCTATATACAGCAGACACAACTGACAGCATGCCCAGCACAACAGACTCACAAACAGCAGACTCTCACACAGCAGATCCATGCATAGCAGACCCACACACAGCAGGTCCACACACAGCAGATGCACACACAGCAGATCCAGACACAGCAGATCCACACACAGCAGATCGACAAACAGCAGATCCACACACAGCAGATCCACACACAGCAGATCCACAACAGCAGATACACAAACAGCAGATTCAAACACAGCAGATCCAGACACAACAGATCCAGTCACAGCAGTTCTACACATAGCAGACCCACACACAGCAGATCCAGACACCGCAGATCCACAAACAGCAGATCCACACACAGCAGATCCAGAAACAGCAGATCCACACACCGCAGATCCACACACAGCAGACTCACACACAACAGACCCACACACAACAGACCACACACAGCAGACACACACACAGCAGATCCAAAAATAGCAGACCCACACTCAGCAGACCATACACAGCAGACCAACACACAACAGACCCACACACAGCAGACCCACACACAACAGACCACACACAGCAGACCCACACACAGCAGATCCAAAAATAGCAGACCCACACACAGCAGACCATACACAGCAGACCCACACATAGCAGACCCACACACAGCAGATCCATACATAGCAGATCCACACACAGCTGATCCACACACAGCAGACCCAGCACAGCAGATCCAGACACAGCAGATGCACACACAGCTGATCCGGACACAACAGATCCACTCACAGCAGGTCCTCACTCAGCAGATCCACACACAGCAGATCCACACATAGCAGATCACAACAGTAGATCCAGACACAGCAGATCCGCACACAGTAGATCCATACACAACAGATCCAGTCACAGCAGTTCCACACAAAGCAGATCCACACACAGCAGATCCAGACACAGCAGAACCACACACCGCAGATCCAAACACCGCAGATCCACAAACAGCAGATCCTGACACAGCAGATCAACACACAGCAGTTGCACATACAGCAAACCCTCACACTAACCACAGTAGAGCAGACCAAGCACAACAGAAATAGCACTGTATATCCACACACAGCAGACGCAGCACAGCAGACCCACACACAGCAGACCCACGCACGGCAGACCCACACACAGCAGACCCACACACAGCAGACCCAGCACAGCACACTCATACAGAGCAGACACTCAAACAGCAGACCCAGCACAGCAGATTCGCACACGGCAGACCCTCACACAGCACACCCAGCACAGCTGGCTCTCACACAGCAGACCCAGCACAGCAGACCCAGCACAGCAGACCCTCACACAGCAGACCCAGCACAGCAGACCCAGCACAGCAGACCCAGCACAGCAGACCCTCACACAGCAGACACAGCACAGCAGACCCAGCACAGCAGACTCACACACAGCAGACCCTCACACAGAAGACCCAGCACAGCTGACCCAGCACAGCATACTCACACACAGCAGACCCTCACACAGCAGACCCAGCACAGCAGACCCAGCACAGCATACTCACACACAGCAGACCCTCACACAGCAGATCCAGACACAACACATCCAGACACAACAGATCCAGACACAGCAGATCCACACACCGCAGATCCACAAACTGCAGATCCACAAACAGCAGACCACACACAGCAGACCCACACACAGCAGATCCATACATGGCAGACCCACACACAGCAGACCATACACAGCAGACCCACACACAGCAGACCACACACAGCAGACCCACACACAGCTGACCCGCATACAGCAGACCTATATACAGCAGAAACAATTGACAGCATGCCCAGCACAACAGACTCACACACAGCAGACCCACACACAGCATATCCACACACAGCAGATCCACAGACAGCTGATCCACACACAGCAGACCCAGCACAGCAGATCCACACACAGCAGACCCACACACAGCAGGTCCAGACACTGCAGTTCCACACATAGGATGTCCACACAAAGCAGATCCACACAGCAGATCCACACACAGCAGATGCACACACAGCTGATCCGGACACAACAGATCCACTCACAGCAGGTCCTCACATAGCAGATCCACACACAGCAGATCCACCCACAGCAGATCCACACACAACAGATCCACAAATTGCAGATCTACACACAGCAGACCCACACACAGCAGATCAACACACAGAAGTTGCACATACAGCAGATCCTCACACTAACCACAGTAGAGCAGACCAAGCACAACATAAATAGCACAGTAGATCCACACACAGCAGACCCAGCACAGCAGACCCACACACAGCAGACACACACAAAGCAGATCCACAACAGCAGTTCCAGACAGAGCAGATCTGCACACAGCAGATCCACAGACAACAGATCCAGACACAGCAGATCCAGACACAACAGATCCAGACACAGCAGATCCAGACACAGCAGATCCACACACAGCAGTTCCACACATAGCAGATCCACCCACAGCAGATCCACATACAACAGATCCACACACAGCAGATCCACAAATTGCAGATCTACACACAGCAGACCCACACACAGCAGATCAACACACAGCAGTTGCACATACAGCAGATCCTCACACTAACCACAGTAGAGCAGACCAAGCACAACATAAATAGCACAGTAGATCCACACACAGCAAACCCAGCACAGCAGACCCACGCACAGCAGACCCACACACCACAGATAAACACACACAGCAGATCCAGACACAGCAGATCAACACACAGCAGATGCACACACAGCAGATCCACACACAGCAGATCCACACACAGAAGGTCGACACACAGCAGATCCACACACTGCAGATCCAGACACAGCAGATCCATACACAGCAGATCCACAAACAGCAGATCCACACACAGCAGATCCAGACACAACAGATTTAGACACACCAGATCCAGTCACAGCAGTTCCACACATAGCAGATCCACACACAGCAGATCTACACACATCAGATCCACACAACGCAGATCCACACACAGCAGACCCACACACAGCAGACCCACACACAGCAGACCATACACAGCAGACCAACACACAACAGTCCCACACACAGCAGACCCACACACAGCAGATCCATACATAGCAGACCCACACACAGCAGACCATACACAGCAGACCCACACATAGCAGACCACACACAGCAGACCCACACACAGCAGACCCGCATACAGCAGATCTATATACAGCAGACACAACTGACAGCATGCCCAGCACAACAGACTCACACACAGCAGATCCATACACAGCAGACCCACACACAGCAGGTCCACACACAGCAGATCCACACACAGCAGATGCACACACAGCTGATCCACACACAGCAGATCCACTCACAGCAGATCCACACACAGCAGATCAACAAACAGCAGACCACACACAGCAGACCCACACACAACAGACCCACACTCCACAGACCCACACACAGCAGACCTACGCACAGCAGACCCAGCACAGCAGACCCACACACAGCAAACCCACACACAGCAGACCCAGACACAGCAGACACACACACAGCAGACCCAGCACAGCAGAAAAACACACAGCAGATCCACACACAGCAGACACACATACAGCAAACCCACACACAGCAGACCCACACACAGCAGACCATACACAGCAGACCCACACACAACAGACCCACACATAGCAGACCCACGCACAGCAGACCCAGCACAGCAGACCACACACAGCAAACCCACACAACGCAGACCCACACAGAGCAGACCCAGCACAGCAGAAAAACACACAGCAGATCCACACACAGCAGAAAAACACAGAGCAGACCCACACACAGCAGATCCACACACAGCAGACACACACACAGCAGACCCACACACAGCAGATCCACACACAGCAGACACACACACAGCAGACCCACACACAGCAGACCCACACACAGCAGACCATACAAAGCAGACCAACACACAACAGACCCACACAGAGCAGACCCACACACAGCAGACCCAGCACAGCAGACCCACGCACAGCAGACACATGCACAGCAGACACACGCACAGCAGACCACACGCACAGCAGACACACGCACAGTAGACGCACACACAACAGAAAGACACACAGCAGACCCACACACATCAGACCCGTATACAGCAGACCGACATACAACAGACACAACTGATAGCATGCCCAGCACAACAGACTCACACACAGCAGATCAACACACAGCAGACCACACACAGCAGACCCACACACAGCAGACCATACACAGCAGACCAACACACAACAGACCGAAACACAGCAGACCCATTCACAGCAGACCTTCACACAGCAGACATACACACAGCAGATCCATACATAGCAGACCCACACACAGCAGACCATACACAGCAGACCCACACACAGCAGACCACGCACAGCAGACCCACACACAGCAGACCCGCATACAGCAGACCTACATACAGCAGACACAACTGACAGCAGGCCCAGCACAACAGACTCACACACAGCAGACCCACACACCGCAGATCCACACACAGCAGACCCAGCACAGCAGATCCACACACAGCAGATGCACACACAGCTGATCCAGACACTGCAGATCCACACACAGCAGGTCCACTCACAGCAGATCCAGACACAGCAGATCCACACACAGCAGATGCACACACAGCTGATCCGGACACAGGAGATCCACACACAGCAGGTCCTCACATAGCAGATCCACACACAGCAGATCCACACACAGCAGATACACATACAGCAGATCCAGACACAGCAGATCCAGACACAGCAGTTCCACACATAGCAGATCCACATACAGCAGATCCAGACACAGCAGATCCGCACACAGCAGATTCACAAACAACAGACCCACACACATCAGATCCACACACAGCAGATCCACAAATTGCAGATCTCCACACAGCAGACCCACACACAGCAGGTCAACACACAGTAGATACACAGACAGCAGATCCAGACACAGCAGATCCAAACACAGTAGATACACACACAGCAGATCCAGACACAGCAGTTCCACACATAGCAGTTCCACACATAGCAGATCCAAACACAGAAGATCCAGACACAGCAGATCTGCACACAGCAGATTCACAAACAACAGATCCACACACAGCGGATCCACACACAGCAGATCCACAAATTGCAGATCTCAACACAGCAGACCCACACACAGCAGGTCAACACACAGCAGTTGCACATACAGCAGATCCTCACACTAACCACAGTAAAGCAGACCAAGCACAACATCAATGGCACAGTAGATCCACACACAGCAGACCCAGCACAGCAGACCCACACACAGCAGACCCTCACACAGCAGATCCACACACAGTAGATCCACACACAGCAGACCCAGCACAGCAGACTCGCACACAGCAGACTCTCACACAGCAGACCAAGCACAGCTGGCTCTCACACAGCAGACCCAGCACAGCAATCCCAGCACAGCAGACACTCACACAGCAGACCCAGCACAGCTGGCCCACACACAGCACTTGCAGCAACATCACAGTGAGGGGCACAGGGTGGCAGGCTCAACTGAAGACAACAAGGCCGCAACCACAGCCCTCCATGAAGATCAACAACCCACAACCGCACCCTCCATCCAACTGAAGAACCTTCGCAGATTCCCACAGACCAGGACCATGTGGGGACGGCAGGCCCCAGAGCACACAAAGAGCGTATCCCAAAACTGCAACCGGCATCCCTGGCTGGATGACAAACTGTCAAGGACCCTGGTTGGTGAGCATGATCCCAGAACTCTCCCGGTTCAATTTAATTAGGTTTTGGGATTGGGACAAGGGTAAGGGGATTAGTAGAGTGATTTTCCCTCATTATGTCGTGTGTTCCCCATTCTTAACTAAGTGTACTTTGTAAGTCTGTATAATCTCAGTGTAATCCTAATGATATAAGTTCATTTGATACTTCAATAAACTCAGCTTTTTTTCTTGCAACAGAAACAGTTGTCTGCTGCACTTTGTCCCAACACCGAAATAAGTCCAAGGTCTAGAACCCAGGGAGTGGGAGCGATTTGCACCGCTCAGAAGTTAGAGATGGAGCTGACACACACACCACCGCCCCCAAAAACCCAAACACATCAGATCCACTCACATCAGATCCACACACAGCAGATTCACACACAGCAGGTCCACACACAGCAGGTCCACACACAGAAGATCCAGACACAGCACGTCCACACACCACAGATCCACAAACAGCAGATCCACAAACAGCAGACCGACACACATGCAGATCAACACACAGCAGTTGCACATACAGCAGATCCACACACAGCAGATCCACACACAGCAGACCCACACACAGCAGACCATACACAGCAGACCCACACACAGCAGACCCGCCTACAGCAGACCTATATACAGCAGACACAACTGACAGCATGCCCAGCACAACAGACTCACACACAGCAGACCCACACACAGCAGATCCAGACATAGCTGGTCCACACACAGCAGATCCAGACACAGCAGATCCGCACACAGCAGATGCACTCACAGCTGATCCGGACACAACAGATCCACAAACAGCAGGTCCTCACAAAGCAGATCCACACACAGCAGATCCACACATAGCAGATCCACAACAGCAGATCCAGACACAGCAGATCCGCACACAGCAGATCTGCACACAGCAGATCCACAAACAACAGATCCAGACACAGCAGATCCAGACACAACAGATCAGACACAGCAGATCCAGACACAGCAGATCCAGACACAGCAGATGCAGACACAGCAGTTCCACACACAACAGATCCACAAATTGCAGATCTACACACAGCAGACCCACACACAGCAGATCAACACACAGCAGTTGCACATACAGCAGATCCTCACACTAACCACAGTAGAGCAGACCAAGCACAACATAAATAGCACAGTAGATCCACACACAGCAGACCCAGCACAGCAGACCCAGACACAGCAGACCCACACAAAGCAGATCCACAACAGCAGTTCCAGACCGAGCAGATCTGCACACAGCAGATCCACAGACAACAGATCCAGACACAGCAGATCCAGACACAACAGATCCAGACACAACAGATCCAGACACAGCAGATCCACACACAGCAGTTCCACACATAGCAGATCCACTCACAGCAGATCCACATCAACAGATCCACACACAGTAGATCCACAAATTGAAGATCTACACACAGCAGAACCAGAAACAACAGATCCACACACCGCAGATCCACACACAGCAGACCCAGACACAGCAGATCCACACACAGCAGACCATACACAGCTGACCAACACACAACAGACCCACACACTGCAGACCCACAGACAACAGACCACACACAGCAGATCCATACATAGCAGATCCACATACAGCTGTTCCACACACAGCAGACCCAACAGAGCAGATCCACACACAGCAGATGCACACACAGCTGATCCGGACACAACAGATCCACAAACAGCAGGTCCTCACACAGCAGATCCACACACAGCAGATCCACACATAGCTGATGCACAACAGCAGATCCAGACACAGCAGATCCGAACACAGCAAATCCACAGACAACAGATCCAGACACAGTAGATCCAGACACAACAGATCAGACACAGCAGATTCACACACAGCAGTTCCACCCATAGCAGATCCACCCACAGCAGATCCAGACATAACAGATCCACACACAGCAGATCCACAAATTGCAGATCTACACACAGCAGACCCACACACAGCAGATCAACTAACAGCAGTTGCACATACAGCAGATCCTCACACTAACCACAGTAGAGCAGACCAAGCACAACATAAATAGCACAGTAGATCCACACACAGCAGACCCAGCACAGCAGACGCACACACAGCAGACCCACACACCGCAGATCCACACACAGCAGAGCCAGACACAGCAGATCAACACACAGCAGATGCACACACAGCAGACCCAGCACAGCAGATCCACGCAGAGCAGATGCACACACAGCAGATCCACACACAGCTGATCCACACACAGCAGGTCCACACACAGCAGATCCACACACAGCAGAACCAGACATACCAGATCCAGATACAGAAGATCCAGACACAACAGTTCCACACATAACAGATCCACACACAGCAGATCCAGACACACCAGATCCACACACAGCAGATCCACAAACAGCAGATGCACACACAGCAGGTCCACACACATCAGATCCAGACACAGCAGATCCACACACAACAGATCCAGACACAGCAGATCCAGACACAGCAGTTCCACACATAACGGATCCACACACAGCAGATCCAGAGACAGCAGATCCACACACAGCAGATCCACAAACAGCAGATCCACACACAGCAGATCCACACACAGCAGATCCACACACAGCAAATCCACAAACAGCAGACTCACACACAGCAGATCCAGACACAACAGATCCAGTCAGAGCAGTTCCACACATAGCAGATCCACACACAGCAGATCCAGACACAGCAGATCCACAAACAGCAGATCCACAAACAGCATTTCAACACACAGCAGATCCAGAAACAGCAGATCTACACACCGCAGATCCACACACAGCAGACTCACACACAACAGATCCACACACAGCAGACCATACACAGCAGACCAACACATAACAGACCCACACACAGCAGACCCACACACAACAGACCACACACAGCAGACCCACACACAGCAGATCCATACATAGCAGACCCACACACAGCAGACCAAACAGCGCAGACCCACACATAGCAGACCACACACAGCAGACCCACACACAGCAGACCCACACACAGCAGACCTATATACAGCAGACACAACAGACAGCATGCCCAGCACAACAGACTCACATACAGCAGACCCACACACAGCAGATCCATACATAGCAGATCCACACACAGCTGATCCACACAGAGCAGACCCACACACAGCAGATCCACACACAGCAGATCCACAAACAGCAGATTCACACACAGCAGATCCAGACACAACAGATCCACACACCGCAGAACCACAAACAGCAGATCCACACACAGCAGAACCAGAAACAACAGATCCACACACCGCAGATCCACACACAGCAGACCCACACACAGCAGATCCACACACAGCAGACCATACACAGCTGACCAACACACAACAGACCACACACAGCAGATCCACACACAGCAGATCCACAAACAGCAGATTCACACACAGCAGATCCAGACACAACAGATCCACACACCGCAGAAACACAAACAGCAGATCCACACACAGCAGAACCAGAAACAACAGTTCCACCCACCGCAGATCCACACACAGCAGACCCACACACAGTAGATCCACACACAGCAGACCATACACAGCTGACCAACACACAACAGACCCACACATAGCAGACCCACACACAACAGACCACACACAGCAGACCCACACACAGCAGATCCAAAAATAGCAGACCCACACTCAGCAGACCATACACAGCAGACCCACACATAGCAGACCCACACACAGCAGACACACACACAGCAGACCAACATACAGCAAACCTATATACAGCAGACACAACTGACAGCATGCCCAGCACAACAGACCCACACACAGCAGACCCACACACAGCAGATCCATACATAGCAGATCCACACACAGCAGTTCCACACACAGCAGACCCAGCACAGCAGATCCACACACAGGAGATGCACACACAGCTGATCCAGACACAACAGATCCACTCACAGCAGGTCTTCACACAGCATATCCACACACATGCAGATCCACACACAACAGATCCAGTCACAGCGGTTCCACACAAAGCAGATCCACGCACAGCAGTTCCAGACACAGCAGATCCACAAACCGCAGATCCACAAACAGCAGAACCAGACACAGCAGATCCACACACAGCAGATCCAGACACAGCAGATCCACACACTGCAGATCCACAAACAGCAGATCCAGACACAGCAGATCCAGACACAGCAGATCCAGACACAGCAGATCCAGACACAGCAGATCCAGACACAGCAGATTAACACACTGCAGATCCACAAACAGCAGATCCAGACACAGCAGATCCAGGCACAGCAGATCCAGACACAACAGATGCACACACAGCAGATGCACACACAGCAGATCCACACACAGCAGATCCAGACACAACAGGTCCAGATACAGCAGATCCATACTCTGCAGTTCCACACATAACAGATCCACACACAGCAGATCCACACACAGCAGATCCACACACAGCAGATCCACAAACAGCAGATCCACACAGTGCAGACCCTCACACAACAGATCCACACACAACAGATCCAGACACAACAGATCCAGACACAGCAGATCCAGACACAGCAGTTCCACACGTAACAGATCCAGACACAGCAGATCCACACACAGCAGATCGACAAACAGCAGATCTACACACAGCAGACCCACACATAACAGATCCACTCACAGCAGATCCACACACAGCAGTTGCACATACAGCAGACCCTCACACTAACCACAGTAGAGCAGACCAAGCACAACAGAAATAGCACTGTATATCCACACACAGCAGACGCAGCACAGCAGACCGACACACAGCAGACCCACGCACAGCAGACCCACACACAGCAGACCCACGCACAGCAGACCCAGCACAGCAGACCCTCACACAGCAGACCCAGCACAGCAGACCCAGCACAGCAGACTCACACACAGCAGACCCTCACACAGCAGACTCAGCACAGCAGACCCAGCACAGCATACTCACACACAGCAGACCCTCACACAGCAGACCCAGCACAGCAGACCCAGCACAGCATACTCACACACAACAGACCCTCACACAGCAGAACTTCACACAGCAGACCCAGCACAGCTGTCTCTCACGCAGCAGATGCAGCACAGCAGACCCACACACAGCAGACCCACGCACAGCAGACCCACACACAGCAGACCCACACACAGTAGACCCAGCACAGCACACTCATACAGAGCAGACCCTCAAACAGCAGACTCAGCACAGCAGATTCGCACACGGCAGACCCTCACACAGCAGACCCAGCACAGCTGGCTCTCACACAGCAGACCCAGCACAGCAGACCCAGCACAGCTGGCCCTCACATAGCAGACCCAGCACAGCAGACCCAGCACAGCAGACCCAGCACAGTAGACCCTCACACAGCAGACCCAGCACAGCAGACCCAGCACAGACTCACACACAGCAGACCCTCACACAGCAGACCCAGCACAGCAGACCCAGCACAGCATACTCACACACAGCAGACCCTCACACAGCAGACCCAGCACAGCAGACCCAGCACAGCATACTCACACACAGCAGACCCTCACACAGCAGACCTTCACACAGCAGACCCAGCACAGTTCAATTTAGTTAGGTTTTGTGATTGGGACAAGGGTAAGGGGATTAGAAGAGTGATTTTCCCTCATTATGTCGTGTGTTCCCCATTCTTATCTAAGTGCACAGTGTAAGTCTGTATAATCTCAGTGTAATCCTAATATTATAAGTTCATTTGATACTTCAATAAACCCAGTTTTTTTTCTTGCACCAAAACCAGTTGACTGCTACACTTTGTCCCAACACCGAAATGAGTGCAAGGTCTAGAACAGGGAGTGGGAGTGATACGGACCACTCAGAAGTCAGAGGTGGAGCTGACACTCACACCACCAGCCCCTACAACCCAGACAAAGCAGATCCAGACACAGCAGACTCACATACAGCAGACCCAGCACAGACAGATCCACACACAACAGATCCACATACAGCAGACTCACACACAGCAGATCCACACACAGCAAACTCACACACAACAGATCCACACACAACAGATCCACACACTGCAGACTCACTCACAGCAGATCCACACACAGGCGAACCAGCACAGCGGACCCACACACAGCAGACACACACACAGCAGACCCAGCACAGCTGGCTCTCACACAGCAGACCCAGCACAGCAGACCCACTCACAGCAAGCTCACACACAGCAGACCCAGCACAGCAGACACATACAGAGCAGACCCTCACACAGCAGACCCAGCACAACAGACCCTCACACAGCAGACCCAGCACAGCAGACCCAGCACAGCATACTCACACACAGCAGACCCAGCACAGCTGGCTCTCAAACAGCAGACCCAGCACAGCTGGCCCACACACAGCAGATGCAGCAACATCACGGCGAGGGGCACAGGGTAGCAGGCTCAACCGAAGACAACAAGGCCGCAACCACAGCCCTCCATGAAGATCAACCACCCACAACCGCACCCTCCATCCAACTGAAGAACCTTCGCAGATTCCCACAGACCAGGACCATGTGGGGACGGCAGGGCCCAGAGGACTCAAAGAGCATACCCCAAAACTGCAACCTGCTTCCCTGGCAGGATTTCAAACTGTCAAGGACCCTGGTTGGTGAGCATGATCCCTGACCTCTCCTAGTTCAATTTAGTTAGGTTTTGGGTTTGGGACAAGGGTAAGGGGATTAGTAGAGTGATTTTCCCTCATTATGTCGTGTGTTCCCCATTCTTAACTAAGTGTACTTTGTAAGTCTGTATAATCTCAGTGTAATCCTAACGATATAAGTTCATTTGATACTTCAATAAACTCAGCTTTTTTACTTGCAACAAAAACAGTTGTCTGCTGCATTTTGTCCCAACACCGAAATAAGTCCAAGGTCTAGAACCCAGGGAGTGAGAGCGATTTGCACCGCTCAGAAGTTAGAGATGGAGCTGACACACACACCACCGCCACCAAAAACCCAAACACATCAGATCCACAAACAGCTGATCCACACACAGCAGATCCACACAAAGCAGACCCACACACAGCAGATCCAGATACAGCAGATCCACACACCGCAGATCCACAAACAGCAGATCCAGACACAGCAGCTCCACACACAGCAGATCCACACACAGCAGATCCACACACAGCAGGTCCACACACAGCATATCCACACACAGCAGATCCAGACACAACAGATCCAGATACAGCAGATCCAGACTCAGCAGTTCCACACATAACAGATCCACACACAGCAGACCCACACACAGCAGATCCACACACAGCAGATCCACACACAGCAGATCCAGACACAACAGATCCACACACCGCAGAAACACAAACAGCAGATCCACACACAGCAGAACCAGAAACAACAGTTCCACCCACCGCAGATCCACACAGCAGACCCACACACAGTAGATCCACACACAGCAGACCATACACAGCTGACCAACACACAACAGACCCACACATAGCAGACCCACACACAACAGACCACACACAGCAGACCCACACACAGCAGATCCAAAAATAGCAGACCCACACTCAGCAGACCATACACAGCAGACCCACACATAGCAGACCCACACACAGCAGACACACACACAGCAGACCAACATACAGCAGACCTATATACAGCAGACACAACTGACAGCATGCCCAGCACAACAGACCCACACACAGCAGACCCACACACAGCAGATCCATACATAGCAGATCCACACACAGCAGTTCCACACACAGCAGACCCAGCACAGCAGATCCACACACAGCAGATGCACACACAGCTGATCCAGACACAACAGATCCACTCACAGCAGGTCCTCACACAGCAGATCCACACACAGCAGATCCACACATAGCATATCACAACAGTAGATCCAGACACAGCATATCCACACACATGCAGATCCACACACAACAGATCCAGTCACAGCGGTTCCACACAAAGCAGATCCACACACAGCAGTTCCAGACACAGCAGATCCACAAACCGCAGATCCACAAACAGCAGAACCAGACACAGCAGATCCACATACTGCAGATCCACAAACAGCAGATCCAGACACAGCAGATCCAGACACAGCAGATCCAGACACAGCAGATCCAGACACAGCAGATCCAGACACAGCAGATCAACACACTGCAGATCCACAAACAGCAGATCCAGACACAGCAGATCCAGGCACAGCAGATCCAGACACAACAGATGCACACACAGCAGATGCACACACAGCAGATCCACACACAGCAGATCCACACACAGCAGATCCAGACACAACAGGTCCAGATACAGCAGATCCAGACTCTGCAGTTCCACACATAACAGATCCACACACAGCAGATCCACACACAGCAGATCCACACACAGCAGATCCACAAACAGCAGATCCACACAGTGCAGACCCTCACACAACAGATCCACACACAACAGATCCAGACACAACAGATCCAGACACAGCAGATCCAGACACAGCAGTTCCACACGTAACAGATCCAGACACAGCAGATCCACACACAGCAGATCGACAAACAGCAGATCTACACACAGCAGACCCACACATAACAGATCCACTCACAGCAGATCCACACACAGCAGTTGCACATACAGCAGACCCTCACACTAACCACAGTAGAGCAGACCAAGCACAACAGAAATAGCACTGTATATCCACACACAGCAGACGCAGCACAGCAGACCCACACACAGCAGACCCACGCACAGCAGACCCACACACAGCAGACCCACGCACAGCAGACCCAGCACAGCAGACCCTCACACAGCAGACCCAGCACAGCAGACCCAGCACAGCAGACTCACACACAGCAGACCCTCACACAGCAGACTCAGCACAGCAGACCCAGCACAGCATACTCACACACAGCAGACCCTCACACAGCAGACCCAGCACAGCAGACCCAGCACAGCATACTCACACACAACAGACCCTCACACAGCAGAACTTCACACAGCAGACCCAGCACAGCTGTCTCTCACGCAGCAGATGCAGCACAGCAGACCCACACACAGCAGACCCACGCACAGCAGACCCACACACAGCAGACCCACACACAGCAGACCCAGCACAGCACACTCATACAGAGCAGACCCTCAAACAGCAGACTCAGCACAGCAGATTCGCACACGGCAGACCCTCACACAGCAGATCCAGGCACAGCTGGCTCTCACACAGCAGACCCAGCAGAGCAGACCCAGCACAGCTGGCCCTCACATAGCAGACCCAGCACAGCAGACCCAGCACAGCAGACCCAGCACAGCAGACCCTCACACAGCAGACCCAGCACAGCAGACCCAGCACAGACTCACACACAGCAGACCCTCACACAGCAGACCCAGCACAGCAGACCCAGCACAGCATACTCACACACAGCAGACCCTCACACAGCAGACCCAGCACAGCAGACCCAGCACAGCATACTCACACACAGCAGACCCTCACACAGCAGACCTTCACACAGCAGACCCAGCACAGTTCAATTTAGTTAGGTTTTGTGATTGGGACAAGGGTAAGGGGATTAGAAGAGTGATTTTCCCTCATTATGTCGTGTGTTCCCCATTCTTATCTAAGTGCACAGTGTAAGTCTGTATAATCTCAGTGTAATCCTAATATTATAAGTTCATTTGATACTTCAATAAACCCAGTTTTTTTTCTTGCACCAAAACCAGTTGACTGCTACACTTTGTCCCAACACCGAAATGAGTGCAAGGTCTAGAACAGGGAGTGGGAGTGATACGGACCACTCAGAAGTCAGAGGTGGAGCTGACACTCACACCACCAGCCCCTACAACCCAGACAAAGCAGATCCAGACACAGCAGACTCACATACAGCAGACCCAGCACAGACAGATCCACACACAACAGATCCACATACAGCAGACTCACACACAGCAGATCCACACACAGCAAACTCACACACAACAGATCCACACACAACAGATCCACACACTGCAGACTCACTCACAGCAGATCCACACACAGGCGAACCAGCACAGCGGACCCACACGCAGCAGACACACACACAGCAGACCCAGCACAGCTGGCTCTCACACAGCAGACCCAGCACAGCAGACCCACTCACAGCAAGCTCACACACAGCAGACCCAGCACAGCAGACACATACAGAGCAGACCCTCACACAGCAGACCCAGCACAACAGACCCTCACACAGCAGACCCAGCACAGCAGACCCAGCACAGCATACTCACACACAGCAGACCCAGCACAGCTGGCTCTCAAACAGCAGACCCAGCACAGCTGGCCCACACACAGCAGATGCAGCAACATCACGGCGAGGGGCACAGGGTAGCAGGCTCAACCGAAGACAACAAGGCCGCAACCACAGCCCTCCATGAAGATCAACCACCCACAACCGCACCCTCCATCCAACTGAAGAACCTTCGCAGATTCCCACAGACCAGGACCATGTGGGGACGGCAGGGCCCAGAGCACTCAAAGAGCTTACCCCAAAACTGCAACCTGCTTCCCTGGCAGGATTTCAAACTGTCAAGGACCCTGGTTGGTGAGCATGATCCCTGACCTCTCCTAGTTCAATTTAGTTAGGTTTTGGGTTTGGGACAAGGGTAAGGGGATTAGTAGAGTGATTTTCCCTCATTAGGTCGTGTGTTCCCCATTCTTAAATAAGTGTACTTTGTAAGTCTGTATAATCTCAGTGTAATCCTAACGATATAAGTTCATTTGATACTTCAATAAACTCAGCTTTTTTACTTGCAACAAAAACAGTTGTCTGCTGCATTTTGTCCCAACACCGAAATAAGTCCAAGGTCTAGAACCCAGGGAGTGGGAGCGATTTGCACCGCTCAGAAGTTAGAGATGGAGCTGACACACACACCACCGCCTCCAAAAACCCAAACACATCAGATCCACAAACAGCTGATCCACACACAGCAGATCCACACAAAGCAGACCCACACACAGCAGATCCAGATACAGCAGATCCACACACCGCAGATCCACAAACAGCAGATCCAGACACAGCAGCTCCACACACAGCAGATCCACACACAGCAGATCCACACACAGCAGGTCCACACACAGCATATCCAAACACAGCAGATCCACACACAACAGATCCAGATACAGCAGATCCAGACTCAGCAGTTCCACACATAACAGATCCACACACAGCAGACCCACACACAGCATATCCACACACAGCAGATCCACACACAGCAGATCCAGACACAACAGATCCAGATACAGCAGATCCAGACTCAGCAGTTCCACACATAACAGATCCACACACAGCAGATCCACACACAGCAGATCCACACACAGCAGATCCACACACAGCAGGTCCACACACAGCAGATCCACACACAGCAGATCCAGACACAACAGATCCAGATACAGCAGATCCAGACTCAGCAGATCCACACACAGCAGATCCACAAACAGCAGATCCACACACAGCAGATCCAGACACAGCAGTTCCACACACCGCAGATCCACACACAGCAGACCGTCACACAGCAGACCCAGCACAGCAGACCCAGCACAGCTGGCTCTCACACAGCAGACCCTCACACAGCAGACCATCACACAGCAGACCCAGCACAGCAGACCCACACACTGAAGACCATACACAGCAGACCAACACACAACATACCCACACACAGTAGACCCACACATAGCAGTCCACACACAGCAGACCCACACACAGCAGATCCATACATAGCAGACCCACACACAGCAGACCATACACAGCAGACCCACACATAGCAGACCACACACAGCAGATTCACACACAGCCGATCCAGACAAAACAGATCCAGATACAGCAGATCCAGACTCAGCAGTTCCACACATAACAGATCCACATACAGCAGACCCACACACAGCAGATCCACACACAGCAGATCCACACACAGCAGATCCAGACACAACAGATCCAGATACAGCAGATCCAGACTCAGCAGTTCCACACATAACAGATCCACACACAGCAGACCCACACACAGCAGATCCACACACAGCAGATCCACAAACAGCAGATCCACACAGTGCAGACCCTCACACAGCAGATCCACACACAGCAGATCCAGACACAGCAGTTCCACACATAACAGATCCAGACACAGCAGATCCACACACAGCAGATCGACAAACAGCAGATCCACTCACAGCAGATCCACACACAGCAGTTGCACATACAGCAGACCCTCACACTAACCACAGTAGAGCAGACCAAGCACAACAGAAATAGCATTGTATATCCACACACAGCAGACGCAGCACAGCAGACCCACACACAGCAGACCCACGCAGAGCAAACCGACACACAGCAGACCCACACACAGCAGACCCAGCACAGCACACTCATACAGAGCAGAACCTCAAACAGCAGACCCAGCACAGCAGATTCGCACACGGCAGACCCTCACACAGCAGATCCAGCACAGCTGGCTCTCACACAGCAGACCCAGCACAGCAGACCCAGCACAGCAGACCCTCACATAGCAGACCCAGCACAGAAGACCCAGCACAGCAGACCCTCACACAGCAGACCCAGCACAGCAGACCCAGCACAGCAGACTCACACACAGCAGACCCTCACACAGCAGACCCAGCACAGCAGACCCAGCACAGCATACTCACACATAGCAGACCCTCACACAGCAGACCTTCACACAGCAGACCCAGCACAGCTGGCTCTCACGCAGCAGATGCAGCACAGCAGACCCACACACAGCAGACCCACACACAGCAGACCCACACACAGCAGACCCACACACAGCAGACCCAGCACAGCACACTCATACAGAGCAGACCCTCAAACAGCAGACCCAGCACAGCAGATTCGCACACGGCAGACCCTCACACACCAGACCCGGCACAGCAGACACAGCACAGCAGACCCTCACATAGCAGACCCAGCACAGCAGACCCAGCACAGCAGACCCAGCACAGCAGACCCTCACACACAGACCCAGCACAGCAGACCCAGCACAGACTAACACACAGCAGACCCTCACACAGCAGACCCAGCACAGCAGACCCAGCACAGCATACTCACACACAGCAGACCCTCACACAGCAGACCCAGCACAGCAGACCCAGCACAGCATACTCACACACAGCAGACCCTCACACAGCAGACCCAGCACAGCTGGCTCTCACGCAGCAGATGCAGCAACATCACTGCGAGGGGCACAGGGTGGCAGGCTCAACCAAAGACAACAAGGCCACAACCACAGCCCTCCATGAAGATCAACCACCCACAACCGCACCCTCCATCCAACTGAAGAACATTCGCAGATTCCCACAGACCAGGACCATGTGGGGACGGCAGGCCCCAGAGGACACAAAGAGCGTACCCCAAAACTGCAACCGGCTTTCCTGGCTGGATGACAAACTGCCAAGGACCCTGGTTGGTGAGCATGATCCCTGACCTCTCCTAGTTCAATTTAGTTAGGTTTTGTGATTGGGACAAGGGTAAGGGGATTAGTAGAGTGATTTCCCCTCATTATGTCGTGTGTTCCCCATTCTTATCTAAGTGCACAGTGTAAGTCTGTATAATCTCAGTGTAATCCTAATATTATAAGTTCATTTGATACTTCAATAAACCCAGTTTTTTTTCTTGCACCAAAACCAGTTGACTGCTACACTTTGTCCCAACACCGAAATAAGTCCAAGGTCTAGAACAGGGAGTGGGAGCGATTCGGACCACTCAGAAGTCAGAGGTGGAGCTGACACTCACACCACCAGCCTCTACAACCCAGACACAGCAGATCCAGACACAGCAGACTCACATACAGCAGACCCAGCACAGCAGATCCACACACAACAGATCCACACACAGCAGACTCACACACAGCAGATCCACACACAGCAAACTCACACACAGCAGATCCACACACAACAGATCCACACACTGCAGACTCACTCACAGCAGATCCACACACAGGCGAACCAGCACAGCGGACCCACACGCAGAAGACACACACACAGCAGACCCAGCACAGCTGGCTCTCACACAGCAGACCCAGCACAGCAGACCCAGCACAGCAGACCCTCACACAGCAGACCCAGCACAGCAGACCCACTCACAGCAAGCTCACACAAAGCAGACCCAGCACAGCAGACTCATACAGAGCAGACCCTCACACAGCAGACCCAGCACAACAGACTTGCACACAGCAGATCCATACACAGCAGACCCACACACAGCAGGCTCACACACAGCAAACCCAGCACAGCTGGCTCTCACACAGCAGACCCAGAACAGCAGACCCAGCACAGCAGACACTCACACAGCAGACCCAGCACAGCTGGCCCATACACAGCAGATGCAGCAACATCACGGCGAGGGGCACAGGGTAGCAGGCTCAACCGAAGACAACAAGGCCACAACCACAGCCCTCCAGCAGATCCACACACAACAGATCCACACACAGCAGACTCACACACAGCAGATCCACACACAGCAAACTCACACACAGCAGATCCACTCACAGCAGATCCAGACACAGCAGATCCACACACAGCAGATCCACAAACAGCAGATCCACACACAGTAGACCCTCACACAGCATACCCACACACAGCAGATCCAGACACAACAGATACACACACAGCAGACCCAGCACAGCTGGCTCTCACACAGCAGACCCTCACACAGCAGACCATCACACAGCAGACCCAGCACAGCAGACCCACACACTGAAGACCATACACAGCAGACCAACACACAACAGACCCACACACAGTAGACCCACACATAGCAGTCCACACACAGCAGACCCACACACAGCAGATCCATACATAGCAGACCCACACACAGCAGACCATACACAGCAGACCCACACAGAGCAGACCACACACAGCAGACCCACACACAGCAGACCCGCATACAGCAGACCTATATACAGCAGACACAACTGACAGCATGCCCAGCACAACAGACTCACACACAGCAGATCCATACACAGCAGACCCACACACAGCAGGTCCACACACAGCAGATCCACACACAGCAGTTGCACACACAGCTGATCCACACACAGCAGATCCACTCACAGCACATTCACACACAGCAGATCCACAAACAGCAGATCCACACACAGCAGATCCACACACAGCAGATCCACAAACAGCAGATCCACACACAGTAGACCCTAACACAGCAGACCCACACACAGCAGATCCAGACACAACAGATACACACAGAGCAGATCCAGACTCAGCAGTTCCACACATAACAGATCCACACACAGCAGATCCAGACACAGCAGATCCACACACAGCAGTTGCACATACAGCAGATCCACAGAGAGCAGACCCACACAAAGCCGATCCACACACAGCAGATCCACACACAGCAGTTGCACATACAGCAGATCCTCACACTGACCACAGTAGAGCAGACCAAGCACAACAGAAATAGCACAGTATATCCACACACAGCAGACACAGCACAGCAGACCCTCACAAAGCAGACCCACGCACAGCAGACCCACACACAGCAGACCCACGCACAGCGGTCCCAGCACAGCAGACTCACACAGAGCAGACCCACACTCAGCAGACTCAGCACAGCAGACTCATACAGAGCAGACCCTCACACAGCAGACCCAGCACCGCAGACTCATACAGAGCAGACTCATACAGAGCAGACCCTCACACAGCAGACCCAGCACAGCAGAATCATACAGAGCAGACCCTCACACAGCAGACCCAGCACCGCAGACTCGCACACAGCAGACCCTCACACAGCAGACCCAGCACAGCTGGCTCTCACACAGCAGACCCAGCACAGCGGACCCAGCACAGCAGACCCTCACACAGCAGACCCAGCACAGCAGACCCAGCAAAGCAGACTCACACACAGCAGACCCTCACACAGCAGACACAACACAGCAGACCCAGCACAGCAGACTCACACACAGCAGACCCTCACATAGCAGACCCAGCACAGCAGACCCAGCACAGCATACTCACACACAGCAGACCCTCACACATCAGATCCAGCACAGCTGGCTCTCACACAGCAGACCCTCACACAGCAGACCATCACACAGCAGACCCAGCACAGCAGACTCACACACAGCAGACCCTCACACAGCACACCCAGAACAGCAGACCCAGCACAGCAGTCTCACACACAGCAGACCCTCACATAGCAGACCATCACACAGCAGACCCAGCACAGCTGGCTCTCACACAGCACTTGCAGCAACATCACGGCGAGGGGCACGGAACCAGACACAGCAGATCCACAAACCGCAGATCCACAAACAGCAGATCAACACACAGCAGATCCACACACAGCAGACCCACACACAGCAGATCCACAGACAGCAGTTGCACACACAGCAGTTGCACATACAGCAGATCCACACACAGCAGTTGCACATACAGCAGATCCACACACAACAGATCCAGTCACAGCGGTTCCACACAGAGCAGATCCACACACAGCAGATCCACACACAGCAGATCCACACACCGCAGATCCACAAACAGCTGATCCACAAACAGCAGATCCACACACAGCAGATCCACACACCGCAGATCCACACACAGCAGACCCACACACAGAAGACCATACACAGCAGACCAACACACAACAGACCCACACACAGCAGACCCGCATACAGCAGACCTATATACAGCAGACACAACTGACAGCATGCCCAGCACAACAGACTCACAAACAGCAGACTCTCACACAGCAGATCCATGCATAGCAGACCCACACACAGCAGGTCCACACACAGCAGATCCACAAACAGCAGATCCAGACACAGCAGATCCACACACAGCAGATCGACAAACAGCAGATCCACACACAGCAGACCCACACACAGCAGATCCACAACAGCAGATCCACAAACAGCAGATTCACACACAGCAGATCCAGACACAACAGATCCAGTCACAGCAGTTCTACACATAGCAGATCCACACTCAGCAGATCCAGACACAGCAGATCCACACACCGCAGATCCACAAACAGCAGATCCACACACAGCAGATCCAGAAACAGCAGATCCACACACCGCAGATCCACACACAGCAGACTCATACACAGCAGACCCACACACAGCAGACCATACACAGCAGACCAACACACAACAGACCCACACACAGCAGACCCACACTCAACAGACCACACACAGCAGACCCACACACAGCAGATCCAAAAATAGCAGACCCACACTCAGCAGACCATACACAGCAGACCCACACATAGCAGACACACACACAGCAGACCCACACACAGCAGACCCACATACAGCAGACCTATATACAGCAGACACAACTGACAGCATGCCCAGCACAAGAGACTCACACACAGCAGACCCACACACAGCAGATCCATACATAGCAGATCCACACACAGCTGATCCACACACAGCAGACCCAGCACAGCAGATCCAGACACAGCAGATGCACACACAGCTGATCCGGACACAACAGATCCACTCACAGCAGGCGCACACATAGCAGATCGCAATAGTAGATCCAGACACAGAAGATCCGCACACAGCAGATCCACACACAACAGATCCAGTCACAGCAGTTCCACACAAAGCAGATCCACACACAGCAGATCCAGACACAGCAGATGCACACACCGCAGATCCACAAAAAGCAGATCCAGACACAGCAGATCCACACACAGCAGATCCAGACACAGCAGATCAACACACAGCAGTTGCACATACAGCAGACCCTCACACTAACCACAGTAGAGCAGACCAAGCACGACAGAAATAGCACTGTATATCCACACACAGCAGACGCAGCACAGCAGACCCTCACACAGCAGACCCACGCACAGCAGACCCACACACAGCAGACCCACACACAGCAGACCCAGCACAGCACACTCATACAGAGCAGACCCTCAAACAGCTGACCCAGCACAGCAGATTCGCACATGGCAGACCCTCACACAGCAGACCCAGCACAGCTGGCTCTCACACAGCAGACCCAGCACAGCAGACCCAGCACAGCAGACCCTCACATAGCAGACCCAGCACAGCAGACCCAGCACAGCAGACCCAGCACAGCAGACCCAGCACAGCAGACCCTCACACAGCAGACCCAGCACCTAGACCCAGCACAGACTCACACACAGCAGACCCTCACACAGCAGACCCAGCACAGCAGACCCAGCACAGCATACTCACACACAGCAGACCCTCACACAGCAGACCCAGCACAGCAGACCCAGCACAGCATACTCACACACAGCAGACCCTCACACAGCAGACCTTCACACAGCAGACCCAGCACAGCTGGCCCACACACAGCAGATGCAGCAACATCACTGCGAGGGGCACAGGGTAGCAGGCTCAACCGAAGACAACAAGGCCACAACCACAGCCCTCCATGAAGATCAACCACCCACAACCGCACCCTCCATCCAACTGAAGAACCTTCGCAGATTCCCACAGACCAGGACCATGTGGGGACGGCAGGGCCCAGAGCACTCAAAGAGCTTACCCCAAAACTGCAACCTGCTTCCCTGGCAGGATTTCAAACTGTCAAGGACCCTGGTTGGTGAGCATGATCCCTGACCTCTCCTAGTTCAATTTAGTTAGGTTTTGGGATTGGGACAAGGGTAAGGGGATTAGTAGAGTGATTTTCCCTCATTATGTCGTCTGTTCCCCATTCTTAACTAAGTGTACTTTGTAAGTCTGTATAATCTCAATGTAATCCTAACGATATAAGTTCATTTGATACTTCAATAAACTCAGCTTTTTTTCTTGCAACAAAAACAGTTGTCTGCTGCATTTTGTCCCAACACCGAAATAAGTCCAAGGTCTAGAATCCAGGGAGTGGGAGCGATTTGCACCGCTCAGAAGTTAGAGATGGAGCTGACACACACACCACCGCCTCCAAAAACCCAAATACATGAGATCCACAAACAGCAGATCCACACACAGCAGATCCAGACACAGCAGATCCACACACAGCAGATCCAGACACAGCAGATCCATACACCGCAGATCCACAAACAGCAGATCCAGACACAGCAGATCCAGACACAGCAGATCCAGACACAACAGATCCACACACAGCAGATCCACACACAGCAGATCCACACACAGCAGGTCCACACACAGCAGATCCACACACAGCAGATCCTGACACAACAGATCCAGATACAGCAGATCCAGACTCAGCAGTTCCACACATAACAGATCTACACACAGCAAATCCACACACAGCAGATCCACACACAGCAGATCCACAAACAGCAGATCCACACACAGCAGATCCAGACACAGCAGATCCACACACCGCAGATCCACACACAGCAGACCCACACACATGCAGATCAAGACACAGCAGTTGCACATACAGCAGATCCACACACAGCAGATCCACACACAGCAGATCCACACACAGCAGATCCACACACAGCAGTTGCACATGCAGCAGATTCACACACAGCAGATCCACACACAGCAGATTCACACACAGCAGATCCACAAACAGCAGTTCCACATACAGCAGATCCACACACAACAGATCCAGTCACAGCGGTTCCACACAGAGCAGATCCACACACAGCAGATCCACACACAGCAGATCCACACACCGCAGATCCACACACAGCAGACCCACACACTGAAGACCATACACAGCAGACCAACACACAACAGACCCACACACAGCAGACCCGCATACAGCAGACCTATATATAGCAGACACAACTGACAGCATGCCCAGCACAACAGACTCACAAACAGCAGACTCTCACACAGCAGATCCATGCATAGCAGACCCACACACAGCAGGTCCACACACAGCAGATCCACACACAGCAGATCCAGACACAGCAGATCCACACACAGCAGATCGACAAACAGCAGATCCACACACAGCAGACCCACACACAGCAGATCTACAACAGCAGATCCACAAACAGCAGATTCACACACAGCAGATCCAGACACAACAGATCCAGTCACAGCAGTTCTACACACAGCAGATCCACACACAGCAGATCCAGTCACAGCAGATCCACACACCGCAGATCCACAAACAGCAGATCCACACACAGCAGATCCAGAAACAGCAGATCCACACATCGCAGATCCACACACAGCAGACTCATACACAGCAGACCCACACACAGCAGACCATACACAGCAGACCAACACACAACAGACCCACACACAGCAGACCCACACTCAACAGACCACACACAGCAGACCCACACACAGCAGATCCACTCACAGCAGATCCACACACAGCAGTTGCACATACAGCAGACCCTCACACTAACCACAGTAGAGCAGACCAAGCACAACAGAAATAGCACTGTATATCCACACACAGCAGACGCAGCACAGCAGACCCACACACAGCAGACCCACGCACAGCAGACCCACACACAGCAGACCCACACACAGCAGACCCAGCACAGCACACTCATACAGAGCAGACCCTCAAACAGCAGATCCAGCACAGCAGATTCGCACATGGCAGACCCTCACACAGCAGACCCAGCACAGCTGGCTCTCACACAGCAGACCCAGCACAGCAGACCCAGCACAGCAGACCCTCACATAGCAGACCCAGCACAGAAGACCCAGCACAGCAGACCCAGCACAGCAGACCCAGCACAGCAGACCCTCACACAGCAGACCCAGCACAGCACACCCAGCACAGACTCACACACAGCAGACCCTCACACAGCAGACCCAGCACAGCAGACCCAGCACAGCATACTCACACACAGCAGACCCACACACAGCAGACCCAGCACAGCAGACCCAGCACAGCATACTCACACACAGCAGACCCTCACACAACAGACCTTCACACAGCAGACCCACACACAGCAGATCCAAAAATAGCAGACCCACACACAGCAGACCATACACAGCATACCCACACATAGCAGACCCACACACAGCAGACCCACACACAGCAGACCCACACACAGCAGATCCATACATAGCAGATCCACACACAGCTGATCCAGTCACAGCAGTTCCACACAAAGCAGATCCACACACAGCAGATCCAGACACAGCAGATCCACACACCGCAGATGCACACACAACAGATCCAGTCACGAAAAAAGTCCAAGGTCTAGAACCCAGGGAGTGGGAGCGATTTGCACCGCTCAGAAGTTAGAGATGGAGCTGACACACACACCACCGCCTCCAAAAAACCCAAACACATCATGTCCACAAACAGCAGATCCACACACAGCAGATCCAGACACAGCAGATCCACACACAGCAGATCCAGACACAGCAGATCCACACACCGCAGATCCACAAACAGCAGATCCAGACATAGCAGATCCAGACACAACAGATCCACACACAGCAGATGCACACACAGCAGATCCACACACAGCAGAACCACACACAGCAGGTCCACACACAGCAGATCCACACACAGCAGATCCTGACACAACAGATCCAGATACAGCAGATCCAGACTCAGCAGTTCCACACATAACAGATCTACACACAGCAGATCCACACACAGCAGATCCACAAACAGCAGATCCACACAGTGCAGACCCTCACACTGCATATCCACACACCGCAGATCCAGACACAACAGATCCAGACACAGCAGATCCAGACACAGAAGTTCCACGCATAACAGATCCAGACACAGCAGATCCACACACAGCAGATCGACAAAAAGCAGATCTACACAGAGCAGACCCACACACAGCAGATCCACTCACAGCAGATACAGACACAGCAGATCCAGACATAGCAGATCCAGACACAACAGATCCAGACACAGCAGATCCACACACAGCGGATCCACACACAGCAGATCCACACACAGCAGATCCAGACACAGCAGATCCACACACCGCAGATCCACACACAGCAGACCCTCACACAGCAGACCCAGCACAGCAGACCCAGCACAGCTGGCTTTCACACAGCAGACCCACACACAGAAGACCATCACACAGCAGACCCAGCACAGCAGACCCACACATAGCAGACCACACACAGCAGACCCACACACAGCAGACCCGCATACAGCAGACCTATATACAGCAGACACAACAGACAGCATGCCCAGCACAACAGACTCACGCACAGCAGATCCATACACAGCAGACCCACACACAGCAGGTCCACACTCAGCAGATCCACACACAGCAGATGCACACACAGCTGATCCACACACAGCAGATCCACTCACAGCAGATCCACACACAGCAGATCCACAAACAGCAGATCCACACACAGCAGATCCACACACAGCAGTTCCACAAACAGCAGATCCACAGACAGCAGACCCTCACACAGCAGACCCACACACAGCAGATCGAGACACAACAGATACACACAGAGCAGATCCTGACACAGCAGTTCCACACATAACAGATCCACACACAGCAGATCCAGACACAGCAAATCCACACACAGCAGATCGACAAACAGCAGATCCACACACAGCAGACCCACACACAGCAGATCTACAACAGCAGATCCACAAACAGCAGATTCACACACAGCAGATCCAGACACAACAGATCCAGTCACAGCAGTTCTACACACAGCAGATCCACACACAGCAGATCCAGACACAGCAGATCCACACACCGCAGATCCACAAACAGCAGATCCACACACAGCAGATCCAGAAACAGCAGATCCACACATCGCAGATCCACACACAGCAGACTCATATACAGCAGACCCACACAAAGCAGACTATACACAGCAGACCAACACACAACAGACCCACACACAGCAGAACCACACTCAACAGACCACACACAGCAGACCCACACACAGCAGATCCACTCATAGCAGATCAACACACAGCAGTTGCACATACAGCAGACCCTCACACTAACCACAGTAGAGCAGACCAAGCACAACAGAAATAGCACTGTATATCCACACACAGCAGACGCAGCACAGCAGACCCACACACAGCAGACCCACGCACAGCAGACCCACACACAGCAGACCCACACACAGCAGACCCAGCACAGCACACTCATACAGAGCAGACCCTCAAACAGCAGATCCAGCACAGCAGATTCGCACATGGCAGACCCTCACACAGCAGACCCAGCACAGCTGGCTCTCACACAGCAGACCCAGCACAGCAGACCCAGCACAGCAGACCCAGCACATAGCAGACCCAGCACAGCAGACCCAGCTCCGCAGACCCAGCACAGCAGACCCTCACACAGCAGACCCAGCACAGCAGACCCAGCACAGACTCACACACAGCAGACCCTCACACAGCAGACCCAGCACAGCAGACCCAGCACAGCATACTCAAACACAGCAGACCCACACACAGCAGACCCAGCACAGCAGACCCAGCACAGCATACTCACACACAGCAGACCCTCACACAACAGACCTTCACACAGCAGACCCACACACAGCAGATCCAAAAATAGCAGACCCACACACAGCAGACCATACACAGCAGACCCACACATAGCAGACCCACACACAGCAGACCCACACACAGCAGACCCACATACAGCAGACCTATATACAGCAGACACAACTGACAGCATGCCCAGCACAACAGACTCACACACAGCAGACCCACACACAGCAGATCCATACATAACAGATCCACACACAGCTGATCCAGTCACAGCAGTTCCACACAAAGCAGATCCACACACAGCAGATCCAGACACAGCAGATCCACACACCGCAGATCCACACACAACAGATCCAGTCACAGCAGTTCCACACAAAGCAGATCCACACACAGCAGATCCAGACACAGCAGATCGACACACTGCAGATCCACAAAAAGCAGATCCAGACACAGCAGATCCACACACAGCAGATCCAGACACAGCAGATCAACACACAGCAGTTGCACATACAGCAGACCCTCACACTAACCACAGTAGAGCAGACCAAGCACGACAGAAATAGCACTGTATATCCACACACAGCAGACGCAGCACATCAGACCCACACACAGCAGACCCACGCACAGCAGACCCACACACAGCAGACCCAACACAGCACACTCATACAGAGCAGACCCTCAAACAGCAGACCCAGCACAGCAGATTCGCACATGGCAGACCCTCACACAGCAGACCCAGCACAGCTGGCTCTCACACAGCAGACCCAGCACAGCAGACCCAGCACAGCAGACCCTCACATAGCAGACCCAGCACAGCAGACCCAGCACAGCAGACCCAGCACAGCAGACCCAGCACAGCAGACCCTCACACAGCAGACCCAGCACAGCAGACCCAGCACAGACTCACACACAGCAGACCCTCACACAGCAGACCCAGCACAGCAGACCCAGCACAGCATACTCACACACAGCAGACCCTCACACAGCAGACCCAGCACAGCAGACCCAGCACAGCATACTCACACACAGCAGACCCTCACACAGCAGACATTCACACAGCAGACCCAGCACAGCTGGCCCACACACAGCAGATGCAGCAACATCACTGCGAAGGGCACAGGGTAGCAGGCTCAACCGAAGACAACAAGGCCACAACCACAGCCCTCCATGAAGATCAACCACCCACAACCGCACCCTCCATCCAACTGAAGAACCTTCGCAGATTCCCACAGACCAGGACCATGTGGGGACGGCAGGGCCCAGAGCACTCAAAGAGCTTACCCCAAAACTGCAACCGGCTTCCCTGGCAGGATTTCAAACTGTCAAGGACCCTGGTTGGTGAGCATGATCCCTGACCTCTCCTAGTTCAATTTAGTTAGGTTTTGGGTTTGGGACAAGGGTAAGGGGATTAGTAGAGTGATTTTCCCTCATTATGTCGTGTGTTCCCCATTCTTAACTAAGTGTACTTTGTAAGTCTGTATAATCTCAGCGTAATCCTAACGATATAAGTTCATTTGATACTTCAATAAACTCAGCTTTTTTTCTTGCAACAAAAACAGTTGTCTGCTGCACGTTGTCCAACACCAAAATAAGTCCAAGGTCTAGAACCCAGGGAGTGGGAGCGATTTGAACCGCTCAGAAGTTAGAGATGGAGCTGACACACACACCACCGCCTCCAAAAAACCCAAACGCATCAGATCCACAAACAGCAGATCCACACACAGCAGATCCAGACACAGCAGATCCACACACAGCAGATCCAGACACAGCAGATCCACACACCGCAGATCCACAAACAGCAGATCCAGAAACAGCAGATCCACACACAGCAGATCCAGACACAACAGATCCACACAGAGCTGATCCACACACAGCAGATCCACACACAGCAGATCCACACACAGCAGGTCCACACACAGCAGGTCCACACACAGCAGGTCCACACACAGCAGATCCTGACACAACAGATCCAGATACAGCAGATCCAGTCTCAGCAGTTCCACACATAACAGATCTACACACAGCAGATCCAGACACAGCAGATCCACACACAGCAGATCCACAAACAGCAGATCCACACAGTGCAGACCCTCACACAGCAGATCCACACACAGCAGATCCAGACACAACAGATCCAGACACAGCAGATCCAGACACAGAAGTTCCACGCATATCAGATCCAGACACAGCAGATCCACACACAGCAGATCGACAAAAAGCAGATCTACACAGAGCAGACCCACACACAGCAGATCCACTCACAGCAGATCCAGACACAGCAGATCCACACACAGCAGATCCACACACAGCAGATCCACACACAGCAGATCCAGACACAGCAGATCCACACACCGCAGATCCACACACAGCAGACCCTCACACAGCAGACCCAGCACAGCAGACCCAGCACAGCTGGCTTTCACACAGCAGACCCACACACAGAAGACCATCACACAGCAGACCCAGCACAGCAGACCCACACATAGCAGACCACACACAGCAGACCCACACACAGCAGACCCGCATACAGCAGACCTATATACAGCAGACACAACAGACAGCATGCCCAGCACAACAGACTCACGCACAGCAGATCCATACACAGCAGACCCACACACAGCAGGTCCACACTCAGCAGATCCACACACAGCAGATGCACACACAGCTGATCCACACACAGCAGATCCACTCACAGCAGATCCACACACAGCAGATCCACAAACAGCAGATCCACACACAGCAGATCCACACACAGCAGTTCCACAAACAGCAGATCCACAGACAGCAGACCCTCACACAGCAGACCCACACACAGCAGATCGAGACACAACAGATACACACAGAGCAGATCCTGACACAGCAGTTCCACACATAACAGATCCACACACAGCAGATCCAGACACAGCAAATCCACACACAGCAGATCGACAAACAGCAGATCCACACACAGCAGACCCACACACAGCAGATCTACAACAGCAGATCCACAAACAGCAGATTCACACACAGCAGATCCAGACACAACAGATCCAGTCACAGCAGTTCTACACATAGCAGATCCACACACAGCAGATCCAGACACAGCAGATCCACACACCGCAGATCCACAAACAGCAGATCCACACACAGCAGATCCAGAAACAGCAGATCCACACATCGCAGTTCCACACACAGCAGACTCATATACAGCAGACCCACACAAAGCAGACTATACACAGCAGACCAACACACAACAGACCCACACACAGCAGAACCACACTCAACAGACCACACACAGCAGACCCACACACAGCAGATCCACTCATAGCAGATCAACACACAGCAGTTGCACATACAGCAGACCCTCACACTAACCACAGTAGAGCAGACCAAGCACAACAGAAATAGCACTGTATATCCACACACAGCAGACGCAGCACAGCAGACCCACACACAGCAGACCCACGCACAGCAGACCCACACACAGCAGACCCACACACAGCAGACCCAGCACAGCACACTCATACAGAGCAGACCCTCAAACAGCAGATCCAGCACAGCAGATTCGCACATGGCAGACCCTCACACAGCAGACCCAGCACAGCTGGCTCTCACACAGCAGACCCAGCACAGCAGACCCAGCACAGCAGACCCAGCACATAGCAGACCCAGCACAGCAGACCCAGCTCCGCAGACCCAGCACAGCAGACCCTCACACAGCAGACCCAGCACAGCAGACCCAGCACAGACTCACACACAGCAGACCCTCACACAGCAGACCCAGCACAGCAGACCCAGCACAGCATACTCAAACACAGCAGACCCACACACAGCAGACCCAGCACAGCAGACCCAGCACAGCATACTCACACACAGCAGACCCTCACACAACAGACCTTCACACAGCAGACCCACACACAGCAGATCCAAAAATAGCAGACCCACACACAGCAGACCATACACAGCAGACCCACACATAGCAGACCCACACACAGCAGACCCACACACAGCAGACCCACATACAGCAGACCTATATACAGCAGACACAACTGACAGCATGCCCAGCACAACAGACTCACACACAGCAGACCCACACACAGCAGATCCATACATAACAGATCCACACACAGCTGATCCAGTCACAGCAGTTCCACACAAAGCAGATCCACACACAGCAGATCCAGACACAGCAGATCCACACACCGCAGATCCACACACAACAGATCCAGTCACAGCAGTTCCACACAAAGCAGATCCACACACAGCAGATCCAGACACAGCAGATCGACACACTGCAGATCCACAAAAAGCAGATCCAGACACAGCAGATCCACACACAGCAGATCCAGACACAGCAGATCAACACACAGCAGTTGCACATACAGCAGACCCTCACACTAACCACAGTAGAGCAGACCAAGCACGACAGAAATAGCACTGTATATCCACACACAGCAGACGCAGCACATCAGACCCACACACAGCAGACCCACGCACAGCAGACCCACACACAGCAGACCCAACACAGCACACTCATACAGAGCAGACCCTCAAACAGCAGACCCAGCACAGCAGATTCGCACATGGCAGACCCTCACACAGCAGACCCAGCACAGCTGGCTCTCACACAGCAGACCCAGCACAGCAGACCCAGCACAGCATACTCACACACAGCAGACCCTCACACAGCAGACCCAGCACAGCAGACCCAGCACAGCATACTCACACACAGCAGACCCTCACACAGCAGACCTTCACACAGCAGACCCAGCACAGCTGGCCCACACACAGCAGATGCAGCAACATCACTGCGAGGGGCACAGGGTAGCAGGCTCAACCGAAGACAACAAGGCCACAACCACAGCCCTCCATGAAGATCAACCACCCACAACCGCACCCTCCATCCAACTGAAGAACCTTCGCAGATTCCCACAGACCAGGACCATGTGGGGACGGCAGGGCCCAGAGCACTCAAAGAGCTTACCCCAAAACTGCAACCTGCTTCCCTGGCAGGATTTCAAACTGTCAAGGACCCTGGTTGGTGAGCATGATCCCTGACCTCTCCTAGTTCAATTTAGTTAGGTTTTGGGATTGGGACAAGGGTAAGGGGATTAGTAGAGTGATTTTCCCTCATTATGTCGTCTGTTCCCCATTCTTAACTAAGTGTACTTTGTAAGTCTGTATAATCTCAATGTAATCCTAACGATATAAGTTCATTTGATACTTCAATAAACTCAGCTTTTTTTCTTGCAACAAAAACAGTTGTCTGCTGCATTTTGTCCCAACACCGAAATAAGTCCAAGGTCTAGAATCCAGGGAGTGGGAGCGATTTGCACCGCTCAGAAGTTAGAGATGGAGCTGACACACACACCACCGCCTCCAAAAACCCAAATACATGAGATCCACAAACAGCAGATCCACACACAGCAGATCCAGACACAGCAGATCCACACACAGCAGATCCAGACACAGCAGATCCATACACCGCAGATCCACAAACAGCAGATCCAGACACAGCAGATCCAGACACAGCAGATCCAGACACAACAGATCCACACACAGCAGATCCACACACAGCAGATCCACACACAGCAGGTCCACACACAGCAGATCCACACACAGCAGATCCTGACACAACAGATCCAGATACAGCAGATCCAGACTCAGCAGTTCCACACATAACAGATCTACACACAGCAAATCCACACACAGCAGATCCACACACAGCAGATCCACAAACAGCAGATCCACACACAGCAGATCCAGACACAGCAGATCCACACACCGCAGATCCACACACAGCAGACCCACACACATGCAGATCAAGACACAGCAGTTGCACATACAGCAGATCCACACACAGCAGATCCACACACAGCAGATCCACACACAGCAGATCCACACACAGCAGTTGCACATGCAGCAGATTCACACACAGCAGATCCACAAACAGCAGTTCCACATACAGCAGATCCACACACAACAGATCCAGTCACAGCGGTTCCACACAGAGCAGATCCACACACAGCAGATCCACACACAGCAGATCCACACACCGCAGATCCACACACAGCAGACCCACACACTGAAGACCATACACAGCAGACCAACACACAACAGACCCACACACAGCAGACCCGCATACAGCAGACCTATATATAGCAGACACAACTGACAGCATGCCCAGCACAACAGACTCACAAACAGCAGACTCTCACACAGCAGATCCATGCATAGCAGACCCACACACAGCAGGTCCACACACAGCAGATCCACACACAGCAGATCCAGACACAGCAGATCCACACACAGCAGATCGACAAACAGCAGATCCACACACAGCAGACCCACACACAGCAGATCTACAACAGCAGATCCACAAACAGCAGATTCACACACAGCAGATCCAGACACAACAGATCCAGTCACAGCAGTTCTACACACAGCAGATCCACACACAGCAGATCCAGTCACAGCAGATCCACACACCGCAGATCCACAAACAGCAGATCCACACACAGCAGATCCAGAAACAGCAGATCCACACATCGCAGATCCACACACAGCAGACTCATACACAGCAGACCCACACACAGCAGACCATACACAGCAGACCAACACACAACAGACCCACACACAGCAGACCCACACTCAACAGACCACACACAGCAGACCCACACACAGCAGATCCACTCACAGCAGATCCACACACAGCAGTTGCACATACAGCAGACCCTCACACTAACCACAGTAGAGCAGACCAAGCACAACAGAAATAGCACTGTATATCCACACACAGCAGACGCAGCACAGCAGACCCACACACAGCAGACCCACGCACAGCAGACCCACACACAGCAGACCCACACACAGCAGACCCAGCACAGCACACTCATACAGAGCAGACCCTCAAACAGCAGATCCAGCACAGCAGATTCGCACATGGCAGACCCTCACACAGCAGACCCAGCACAGCTGGCTCTCACACAGCAGACCCAGCACAGCAGACCCAGCACAGCAGACCCTCACATAGCAGACCCAGCACAGAAGACCCAGCACAGCAGACCCAGCACAGCAGACCCAGCACAGCAGACCCTCACACAGCAGACCCAGCACAGCACACCCAGCACAGACTCACACACAGCAGACCCTCACACAGCAGACCCAGCACAGCAGACCCAGCACAGCATACTCACACACAGCAGACCCACACACAGCAGACCCAGCACAGCAGACCCAGCACAGCATACTCACACACAGCAGACCCTCACACAACAGACCTTCACACAGCAGACCCACACACAGCAGATCCAAAAATAGCAGACCCACACACAGCAGACCATACACAGCATACCCACACATAGCAGACCCACACACAGCAGACCCACACACAGCAGACCCACACACAGCAGATCCATACATAGCAGATCCACACACAGCTGATCCAGTCACAGCAGTTCCACACAAAGCAGATCCACACACAGCAGATCCAGACACAGCAGATCCACACACCGCAGATGCACACACAACAGATCCAGTCACGAAAAAAGTCCAAGGTCTAGAACCCAGGGAGTGGGAGCGATTTGCACCGCTCAGAAGTTAGAGATGGAGCTGACACACACACCACCGCCTCCAAAAAACCCAAACACATCATGTCCACAAACAGCAGATCCACACACAGCAGATCCAGACACAGCAGATCCACACACAGCAGATCCAGACACAGCAGATCCACACACCGCAGATCCACAAACAGCAGATCCAGACACAGCAGATCCAGACATAGCAGATCCAGACACAACAGATCCACACACAGCAGATGCACACACAGCAGATCCACACACAGCAGAACCACACACAGCAGGTCCACACACAGCAGATCCACACACAGCAGATCCTGACACAACAGATCCAGATACAGCAGATCCAGACTCAGCAGTTCCACACATAACAGATCTACACACAGCAGATCCACACACAGCAGATCCACAAACAGCAGATCCACACAGTGCAGACCCTCACACTGCATATCCACACACCGCAGATCCAGACACAACAGATCCAGACACAGCAGATCCAGACACAGAAGTTCCACGCATAACAGATCCAGACACAGCAGATCCACACACAGCAGATCGACAAAAAGCAGATCTACACAGAGCAGACCCACACACAGCAGATCCACTCACAGCAGATACAGACACAGCAGATCCAGACATAGCAGATCCAGACACAACAGATCCAGACACAGCAGATCCACACACAGCGGATCCACACACAGCAGATCCACACACAGCAGATCCAGACACAGCAGATCCACACACCGCAGATCCACACACAGCAGACCCTCACACAGCAGACCCAGCACAGCAGACCCAGCACAGCTGGCTTTCACACAGCAGACCCACACACAGAAGACCATCACACAGCAGACCCAGCACAGCAGACCCACACATAGCAGACCACACACAGCAGACCCACACACAGCAGACCCGCATACAGCAGACCTATATACAGCAGACACAACAGACAGCATGCCCAGCACAACAGACTCACGCACAGCAGATCCATACACAGCAGACCCACACACAGCAGGTCCACACTCAGCAGATCCACACACAGCAGATGCACACACAGCTGATCCACACACAGCAGATCCACTCACAGCAGATCCACACACAGCAGATCCACAAACAGCAGATCCACACACAGCAGATCCACACACAGCAGTTCCACAAACAGCAGATCCACAGACAGCAGACCCTCACACAGCAGACCCACACACAGCAGATCGAGACACAACAGATACACACAGAGCAGATCCTGACACAGCAGTTCCACACATAACAGATCCACACACAGCAGATCCAGACACAGCAAATCCACACACAGCAGATCGACAAACAGCAGATCCACACACAGCAGACCCACACACAGCAGATCTACAACAGCAGATCCACAAACAGCAGATTCACACACAGCAGATCCAGACACAACAGATCCAGTCACAGCAGTTCTACACACAGCAGATCCACACACAGCAGATCCAGACACAGCAGATCCACACACCGCAGATCCACAAACAGCAGATCCACACACAGCAGATCCAGAAACAGCAGATCCACACATCGCAGATCCACACACAGCAGACTCATATACAGCAGACCCACACAAAGCAGACTATACACAGCAGACCAACACACAACAGACCCACACACAGCAGAACCACACTCAACAGACCACACACAGCAGACCCACACACAGCAGATCCACTCATAGCAGATCAACACACAGCAGTTGCACATACAGCAGACCCTCACACTAACCACAGTAGAGCAGACCAAGCACAACAGAAATAGCACTGTATATCCACACACAGCAGACGCAGCACAGCAGACCCACACACAGCAGACCCACGCACAGCAGACCCACACACAGCAGACCCACACACAGCAGACCCAGCACAGCACACTCATACAGAGCAGACCCTCAAACAGCAGATCCAGCACAGCAGATTCGCACATGGCAGACCCTCACACAGCAGACCCAGCACAGCTGGCTCTCACACAGCAGACCCAGCACAGCAGACCCAGCACAGCAGACCCAGCACATAGCAGACCCAGCACAGCAGACCCAGCTCCGCAGACCCAGCACAGCAGACCCTCACACAGCAGACCCAGCACAGCAGACCCAGCACAGACTCACACACAGCAGACCCTCACACAGCAGACCCAGCACAGCAGACCCAGCACAGCATACTCAAACACAGCAGACCCACACACAGCAGACCCAGCACAGCAGACCCAGCACAGCATACTCACACACAGCAGACCCTCACACAACAGACCTTCACACAGCAGACCCACACACAGCAGATCCAAAAATAGCAGACCCACACACAGCAGACCATACACAGCAGACCCACACATAGCAGACCCACACACAGCAGACCCACACACAGCAGACCCACATACAGCAGACCTATATACAGCAGACACAACTGACAGCATGCCCAGCACAACAGACTCACACACAGCAGACCCACACACAGCAGATCCATACATAACAGATCCACACACAGCTGATCCAGTCACAGCAGTTCCACACAAAGCAGATCCACACACAGCAGATCCAGACACAGCAGATCCACACACCGCAGATCCACACACAACAGATCCAGTCACAGCAGTTCCACACAAAGCAGATCCACACACAGCAGATCCAGACACAGCAGATCGACACACTGCAGATCCACAAAAAGCAGATCCAGACACAGCAGATCCACACACAGCAGATCCAGACACAGCAGATCAACACACAGCAGTTGCACATACAGCAGACCCTCACACTAACCACAGTAGAGCAGACCAAGCACGACAGAAATAGCACTGTATATCCACACACAGCAGACGCAGCACATCAGACCCACACACAGCAGACCCACGCACAGCAGACCCACACACAGCAGACCCAACACAGCACACTCATACAGAGCAGACCCTCAAACAGCAGACCCAGCACAGCAGATTCGCACATGGCAGACCCTCACACAGCAGACCCAGCACAGCTGGCTCTCACACAGCAGACCCAGCACAGCAGACCCAGCACAGCAGACCCTCACATAGCAGACCCAGCACAGCAGACCCAGCACAGCAGACCCAGCACAGCAGACCCAGCACAGCAGACCCTCACACAGCAGACCCAGCACAGCAGACCCAGCACAGACTCACACACAGCAGACCCTCACACAGCAGACCCAGCACAGCAGACCCAGCACAGCATACTCACACACAGCAGACCCTCACACAGCAGACCCAGCACAGCAGACCCAGCACAGCATACTCACACACAGCAGACCCTCACACAGCAGACATTCACACAGCAGACCCAGCACAGCTGGCCCACACACAGCAGATGCAGCAACATCACTGCGAGGGGCACAGGGTAGCAGGCTCAACCGAAGACAACAAGGCCACAACCACAGCCCTCCATGAAGATCAACCACCCACAACCGCACCCTCCATCCAACTGAAGAACCTTCGCAGATTCCCACAGACCAGGACCATGTGGGGACGGCAGGGCCCAGAGCACTCAAAGAGCTTACCCCAAAACTGCAACCGGCTTCCCTGGCAGGATTTCAAACTGTCAAGGACCCTGGTTGGTGAGCATGATCCCTGACCTCTCCTAGTTCAATTTAGTTAGGTTTTGGGTTTGGGACAAGGGTAAGGGGATTAGTAGAGTGATTTTCCCTCATTATGTCGTGTGTTCCCCATTCTTAACTAAGTGTACTTTGTAAGTCTGTATAATCTCAGCGTAATCCTAACGATATAAGTTCATTTGATACTTCAATAAACTCAGCTTTTTTTCTTGCAACAAAAACAGTTGTCTGCTGCACGTTGTCCAACACCAAAATAAGTCCAAGGTCTAGAACCCAGGGAGTGGGAGCGATTTGAACCGCTCAGAAGTTAGAGATGGAGCTGACACACACACCACCGCCTCCAAAAAACCCAAACGCATCAGATCCACAAACAGCAGATCCACACACAGCAGATCCAGACACAGCAGATCCACACACAGCAGATCCAGACACAGCAGATCCACACACCGCAGATCCACAAACAGCAGATCCAGAAACAGCAGATCCACACACAGCAGATCCAGACACAACAGATCCACACAGAGCTGATCCACACACAGCAGATCCACACACAGCAGATCCACACACAGCAGGTCCACACACAGCAGGTCCACACACAGCAGGTCCACACACAGCAGATCCTGACACAACAGATCCAGATACAGCAGATCCAGTCTCAGCAGTTCCACACATAACAGATCTACACACAGCAGATCCAGACACAGCAGATCCACACACAGCAGATCCACAAACAGCAGATCCACACAGTGCAGACCCTCACACAGCAGATCCACACACAGCAGATCCAGACACAACAGATCCAGACACAGCAGATCCAGACACAGAAGTTCCACGCATATCAGATCCAGACACAGCAGATCCACACACAGCAGATCGACAAAAAGCAGATCTACACAGAGCAGACCCACACACAGCAGATCCACTCACAGCAGATCCAGACACAGCAGATCCACACACAGCAGATCCACACACAGCAGATCCACACACAGCAGATCCAGACACAGCAGATCCACACACCGCAGATCCACACACAGCAGACCCTCACACAGCAGACCCAGCACAGCAGACCCAGCACAGCTGGCTTTCACACAGCAGACCCACACACAGAAGACCATCACACAGCAGACCCAGCACAGCAGACCCACACATAGCAGACCACACACAGCAGACCCACACACAGCAGACCCGCATACAGCAGACCTATATACAGCAGACACAACAGACAGCATGCCCAGCACAACAGACTCACGCACAGCAGATCCATACACAGCAGACCCACACACAGCAGGTCCACACTCAGCAGATCCACACACAGCAGATGCACACACAGCTGATCCACACACAGCAGATCCACTCACAGCAGATCCACACACAGCAGATCCACAAACAGCAGATCCACACACAGCAGATCCACACACAGCAGTTCCACAAACAGCAGATCCACAGACAGCAGACCCTCACACAGCAGACCCACACACAGCAGATCGAGACACAACAGATACACACAGAGCAGATCCTGACACAGCAGTTCCACACATAACAGATCCACACACAGCAGATCCAGACACAGCAAATCCACACACAGCAGATCGACAAACAGCAGATCCACACACAGCAGACCCACACACAGCAGATCTACAACAGCAGATCCACAAACAGCAGATTCACACACAGCAGATCCAGACACAACAGATCCAGTCACAGCAGTTCTACACATAGCAGATCCACACACAGCAGATCCAGACACAGCAGATCCACACACCGCAGATCCACAAACAGCAGATCCACACACAGCAGATCCAGAAACAGCAGATCCACACATCGCAGTTCCACACACAGCAGACTCATATACAGCAGACCCACACAAAGCAGACTATACACAGCAGACCAACACACAACAGACCCACACACAGCAGAACCACACTCAACAGACCACACACAGCAGACCCACACACAGCAGATCCACTCATAGCAGATCAACACACAGCAGTTGCACATACAGCAGACCCTCACACTAACCACAGTAGAGCAGACCAAGCACAACAGAAATAGCACTGTATATCCACACACAGCAGACGCAGCACAGCAGACCCACACACAGCAGACCCACGCACAGCAGACCCACACACAGCAGACCCACACACAGCAGACCCAGCACAGCACACTCATACAGAGCAGACCCTCAAACAGCAGATCCAGCACAGCAGATTCGCACATGGCAGACCCTCACACAGCAGACCCAGCACAGCTGGCTCTCACACAGCAGACCCAGCACAGCAGACCCAGCACAGCAGACCCAGCACATAGCAGACCCAGCACAGCAGACCCAGCTCCGCAGACCCAGCACAGCAGACCCTCACACAGCAGACCCAGCACAGCAGACCCAGCACAGACTCACACACAGCAGACCCTCACACAGCAGACCCAGCACAGCAGACCCAGCACAGCATACTCAAACACAGCAGACCCACACACAGCAGACCCAGCACAGCAGACCCAGCACAGCATACTCACACACAGCAGACCCTCACACAACAGACCTTCACACAGCAGACCCACACACAGCAGATCCAAAAATAGCAGACCCACACACAGCAGACCATACACAGCAGACCCACACATAGCAGACCCACACACAGCAGACCCACACACAGCAGACCCACATACAGCAGACCTATATACAGCAGACACAACTGACAGCATGCCCAGCACAACAGACTCACACACAGCAGACCCACACACAGCAGATCCATACATAACAGATCCACACACAGCTGATCCAGTCACAGCAGTTCCACACAAAGCAGATCCACACACAGCAGATCCAGACACAGCAGATCCACACACCGCAGATCCACACACAACAGATCCAGTCACAGCAGTTCCACACAAAGCAGATCCACACACAGCAGATCCAGACACAGCAGATCGACACACTGCAGATCCACAAAAAGCAGATCCAGACACAGCAGATCCACACACAGCAGATCCAGACACAGCAGATCAACACACAGCAGTTGCACATACAGCAGACCCTCACACTAACCACAGTAGAGCAGACCAAGCACGACAGAAATAGCACTGTATATCCACACACAGCAGACGCAGCACATCAGACCCACACACAGCAGACCCACGCACAGCAGACCCACACACAGCAGACCCAACACAGCACACTCATACAGAGCAGACCCTCAAACAGCAGACCCAGCACAGCAGATTCGCACATGGCAGACCCTCACACAGCAGACCCAGCACAGCTGGCTCTCACACAGCAGACCCAGCACAGCAGACCCAGCACAGCAGACCCTCACATAGCAGACCCAGCACAGCAGACCCAGCACAGCAGACCCAGCACAGCAGACCCAGCACAGCAGACCCTCACACAGCAGACCCAGCACAGCAGACCCAGCACAGACTCACACACAGCAGACCCTCACACAGCAGACCCAGCACAGCAGACCCAGCACAGCATACTCACACACAGCAGACCCTCACACAGCAGACCCAGCACAGCATACTCACACACAGCAGACCCTCACACAGCAGACATTCACACAGCAGACCCAGCACAGCTGGCCCACACACAGCAGATGCAGCAACATCACTGCGAGGGGCACAGGGTAGCAGGCTCAACCGAAGACAACAAGGCCACAACCACAGCCCTCCATGAAGATCAACCACCCACAACCGCACCCTCCATCCAACTGAAGAACCTTCGCAGATTCCCACAGACCAGGACCATGTGGGGACGGCAGGGCCCAGAGCACTCAAAGAGCTTACCCCAAAACTGCAACCGGCTTCCCTGGCAGGATTTCAAACTGTCAAGGACCCTGGTTGGTGAGCATGATCCCTGACCTCTCCTAGTTCAATTTAGTTAGGTTTTGGGTTTGGGACAAGGGTAAGGGGATTAGTAGAGTGATTTTCCCTCATTATGTCGTGTGTTCCCCATTCTTAACTAAGTGTACTTTGTAAGTCTGTATAATCTCAGCGTAATCCTAACGATATAAGTTCATTTGATACTTCAATAAACTCAGCTTTTTTTCTTGCAACAAAAACAGTTGTCTGCTGCACGTTGTCCAACACCAAAATAAGTCCAAGGTCTAGAACCCAGGGAGTGGGAGCGATTTGAACCGCTCAGAAGTTAGAGATGGAGCTGACACACACACCACCGCCTCCAAAAAACCCAAACGCATCAGATCCACAAACAGCAGATCCACACACAGCAGATCCAGACACAGCAGATCCACACACAGCAGATCCAGACACAGCAGATCCACACACCGCAGATCCACAAACAGCAGATCCAGAAACAGCAGATCCACACACAGCAGATCCAGACACAACAGATCCACACAGAGCTGATCCACACACAGCAGATCCACACACAGCAGATCCACACACAGCAGGTCCACACACAGCAGGTCCACACACAGCAGGTCCACACACAGCAGGTCCACACACAGCAGATCCTGACACAACAGATCCAGATACAGCAGATCCAGTCTCAGCAGTTCCACACATAACAGATCTACACACAGCAGATCCAGACACAGCAGATCCACACACAGCAGATCCACAAACAGCAGATCCACACAGTGCAGACCCTCACACAGCAGATCCACACACAGCAGATCCAGACACAACAGATCCAGACACAGCAGATCCAGACACAGAAGTTCCACGCATATCAGATCCAGACACAGCAGATCCACACACAGCAGATCGACAAAAAGCAGATCTACACAGAGCAGACCCACATACAGCAGATCCACTCACAGCAGATCCAGACACAGCAGATCCACACACAGCAGATCCACACACAGCAGATCCACACACAGCAGATCCAGACACAGCAGATCCACATACCGCAGATCCACACACAGCAGACCCTCACACAGCAGACCCAGCACAGCAGACCCAGCACAGCTGGCTCTCACACAGCAGACCCTCACACAGAAGACCATCACACAGCAGACCCAGCACAGCAGACCCGCACACTGAAGACCATACACAGCAGACCCACACACAGCAGACCCGCATACAGCAGACCTATATACAGCAGACACAACTGACATCATGCCCAGCACAACAGACTCACTCACAGCAGATCCATACACAGCAGACCCACACACAGCAGGTCCACACTCAGCAGATCCACACACAGCAGATGCACACACAGCTGATCCACACACAGCAGATCCACTCACAGCAGATCCACACACAGCAGATCCACAAACAGCAGATCCACACACAGCAGATCCACACACAGCAGTTCCACACACAGCAGATCCACACACAGCAGACCCTCACACAGCAGACCCACACACAGCAGATCCACACACAGCAGTTCCACACATAACAGATCCACACACAGCAGATCCAGACACAGCAGATCCACACACAGCAGAACAACAAACAGCAAATCCACACAGAGAAGACCCACACAAAGCCGATCCACACACAGCAGATCCACACACAGCAGACCCTCACACAGCAGACCCACACACAGCAGATCCAGACACAGCAGTTCCACACATAACAGATCCACACACAGCAGATCGAGACACAGCAGATCCACACACAGCAGATCAACAAACAGCAAATCCACACAGAGAAGACCCACACAAAGCCGATCCACACACAGCAGATCCACACACAGCAGACCCACACACAGCAGATCCACAAACAGCAGATCCACACACAGCAGATCCACACACAGCAGATCGACACACAGCAGTTGCATATACAGCAGATCCTCACACTAACCACAGTAGAGCAGACCAAGCACAACCGAAATGGCACAGTATATCCACACACAGCAGACACAGCACAGCAGACCCTCACAAAGCAGACTCACGCACAGCAGACCCACACACAGCAGACCCACGCACAGCGGTCCCAGCACAGCAGACTCACACAGAGCAGACCCACACTCAGCAGACTCAGCACAGCAGACTCATACAGAGCAGACCCTCACACAGCAGACCCAGCACAGCAGACTCATACAGAGCAGACCCTCACACAGCAGACCCAGCACCGCAGACTCGCTCACAGCAGACCCTCACACAGCAGACCCAGCACAGCTGGCTCTCACACAGCAGACCCAGCACAGCAGACCCAGCACAGCAGACCCTCACACAGCAGACCCAGCACAGCAGACCCGGCAAAGCAGACTCACACACAGCAGACCCTCACACAGCAGACACAGCACAGCAGACCCAGCACAGCAGACTCACACACAGCAGACCCTCACATAGCAGACCCAGCACAGCAGACCCAGCACAGCAGACTCACACACAGCAGACCCTCACACAGCACACCCAGCACAGCAGACCCAGCACAGCTGGCTCTCACACAGCAGACCCTCACACAGCAGACCATCACACAGCAGACCCAGCACATCTGGCTCTCACACAGCACTTGCAGCAACATCACGGCGAGGGGCACGGATCCAGACACAGCAGATCCACAAACCACAGATCCACAAACAGCAGATCAACACACAGCAGATCCACACACAGCAGTTGCACATACAGCAGATCCACACACAGCAGACCCACACACATGCAGATCAACACACAGCAGTTGCACATACAGCAGATCCACACACAGCAGATCCACACACAACAGATCCACACACAGCAGTTGCACATACAGCAGATCCATACACAGCAGATCCACACACAGCAGTTGCACATACAGCAGATCCACACACAGCAGATCCACACACAGCAGTTGCACATACAGCAGATCCACACACAACAGATCCAGTCACAGCGGTTCCACACAGAGCAGATCCACACACAGCAGATCCACACACAGCAGATCAACACACCGCAGATCCACCAACAGCTGATCCACACACAGCAGATCCATACACAGCAGACCAACACACAACAGACCCACACACAGCAGACCCGCATACAGCAGACATATATACAGCAGACACAACTGACAGCATGCCCAGCACAACAGACTCACAAACAGCAGACTCTCACACAGCAGATCAATGCATAGCAGACCCACACACAGCAGGTCCACACACAGCTGATCCACACACAGCAGGTCCACACACAGCAGATCCACACACAGCAGACCCTCACACAGCAGACCATCACACAGCAGACCCAGCACAGCAGACCCACACACTGAAGACCATACACAGCAGACCAACACACAACAGACCCACACACAGTAGACCCACACATAGCAGTCCACACACAGCAGACCCACACACAGCAGATCCATACATAGCAGACCCACACACAGCAGACCATACACAACAGACTCACACACAGCAGATCCATACACAGCAGACCCACACACAGCAGGTCCACACACAGCAGATCCACACACAGCAAATCCAGACACAACAGATCCAGATACAGCAGATCCAGACTCAGCAGTTCCACACATAACAGATCCACACACAGCAGACCCACACACAGCAGATCCACACACAGCAGATCCACACACAGCAGATCCAGACACAACAGATCCAGATACAGCAGATCCAGACTCAGCAGTTCCACACATAACAGATCCACACACAGCAGACCCACACACAGCAGATCCACACACAGCAGATCCACAAACAGCAGATCCACACAGTGCAGACCCTCACACAGCAGATCCACACACAGCAGATCCAGACACAGCAGTTCCACACATAACAGATCCAGACACAGCAGATCCACACACAGCAGATCGACAAACAGCAGATCCAGACACAGCAGATCAACACACAGCAGTTGCACATACAGCAGACCCTCACACTAACCACAGTAGAGCAGACCAAGCACAACAGAAATAGCACTGTATATCCACACACAGCAGACGCAGCACAGCAGACCCACACACAGCAGACCCACGCACAGCAAACCCACACACAGCAGACCCACACACAGCAGACCCAGCACAGCACACTCATACAGAGCAGAACCTCAAACAGCAGACCCAGCACAGCAGATTCGCACACGGCAGACCCTCACACAGCAGATCCAGCACAGCTGGCTCTCACACAGCAGACCCAGCACAGCAGACCCAGCACAGCAGACCCTCACATAGCAGACCCAGCACAGAAGACCCAGCACAGCAGACCCTCACACAGCAGACCCAGCACAGCAGACCCAGCACAGCAGACTCACACACAGCAGACCCTCACACAGCAGACCCAGCACAGCAGACCCAGCACAGCATACTCACACACAGCAGACCCTCACACAGCAGACCTTCACACAGCAGACCCAGCACAGCTGGCTCTCACGCAGGAGACGCAGCACAGCAGACCCTCACACAGCAGACCCACACACAGCAGACCCACACACAGCAGACCCACACACAGCAGACCCAGCACAGCACACTCATACAGAGCAGACCCTCAAACAGCTGACCCAGCACAGCAGATTCGCACACGGCAGACCCTCACACAGCAGACCCAGCATAGCTGGCTCTCACACACCAGACCCAGCACAGCAGACCCAGCACAGCAGACCCTCACATAGCAGACCCAGCACAGCAGACGCAGCACAGCAGACCCAGCACAGCAGACCCTCACACAGCAGACCCAGCACAGCAGACCCAGCACAGACTAACACACAGCAGACCCTCACACAGCAGACCCAGCACAGCAGACCCAGCACAGCATACTCACACACAGCAGACCCTCACACAGCAGACATTCACACAGCAGACCCAGCACAGCTGGCTCTCACGCAGCAGATGCAGCAACATCACTGCGAGGGGCACAGGGTGGCAGGCTCAACCAAAGACAACAAGGCCACAACCACAGCCCTCCATGAAGATCAACCACCCACAACCGCACCCTCCATCCAACTGAAGAACATTCGCAGATTCCCACAGACCAGGACCATGTGGGGACGGCAGGCCCCAGAGGACACAAAGAGCGTACCCCAAAACTGCAACCGGCTTTCCTGGCTGGATGACAAACTGCCAAGGACCCTGGTTGGTGAGCATGATCCCTGACCTCTCCTAGTTCAATTTAGTTAGGTTTTGTGATTGGGACAAGGGTAAGGGGATTAGTAGAGTGATTTCCCCTCATTATGTCGTGTGTTCCCCATTCTTATCTAAGTGCACAGTGTAAGTCTGTATAATCTCAGTGTAATCCTAATATTATAAGTTCATTTGATACTTCAATAAACCCAGTTTTTTTTCTTGCACCAAAACCAGTTGACTGCTACACTTTGTCCCAACACTGAAATAAGTCCAAGGTCTAGAACAGGGAGTGGGAGCGATTCGGACCACTCAGAAGTCAGAGGTGGAGCTGACACTCACACCACCAGCCTCTACAACCCAGACACAGCAGATCCAGACACAGCAGACTCACATACAGCAGACCCAGCACAGCAGATCCACACACAACAGATCCACACACAGCAGACTCACACACAGCAGATCCACACACAGCAAACTCACACACAACAGATCCACACACAACAGATCCACACACTGCAGACTCACTCACAGCAGATCCACACACAGGCGAACCAGCACAGCGGACCCACACGCAGAAGACACACACACAGCAGACCCAGCACAGCTGGCTCTCACACAGCAGACCCAGCACAGCAGACCCAGCACAGCAGACCCTCACACAGCAGACCCAGCACAGCAGACCCACTCACAGCAAGCTCACACAAAGCAGACCCAGCACAGCAGACTCATACAGAGCAGACCCTCACACAGCAGACCCAGCACAACAGACTTGCACACAGCAGATCCATACACAGCAGACCCACACACAGCAGGCTCACACACAGCAAACCCAGCACAGCTGGCTCTCACACAGCAGACCCAGAACAGCAGACCCAGCACAGCAGACACTCACACAGCAGACCCAGCACAGCTGGCCCACACACAGCAGATGCAGCAACATCACGGCGAGGGGCACAGGGTAGCAGGCTCAACCGAAGACAACAAGGCCACAACCACAGCCCTCCATGAAGATCGACCACCCACAACTGCACCCTCCAGCAGATCCACACACAACAGATCCACACACAGCAGACTCACACACAGCAGATCCACACACAGCAAACTCACACACAGCAGATCCACTCACAGCAGATCCAGACACAGCAGATCCACACACAGCAGATCCACAAACAGCAGATCCACACACAGTAGACCCTCACACAGCAGACCCACACACAGCAGATCCAGACACAACAGATACACACACAGCAGACCCAGCACAGCTGGCTCTCACATAGCAGACCCACACACAGCAGACCATCACACAGCAGACCCAGCACAGCAGACCCACACACTGAAGACCATACACAGCAGACCAACACACAACAGACCCACACACAGTAGACCCACACATAGCAGTCCACACACAGCAGACCCACACACAGAAGATCCATACATAGCAGACCCACACACAGCAGACCATACACAGCAGACCCACACAGAGCAGACCACACACAGCAGACTCACACACAGCAGACCCTCACATAGCAGACCCAGCACAGCAGACCCAGCACAGCATACTCACACACAGCAGACCCTCACACATCAGATCCAGCACAGCTGGCTCTCACACAGCAGACCCTCACACAGCAGACCATCACACAGCAGACCCAGCACAGCAGACTCACACACAGCAGACCCTCACACAGCACACCCAGAACAGCAGACCCAGCACAGCAGTCTCACACACAGTAGACCCTCACACAGCAGACCCACACACAGCAGATCCAGACACAACAGATACACACACAGCAGACCCAGCACAGCTGGCTCTCACACAGCAGACCCACACACAGCAGACCATCACACAGCAGACCCAGCACAGCAGACCCACACACTGAAGACCATACACAGCAGACCAACACACAACAGACCCACACACAGTAGACCCACACATAGCAGTCCACACACAGCAGACCCACACACAGAAGATCCATACATAGCAGACCCACACACAGCAGACCATACACAGCAGACCCACACAGAGCAGACCACACACAGCAGACTCACACACAGCAGACCCTCACATAGCAGACCCAGCACAGCAGACCCAGCACAGCATACTCACACACAGCAGACCCTCACACATCAGATCCAGCACAGCTGGCTCTCACACAGCAGACCCTCACACAGCAGACCATCACACAGCAGACCCAGCACAGCAGACTCACACACAGCAGACCCTCACACAGCACACCCAGAACAGCAGACCCAGCACAGCAGTCTCACACACAGCAGACCCTCACATAGCAGACCATCACACAGCAGACCCAGCACAGCTGGCTCTCACACAGCACTTGCAGCAACATCACGGCGAGGGGCACGGAACCAGACACAGCAGATCCACAAACCGCAGATCCACAAACAGCAGATCAACACACAGCAGATCCACACACAGCAGACCCACACACAGCAGATCCACACACAGCAGATCCACACACAGCAGTTGCACATACAGCAGAGCCACACACAGCAGATCCACACACAGCAGTTGCACATACAGCAGGTCCACACACAACAGATCCAGTCACAGCGGTTCCACACAGAGCAGATCCACACACAGCAGATCCACACACAGCAGATCCACACACCGCAGATCCACAAACAGCTGATCCACAAACAGCAGATCCAGACACAGCAGATCCACACACCGCAGATCCACACACAGCAGACCCACACACAGAAGACCATACACAGCAGACCAACACACAACAGACCCACACACAGCAGACCCGCATACAGCAGACCTATATACAGCAGACACAACTGACAGCATGCCCAGCAAAACAGACTCACAAACAGCAGACTCTCACACAGCAGATCCATGCATAGCAGACCCACACACAGCAGGTCCACACACAGCAGATCCACAAACAGCAGATCCACACACAGCAGATCCACACACAGCAGATCGACAAACAGCAGATCCACACACAGCAGACCCACACACAGCAGATCCACAACAGCAGATCCACAAACAGCAGATTCACACACAGCAGATCCAGACACAACAGATCCAGTCACAGCAGTTCTACACATAGCAAATCCACACACAGCAGATCCAGACACAGCAGATCCACACACCGCAGATCCACAAACAGCAGATCCACACACAGCAGATCCAGAAACAGCAGACCAACACACAACAGACCCACACACAGCAGACCCACACTCAACAGACCACACACAGCAGACCCACACACAGCAGATCCAAAAATAGCAGACCCACACTCAGCAGACCATACACAGCAGACCCACACATAGCAGACACACACACAGCAGACCCACACACAGCAGACCCACATACAGCAGACCTATATACAGCAGACACAACTGACAGCATGCCCAGCACAAGAGACTCACACACAGCAGACCCACACACAGCAGATCCATACATAGCAGATCCACACACAGCTGATCCACACACAGCAGACCCAGCACAGCAGATCCAGACACAGCAGATGCACACACAGCTGATCCGGACACAACAGATCCACTCACAGCAGGTGCTCACACAGCAGACAAACAAACAGCAGATCCACACATAGCAGATCGCAATAGTAGATCCAGACACAGAAGATCCGCACACAGCAGATCCACACACAACAGATCCAGTCACAGCAGTTCCACACAAAGCAGATCCACACACAGCAGATCCAGACACAGCAGATCCACACACCGCAGATCCACAAAAAGCAGATCCAGACACAGCAGATCCACACACAGCAGATCCAGACACAGCAGATCAACACACAGCAGTTGCACATACAGCAGACCCTCACACTAACCACAGTAGAGCAGACCAAGCACAACAGAAATAGCACTGTATATCCACACACAGCAGACGCAGCACAGCAGACCCTCACACAGCAGACCCACGCACAGCAGACCCACACACAGCAGACCCACACACAGCAGACCCAGCACAGCACACTCATACAGAGCAGACCCTAAAACAGCTGACCCAGCACAGCAGATTCGCACATGGCAGACCCTCACACAGCAGACCCAGCACAGCTGGCTCTCACACAGCAGACCCAGCACAGCAGACCCAGCACAGACTAACACACAGCAGACCCTCACACAGCAGACCCAGCACAGCAGACCCAGCACAGCATACTCACACACAGCAGACCCTCACACAGCAGACATTCAGACAGCAGACCCAGCACAGCTGGCTCTCACGCAGCAGATGCAGCAACATCACTGCGAGGGGCACAGGGTGGCAGGCTCAACCAAAGACAACAAGGCCACAACCACAGCCCTCCATGAAGATCAACCACCCACAACCGCACCCTCCATCCAACTGAAGAACATTCGCAGATTCCCACAGACCAGGACCATGTGGGGACGGCAGGCCCCAGAGGACACAAAGAGCGTACCCCAAAACTGCAACCGGCTTTCCTGGCTGGATGACAAACTGCCAAGGACCCTGGTTGGTGAGCATGATCCCTGACCTCTCCTAGTTCAATTTAGTTAGGTTTTGTGATTGGGACAAGGGTAAGGGGATTAGTAGAGTGATTTCCCCTCATTATGTCGTGTGTTCCCCATTCTTATCTAAGTGCACAGTGTAAGTCTGTATAATCTCAGTGTAATCCTAATATTATAAGTTCATTTGATACTTCAATAAACCCAGTTTTTTTTCTTGCACCAAAACCAGTTGACTGCTACTCTTTGTCCCAACACCGAAATAAGTCCAAGGTCTAGAACAGGGAGTGGGAGCGATTCGGACCACTCAGAAGTCAGAGGTGGAGCTGACACTCACACCACCAGCCTCTACAACCCAGACACAGCAGATCCAGACACAGCAGACTCACATACAGCAGACCCAGCACAGCAGATCTACACACAACAGATCCACACACAGCAGACTCACACACAGCAGATCCACACACAGCAAACTCACACACAGCAGATCCACACACAACAGATCCACACACTGCAGACTCACTCACAGCAGATCCACACACAGGCGAACCAGCACAGCGGACCCACACGCAGAAGACACACACACAGCAGACCCAGCACAGCTGGCTCTCACACAGCAGACCCAGCACAGCAGACCCAGCACAGCAGACCCTCACACAGCAGACCCAGCACAGCAGACCCACTCACAGCAAGCTCACACAAAGCAGACCCAGCACAGCAGACTCATACAGAGCAGACCCTCGCACAGCAGACCCAGCACAACAGACTTGCACACAGCAGATCCATACACAGCAGACCCACACACAGCAGGCTCACACACAGCAAACCCAGCACAGCTGGCTCTCACACAGCAGACCCAGAACAGCAGACCCAGCACAGCAGACACTCACACAGCAGACCCAGCACAGCTGGCCCACACACAGCAGATGCAGCAACATCACGGCGAGGGGCACAGGGTAGCAGGCTCAACCGAAGACAACAAGGCCTCAACCACAGCCCTCCATGAAGATCGACCACCCACAACTGCACCCTCCAGCAGATCCACACACAACAGATCCACACACAGCAGACTCACACACAGCAGATCCACACACAGCAAACTCACACACAGCAGATCCACTCACAGCAGATCCAGACACAGCAGATCCACACACAGCAGATCCACAAACAGCAGATCCACACACAGTAGACCCTCACACAGCAGACCCACACACAGCAGATCCAGACACAACAGATACACACAAAGCAGACCCAGCACAGCTGGCTCTCACACAGCAGACCCTCACACAGCAGACCATCACACAGCAGACCCAGCACAGCAGACCCACACACTGAAGACCATACACAGCAGACCAACACACAACAGACCCACACACAGTAGACCCACACATAGCAGTCCACACACAGCAGACCCACACACAGCAGATCCATACATAGCAGACCCACACACAGCAGACCATACACAGCAGACCCACACAGAGCAGACCACACACAGCAGACCCACACACAGCAGACCCGCATACAGCAGACCTATATACAGCAGACACAACTGACAGCATGCCCAGCACAACAGACTCACACACAGCAGATCCATACACAGCAGACCCACACACAGCAGGTCCACACACAGCAGATCCACACACAGCAGTTGCACACACAGCTGATCCACACACAGCAGATCCACTCACAGCACATCCACACACAGCAGATCCACAAACAGCAGATCCACACACAGCAGATCCACACACAGCAGATCCACAAACAGCAGATCCACACACAGTAGACCCTAACACAGCAGACCCACACACAGCAGATCCAGACACAACAGATACACACAGAGCAGATCCAGACTCAGCAGTTCCACACATAACAGATCCACACACAGCAGATCCAGACACAGCAGATCCACACACAGGAGTTGCACATACAGCAGATCCACAGAGAGCAGACCCACACAAAGCCGATCCACACACAGCAGATCCACACACAGCAGTTGCACATACAGCAGATCCTCACACTAACCACAGTAGAGCAGACCAAGCACAACAGAAATAGCACAGTATATCCACACACAGCAGACACAGCACAGCAGACCCTCACAAAGCAGACCCACGCACAGCAGACCCACACACAGCAGACCCATGCACAGCGGTCCCAGCACAGCAGACTTACACAGAGCAGACCCACACTCAGCAGACTCAGCACAGCAGACTCATACAGAGCAGACCCTCACACAGCAGACCCAGCACAGCAGAATCATACAGAGCAGACCCTCACACAGCAGACCCAGCACCGCAGACTCGCACACAGCAGACCCTCACACAGCAGACCCAGCACAGCTGGCTCTCACACAGCAGACCCAGCACAGCGGACCCAGCACAGCAGACCCTCAGACAGCAGACCCAGCACAGCAGACCCAGCAAAGCAGACTCACACACAGCAGACCCTCACACAGCAGACACAACACAGCAGACCCAGCACAGCAGACTCACACACAGCAGACCCTCACATAGCAGACCCAGCACAGCAGACCCAGCACAGCATACTCACACACAGCAGACCCTCAAACATCAGATCCAGCACAGCTGGCTCTCACACAGCAGACCCTCACACAGCAGACCATCACACAGCAGACCCAGCACAGCAGACTCACACACAGCAGACCCTCACACAGCACACCCAGAACAGCAGACCCAGCACAGCAGTCTCACACACAGCAGACCCTCACATAGCAGACCATCACACAGCAGACCCAGCACAGCTGGCTCGCACACAGCACTTGCAGCAACATCACGGCGAGGGGCACGGAACCAGACACAGCAGATCCACAAACCGCAGATCCACAAACAGCAGATCAACACACAGCAGATCCACACACAGCAGACCCACACACAGCAGATCCACACACAGCAGATCCACACACAGCAGTTGCACATACAGCAGAGCCACACACAGCAGATCCACACACAGCAGTTGCACATACAGCAGGTCCACACACAACAGATCCAGTCACAGCGGTTCCACACAGAGCAGATCCACACACAGCAGATCCACACACAGCAGATCCACACACCGCAGATCCACAAACAGCTGATCCACAAACAGCAGATCCAGACACAGCAGATCCACACACCGCAGATCCACACACAGCAGACCCACACACAGAAGACCATACACAGCAGACCAACACACAACAGACCCACACACAGCAGACCCGCATACAGCAGACCTATATACAGCAGACACAACTGACAGCATGCCCAGGACAACAGACTCACAAACAGCAGACTCTCACACAGCAGATCCAGTCACAGCAGTTCTACACATAGCAGATCCACACACAGCAGATCCAGACACAGCAGATCCACACACCGCAGATCCACAAACAGCAGATCCACACACAGCAGATCCAGAAACAGCAGATCCACACACAGCAGATCCACACACAGCAGACTCATACACAGCAGACCCACACACAGCAGACCATACACAGCAGACCAACACACAACAGACCCACACACAGCAGACCCACACTCAACAGACCACACACAGCAGACCCACACACAGCAGATCCAAAAATAGCAGACCCACACTCAGCAGACCATACACAGCAGACCCACACATAGCAGACACACACACAGCAGACCCACACACAGCAGACCCACATACAGCAGACCTATATACAGCAGACACAACTGACAGCATGCCCAGCACAAGAGACTCACACACAGCAGACCCACACACAGCAGATCCATACATAGCAGATCCACACACAGCTGATCCACACACAGCAGAACCAGCACAGCAGATCCAGACACAGCAGATGCACACACAGCTGATCCGGACACAACAGATCCACTCACAGCAGGTGCTCACACAGCAGATCCACAAACAGCAGATCCACACATAGCAGATCGCAATAGTAGATCCAGACACAGAAGATCCGCACACAGCAGATCCACACACAACAGATCCAGTCACAGCAGTTCCACACAAAGCAGATCCACACACAGCAGATCCAGACACAGCAGATCCACACACCGCAGATCCACAAAAAGCAGATCCAGACACAGCAGATCCACACACAGCAGATCCAGACACAGCAGATCAACACACAGCAGTTGCACATACAGCAGACCCTCACACTAACCACAGTAGAGCAGACCAAGCACAACAGAAATAGCACTGTATATCCACACACAGCAGACGCAGCACAGCAGACCCTCACACAGCAGACCCACGCACAGCAGACCCACACACAGCAGATCCACACACAGCAGACCCAGCACAGCACACTCATACAGAGCAGACCCTCAAACAGCTGACCCAGCACAGCAGATTCGCACATGGCAGACCCTCACACAGCAGACCCAGCACAGCTGGCTCTCACACAGCAGACCCAGCACAGCAGACCCTCACATAGCAGACCCAGCACAGCAGACCCAGCACAGCAGACCCAGCACAGCAGACCCAGCACAGCAGACCCTCACACAGCAGACCCAGCACCTAGACCCAGCACAGACTCACACACAGCAGACCCTCACACAGCAGACCCAGCACAGCAGACCCAGCACAGCATACTCACACACAGCAGACCCTCACACAGCAGACCCAGCACAGCAGACCCAGCACAGCATACTCACACACAGCAGACCCTCACACAGCAGACCTTCACACAGCAGACCCAGCACAGCTGGCCCACACACAGCAGATGCAGCAACATCACTGCGAGGGGCACAGGGTAGCAGGCTCAACCGAAGACAACAAGGCCACAACCACAGCCCTCCATGAAGATCAACCACCCACAACCGCACCCTCCATCCAACTGAAGAACCTTCGCAGATTCCCACAGACCAGGACCATGTGGGGACGGCAGGGCCCAGAGCACTCAAAGAGCTTACCCCAAAACTGCAACCTGCTTCCCTGGCAGGATTTCAAACTGTCAAGGACCCTGGTTGGTGAGCATGATCCCTGACCTCTCCTAGTTCAATTTAGTTAGGTTTTGGGATTGGGACAAGGGTAAGGGGATTAGTAGAGTGATTTTCCCTCATTATGTCGTCTGTTCCCCATTCTTAACTAAGTGTACTTTGTAAGTCTGTATAATCTCAATGTAATCCTAACGATATAAGTTCATTTGATACTTCAATAAACTCAGCTTTTTTTCTTGCAACAAAAACAGTTGTCTGCTGCATTTTGTCCCAACACCGAAATAAGTCCAAGGTCTAGAATCCAGGGAGTGGGAGCGATTTGCACCGCTCAGAAGTTAGAGATGGAGCTGACACACACACCACCGCCTCCAAAAACCCAAATACATGAGATCCACAAACAGCAGATCCACACACAGCAGATCCAGACACAGCAGATCCACACACAGCAGATCCAGACACAGCAGATCCATACACCGCAGATCCACAAACAGCAGATCCAGACACAGCAGATCCAGACACAGCAGATCCAGACACAACAGATCCACACACAGCAGATGCACACACAGCAGATCCACACACAGCAGATCCACACACAGCAGGTCCACACACAGCAGATCCACACACAGCAGATCCTGACACAACAGATCCAGATACAGCAGATCCAGACTCAGCAGTTCCACACATAACAGATCTACACACAGCAAATCCACACACAGCAGATCCACACACAGCAGATTCACAAACAGCAGATCCACACACAGCAGATCCAGACACAGCAGATCCACACACCGCAGATCCACACACAGCAGACCCACACACATGCAGATCAAGACACAGCAGTTGCACATACAGCAGATCCACACACAGCAGATCCACACACAGCAGATCCACACACAGCAGTTGCACATGCAGCAGATTCACACACAGCAGATCCACAAACAGCAGTTCCACATACAGCAGATCCACACACAACAGATCCAGTCACAGCGGTTCCACACAGAGCAGATCCACACACAGCAAATCCACACACAGCAGATCCACACACCGCAGATCCACACACAGCAGACCCACACACTGAAGACCATACACAGCAGACCAACACACAACAGACCCACACACAGCAGACACGCATACAGCAGACCTATATACAGCAGACACAACTGACAGCATGCCCAGCACAACAGACTCACAAACAGCAGACTCTCACACAGCAGATCCATGCATAGCAGACCCACACACAGCAGGTCCACACACAGCAGATCCACACACAGCAGATCCAGACACAGCAGATCCACACACAGCAGATCGACAAACAGCAGATCCACACACAGCAGACCCACACACAGCAGATCTACAACAGCAGATCCACAAACAGCAGATTCACACACAGCAGATCCACACACAGCAGATCCACACACAGCAGTTGCACATGCAGCAGATTCACACACAGCAGATCCACAAACAGCAGTTCCACATACAGCAGATCCACACACAACAGATCCAGTCACAGCGGTTCCACACAGAGCAGATCCACACACAGCAGATCCACACACAGCAGATCCACACACCGCAGATCCACACACAGCAGACCCACACACTGAAGACCATACACAGCAGACCAACACACAACAGACCCACACACAGCAGACACGCATACAGCAGACCTATATACAGCAGACACAACTGACAGCATGCCCAGCACAACAGACTCACAAACAGCAGACTCTCACACAGCAGATCCATGCATAGCAGACCCACACACAGCAGGTCCACACACAGCAGATCCACACACAGCAGATCCAGACACAGCAGATCCACACACAGCAGATCGACAAACAGCAGATCCACACACAGCAGACCCACACACAGCAGATCTACAACAGCAGATCCACAAACAGCAGATTCACACACAGCAGATCCAGACACAACAGATCCAGTCACAGCAGTTCTACACACAGCAGATCCACACACAGCAGATCCAGTCACAGCAGATCCACACACCGCAGATCCACAAACAGCAGATCCACACACAGCAGATCCAGAAACAGCAGATCCACACATCGCAGATCCACACACAGCAGACTCATACACAGCAGACCCACACACAGCAGACCATACACAGCAGACCAACACACAACAGACCCACACGCAGCAGACCCACACTCAACAGACCACACACAGCAGACCCACACACAGCAGATCCACTCACAGCAGATCAACACACAGCAGTTGCACATACAGCAGACCCTCACACTAACCACAGTAGAGCAGACCAAGCACAACAGAAATAGCACTGTATATCCACACACAGCAGACGCAGCACAGCAGACCCACACACAGCAGACCCACGCACAGCAGACCCACACACAGCAGACCCACACACAGCAGACCCAGCACAGCACACTCATACAGAGCAGACCCTCAAACAGCAGATCCAGCACAGCAGATTCGCACATGGCAGACCCTCACACAGCAGACCCAGCACAGCTGGCTCTCACACAGCAGACCCAGCACAGCAGACCCAGCACAGCAGACCCTCACATAGCAGACCCAGCACAGAAGACCCAGCACAGCAGACCCAGCACAGCAGACCCAGCACAGCAGACCCTCACACAGCAGACCCAGCACAGCAGACCCAGCACAGACTCACACACAGCAGACCCTCACACAGCAGACCCAGCACAGCAGACCCAGCACAGCATACTCACACACAGCAGACCCACACACAGCAGACCCAGCACAGAAGACCCAGCACAGCATACTCACACACAGCAGACCCTCACACAACAGACCTTCACACAGCAGACCCACACACAGCAGATCCAAAAATAGCAGACCCACACACAGCAGACCATACACAGCACACCCACACATAGCAGACCCACACACAGCAGACCCACACACAGCAGACCCACACACAGCAGATCCATACATAGCAGATCCACACACAGCTGATCCAGTCACAGCAGTTCCACACAAAGCAGATCCACACACAGCAGATCCAGACACAGCAGATCCACACACCGCAGATGCACACACAACAGATCCAGTCACGAAAAAAGTCCAAGGTCTAGAACCCAGGGAGTGGGAGCGATTTGCACCGCTCAGAAGTTAGAGATGGAGCTGACACACACACCACCGCCTCCAAAAAACCCAAACACATCAGATCCACAAACAGCAGATCCACACACAGCAGATCCAGACACAGCAGATCCACACACAGCAGATCCAGACACAGCAGATCCACACACCGCAGATCCACAAACAGCAGATCCAGACACAGCAGATTCAGACATAGCAGATCAAGACACAACAGATCCACACACAGCAGATGCACACACAGCAGATCCACACACAGCAGATCCACACACAGCAGGTCCACACACAGCAGATCCACACACAGCAGATCCTGACACAACAGATCCAGATACAGCAGATCCAGACTCAGCAGTTCCACACATAACAGATCTACACACAGCAGATCCACACACAGCAGATCCACACACAGCAGATCCACAAACAGCAGATCCACACAGTGCAGACCCTCACACAGCATATCCACACACCGCAGATCCAGACACAACAGATCCAGACACAGCAGATCCAGACACAGAAGTTCCACGCATATCAGATCCAGACACAGCAGATCCACACACAGCAGATCGACAAAAAGCAGATCTACACAGAGCAGACCCACACACAGCAGATCCACTCACAGCAGATCCAGACACAGCAGATCCACACACAGCAGATCCACACACAGCAGATCCACGCACAGCAGATCCATACACAGCAGACCCACACACAGCAGGTCCACACTCAGCAGATCCACACACAGCAGATGCACACACAGCAGATCCACTCACAGCAGATCCACACACAGCAGATCCACACACAGCAGATCCACAAACAGCAGATCCACACACAGCAGATCCACACACAGCAGATCCACAAACAGCAGATCCACACACAGCAGACCCTCACACAGCAGACCCACACACAGCAGATCGAGACACAACAGATACACACAGAGCAGATCCACACACAGCAGTTCCACACATAACAGATCCACACACAGCAGATCCAGACACAGCAGATCCACACACAGCAGATCGACAAACAGCAGATCCACACACAGCAGACCCACACACAGCAGATCTACAACAGCAGATCCACAAACAGCAGATTCACACACAGCAGAACCAGACACAACAGATCCAGTCACAGCAGTTCTACACATAGCAGATCCACACACAGCAGATCCAGACACAGCAGATCCACACACCGCAGATCCACAAACAGCAGATCCACACACAGCAGATCCAGAAACAGCAGATCCACACACTGCAGATCCACACACAGCAGACTCATACACAGCAGACCCACACACAGCAGACTATACACAGCAGACCAACAGACAACAGACCCACACACAGCAGAACCACACTCAACAGACCACACACAGCAGACCCACACACAGCAGATCCACTCATAGCAGATCAACACACAGCAGTTGCACATACAGCAGACCCTCACACTAACCACAGTAGAGCAGACCAAGCACAACAGAAATAGCACTGTATATCCACACACAGCAGACGCAGCACAGCAGACCCACACACAGCAGACCCACGCACAGCAGACCCACACACAGCAGACCCACACACAGCAGACCCAGCACAGCACACTCATACAGAGCAGACCCTCAAACAGCAGATCCAGCACAGCAGATTCGCACATGGCAGACACTCACACAGCAGACCCAGCACAGCTGGCTCTCACACAGCAGACCCAGCACAGCAGACCCAGCACAGCAGACCCAGCACATAGCAGACCCAGCACAGCAGACCCAGCACAGCAGACCCAGCTCCGCAGACCCAGCACAGCCTCACACACAGCAGACCCTCACACAGCAGACCCAGCACAGCAGACCCAGCACAGCATACTCACACACAGCAGACCCACACACAGCAGACCCAGCACAGCAGACCCAGCACAGCATACTCACACACAGCAGACCCTCACACAACAGACCTTCACACAGCAGACCCACACACAGCAGATCCAAAAATAGCAGACCCACACACAGCAGACCATACACAGCAGACCCACACATAGCAGACCCACACACAGCAGACCCACACACAGCAGACCCACATACAGCAGACCTATATACAGCAGACACAACTGACAGGATGCCCAGCACAACAGACTCACACACAGCAGACCCACACACAGCAGATCCATACATAGCAGATCCACACACAGCTGATCCAGACACAGCAGTTCCACACAAAGCAGATCCACACACAGCAGATCCAGAAACAGCAGATCCACACACCGCAGATCCACACACAACAGATCCAGTCACAGCAGTTCCACACAAAGCAGATCCACACACAGCAGATCCAGACACAGCAGATCGACACACTGCAGATCCAGAAAAAGCAGATCCAGACACAGCAGATCCACACACAGCAGATCCAGACACAGCAGATCAACACACAGCAGTTGCACATACAGCAGACCCTCACACTAACCACAGTAGAGCAGACCAAGCACAACAGAAATAGCACTGTATATCCACACACAGCAGACGCAGCACATCAGACCCACACACAGCAGACCCACGCACAGCAGACCCACACACAGCAGACCCAGCACAACACACACATACAGAGCAGACCCTCAAACAGCAGACCCAGCACAGCAGATTCGCACATGGCAGACCCTCACACAGCAGACCCAGCACAGCTGGCTCTCACACAGCAGACCCAGCACAGCAGACCCAGCACAGCAGACCCTCACATAGCAGACCCAGCACAGCAGACCCAGCACAGCAGACCCAGCACAGCAGACCCAGCACAGCAGACCCTCACACAGCAGACCCAGCACAGCAGGCCCAGCACAGACTCACACACAGCAGACCCTCACACAGCAGACCCAGCACAGCAGACCCAGCACAGCATACTCACACACAGCAGACCCTCACACAGCAGACCCAGCACAGCAGACCCAGCACAGCATACTCACACACAGCAGACCCTCACACAGCAGACATTCACACAGCAGACCCAGCACAGCTGGCCCACACACAGCAGATGCAGCAACATCACTGCGAGGGGCACAGGGTAGCAGGCTCAACCGAAGACAACAAGGCCACAACCACAGCCCTCCATGAAGATCAACCACCCACAACCGCACCCTCCATCCAACTGAAGAACCTTCGCAGATTCCCACAGACCAGGACCATGTGGGGACGGCAGGGCCCAGAGCACTCAAAGAGCTTACCCCAAAACTGCAGCCTGCTTCCCTGGCAGGATTTCAAACTGTCAAGGACCCTGGTTGGTGAGCATGATCCCTGACCTCTCCTAGTTCAATTTAGTTAGGTTTTGGGATTGGGACAAGGGTAAGGGGATTAGTAGAGTGATTTTCTCTCATTATGTCGTGTGTTCCCCATTCTTAACTAAGTGTACTTTGTAAGTCTGTATAATCTCAGTGTAATCCTAATGATATAAGTTCATTTGATACTTCAATAAACTCAGCTTTTTTTCTTGCAACAAAACCAGTTGTCTGCTGCACGTTGTCCAACACCGAAATAAGTCCAAGGTCTAGAAACCAGGGAGTGGGAGCGATTTGAACCGCTCAGAAGTTAGAGATGGAGCTGACACACACACCACCGCCTCCAAAAAACCCAAACACATCAGATCCACAAACAGCAGATCCACACACAGCAGATCCAGACACAGCAGATCCACACACAGCAGAGCCAGACACAGCAGATCCACACACCACCCATCCACAAACAGCAGATCCAGAAACAGCAGATCCACACACAGCAGATCCAGACACAACAGATCCACACAGAGCAGATCCACACACAGCAGATCCACACACAGCAGATCCACACACAGCAGGTCCACACACAGCAGGTCCACACACAGCAGATCCACACACAGCAGATCCTGACACAACAGATCCAGATACAGCAGATCCAGTCTCAGCAGTTCCACACATAACAGATCTACACACAGCAGATCTACACACAGCAGATCCACACACAGCAGATCCACAAACAGCAGATCCACACAGTGCAGACCCTCACACAGCAGATCCACACACAGCAGATCCAGACACAACAGATCCAGACACAGCAGATCCAGACACAGAAGTTCCACGCATAACAGATCCAGACACAGCAGATCCACACACAGCAGATCGACAAAAAGCAGATCTACACAGAGCAGACCCACACACAGCAGATCCACTCACAGCAGATCCAGACACAGCAGATCCACACACAGCAGATCCACACACAGCAGATCCACACAAAGCAGATCCAGACACAGCAGATCCACACACCGCAGATCCACACACAGCAGACCCTCACACAGCAGACCCAGCACAGCAGACCCAGCACAGCTGGCTCTCACACAGCAGACCCTCACACGGAAGACCATCACACAGCAGACCCAGCACAGCAGACCCACACACTGAAGACCATACACAGCAGACCCACACACAGCAGACCCGCATACAGCAGACCTATATACAGCAGACACAACTGACATCATGCCCAGCACAACAGACTCACACACAGCAGATCCATACACAGCAGACCCACACACAGCAGGTCCACACTCAGCAGATCCACACACAGCAGATGCACACACAGCTGATCCACACACAGCAGATCCACTCACAGCAGATCCACACACAGCAGATCCACAAACAGCAGATCCACACACAGCAGATCCACACACAGCAGTTCCACACACAGCAGATCCACACACAGCAGACCCTCACACAGCAGACCCACACACAGCAGATCCAGACACAGCAGTTCCACACATAACAGATCCACACACAGCAGATCCAGACACAGCAGATCCACACACAGCAGATCAACAAACACCAAATCCACACAGAGAAGACCCACACAAAGCCGATCCACACACAGCAGATCCACACACAGCAGACCCACACACAGCAGATCCACAAACAGCAGATCCACACACAGCAGATCCACACACAGCAGATCGACACACAGCAGTTGCATATACAGCAGATCCTCACACTAACCACAGTAGAGCAGACCAAGCACAATCGAAATGGCACAGTATATCCACACACAGCAGACACAGCACAGCAGACCCTCACACAGCAGACTCACGCACAGCAGACCCACACACAGCAGACCCACGCACAGCGGTCCCAGCACAGCAGACTCACACAGAGCAGACCCACACTCAGCAGACTCAGCACAGCAGACTCATACAGAGCAGACCCTCACACAGCAGACCCAGCACAGCAGACTCATACAGAGCAGACCCTCACACAGCAGACCCAGCACCTCAGACTCGCTCACAGCAGACCCTCACACAGCAGACCCAGCACAGCTGGCTCTCACACAGCAGACCCAGCACAGCAGACCCAGCACAGCAGACCCTCACACAGCAGACCCAGCACAGCAGACCCAGCAAAGCAGACTCACACACAGCAGACCCTCACACAGCAGACACAGCACAGCAGACCCAGCACAGCAGACTCACACACAGCAGACCCTCACATAGCAGACCCAGCACAGCAGACCCAGCACAGCAGACTCACACACAGCAGACCCTCACACAGCACACCCAGCACAGCAGACCCAGCACAGCTGGCTCTCACACAGCAGACCCTCACACAGCAGACCATCACACAGCAGACCCAGCACAGCTGGCTCTCACACAGCACTTGCAGCAAAATCACGGCGAGGGGCATGGATCCAGACACAGCAGATCCACAAACCACAGATCCACAAACAGCAGATCAACACACAGCAGATCCACACACAGCAGTTGCACATACAGCAGATCCACACACAGCAGACACACACACATGCAGATCAACACACAGCAGTTGCACATACAGCAGATCCACACACAGCAGATCCATACACAGCTGATCCACACACAGCAGTTGCACATACAGCAGATCCACACACAGCAGATCCACACACAGCAGTTGCACATACAGCAGATCCACACACAACAGATCCAGTCACAGCGGTTCCACACAGAGCAGATCCACACACAGCAGATCCACACACAGCAGATCAACACACCGCAGATCCACCAACAGCTGATCCACACACAGCAGATCCAGACACAGCAGATCCACACACCGCAGATCCACACACAGCAGACCCACACACTGAAGACCATACACAGCAGACCAACACACAACAGACCCACACACAGCAGACCCGCATACAGCAGACATATATACAGCAGACACAACTGACAGCATGCCCAGCACAACAGACTCACAAACAGCAGACTCTCACACAGCAGATCAATGCATAGCAGACCCACACACAGCAGGTCCACACACAGCTGATCCACACACAGCAGGTCCACACACAGCAGATCCACACACAGCAGATCCACACACAGCAGATCCACACACAGCAGATCGACAAACAGCAGATCCACACACAGCAGACCCACACACAGCAGATCCACAACAGCAGATCCACAAACAGCAGATTCACACACAGCAGATCCAGACACAACAGATCCAGTCACAGCAGTTCTACACATAGCAGATCCACACACAGCAGATCCAGACACAGCAGATCCACACACCGCAGATCCACAAACAGCAGATCCACACACAGCAGATCCAGAAACAGCAGATCCACACACCGCAGATCCACACACAGCAGACTCATACACAGCAGACCCACACACAGCAGACCATACACAGCAGACCAACACACAACAGACCCACACACAGCAGACCCACACTCAACAGACCACAAACAGCAGACCCACACACAGCAGATCCAAAAATAGCAAACCCACACTCAGCAGACCATACACAGCAGACCCACACATAGCAGACCCACACACAGCAGACCCACAAGCAGCGGACCCACATTCAGCAGACCTATATACAGCAGACACAACTGACAGCATGCCCAGCACAACAGACCCACACACAGCAGACCCACACACAGCAGATCCATACATAGCAGATCCACACACAGCAGATCCACACACAGCAGACCCAGCACAGCAGATCCAGACACAGCAGATGCACACACAGCTGATCCGGACACAACAGATCCACTCACAGCAGGTCCTCACACAGCAGATCCACACACAGCAGATCCACACATAGCAGATCGCAGTAGTAGATCCAGACACAGCAGATCCACACACCGCAGATCCACACACAACAGATCCAGTCACAGCAGTTCCACACAAAGCAGATCCACAAACAGCAGATCCAGACACAGCAGATCCACACACAGCAGATCCAGACACAGCAGATCAACACACAGCAGTTGCACATACAGCAGACCCTCACACTAACCACAGTAGAGCAGACCAAGCACAAAAGAAATAGCACTGTATATCAACACACAGCAGACGCAGCACAGCAGACCCACACACAGCAGACCCACGCACAGCAGACCCACACACAGCAGACCCACACACAGCAGACCCAGCACAGCACACTCATACAGAGCAGACCCTCAAACAGCAGACCCAGCACAGCAGATTCGCACACGGCAGACCCTCACACAGCAGACCCAGCACAGCTGGCTCTCACACAGCAGACCCAGCACAGCAGACCCAGCACAGCAGACCCTCACATAGCAGTCCCAGCACAGCAGACCCAGCACAGCAGACCCAGCACAGCAGACCCTCACATAGCAGACCCAGAACAGCAGACCCAGCACAGCAGACCCAGCACAGCAGACCCTCAAACAGCAGACCCAGCACAGCAGACCCAGCACAGACTCACACACAGCAGACCCTCACACAGCAGACCCAGCACAGCAGACCCAGCACAGCATACTCACACACAGCAGACCCTCACACAGCAGACCCAGCACAGCAGACCCAGCACAGCATACTCACACACAGCAGACCCTCACACAGCAGACACTCACACAGCAGACCCAGCACAGCTGGCTCTCACGCAGCAGATGCAGCAACATCACTGCGAGGGGCACAGGGTGGCAGGCTCAACCAAAGACAACAAGGCCACAACCACAGCCCTCCATGAAGATCAACCACCCACAACCGCACCCTCCATCCAACTGAAGAACCTTCGCAGATTCCCACAGACCAGGACCATGTGGGGACGGCAGGGCCCAGAACACTCAAAGAGCATACCCCAATACTGCAACCTGCTTCCCTGGCAGGATTTCAAACTGTCAAGGACCCTGGTTGGTGAGCATGATCCCTGACCTCTCCTAGTTCAATTTAGTTAGGTTTTGGGATTGGGACAAGGGTAAGGGGATTAGTAGAGTGATTTTCCCTCATTATGTCGTGTGTTCCCCATTCTTAACTAAGTGTACTTTGTAAGTCTTTATAATTTCAGTGTAATCCTAACGATATAAGTTCATTTGTTACTTCAATAAACTCAGCTTTTTTTCTTGCAACAAAAACAGTTGTCTGCTGCACTTTGTCCCAACACCGAAATAAGTCCAAGGTCTAGAACCCAGGGAGTGGGAGCGATTTGCACCGCTCAGAAGTTAAAGATGGAGCTGACACACACACCCCCGCCCCCAAACACCCAAACACATCAGATCCACACACAGCAGATCCACGCACAGCAGATCCACAAACCGCAGATCCACAAACAGCAGATCAACACAAAGCAGATCCACACATAGCAGCCCCACACACAGCAGACCCAAACACATGCAGATCAACACAAAGCAGTTGCACATACAGCAAATCCACACACAGCAGATCCACACACAGCAGATCCACACACAGCAGTTGCACATACAGCAGATCCACACACAGCAGATCCACACACAGCAGATCCACACACAGCTGTTGCACATACAGCAGATCCACACACAGCAGATCCACACACAGCAGATCCACACACAGCAGATCCACACACAGCAGTTGCACATACAGCAGATCCACACACATGCAGATCAACACACAGCAGTTGCACATACAGAAGATCCACACACAGCAGATCCACACACCGCAGATCCACACACAGCAGACCCACACACTGAAGACCATACACAGCAGACCAACACACAACAGACCCACACACAGCAGACCCACACACAGCAGTCCACACACAGTAGATCCACACACAGCAGATCCATACATAGCAGACCCACACACAGCAGACCATACACAGCAGACCCACACATAGCAGACCACACACAGCAGACCCACACACAGCAGACCCGCATACAGCAGACCTATATACAGCAGACACAACTGACAGCATGCCCAGCACAACAGACTCACACACAGCAGACCCACACAAAGCAGATCCATACACAACAGACCCACACATAGCAGGTCCACACACAGCAAATCCATACACAGCTGATGCACACAGCTCATCCACACACAGCAAATCCACTCACAGCAGATCCACACACAGCAGGTCCACACACAGCAGATCCACACACAGCAGATCCACACACAACAGATCCAGATATAGCAGATCCAGGCACAACAGTTCCACACATAACAGGTCCACACACAGCAGATCCAGACACAGCAGATCCACACACAGCAGATCCACAAACAGCAGATCCACACACAGCAGATCCACAAACAGCAGATCCACACACAGCAGACCCTCACACAGCAGACCCACACACAGCAGATCCAGACACAACAGATATAGACAGAGCAGATCCAGACACAACAGTTCCACACATAACAGATCCACACACAGCAGATCCACACACAGCAGATCCACACACAGCAGATCGACAAACAGCAGATCCACACAGAGGAGACCCACACAAAGCCAATCCACACACAACAGATCCACACAGAGCAGTTGCACATACAGCAGATCCACAAACAGCAGATCCATACACAGCAGATCCACACACAGCAGATCCATACACAGCAGTTGCACATACAGCAGATCCTCACACTAACCACAGTAGAGCAGACCAAGCACAACAGAAATAGCACAGTATATCCACACACAGCAGACGCAGCACAGCAGACCCTCACACAGCAGACCCACGCACAGCAGACCCACACACAGCAGACCCACGCACAGCGGTCCCAGCACAGCAGACTCATACAGAGCAGACCCACACACAGCACACCCAGCACAGCAGACTCATACAGAGCAGACCCTCACACAGCAGACCCAGCACAGCAGACTCATACAGAGCAGACCCTCACACAGCAGACCCAGCACCGCAGACTCGCACACAGCAGATCCACACACAGCAGACCCAGCACAGCTGGCTCTCACACAGCAGACCCTCACACAGCAGACCCAGCACAGCAGACCCAGCACAGCAGACTCACACACAGCAGACCCTCACATAGCAGACCCAGCACTGCAGACCCAGGACAGCATACTCACACACAGCAGACCCTCACACAGCAGACCCAGCACAGCAGACCCAGCACAGCTGGCTCTCACACAGCAGACCCTCACACAGCAGACCATCACACAGCAGACCCAGCACAGCAGACTCACACACTGAAGACCATACACAGCAGCCCAACACACAACAGACCCACACACAGTAGACCCACTCACAGCAGACCAACACACAGCAGATCCATACATAGCAGACCCACACACAGCAGACCATACACAGCAGACCCACACACAGCAGACCACACACAGCAGACCCACACACAGCAGACCTGCATACAGCAGACCTATATACAGCAGACACAACTGACAGCATGCCCAGCACAACAGACTCACAAACAGCAGACTCTCACACAGCAGATCCATGCATAGCAGACCCACACGCAGTATGTTCACACACAGCAGATCCACACACAACAGATCCACACACAGCAGATGCACACACAGCTGATCCACACACAGCAGATCCAGACACAGCAGATCCATACATAGCAGATCCACAACAGCAGATCCAGACACAGCAGATCCGCACACAGCAGATCCACAGAGAACAGATCCAGACACAGCAGATCCAGACACAACAGATCAGACACAGCACATCAACACACAGCAGATCCACATGCAGCAGATCCACAAACAGCAGATCCACACACAGCAGATGCACACACAGCTGATCCACACACAGCAGATCCAGACACAGCAGATCCATACATAGCAGATCCACAACAGCAGATCCAGACACAGCAGATCCGCACACAGCAGATCCACAGAGAACAGATCCAGACACAGCAGATCCAGACACAACAGATCAGACACAGCAGATCAACACACAGCAGATCCAGACACAGCAGATCCACATGCAGCAGATCCACAAACAGCAGATCCACACACAGCAGATCCACACACAGCAGATCCACAAACAGCAGATCCACACACAGCAGACCCTCACACAGCAGATCCACACACAGCAGATCCAGACACAACAGATCCACACACAGCAGATCCACACACAGCAGTTCCACACATAACAGATCCACACACAGCAGATCCAGACACAGCAGATCCACACACAGCAGATCGACAAACAGCAGATCCACACACAGCAGACCCACAAACAGCAGATCCACAAATTGCAGATCCACACACAGCAGATCCACACACAGCAATTGAACATACAGCAGATCCTCACACTAACCACAGTACAGCAGACCAAGCACAACAGAAATAGCACTGTATATCCACACACAGCAGACGCAGCACAGCAGACCCACACACAGCAGACCCACGCACAGCAGACCCACACACAGCAGACCAACGCACAGCAGTCCCAGCACAGCAGACTCACAGAGAGCAGACCGTCACACAGCAGACCCAGCACAGCAGATTCATACAGAGCAGACCCTCACACAGCAGACCCAGCACAGCAGACTCGCACACAGCAGACCCTCACACAGCAGACCCAGCACAGCTGGCTCTCACACAGCAGAACCAGCACAGCAGACCCAGCACAGCAGACCCTCACACAGCAGACCCAGCACAGCAGACCCAGCACAGCAGACTCACACACAGCAGACCCTCACACTGCAGACCCAGCACAGCAGACCCAGCACAGCAGACTCACACACAGCAGACGCTCACACAGCAGACTCAGCACAGCAGACCCAGCACAGCTGGCTCTCACACAGCAGACCCTCACACAGCAGACCCAGCACAGCAGACCCAGCACCGCATACTCACGCACAGCAGACCCTCACACAGCAGACCCAGCACAGCAGACCCAGCACAGCAGACTCACACACAGCAGACCCTCACACAGCACACCCAGCACAGCAGACCCAGCACAGCATATTCACACACAGCAGACCCTCACACAGCAGACCCTCACACAGCAGACCCAGCACAGCTGGCTCTCACACAGCACTTGCAGCAACATCACGGCGAGGGGCACGGATCCAGACACAGCAGATCCACAAACCGCAGATCCACAAACCGCGGATCCACACACAGCAGATCCACACACAGCAGACCCACACACAGCAGACCCACACACATGCAGATCAACACACAGCAGTTGCACATACAGCATATCCACACACAGCAGATCCACACACAGCAGATCCACACACAGCAGTTGCACATACAGCAGATCCACACACAGCAGATCCACACACAGCAGATCCACACACAGCAGTTGCACATACAGCAGATCCACACACAACAGATCCAGTCACAGCGGTTCCACACAGAGCAGATCCACACACAGGAGATCCACAAACAGCAGATCCACACACAACAGATCCAGTCACAGCGGTTCCACACAGAGCAGATCCACACACCGCAGATCCACAAACAGCAGATCCACACACAACAGATCCAGACACAGCAGATCCACACACCGCAGATCCACAAACAGCAGACCCTCACACACTGAAGACCATACACAGCAGATCAACACACAACAGACCCATACACAGTAGACCCACACACAGCAGACCCTCACATTGCAGACCCAGCACAGCTGACCCAGCACCGCAGACCCAGCACAGCAGACCCTCACACAGCAGACCCAGGACAGCAGACCCAGCACAGCAGACTCACACACAGCAGACCCTCACACAGCAGACCCAGCACAGCAGACCCAGCACCGCAGACCCAGCACAGCAGACCCTCACACAGCAGACCCAGCACAGCAGACCCAGCACAGCATACTCACACACAGCAGACTCTCACACAGCAGACCCTCACACAGCAGACCCAGCACAGCTGTCTCTCACACAGCTCTTGCAGCAACATCACAGCGAGGGGCACGGGTGGCAGGCTCAACCGAAGACAACATGGCCGCAACCACAGCCCTCCATGAAGATTGACCACCCACAACCTTACCCTCCATCCAACTGAAGAACCTTCGCAGATTCCCAAAGACCAGGACCATGTGGGAACGGCAGGCCCCAGAGCACACAAAGAGCGTACCCCAAAACTGCAACCAGCTTTCCTGGCTGGATGACAAACTGCCAAGGACCCTGGTTGGTGAGCATGATCCCTGACCTCTCCTAGTTCAATTTAGTTAGGTTTTGGGATTGGGACAAGGGTAAGGGGATTAGTAGAGTGATTTTCCCTCATTATGTCGTGTGTTCCCCATTCTTATCTAAGTGCACAGTGTAAGTCTGTATAATCTCAGTGTAATCCTAATATTATAAGTTCATTTGATACTTCAATAAACCCAGTATTTTTTCTTGCACCAAAACCAGTTGACTGCTGCACTTTGTCCCAACACCGAAATAAGTCCAAGGTCTAGAACAGGGAGTGGGAGCAATTCGGACCACTCAGAAGTCAGAGGTGGAGCTGACACACACACCACCACCCCCTACAACCCAGACACAGCAGACTCACACACTGCAGACCCAGCACAGCAGACTCACACACAGCAGATCCACACACAGCAGACTCACTCACAGCAGATCCACACACAGCCGAGCCAGCACAGCGGACCCACACACAGAAGACCCACACACAGCAGACCCACACACAGCAGACCCACATACACAGCAGACCCAGCGCAGCAGAACCAGCGCAGCAGACCGATCACAGTTTGGGCCACATTGGAGGCGCCGGAACTATATTCTGCCAACCATTTTTTCTCTTTGAGGCTCCCAAGTCAGTGGCACCAGTGGCACTATGAAGCCCAATTTCACAGCCTCAGTCTCAATCATTACATGTGCTCCCAACCCTCACTCTAGCTTTTAACCAGCTTAACTTCAAGATCTTTTTATAAGGAGTTAATGGACAAATTGGTTGGTTTTACTGGAGTTGAACCACATCACAGGATGTATTTTGAGGCCTGATTGGTGATGTTTCCCTTATGCATTAATTAGCCTTTACTCTCATATCAACGATATTGGTAGAAGGCAGCCCTGCAGATGTATAATACATGGCTCTGCTAAAGGAAAAAAATCACCAATAAGGCCCCAAAATAAACCTAGTGGTGTGACAGGAACTAAACTGTTTCGTTTATCAAAATGAGAAGCAGATTTGAAATGAATAGGTAATGTTAGTGGATACTTGAGTTTGATTCTCAGTATAGTCTAGTGATGTATTAATCAGCAACTTTATAAAAATGAAATTCAGGAAGAGCTGAAATAATAACAGAAAATTCTGGAAATCCTCAGCAGGTCTGGCATCAACTGTGCAGAGAAAAACAAAGTTAATGTTTCAGGCCCTGTAATATTTCCAAGTTTGCTGATAATGCAAAACTAGGTGGGAATATGAGTTGTGAGAAGATGCCAAGAGGCTATACAGAGATTTAGACAGGCTAAGTGAATGTGCAAGCACATGACAAATGGAATATAACGTGGAAAAATGTGAAGTTATCCACTTTGGCAAGAGGAATATAGGTGCAGAGTGTTTCCTAAATAGTGAGAGATTGCGAAGTGTTGACGTCCAAAGGGACCTGGATGCCCTTGTCCATAAACCACTGAAAGTTAACATGCATGTGCAGCAAGCACTTAGGAAGGCAAATGGTATGTTGGCCTTTATCGCAGGAGGATTTGAATACAGGAGTAAAGATGTCTGGCTGCAGTTGCACAGAGCCCCGTGAGGCCTCACCTGCTGTAGTGTGAACAGTTTTGGTCCACTTATCTAAGAAAAGATATACTTGCCACAGAGGGAGGGCAACGAAGGTTCACCAGCTGATTCCTGGTCGGATTGTCTTATGAGGACAGATCGAGGAGATTGGGCCTGTATTCACTAGAGTTTTGAAGAATGAAAGGTGGTCTCATTGAAACATACAAAAAACTCTTATAGGGCGTGACAGGGTAGATGCAGAAAGGATGTTTCCCCTGGCTGGGGGGAGAGGTGGGGGAGGTGGGGGGAGGTTGAGGGTGGGTCTAGAACATGGGGCCACAGTCTCAGAATAAGGGGCAGGCCATTTAAGACTGAGGTGAGGAAGAATTTCTTCACTCAGAAGATGGTGATTCTTTGGAATTCTCTACCCCAGAGGGCTGCAGAATCTCAATCATTGAGCATATTTAAAACAGAGATTGCTAGATTTCTAGATATTAAAGACAAGCAGGGATATGAGAATAGTGTGGGAAATTTGCATTGTGGCAGAATATCAGCCACTGGAGTGCTGCTTTGCACTGTATTAGAATGCTTCAGTTGATGTTCAGCAAGAGAGGGACATTTAAGCATTATTTTCTATCTAAAGTCTAATCTTTCTTTAATTTAGCAACTAACTAAAAGTTGCTCTTTGGGTTGGGAGAAGATGATAAGCAGGGGTTACACATGCTGTGCTTACAGCTGCAGCTAGTAAATTAGTTAACTGGTTTAAACAGGTTTTCGGAAGCTAGATTCAGACAGCATTAAAGCAAGTCATCTACAGTACTGCTTTTGTTTGCACTGGGAGTGCTGCTGTGAGCTGCATTAGAGTGCTTCAGTTGGAGTTTGGTGAGAGAGGGAGTTGGCTGAAGAGGGAAGGAGGTGATCCTTTCATTTTCTACTTTTCCTCAGAAAAGCGGTGGCCTTGGTAAGTAGGAACTGGTGAGCATTTCTCCTGTCCTTAATATTCTCTAAACTAGAGGAAGTAAAAGTAAAGGGAGTAATTTAAGGGTAAGTCTTGGCAGGGCAGCTCGGCCAAGTGGAATGATCCACCTGTGCGATGTGGGGAGTCAGAGACACTTCCAGTGTCCAGGGCGACCATGTGTACAGGAAGTGTCTCCAGTGGTAACTACTTGAAATCTGTGTTGCAGAGCTGGAGCTGCACCTGGAGTCACTGTGGAGCATCCGCAAGGATGGGATCTTGATGTAAAGCTAGTACAGTGAGGTGGTCACACCACAGTTAGTGCACAGGCAGTAAGGGAATGGGTGACCACCACGCAGAGAAAAAGCACTCGGCAGGTAGTGCAGGAGCCCCCTGGGTCCATCTCCCTCTCCAACAGGTTTTTTATTTTGGATACTGCTGGGGGAGATGGTTTTTCAGGGGAATAAAGCAAGAGCCAAGTCCATGGCACCTCCAGTGGCTCAGCTGCACAGAGGTGAGTAGGGTGGGAGAGAAAGAGTGAGACAGCAATAGTGATAGGGGATTCTATCATAAGGGGAACAGACAGACATTTCTGCGGCTACAGATGTGACACAGGATTACCATGTGTACAGGAAGTACCTTGGTGCCAGGATCAAGGATGTCACTGGGCGGCTGCAGGACATTCTGAAGGGGAAGGGTGCACAGCCAGAGGCTGTGGTCCATATCGGTGCCAATGACATAGGTAAAAAGAGGTATGAGGTCCTGAAAGCAGAATTTGGGGAGCTAGGAAATAAATTAAAAAGCACAACCTCAAAAGTAGTAATCTCAGAATTACTCCCAGTGCCATGTGCTCACAAAATCAGGAACAGGAGAATACACTAGATGAATATTTGGCTGGAGAGATGGTGTAGGAGGGAGGGATTTATATTCCTGAGTCTGGCGAACTGGGACCTGTACAAGCTGGATGGGTTACACCCCAGCAGGACCAGGACCAATATCCTCGCAGGGGTGTTCGCTAGTACTATGCGGGAGTGTTTAAACTAGACCGGCAGGGGGATGGGAACCTGAGCGGGGACACACAAGAGAGGGAAATAAAGATAGGAATAAAAGACACAAAAGTAGAAAGCAAAATTGAAAGACAGAGGAAACAAGGGCTGGCAGCAAATAGGGCACAAGTACAAAAGAATGTGTAAAAATGTTAAAAAGACAAAGCTAAAGGCACTGTATCTGAATGCAAGGAGCGTTCACAATAAGGTAGATGAATCAACAACACAAATAGATGTAAACGGTAACAATATGATTGCGATTACGGAGACATGGCTGCAGGGTGGCCTAAGCTGGGAACTGAATATCCAAGGGTACTCGATATTTAGGATGGACAGCAAAAAGGAAAAGGTGGTGGCGTGGTCTTGTTAGTTAAAAATGAAATCAGTGTGACAGTGAGAGAGGATATTGACTCAGAAAATCTATGGGTGGAATTTTACGTCAGCGGAATTTTATGTTCCTGCCAAAGTCAATGGAGTTTAGAATGGCTCACCCTATTTTATGGCCTTATGGCCTTGTCCCTGCTGCAGCAGGGCTGTAAAATTCCAGGCTAGGTGTAGAGTCAGTCTGGGTGGAGCTAAGAAGAAACAAGGTGTGCTAAACATTAGTGTTGTCTATAGGCCTCCAAACAGTAGCGAAAAGGTAGGGGACAACATTAAACAGAAAATTAGCAATGCACGTAACAAGGGTGCTACAGTAATCATGGGTGATTTTAATCAACATATAGACTGGGCAAACCAAATTAGCAATAATACTGTGGCAGATGAGTTCCTGGAGTGTGTATGAGATGGTTCTTTAGACCAGTATGTTGAGGAACCGACTAGGGAACAGGGTATCCTGGATTTGTATCGTGCAATGAGAAGTGGTTAATTAATAGTCTTGTGCGGGGTCCTTTAGAGAATACCGACCATAACATTATAGAATTCTTCATTAGAGTGGAAAGTGAAGTAGTCCAATTGAAACTAGGGTCTAAAATCTTAACAATGGAAACTACTATGAGGTGTGAATTGGCTAAGATAGATTCGGGAACTTCATTAAAAAGAATAGACAATGACTAATATTTAATGAACCAGCGTATGCTTTGCAACAGTCATACATTCCCTACTGGCACAAAAACACAACAGGAAAAGCAGCCCAAACATGGCTAACAAAAGAAATTAACGGTAGTATTAGATCCAAAGAGGAAACATATAAAGTTGCTAGAAAAAGTAGCAAGCCTGAGGATTGGGGATCAAGATATTGATTAAGAGGAGGAAAATAGGGCGTGAGAGTAAACTTGCAAGAAACATAAAAGCAGACTATAAAAGCCTCTATTAGCAGGTAAAAGGAAAAGATTAGTGAAGACAAATGTAGGTCCCTCCTTACAGTCTGAAACGGGAGAATTCATAATAGAGAACAAGGAAATGGCAGAGCATTTAAACAACTACCTTAGTTCTGTCTTCATGGAGAAAGACACAAATAACTTCCCAGAATTGCTATGGGACCAAGGGTCTAGTAAGGAGGACTTGTAAGAAATTAGAATTACTAAAACAATAGTGCCGGAGAAATAAATGGGACTAAAAGCCAATAAATACCTACATGGGATTGGGGGTAATATACTGGCATGGTTTGAGAATTGGTTAGCAGACAGGAAACAGACAGCAAGAATAAATGGATCTTTTTCGGAGTGGCAGGTGGTGACTAATGGGGTACCACAGGGATCAATGCCTGGGCTCCAGCTATTCACAATATATATCAATGATTTGGGTGAGGGAACCAAATGTAATCTTTCCAAGTTTGCTGATGATACAAAACTAGGTAGGAATGTGAACGATGAAGAGGATGTTAAGAGGCTTCAAGGCTACTTAGACAGGTTGAGTGAGTGGGCAAATACATGGCAGATGCAGTATAATGTGGATAAATGTGAAGTTATCCATTTTGGTAGAAAAAACAGAATGGCAGGGTATTATTTAAATGGTGATAAGTTGGAAAATTTTGATGTACAAAAGGACCTGGGTGTCCTTGTACACCAATCACTGAAAGCAAGCATGCAGGTGCAGCAAGCAGTTAAGAAGGCAAATGGTACGTTGGCCTTCATTGTGAGAGGACTTGAGTACAGGAGCAAGGATGTCTTACTGCAGCTGTACGGGGCCTTGGTGAGACCACACCTGGAGTATTGTGTGCAGCTTTGGACTCCTTACCTAAGAAAGGAGATACTTGCCATTGAAGGAGTGCAGCAAAGGTTCACCAGACTGATTCCTGGGATGGCAGGATTGTCATATGAGGAGACATTGAGCTGACCAGGCCTGTATTCACTGGAGTTTAGAAGAATGAGAGGGGATCTCATTGAAACATATAAAATTCTGACAGGGCTGGACAGACTGGATGCAGGGATGATGTTTCCTCTGGCTGGGGTGTGTAGAATAAGGGGTCATAATCTCAGAATATGGGGTAGGCCATTTAGGACTGAGATGAGGAGAAAACTCTTCACTCAGAGGGTGGTGAACCTGTGGAATTCTCTACCACAGAAAGCTGTGGAGGCCAAGTCACTGAATATATTTAACAAGGAAATAGATATATTTCTGGACTCTAAAGTCATCAAAGGGAATAGGGAGAGAGCAGGAGTACAGACTTGAGATAGACGATCAGTCATGATCATATTGAGCAGGCTCGAAGGGCCAAACGACCTACTCTGCTCCTATTTTCAATGTTTCTATGATCTAGTTGAATAGCAGAGCAGGCTTTAGGGGCAGAATGGCCTGCTCCTGCTCCTATTTCCTACATTCCTATGATCCTAAAAGGAAGATTGTGCAGGGTTACAGCGGGGAGGTGGGGGAGTGGTACTAGGCAAATTGCTTATTCAGAAACCCAGTGCAGACACAGCAGGTTGAACGGCCTCCTTCTGTGCTGCAACAATTCTGTTATTCTATGAAGTGAAGGAGAAGAAAGATCTGGAAGGGTGTATGTACCCCTGAGTGGTAGGAGCTTAACACTTGAAAAGAACAGAAAAAGATTTTTGCTAAAGCATTGGATAAGATCAAGGATGAAGTGAAATATGGAGCAGACAGCTTTGGGATAGAGTGAATTAGTGCTGCTGGAGAGAGAGGTTGAGTGTATACATGTGTTAGTGTGTGGCATTGAATGTAGATCTCAGAATATGTGAGAACAGCAGTTTGAGGAACATTGAATGTCTCAGAGATATCTGTACTGATGGGGTAGATTTGAAACATAAATAATGAAATACCAAATAGAATCTACATGGAATGGTTCCAAACCAGACAGTTGCTGAGGACAGTTGTATTTATTCACATCTTTTTGGTTTAATGTTCATGAACAGCTGGTCAGGAGCTAGATTGTGGATAGAGGAATGTGTACTGAGAGAGATTGAGGGTTAGCAATAAATGTACTGAGATTGACAGCTTGAGGGAAGTGTACTGAGATTGAGAGTTTAAGGGAAGTATAATGACTGAGGGTTTAAAGGATGTATATTGAGGTTGAGGGTTTGACGGATGTGTACTGAGATTGAGGGCTTGAGGGATGTGTATTGAGATGTTGGGGGTTTGACGGAAGTGTACTGAGATTGAGGGTTTGAGGGATGTGTATTGAGATTGAGGGTTTGAGGGATGTGTATTGAGATTGAGGGTTTGAGGGAAGTGTTTGAGATTGAGGGTTTGAGGCACGTGTATTGAGATGCTGAGGGTTTGAGGGATGTGTACTGCAAGTGGGGGTTTGAGGGATCTGTATTGAGATTGAGGGTTTGAGAGACGTATTGAGATTGAGGATTTGAGGGATATGTACTGAGATTGAGAGTTTGAGGGATGTGTCTTGAGAAATTGAGGTATTGAAAGATGTATATGAGAGATTGAGGGTTTGAGGGATATATATTGTTGGATTGATGCTTTCAGGGATGTGTATTGAGATTGAAGGTTTGAGGGAAGTGTTTGAGATTGAGGGTTTGAGGGATATATATCGAGAAACTGAAGGCTTGAGGGAAGTGTACTGAGAATGAGGGTTTGAGAGGGTTTGAAGCATGTGAATTGAGATGCTGAAGGTTTGAGGGATGTGTACTGTGATTGAAGGTTTGAGGGATTTGTACTGAGATTGAGGGTTTGAGGGTGTGTACTGAGATTGAGGGTTTGAGGGTGTGTACTGAGATTGAGGGTTTAAGAGATGTGTATTGCGATTGAGAGTTTGAGGGATGTGTATTGAGATATAGAGGGTTTGAGGGATGTGTACTGAGAGATTAAGGGTTTGAGGGATGTGTATTGACATATTGAGGGTTTGAAGGATGTGTACTGAGAGATTAAGGGTTGAAAGGATACATAAGAATAAAGGTTAGTAGTTAGTTGGATATAGGGAGGTGAGTCAAATCTGAGTATGACAGTTTGCGATTTTGAATTCAGTGTATTAAGTTTATAATAAAAGCTTGGATCAGTAATCATGACAATGTAGTTGTCAGATTATCGTAAAAGCCCATCTAGCTCATTTATGTCCCTTTAGGGAAGGAAACCTGCCATCTGAACCCAGTATGCTCTATATATCAGTCAACATTGAAAGCAAGGTGGTTGATCCTTAACTGCCCTCTGCAATGGCTTAGCAAAGCACTGAGTTGTCCTAAACCACTCCAAAAAGTATAGTAGATATTCCTCCCTTCTCCATGGATTGCTACTTTGACATTGTGGAGAGGCTGGTGTGCTCTGACCTTGAGCGAGACAGCAGCTCCTTGCTCCTGGGTAGGGTCACACATGAAGGTAAATTCGTGGGAGGTGCCAGACAAAGCACGTACCAAAGAGTCCTCAACAGCACTGTAGGCAAAGGAAGACTGTGCATTTCATGACTAGGAAGCTGGAAAAAGGCTGCAGATGCAAGGTGGTCCCAGTCATTGTGGCTCAATGTGTCAATGAAATCTGACCACCAACCCGTCAAGATCCTGTGGACAATGATGGTGCCTGAAGGTCCCCATGTTAAACAAAGTCACGCACAGACGTCTACCAGAGTCCATTTGCAATCCTGTGGTGATGGAGAATGGTGACAGGAACAGGGCTGTGAACCTGGGAGTCCCTCATCAAGAATCTGCACACAGGCAACAGATATATTTCCCTGTGTTGGGAGAGGGGTGTCTTTGGGTGGCAGCATTTGTGACTAAGCATCCTCTTCAGAGAACCCTCTGCTCACCCCAAATAAGTTTGGGGTGGGGGTGGGGCTAGAAAAGGTGCCCTAAAAACAGGCAGTCCCACTTTCTCCTGGACGGGGAACCACACACTGTGGAATCACCATTTCCGTGGTCAAAGAAAGAAAACTTTAAATTTTGCAACTCAGAATGTTAGAACAAGCATGGATAATCTTGAGGGTGACCGTCCAGAAAGAACAATCAGATCACGTGAACTATCAAGACTCCAAATTGACATGGCCGCCCACAGTGAGACCTGCCTTCCTGGGGAGGGCCCCAGGAAGGAACAAGCATGGGATAAACCTCCTACAGGAAAGAAAAAGCTGACAGTGCCCCTCTTGTCCACAGAGTTGGCTTTGCCATCCAGAATAGGATCTTGGATGCACTGCTAGAACTGCCCAATTATATAAATGGAAGGGTCATGACATTTGACCTACAGCTCAGGCAGAATCAATACATCATAGTCATCAGCGCTCGTGCCCTGACCCTCGATTCTGATGAAGACGTTAAGGAAAAGTTCTATTCTGACCTTGCTGAGACCGTTACTGCTATCCCAAAAGAAAAGGTCATCCTTCTGGGGAACTTTAATGCCAAGATTGGCGATGATTCTGATGTCTGGAGAGGAACCACTGGGAAAAACAGGGTGGGAAAGGCAAATGGCATTCTCCTGCTGACAAAGTGTGGTCAGCTGTTCTCATTATAATAAACACTCTCTTCCACCAAGTGCAAACCCACATGAAGGCATCCTTGGTCAAAGCATTGGCACCTCCTGGATTATGTGATTGTTTGGGTCAAAGATCTAAGTGATGTCTGTATCACTCGATCTATCTGAGGGATTGATGTCTACTGGACAGGTCATCAACTTATTTGATTGGAGATGATCATCCAGATAGCGCCAAGACATCACAGGACCCAAAAGTCCAAGAGGCAAAACATCAGTGTCTCAGCCCTAAAGCAGCCCGACTGAAGAGAGGAATTCCAAATACAGCTCACAATCAATCTTGAAAATCTTCACTCATCTAACTCAATTCCAGAAAAGTGGGATCAAATAAAGTCAGCTACGCTAAACTCCTGTGCCCAGACTATCATCATCACCAGTATGGGTTTGACGAAAATGACGCTTAAACATAAAATCTCCTGCAACAAAAAATGAGCAGGCTTCATTGCTGATAAGCAGACAGATCCCTCATAGTGAGTGAGACAACACAGCAACAAGACCAGCACCAGGTGAGCCCAGTTGGGAAAGACGAGTGACCAGGGTGTGGGCCCACTCGATAATGGGTGAGGGAGAGCCCAACAAAACAAAAACACATTTTAAAAAGTAATAAAAATCGGGGCAGACGAGGTTGCAATTATAACAGGCAGAGCTTCGGAAAAGCGTGCAAAAGCAGCTACAGCGTGATGTCCTCCAGCCCCCATCTGGCCACAGGGCGGGCAGCTGCATTACCAATCCAGCATGGCAGGCAGTGGCAGCAGTGGTCAGCGCCAATGTCCTGAAAAAAGAGGACAGCTACCCAGTACCATTATAGGTTGAATGGTCTCATCCGTTCCGACAGTGTAACTCACTCTACTCCTCACTCTCAACTCACACACTCCCAAACCCACCACACATCCACAGGGATCACACACCTCAAGGGACAACACCACTAACTCTCACACACACCCTCACATCTCCATCATGCTCACATCCTCTCTAGCTCACGTCCTCATCCTGTCCCCACCACACAAACATTCCACACAGTGCCACACTCTCTCCATCTGTTTTCATCCAGGAGAAGCCTGCTCACATCAGCAGGGAGATGTCCCAGACCAGGGGTGGATTGTCCCACATTAGACCCCTCACTCACTTTGAGGAGCATGTCATCGTGTTGACTGGTGAGGACGTGGATCGTGCTTGCAGTGACGGTGAGGTCGGTGGCAAACACCCACATGAGAATCCTGCACCACATCATCCCCCTCTCAGCACAACTGTGAGTGCTCTCTCTCCTGCTTTTGACTCTGCTGCCATGCACTCATTATCTCTACTCAGGAATCTCAAAGGCTGTCTGTTCCCTCTGAGTCCCCTTTGCCTGTAACCCCCTTAACCTCGTCCCCTGTCACTGCAGAGGGAGCAGCTGGCCCATGAGTGATTCTGGAGGGAAAAGTGTGTGTGTGGCAGGGCCTTTCGGAGCCTCGTGCAAGCTCTCTCCCACATACACACTTCGCTGCCCTGAGCATTTTCAGTGCTGCCTGCCAGGGTTCACTTTCAGTTGTCCGTCTGAGCTGACCTGCATCTCCACCCACCCACCGATCATACTCCCCTGCAGCACCTGATCTTGCCCACCACAACTCTCATTTCACTTTCGATTTAGACAGCATGGTCTGGATTCGCTTTTTCATCAGCTCCCCCGTCTTTTCCCCTCCCCCAGTCACCCATCTCCTCTCCTCCATCACAGTTAACACCCCCTGACACCACCTTCTGCCTCCCCTCCATGACCTACAAACCACAACCCTTTTCCTTTCAGGATGTCCAGGGAACATGCAGGTTCTCTTCCTTCCTGAAAATCCCACCCCCAACCACATTAACCTCCTCATCCCACCCCCAAGGTCCTTGCCTGCCTCTGAGTCCCCACCAACTACCCTCACTGTCCCTTCTATCACTACCATCAAGCCCTCACCCTCCCATCCTACTGCCTCACTCTGCCCTCAGTCATTCTCACCATTCCCTCAATCTAAGCCCACCCTCAGTTCACTCCCCAGGAGGTAGTCATGGATTCATCAAAGCCCTCCCTAGCAAGTTCACCTGGACATCCCCCCCTCCGGACCCCTTGCCCCTTGGAACCCCTTCCTCCCCACTGGACATCCCCGCCCCACCCCCCTTCCCCACCCCTCATCCTCCTCCCACTGGACTCCACGCCTGTTTAGCGCTTCCCGACTCCTTCCTCCACCCTTACTACTTCTTCCAGTCTTACACTCTCCCATCTCCACATTCCTTCCACCCCACAAACTCCCTCCCCTTCCTGCACTCCTTCCCCCCTCTGAAGTCCTTCCCTTACACTTTCCACCCCCCTTACACTTATCTCCCCAGTTACCGTCTTCTCCCCTGTTATCCTCTCCTCTCCCAGTACTCCCTCCGCTGTCCCAACCTCCCCCGACACCTTCAACCCCCCCCACCCACTTCCCAACCTCTTCCTGGCACTTTCATTCCCCACTCCCAACCTCACCCCATCCTGACACCTTCATTCCCCCTTTACCAACCTCTTCCCGACCCCTACATTCCCCTCTTCCCAACACCTTTACTCCCTTGTCCCCCAACCTCACCCTATCCTGACACCTTTACTACCCGCCTCCTGACTTCATCCCCCTAGCACATTTCCCTCTGCCAGACAAACCTAGGCCTTCCTCTCCCAACACTGGGTACATCTTCCTTTCCCAAACACAGATGGATCTTCCTCTCCATCCCCTCGACTATCATCCGTCGTGAGCATCAACGGCAATTTTCCAACTTCCGTGAGCTGCTTTGCAGCAGAGCCATGTCCATGAGAATCCACCCAGCATGCCATGGACATTCCTCCAGAGTGCCATTGGCATTGGGGCTCCCGTGTCTTCTGCTCCCCTGATGTCTGCAAAGTGAGCAAGGCCCTGGTGTTAAGTCCCAATGTCTGAACATCACATTTGTCAAGACGTGTTCTGTATCGGCGTGCAGGGGTGGGGGGATGAGTCTGGCGGGCTGGTTTTATAATGATACACAGATGTATTACAATGAGCTTCCCGACATCCGATGGTGGGGAACACGGCCTGCCATTGATGGGCTGAGTGGACAATTGCAAACTGGTTTCACGACATTGTGAAACCAATTTTTGGCCTTCTCGCCATATTGTCTGCTTACACAGCTGATCACGCCCGATACCAGTGGGCACAGACTATTCCACCCATGGTTTCTTGATTCAGGAGTGTCTGAACCAGACAAGCAAGCCATAAAAACTCACCTAGCAATTGGGAATGATGGTCTACACAGGCTGAACATGTCAGGATTAACAGCAGAAGAGCTAAAGGATCCCCAAAAGATATGGACTACATTAGAAGACCAGTTCAGAATCAACTTAATTTCCATATTCATCAACTAGAGTTCATGTCATTTCAACAACAGCCTACAGAATCCATAGACCATATCGTCAGCAGATGCAGAGAAAAGGGTACATGCTGCAATTTTTCAAACACAGAGCTAGCAGACAGAATTATTGAGTTGATGATTGCATCCACTCCCATGGAAACATACCAGAAAGATCTGCTACACAAGCCCAAAGCGTTTGGCATCGATGAGTTACTCAAGGAAGGACGTAAGTACAAAATGACCCTCATAGGTCTACACAGCTTACAGGTTCTAAGTACAGCCCCAATTGTTAACGCACCTACTAGAACACCCATATCTAGCAGGTCATGTGGGAGCTGTGGCCTTCTGCATGCACCAAGGAAATGCCCAGCTTTCTTTCAATTCTGCAAGGCATGTGGCACAAAGGGCTATTAACAGTGGCAGTGAATTAGAGCAAAGGCTGATGCAGCTAAAAGAGCTGTACACTGATCCAAACAGATTGTATCTTCAGGCAATAAGAATGGCCATATGGTATCCTGTCAGAAACATATACATGAGGTGACTGACCAACCAGAAAATGACAATAATAAAAACAAAGAAAACTGCGGATGCTGGAAATCCAAAACAAAAACAGAATTACCTGGAAAAACTCAGCAGGTCTGGCAGCATCGGCGGAGAAGAAAAGAGTTGACGTTTCGAGTCCTCATGACCCTTCGACAGAACTTGATTTCGAGTCCAAGAAAGAGTTGAAATATAAGCTGGTTTAAGGTGTGTGTGTGGGGGGGCGGAGAGATAGAGAGAGAGAGAGGTGCTTGTGTAGACAAACAAGCAGTGATAGAAGCAGATCATCAAAAGATGTCAGCGACAATGGTACAAAAGAACACATAGGTGTTAAAGTTAAAGTTGGTGATATTATCTAAACGAATGTGCTAATTAAGAATGGATGGTAGGGCACTCAAGGTACAGCTCTAGTGGGGGTGGGGGGAGCATAAAAGATTTTAAAATATTTAAAAATAATGGAAATAGGTGGGAAAAGAAAAATCTATAAAATTTATAGGGAAAAAAAAAGGGGAAAAAGGGGGAAACAGAAAGGGGGTGGGGATGGGGGAGGGAGCTCACGACCTAAAGTTATTGAATTCAATATTCAGACCGGAAGGCTGTAAGGTGCCTAGTCGGAAGATGAGGCGTTGTTCCTCCAGTTTGCGTTGGGCTTCACTGGAACAATGCAGTAAGCCAAGGACAGACATGTGGGCAAGAGAGCAGGGTGGAGTGTTAAAATGGCAAGCGACAGGGAGGTTTGGGTCATTCTTGCGGACAGACCGCAAGTGTTCTGCAAAGCGGTCGCCCAGTTTACGTTTGGTCTCTCCAATGTAGAGGAGACCACATTGGGAGCAACGAATGCAGTAGACTAAGTTGGGGGAAATGCAAGTGAAATGCTGCTTCACTTGAAAGGAGTGTTTGGGCCCTTGGACGGTGAGGAGAGAGGAAGTGAAGGGGCAGGTGTTACATCTTTTGCGTGGGCATGGGGTGGTGCCATAGGAGGGGGTTGAGGAGTAGGGGGTGATGGAGGAGTGGACCAGGGTGTCCCGGAGGGAGCGATCCCTACGGAATGTCGAAACGTCAACTCTTTTCTTCTCCGCCGATGCTGCCAGACCTGCTGAGTTTTTCCAGGTAATTCTGTTTTTGTTTTAGAAGATGACAATGATGTGCATGACAAGGCGAAGAGCAGGGAATACATGTTTCACACCGTCAATTTCATAGGAAACATAGATACCATCTACTGTCCAAAGTGTTAGCCAAGATTTGAATTATCTGCCCTAAGATAGTTGGTAACTACTAACTATTGGTCAAGATTGACACAGGGGCAAGTGCCAACATACTACCCTGCAAATTCTAAAATACATGTATCCACAGACATGGAAGGCCATGGTGTAACCTACTGTTGTGAAACGCTCAGCTGATTCAACAGCTCATTGATTCCATGTTCCATACAGAGCAAGTACAATCAATCCTCCTGGGTGTCACAGATGTTCTACACCACCAAGACTAAAGGCCCAGCCATCATAGGTCTGCCAGCATGCAGCAAATTTGGACTAGTGACAACCCATGGAATAGGTCAGGCAACATACAGAAAATCAATTCAAGACCTAATATCAAAATACCCAGAATGTTGGGACAAAATTGGCAGTTTCAAAGGGGCTTTAACATTACACTTGCAGGAGAATGTAAGTCCGTCAACTGATTTGGTACATTTTGTGCAACACAAATGCCAATAGCTACATAAAGAAACAACAAAAGATTCCACACTACAGAAACTATGGAAAACCATCATCGAAGGATGCCCTGATTCAATTCAGCATGTCCTTGAACACATGAGACCATTTTGGCCTTATTGGGTTGAGCTAGGCATCTCCCAGGGAGTGATTTTTAAAGGCAGGCAGTTCATCATTCTGGAACCTCTGAGACTGGATATCCTTCAGCCACTTCATCACTTACATGTGGGCATAGATCAGACATGGAGACTCCCAAAAGGACAGTCTATTGGCCAGGGTATGAACAATGACATTGAAGTCGTTGTCAAGAAGTGTGAGGCATGTCAAGAGAAGATGCTAAGTCAGCACAAAGAACCACTGATTCCACGTGAAGTCCTGACCCATCCTTGGTCCAGGATTGCACCCGACCTCTTTCATTTCCATCACGCTGACTGCACCATCATCATTGTTGACTACTTTACCAAGTACCCCATTATTCGACAATTGTTCAATACATCAAGCACAACTGTCATGCACACTCTATGTGCTACTTTCAGTTTGTTTGGTATGCCTAAAGATTTCAGTATGGATAATGGTCTGAAATTTATTGGTTAAACCATTTCAGGATATGTGTGAGAAGTGAAATTGATCACATTACATCTTCTCCTCATTATCCTAGATCTAATGGCCGAACTTAACGAATGATTCACAAGGTGAAATCCCTAATTCTCAAAAGTAAACAGAACAAGCAAGGCCTACACATAGCAATGTTACACCTGAGAGCAACACCTTTAAGTGCAACTATTCTATCACCGGCAGAGCTCATGTTTGGCAGACCAGTGCATACCAATTTACCTACTCTTACCCATTCTACTCTCTCAGAAACTAGAGCACAACTTTTAGAACTGCAAGAGAAGATGACCAACATGCACGATAGACATGCAAGCAGAGTTGCCAAGTTTACAATTGGGACAGCAAGTTCACATCCAGGATCCTACAGAAGGAACATGGCAACCAGCCGAGGTGACAAAGATTTGTTCAGTACCAAGGTCCAATGAAGTCATTATACACAAAAGGTTAACGGTAAGGTGTAACTGAGGACAAAACAGATCCATTCCAGCTCCTCAATAGCTGTATAGTCCTATTCCATCTAGGACAAGATACCAAATGCAACCAGGAACAACATCCAAGAATGACAATCCCACAGATCACTGTGAATGATTAAAGAAACCTCTAGACAAGGTTACCATTTCAACACCTGGTCATGCCAGTAGATTACCCTCACACTTTAGAGACTCATAAATTCATATGTTTTATACACTCATCACCAAGAGTGGTTCAGTAGCACCACTACTGACCGAGCTGGCCGAATCCTAAAAGACATAGCTGCTGGACTGGGTCTCCAGCAGGTGGTGAGGGAATCAACAAGAGGGAAAAACATACTTGACCTCATCCTCACCAACCTGCCTGCCACAGATACATCTGTCCACAACAGTATCGGTAGGAGTAACCACTTATGGAGACAAAGTCCCATTTTCACATTGAGGATACCTTCTAACGTGTTGTTGGCACTAACACCATGCTAAATAAGATAGATTTCGAACAAATCTAGCAACCAAGGCTGGGCATCCATGAACCCATGTGGGTCATCAGCAGCAGCAGAATTGTATTTGACCACAATCTGTAACCTCACAGCCCGGCATATCCCCCCACTCTACCATTATCAACAAGCCAGGGGATCAACACTGGTTTAATGAAGAGTGCAGGAGGGCAGGCCAGGAGCAGCACCAGGCATACCTAAAAATGAGGTTTCAACCTGTTGTAGTTACAACACAGGGCTACTTGCATGTCAAACAACATAAGCAGCAAGTGATAGACAGAGCTAAGCGATCCCACAACCAATGGATCAGATCTAAGCTCTGCAGTCCTGCCACATCCAGCCGTGAATGGTGGTGGACAATTAAACAACTCACTGGAGGAGGAGGCACCACAAATATCCCCATCCTCAATGATGGAGGAGCCCAGCATATCAGTGCAAAAGATAAAACTGAAGTATTTGCAAAATCTTCAGCCAGAAGTGCCAAGTGGATGATTCACCTTGGCCGCCTCCCAAAGTCCCCAACATCACAGATGCCAGTCTTCAGCCAATTCGATTCACTCCATGTGATTTCAAGAAACAGTTGGAGGCACTGGATACTGCAAAGTCTATAGGCCCTGACAATTTTCCGGCAATAGTACTGAAGACTTGTGCTCCAGAACTTGCTGTGCCCCTAGCCAAGCTGTTCCAGTACAGCTACAAGACTGGCATCTACCCAGCAATGTGGAAAATTTCCCAGGTAAGTCCAGTCCACAAAAAGCATGACAAACCCAACCCAGACAATTACTACCCCATCAGACTACTCTCGATCATCAGTAAAGTGATGGAAGGGGCTGCCAACAATGCTAACAAGTGGAACCTGCTCACTGATACTCATTTGTGTTCTGCCAGACTCACTCAGCTTCTGGCCTCATTACAGCCTTGGTTAAAACATGGACAAAAGAGCTGAACTCCAGAGCTGAGGTGAGCAGTACTGCACTTGACATCAATGCAGCTTTTGACCAGGTGTGAAATCAAGGAGCTGTGGAAAAATTGGAGTCAATGGGAATCAGAGGGAAAACTCTCCACTGGTTGGAATCATACCTAGCACAAAGGAAGATCGTTGTGGTTGTTGGAGGTCAATCATCTCAGTCCCAGGACATCACTGCAGGAGTTCCTCAGGGTAGTGTCATCAGCCCAACCATCTTCAGCTGCTTCATCAATGACCTTCCTTCCATCATAAGGTCAGAAATGCGGATGTCAACTGATGATTACACAATGTTCAGCATCATTTGCAACTCTACAGGTATTCAAGCAGTCCATGTCCAATTGCAGCAAGACCTGGACAATATCCAGGCTTGGGATAACAAGTGGCAAGTAACATTCACGCCACATAAGTGTCAGACGATGACCATCTCCAGCAAGAGAGAATCCAACCATCGCCCTTTGACGTTAAATGGCATTATCAATGCTGAATCTCCTACTATCAAATGGTGGGGGTTACCATTGACCAGAAACTGAATTGCACAAGCCACATAAATACTGTAGCCTACAAGAACAGGTCAGAGGCTAGGAATCCTCACAGTAACTCACCTCCTGACTCCCCAAAACCTGTCCATAATCTACAAGGCACAAGTCAGGAGTGTGATGGAATACTCCCCACTTGCCTGGATGAGTGCAGCTCCCACAACACTCAAGAATCTTGACACCATCCAGGACAAAGCAGCCCGCTTGACTGACACCCCTTCCACAAACATTTACTCCCTCCACCACCGACACACAGTAGCAGCAGTGTGTACCATCTGCAAGATGCGCTGCAGGAATTCACTAAGGCTCCTCAGACAGCATCTTCCAAATCCATATGTGCTAGGGCAGCAGACACATGGGAACACCACCACCTGGAAGTTCCCCTCCAAGTCACTCACCATCCTGACTTGTAAATATATTGCCATTCCTTCACTGTCGCTGGGTCAAAATCCTGGAACTCCCTTCCTAACAGCACTGTGGGTGTACCTACACCACATGGACTGCAGTGGTTCAAAAAGGCAGCTCACCACCACCTCCTCAAGGGCAATTAGGGGTAGGCAATAAATGCTGGCCTGACCAGTAATACCCACATCCTATGAATGAAAAAACTTAGAGTGTGATGGAATACTCTCCACTGTCTGGATAGCTGTGACTCAAAGAACACTCAAGAAGCTCGACACCATCCATGACAAAGTATTCGACGTCACATTCACCACCTTCAGCATTCGCTCCCTCCACCACTGATGTACAATTTCAGCACTGTGTATCATCTACAAGATGCACTGCAGCAACTCACCAAGGCTCCTTCAACAGCACCTTCCAAACCCACGAACACTACCATCTAGAAGGACAAGGGCAGAAAACACATGGGAACACCACCACTTGGAAGTTTCCCTTCAAGCCACTCACCATCCTGACAATTATGGATGAGCAATAAATGCTGGCCCAGCCAGTGACACTCGCACCCTCAGAAAGAAAAAAAGTTAGTTCCTGGCCCTGACCATCTTGTATCCTTGGCTGCCATCAGGCTGACAAGCCTGATATGTGGCACTTTATCAAATGACTTTTGGAAGGCCATGTGCATCACATCAACCACGTTACACTCATCAATTATTATTATTCATATTTATTTATTCATTATTCATATTTATAAACAATTATTCATAATTAATTATGAATGAAAGGCCAAACATATGAGGAATGTTTGAGGACTCTGGGTCTATACTTGATGGAGTTTAGAAGGATGATAGGGGATCTAATTGAAACTTACAGAATACTGAAAGGTCTGGTTAGAGTGGATGTGGGGAAGATGTTTCCATTAGTAGGAGAGACTAGGACCCGAGGGCACAGCCTCAGAGTAAAGGGAAGACCTGTTAGAACAGGGATGAGGAGAAACTTCTTTAGCCAGAGAGTGGTGAATCTATGGAATTCATTGCCACAGAAGGCTGTGGAGGCCAGGTCATTGAGTGTATTTAAGACCGAGATAGAAAGGTTCTTGATTGGTAAGGGAATCTAAGGTTACGGGGAGAAGGCGGGAGAATGGGGTTGAGAAACTTATCAGTCATGATTGAATGGTGGAGCAGACTTGATGGGCCAAATGGCCTAATTTCTGCTCCTCTGTCTTATGGTCTTGTATTGCCCTGCCTCAACCTGCAGTCCAGCTCAACAATTCTGAGCCACAGAGATTCAAGATGGAGTCATCTTTTGCAAATATATTCACTGTCCACCAACTCCTACATACTGTAGACCAGACATATGCAACCTGCTCTGCCATATCTTATTCTGTTAGTTATACTATTTATATCTAGTTTTTTTAGTTTATTTAAGCTTTTTCTTAACCTCCACACTATCTGGTGCTAAGCAGTGAACAACATTTTTAAATACTTACTATCTCAAGTTTCCACAACAGGTATTGGAGGTGAAAAATAAATTTCAGCAGGACCTGCTTCTGCCTCTGCACTGGTTTCCCATTTACACAAAACTCTTGTTAAACAGAGGAACATTGGAACAGGAGGAAGCCATTCAGCCTGTCCAGCCTGCTCCGCTGTCCAGTTAGCTCATGGCTGATCATCTACCTCAATGCCACTCTCCCACTCTATCTCCATAATCCCTGATATCATTACTATCCAGGAATCTATTGACCTCTGTCTTGAACATGCTCAATGACTGAGCTTCCAAGGCCCTCTGGGTTAGAGAATTCCAAAACGTCACCATCCTCTGAGTGAAGAAATTTCTCCTCATCTCAGCGTTAAATGTCCTGCTGCTTACTCTGAGACTGGGTCCACTGGTTCTAGACTCACCAGCCAGGGGAAGCATCCTATCCACATGTACCCTGTCGAGCCCTGTAAGAATTTTGTAAGTTTCAATGAGATCACCTCTCATTCCTCTAAACGCTAGAGAATACAGACCCGGATTCCCCAATGTCTCCTCATAAAAACCACTGGCAGGCAGTTTCTGTTAACTAGTTAGCTTAACCAGCTTTTAAAGCTGTAAATCAAATTCTAATTGGTAAACTAAATTTCATAGAGGTAGAGATTCAGCTGTTGTGAATATAATTAATCTGTTGCAGAATATAATTTTTAGTTTTTAGAATTAAATTTTGTTTAACAGTGGAAAGTGGGATTAAAACAGCTTGGAACCTATTAAACTGGAAAGGTTGGGACCATGTTGCTTTAAGAGCTTAACAGCAAGAAAGTTAATTAAAATGCTAGACTTTAGAGCTTGCCAGATAATCTCAAGAAATGGCAGTTCAAAAAGTGATCAATGTTTGTTTAATAAAGTCAGAATAGAGTAGAGCTATAAAGGTGGGCTTACTTAACTAAACAGCTGGAGATTGTGATGTCTGCAAAACTGATAGTAATGGCAGTTCAGAGAGATGTTTCCACTTTGGGAGGTAGAGATAAATTAGTTTGAAAGCATTCAGTAAGCCCTGAAAGGTTGTAAGATCCATTTACTGCATCAGATCAAAATATGAATTATAAACCTGGGATAATTAACTTAAAGGTCAGTTTGAGGACATCCCAGTGCAGGCTACATCATTATGGATAAAAACAAAGAAAACTGCGGATGCTGGAAATCTGGTTGGAGCTTAGAAACATTCTCTGGTTTCAATTTACCTGGGTGTTTTTTGAGAGAGTTTTAGTTGCAATTTGGACCTGACATACCTTGCAGCTCACTGAGCGAAGATAGCCAAAGTTAAAAAGACCTCCATTGTAAGCAGAGTAAAGATCTAAAATCATCATTGACTGTGTGGAACCTGGCTGAGGCATAACCTCAGTTTGAAGTTTGTGAGGAAACAGAAGCCTTAGGCTTGCCTAGTTTGAAGCTAGTGGGAGAATCTATAATAGGCCTCACAGTGTCTTATTGAAAAATAATCAGCTGAATTAGCTCGGAAGTATTAAAAAGCAATCAGAACCAAGATACTGGGCCAACCACCATCTAGAAATGGTAAATGAAAGTTTTACCTCTGAGAATAGCTGGAGCTGAAGAGAGTGCTCCAGAGAACTTTGTCATTCTTATAGATTGTCCCTACAGAAATAAATAAGTCTAAGATTGATATACCTTATAAGAGAATTCTTGGGGGAAGTAAGAAGTATTCCTCATTCCATAACATGTAGTTATAAGCTATAATATTAACTTAATTATATTTGCTTTGTTTAATTCTTACAATTAAGTTTGTTTGCTTTTTAAAAAATGTGAAATCTTGCGGCATAGTTCTATTGATTAAGATGAGGTATTCAGATTCCTTTTCAAATGTCAGCGATCCCTAACTAAACTAAGCAAACTAAAGTGAAAATTAAAAAAGAAAGACTGGCATTTATATAACACTGTTCACACCATTAGGACACCCAAAGCACTTCATAGCATTTTTTGAAGCATAGGGTAAGAAATATGGCAGCCAATTTGCATACAGCAAACTCTCACAAACAGCAATGTGATTGTGACAAGGTAATTTTTTTTGTGATGCTGATTGAGTGATAAATATTGGTCAGGATGCTGGGGGTCACTCCATTGGTCTTCAAAACGGTGCCATGAAATCTTTGACATCCACCTGAGAGAGCAGTTGAGTTCTTGGCTTAATATCTCAGCCAAAAGACAGTGCAGCACTGGCGAGTCAATCCTGATTTTTGTGCTCAAGTCTCTGGAGTGAGCCTTCAACCCACAACTGTCTGATTAGAGACAAGACTGCTACCAACTAAGCCACTGCTGATACTAATCTAGTGTTCAAAGTATGTTTACTGCCTAATATTGTGGTCTGAAGATTGTACACTGATAAAAACTGTGGTTTAGGAAGATGTTTACTGTTAGGGATATTGTATTAGAAGAATGTGTAGTAATAGATATTGAGGGTTGGAACAATGTGAACTGATAGCGCTTGTGGTTTGGATGATATTTGTGGATGGAGATGGAAGTTCAGAACAGTATGTATCGATTGAGATTGAGGTTTAAAGGCATGTTTATTAATGGAGATTGAAGGTTAGAAGGATGTGTACTGAGAGAGATTGACAGTTAGAAAAATGTTTACCGATCAAGGTTGACATTTTGAACATAGTCTTTGAGTTTCAGAAAGATGTGCACTGATGGAGATTGGAGGTTAGATGGATGTTAGCTAGTGGAGTTAACAGGGTAGAAAACAGTTATTGATGGAGATTGGAGGTTAGAATTCATGCGGCTGGAGTTTGTGGTTAGAATGATGTGAACTGATAGAAATTGAGAAGGATACTTACTGATGGAGATTAATGTTTAGATGTAGGTGTACAAGATTCAGTTTTAAGATAATGTGATTACAATTATGGGTTAGAATGATGTGTACTGAGAGATTGAACATTAAAAGGATCAGGATTGAAGGTTAACAGAAGATTTAGTTTGATGGATTGGTGGGTAAGGTTTCTAGGATATATGGAACAATGGTGGAGCAATGGGTTTGAGATAGAGTTCAGCCACAATCTAATTAAATGGCAGAACCGAAGGGAGGGGCAGGATAGTTTACCCGTGTTCCTATGCTGAATCAAGAATGCCTTCAAGGTAGAGTGAACTTTACCTTCCTTTACCTACTTCCTTTACCTACCTAACTGCAGCAGAAAAAATGGTGAAAATCATTTAGTTTCTGAGACTGTCTGAACTCCCCCATTCCCTGCATGTTGCAGCTTTCATATCTTCCAACAATTGTGCTCATGCTGAAGATCTGCAAGAGTGTCTGACAATTCTCAGTGATTGGCAGTTGCTATATAAAACTGGGTGGCAGTGTGAAAAGGCTGTGTAATTGGAAACCTAAATAAAAGTAGACCTCATGGCAAACATGTTGCTGGCCTATAATTTCTCCTCATGATAAAGTTCCTTCCAAGCATGCAGTTGGCATACCAAACTTAAGCCTAGTTGCTTTGATTGTGGGTCAATAAAGGACCACTTCTGGGAAATGCATCTGTTTCCCTTTAGCAGCACCAAACATAAAGTAATCCAATACATTGGTTTATTTAAAATGCTATAAATAAAGATCCCAGTATTCAAGACTTCAACCTTCACATCTGTCTCTGTTGTAGTCTGGGCTGATACCCGAATGGAACTCCCGATGGACTCTTTGCTTGATCCCTCAATCGCAGCAAGTGATAAATGAGTAGTACTGTCACCTTGAAGTCAGAAGGTTGTGTGTTCAATCCAGGTTGACACTACAGTGAAATGCTGCAGGAGTGTTGCCTTGACAAATGTGCCATACTTCAGCTGAGACATTAGATCAAGGCCCTGTCTGCTCTCTCAGGTGGGTGAAAAGGTTTCCACGGCACTATTTTGAAGAAGAGGATAGAAGTTCACCCAGTATCCTGGTCAATAATTATCCTTCAACTAACATCACGAAGATAAAGGAAACTCAGACAAGAGCTGCAAATGGGTGCAGAGATTGCAGTGCATGATTAACCCATTGCACTATGTTTAAACCATTACACTGTGTGATTTATCCATTAGGATTAACACATTCTACTGTGATTAATCCTTTGAAATGCATGATTAATACATTGCTCTGTGTGTTTAATACATTGCACTGCATGAGTAACCCATTGCACTGCATGATTAGCCCATCACACTGCATGACTAACACTTTGCACAGTGTGATTAACCCATTGTATTGCATGATTAACTCATTGCACTGTGAGATTAACAATGCACTGTGTGATTAGTGCATTGTACTGTGATTATCCCATTATACGTGTGATTAACACATTGCACTGCATGACTAACACACTGCACTGTGTGATTAACCCTTTGCAGTGTGATTAAACTATTGCACAGCGCAATTAATCTCACTCTGATTAGCGCATTGTACTGTGATTATCTCATTACACTGTGTGACTAACCCATTGTATTGTGTGATTAACCCATTAGGATTATCCCATTGCACTGCATGATTAGCCCATCACACTGAGGGACTAAAACTTTGCACAGTGTGACTAACGCATTGTACTGCATAATTAACTCTTGCACTGTGAGATTAGCGCATTGTACTGTGATTATCCCATTATACTGTGTGATTAACACACTGCACTGTGTGATTAACCCATTGCAGTGTGATTAAACCATTGCACAGTGTGATTAATCTCACTGTGTGACTAGCGCATTGTACTGTGATTATCCCATTATACGTGTGATTAACACATTGCACTGATTATCACACAATGTGATAATCACATTGTACTGTGATTATCTCATTACACTGTGTGACTAACCCATTGCATTGGGTGATTAACCCATTGGGATTAATCCATTGCACTGTGTGATTAGCCCATCACACTGAGGGACTAACACTTTGCACAGTGTGATTAACCCATTGCACTGCATGATTAACACACTGCACTGTGTGATTAGCCCATTGCACTGTGATTAACTCATTGGGATTAACCCATTCTACTGTGTGATTAAGCCTTTGCAAGTCCTGAATAACCCATTTTTCGATGTAATTAACCCATTGCACTGTGTGAGTAACCTATTGGACTGTGTGATTAACCCATTGGGATTAGCAGATTGCACTGTGATTGATTCTTTGCAATGCCTAATTAAACCATTGCACTGTGTGATTAATCCATCACACAAAGTGACTAACCCTTGCACTGTGTGATTAATCCATTGCACTATGTGATAAACCCATTGGGATTAACACATTACACTGTGTGATTCAACAATAGCATTGTGTTTAACACAATACATTGTGTGATTAACCCATTGCACCGTGTGGTTACACTATTGAAGTGCATGATTAACCCCTCACACTGTGTGACTAACCCATTGCACTGCATCATTAACCCATTGCATTATGTGATAAACCCAATGGGATTTACCTTTTGCACTGTGATTACCTCATCGTGATTAACTGAGTGCACTGTATGATAAGCCCATTGCACTATGTTGTTAACCCATTGCACTATGTGGTTAAGCCTTTGAAATGCCTGTTTAAGCCATTGCTCTGTGTGATTAACCCATCACAATGAATGTCTAACCCATTGCACTGTGTGATTAATCCATTGCACTGTGCGATAAACCCATTCGGATTAATCCATTGCACTGTGTGATTAAGTCCTTGCAAGTCCTGATTAACCCATCGCTCCATGTAATTAATCCATTACATTATGTGATTAACCCATTGCATTGCAATATAGTCCCACAGGTGTCACTGCTGGGGCCTCAACTTTTTATGATTTACGTTAATGGCTTAGTTGAGGGGAGTGAAGACATAGTAGCAATATTTGCTGATGACACAAAGATAGATATGAAAGTACTTTGTAAAGTGGACATGAGGAGGTTGCAAATGGATATAGATAGGTGGAGTGATTGGGCAAAGGTCTGGCAAATTGAGTTTAATGTGGGAAAATGTGAAGTTGTTCACTTTGGCAGGAAGAACAAAATAGCAGCATATTACTTAAATGGAGAACGGCAATATAAATCTGAGGTGCAGAGGGATCTAGGTGTTCTAGTACATGAGTCACAAAAAGTTAATAAGCAGATACAGCAAGTAATTAAGAATGCTTTTGGAATGCTATCCTTTATTACAAGAGGGATTGAACATAAAAGTAAGGATGTTATGCTTCAGTTATAGAAGGTATTGGTGAGACCGCACCTCGAATACTGTGTGCAGTTTTGGTCTCCTTAATTAAGGATGGATGTAAATACATTGGAAGCAGTTCTAAGGAGGTTAACTAGATGGATACCTGGAATGAGTGGGTTATCTTATGAGAAAAGGTTGGATAGACTGGGCTTGTTTCCACCGGAGTTTAGAAGAGTGAAGGATGATTTGATATGCAAGATTAAAAATGGCCTTGACAAGGTGGACGTCGAAAGGATTAACCTGCGTTTAACCCATTGCACTCTGATGAACTCAATACACTGTTTGATTAACACATTGCACTGTGTGATTAGTCCATTGCACTGTGATTAACCCATTGCATGGTGTGATAACCCATTGCACTGTGTGATAACCCATTGCATTATGTGATTAACCCATTGCACGACGTGATTAACCCATTGCACTACATAATTAACCCTTTGTGCTCTGCGATTAACACAAAGCACTGTGTTTTTAGCCCATTGTACAGTGTACTTATCCTATTGCATTTTGCAATTAACACATTGCAGTGCCAGATTAACCCACTGCATTGTGTGATTAACCCTTTGGAATGAACACATTGCACTGTGTGAATAAAGCTTTACACGCCATGATTAACCCATTGCACTGCATGATTAACCCATTGTGTAGTGTGATCAACCCATTGCACTGTGTGATTAACCCATTGCAGTGCCTGATTAACCCATTGGAACTAACTCACTGCATTGTGTGATTAAGCTATTGCACTGCGTGATTAAATGATTGCTCAGTGTGATCAACCCATTGTACTGTGTGATTAACTCATTGCACCATGTGATTAATCTATTGGCATTAACAGATTGCACTGTGTGATTAATCCATCACATTGAGTGACTAACCTATTGTACTGTGTGACAAACCCATTGCACTGTGTGATAAACCCACTGGGATTAACCTATTGCGCTGTGTAATTAAAACATTACACTATGTAATTAAAACATTACACTATGTAATTAAAACATTACACTGCATGATTAACACATTGCACTGTGTGATTAACCCTTGGGATTAACGCATTGCACTGTGTGATTAACCAATTGCACTGTGTAATAAACAGATTTCTCTGTGTGATTAACCCAATGCACTGTGATTAACCCATTGTGATTAACTGATTGCACTGCGTGATTAAAATATTACACGGCATGACTAACACATTGCACTGTGTGATTAACCCATTAGGATTAACGCATTGCAATGTGGGATTAACTTATTGGACTGTGATTAACCCATTGAACTGTGTGATTAACCCATTGAACTGTGTAATTAACACATTGCACTGTGTGATTAATCCATTGAACTGTGTGATTAACACATTGCACTGTGTGATTAATCCATTGAACTGTGTGATTAACACATTGCACTGTGATTAATCCATTGCACTGTGTGATTAACCTATTGCACTCTGTGAACAACCCATTGGGATTAATCCATTGCATTATGTGCATTGCAACGAGGGTTGGTGCTGGGGCCTCAACTTTTTACGATTTACATCAATGACTTAGTTGAGGGGATTGAATACATGATTGCAATATTTGCAGCTGACTCAAAGATAGATAAGAAAGTATGTTATCAAGAGGACATGAGGAGGTTGCAGATGGATATAGATGGTCTGAGTGAATGGGAAAAGATCTAGCAAATGGAGTTTAATGTGGGAAAATGTGAAGTTATTCGTTTTGGCAGAATGAACAAAAAAGCAGAGTATTACTGAAATGGAGAACAGCTGCATAATTCTGAGGTGGTGCAGAGGGGTCTAGGTGTTCTCGTACATGAATCACAAAAAGTTAATATGCAGATACTGCAAGTAATTTAGAAAGCTGATGGAATGTTATCCTTTATTATAAGAGTGTTTGAACATAAAAGTAAGGATGTTATGCTTCAGGTATTCAGGGCATTGGGTGAGACTGCACCTCGAATACTGTGTGCAGTGTTGGTCTCCTTATTTAAGGAAGGATGTAAATGCATTGGAGGTGGTTCAAAGGATGTTAATACCCGGAATGAGTGGGTTGTCTTATGAGGAAAGGTTGGACAGAGTGGATTTGTTTCCAGTGGAGTTTAGAAGAGTGAGGGGTGATTTGATTGAAGTATATAAGATCCTGAACGGCCTTGACAAGGTGGACATCGAAAGGATGATTCCTCATATGGGTGAGTCCAGGATTAGGGGGCAGTGTTTTAAAATTAGGGTTCGCCCTTTCAGGACAGAGATGAGGCAATTTTTTTCTCTCAGAGGGTTGTGCGACTTTGGAATTCTCTGCCTCCAAAGGTAGTGGAAGCGGGATCATTGAATATTTTTAAGGCAGAAGCAGATAGATTCTTAAACACTAAGATAAAAGAAAAAAACTACAGATTCTTGTTTAGGCGAGGGAATGAAAGATTATCGGGGTTAGATGGCGACGTGGAGATTGAAACAGAAGATCAGCCATGATTTTATTGAATGGTGGAGCAGGCTCGAGGGACTGAATGGGCTGCCCTGTTACTACCTTTGATGTTCTTATGTTATTATGTTCATTGTCTGATTAACTCATTGCACTGTGTGATTAACCAATTGGGATTAATCCATTCCACTGTGTGATTAACCAATTGGGATTAATCCATTCCACTGTGTGATTAACCTATTGCACTGTATGATTAAATCACTGGGATTAACCCATTGCAATGTGTGATTAACCCTTTGGGATTAACACATTGCATTGTGTGAATAATGCTTTGCACTCTGTAATTAACACATTGCAGCGTGTGGTTAACTCATTGCACAGTGTGATGAATTGTACTATGGGATTAACCCTTTGTGATTAACACATTGCACTGCATCATTAACCCATTGCACAGTGTGATCAACCCATTGCACTGTGATTAACCCATTGCATTGTATGATTACCCCATTGCACTGTGTAATTTATCCATTGCACTGTGTGCTTAACCCACAGCACTGCGATTAACCCTTTGGGATTATCACATTACACCATGTGGATAAGGCTTTGCACTGCGTGATTAAACATTGCACTGTGATTAACCCATTGCATGGTGTGATTACCCCATTGCACTGTGTAATTTATCCACAGCACTGTGCGATTAACCCTTTGGGATTAACACATTACACCATGTGGATAAGGCTTTGCACTGCGTGATTAAACATTGCACTGCATGATTAACTTATTATGCAGTGCAATCAACCCATTGCACTATTTGATTAACTCATTGCATAGGTAGGAAAGTAATTTGTGAAGTGGGCATGAAGAGGTTGCAGATGGATATAGATAGGTGGAGTGAGTGGGCAAAGATCTGGCAAATTGAGTTTATGTGGAAAAATGTGAAGTTATTCGTTTTGGCAGAATGAACAAAAAAGCAGAATATTACTGAAATGGAGAACGGCCGCATATTTCTGAGGTGGTGCAGAGGGGTCTAGGTGTTCTCATACATGAATCACAAAAAGTTAGTATGCAGATACTGCAAGTAATTTAGAAAGCTGATGGAATGTTATCCTTTATTACAAGAGGGTTTGAACATAAAAGTAAGGATGTTATGCTTCAGATATTCAGGGCATTGGGTGAGACTGCACCTCGAATACTGTGTGCAGTTTTGGTCTCCTTATTTAAGGAAGGATGTAAATGCATTGGAGGCAGTTCAAAGGATGTTAAGTAGATTGATACCTGGAATGAGTGGGTTGTCTTATGAGGAAAGGTTGGACAGAGTGGATTTGTTTCCAGTGGAGTTTAGAAGAGTGAGGGGTGATTTGATTGAAGTATATAAGATCCTGAACGGCCTTGACAAGGTGGACATCGAAAGGATGATTCCTCATATGGCTGAGTCCAGGATTAGGGGGCAGTGTTTTAAAATTAGGGTTCGCCCTTTCAGGACAGAGATGAGGCAATTTTTTTCTCTCAGAGGGTTGTGCGACTTTGGAATTCTCTGCCTCCAAAGGTAGTGGAAGCGGGATCATTGAATATTTTTAAGGCAGAAGCAGATAGATTCTTAAAAACTAAGATAAAAGAAAAAAACTACAGATTCTTGTTAGGCGAGGGAATGAAAGATTATTGGGGTTAGATGGCGACGTGGAGATTGAAACAGAAGATCAGCCATGATTTTATTGAATGGTGGAGCAGGCTCGAGGGACTGAATGGGCTGCCCTGTTACTACCTTTGATGTTCTTATGTTATTATGTTCATTGTCTGATTAACTCATTGCACTGTGTGATTAACCAATTGGGATTAATCCATTCCACTGTGTGATTAACCTATTGCACTGTATGATTAAATCACTGGGATTAACCCATTGCAATGTGTGATTAACCCTTTGGGATTAACACATTGCATTGTGTGAATAATGCTTTGCACTCTGTGATTAACACATTGCAGCGTGTGGTTAACTCATTGCACAGTGTGATGAATTGTACTATGGGATTAACCCTTTGTGATTAACACATTGCAGTATGTAAGTAAGGCTTTGTAATTAACCCATTGCACTGCATCATTAACCCATTGCACAGTGTGATCAACCCATTGCACTGTGCAAATGACCCATTGCACTGTGATTAACCCATTGCATGGTGTGATTACCCCATTGCACTGTGTAATTTATCCATTGCACTGTGCTTAACCCACAGCACTGTGCGATTAACCCTTTGGGATTAACACATTACACCATGTGGATAAGGCTTTGCACTGCGTGATTAAACATTGCACTGCATGATTAACTGCATTATTATGCAGTGCAATCAACCCATTGCACTATTTGATTAACTCATTGCATAGGTAGGAAAGTAAGTTGTGAAGTGGGCATGAGGAGGTTGCAGATGGATATAGATAGGTGGAGTGAGTAGGCAAAGATCTGGCAAATTGAGTTTAATGTGGGAAAATGTGAAGTTGTTCACTTTGGCAGGATGAACAAAAAAAGAGTATTACTTAAATGGAGAACAGCAGCATAATTCTGAGGTGCAGAGGGAGCTAGATGTTCTAGTACATGAGTCACAAAAAGTTAGTATGCAGGTACAGCAAGTGATTAAGAAGGCTAATGGAATACTATGCATTGTTACGAGAGGGATTGAACATAAAAGTAAGGTTGTTATGCTTCAGTTATTCAGGGCATGGTGAGACTGCATCTTGAATACTATGTACAGTTTTGGGTCTCCTTATATAAGGAGGGATGTAAATGCATTGGAGGCAGTTCATAGGAGGTTTAGTAGATTGATACCTGGAATGAATGGGTTGTCCTATAGGGAAAGGGTGGACAGGAAAAAGTGATTGTTTTCACGGGAGTTTAGAAGAGTGAGGGGTGATTTGAATGAAGTATATCAGATCCTGAACGGCCTTGACAAGGTGGACATCAAAAGGATGTTTCCCCTTGTGGGTGAGTCCAGAACTAGGGGGCACTGTTTTAAAAAGAAGGTTCACCCTTTTAGGACAGAGGTAAGGACAATTTTTTTACTCTCAGAGGGCTGTGCGACTTTGGAACTCTCTGCCTCAGAAGGTGGTGGAGGTGGGTTAATTGAATATTTTAAGTCAGAGGTAGATAGATTTTTGTCAGGCAAGGGAATCAAAGGTTATCGGGGTTAGATGGGAATGTGGAAATTGAAAAACAAGAAGATCAGCTATGATCTTACTGAATGGCGGAGCAGGCTCAAGGGGCCAAATGGTCTTCTCCAGTTCCCATTTCTTATGTTCTTATTTGTTTATTGTGTAATTAGCTCATTGCACCGTGTGATTAATGCACTGGGATTAACCCACTCTACCGTGTGATTAACCTATTGCATGGTGTGATTACACCATTGCAATGTGTGATTAGCCCTTTGAGGGTAATACAATGTATTATGTGAATAAGGCTTTACACTCCTTGATTAACCAATTATAGCGTGTGATTGACCCATCACACCTTGTAATTAACTCTTTGCACTGGTCTAATTAATCATTTGGGATTAGCATATTGCACTATGTGATTAAGCCTTTGTAATATGTGATTAACCCATTGCACTGTGTGATTCATCCTTTGGGGTTAACACAATGCATTGTGTGAATAAGTCTTTGCACTCCATGATTAACCCATTGCACTGTGTGATTTACCCATTGCACAGTGTGATTAATTCATTGCATTGTGTGATAACCCATTGCACTGTCTAATTAACCGTTTGGGATTAGCATATTGCACTCTGTGATTAAGCCTTTGCAAAGTGTGATTAACTCATTGCACATTGCACTGTTTAATTTGCTCTTTGGGATTAACACGTTGCACTGTGTGAATAAGGCTTTGCACTCTACGATTAACCCACTGCATTGCATCGTTAACACTTTGCACTGTGATTAATCCATTGCAGCGCATGATTAACCCATTGAGCAGCGAGATCCACACATTGTGCATGTGTGATTTACCCATTGCACTGTGTGATTAATTAGTTGCACTGTGATGAAGCCACTGCGATATTGTGAATAACCCATTACAATGCATGAGTAACCCATTGCATTGCACGATTAACCCATTGCATTGTGTGGTTACCCTATTGCACATGTGTGATTAACCAATTGGTATTAACACTTTGCATTGTGTCATTACCCCATTGCACTGTGTGATGAAATCATTGCACTGCATGATTAACCCATTGCAGAACTTGATTAACACATCCCATCATGTGATTACCCTATTACACTGTGTGATTCGGCATTCCTTTTCAATGCATGATTGCGTTGTGTGAGGAAAACATTGTACTGCTTTGACTAAACTATTGCACTGTGTGGTTACCCTATTGCACTGTGTGGTTAACCCATTGGGATAAACCCATTGAACTGCATGATTAACCCCTCACACTGTGTGACTAAACCATTGCACTGCATCATTAACCCATTGCACTGTGCAATAAACCCATTGGGATTAACCTACTGCACCGTGATTAACCCTTTTTGATTAACTGATTGTATTGTTTGATTAACCCATTGCACAGTGATAAATACATTGCACTGTGTGATTATCCCATTGGTATTAATTCATTACACAATGTGTTTAACCCATTGGGATTAATACATTACAATGTCTGATTAACCCATTGTGTGGTGTGATAAACATATTGAGATTGGTCAGAATTTTACGGCCTCATTTCGGCAGGGATGGGGCTGTAAAATGTGGCGGGCTATTATAAATCCCGTTGACGAGAGTGGGAGTGTAAAATCCCGCTGTTGTAAAATTCTGCCCATTGTGATTAATCCATTGCACTGTGTGATTAAGCACTTGTGATTCACACATTACACTGTGATTAACCCATAGCGCTGTGTGATTAACCCATTGGGATTAACCCACTGCACTGTGATTAGCACATCTGGATTAACCGATTGCACTCCATGATTAACTCAATACACTGTGTTCATTCCATTGCGATTAACGCATTGCAATGTGTGATTTGCCCATTACATTATGTGATTAACGCATTTCATGGTGGTTTTCCCATTGGACTGATTAACACATTACACTGTGTGATTAATCCATTGCCTGTGTGATTAACACATTGCATTGTGATGAACGCCTTGCACTGTGTGATTAGCCCATTGGGATTAACCCATTGGGATTAACACATTGCACGGTGTGATTAACCCATTGCACTGCGATTAATATATTGCAGTGTGTGATTGACTCATTGCACTATGTGATTAGCTCATTGCACTGCATGATTAACCCTTCCACTGTGTGCTTAACCCATTGCGCTGTGTGGTTAACCTGTTGTTAATAAGCCGTCACATTGTGTTATTAACCCATTGCACTGTGTACCATCATTCAAGAATGAAGGAAGGGATAAACCAGGGAACTACAGGCCAGTCTGTCTAACCTCAGTGGTGGGGAAACTATTGGAAGCAATTCTGAGGGACATAATTAGTCTACACTTGGAGGGGCAGGGATTAATCAAAGGCAGTCAGTATGGTTTTGTTAAGGGGAGACCTTGTCTGAACAATTTAATTGAATTTTTCGAAGAGGTGACCAGGTGTGTAGATGAGGGCAATGCATTTGATGTAGTCTACTTGGACTTCAGCAAGGCTTTTGATAAGGTCCCGCATGGGAGACTGATAACGAAGGTAAGAGCCCATGCGATCCAAGGCAATTTGACAAATTGGATCCAGAATTGGCTGAGTGGCAGGAAGCAGAGGATGATGGTCGGGGATGTTTTTGTGACTGGATGCCTGTGTCCGGTTGGGTTCCACAGGGATCGGTGTTGGGTCCCTTGCTTTTTGTGGTGTAGATAAACGATTTAGACTTTAATGTAGGAGGGCTGATCAGTAAGTTCACGGATGACACGACAATTGGTGGGTGGTAAATAGAGATGAGGATAGCCTTAGATTACAGGAGGATATAGATGGGTTGGTCAGATGGGCTGATCAGTGGCAAATGGAATTTAATCCGGATAATTATGATGTGATGCACTTGGGCAGGACATAGATTTACACGATGAATGATAGGACCCTGGGAAGTACCAAGAATCAGAGGAACGCTTGGTGTGCATGTATACCAGTCCCTTAATGTAGCAGGGCAGGTAGATAAGGTGGTTAAGAAGGCATATGGGATACTTGACTTTATTAGTGGAGGCATAGAATATAAGAGCAGGGAGGTTATGCTGGAACTGTATAAAACAATGGTTAGGTCACAGCTAGAGTATTGCATGCAGTTCTGGAATCTGCATTATAGGAAGGATGTGATTGCATGAGAGAGAGTGCAGAGGAGATTTACCAGGATGTTGCCTGGGCTGGAGAGTTTTAATTATGAGGAGTGATTGGATAGACCGGGGTTATTTTCCCTGGAGCAGAGGAGATTGAGGGGGGAAATGATTGAGGCGTATAAGATTATGAGGGGCATAGATAGCTTAGACAGGAAGGAACTTTTCCCCTTGGTAGAAGGATCAATAACCCGGGGGCATAGATTGAAGGTAAGGGGCAAGAGGTTTAGAGAGGATGTGAGGAAGAATTCGTTCATCCAGAGGCTGGTAGGAATCTGGAGCTCACTGCCTGAAAGGGTGGTAGAGGCAGAAACTCTCACAACATTTAAGAATTGTTTGGTTGTGCACTTGCAATTCTGTGGCAATCAAGGCTATGGGCCTAGTGCTGGAAAATGAGATTAAAATAGTTAGGTACTTGTTTGACCGGCGCAGACTCGATGGGCCGAAGGGCCTTTTTCTGCCCTGCAGACCTCTATGACTCCATGACTATGTGTGAGTAATACATTGCAGCATGTGATTAATCGTTTGCACTGCATGCTGAACCCATTGCACTGTGGTTAACCAATTGCACTGTGTGATAAAGACATTGGCCAGGATTTTCCCCTTGGTGATCTGGGGGCAGGGCCCGCTCAGTGAGGGGAAAATGATGCGGGATGATGTTGGGAGGGATCCCTGACGTCATCCTGATCCCTTTAAATTTTTAGGAAGGCAGGCGGACAGAAAAATCAGCTGTCCGCCCGCTGACATGTCAACGACTAATTGAGGCAATTGACCGGCTAATTAAAGTAATTTAAGTCTGGTGGGCAGGCCAGAAGCCCCAGCTGACGTCTGATTATTCATGAAACTTCATCCACTGGCAGGATGTGGTTTCATGTCCGTTTTGTAAAAAAATTATCAAGTTTATGTGTTTTTTATTAACATGTCCCATCTCATGCAACATTGTCACATGAGGGGGACATGTTAATAAGTTGTTAATTTTTGTATTTTTGAAGTTTTTCAGACTATCACTGGTCTCCCTGAGACAGCACTTTGTCTCAGGCAGAAGTGCGCTGTTTCGTGAAACAGCACATTTTGACAGTTGGGGAATACCTCCTCTCCCCGGAACAGGAAACGCATAGTGCTTCCCATTGGGGATGCCGCTGGGCGTCCTTAATAAACCCACCCACTTAAAATGGCAGCGGGCCCCGTTTCAGTGGCGGGGGTTGGCTGGCCGCCCGCCACCAAGCTGGTGGGAACCGCTCGCCATCCGAGGGCAAAATTCTGCCCATTGTCATTAAGCCATTGCGCTGTGTGATAAAGACATTGTGATTGACCCATTGCACTGTGTGATTAACCCATTGGGATTAACCCCATTACGCTGGTTGTTTAACCCATTGCATTCTACAATTAAGAAATTGTATGAGTGATAAATACATTATGATTAATCCATTGCATTGTGTAATTAACCCATTGGGATTAACCAATTGCACTGTGATTAACCCATTGAGATTAACCCATTGCACTCTGTGATAAAGACATTGTGATTAACCCATTGCACTGTGTGATAAAGACATTGTGATTAACCCATTGCACTGTGTGATAAAGATTTTGGGATTAACCCATTGCACTGTGTGATAAAGATTTTGTGATTAACCCATTGCACTCTGTGATAAAGATTTTGTGACTAACCCATTGCACTCTGTGATAAAGATTTTGTGAATAACCAGTTGCACTGTGTGATAGGGTCATTGTGATTAACACATTGTGCTGTGTGATAAAGACATTGTGATTAACCCATTGCACACTGTGATAAAGATTTTGTGATTCACCCATTGCACTCTGTGATAAAGCCATTGTGATTAACTCATTGCACTGTATGATAAGGACATTGTTATTAACCCATTGTACTGTCTGATTAATCCATTGGGATTAACCCATTGCACTGTGTGATACAGACATTGTGATTAACCCATTGCACTGTGTGATTAACCAATTGGGATTAACCCATTGCGCTGTGCGATAAAGACATTGTGATTAACCCATTGCACTGTGTGATAAACACATTGAGATTAACCCATTGTGCTTTGTGATGAAGACATTGTCATTAACCTATTGCACTGTGTGATGAAGACTTTGTTATTAACCCATTGTATTTTGTGATAAAGATGTTGTGATTAACTCATTTCATTGTGTCATTAACCCATTGTGATTAACCCATTGCACTTGTGATTAACCCATTGCGCTGTATGATAAACACATTGTGATTAACCCATTCTGCTTCGTGATAAAGACATTGTCATTAACCCATTGCACTGTGTGATAAAGACATTGTAATTAACCCTTTGCACTGTGTGATAATGACGTTGTGATTAACCCATTGCGCTGTGATAAAGACATTGTAATTAACCCATTCCACTCTGTGATAAAGATTTTATGACTAATCCACTGCACTCTGTGATAAAGACATTGTGATTAACCCATTGCACACTGTGATAAAGATTTTGTGATTAACCCATTGCACTCTGTGATAAAGACATTGTGATTCACCCATTGCACTCTGTGATAAAGATTTTATGACTAATCCACTGCACTCTGTGATTAACCCATTGAGATTAACCCATTGCACTCTGTCATAAAGACATTTTGATTAACCCATTGCATTGTGTGATATAGACATTGTGATTAACCCATTGCGCTGTGTGATTAACACAGTTGGTTTAACCCTTTGCATTAGGTGATAAAGACATCGTGATTAACCCATTGCACTATGTGATAAAGACATTGTAATTGACCCATTGCGCTGTGTGATAAAGACTTGGTGATTGACCCATTGTGATGTGTGATTAAGCCAAAAGGATTAACCCAATGCACTGTGTGATTAACCCATTGGGATTAACCCAGTCCACTGTCTGATTACTCCATTGAGATTAAGCCATTGGATACTGAGAAAGACACTATGATTAACCCATTGCGTTTGTGATAAAGATATTGTGATTGACCAATTGCACTCTGTGATAAAGCCATTGTGATAAACCCATTGCATTGTGTGATAAACACAATGTGATTAACCCATTGTGCTTTGCGATAAAGAAATTGTCATTAACCCATTGCACTGTGTGATAAAGACATTGTGATTAACCCATTGCGCTGTGGGATGAAGACATTGTGATTAACCCATTGTGCTGTGTGATTAACCCATTGGAAATAACCCATTGCATTATGTGATAAAGACATTGTGATTAACCCATTGTGCTGTGTGATAACGAAATTGTGATTACCCCTTTGCACTCTGTCATAAAGATTTTGAGATTAATCCATCGCACTCAGTGATTAAGATATTATGATTAACCCATTGCAATCTGTGATAAAGACATTGTGAGTAAACCTTTTTGCTGAAGTGAAAAAGACATCGTGTTTAACCCATTGCACTCTGTCATAAAGATTTTGTGATTAATCCATCACACTCTGTGATAAAGACAATGTGATTCAGCCATTGCACTCTGTGATAAAGACATTATGATTAACCCATTGCACTGTGTGATTAACCCATTGGGATTAACCCGTTGCACTGTGCAATTACCCCATTGCAGTCTGTGATTAACCCATTGCATGAGTGATAAAGACAATGTGATTAATCCATTGCGCTGTGTGATAAAGACATTGTGATTAACCCATTGCACTGTGTGATAAAAACATTGTGATTACCCCATTGTGCTGTGTGATAAATACATTGTGCATATCCCTTTGCACACGGTGATAAAGATTTTGTGATTAACCCATTGCAATCTGTGATAAAGACATTGTGATTAATCCTTTTTCCTGTGTGAGAAAGACATTGTGATTAACCCATTGCACTCTGTCATAAAGATTTTGTGATTAATCCATCGCACTCGGTGATAAAGACATTGTGATTAACCCATTGCACTCTGTGATAAAGACAATGTGATTAACTCATTGCGCTGTGTAATAAAGACATTGTGATTAACCCATTGCACTGTGTGGTTAACTCATTGGGATTAACCCATTGCAATCTGTGATTAACCCATTGTAATCTGTGATTAACCCATTGCATGAGTGATAAAGACATTGTGATTAATCCATTGCATTATGTGATTAACCAAATGGGATTAACCCATTGCATTGTAATTGACCCATTGAGATTAACCAATTGCATTCTGTGACAAAGACATGGTTATTAACCCATTGCACTGTGTGATAAACATATTGTGATTGACCCATTGCACTGTGTGATTAACCCATTGTGATTAACCACATTGCGCAGTGTGATTAATCCATTGAACTCTGTGATTAAGACATTACATGAGTGATAAAGACGTTAATAATAATGCATTGCGTGATTAACCTATTGGGATTAACCCATTGCACTCTGTGATAAAGTCATTTTGATTAACCCATTGCACTGTATGATAAAGACATTGTGATTGACCCATTGCACTGTGCGATTAACCCATTGGAAATAACCCATTGCATTATGTGATAAAGACATTGTGATTAACCCATTGTGCTGTGTGATAATGACATTGTGATTACCCCTCTGTGCTCTAGGACAAAGATTTTGAAATTAATCCATCGCACTCAGTGATTAAGATATTGTGATTAACCCTTTGTGATGTGTGATAAAGACATTGTGATTAACAGATTGCACTGTGTGATAAAGACATTGTGATTAACCAATTGTGCTGTTTGATAAATACATTGTGATTATCCCTTTGCATACTGTGATAAAGACATTGTGATTAACAAATTGTGCTGTTTGATAAATACATTGTGATCATCCCTTTGCATACTGTGATAAAGACATTGTGATTAACCCATTGCACTCTGTCATAAAGACATTGTGATTAATCCTTTTTGCTGTGTGAGAAAGACATTGTGATTAACCCATTGCATTCTGTGATGAAGACATTGATATTAACCGATTGCACTGTATGATGAAGACATTGTGATTAACCCATTGCGCTGTTTGATAAAGACATTGTGATTAAGCCATTGTGCTGTTTGAACAATACATTGTGGTTATCCTTTGCATACTGAGATAAAGACATTGTGATTAACCCATTGTAATCTGTGATAAAGACATTGTGATTAATCCTTTTTGCTGTGTGAGAAAGATGTTGTGATTAACCCATTGCACTCTGTCATAAAGATTTTGTGATTAATCCATCGCACTCGGTGATAAAGACATTGTCATTAACACATTGCACTGTCTGATAAAGACCTTGTGATTAACCCATTGCACTCTGTGATTAACCCGTTGTGATTAACCCATTGCGCTGTATGATCAAGACATTGCGATTGACCCATTGCGCTGTGTGATAAAGACATTGTGATTGACCCATTGCGCTTTGTGATTAAATCATTGGGAATTACCCATTGCGCTGTGTGATTAATCCATGAGGATTAACCCAATGCACTGTGTGATTAAGCCATTGGCATTAACCCAATTTACTGTGTGTTTAAACCATTGGCATTAAACCAATGCATTGTGTGATTGACCTGTTAAGATTACCCAAAGCCCTCTGTGGTAAAGACATTGTGATTAAACCATTGCACTCTGTGATAAAGATATTGTGATTAATCCTTTTTGCTGTGTGAGAAGGACATCCTGATTAACCCATTGCACTCTGTCATAAAGATTTTTTGATTAATCCATCGCACACTGTGATAAAGACAATGTGATTAACCCATTGCGCTGTTTGATAAAGACATTGTGCTTAAACCATTGCACTGTGTGATAAAGACATTGTGATTAACCAATTGTGCTGTTTGATAAATACATTGTGATTATCCCTTTGCATACTGTGATAAAGACATTGTGATTAACCCATTGCACTCTGTCATAAAGACATTGTGATTAATCCTTTTTGCTGTGTGAGAAAGACATTGTGATTAACCCATTGCACTCTGTCATAAAGATTTTGTGATTAATCCATCGCACTCTGTGAGAAAGACATTGTGATTAACCCATTGCACTCTGTGATTAAGACATTGATATTAACCGATTGCACTGTGTGATTCACCCTTTGGGATTAACACATTGCACTGTGTGATTACCCCATTGCACTCTGTGATTAACCCATTGCATGAGTGATAAAGACATTGTGATTAACCCATTGCGCTGTGTGATGAAGACACTGTGGTTAACCCATTGCACTGTGATAATAACATTGTGATTATCCATTGTGCTGTGTAAAAATACATTGTGAATATCCCTCTGCACACTGTGATAAAGATTTTGTGATTAACCCTTTGGAATCTGTGATAAAGATATTGTGAATAATCCCTTCTGCTGTGTGAGAAAGGCATTGTGATTAACCCATTGCATTCTGTCATAAAGCTTCTGTGATTTGTCCGTCGCACTCTGTGATAAAGTAATTGTGATTAACCCATTGCACTCAGTGATAACGACATTGTGATTAACCCATTGTGCTGTGTGATAAGACATTGTGATTAAGCCATTGCACTGTATGATTAAGCCATTGGGATTAACCCATTGGACTGTGTGATTAACCAGTTGCAATCTGTGATAAACCCATTGCATGAGTGATAAAGACATTGTGATTAAGCCATTGCGCTGTGTGATGAAGACATTGTGATTAACCCATTGCACTGTGTGATAAATACATTGTGATTATCCCTTTGCACACTGTGATGAAGATTTTGTGATTAACCCATTGCAATCTGTGATAAATACATTGTGATTAATCCTTTTTGCTGTGTGAGAAAGACATTGTGATTAACATTGAACTGTGTGATATAGACATGGTGATTAACCCATTGCACTGTGTGATTAACTCATTGGAAATAACCCATTGCATTATGTGATAAAGACATTGTGATTAACCCATGTGTGATAACGACATTGTGATTAAGCCTTTTCACTCTGTGATAAAGATTTTGAGATTAATCCATTGCACTCAGTGATTAAGACATTTAGATTAACCCATTGCATTGTGTGATATAGACATTGTGATTAACCCATTGCGCTGTGTGATTAACACATTTGGTTTAACCCTTTGCATTACGTGATAAAGGCATCGTGTTAACCCATTGCACTATGTGATAAAGACATTGTGATTGACCCATTGCACTGTGTGATAAAGACTTGGTACTTGACCCATTGTGGTGTGTGATTAAGCCAAAAGGATTAACCCAATGCACTGTGTGATTAACCCATTGGGATTAACCCAATCCACTGTGTGATTACTCCATTGAGATTAAGCCATTGGACTGTGAAAAAGACACTATGATTAACCCATTGCGTTTGTGATAAAGATATTGTGATTGACCAATTGCACTCTGTGATAAAGACATTGTGATAAACCCATTGCACTGCGTAATGATAAAGTCATTGTGATTAACCCAATGCATTGTGTGATAAACACAAAGTGATTAACCCATTGTGCTATGCGATAAAGACATTGTGATTAACCCATTGTGCTGTGTGATAATGACATTGTGATTACCCCTCTGTGCTCTAGGACAAAGATTTTGAAATTAATCCATCGCACTCAGTGATTAAGATATTGTGATTAACCCTTTGTGATGTGTGATAAAGACATTGTGATTAACAGATTGCACTGTTTGAATAACCCATTGGCATTAACCCATTGCATTCTGTGATAAAGATTTTGTGATTAATTCATCGCACTCGGTGATAAAGACATTGTCATTAACACATTGCGCTGTCTGATAAAGACCTTGTGATTAACCCATTGCACTCTGTGATTAACCCGTTGTGATTAACCCATTGCGCTGTATGATCAAGACATTGCGATTGACCCATTGCGCTGTGTGATAAAGACATTGTGATTGACCCATTGCGCTTTGTGATTAAATCATTGGGAATCACCCATTGCGCTGTGTGATTAATCCATGAGGATTAACCCAATGCACTGTGTGATTAAGCCATTGGCATTAACCCAATTTACTGTGTGTTTCAACCATTGGCATTAAACCAATGCATTGTGTGATTGACCCGTTAAGATTACCCAAATCCCTCTGTGGTAAAGACATTGTGATTAAACCATTGCACTCTGTGATAAAGACATTGTGATTAATCCTTTTTGCTGTGTGAGAAAGACATCGTGATTAACCCATTGCACTCTGTCATAAAGATTTTGTGATTAATCCATCGCACACTGTGATAAAGACAATGTGATTAACCCATTGCGCTGTGTGATAAAGACATTGTGCTTAACCCATTGCACTGTGTGATAAAGACATTGTGATTAACCAATTGTGCTGTTTGATAAATACATTGTGATTATCCCTTTGCATACTGTGATAAAGACATTGTGATTAACAAATTGTGCTGTTTGATAAATACATTGTGATCATCCCTTTGCATACTGTGATAAAGACATTGTGATTAACCCATTGCACTCTGTCATAAAGACATTGTGATTAATCCTTTTTGCTGTGTGAGAAAGACATTGTGATTAACCCATTGCATTCTGTGATGAAGACATTGATATTAACCGATTGCACTGTATGATGAAGACATTGTGATTAACCCATTGCGCTGTTTGATAAAGACATTGTGATTAAGCCATTGTGCTGTTTGAACAATACATTGTGGTTATCCTTTGCATACTGAGATAAAGACATTGTGATTAACCCATTGTAATCTGTGATAAAGACATTGTGATTAATCCTTTTTGCTGTGTGAGAAAGATGTTGTGATTAACCCATTGCACTCTGTCATAAAGATTTTGTGATTAATCCATCGCACTCGGTGATAAAGACATTGTCATTAACACATTGCACTGTCTGATAAAGACCTTGTGATTAACCCATTGCACTCTGTGATTAACCCGTTGTGATTAACCCATTGCGCTGTATGATCAAGACATTGCGATTGACCCATTGCGCTGTGTGATAAAGACATTGTGATTGACCCATTGCGCTTTGTGATTAAATCATTGGGAATTACCCATTGCGCTGTGTGATTAATCCATGAGGATTAACCCAATGCACTGTGTGATTAAGCCATTGGCATTAACCCAATTTACTGTGTGTTTAAACCATTGGCATTAAACCAATGCATTGTGTGATTGACCTGTTAAGATTACCCAAAGCCCTCTGTGGTAAAGACATTGTGATTAAACCATTGCACTCTGTGATAAAGACATTGTGATTAATCCTTTTTGCTGTGTGAGAAGGACATCGTGATTAACCCATTGCACTCTGTCATAAAGATTTTGTGATTAATCCATCGCACACTGTGATAAAGACAATGTGATTAACCCATTGCGCTGTTTGATAAAGACATTGTGCTTAAACCATTGCACTGTGTGATAAAGACATTGTGATTAACCAATTGTGCTGTTTGATAAATACATTGTGATTATCCCTTTGCATACTGTGATAAAGACATTGTGATTAACCCATTGCACTCTGTCATAAAGACATTGTGATTAATCCTTTTTGCTGTGTGAGAAAGACATTGTGATTAACCCATTGCACTCTGTCATAAAGATTTTGTGATTAATCCATCGCACTCTGTGAGAAAGACATTGTGATTAACCCATTGCACTCTGTGATTAAGACATTGATATTAACCGATTGCACTGTGTGATTCACCCTTTGGGATTAACACATTGCACTGTGTGATTACCCCATTGCACTCTGTGATTAACCCATTGCATGAGTGATAAAGACATTGTGATTAACCCATTGCGCTGTGTGATGAAGACACTGTGGTTAACCCATTGCACTGTGATAATAACATTGTGATTATCCATTGTGCTGTGTAAAAATACATTGTGAATATCCCTCTGCACACTGTGATAAAGATTTTGTGATTAACCCTTTGGAATCTGTGATAAAGATATTGTGAATAATCCCTTCTGCTGTGTGAGAAAGGCATTGTGATTAACCCATTGCATTCTGTCATAAAGCTGCTGTGATTTGTCCGTCGCACTCTGTGATAAAGTAATTGTGATTAACCCATTGCACTCAGTGATAACGACATTGTGATTAACCCATTGTGCTGTGTGATAAGACATTGTGATTAAGCCATTGCACTGTATGATTAAGCCATTGGGATTAACCCATTGGACTGTGTGATTAACCAGTTGCAATCTGTGATAAACCCATTGCATGAGTGATAAAGACATTGTGATTAAGCCATTGCGCTGTGTGATGAAGACATTGTGATTAACCCATTGCACTGTGTGATAAATACATTGTGATTATCCCTTTGCACACTGTGATGAAGATTTTGTGATTAACCCATTGCAATCTGTGATAAATACATTGTGATTAATCCTTTTTGCTGTGTGAGAAAGACATTGTGATTAACATTGAACTGTGTGATATAGACATGGTGATTAACCCATTGCACTGTGTGATTAACTCATTGGAAATAACCCATTGCATTATGTGATAAAGACATTGTGATTAACCCATGTGTGATAACGACATTGTGATTAAGCCTTTGCACTCTGTGATAAAGATTTTGAGATTAATCCATTGCACTCAGTGATTAAGACATTTAGATTAACCCATTGCATTGTGTGATATAGACATTGTGATTAACCCATTGCGCTGTGTGATTAACACATTTGGTTTAACCCTTTGCATTACGTGATAAAGGCATCGTGTTAACCCATTGCACTATGTGATAAAGACATTGTGATTGACCCATTGCACTGTGTGATAAAGACTTGGTACTTGACCCATTGTGGTGTGTGATTAAGCCAAAAGGATTAACCCAATGCACTGTGTGATTAACCCATTGGGATTAACCCAATCCACTGTGTGATTACTCCATTGAGATTAAGCCATTGGACTGTGAAAAAGACACTATGATTAACCCATTGCGTTTGTGATAAAGATATTGTGATTGACCAATTGCACTCTGTGATAAAGACATTGTGATAAACCCATTGCACTGCGTAATGATAAAGTCATTGTGATTAACCCAATGCATTGTGTGATAAACACAAAGTGATTAACCCATTGTGCTATGCGATAAAGACATTGTGATTAACCCATTGTGCTGTGTGATAATGACATTGTGATTACCCCTCTGTGCTCTAGGACAAAGATTTTGAAATTAATCCATCGCACTCAGTGATTAAGATATTGTGATTAACCCTTTGTGATGTGTGATAAAGACATTGTGATTAACAGATTGCACTGTTTGAATAACCCATTGGCATTAACCCATTGCATTCTGTGATAAAGATTTTGTGATTAATTCATCGCACTCGGTGATAAAGACATTGTCATTAACACATTGCGCTGTCTGATAAAGACCTTGTGATTAACCCATTGCACTCTGTGATTAACCCGTTGTGATTAACCCATTGCGCTGTATGATCAAGACATTGCGATTGACCCATTGCGCTGTGTGATAAAGACATTGTGATTGACCCATTGCGCTTTGTGATTAAATCATTGGGAATCACCCATTGCGCTGTGTGATTAATCCATGAGGATTAACCCAATGCACTGTGTGATTAAGCCATTGGCATTAACCCAATTTACTGTGTGTTTCAACCATTGGCATTAAACCAATGCATTGTGTGATTGACCCGTTAAGATTACCCAAATCCCTCTGTGGTAAAGACATTGTGATTAAACCATTGCACTCTGTGATAAAGACATTGTGATTAATCCTTTTTGCTGTGTGAGAAAGACATCGTGATTAACCCATTGCACTCTGTCATAAAGATTTTGTGATTAATCCATCGCACACTGTGATAAAGACAATGTGATTAACCCATTGCGCTGTGTGATAAAGACATTGTGCTTAACCCATTGCACTGTGTGATAAAGACATTGTGATTAACCAATTGTGCTGTTTGATAAATACATTGTGATTATCCCTTTGCATACTGTGATAAAGACATTGTGATTAACAAATTGTGCTGTTTGATAAATATATTGTGATCATCCCTTTGCATACTGTGATAAAGACATTGTGATTAACCCATTGCACTCTGTCATAAAGACATTGTGATTAATCCTTTTTGCTGTGTGAGAAAGACATTGTGATTAACCCATTGCATTCTGTGATGAAGACATTGATATTAACCGATTGCACTGTATGATGAAGACATTGTGATTAACCCATTGCGCTGTTTGATAAAGACATTGTGATTAAGCCATTGTGCTGTTTGAACAATACATTGTGGTTATCCTTTGCATACTGAGATAAAGACATTGTGATTAACCCATTGTAATCTGTGATAAAGACATTGTGATTAATCCTTTTTGCTGTGTGAGAAAGATGTTGTGATTAACCCATTGCACTCTGTCATAAAGATTTTGTGATTAATCCATCGCACTCGGTGATAAAGACATTGTCATTAACACATTGCACTGTCTGATAAAGACCTTGTGATTAACCCATTGCACTCTGTGATTAACCCGTTGTGATTAACCCATTGCGCTGTATGATCAAGACATTGCGATTGACCCATTGCGCTGTGTGATAAAGACATTGTGATTGACCCATTGCGCTTTGTGATTAAATCATTGGGAATTACCCATTGCGCTGTGTGATTAATCCATGAGGATTAACCCAATGCACTGTGTGATTAAGCCATTGGCATTAACCCAATTTACTGTGTGTTTAAACCATTGGCATTAAACCAATGCATTGTGTGATTGACCTGTTAAGATTACCCAAAGCCCTCTGTGGTAAAGACATTGTGATTAAACCATTGCACTCTGTGATAAAGACATTGTGATTAATCCTTTTTGCTGTGTGAGAAGGACATCGTGATTAACCCATTGCACTCTGTCATAAAGATTTTGTGATTAATCCATCGCACACTGTGATAAAGACAATGTGATTAACCCATTGCGCTGTGTGATAAAGACATTGTGCTTAAACCATTGCACTGTGTGATAAAGACATTGTGATTAACCAATTGTGCTGTTTGATAAATACATTGTGATTATCCCTTTGCATACTGTGATAAAGACATTGTGATTAACCCATTGCACTCTGTCATAAAGACATTGTGATTAATCCTTTTTGCTGTGTGAGAAAGACATTGTGATTAACCCATTGCACTCTGTCATAAAGATTTTGTGATTAATCCATCGCACTCTGTGAGAAAGACATTGTGATTAACCCATTGCACTCTGTGATTAAGACATTGATATTAACCGATTGCACTGTGTGATTCACCCTTTGGGATTAACACATTGCACTGTGTGATTACCCCATTGCACTCTGTGATTAACCCATTGCATGAGTGATAAAGACATTGTGATTAACCCATTGCGCTGTGTGATGAAGACACTGTGGTTAACCCATTGCACTGTGATAATAACATTGTGATTATCCATTGTGCTGTGTAAAAATACATTGTGAATATCCCTCTGCACACTGTGATAAAGATTTTGTGATTAACCCTTTGGAATCTGTGATAAAGATATTGTGAATAATCCCTTCTGCTGTGTGAGAAAGGCATTGTGATTAACCCATTGCATTCTGTCATAAAGCTTCTGTGATTTGTCCGTCGCACTCTGTGATAAAGTAATTGTGATTAACCCATTGCACTCAGTGATAACGACATTGTGATTAACCCATTGTGCTGTGTGATAAGACATTGTGATTAAGCCATTGCACTGTATGATTAAGCCATTGGGATTAACCCATTGGACTGTGTGATTAACCAGTTGCAATCTGTGATAAACCCATTGCATGAGTGATAAAGACATTGTGATTAAGCCATTGCGCTGTGTGATGAAGACATTGTGATTAACCCATTGCACTGTGTGATAAATACATTGTGATTATCCCTTTGCACACTGTGATGAAGATTTTGTGATTAACCCATTGCAATCTGTGATAAATACATTGTGATTAATCCTTTTTGCTGTGTGAGAAAGACATTGTGATTAACATTGAACTGTGTGATATAGACATGGTGATTAACCCATTGCACTGTGTGATTAACTCATTGGAAATAACCCATTGCATTATGTGATAAAGACATTGTGATTAACCCATGTGTGATAACGACATTGTGATTAAGCCTTTGCACTCTGTGATAAAGATTTTGAGATTAATCCATTGCACTCAGTGATTAAGACATTTAGATTAACCCATTGCATTGTGTGATATAGACATTGTGATTAACCCATTGCGCTGTGTGATTAACACATTTGGTTTAACCCTTTGCATTACGTGATAAAGGCATCGTGTTAACCCATTGCACTATGTGATAAAGACATTGTGATTGACCCATTGCACTGTGTGATAAAGACTTGGTACTTGACCCATTGTGGTGTGTGATTAAGCCAAAAGGATTAACCCAATGCACTGTGTGATTAACCCATTGGGATTAACCCAATCCACTGTGTGATTACTCCATTGAGATTAAGCCATTGGACTGTGAAAAAGACACTATGATTAACCCATTGCGTTTGTGATAAAGATATTGTGATTGACCAATTGCACTCTGTGATAAAGACATTGTGATAAACCCATTGCGCAGTGTGATAAAGTCATTGTGATTAACCCAATGCATTGTGTGATAAACACAAAGTGATTAACCCATTGTGCTATGCGATAAAGACATTGTCATTAACCCATTGCACTGTGTGATAAACACATTGAGATTAACCCATTGTGCTTTGTGATGAAGACATTGTCATTAACCTATTGCACTGTGTGATGAAGACTTTGTTATTAACCCATTGTATTTTGTGATAAAGATGTTGTGATTAACTCATTTCATTGTGTCATTAACCCATTGTGATTAACCCATTGCACTTGTGATTAACCCATTGCGCTGTATGATAAACACATTGTGATTAACCCATTCTGCTTCGTGATAAAGACATTGTCATTAACCCATTGCACTGTGTGATAAAGACATTGTAATTAACCCTTTGCACTGTGTGATAATGACGTTGTGATTAACCCATTGCGCTGTGATAAAGACATTGTAATTAACCCATTCCACTCTGTGATAAAGATTTTATGACTAATCCACTGCACTCTGTGATAAAGACATTGTGATTAACCCATTGCACACTGTGATAAAGATTTTGTGATTAACCCATTGCACTCTGTGATAAAGACATTGTGATTCACCCATTGCACTCTGTGATAAAGATTTTATGACTAATCCACTGCACTCTGTGATTAACCCATTGAGATTAACCCATTGCACTCTGTCATAAAGACATTTTGATTAACCCATTGCATTGTGTGATATAGACATTGTGATTAACCCATTGCGCTGTGTGATTAACACAGTTGGTTTAACCCTTTGCATTAGGTGATAAAGACATCGTGATTAACCCATTGCACTATGTGATAAAGACATTGTAATTGACCCATTGCGCTGTGTGATAAAGACTTGGTGATTGACCCATTGTGATGTGTGATTAAGCCAAAAGGATTAACCCAATGCACTGTGTGATTAACCCATTGGGATTAACCCAGTCCACTGTCTGATTACTCCATTGAGATTAAGCCATTGGATACTGAGAAAGACACTATGATTAACCCATTGCGTTTGTGATAAAGATATTGTGATTGACCAATTGCACTCTGTGATAAAGCCATTGTGATAAACCCATTGCATTGTGTGATAAACACAATGTGATTAACCCATTGTGCTTTGCGATAAAGAAATTGTCATTAACCCATTGCACTGTGTGATAAAGACATTGTGATTAACCCATTGCGCTGTGTGATGAAGACATTGTGATTAACCCATTGTGCTGTGTGATTAACCCATTGGAAATAACCCATTGCATTATGTGATAAAGACATTGTGATTAACCCATTGTGCTGTGTGATAACGAAATTGTGATTACCCCTTTGCACTCTGTCATAAAGATTTTGAGATTAATCCATCGCACTCAGTGATTAAGATATTATGATTAACCCATTGCAATCTGTGATAAAGACATTGTGAGTAAACCTTTTTGCTGAAGTGAAAAAGACATCGTGTTTAACCCATTGCACTCTGTCATAAAGATTTTGTGATTAATCCATCACACTCTGTGATAAAGACAATGTGATTCAGCCATTGCACTCTGTGATAAAGACATTATGATTAACCCATTGCACTGTGTGATTAACCCATTGGGATTAACCCGTTGCACTGTGCAATTACCCCATTGCAGTCTGTGATTAACCCATTGCATGAGTGATAAAGACAATGTGATTAATCCATTGCGCTGTGTGATAAAGACATTGTGATTAACCCATTGCACTGTGTGATAAAAACATTGTGATTACCCCATTGTGCTGTGTGATAAATACATTGTGCATATCCCTTTGCACACGGTGATAAAGATTTTGTGATTAACCCATTGCAATCTGTGATAAAGACATTGTGATTAATCCTTTTTCCTGTGTGAGAAAGACATTGTGATTAACCCATTGCACTCTGTCATAAAGATTTTGTGATTAATCCATCGCACTCGGTGATAAAGACATTGTGATTAACCCATTGCACTCTGTGATAAAGACAATGTGATTAACTCATTGCGCTGTGTAATAAAGACATTGTGATTAACCCATTGCACTGTGTGGTTAACTCATTGGGATTAACCCATTGCAATCTGTGATTAACCCATTGTAATCTGTGATTAACCCATTGCATGAGTGATAAAGACATTGTGATTAATCCATTGCATTATGTGATTAACCAAATGGGATTAACCCATTGCATTGTAATTGACCCATTGAGATTAACCAATTGCATTCTGTGACAAAGACATGGTTATTAACCCATTGCACTGTGTGATAAACATATTGTGATTGACCCATTGCACTGTGTGATTAACCCATTGTGATTAACCACATTGCGCAGTGTGATTAATCCATTGAACTCTGTGATTAAGACATTACATGAGTGATAAAGACGTTAATAATAATGCATTGCGTGATTAACCTATTGGGATTAACCCATTGCACTCTGTGATAAAGTCATTTTGATTAACCCATTGCACTGTATGATAAAGACATTGTGATTGACCCATTGCACTGTGCGATTAACCCATTGGAAATAACCCATTGCATTATGTGATAAAGACATTGTGATTAACCCATTGTGCTGTGTGATAATGACATTGTGATTACCCCTCTGTGCTCTAGGACAAAGATTTTGAAATTAATCCATCGCACTCAGTGATTAAGATATTGTGATTAACCCTTTGTGATGTGTGATAAAGACATTGTGATTAACAGATTGCACTGTTTGAATAACCCATTGGCATTAACCCATTGCACTCTGTGATAAAGATTTTGTGATTAATTCATCGCACTCGGTGATAAAGACATTGTCATTAACACATTGCGCTGTCTGATAAAGACCTTGTGATTAACCCATTGCACTCTGTGATTAACCCGTTGTGATTAACCCATTGCGTTGTATGATCAAGACATTGCGATTGACCCATTGCGCTGTGTGATAAAGACATTGTGATTGACCCATTGCGCTTTGTGATTAAATCATTGGGAATTACCCATTGCGCTGTGTGATTAATCCATGAGGATTAACCCAATGCACTGTGTGATTAAGCCATTGGCATTAACCCAATTTACTGTGTGTTTCAACCATTGGCATTAAACCAATGCATTGTGTGATTGACCCGTTAAGATTACCCAAATCCCTCTGTGGTAAAGACATTGTGATTAAACCATTGCACTCTGTGATAAAGACATTGTGATTAATCCTTTTTGCTGTGTGAGAAAGACATTGTGATTAACCCATTGCACTCTGTCATAAAGATTTTGTGATTAATCCATCGCACACTGTGATAAAGACAATGTGATTAACCCATTGCGCTGTGTGATAAAGACATTGTGCTTAACCCATTGCACTGTGTGATAAAGACATTGTGATTAACCAATTGTGCTGTTTGATAAATACATTGTGATTATCCCTTTGCATACTGTGATAAAGACATTGTGATTAACAAATTGTGCTGTTTGATAAATACATTGTGATCATCCCTTTACATACTGTGATAAAGACATTGTGATTAACCCATTGCACTCTGTCATAAAGACATTGTGATTAATCCTTTTTGCTGTGTGAGAAAGACATTGTGATTAACCCATTGCATTCTGTGATGAAGACATTGATATTAACCGATTGCACTGTATGATGAAGACATTGTGATTAACCCATTGCGCTGTTTGATAAAGACATTGTGATTAAGCCATTGTGCTGTTTGAACAATACATTGTGGTTATCCTTTGCATACTGAGATAAAGACATTGTGATTAACCCATTGTAATCTGTGATAAAGACATTGTGATTAATCCTTTTTGCTGTGTGAGAAAGATGTTGTGATTAACCCATTGCACTCTGTCATAAAGATTTTGTGATTAATCCATCGCACTCGGTGATAAAGACATTGTCATTAACACATTGCGCTGTCTGATAAAGACCTTGTGATTAACCCATTGCACTCTGTGATTAACCCATTGTGATTAACCCATTGCGCTGTATGATCAAGACATTGCGATTGACCCATTGCGCTGTGTGATAAAGACATTGTGATTGACCCATTGCGCTTTGTGATTAAATCATTGGGAATTACCCATTGCGCTGTGTGATTAATCCATGAGGATTAACCCAATGCACTGTGTGATTAAGCCATTGGCATTAACCCAATTTACTGTGTGTTTAAACCATTGGCATTAAACCAATGCATTGTGTGATTGACCTGTTAAGATTACCCAAAGCCCTCTGTGGTAAAGACATTGTGATTAAACCATTGCACTCTGTGATAAAGACATTGTGATTAATCCTTTTTGCTGTGTGAGAAGGACATCGTGATTAACCCATTGCACTCTGTCATAAAGATTTTGTGATTAATCCATCGCACACTGTGATAAAGACAATGTGATTAACCCATTGCGCTGTTTGATAAAGACATTGTGCTTAAACCATTGCACTGTGTGATAAAGACATTGTGATTAACCAATTGTGCTGTTTGATAAATACATTGTGATTATCCCTTTGCATACTGTGATAAAGACATTGTGATTAACCCATTGCACTCTGTCATAAAGACATTGTGATTAATCCTTTTTGCTGTGTGAGAAAGACATTGTGATTAACCCATTGCACTCTGTCATAAAGATTTTGTGATTAATCCATCGCACTCTGTGAGAAAGACATTGTGATTAACCCATTGCACTCTGTGATTAAGACATTGATATTAACCGATTGCACTGTGTGATTCACCCTTTGGGATTAACACATTGCACTGTGTGATTACCCCATTGCACTCTGTGATTAACCCATTGCATGAGTGATAAAGACATTGTGATTAACCCATTGCGCTGTGTGATGAAGACACTGTGGTTAACCCATTGCACTGTGATAATAACATTGTGATTATCCATTGTGCTGTGTAAAAATACATTGTGAATATCCCTCTGCACACTGTGATAAAGATTTTGTGATTAACCCTTTGGAATCTGTGATAAAGATATTGTGAATAATCCCTTCTGCTGTGTGAGAAAGGCATTGTGATTAACCCATTGCATTCTGTCATAAAGCTTCTGTGATTTGTCCGTCGCACTCTGTGATAAAGTAATTGTGATTAACCCATTGCACTCAGTGATAACGACATTGTGATTAACCCATTGTGCTGTGTGATAAGACATTGTGATTAAGCCATTGCACTGTATGATTAAGCCATTGGGATTAACCCATTGGACTGTGTGATTAACCAATTTCAATCTGTGATAAACCCATTGCATGAGTGATAAAGACATTGTGATTAAGCCATTGCGCTGTGTGATGAAGACATTGTGATTAACCCATTGCACTGTGTGATAAATACATTGTGATTATCCCTTTGCACACTGTGATGAAGATTTTGTGATTAACCCATTGCAATCTGTGATAAATACATTGTGATTAATCCTTTTTGCTGTGTGAGAAAGACATTGTGATTAACATTGAACTGTGTGATATAGACATGGTGATTAACCCATTGCACTGTGTGATTAACTCATTGGAAATAACCCATTGCATTATGTGATAAAGACATTGTGATTAACCCATGTGTGATAACGACATTGTGATTAAGCCTTTGCACTCTGTGATAAAGATTTTGAGATTAATCCATTGCACTCAGTGATTAAGACATTTAGATTAACCCATTGCATTGTGTGATATAGACATTGTGATTAACCCATTGCGCTGTGTGATTAACACATTTGGTTTAACCCTTTGCATTACGTGATAAAGGCATCGTGTTAACCCATTGCACTATGTGATAAAGACATTGTGATTGACCCATTGCACTGTGTGATAAAGACTTGGTACTTGACCCATTGTGGTGTGTGATTAAGCCAAAAGGATTAACCCAATGCACTATGTGATTAACCCATTGGGATTAACCCAATCCACTGTGTGATTACTCCATTGAGATTAAGCCATTGGACTGTGAAAAAGACACTATGATTAACCCATTGCGTTTGTGATAAAGATATTGTGATTGACCAATTGCACTCTGTGATAAAGACATTGTGATAAACCCATTGCACTGCGTAATGATAAAGTCATTGTGATTAACCCAATGCATTGTGTGATAAACACAAAGTGATTAACCCATTGTGCTATGCGATAAAGACATTGTCATTAACCCATTGCACTGTGTGATAAAGACATTGTGATTAACACATTGCGCTGTGATAAAGACATTGTGATTAATCCTTTTTGCTGTGTGAGAAAGACATTGTGATTAACCCATTGCACTCTGTCATAAAGATTTTGTGATTAATGCATCGCACTCTGTGAGAAAGGCATTGTGATTAACCCATTGCGCTGTGTGATAAGACATTGTTATTAACCCATTGCACTGTTTTGTTAACCGTTTGGGATTAACCCATTGCACTGTGCGATTACCCATTTGCAGTCTGTGATTAACCCATTGCATGAGTGATAAAGACATTGTAATTAACCCTTTGAACTGTGTGATAAAGACATTGTGATTAACCCATTGTGCTGTGTGATAAATACATTGTGATTATCCCTTTGCACACTGTGATAAAGATTTTGTGATTAACTCATTGCAATCTGTGATAAAGACATTGTGATTAATCCTTTTTGCTGTGTGAGAAAGACATTGTGATTAACCCATTGCACTCTGTCATGAAGATTTTCTGATTAATCCATCGCACTCTGTGATAAAGACATTGTGATTAATCCATTGCACTCTGTCATAAAGATTTTGTGATTAATCCATCGCACTCTGTGATAAAGACATTGTAATTATCGCATTGCACTCTGTGATAAAGACATTGTGATTAACCCATTGCGCTGTGTGATAAGACATTGTGATTAACCCATTGCACTGTGTGATTAACCCTTTGGGATTAACCCATTGCACTGTGCGATTACCCCATTGCACTCTGTGATTAACCCATTGCATGAGTGATAAACACATTGTGATTAACCCATTGCGCTATGTGATGAAGACACTGTGGTTAACCCATTGCACTGTGATAAAAACATTGTGATTAACCCATTGTGCTGTGCATAAATACATTGTGATTATCCCTTTGCACTCTGTGATAAAGATTTTGTGATTAACCCATTGCAATCTGTGATAAAGACATTGTGCTTAAACCTTTTTGCTGCGTGAGAAAGACATTGTGATTAACCCATTGCACTCTGTCATAAAGATTTTGTGATAAATCCATTGCACTCTGCGATAAAGATATTGTGATTAACCCATTGCACTGTATGATAAAGACATTGTGATTAACATTGAACTGTGTGATATAGACATGGTGATTAACCCATTGCACTGTGTGATTAACCCTCTGTGATTAACCCCATTGTGCTATGTGATTAACCCATTGCATTCTGTGTTTAAGCCATTGCATGAGTGATAAAGATGTTATGAATAATCCATTGCATTGTTTGATTAACCTATTGGGATTAACCCATTGCACTGTGATTAACCCATTGAGATTTACCCATTGCACTCTGTGATAAAGACATTTCGATTACCCCATTGCACTGTGTGATAAAGACATTGTGATTGACCCATAGCGCTGTATGATGAAGACATTGTGATAAACCCATTGCGCTGTGTGATTAACTCATTGGAAATAATCCATTACATTATGTGATAAAGACATTGTGATTAACCCATTGTGCTGTGTGATAACGACTTTGTGATTAAGCTTTTGCACTCTGTGATAAAGATTTTGAGATTAATCCATCGCACTCAGTGATTAAGACATTTAGATTAACCCATTGCATTGTGTGATATAGACATTGTGATTAACCCATTGCGCTGTGTGATTAACACATTTGGTTTAACCCTCTGCATTAGGTGATAAAGGCATCGTGTTAATCCATTGCACTATGTGATAAAGACATTGTGATTGACCCATTGCACTGTGTGATAAAGACTTGGTACTTGACCCATTGTGGTGTGTGATTAAGCCAAAAGGATTAACCCAATGCACTGTGTGATTAACCCATTGGGATTAAGCCATTGGACTGTGAGAAAGACACTATGATTAACCCATTGCGTTTGTGATAAAGATATTGTGATTGACCAATTGCACTCTGTGATAAAGACATTGTGATAAACCCATTGCACTGCGCAATGATAAAGTCATTGTGATTAACCCAATGCATTGTGTGATAAACACAATGTGATTAACCCATTGTGCTATGCGATAAAGACATTGTCATTAACCCATTGCACTGTGTGATAAAGACATTGTGATTAACCCATTGTGCTGTTTGATAAATACATTGAGATTATCCCTTTGCACACTGTGATAAAGACATTGTGATTAACCGATTGCACTGTGTGATAAAGACGTTGTGATTAACCCATTGAACTGTGTGATATAGACTTTTTGATTAACCCATTGCACTGTGTGATTAAACCATTGGACTCTGTGTTTAAGCCATTGCATGAGTGATAAAGACATTATGAATAATCCATTGTATTGTTTGATTAACCTATTGGGATTAACCCATTGCACTGTGATTAACCCATTGAGAGTAACTGTGATTAACCCGTTGTGATTAACCCATTGCGCTGTGTGATAAAGACATTGTGATTGACCCATTGCGCTTTGTGATTAAATCATTGGGAATTACCTATTGCGCTGTGTGATTAACCCATTAGGATTAACCCAATGCACCGTGTGATTAAGCCATTGGCGTTAACCCAATGCACTGTGTGTTTAAACCATTGGCATTAAACCAATGCACTGTGTGATTGACCCATTAAGATTAACCCAAAGCCCTCTGTGATGAAGACATTGTGATTATTCCATTGCACTGTGTGATAAAGACATTGTGATTAACCCATTGTGCTGTTTGATAAATGCATTGTGATTATCCCTTTGCACACTGTGATAAAGACATTGTTATTAAACCATTGCACTCTGTCATAAAGATTTTGTGATTAATCCATCGCACTCGATGATAAAGACATTGTGATGAAACCATTGCACTGTGTGATAAAGACATTGTGATTAACCCATTGCACTGTGTGATTAACCCATTGGGATTAACCCATTGCACTGTGCGATTACTCCATTGCAGTCTGTGATTAACCCATTGCATGAGTGATAAAGACATTGTGATTGACCCATTACGCTTTGTGATTAACTCATTGGGAGTGAGTGACCCATTGTGCTGTGTGATTAACCCATTGGGATTAACCCATTGCATGAGTGATAAAGACGTTGTGATTAATCCATTGCGCTGTGTGATAAAAACATAGTGATTAACCCATTGTGCTGTGTATAAATATATTGTGATTATCCCTTTGCACACTGTGTTAAAGATTTTGTGATTAACCCATTGCAATCCATGTTAAGGACATTGTGATTAATCCTTTTTGCTGTGTGAGAATGACATTGTGCTTAACCCATTGCACTCTGTCATAAAGATTTTTTGATTAATCCATCGCACTCTGTGATGAAGACATTGTGATTAACCCATTGCACTCTGTGATAAAGACATTGTGATTAACCGATTGCACTGTGTGATAAAGACATTGTGAATAACCCATTGATCTGTGTGATATAGACATAGTGATTAACCCATTGCACTGTGTGATAAAGACATTGTGATTAACATATTGCGCTGTGATAAAGACATTGTGATTAACCCATTGTGCTGTTTGATAAATACATTGAGATTATCCCTTTGCACACTGTGATAAAGACATTGTGATTAACCGATTGCACTGTGTGATAAAGACATTGTGATTAACCCATTGAACTGTGTGATATAGACTTGTTGATTAACCCATTGCACTGTGTGATTAAACCATTGGACTCTGTGGTTAAGCCATTGCATGAGTGATAAAGACATTATGAATAATCCATTGTATTGTTTGATTAACCTATTGGGATTAACCAATTGCACTGTGATTAACCCATTGAGAGTAACTGTGATTAACCCGTTGTGATTAACCCATTGCGCTGTGTGATAAAGACATTGGGAATGACCCATTGCGCTGTGTGATAAAGACATTGTGATTGACCCATTGCGCTTTGTGATTAAATCATTGGGAATTACCCATTGCGCTGTGTGATTAACCAATTAGGATTAACCCAATGCACCGTGTGATTAAGCCATTGGTGTTAACCCAATGCACTGTGTATTTAAGCCATTGGCATTAAACCAATGCACTGTGTGATTGACCCATTAAGATTAACCCAAAGCCCTCTGTGATGAAGACATTGTGATTATTCCATTGCCCTGTGTGATAAAGACATTGTGATTAACCCATTGTGCTGTTTGATAAATGCATTGTGATTATCCCTTTGCACACTGTGATAAAGACATTGTTATTAAACCATTGCACTCTGTCATAAAGATTTTATGATTAACCCATTGCACTGTGATTAACCCATTGTGATTAACCCATTGCACTCTGTGATAAAGACATTGTGATTAACCCTTTGCACTGTGTGATTAACCCATTGGGATTAACCCATTGCACTGTGCGATTACACCATTGCAGTCTGTGATTAACCCATTGCATGAGTGATAAAGACATTGTGATTGACCCATTACGCTTTGTGATTAACTCATTGGGAGTGACCCATTGTGCTGTGTGATTAACCCATTGGGATTAACCCATTGCACTGTGCGATTACTCCATTGCAGTCTGTGATTAACCCATTGCATGAGTGATAAAGACATTGTGATTAATCCATTGCGCTGTGTGATAAAAACATAGTGATTAACCCATTGTGCTGTGTATAAATGCATTGTGATTATCCCTTTGCACACTGTGTTAAAGATTTTGTGATTAACCCATTGCAATCTGTGTTAAGGACATTGTGATTAATCCTTTTTGCTGCGTGAGAATGACATTGTGCTTAACCCATTGCACTATGTCATAATGATTTTTTGATTAATCCATCGCACTCTGTGATGAAGACATTGTGATTAACCCATTGCACTCTGTGATAAAGACATCGTGATTAACTGATTGCACTGTGTGATAAAGACATTGTGAATAACCCATTGATCTGTGTGATATAGACATGGTGATTAACCCATTGCACTGTGTGATTAACCTTCTGTGATTAATCCCATTGCGCTATGTGATTAACCCATTGCACTTTGTGATTAAGCCATTGCATGAGTGATAAAGACATTATGAATAATCCATTGCATGTTTGATTAACCTATTGGGATTAACCCATTGCACTTTGATTAACCCATTGAGATTAACCGATTGCGCTCTGTGATAAAGACATTTTGATTAACCTATTGTACTGTGTGATAAAGACATTGTGATTGACCCATTGTGCTGTGTGATGAAGTCATTGTGATGCACCCATTGCACTCTGTGATTAACCCATTGGAATTAACCCATTGCATTATGTGTTAAAGACATTGTCATCAACCCTTTGCACTGTGTGATTAACCCATTGGGATTAACCCATTGCACTGTGCGATTATTCCATTGCAGTCTGTGATTAACACATTGCATGAGTGATAAAGACATTGTGATTAACCCATTGTGCTGTGTGATGAAGACATTATGATTAACCCATTGCGCTGTGTGATGAAGACATTGTGATACACCCATTGCGCTGTGTGATTAACCCATTGGAAATAACCCATTGCATTATGTGATAAAGACATTGTGAATAACCCATTGTGCTGTGTGATAACGACATTGTGATTAACCCTTTGCACTCTGTGATAAAGATTTTGAGATTAATCCATCGCACTCAGTGATTACGGTATTGTGATTAACCCATTGCGCTGTGTGATAAAGACATTGTGATTAACCCATTGCAATCTGTGATAAAGACATTGTGATTAATCCTTTTTGCTGTGTGAGAAAGACGTTGTGATTAACCCATTGCACTCTGTCATAAAGATTTTGTGATTAATCCATCGCACTCTGTGATAAAGACATTGTGATTAACCATTGCGCTGTGTGATATAGACATTGTGATCACCCCATTGCACTGTGTGGTTAACTCATTGGGATTAACCCATTGCACTGTGTGATTAACCAATTGCAATCTGTGATTAACGCATTGCATGAGTGATAAAGACATTGTGATTAATCCTTTGCATTGTGTGATTAACCAATTGGGATTAATCCATTGCATTGTAATTTACCCATTGAGATTAACCCATTGCATTCTGTGATAAACACATTGTGATTGACCCATTGCACTGTGTGATTAACCCATTGGAAATAACCCATTGCATTATGTGATTAAGACATTGTGATTAACCCATTGCACTGTGTGATTAACCCATTGGAAATAACCCATTGCATTATGTGATTAAGACATTGTGATTAACCCATTGTGCTGTGCGATAACGACATTGTGATTAACCCTTTGCCCTCTATGATAAAGATTTTGAAATTAATCCATCGCACTGTGATTAAGATATTGTGATTAACCCATTGCGAAGTGTGATAAAGACATTGTGATTAACCTATTGCACTGTGTGAATAACCCGTTGACATTAATCCAATGCACTGTGTGATAAAGATTTTGTGATTAATCCATCACACTCGGTGATAAAGACATTGTCATTAACACCTTGTGCTGTGTGATGAAGACATTGTGATTAACCCATTGCACTCTGTGATTAACCCGTTGTGATTAACTCATTGCGCTGTGTGATAAAGACATTGTTATTGACCCATTGCTCTTTGTGATTAAATCATTGTGAATTATCCATTGCGCTGTGTGATTAACCCATTAGGATTAACCCAATGCACTGTGTGATTAAGCCATTGGCATTAACCCAATGCACTGTGTGTTTAAGCCATTGGCATTAAACCAATGCACTGTGTGATTGACCCAATAAGATTAACCCAAAGCCCTCTGTGATGAAGACATTGTGATTAACCCACTGTGCTGTTTGATAAATACATTGTTATTATCCCTTTGCAAACTCTGATAAAGACATTGTGATTAAACCATTGCACTCTGTCATAAAGATTTTGTGATTAATCCATCGCACTCGATGATAAAGACAATGTGATGAACCCATTTCACTGTGTGATAAAGACATTGTGATTAACCCATTGCGCTGTGTGGTGAAGACATTGTGATTAACCCATTGCACTGTGTGATAAAAACATCATGATTAACCCATTGTGCTGTGTATAAATAAATTGTGCTTATCCCTTTGCACAATGTGATAAAGATTTTGTGATTAACCCATTGCAATCTGTGATAAAGACATTGTGATTAATCCTTATTTCTGTGTGAGAAAGACATTGTGATTAACCCATTGCACTCTGTCGTAAAGATTTTGTGATTAATCCATCGCACTCTATGATAAAGACGTTGTGAGTAACCGATCGCACTGTGTGATAAAGACATTGTAATTAACCCATTGAACTGTGTGATAAACCCATTGCTCTGTGAAAAACACATTGTGCTTAACCCTTTGCACTCTGTGATAAAGATTTTGTGATTAACCCATTGCAATCTGTGATAAAGACATTGTGATTAATCCTTTTTTCTGTGTGAGAAAGACATTGTGATTAACCCATTGCACTCTGTCGTAAAGATTTTGTGATTAATCCATCGCACTCTATGATAAAGACGTTGTGAGTAACCGATCGCACTGTGTGATAAAGACATTGTAATTAACCCATTGAACTGTGTGATAAACCCATTGCTCTGTGAAAAACACATTGTGCTTAACCCTTTGCACTCTGTGATAAAGATTTTGTGATTAATCCATTGCAATCTATGATAAAGACATTGTGATTCACCCATTGCAATCTATGATAAAAACATTGTGATTTAGCCATTGCTCTGCGTGATTAACCCATTTTGATAAACCCATTGCTCTGTGAAAAACACAATGTGCTTAACCCTTTGCACTCTGTGATAAAGATTTTGTGATTAATCCATTGCACTCTATGATAAAGACATTGTGATTCACCCATTGCACTCTGTGATAAAGACATTCTGATGAACCCATTGCACTGTGTGATAAAGGCATTGTGATTGATCCATTGCACTTTGTAATAAAGACATTGCGATTGACGCATTGCACTGTTTGATTAACCCATTGGGAGTAACCCAATGCGCTGTGTGATTAATCCATTGGGATTAACCCAATGCACTGTGTGATTAAGCCATTGGCATTAACCCAATGCACTGTGTGATTAAGCCATTGCACCCTGCGATGAAGACATTGTGATTAACCGATTGCGCTGTGTGATAAACACATTGTGATTAACACATTGTGCCTTGTGATAAGGACATTGTCATTAACCCATTGCGCTGTGTGATAAAGACATTGTGATTAACCCATTGCAATGTGTGATAAAGACATTTTGATTTACCCATTGCAATGTGTGATAAAGACATTTTGATTTACCCATTGCGCTGTGTGATAAAGACATTGTGATTAACCCATTGTCCTGTGTGATAAAGACATTGTGCCTAACTCTTTGCACACTGTGATAAAGATTTTGTGATTAATGCCATGCACTCTCTGATAAAGACATTTTGATTAACCCATTGCACTGTGTGATAAAGACTTTACGATTTACCCAATGCGCTTTGATTAACCCAATGGGATTAACCCATTGCATTATCTGATAAAGACATTGTGATTAACCCATTGTGCTGTGTGATAACCACATTGTGGTTAACCCATTGCACTCTGTGATAAAGATTTTGTGATTAATCCATCGCATTCTGTGATAAAGACAATGTGCTTAACCCATTGCACTCTGTGATAAAGATATTGTGATTAACCCATTGCACTGTGTGATAAACTCATTGTGATTTACCCATTGCACTGTGTGATTAACCCATTGTGATTAACCACATTGCTCAGTGTGATTAATCCATTGAACTCTGTGATTAAGCCATTACATGAGTGATAAAGACGTTAATAATAATCCATTGCATTGTCTGATTAACCTATTGGGATTAACCCATTACACTCTGTGATAAAGACATTTTGATTAACCCATTGCACTGTGTGATAAAGACATTGTGATACACCCATTGCGCTGTGTGATTAACCCATTGGAAATAAGCCATTGCATTATGTGATAAAGACATTGTGATTAACCGATTGCAATGTGTGATAAAGATATTTTGATTTACCCATTGCGCTGTGTGATAAAGACATTGTGATTAACCCATTGTCCTGTGTGATAAAGACATTGTGCCTAACTCTTTGCACACTGTGATAAAGATTTTGTGATTAATGCCATGCACTCTCTGATAAAGACATTTTGATTAACCCATTGCACTGTGTGATAAAGACTTTACGATTTACCCAATGCGCTTTGATTAACCCAATGGGATTAACCCATTGCATTATCTGATAAAGACATTGTGATTAACCCATTGTGCTGTGTGATAACCACATTGTGGTTAACCCATTGCGCTCTGTGATAAAGATTTTGTGATTAATCCATCGCATTCTGTGATAAAGACAATGTGCTTAACCCATTGCACTCTGTGATAAAGATATTGTGATTAACCCATTGCACTGTGTGATAAACTTATTGTGATTTACCCATTGCACTGTGTGATTAACCCATTGTGATTAACCACATTGCTCAGTGTGATTAATCCATTGAACTCTGTGATTAAGCCATTACATGAGTGATAAAGACGTTAATAATAATCCATTGCATTGTCTGATTAACCTATTGGGATTAACCCATTACACTCTGTGATAAAGACATTTTGATTAACCCATTGCACTGTGTGATAAAGACATTGTGATTAACCCATTGTCCTGTGTGATAAAGACATTGTGCCTAACTCTTTGCACACTGTGATAAAGATTTTGTGATTAATGCCATGCACTCTCTGATAAAGACATTTTGATTAACCCATTGCACTGTGTGATAAAGACTTTACGATTTACCCAATGCGCTTTGATTAACCCAATGGGATTAACCCATTGCATTATCTGATAAAGACATTGTGATTAACCCATTGTGCTGTGTGATAACCACATTGTGGTTAACCCATTGCACTCTGTGATAAAGATTTTGTGATTAATCCATCGCATTCTGTGATAAAGACAATGTGCTTAACCCATTGCACTCTGTGATAAAGATATTGTGATTAACCCATTGCACTGTGTGATAAACTCATTGTGATTTACCCATTGCACTGTGTGATTAACCCATTGTGATTAACCACATTGCTCAGTGTGATTAATCCATTGAACTCTGTGATTAAGCCATTACATGAGTGATAAAGACGTTAATAATAATCCATTGCATTGTCTGATTAACCTATTGGGATTAACCCATTACACTCTGTGATAAAGACATTTTGATTAACCCATTGCACTGTGTGATAAAGACATTGTGATACACCCATTGCGCTGTGTGATTAACCCATTGGAAATAAGCCATTGCATTATGTGATAAAGACATTGTGATTAACCGATTGCAATGTGTGATAAAGACATTTTGATTTACCCATTGCGCTGTGTGATAAAGACATTGTGATTAACCCATTGTCCTGTGTGATAAAGACATTGTGCCTAACTCTTTGCACACTGTGATAAAGATTTTGTGATTAATGCCATGCACTCTCTGATAAAGACATTTTGATTAACCCATTGCACTGTGTGATAAAGACTTTACGATTTACCCAATGCGCTTTGATTAACCCAATGGGATTAACCCATTGCATTATCTGATAAAGACATTGTGATTAACCCATTGTGCTGTGTGATAACCACATTGTGGTTAACCCATTGCGCTCTGTGATAAAGATTTTGTGATTAATCCATCGCATTCTGTGATAAAGACAATGTGCTTAACCCATTGCACTCTGTGATAAAGATATTGTGATTAACCCATTGCACTGTGTGATAAACTTATTGTGATTTACCCATTGCACTGTGTGATTAACCCATTGTGATTAACCACATTGCTCAGTGTGATTAATCCATTGAACTCTGTGATTAAGCCATTACATGAGTGATAAAGACGTTAATAATAATCCATTGCATTGTCTGATTAACCTATTGGGATTAACCCATTACACTCTGTGATAAAGACATTTTGATTAACCCATTGCACTGTGTGATAAAGACATTGTGATACACCCATTGCGCTGTGTGATTAACCCATTGGAAATAACCCATTGCATTATGTGATAAAGACATTGTGATTAACCCTTTGCCCTCTATGATAAAGATTTTGAAATTATTCCATCGCACTCAGTGATTAAGATATTGTGATTAACCCGTTGTGAAGTGTGATAAAGACATTGTGATTAACCTATTGCTCTGTGTGAATAACCCATTGGCATTAATCCAATGCACTGTGTGATAAAGATTTTGTGATTAATCCATCACACTCCATGATAAAGACATTGTCATTAACACATTGCGCTGTGTGGTAAAGACATTGTTAGTAACCCATTGCACTGTGTGATAAAGACATTGTGATTAACCCATTGTGCTGTGTGATAAAGTCATTGTGCTTAACCCATTGCACACTGCGATAAAGTTTTTTTGATTAATTCAATGCACTCTATGATAAAGACATTGCGATTAACCCATTGCACTGTGTGATAAAGGCATTGTGATTCACCCATTGCACTGTGTGTTTCACCAATTGAGATTAACCCACGGCGCTGTGGGATAAAAACATTGTGATTAACCAATCGGACTGTGTGATTAACCCATTTGGATTAACCCATTGCACTGTGTGATAAAGATATTGTGATTGACCCGTTGCGCTGTGTGACTAACCCATTGAGATTATCCCATTGTACCCTGTGATAAAGACATTGTGATTAACCCATTGCGCTTCGTGATAAACACATTGTCATTAACCCATTGCACTTTGTGATATACACATTGTTATTAAACCATTGCACTTTGTGATAAAGACATTATCATTAACCCATTGCACTGTGTGATAAAGACATTGTGATTATCCCTTTGCACTGAGTGATAAAGACGTTGCGATTAACCCATTGCACTGTGTAAAAGACATTGTGATTAACCTATTCCACTCTGTGTTACAGATTTTGTGATTAATCCATTGCACTCTATGATAAAGACATTGTGATTCACCCATTGCCCTCTGTAATAAAGACATTGTGATTAAAACTTTGCACTGTGTGATAATGACGTTGCGATTAACCCATTGCATGATGAAAAAGACATTGTGATTGAGCCATTACACTCTGTGATAAAGATTTTGTGATTAATCCATTGCAATCTATGATAAAGACATTGTGATTCACCCATTGCACTCTATGATAAAAACATTGTGATTAACCCATTGCTCTGCGTGATTAACCCATTGTGATAAACCCATTGCTCTGTGAAAAACACATTGTGCTTAACCCTTTGCACTCTGTGATAAAGATTTTGTGATTAATCCATTGCACTCTATGATAAAGACATTGTGATTCACCCATTGCACTCTATGATAAAAACATTGTGATTAAGCCATTGCTCTGCGTGATTAACCCATTTTGATAAACCCATTGCTCTGTGAAAAACACATTGTGCTTAACCCTTTGCACTCTGTGATAAAGATTTTGTGATTAATCCATTGCAATCTATGATAAAGACATTGTGATTCACCCATTGCACTCTGTGATAAAGACATTGTGATGAACCCATTGCACTGTGTGATAAAGGCATTGTGATTGATCCATTGCACTTTGTAATATAGACATTGCGATTGACGCATTGCACTGTTTGATTAACCCATTGGGAGTAACCCAATGCGCTGTGTGATTAATCCATTGGGATTAACCCAATGCACTGTGTGATTAAGCCATTGGCATTAACCCAATGTGCTGTGTGATTAACCCATTGCACCCTGCGATGAAGACATTGTGATTAACCGATTGCGCTGTGTGATAAACACATTGTGATTAACACATTGTGCCTTGTGATAAGGACATTGTCATTAACCCATTGCGCTGTGTGATAAAGACATTGTGATTAACCCATTGCAATGTGTGATAAAGACATTTTGATTTACCCATTGCGTTGTGTGATAAAGACATTGTGATTAACCCATTGTCCTGTGTGATAAAGACATTGTGCCTAACTCTTTGCACACTGTGATAAAGGCATTGTGATTAACCGATGGGGCTGTGTTATAACAACACTGTGATTAACCCATTGCACTGTGTAATTAACTCATTGGGATTAACCCATTGCACTGTGTCGTTAACTCATTGGGAATAACTCATTGCACTGTGTGATTATCCCATTGCAATCTGTGATTAAATCATTGCATGAGTGATAAAGACATTGCATTGTGTGATTAACCAATTGGGATTAACCAATTGCACTGTAATTAACCCATTGAGATTAAACCATTGCACTCGGTGATAAAGACATTGTGATTAACCCATTGCACTGTGTGATAAAGACATTGTGATTAACCCATTGCACTGTGTGATTAACCCATTGTGATTAACCGCATTGCGCTGCGTGATTAACCCATTGAACTCTGTGATTAAGCCATTACACGAGTGATAAAGACGTTATGAATAATACATTGCATTGTGTGATTAACCTATAGGGATTAACCCATTGCTCTGTGATTAACCCATTGAGGGTAACCCATTGCACTCTGTGATAAAGACATTGTGATTAACCCATGCACTGTGTGATAAAGACATTATGATTAACCCATTGTGCTGTGTGATAAAGACATTGTGCTTAACCCTTTGCACACTGTGATAAAGATTTTGTGATTAATCCAATGCACTCTGTGATAAAGACATTGTGATTGACTCTTTGCACTGTGTGATAAAGACATTGTGATTAACCCATTGTGCTGTGTGATAATGACATTGTGCTTAACCCTTTGCACACTGTGATAAAGATTTTGTGATTAATCCAATGCACTCTGTGATAAAGACATTGTGATTGACCCATTGCACTGTGTGATAAAGACATTGTGATTAACCCATTGCATTGTGTGATTAACCCATTGGGATTAACCCAAATGACTGTGTGATTAAACCATTGGGATTAACCCAATGCACTGTGTGATTAACCCTGTAAGGGTAACCCAAAGCACTCTGTGATAAAGACATTGTGATTAACCCATTGCCCTGTATGATAAAGATATTGTGATTACCCCATTGCACTCTGTGATGAAGACATTGTCATTAACCCATTGCACTCTGTGATAAAGACATTGTGATTGACCCATTGCACTGTGTGATTAACCCATTGGGATTAGCCCAATGCACTGTGTGATTAACCCATTGTGATTAACCGCATTGCGCTGCGTGATTAACCCATTGAACTCTGCGATTAAGCCATTACACAAGTGATAAAGACGTTATGAATAATACATTGCATTGTGTGATTAACCTATAGGGATTAACCCATTGCTCTGTGATTAACCCATTGAGGGTAACCCATTGCACTCTGTGATAAAGGCATTGTGATTAACCCATTGCGCTGTGTGAATAAGTCATTCTGATTTACATATTGCGCTGTGTGATAAAGACATTGTGATTAACCCATGCACTGTGTGATAAAGACATTATGATTAACCCATTGTGATGTGTGATAAAGACATTGTGCTTAACCCTTTGCACACTGTGATAAAGATTTTGTGATTAATCCAATGCACTCTGTGATAAAGACATTGTGATTGACTCTTTGCACTGTGTGATAAAGACATTGTGATTAACCCATTGTGCTGTGTGATAATGACATTGTGCTTAACCCTTTGCACTCTGTGATAAAGACATTGTGATTGACCCATTGCACTGTGTGATAAAGACATTGTGATTAACCCATTGCATTGTGTGATTAACCCATTGGGATTAACCCAAATGACTGTGTGATTAAACCATTGGGATTAACCCAATGCACTGTGTGATTAACCCTTTAAGCGTAACCCAAAGCACTCTGTGATAAAGACATTGTGATTAACCCATTGCCCTGTATGATAAAGACATTGTGATTACCCCCTTGCACTCTGTGATGAAGACATTGTCATTAACCCATTGCACTCTGTGATAAAGACATTGTGATTGACCCATTGCACTGTGTGATTAACCCATTGGGATTAACCCAATGCACTGTGGGATTAAAACATTGCCATTAATCCAATGCACTGTATTTTTAACACATTAAGTTTAACTCAATGCACTGTGGGATTAAGACATTGGCATTAACCCAATGCACTGTGTGATAAAGACATTGTGATTAACCCATTGCCATGTATGATAAAGACATTGTGATTATCCCATTGCCATGTATCATAAAGACATTGTGAATAACCCATTGTGTTGTGTGACGAAAACTTTGTGATTAAGCCATTGCACTGTGTGTTAAAGACATTGTGATTAAAATATTGCACTCTAAATTAAATATTTTGTGATTAATCCATCGCATTCTGTGATAGAGACATTGTCATTAACCCATTGCGCAGTGTGATAAAGACATTGTGATTAACTCATTGCACTCTTTGATTAACCCTTTGGGATTAACCCATGGCACAGTGTGATTAAACCATTAAGGGTAAACCAAAGCACTCTGTAATAAAGACATTGTGATTAACCCATTGCCCTGTATGATAAAGACATTGTGATTACCTCATTGCACTCTTTGATTAACCCATTGGGATTAACCCATGGCACAGTGTGATTAATCCATTGGGATTAACCCATTGCACTGTGTGATAAAGACATTGTGATTAACCCATTGCACTGTCTGATTTACCCATTGGGATTAACCCACTGTGCTGTGTGATAAAGAAATTGTGATTAACCAATTCAACCGTGTGATAAACCCATTGGGATTAACCCATTGCATTATGTGATAAAGACATTGTGATTAACCCATTGTGCTGTGTGATAAAGACATTCTGATTAACCTATTGCGCTGTGTGATAAAGACATTGTGATTAACCCATTGTGCGGTGTGATAAAGACATTGTGATTAACCCATTGCACTGTGTTATAAAGACATTGTGATTGACCCATTGCGCTGTGTGATGAAAACATTGTGATTAAGCCATTGCACTGTGTGATAAAGACGTTGTGATTAAAATATTGCTCTCTAAATTAAATATTTTGTGATTAACCCATTGGGATTAACCCATGGCACAGTGTGATTAACCCATTGGGATTAACACATGGCACAGTGTGATTAACCCATTGGGATTAACCCATTGCACTGTGTGATAACGATATTGTGATTGACCCATTCTGCTGTGTGATTAACCCATTGAGATTAACCCATTGGACATTGTCATAAAGACATTGTTATTATCCCATTGCGCTTCCTGATAAAGACATTGTCATTAACCCATTGCACTGTGTGATATACACATTGTGATTAACCCATTGCGCTTTGTGATAAATACATTGTAATTAACCCATTGCACTGTGTAAAAAGATATTGTAATTAAAACTTTGCAGTGTGTGATAAATACATTGTGATTAACTAATCGGACTGTGTGATTAACCCATTGGGATTAACCCATTGCACTGTGTGATAAAGATATTGTGATTGTCCCATTGCAATGTGTGATTAACCCATTGTGATTAACCCATTGGACCCTGTGATGATGATTTTCTGATTAATCCATTGCACTCTATGATAAAGACATTGTGATTCACCCATTGCACTGTTTGATTAACCCATTGTGATTAACCCATTGCGCTTTGTGATAAAAAAATTGTCATTAACCCATTGCACTGTGTGATCAAGACATTGTGATTAACCCTTTGCACTGTGTGAAAAGACTTTGCAATTAACCCATTGCGCGGTGAAAAAGACATTGTGATTAACCCATTCCACTCTGTGATTACGATTTTGTAATTAATCCTTTGCTTTGTGTGATAAATACATTGTGATTAACCCATTGCATTGTGTGATAAAGACATTGTGATTGACCCATTGCACTGCATGATAAAAACATTGTGATGAACCCATTCCACTCCGTGATAAAGACATTGTGATTAACCCATTGCACTCTGTGATTAACCCATTGCGCTTTGTGATTAACCCATTGGGATTAACCCAATGCTCTGTGGGATTAAGACATTAGCATTAATCCCATGCACTGTTTTATTAACCCATTAAGATTAACCAAAAGCCCTCTGTGATGAAGACATTATGATTAACCCATTGCTCTGTGTGATAAAGACATTGTGATTAACCCATTGTGTTGTGTGATGAAGACATTGTGATTGACCCATTGCACTGTGTGATAAAGACATTGTGCTTAACCTACTGCTCTCTGTGATAATGATTTTGTGATTAATCCATTGCACTCTGTGATAAAGACATTGTCAATAACGCGTTGCACTGTGTGATAAAGACATTGTGATTAACTCATTGCACTCTTTGGGATTAACATATGGCACAGTGTGATAAAGATTTTCTGATTAATCCATTGCACTCTATGAAAAAGACATTGTGATTCACCCATTGCTCTCTGTGAAAGAGACATTGTGATTAACCCATTGCACTGTTTGATTAACCCATTGTGATTAATCCATTGCGGTGTGATAAAGACATTGTGATTAAGCCATTGCACTGTGTGATAAAGACATTGTGGTTGACCCATTGCGCTGTGTGATAAAGACATTGTGATTAACCCATTGCACTGTGTGATAAAGACATTGTGATTGAGCCATTGCACTGTGTGATAAAGACATTGTGATTAATCCATTGCACTGTGATAAAGACATTGTGATTGACCCATTGCACTGTGTGATAAAGACATTGTGATTATCTCATTGCCCTGTGTCATAAAGACATTGTGATTAACCCATTGTGTTGTGTGATGAAGACATTGTGATTAACCTACTGCACTCTGTGATAAAGATTTTGTGATTAATCCATTGCACTCTGTGATAAAGACATTGTCATTAACCCATTGCGCTTTGTGATAAAGACATTGTGATTAACCCATTGCACTGTGTGATTTACCCACTGGGATTAACCCACTGCGGTGTGTTAAAGACATTGTGATTAACCAATCAGACTGTGTGATTAACGCATTGTGATTAACCTATTGCACTGTGTGATAAAGATATTGTGATTGACCCATTTTGCTGTGTGATTAACCCATTTTGATTAATCCATTGCACCCTGTGATAAAGACATTGTGATTAACCCATTGCACTGTGTAATAAAGGCATGGTAATTAAAACTTTGCAGTGTGTGATAAAGACATTGCGATTAACCCATTGCACTGTGTGATAAACACATTGTGATTAACCCATTGCGCTTTGTGATAAAGACATTGTGATTAACACATTGTGCTGAAATAAAGACATTGTGATTAACCCATGCACTGTGTGATTAACCCATTCTGATTAACCCATTCCACACCGTGAAGAAGATTTTCTGATTGATCCATTGCACTCTCTGTTAAAGACATTGTGATTCACCCATTGCTCTCTGTGATAAAGACATTGTGATTAACCCATTGCAGTGTTAGATTAACCCATTGCACTGTTAGATTAACCCATTGTGATTAACCCATTGCGCTTTGTGATAAAAAATGTCATTAACCCATTGCACTTTGTGATCAAAACATTGTGAGTAACCCATTGCGCTGTGTGATAAAGATATTCTGATTAACCCATTCCACTCCGTGATTAACCCATTGTGATTAAGCCATTGCGCTGTGTGATAAAGACATTGTGATTAACTCATTGCACTCTTTGATTAACCCAATGGGATTAACATATGGCACAGTGTGATTAACCCATTGGGATTAAGACATTGCGCTGTGTGATAAAGACATTGTGATTAACCCATTCCACTGTGTGATTTACCCATTGGGATTAACCCACTGCGGTGTGTTAAAGACATTGTGATTAACCAATCAGACTGTGTGATTAACCCATTACGCTTTGTGATTAACCCATTGGGATTAACCCAATTGCTCTGTGGGATTACGACATTGGCATTAATCCAATGCACTGTGTTATTAACCCATTAAGATTAACCCAAAGCCCTCTGTAATAAAGACATTGTGATAATCCCATTGCCCTGAGTCATAAAGACATTGTGATTAACCCATTGTGTTGTGTGATGAAGAAATTGTGATTGACCCATTGCGCTATGTGTTAAAAACATTGTGATTAATCCATTGCACTGTGTGATAAAGACATTGTGATTGACCCATTGCGCTGTTTGATAAAGACATTGTGATTCACCCATTGCACTGTGTTATAAAGACATTGTGATTGACCCATTGCGCTGTGTGATAAAGACATTGTGATTATCTCATTGCCCTGTGTCATAAAGACATTGTGATTAACCCATTGCATTCTGTGATGAAGGCATTGTGATTAAGCCATTGCACTGTGTGATAAAGACATTGTGATTAGCCTACTGCACTCTGTGGTAAAGATTTTGTGATTAATCTATTGCACTCAGTGATAAAGACAATTGTCATTAACCCATTGCGCTGTGTGATAAAGACATTGTAATTAACTCATTGCACTCTTTGATTAACCCATTGGGATTAACATATGGCACAGTGTGATTAACCCATTGGGATTAAGCCATTGCGCTCTGTGATGAAGACATTGTGATTAACCCATTGCACTGTGTCATTAACCCATTGTGATTAACCCATTCCTCTCTCTGATAAAGATTTTCTGATTAATCCATTGCACTCTATGATAAAGACATTGTGATTCACCCATTGCTCTCTGTGAAAGAGACATTGTGATTAACCCATTGCACTGTTTGATTAACCCATTGTGATTAATCCATTGCGCTGTGTGATAAAGACATTGTGATTAACCCATTGCACTGTGTGATAAAGACATTGTGATTATCTCATTGCCCTGTGTCATAAAGACATTGTGATTAACCCATTGTGTTGTGTGATGAAGACATTGTGTTTAACCTACTGCACTCTGTGATAAAGATTTTGTGATTAATCCATTGCACTCTGTGATAAAGACATTGTCATTAACCCATTGCGCTGTGTGATAAAGACATTGTGATTAACCCATTGCACTGTGTGATTTACCCACTGGGATTAACCCACTGCGGTGTGTTAAAGACATTGTGATTAACCAATCAGACTGTGTGATTAACGCATTGTGATTAACCTATTGCACTGTGATAAAGATATTATGATTGACCCATTTTGCTGTGTGATTAACCCATTGTGATTAATCCATTGCACCCTGTGATAAAGACATTGTGATTAACCCATTGCACTGTGTAGTAAAGGCATGGTAATTAAAACTTTGCAGTGTGTGATAAAGACGTTGCGATTAACCCATTGCACTGTGTGATATACACATTGTGATTAATCCATTGCGTTTTGTGATAAAGACATTGTGATTAACACATTGTACTGAAATAAAGACATTGTGATTAACCCATGCACTGTGTGATTAACCCATTCTGATTAACCCATTCCACACTGTGAAGATTTTCTGATTAATCCATTGCACTCTCTGATAAAGACATTATGATTCCACCCATTGCTCTCTGTGATAAAGACATTGTGATTAACCCATTGCACTGTTAGATTAACCCATTGTGATTAACCCATTGCGCTTTGTGATAAAAAATTGTCATTAACCCATTGCACTTTGTGATCAAGACATTGTGAGTAACCCATTGCTCCGAGTGATAAAGATATTCTAATTATCCCACTCCACTCCGTGATTAACTCATTGTGATTAACCCATTGCGCTGTGTGATAAAGACATTGTGATTGACCCATTGCGCTGTGTGATTAACCCATTGGGATTAACCCAATGCACTGTGTGATTAACCCATTAAGATTAAGCCAAGGCCCTCTGTGATAAAGACATTGTGATTATCCCATTGCCCTGTGTCATAAAGACATTGTGATTAGCCAATTGTGTTGTGTGATGAAGACATTATGATTAAGCCATTGCACTGTGTGATAATGACATTATGATTAACCTACTGCACTCTGTGATAAAGATTTTGTGATTAATCCATCGCACTCTGTGATAAGGACATTGTCATTAACCCATTGCGCTGTGTGATAAAGACATTGTTAATAACCGACTGCACTCTGTGATAAAGATTTTGTGATTAATCCATTGCACTCTGTGATAAAGACACTGTCATTAACCCATTGCGCTGTGTGATAAAGACATTGTGATTAACTCATTGCACTCTTTGATTAACCCATTGGGATTAACCCATGGCACAGTGTGCTTAACCCATTGGGGTTAACCCACTGTGCTATATGATAAAGACATTGTGATGAACTAATCGGTCTGTGTGATTAACCCATTGGGATTAACCCATTGCACTGTGTGTTAAAGATATTGTGATTGACCCATTGTGCTGTGTTAATAATCCATTGAGATTAACCCATTGGACCCTGTGATGAAGACATTGTTATTATCAGATTGCGCTTCCTGATAAAGACATTGTCATTAACCCATTGCACTGTGTGATATACACATTGCGATTAACCCATTGCGTTTTGTGATAAAGACATTGTAATTAACCCATTGCACTGTGTAAAAAGGCGCTGTAATTCAAACTTTACAGTGTGTGATAAAGACGTTGCGATTAACTAATCGGTCTGTGTGATTAACCCATTGGGATTTACCCATTGCACTGTGTGATAAAGACATTGTGATTGACCCATTGCGCTATGTGATAAAGACATTGTGATTATCTCACTGCCCTGTGTCATAAAGACATTGTAATTAACCCATTGTGTTGTGTGATGAAGACATTGTGATTAAGCCATTGCACTGTGTGATAAAGACATTGTTAATAACCGACTGCACACTGTGATAAAGATTTTGTGATTAATCCATTGCACTCTGTGATAAAGACACTGTCATTAACACATTGCGCTGTGTGATAAAGACATTGTGATTAACTCATTGCACTCTTTGATTAACCCATTGGGATTAACATATGGCACAGTGTGATTAACCCATTGGGATTAAGCCATTGCGCTTTGTGATAAAGACATTGTGATTAACCCATTGCACTGTGTGATTTACCCATTGGGATTAACCCACTGCGGTGTGTTAAAGACATTGTGATTAACCAATCAGACTTTGTGATTAACCCATTGCGCTTTGTGATTAACCCATTCGGATTAAACCAATGCTCTGTGGGATTAAGACGTTGGCATTAATCCAATGCACTGTGTTATTAAGCCAATAAGATTAACCCAAAGCCCTCTGTAATAAAGACATTGTGATAATCCCATTGCCCTGAGTCATAAAGACATTGTGATTAACCCATTGTGTTGTGTGATAAAGACATTGTGATTGACCCATTGCACTGTATGATAAAGACATTGTGATTGACCCATTGCGCTGTGTGATAAAGACATTGTGATTAACCCATTGCACTGTGTGATAAGGACATTGTGATTGACCCATTGCGTGTGTGATAAAGACATTGTGGTTATCTCATTGCCCTGTGTGATAAAGACATTGTGATTAACCTGTTGTGTTGTGTGATGAAGACATTGTGATTAAGCCATTGCACTGTGTGATAAAGACATTGTGATTAACCTACTGCACACTGTGATAAAGATTTTGTGATTAATCCATCGCACTCTGTGATTAAGACATTGTCATTAACTCATTGCGCTATGTGATAAAGACATTGTGATTAACTCATTGCACTCTTTGATTAACCCATTGGGATTAACATATGGCACAGTGTGATTAACCCATTAGGATTAAGCCATTGTGCTGTGTGATGAAGACATTGTGATTAACCCATTGAACTGTGTGATAACCCATTGTGATTAACCCATTCCTCTCTCTGATAAAGATTTTCTGATTAATCCATTGCACTCTAGGATAAAGACATTGTGATTCACCCATTGCGCTGTGTGATAAAGACATTGTGATTAACCCTTTACACTGTGTGATAAAGATATTGTGATTAACCCATTGCACTGTGTAATAAAGACATTGTGATTAACCTACTGCACTCTGTGATAAAGATTTTGTGATCAATCCATTGCACTCTGTGATAACAACATTGCCATTAACCCTTTGCGCTGTGTGATAAAGACATTGTGATTAACCCATTGCACTGTGAGATTTACCCATTGGGATTAACCACTGCGGTGTGTTAAAGACATTGTGATTTACCAATCAGACTGTGTGATTAACCCATTGTGATTAACCCATTGCACTGTGTGATAAAGATATTGTGATTGGCCCTTTGTGCTGTCTGATTAACCCATTGTGATTAACCCATTGCAATGTGTGATATGGACATTGTGATTAACCCATTGCGCTTTGTGATAAAGACATTGTGATTGACGCCTTGCATTGTGTGATAAAGACATTGTGATTGACCCATTGCACTGTGTGATAAAGACTTTGTGATTGACCCATTGCGCTGTGTGATAAAGACATTGTGATTATCTCATTGCCCTGTGTCATAAATACATTGTGATTAACCCATTGTGTTGTGTGATGAAGACATTGTGATTTACACATTGCACTGTGTGATAAAGACATTGTGATTAACCTACTGCACTCTGTGTGATAAAGATTATGTGATTAATCCATGCACTCTGTGATAAAGGCATTGTCATTAACCCATTGCGCTGTGTGATAAAGACATTGTGATTAACCCTTTGCACTGTGTGATTTACCCATTGGGATTAACCCACTGCAATGTGTTAAAGACATTGTGATTATCCAATCAGACTGTGATTAACCCATTGTGATTAACCCATTGCATTGTGTGATAAAGATATTGTGATTGACCCATTGTGCTGTGTGATTAACCCATTGTGATTAACCCATGCACTGTGTGATAAAGACATTGTGATTAACCCATTGCGCTTTGTGATAAAGACATTGTGATTAACCCATTGCACTGTGTAATAAAGGCATGGTAATTAAAACTTTGCAGTGTGTGATAAAGACGTTGCGATTAACCCATTGCACTTTGTGATATAGACATTGTGATTAACCCATTGCGTTTTGTGATAAAGACATTGTGATTAACACATTGTGCCGAAATAAAGACATTTTGATTAACACATGCACTTTGTGATTAACCCATTCTGATTAACCCATTCCACACTGTGATGAAGATTTTCTGATTAATCCATTGCACTCTATGATAAAGACATTGTGATTCACCCATTGCTCTCTGTGATAAAGACATTGTGATTAGCCCATAGCACTGTGTAATAAAGGCATGGTAATTAAAACTTTGCAGTGTGTGATAAAGACATTGCGATTAACCCATTGCACTGTGTGATATACACATTGTGATTAACCCATTGCGTTTTGTGATAAAGACAATGTGATTAACACATTGTGCTGAAATAAAGACATTGTGATTAACCCATTGCACTGTGTCATTAACCCATTGTGATTAACCCATTCCGCTCTCTGATAAAGATTTTCTGATTAATCCATTGCACTCTAGGATAAAGACATTGTGATTCACCCATTGCGCTGTGTGATAAAGACATTGTGATTAACCCATTGCACTGTGTGATAAAGATATTGTGATTAACCCATTGCACTGTGTAATAAAGACATTGTGATTAACCTACTGCACTCTGTGATAAAGATTTTGTGATTAATCCATTGCACTCTGTGATAACAACATTGCCATTAACCCTTTGCGCTGTGTGATAAAGACATTGTGATTAACCCATTGCACTGTGAGATTTACCCATTGTGATTAACCCACTGCAGTGTGTTAAAGACATTGTGATTTACCAATCAGACTGTGTGATTAACCCATTGTGATTAACCCATTGCACTGTGTGATAAAGACATTGTGATTGACGCCTTGCATTGTGTGATAAAGACATTGTGATTGACCCATTGCACTGTGTGATAAAGACATTGTGATTGACCCATTGCGCTGTGTGATAAAGACATTGTGATTATCTCATTGCCCTATGTCATAAATACATTGTGATTAACCCATTGTGTTGTGTGATGAAGACATTGTGATTAAGACATTGCACTGTGTGATAAAGACATTGTGATTAACCTACTGCACTCTGTGTGATAAAGATTATGTGATTAATCCATGCACTCTGTGATAAAGGCATTGTCATTAACCCTTTGCGCTGTGTGATTTACCCATTGGGATTAACCCACTGCGGTGTGTTAAAGACATTGTAATTATCCAATCAGACTGTGTGATTAACCCATTGTGATTAACCCATTGCACTGTGTGATAAAGATATTGTGATTGACCCATTGTGCGGTGTGATTAACCCATTGTGATTAACCCATTACGCTTTGTGATAAAGACATTGTGATTAACCCATTGCGCTTTGTGATAAAGACATTGTGATTAACCCATTGCGCTTTGTGATAAAGACATTGTGATTAACCCATTGCACTGTGTAATAAAGGCATGGTAATTAAAACTTTGCAGTGTGTGATAAAGACGTTGCGATTAACCCATTGCACTGTGTGATATGCACATTGTGATTAACCCATTGCGTTTTGTGATAAAGACAATGTGATTAACACATTGTGCTGAAATAAAGACATTGTGATTAACCCATTGCACTGTGTCATTAACCCATTGTGATTAACCCATTCCGCTCTCTGATAAAGATTTTCTGATTAATCCATTGCACTCTAGGATAAAGACATTGTGATTCACCCATTGCACTGTGTGATAAAGATATTGTGATTAACCCATTGCACTGTGTAATAAAGACATTGTGATTAACCTACTGCACTCTGTGATAAAGATTTTGTGATTAATCCATTGCACTCTGTGATAACAACATTGCCATTAACCCTTTGCGCTGTGTGATAAAGACATTGTGATTAACCCATTGCACTGTGAGATTTACCCATTAGGATTAACCCACTGCGGTGTGTTAAAGACATTGTGATTTACCAATCAGACTGTGTGATTAACCCATTGTGATTAACCCATTGCACTGTGTGATAAAGATATTGTGATTGGCCCTTTGTGCTGTCTGATTAACCCATTGTGATTAACCCATTGCAATGTGTGATATGGACATTGTGATTAACCCATTGCGCTTTGTGATAAAGACATTGTGATTGACGCCTTGCATTGTGTGATAAAGACATTGTGATTGACCCATTGCGCTGTGTGATAAAGACATTGTGATTATCTCATTGCCCTGTGTCATAAATACATTGTGATTAACCCATTGTGTTGTGTGATGAAGACATTGTGATTTACACATTGTGCCGAAATAAAGACATTTTGATTAACACATGCACTTTGTGATTAACCCATTCTGATTAACCCATTCCACACTGTGATGAAGATTTTCTCATTAATCCATTGCACTCTATAATAAAGATATTGTGATTCACTCATTGCTCTCTGTGATAAAGACATTGTGATTAGCCCATTGCACTGTGTAATAAAGGCATGGTAATTAAAACTTTGCAGTGTGTGATAAAGACATTGCGATTAACCCATTGCACTGTGTGATATACACATTGTGATTAACCCATTGCGTTTTGTGATAAAGACAATGTGATTAACACATTGTGCTGAAATAAAGACATTGTGATTAACCCATGCACTGTGTGATTAACCCATTCTGATTAACCCATTCCACACTGTGATGAAGATTTTCTGATAAATCCATTGCACTCTATGATAAAGACATTGTGATGCACCCATTGCTCTCTATGATAAAGACATTGCACTGTTAGATTAACCCTTTGTGATTAACCCATTGCGCTTTGTGATAAAAAAATTGTCATTAACCCATTGCACTTTGTGATCAAGACATTGTGATTAAACCATTGCGCTGTGTGATAAAGACATTCTGATTAACCCATTGTGATTAACCCATTGCGCTGTGTGATCAAGACATTGTGATTGACCCATTGCGCTGTGTGATTAACCAATTGGGATTAACCCAATGCACTGTGTGACTAACCCATTAAGATTAAGCCAAGGCCCTCTGTGATAATGACATTGTGATTATCCCATTACTCTGTGTCATAAAGACATTGTGATTAGCCAATTGTGTTGTGTGATGAAGACATTATGATTAAGCCATTGCACTGTGATAATGACATTGTGATTAACCTACTGCACTCTGTGATAAAGATTTTGTGATTAATCCATCGCAATCTGTGGTAAAGACATTGTGATTAACCCATTGCACTGTGTGATTTACCCATTGGGATTAACCCACTGCGGTGTGTTAAAGGCATTGTGATTAACCAATCAGACTGTGTGATTAACCCATTGTGATTAACCCATTGCACTGTGTGATAAAGATATTGTGATTGGCCCATTGTGCTGTGTGATTAACCCATTGTGATTAACCCATTGCAATGTGTGATATGCACATTGTGATTAACCCATTGCGCTTTGTGATAAAGACATTGTGATTGACCCATTGCGCTGTGTGATAAAGACATTGTGATTGACCCATTGCATTGTGTGATAAAGACATTGTGATTGACCCATTGCATTGTGTGATAAAGACATTGTGATTGACCCATTGCGCTGTGTGATAAAGACATTGTGGTTATCTCATTGCGCTGTGTGATAAAGACATTGTGATTAACTCATTGTGTTGTGTGATGAAGACATTGTGATTAAGCCATTGCACTGTGTGATAAGGCATTGTGATTAACCTACTACACTCTGTGATAAAGATTTTGTGATTAATCCATTGCATTCTGTGATAAAGACATTGTCATTAACCCATTGCGCTATGTGATAAAGACATTGTGATTAACTCATTGCACTCTTTGATTAACCCATTGGGATTAACATATGGCACAGTGTGATTTACCCATTGGGATTAACCCACTGTGGTGTGTTAAAGACATTGTGATTAACCAATCAGACTGTGTGATTAACCCATTGTGATTTACCCATTGCACTGTGTGATATACACATTGTGATTAACCCATTGCGTTTTGTGATAAAGACATTGTGATTAACCCATTGTGTTGTGTGATGAAGACATTGTGATTAAGCCATTGCACCGTGTGATAAAGACATTCTGATTAACCTACTGCACTCTGTGATAAAGATTTTGTGATTAATCCATCGCACTCTGTGATAAAGACATTGTCATTATCCCATTGCGCTGTGTGATAAAGACATTGTGATTAACTCATTGCACACTTTGATTAACCCATTGGGATTAACATATGGCACAGTGTGATTAACCCATTAGGATTAAGCCATTGCGCTGTGTGATGAAGACATTGTGATTAACCCATTGCACTGTGTCATTAACCCAATGTGATTAACCCATTCTGCTCTCTGATAAAGATTTTCTGATTAATCCATTGCACTCTAGGATAAAGACATTGTGATTCACCCATTGCGCTGTGTGATAAAGACATTGTGATTAACCCATTGCACTGTGTGATAAAGACATTGTGATTGACCCATTGCGCTGTGTGATAAAGACATTGTGATTATCTCATTGCCCTGTGTCATATATACATTGTGATTAACCCATTGTGTTGTGTGTTGAAGACATTGTGATTAAGACATTGCACTGTTTGATAAAGACATTGTGATTAACCTATTGCACTCTGTGATAAAGATTTTGTGATTAATCCATTGCACTCTGTGATAAAAACATTGCCATTAACCCATTGCGCTGTGTGATAAAGACATTGTGATTAATCCATTGCACTGTGTGATCTACCCATTGGGATTAACCCCCTGCGGTGTGTTAAAGACATTGTGATTAACCAGTCAGACTGTGTGATTAACCCATTGTGATTGACCCATTACACTGTGTGATAAAGATATTGTGATTGGCCCATTGTGCTGTGTGATTAACCCATTGTGATTAACCCTTTGCAATATGTGATATGCACATTGTGATTAATCCATTGCGTTTTGTGATAAAGACATTGTGATTAACCCATTGTGTTGTGTGATGAAGACATTGTGATTAAGCCATTGCACTGTGTGATAAAGACATTCTGATTAACCTACTGCACTCTGTGATAAAGATTTTGTGATTAATCCATCGCACTCTGTGATAAAGACATTGTCATTAACCCATTGCGCTATGTGATAAAGACATTGTGATTAACTCATTGCACTCTTTGATTAACCCATTGGGATTAACATATGGCACAGTGTGATTTACCCATTAGGATTAACCCACTGCGGTGTGTTAAAGGCATTGTGATTAACCAATCAGACTGTGTGATTAACCCATTGTGTTGTGTGATGAAGACATTGTGATTAAGCCATTGCACTGTGTGATAAAGACATTGTGATTAACCTACTGCACTCTGTGATAAAGGCATTGTCATTAACCCATTGCGCTATGTGATAAAGACATTGTGATTAACTCATTGCACTCTTTGATTAACCCATTGGGATTAACATATGGCACAGTGTGATTTACCCTTTGGGATTAACCTACTGTGGTGTGTTAAAGACATTGTGATTAACCAATCAGACTGTGTGATTAACCCATTGTGATTTACCCATTACACTGTGTGATATACACCTTGTGATTAACCCATTGCGTTTTGTGATAAAGACATTGTGATTAACCCATTGTGTTGTGTGATGAAGACATTGTGATTAAGCCATTGCACTGTGTGATAAAGACATTCTGATTAACCTACTGCACTCTGTGATAAAGATTTTGTGATTAATCCATCGCACTCTGTGATAAAGACATTGTCATTAACCCATTGCGCTATGTGATAAAGACATTGTGATTAACTCATTGCACTCTTTGATTAACCCATTGGGATTAACATATGGCACAGTGTGATTAACCCATTAGGATTAAGGCATTGTGCTGTGTGATGAAGACATTGTGATTAACCCATTGCACTGTGTCATTAACCCAATGTGATTAACCCATTCTGCTCTCTGATAAAGATTTTCTGATTAATCCATTGCACTCTAGGATAAAGACATTGTGATTGACCCATTGCGCTGTGTGATAAAGACATTGTGATTAACCCATTGCACTGTGTGATAAAGACATTGTGATTGACCCATTGCGCTGTGTGATAAAGACATTGTGATTATCTCATTGCCCTGTGTCATAAATACATTGTGATTAACCCATTGTGTTGTGTGTTGAAGACATTGTGATTAAGACATTGCACTGTTTGATAAAGACATTGTGATTAACCTATTGCACTCTGTGATAAAGATTTTGTGATTAATCCATTGCACTCTGTGATAAAAACATTGCCATTAACCCATTGCGCTGTGTGATAAAGACATTGTGAATAATCCATTGCACTGTGTGATCTACCCATTGGGATTAACCCACTGCGGTGTGTTAAAGACATTGTGATTAACCAATCAGACTGTGTGATTAACCCATTGTGATTGACCCATTACACTGTGTGATAAAGATATTGTGATTGACCCATTGTGCTGTGTGATTAACCCATTGTGATTAACCCATTGCGTTTTGTGATAAAGACATTGTGATTAACCCATTGCGTTGTGTGATGAAGATATTGTGATTAAGACATTGCACTGTGTGATAAAGACATTCTGATTAACCTACTGCACTCTGTGATAAAGATTTTGTGATTAATCCATCACACTCTGTGATAAGGACATTGTCATTAACCCATTGCGCCTTGTGATAAAGACATTGTGATTAACTCATTGCACTCTTTGATTAACCCATTGGGATTAACATATGGCACAGTGTGATTAACCCATTGGGATTTAGCCATTGCGCTGTCTGATGAAGACATTGTGATTAACTCATTGCACTGTCATTAACCCAATGTGATTAACCCATTCTGCTCTCTGATAAATATTTTCTGATTAATCCATTTCACTCTAGGATAAAGACATTGTGATTGACCCATTACGCTGTGTGATAAAGACATTGTGATTAACCCATTGCACTGTGGGATAAAGACATTGTGATTGACCCATTGCGCTGTGTGATAAAGACATTTTGGTTATTTCATTGCCCTATGTCATAAATACATTGTGATTAACCCATTGTGTTGTGTGTTGAAGACATTGTGATTAAGACATTGCACTGTGTGATAAAGACATTGTGATTAACCTACTGCACTGTGTGATAAAGATTTTGTGATTAATCCAAAGCACTCTGTGATAAAAACATTGCCATTAACCCATTGCGCTCTGTGATAAAGACATTGTGATTAACTCATTGCACTCTTTGATTAACCCATTGGGATTAACATATGGCACAGTGTGATTAACCCATTGGGATTAACCCACTGCGGTGTGTTAAAGTCATTGTAATTAACCAATCAGACTGTGTGATTAACCCATTGTGATTAACCCATTGCACTGTGTGATAAAGATATTGTGATTGGCCCATTGTGCTGTGTGATTAACACATTGTGATTAACCATTGCAATGTGTGATATGCACATTGTGATTAACCCATTGCGTTTTGTGATAAAGACATTGTGATTAACCCATTGTGTTGTGTGATGAAGACATTGTGATTAAGCCATTGCACTGTGTGATAAAGACATTCTGATTAACCTACTGCACTCTGTGATAAAGATTTTGTGATTAATCCATCGCACTCTGTGATAAAGACATTGTCATTAACCCATTGCGCTATGTGATAAAGACATTGTGATTAACTCATTGCACTCTTTGATTAACCCATTGGGATTAACATATGGCACAGTGTGATTAACCCATTAGGATTAAGCCATTGTGCTGTGTGATGAAGACATTGTGATTAACCCATTGCACTGTGTCATTAACCCAATGTGATTAACCCATTCTGCTCTCTGATAAAGATTTTCTGATTAATCCATTGCACTCTAGGATAAAGACATTGTGATTCACCGATTGCGCTGTGTGATAAAGACATTGTGATTAACCCATTGCACTGTGTGATAAAGACATTGTGATTGACCCATTGCGCTGTGTGATAAAGACATTGTGATTATCTCATTGCCCTGTGTCATATATACATTGTGATTAACCCATTGTGTTGTGTGTTGAAGACATTGTGATTAAGACATTGCACTGTTTGATAAAGACCTTGTGATTAACCTATTGCACTCTGTGATAAATATTTTGTGATTTATCCATTGCACTCTGTGATAAAAACATTGCCATTAACCCATTGCGCTGTGTGATAAAGACATTGTGATTAATCCATTGCACTGTGTGATCTACCCATTGGGATTAACCCACTGCGGTGTGTTAAAGACATTGTGATTAACCAGTCAGACTGTGTGATTAACCCATTGTGATTGACCCATTACACTGTGTGATAAAGATATTGTGATTGGCCCATTGGGCTGTGTGATTAACCCATTGTGATTAACCCTTTGCAATGTGTGATATGCACATTGTGATTAACCCATTGCGTTTTGTGATAAAGACATTGTGATTAACCCATTGTGTTGTGTGATGAAGACATTGTGATTAAGCCATTGCACTGTGTGATAAAGACATTCTGATTAACCTACTGCACTCTGTGATAAAGATTTTGTGATTAATCCATCGCACTCTGTGATAAAGACATTGTCATTAACCCATTGCGCTATGTGATAAAGACATTGTGATTAACTCATTGCACTCTTTGATTAACCCATTGGGATTAACATATGGCACAGTGTGATTAACCCATTAGGATTAAGCCATTGTGCTGTGTGATGAAGACATTGTGATTAACCCATTGCACTGTGTCATTAACCCAATGTGATTAACCCATTCTGCTCTCTGATAAAGATTTTCTGATTAATCCATTGCACTCTAGGATAAAGACATTGTGATTCACCGATTGCGCTGTGTGATAAAGACATTGTGATTAACCCATTGCACTGTGTGATAAAGACATTGTGATTGACCCATTGCGCTGTGTGATAAAGACATTGTGATTATCTCATTGCCCTGTGTCATATATACATTGTGATTAACCCATTGTGTTGTGTGTTGAAGACATTGTGATTAAGACATTGCACTGTTTGATAAAGACCTTGTGATTAACCTATTGCACTCTGTGATAAATATTTTGTGATTTATCCATTGCACTCTGTGATAAAAACATTGCCATTAACCCATTGCGCTGTGTGATAAAGACATTGTGATTAATCCATTGCACTGTGTGATCTACCCATTGGGATTAACCCACTGCGGTGTGTTAAAGACATTGTGATTAACCCATTGCGCTGTGTGATAAAGACATTGTGATTATCTCATTGCCCTGTGTCATATATACATTGTGATTAACTCATTGTGTTGTGTGATGAAGACATTGTGATTAAGCCATTGCACTGTGTGATAAGGCATTGTGATTAACCTACTACACTCTGTGATAAAGATTTTGTGATTAATCCATTGCATTCTGTGATAAAGACATTGTCATTAACCCATTGCGCTATGTGATAAAGACATTGTGATTAACTCATTGCACTCTTTGATTAACCCATTGGGATTAACATATGGCACAGTGTGATTTACCCATTGGGATTAACCCACTGTGGTGTGTTAAAGACATTGTGATTAACCAATCAGACTGTGTGATTAACCCATTGTGATTTACCCATTGCACTGTGTGATATACACATTGTGATTAACCCATTGCGTTTTGTGATAAAGACATTGTGATTAACCCATTGTGTTGTGTGATGAAGACATTGTGATTAAGCCATTGCACCGTGTGATAAAGACATTCTGATTAACCTACTGCACTCTGTGATAAAGATTTTGTGATTAATCCATCGCACTCTGTGATAAAGACATTGTCATTATCCCATTGCGCTGTGTGATAAAGACATTGTGATTAACTCATTGCACACTTTGATTAACCCATTGGGATTAACATATGGCACAGTGTGATTAACCCATTAGGATTAAGCCATTGCGCTGTGTGATGAAGACATTGTGATTAACCCATTGCACTGTGTCATTAACCCAATGTGATTAACCCATTCTGCTCTCTGATAAAGATTTTCTGATTAATCCATTGCACTCTAGGATAAAGACATTGTGATTCACCCATTGCGCTGTGTGATAAAGACATTGTGATTAACCCATTGCACTGTGTGATAAAGACATTGTGATTGACCCATTGCGCTGTGTGATAAAGACATTGTGATTATCTCATTGCCCTGTGTCATATATACATTGTGATTAACCCATTGTGTTGTGTGTTGAAGACATTGTGATTAAGACATTGCACTGTTTGATAAAGACATTGTGATTAACCTATTGCACTCTGTGATAAAGATTTTGTGATTAATCCATTGCACTCTGTGATAAAAACATTGCCATTAACCCATTGCGCTGTGTGATAAAGACATTGTGATTAATCCATTGCACTGTGTGATCTACCCATTGGGATTAACCCCCTGCGGTGTGTTAAAGACATTGTGATTAACCAGTCAGACTGTGTGATTAACCCATTGTGATTGACCCATTACGCTGTGTGATAAAGATATTGTGATTGGCCCATTGTGCTGTGTGATTAACCCATTGTGATTAACCCTTTGCAATATGTGATATGCACATTGTGATTAATCCATTGCGTTTTGTGATAAAGACATTGTGATTAACCCATTGTGTTGTGTGATGAAGACATTGTGATTAAGCCATTGCACTGTGTGATAAAGACATTCTGATTAACCTACTGCACTCTGTGATAAAGATTTTGTGATTAATCCATCGCACTCTGTGATAAAGACATTGTCATTAACCCATTGCGCTATGTGATAAAGACATTGTGATTAACTCATTGCACTCTTTGATTAACCCATTGGGATTAACATATGGCACAGTGTGATTTACCCATTAGGATTAACCCACTGCGGTGTGTTAAAGGCATTGTGATTAACCAATCAGACTGTGTGATTAACCCATTGTGTTGTGTGATGAAGACATTGTGATTAAGCCATTGCACTGTGTGATAAAGACATTGTGATTAACCTACTGCACTCTGTGATAAAGGCATTGTCATTAACCCATTGCGCTATGTGATAAAGACATTGTGATTAACTCATTGCACTCTTTGATTAACCCATTGGGATTAACATATGGCACAGTGTGATTTACCCTTTGGGATTAACCTACTGTGGTGTGTTAAAGACATTGTGATTAACCAATCAGACTGTGTGATTAACCCATTGTGATTTACCCATTACACTGTGTGATATACACCTTGTGATTAACCCATTGCGTTTTGTGATAAAGACATTGTGATTAACCCATTGTGTTGTGTGATGAAGACATTGTGATTAAGCCATTGCACTGTGTGATAAAGACATTCTGATTAACCTACTGCACTCTGTGATAAAGATTTTGTGATTAATCCATCGCACTCTGTGATAAAGACATTGTCATTAACCCATTGCGCTATGTGATAAAGACATTGTGATTAACTCATTGCACTCTTTGATTAACCCATTGGGATTAACATATGGCACAGTGTGATTAACCCATTAGGATTAAGGCATTGTGCTGTGTGATGAAGACATTGTGATTAACCCATTGCACTGTGTCATTAACCCAATGTGATTAACCCATTCTGCTCTCTGATAAAGATTTTCTGATTAATCCATTGCACTCTAGGATAAAGACATTGTGATTGACCCATTGCGCTGTGTGATAAAGACATTGTGATTAACCCATTGCACTGTGTGATAAAGACATTGTGATTGACCCATTGCGCTGTGTGATAAAGACATTGTGATTATCTCATTGCCCTGTGTCATAAATACATTGTGATTAACCCATTGTGTTGTGTGTTGAAGACATTGTGATTAAGACATTGCACTGTTTGATAAAGACATTGTGATTAACCTATTGCACTCTGTGATAAAGATTTTGTGATTAATCCATTGCACTCTGTGATAAAAACATTGCCATTAACCCATTGCGCTGTGTGATAAAGACATTGTGAATAATCCATTGCACTGTGTGATCTACCCATTGGGATTAACCCACTGCGGTGTGTTAAAGACATTGTGATTAACCAATCAGACTGTGTGATTAACCCATTGTGATTGACCCATTACACTGTGTGATAAAGATATTGTGATTGACCCATTGTGCTGTGTGATTAACCCATTGTGATTAACCCATTGCGTTTTGTGATAAAGACATTGTGATTAACCCATTGCGTTGTGTGATGAAGATATTGTGATTAAGACATTGCACTGTGTGATAAAGACATTCTGATTAACCTACTGCACTCTGTGATAAAGATTTTGTGATTAATCCATCACACTCTGTGATAAGGACATTGTCATTAACCCATTGCGCCTTGTGATAAAGACATTGTGATTAACTCATTGCACTCTTTGATTAACCCATTGGGATTAACATATGGCACAGTGTGATTAACCCATTGGGATTTAGCCATTGCGCTGTCTGATGAAGACATTGTGATTAACTCATTGCACTGTCATTAACCCAATGTGATTAACCCATTCTGCTCTCTGATAAATATTTTCTGATTAATCCATTTCACTCTAGGATAAAGACATTGTGATTGACCCATTACGCTGTGTGATAAAGACATTGTGATTAACCCATTGCACTGTGGGATAAAGACATTGTGATTGACCCATTGCGCTGTGTGATAAAGACATTTTGGTTATTTCATTGCCCTATGTCATAAATACATTGTGATTAACCCATTGTGTTGTGTGTTGAAGACATTGTGATTAAGACATTGCACTGTGTGATAAAGACATTGTGATTAACCTACTGCACTGTGTGATAAAGATTTTGTGATTAATCCAAAGCACTCTGTGATAAAAACATTGCCATTAACCCATTGCGCTCTGTGATAAAGACATTGTGATTAACTCATTGCACTCTTTGATTAACCCATTGGGATTAACATATGGCACAGTGTGATTAACCCATTGGGATTAACCCACTGCGGTGTGTTAAAGTCATTGTAATTAACCAATCAGACTGTGTGATTAACCCATTGTGATTAACCCATTGCACTGTGTGATAAAGATATTGTGATTGGCCCATTGTGCTGTGTGATTAACACATTGTGATTAACCATTGCAATGTGTGATATGCACATTGTGATTAACCCATTGCGTTTTGTGATAAAGACATTGTGATTAACCCATTGTGTTGTGTGATGAAGACATTGTGATTAAGCCATTGCACTGTGTGATAAAGACATTCTGATTAACCTACTGCACTCTGTGATAAAGATTTTGTGATTAATCCATCGCACTCTGTGATAAAGACATTGTCATTAACCCATTGCGCTATGTGATAAAGACATTGTGATTAACTCATTGCACTCTTTGATTAACCCATTGGGATTAACATATGGCACAGTGTGATTAACCCATTAGGATTAAGGCATTGTGCTGTGTGATGAAGACATTGTGATTAACCCATTGCACTGTGTCATTAACCCAATGTGATTAACCCATTCTGCTCTCTGATAAAGATTTTCTGATTAATCCATTGCACTCTAGGATAAAGACATTGTGATTCACCGATTGCGCTGTGTGATAAAGACATTGTGATTAACCCATTGCACTGTGTGATAAAGACATTGTGATTGACCCATTGCGCTGTGTGATAAAGACATTGTGATTATCTCATTGCCCTGTGTCATATATACATTGTGATTAACCCATTGTGTTGTGTGTTGAAGACATTGTGATTAAGACATTGCACTGTTTGATAAAGACCTTGTGATTAACCTATTGCACTCTGTGATAAATATTTTGTGATTTATCCATTGCACTCTGTGATAAAAACATTGCCATTAACCCATTGCGCTGTGTGATAAAGACATTGTGATTAATCCATTGCACTGTGTGATCTACCCATTGGGATTAACCCACTGCGGTGTGTTAAAGACATTGTGATTAACCAGTCAGACTGTGTGATTAACCCATTGTGATTGACCCATTACACTGTGTGATAAAGATATTGTGATTGGCCCATTGGGCTGTGTGATTAACCCATTGTGATTAACCCTTTGCAATGTGTGATATGCACATTGTGATTAACCCATTGCGTTTTGTGATAAAGACATTGTGATTAACCCATTGTGTTGTGTGATGAAGACATTGTGATTAAGCCATTGCACTGTGTGATAAAGACATTCTGATTAACCTACTGCACTCTGTGATAAAGATTTTGTGATTAATCCATCGCACTCTGTGATAAAGACATTGTCATTAACCCATTGCGCTATGTGATAAAGACATTGTGATTAACTCATTGCACTCTTTGATTAACCCATTGGGATTAACATATGGCACAGTGTGATTAACCCATTAGGATTAAGCCATTGTGCTGTGTGATGAAGACATTGTGATTAACCCATTGCACTGTGTCATTAACCCAATGTGATTAACCCATTCTGCTCTCTGATAAAGATTTTCTGATTAATCCATTGCACTCTAGGATAAAGACATTGTGATTCACCGATTGCGCTGTGTGATAAAGACATTGTGATTAACCCATTGCACTGTGTGATAAAGACATTGTGATTGACCCATTGCGCTGTGTGATAAAGACATTGTGATTATCTCATTGCCCTGTGTCATATATACATTGTGATTAACCCATTGTGTTGTGTGTTGAAGACATTGTGATTAAGACATTGCACTGTTTGATAAAGACCTTGTGATTAACCTATTGCACTCTGTGATAAATATTTTGTGATTTATCCATTGCACTCTGTGATAAAAACATTGCCATTAACCCATTGCGCTGTGTGATAAAGACATTGTGATTAATCCATTGCACTGTGTGATCTACCCATTGGGATTAACCCACTGCGGTGTGTTAAAGACATTGTGATTAACCAGTCAGACTGTGTGATTAACCCATTGTGATTGACCCATTACACTGTGTGATAAAGATATTGTGATTGGCCCATTGGGCTGTGTGATTAACCCATTGTGATTAACCCTTTGCAATGTGTGATATGCACATTGTGATTAACCCATTGCGTTTTGTGATAAAGACATTGTGATTAACCCATTGTGTTGTGTGATGAAGACATTGTGATTAAGCCATTGCACTGTGTGATAAAGACATTCTGATTAACCTACTGCACTCTGTGATAAAGATTTTGTGATTAATCCATCGCACTCTGTGATAAAGACATTGTCATTAACCCATTGCGCTATGTGATAAAGACATTGTGATTAACTCATTGCACTCTTTGATTAACCCATTGGGATTAACATATGGCACAGTGTGATTTACCCATTAGGATTAACCCACTGCGGTGTGTTAAAGGCATTGTGATTAACCAATCAGACTGTGTGATTAACCCATTGTGATTAACTCATTGCACTGTGTGATAAAGATATTGTGATTGGCCCATTGTGCTGTGTGATTAACCCATTGTGATTAACCCATTGCAATGTGTGATATGCACATTGTGATTAACCCATTGCGGTTTGTGATAAAGACATTGTGATTGACCCATTGCGCTGTGTGATAAAGACATTGTGATTGACCCATTGCATTGTGTGATAAAGACATTGTGATTGACCCATTGCACTGTGTTATAAAGACATTGTGATTATCTCATTGCGCTGTGTGATAACGACATTGTGATTAACCCATTGTGTTGTGTGATGAAGACATTGTGATTAACCCATTGCGCTCTGTGATAAAGACATTGTGATTAACCTACTGCACTCTGTGATAAAGGCATTGTCATTAACCCATTGCGCTATGTGATAAAGACATTGTGATTAACTCATTGCACTCTTTGATTAACCCATTGGGATTAACATATGGCACAGTGTGATTTACCCTTTGGGATTAACCTACTGTGGTGTGTTAAAGACATTGTGATTAACCAATCAGACTGTGTGATTAACCCATTGTGATTTACCCATTACACTGTGTGATATACACCTTGTGATTAACCCATTGCGTTTTGTGATAAAGACATTGTGATTAACCCATTGTGTTGTGTGATGAAGACATTGTGATTAAGCCATTGCACTGTGTGATAAAGACATTCTGATTAACCTACTGCACTCTGTGATAAAGATTTTGTGATTAATCCATCGCACTCTGTGATAAAGACATTGTCATTAACCCATTGCGCTATGTGATAAAGACATTGTGATTAACTCATTGCACTCTTTGATTAACCCATTGGGATTAACATATGGCACAGTGTGATTAACCCATTAGGATTAAGCCATTGTGCTGTGTGATGAAGACATTGTGATTAACCCATTGCACTGTGTCATTAACCCAATGTGATTAACCCATTCTGCTCTCTGATAAAGATTTTCTGATTAATCCATTGCACTCTAGGATAAAGACATTGTGATTGACCCATTGCGCTGTGTGATAAAGACATTGTGATTAACCCATTGCACTGTGTGATAAAGACATTGTGATTGACCCATTGCGCTGTGTGATAAAGACATTGTGATTATCTCATTGCCCTGTGTCATAAATACATTGTGATTAACCCATTGTGTTGTGTGTTGAAGACATTGTGATTAAGACATTGCACTGTTTGATAAAGACATTGTGATTAACCTATTGCACTCTGTGATAAAGATTTTGTGATTAATCCATTGCACTCTGTGATAAAAACATTGCCATTAACCCATTGCGCTGTGTGATAAAGACATTGTGATTAATCCATTGCACTGTGTGATCTACCCATTGGGATTAACCCACTGCGGTGTGTTAAAGACATTGTGATTAACCAATCAGACTGTGTGATTAACCCATTGTGATTGACCCATTACACTGTGTGATAAAGATATTGTGATTGACCCATTGTGCTGTGTGATTAACCCATTGTGATTAACCCATTGCGTTTTGTGATAAAGACATTGTGATTAACCCATTGCGTTGTGTGATGAAGATATTGTGATTAAGACATTGCACTGTGTGATAAAGACATTCTGATTAACCTACTGCACTCTGTGATAAAGATTTTGTGATTAATCCATCACACTCTGTGATAAGGACATTGTCATTAACCCATTGCGCTATGTGATAAAGACATTGTGATTAACTCATTGCACTCTTTGATTAACCCATTGGGATTAACATATGGCACAGTGTGATTAACCCATTGGGATTTAGCCATTGCGCTGTCTGATGAAGACATTGTGATTAACTCATTGCACTGTCATTAACCCAATGTGATTAACCCATTCTGCTCTCTGATTAATATTTTCTGATTAATCCATTTCACTCTTGGATAAAGACATTGTGATTGACCCATTACGCTGTGTGATAAAGACATTGTGATTAACCCATTGCACTGTGGGATAAAGACATTGTGATTGACCCATTGCGCTGTGTGATAAAGACATTTTGATTATTTCATTGCCCTATGTCATAAATACATTGTGATTAACCCATTGTGTTGTGTGTTGAAGACATTGTGATTAAGACATTGCACTGTGTGATAAAGACATTGTGATTAACCTACTGCACTGTGTGATAAAGATTTTGTGATTAATCCAAAGCACTCTGTGATAAAAACATTGCCATTAACCCATTGCGCTCTGTGATAAAGACATTGTGATTAACTCATTGCACTCTTTGATTAACCCATTGGGATTAACATATGGCACAGTGTGATTAACCCATTGGGATTAACCCACTGCGGTGTGTTAAAGTCATTGTAATTAACCAATCAGACTGTGTGATTAACCCATTGTGATTAACCCATTGCACTGTGTGATAAAGATATTGTGATTGGCCCATTGTGCTGTGTGATTAACACATTGTGATTAACCCATTGCAATGTGTGATATGCACATTGTGATTAACCCATTGCGCTTTGTGTTAAAGACATTGTGATTGACCCATTGCGCTGTGTGATAAAGACATTGTGATTGACCCATTGCATTGTGTGATAAAGACATTGTGATTGACCCATTGCGCTGTGTGATAAAGACATTGTGGTTATCTCATTGCGCTGTTTGATAAAGACATTGTGATTAACTCATTGTGTTGTGTGATGAAGACATTGTGATTAAGCCATTGCACTGTGTGATAAGGCATTGTGATTAACCGACTACACTCTGTGATAAAGATTTTGTGATTAATCCATTGCATTCTGTGATAAAGACATTGTCATTAACCCATTGCGCTATGTGATAAAGACATTGTGATTAACTCATTGCACTCTTTGATTAACCCATTGGGATTAACATATGGCACAGTGTGATTTACCCATTGGGATTAACCCACTGTGGTGTGTTAAAGACATTGTGATTAACCAATCAGACTGTGTGATTAACCCATTGTGATTTACCCATTGCACTGTGTGATATACACATTGTGATTAACCCATTGCGTTTTGTGATAAAGACATTGTGATTAACCCATTGTGTTGTGTGATGAAGACATTGTGATTAAGCCATTGCACTGTGTGATAAAGACATTCTGATTAACCTACTGCACTCTGTGATAAAGATTTTGTGATTAATCCATCGCACTCTGTGATAAAGACATTGTCATTAACCCATTGCGCTATGTGATAAAGACATTGTGATTAACTCATTGCACTCTTTGATTAACCCATTGGGATTAACATATGGCACAGTGTGATTTACCCATTGGGATTAACCCACTGTGGTGTGTTAAAGACATTGTGATTAACCAATCAGACTGTGTGATTAACCCATTGTGATTTACCCATTGCACTGTGTGATATACACATTGTGATTAACCCATTGCGCTTTGTGATAAAGACATTGTGATTGACGCTTTGCGCTGTGTGATAAAGACATTGTGATTGACCCATTGCACTGTGTGATAAAGACATTGTGATTGACCCATTGCGCTGTGTGATAAAGACATTGTGATTATCTCATTGCCCTGTGTCATAAATACATTGTGTTTAACCCATTGTGTTGTGTGATGAGGACATTGTGATTAAGTCATTGCACTGTGTTAAAGACATTGTGATTAACCTACTGCACTCTGTGATAAAGATTATGTGATTAATCCATGCACTCTGTGATAAAGGCATTGTCATTAACCCATTGCGCTGTGTGATAAAGACATTGTGATTAACCCTTTGCACTGTGTGATTTACCCATTGGGATTAACCCACTGCGGTGTGTTAAAGACATTGTGATTATCCAATCAGACTGTGTGATTAACCCATTGTGATTATCCCATTGCACTGTGTGACAAAGATATTGTGATTGACCCATTGTGCTGTGTGATTAACCCATTGTGATTAACCCATTGCGCTTTGTGATATGCACATTGTGATTAACCCATTGTGCTTTGTGATAAAGACATTGTGATTAACCCATTGCACTGTGTAATAAAGGCATGGTAGTTAAAACTTTGCAGTGTGTGATAAAGACGTTGTGATTAACCCATTGCACTGTGTGATATACACATTGTGATTAACCCATTGCGTTTTGTGATAAAGACATTGTGATTAACACATTGTGCTGAAATAAAGACATTTTGATTAACCCATGCACTGTGTGATTAACCTATTCTGATTCACCCATTCCACACTGTGATGAAGATTTTCTGATTAATCCATTGCACTCTATGATAAAGACATTGTGATTCACCCATTGCTCTCTGTGATAAAGACATTGTAATTAGCCCATTGCACTGTGTAGTAAAGGCATGGTAATTAAAACTTTGCAGTGTGTGATAAAGACGTTGCGATTAACCCATTGCACTGTTATATTAACCCATTGTGATTAACCCATTGCGCTTTGTGATAAAAAATTGTCATTAACCCATTGCACTTTGTGATCAAGACATTGTGAGTAACCCATTGCGCTGTGTGATAAAGATATTCTGATTAACCCAATCCACTCCGTGATTAACCCATTGTGATTAACCCATTGCGCTGTGTGATAAAGACATTGTGATTGACCCATTGTGCTGTGTGTTTAACCCATTGGGATTAACCCAATGCACTGTGTGATTCACCCATTAAGATTAACCCAAGGCCCTCTGTGATAATGACATTGTGATTATCCCATTACTCTGTGTCATAAAGACATTGTGATTAGCCAATTGTGTTGTGTGATGAAGACATTATGATTAAGCCATTGCACTGTGATAATGACATTATGATTAACCTACTGCACTCTGTGATAAAGATTTTGTGATTAATCCATCGCACTCTGTGATAAAGGCATTGTCATTAACCCATTGCGCTATGTGATAAAGACATTGTGATTAACTCATTGCACTCTTTGATTAACCCATTGGGATTAACATATGGCACAGTGTTATTTACCCATTGGGATTAACCCACTGCGGTGTGTTATTAACATTGTGATTGACCAATCAGACTGTGTGATTAACCCATTGTGATTAACCCGTTGCAATGTGTGATATGCACATTGTGATTAACCCATTGCGCTTTGTGATAAAGACATTGTGATTAACCCATTGCACTGTGTAATAAAGGCATGGTAATTACAACTTTGCAGTGTGTGATAAAGACGTTGCGATTAACCCATTGCACTTTGTGATATAGACATTGTGATTAACCCATTGCGTTTTGTGATAAAGACATTGTGATTAACCCATTGTGTTGTGTGATGAAGACATTGTGATTAAGCCATTGCACTGTGTGATAAAGACATTCTGATTAACCTACTGCACTCTGTGATAAAGATTTTGTGATTAATCCATCGCACTCTGTGATAAAGACATTGTTATTAACCCTTTGTGCTATGTGATAAAGACATTGTGATTAACTCATTGCACTCTTTGATTAACCCATTGGGATTAACATATAGCACAGTGTGATTAACCCATTGGGATTCAGCCATTGTGCTGTGTGATGAAGACATTGTGATTAACCCATTGCACTGTGTCATTAACCCATTGTGATTAAACCATTCCGCTCTCTGATAAAGATTTTCTGATTAATCCATTGCACTCTAGGATAAAGACATTGTGATTCACCCAATGCGCTGTGTGATAAAGACATTGTGATTAACCCATTGCACTGTGTGATTTACCCATTGGGATTAACCCACTGCGGTGTGTTAAAGGCATTGTGATTAACCAATCAGACTGTGTGATTGACCCATTGTGATTAACCCATTGCACTGTGATAAAGATATTGTGATTGGCCCATTGTGCTGTGTGATTAACCCATTGTGATTAACCCATTGCAATGTGTGATATGCACATTGTGATTAACCCATTGCGCTTTGTGATAAAGACATTGTGATTAACCCATTGCACTGTGTAATAAAGGCATGGTAATTAAAACTTTGCAGTGTGTGATAAAGACGTTGCGATTAACCCATTGCACTGTGTGATATACACATTGTGATTAACCCATTGCGTTTTGTGATAAAGACATTGTGATTAACCCATTGTGTTGTGTGATGAAGACATTGTGATTAAGCCATTGCACTGTGTGATAAAGACATTCTGATTAACCTACTGCACTCTGTGATAAAGATTTTGTGATTAATCCATCGCACTCTGTGATAAAGACATTGTCATTAACCCTTTGCGCTATGTGATAAAGACATTGTGATTAACTCATTGCACTCTTTGATTAACCCATTGGGATTAACATAAGGCACAGTGTGATTAACCCATTGGGATTAAGCCATTGCGCTGTGTGATGAAGACATTGTGATTTACCCATTGCACTGTGTCATTAACCCATTGTGATTAACCCATTCTGCTCTCTGATAAAGATTTTCTGATTAATCCATTGCACTCTAGGATAAAGACATTGTGATTCACCCATTGCGCTGTGTGATAAAGACATTGTGATTAACCCATTGCACTGTGTGATTTACCCATTGGGATTAACCCACTGCGGTGTGTTAAAGACATTGTGATTAACCAATCAGACAGTGTGATTAACCCATTGTGATTAACCCATTGCACTGTGTGATAAAGATATTGTGATTGGCTCATTGTGCTGTGTGATTAACCCATTGTGATTAACCCATTGCAATGTGTGATATGCACATTGTGATTAACCCATTGCGCTTTGTGATAAAGACATTGTGATTGACACACTGCGCTGTGTGATAAAGACATTGTGATTGACGCATTGCACTGGTGATGAAGACATTGTGATTGACCCATTGCGCTGTGTGATAAAGACATTGTGATTATCTCATTGCCCTGTGTCATAAATACATTGTGATTAACCCATTGTGTTGTGTGATGAGGACATTGTGATTAAGACATTGCACTGTGTGATAAAGACATTGTGATTAACCTACTGCACTCTGTGATAACGATTATGTGATTAAACCATTGCACTCTGTGATAAAGGCATTGTCATTAACCCTTTGCGCTGTGTGATAAAGACATTGTGATTAACCCTTTGCACTGTGTGATTTACCCATTGGGATTAACCCACTGCGCTTTGTGATATGCACATTGTGATTAACCCATTGTGCTTTGTGATAAAGACATTGTGATTAACCCATTGCACTGTGTAATAAAGGCATGGTAGTTAAAACTTTGCAGTGTGTGATAAAGACGTTGCGATTAACCCATTGCACTGTGTGATATACACATTGTGATTAACCCATTGCGTTTTGTGATAAAGACATTGTGATTAACACATTGTGCTGAAATAAAGACATTTTGCTTAACCCATGCACTGTGTGATTAACCTATTCTGATTCACCCATTCCACACTGTGATGAAGATTTTCTGATTAATCCATTGCACTCTATGATAAAGACATTGTGATTCACCCATTGCTCTCTGTGATAAAGACATTGTAATTAGCCCATTGCACTGTGTAGTAAAGGCTTGGTAATTAAAACTTTGCAGTGTGTGATAAAGACGTTGCGATTAACCCATTGCACTGTTATATTAACCCATTGTGATTAACCCATTGCGCTTTGTGATAAAAAATTGTCATTAACCCATTGCACTTTGTGATCAAGACATTGTGAGTAACCCATTGCGCTGTGTGATAAAGATATTCTGATTAACCCAATCCACTCCGTGATTAACCCATTGTGATTAACCCATTGCGCTGTGTGATAAAGACATTGTGATTGACCCATTGTGCTGTGTGTTTAACCCATTGGGATTAACCCAATGCACTGTGTGATTCACCCATTAAGATTAACCCAAGGCCCTCTGTGATAATGACATTGTGATTATCCCATTACTCTGTGTCATAAAGACATTGTGATTAGCCAATTGTGTTGTGTGATGAAGACATTATGATTAAGCCATTGCACTGTGATAATGACATTATGATTAACCTACTGCACTCTGTGATAAAGATTTTGTGATTAATCCATCGCACTCTGTGATAAAGGCATTGTCATTAACCCATTGCGCTATGTGATAAAGACATTGTGATTAACTCATTGCACTCTTTGATTAACCCATTGGGATTAACATATGGCACAGTGTTATTTACCCATTGGGATTAACCCACTGCGGTGTGTTATTAACATTGTGATTGACCAATCAGACTGTGTGATTAACCCATTGTGATTAACCCGTTGCAATGTGTGATATGCACATTGTGATTAACCCATTGCGCTTTGTGATAAAGACATTGTGATTAACCCATTGCGTTTTGTGATAAAGACATTGTGATTAACCCATTGTGTTGTGTGATGAAGACATTGTGATTAAGCCATTGCACTGTGTGATAAAGACATTCTGATTAACCTACTGCACTCTGTGATAAAGATTTTGTGATTAATCCATCGCACTCTGTGATAAAGAAATTGTTATTAACCCTTTGCGCTATGTGATAAAGACATTGTGATTAACTCATTGCACTCTTTGATTAACCCATTGGGATTAACATATAGCACAGTGTGATTAACCCATTGGGATTCAGCCATTGTGCTGTGTGATGAAGACATTGTGATTAACCCATTGCACTGTGTCATTAACCCATTGTGATTAAACCATTCCGCTTTCTGATAAAGATTTTCTGATTAATCCATTGCACTCTAGGATAAAGACATTGTGATTGACCCATTGCGCTGTGTGATAAAGACATTGTGATTAACCCATTGCACTGTGTGATTTACCCATTGGGATTAACCCACTGCGGTGTGTTAAAGGCATTGTGATTAACCAATCAGACTGTGTGATTGACCCATTGTGATTAACCCATTGCACTGTGTGATAAAGATATTGTGATTGGCCCATTGTGCTGTGTGATTAACCCATTGTGATTAACCCATTGCAATATGTGATATGCACATTGTGATTAACCCATTGCGTTTTGTGATAAAGACATTGTGATTAACCCATTGTGTTGTGTGATGAAGACATTGTGATTAAGCCATTGCACTGTATGATAAAGACATTCTGATTAACCTACTGCACTCTGTGATAAAGATTTTGTGATTAATCCATCGCACTCTGTGATAAAGACATTGTCATTAACCCTTTGCGCTATGTGATAAAGACATTGTGATTAACTCATTGCACTCTTTGATTAACCCATTGGGATTAACATAAGGCACAGTGTGATTAACCCATTGGGATTAAGCCATTGCGCTGTGTGATGAAGACATTGTGATTTACCCATTGCACTGTGTCATTAACCCATTGTGATTAACCCATTCTGCTCTCTGATAAAGATTTTCTGATTAATCCATTGCACTCTAGGATAAAGACATTGTGATTCACCCATTGCGCTGTGTGATAAAGACATTGTGATTAACCCATTGCACTGTGTGATTTACCCATTGGGATTAACCCACTGCGGTGTGTTAAAGACATTGTGATTAACCAATCAGACAGTGTGATTAACCCATTGTGATTAACCCATTGCACTGTGTGATAAAGATATTGTGATTGGCTCATTGTGCTGTGTGATTAACCCATTGTGATTAACCCATTGCAATGTGTGATATGCACATTGTGATTAACCCATTGCGCTTTGTGATAAAGACATTGTGATTGACCCACTGCGCTGTGTGATAATGACATTGTGATTGACACATTGCACTGGTGATGAAGACATTGTGATTGACCCATTGCGCTGTGTGATAAAGACATTGTGATTATCTCATTGCCCTGTGTCATAAATACATTGTGATTAACCCATTGTGTTGTGTGATGAGGACATTGTGATTAAGACATTGCACTGTGTGATAAAGACATTGTGATTAACCTACTGCACTCTGTGATAACGATTATGTGATTAAACCATTGCACTCTGTGATAAAGGCATTGTCATTAACCCTTTGCGCTGTGTGATAAAGACATTGTGATTAACCCTTTGCACTGTGTGATTTACCCATTGGGATTAACCCACTGCGGTGTGTTAAAGACATTGTGATTAACCAATCAGACTGTGTGATTAACCCATTGTGATTAACCCATTGCAATGTGTGATATGCACATTGTGATTAACCCATTGCGCTTTGTGATAAAGACATTGTGATTAACCCATTGCACTGTGTAATAAAGGCATGGTAATTAAAACTTTGCAGTGTGTGATAAAGACGTTGCGATTAACCCATTGCACTGTGTGATATACACATTGTGATTAACCCATTCCACACTGTGATGAAGATTTTCTGATTAATCCATTGCACTCTATGATAAAGACATTGTGATTCACCCATTGCGCTATGTGATAAAGACATTGTGATTAGCCCATTGCGCTGTGTAATAAAGGCATGGTAATTAAAACTTTGTGGTGTGTGATAAAGACGTTGCGATTAACCCATTGCACTATGTGATATACACATTGTGATTAACCCATTGCGTTTTGTGATAAAGACATTGTGATTACCACATTGTGCCAAAATAAAGACATTGTGATTAACCCATACACTTTGTGATTAACCCATTCTGATTAACCCATTCCACACTGTGATGAAGATTTTCTGATTAATCCATTGCACTCTATGATAAAGACATTGTGATTCACCCATTGCTCTCTGTGATAAAGACATTGTGATTAACCCATTGCACTGTTAGATTAACCCATTGTGATTAACCCATTGCGCTTTGTGATCAAGACATTGTGAGTAACCCATTGCGCTGTGTGATAAAGATATTCTGATTAACCCATTCCACTCCGTGATTAACCCATTGTGATTAACCCATTGCACTGTGTGATAAAGACATTGTGATTGACCCTTTGCGCTGTGTGATTAACCCATTGGGATTAACCCAATGCACTGTGTGATTAACCCATTAAGTTTAACCCAAGGCCCTCTGTGATAATGACATTGTGATTATCCCATTGCTCTGTGTCATAAAGACATTGTGATTAGCCAATTGTGTTGTGTGATGAAGACATTATGATTAAGCCATTGCACTGTGTTAATGACATTGTGATTAACCTACTGCACTCTGTGATAAAGATTTTGTGATTAATCCATCGCACTCTGTGATAAAGACATTGTCATTATCCCATTGCGCTGTGTGATAAAGACATTGTGATTAACTCATTGCACTCTTTGATTAACCCATTGGGATTAACCCATGGCACTGTGTGCTTAACCCATTGGGATTAATCCATTGTGCTGTGTGATAAAGACATTGTGATTAACCCATTGCACTGTGTGATTTACCCTTTGGGATTAACCCACTGTGCTATATGATAAAGACATTGTGTTGAACTAATCAGACTGTGTGATTAACCCATTGGGATTAACCCATTGGACCCTGTGATGAAGACATTGTTATTATCCCATTGCGCTTCCTGATAAAGACATTGTCATTAACCCATTGCACTGTATGATATACGCATTGCGATTAACCATTGCGTTTTGTGATTAAGACATTGTAATTAACCCATTGCACTGTGTAAAAAGACATTGTAATTAAAACTTTGCAATGTGTGATAAAGACGTTGCGATTAACTAATCGGACTGTGTGATTAACCCATTGGGATTAACCCATTGGACCCAGTGATGAAGATTTTCTGATTAATCCATTGCACTCTATGATAAAGCCATTGTGATTCACCCATTGCTCTCTGTGATAAAGACATAGTGATTAACTCATTGCACTGTTTGATTAATCCATTGTGATTAACCCATTGCGCATTGTGATAAAAAAATTGTCATTAACCCATTGCATTGTGTGATCAAGTCATTCTGATTAACCCTTTGCACTGTGTGATAAGGCCTTTGCAATTAACCCATTGCGCTGTGAAAAAGACATTGTGATTAACCCATTCCACTCTGTGATTACGATTTTGTAATTAATCCATTGCTTTGTGTGATAAATACATTGTGATTAACCCATTGCACTGTGTGATAAAGATATTGTGATTGACCCATTGCGCTGTGTGATAAAAACATTGTGATTAACCCATTCCACTCTGTGATAAAGACATTGTGATTAACCCGTTGCACTCTGTGATTAACCCATTGCGCTTTGTGATTAACCCATTGGGATTAACCCTAATGCTCTGTGGGATTAAGACATTGGCATTAATCCCATGCACTGTGTTATTAATCCATTAAGATTAACCCAAAGCCCTCTGTAATAAAGACATTGTGATAAACCCATTGCTTTGAGTCATAAAGACATTGTGATTAACCCATTGTGTTGTGTGATGAAGACATTTTGATTGACCCATTGCGCTGTGTGATAAGGACATTGTGATTAACCTACTGCACTCTGTGATAAAGATTTTGTGATTAATCCATCACACTCTGTGATAAAGACATTTTCATGTGTGATAAAGATATTGTGATTGACCCATTGCACTCTTTGATTAACCCATTGGGATTAACCCATGGCACAGTGTGATTAACCCGTTGGGATTAACCCACTGCACTGTGTGATAAAGACATTGTGATTAACCAATCAGACTCTGTGATTAACCCATTGTGATTAACCCATTGCACTGTGTAATATAGACACTGTAATTAAAATTTTACCGTGTGATAAAGATGTTGCGATTAAACCATTGCACTTTGTGATAAAGACATAGTGATTAACGCATGCGCTGTCATAAATACATTGTGATTAACCCATTGCACTGTGTGATTAACCCATTGTGATTAACCCATTCCACTCTGTGAAAAAGATTTTCTGATTAATCCATTGCACTCTCTGATAAAGACTTTGTGATTCACACATTGCACTTAGTGAAAAAGACATTGTGATTAAGCCATTGCACTGTGTGATTAACCAATTGTGATTAACCCATTGCACTGTGTGATAAAGACATTGAGATTGACCCATTGCGCTGTGTGATTAACCCATTGGGATTAACCCAATGCACTGTGTTATTATCCCATTAAGATTAACCCAAGGCCCTCTGTGTTAAAGACATTGTGATTAACCCATTGCCCAGTGTAATAAAGACATTGTGATTAACCAATTGAGCTGTGTGATGAAGACATTGTGATTAACCCATTGTGCTGTGTGATAAAGTTTTTGTGATTAATCCATCACACTCTATGATAAAGCCATTGTGATTAACCCTTTGCACTCTGTGATAAAGACATTGTGATTAACCCATTGCGCTGTGTCATAAAGACATTGTGATTACCCCATTGCACAGTGTGATTAACCCACTGGCATTAACACATTGCACTGTGTGGTTAACTCATTGTGATTAACCCATTGCACTGTGTGATTAACCCATTGCAATTGGTGACTAACCCATTGCATGAGTGATTAAGACATTGTGATTAATCCATTGCATTGTGTGATTTACCCATTGTGATTAACCCATTGTACTGTAATTAACCCATTGAGATTAACTCATTGCACTCTGTAATAGGGACATTGTGATTATAAAGACATTGTGATTAACCCATTGCACTGTGTGATTAAGCATTAGCATTAACCCATTGCACTTTGTGATAAAGATTTTGTGATTAATCCATCACAATCAGTCATTAAGACATTGTCATTAATCCATTGTGCTTTGTGATAAAGACATTGTGATTAGCCCATTCCACACTGTGATAAAGATTTTGTGATTAACCCATTGCACTCGGTGATTAACCGATTGTGATTTATCCATTGCGCTGTGTGAAAAACACATTGTGATTAACCAATTGCTCTGTGTGATAAACACATTGTGACTAACCCATTGCACTCTGTGATTAACCCATCGTGATTAACCCATTGCGCCGTGTGATTAACCTATTTCGATTAACCCATTGCGCTGTGTGATAAAGACATTGTGATTGACCCATTGCGCTCTTTGATAAAGGCATTGCAATTGACCCATTGTGCTGTGTGAATAACTCATTGAGAGTATCCCAATGCACTGTGTGATTAACCCATTGGGACTAACCCAATGCACTGTGGGATTAAGATATTGGCATTAACCCAATACACTGTGTGATTAGCCCATTAAGATTAACCCAAAGCCCTCTGTGATAAATATATTGTGATTATCCCATTGTGCTGTGTAATAACGACATTGTGATTAACCCGTTGCGTTGTGTGATGAAGGCATTGTGATTAAGCAATTGCACTGTGTGATAAAGACATTGTGATTAACCTACTATACTCTGTGATAAAGATTTTGTGATTAATCCATCGCACTCTGTGATAAAGACATTGTCATTAACCCATTGCGCTGTGTGATAAAGACATTGTGTTTAACCCATTGCGCTGTGAAATAGACATTGTGATTAACCCATTCCACTCTGTGATAAAGATTCTGTAATTAATCCATTGCACTCTATGATAAAGACATTGTGATTCACCCATTGCACTATGTGATTAACCCATTGTGATTAATCCATTGTGCTGTGTCATAAAGACATTGGGATTAACCCATTCCACTCTTTGATAATGTTTTTGTGATTAACCCATTGCGCTGTGTGATAAAGACATTGTGATTGACCCATTGCGCTGTGTGATTGACCCATTGGGATTGACCCAATGCACTGTGTGATTGAGCCATTGACATTAACCCAATGCACTTTGTCATTAACCCATTAAGATTAACCCAAAGCCCTCTGTGATAAACACATTGTGTTTATCCCATTGCCCTGTGTAATAAAGACATTGTGATTAACCCATTGCAAGCTGTGATAAAGACATTGTGATTAATCCGTTTTTGCTGTGTAATAACGACATTGTGATTAACCCGTTGCGTTGTGTGATGAAGACATTGAGATTAAGCAATTGCACTGTGTGATAAAGGCATTGTGATTAACCTAATATACTCTGTGATAAAGATTTTGTGATTAATCCATTGCACTCTGTGATAAAGTCATTGTCATTAACCCATTGCGCTGTGTGATAAAGACATTGTGTTTAACCCATTGCGCTGTGAAATAGACATTGTGATTAACCCATTCCACTCTGTGATAAAGATTCTGTAATTAATCCATTGCACTAAATAATAAAGACATTGTGATTCACCCATTACAATCTGTGATTAATCCACTGCATGAGTGATGAAGACATTGTGATTAATCCATTGCATTGTCTGATTAACCCAATGGGATTAACCCATTGCCCTGTAATTAACTCATTGAGATTAACCCATTGCACTCTGTGATAAAGACATTGTGATTAACCTATTGCACTGTGTGATTATCCCATTGGGATTAACCCATGGCACAGTGTGATTAACCCATTGGGATTAACCCATTGCGCTATTTGATAAAGATTTTCTCACTGATCCAATGCACTCTGTGATAAAGACATTGTGATTAACCCTTTGCACTGTGTGATAAAGACATTGTGATTAACCCATTGTGATTAACCCTTTGTGCCCTGTGATAAAGACATTGTGATTAACCTATTGCACTGTTTGATAAAGACATTGTGATTGACCCATTGCACTGTATGATTAAGACATTGTGATTACCCATTGGGATTAACCCAATTGACTGTGTGATTAAATCATTGGGATTAACCCAATACACTGTGTGATTAACCCATTAAGATTAACCCAAAGCCCTCTGTGATAAAGATATTACGATTATCCCATTGTGCTGTGTAATAACGACATTGTGATTAACCCGTTGCGTTGTGTGATGAAGACATTGTGATTAAGCAATTGCACTGTGTGATAAAGACATTGTGATTAACCTACTATACTCTGTGATAAAGATTTTGTGATTAATCCATCACAATCTGTCATTAAGAAATTGTCATTAACCCATTGCGCTGTGTGATAAAGACATTGTGTTTAACCCATTGCACTGTGGAATAGACATTGTGATTAACCCATTCCACTCTGTGATAAAGATTCTGTAATTAATCCATTGCACTCTATGATAAAGACATTGTGACTCACCCATTGCATTGTGTGATTAACCCATTGTGATTAACGCATTGTGCCGTGTCATAAAGACAGTGGGATTGACCCATTCCACTCTGTGATAAAGTTTTTGTGATTAACCCATTGCGCTGTGTGATAAAGACATTGTGATTGACCCATTGCGCTGTGTGATTGACCCATTGGGATTAACCCAATGCACTGTGTGATTAAGCCATTGACATTAACCCAATGCACTGTGTGATTAACCCATTAAGATTAACCCAAAGCCCTCTGTGATAAAGACATTGTGTTTATCCCATTGCCCTGTGTAATAAAGACATTGTGATTAACCCATTGCAATCTGTGATAAAGACATTGTGATTAACCCTTTTTTGCTGTGTGATAACGACATTGTGATTAACCCATTGCACTCCGTCATAAAGATTTTGTGATTAATCCATCGCACTCTGTGATAAATACATTGTGATTAACCCCTTGCGCTCTGTGATAAAGGCATTATGATTAACCCATTGCACTGTGTAATTAACCCATTGGCATTAAACCATTGCACTATGTGGTTAACTCATTGTGATTATCCCATTGCACTGTGTGATTAACGCATTGCATTCTGTGATTAACCCATTGCATGAGTGATGAAGACATTGTGATTAATCCGTTGCATTTTCTGATTAACCCAATGGGATTAACCCATTGCTCTGTAATTAACCCATTGAGATTAACCCATTGCACTCTGTGATAAAGACATTGTGATTAACCTATTGCACTGTGTGATTAACCCATTGGGATTAACCCATGTCACAGTGTGATTAACCCATTGGGATTAACAAATTGCTCTATTTGATAAAGATTTTCTGATTGATCCAATGCACTCTGTGATAAAGACATAGTGATTAACCCTTTGCACTGTGTGATAAAGACATTGTCATTAACCCATTGCGCTGTGTGATAAAGACATTGTGATTAACCCATTGCATTTTGCAATTAAGCCATTGGGATTAACCCATTGCACTGTGTGATAAAGACATTGTGATTAATCCATTGCACTGTGTAATTAACACCTTGGAATTAACACATGGCACAGTGTGATTAACCCATTGGGATTAACCCATTGCGCTGTGTGATTAAGATATTGTAATTAACCCATTGGGGTTAACCCAATTGACTGTGTGATTAAATCATTAGGATTAACCCAATGCACTGTGTGTTTAAGCCATTGGCATTATCCCAATACAGTGTGTGATTAACCCATTTATGGTAACCCAAAGCACTCTGTGATAAAGACATTGTGATTAGCCCATTGCACTGTGTGATTAACCCATTGGGATTAACCCAATGCACTGTGTGATTAACCCATTAAGATTAACCCAAAGCCCTCGGTGATAAAGACATTATGATTAACTCATTCCACTCTGTGATAAAGATTTTGTGATTGACCCATTGCACTGTGTGATTAAGACATTGTGATTCACCCATTGCGCTGTGTGATAAAGACATTGTAATTGACCCATTGCGCTGTGTGATAAAGGCATTGGGATTAACCCAATGCACTGTGTGATTAACCCATTAAGATTAACCCAAAGCCCTCCGTGATAAAGATATTATGATTAACCCATTCCACTCTGTGATAAAGATTTTGTGATTAACCCATTGCACTCTGTCATTAACCCATTGTGATTAACCCATTGCGTTGTGTGATAAAGACATTGTGATTGACCCATTGCGCTGTGTGATAAAAACATTGTGATACACTCATTGCTCTGTGTGATTAACCCATTGTGATTAACCCGTTGCATTATATGATAAAGACATTGTGATTAAGCCATTGTGCTGTGTGATCACGACATTGTGATTAACCCATTGCACTCTGTGATAAAGATTTTGTGATTAATCCATCGTAGTCTGTGATTAAGACATTGTGATTAACCCATTGCACTCTGTGATAAGGACATTGTGATTAATCCATTGCACTGTGTGATTAACCCATTGGCATTAACCCATTGCACTGTGTGATAAAGATTTTGTGATTAATCCATCACAATCTGCCATTAAGACATTGTCATTAACACATTGCGCTGTGAAATAGACATTGTGATTAACCCTTTCCACTCTGTGATAAAGATTCTGTAATTAATCCATTGCACTCAATGATAAAGACATTGTGATTCACCCATTCCACTGTGTGATTAACCCATTGTGCTGTGTCATAAAGATATTGTGATCAACCCATTCCACTCTGTGATAAAGATTTTGTGATTAACCCATTGCACTCTGTGATTTACCCATTGTGATTAACCCATTGCGCTGCGTGATAAAGACATTGTAATTGACCCAATGCGCTGTGTGATTAACCCATTGGGATTAACCCAATGCACTGTGTGATTAAGCCATTGATATTAACCCGATGCACTGTGTGATTAACCCATTAATATTAACCCAAAGCCCTCTGTGATAAAGACATTGTTTTTTCCCATTGCATTGTGTAATAAAGACATTGTGATTAACCTATTGCACTGTGTGATAAAGACGTTGTGATTATCCCTTTACACTGTGTGAAAAAGACTTTGTGATTAAAACATTGCACTCTATAATAAAGACATTGTGATTAACCCATTGCAATCCATGATAAAGACATCCTGATTAACCCTTTTTGCTGTGTGATAATGACATTGTCATTAACCCATTGCACTCTGTCATAAAGATTTTGTGATTAATCCATTGCACTCTGTGATAAACACATCGTGATTAACCCATTGTACTTGGTGATAAAGACATTGTGATTAACCCCTTGTGCTCTGTGATAAAGGCATTGTGATTAACCCATTGCACTGTGTAATTAACCCATTGGCATTAACCCATTGCACTATGTGGTTAAATCATTGGGATTAACCCATTGCACTGTGATTAACTCATTGCATTCTGTGATTAACCCATTGCATGATTGATGAAGACATTGTGATTAATTCATTGCATTGTCTGATTAACCCAATGGGGTTAACCCATTGCCCTGTAATTAACCCATTGAGATTAATCCATTGCACTCCGTGATGAAGACGTTGTGATTAACCTATTGCACTGTGTGATTAACCCATTGTGATAAACCGATTGCGCTATTTGATAAAGATTTTATGATTGATCCAATGTACTCTGTGATAAAGACATTGTGATTAACCCTTTTCACTGTGTGATAAAGACTTTGTGATTAACCCATTGCATTGTGCGATTAACCCATTGGGATTAACCACTTGCACTCTAATTAACCCATTGAGATTAACCCATTGCACTCTGTGATAAAACATTATGATTAACCCATTGGGATTAACCAATTGCACGCTAATTAACCCATTGAGATTAACCCATTGTGCCCTGTGATAAAGACATTGTGATTAACCTATTGCACTGTATGATTAAGACATTGTGATTACCCATTGGGATTAACCCAATTGACTGTGTGATTAAATCATTGGGAATAACCCAATGCACTGTGTGATTAAACCATTGGCATTATCCCAATGCACTGTGTGATTAACCCATTAAGGGTAACCCAAAGCACTCTGTGATAAAGACATTGTCATTAACCCATTGCACTGTGTGATTAACCCATTGGGATTAACCCATAGCACAGTGTGATTAACCCATTGCGATTAACCCATTGCGCTTTTGATAAAGATTTTATGATTAATCCAATGCACTCTGTGATAAAGACATTGTGATTAACCCATTGTTCTGTGTAATAAAGACATTGTGATTAACCCATTGCATTTTGCGATTAAGCCATTGGGATTAACCCATTGCACTGTGTGATAAAGATTTTGTGATTAATCCATCGCATTCTGTGATAAAGACATTGTCATTAACCCATTGCGCTGTGTGATAAAGACATTGTGATTAACCTATTGCACTGTGTGATTAACCCATTGTGATTAACCCATGGCACAGAGTGATTAACCCATTGGGATTAAGCCATTGCGCTATTTGATTAAGATTTTGTGATTGATCCAATGCACTCTCTGATAAAGATATTGTGATTAACCCATTGCACTGTGTGATTAAGATATTGTGATTAACCCAGTGGGATTAACCCAATTGACTGTGTGATTAAATCATTGGGATTAACCCAATGCACTGTGTGATTAAGCCATTGGCAATATCCCAATGCACTGTGTTTATTAATCCATTAAGGGTAACCCAACGCATTCTGTGATAAAGACATTGTGATTAACCTTTTGCACTATGTGATTAACCCTTTGGGATTAACCCATGGCACAGTGTGAATAACCCATTGGGATTAACCCATTGCGCTATTTGTTAAAGATTTTGTGATTGATCTAATGCACTCTGTGAGAAAGACATTGTGATTAACCCTTTGCACTGTGTGATAAAGACATTGTGATTAACCCATTGCATTGTGTGATTAACCCATTGGTATTAACCGATTGCACTCTAGTTAACCCATTGAGATTAACCCATTGCACTCTGTGAATAACCATTTTGATTAACCCATTGTGCCGTGATAAAGACATTGTGATTGACCCATTGCGCTGCGTGATAAAGTCATTGGGATTAACCCAATGCACTGTGTGATTAAGCCATTGGCATTAACCCAATGCACTGTGTGATTAACCCATTAAGATTAACCCAAAGCCTTCTGTGATAAAGACATTATGATTAACCCATTCCACTCTGTGATAAAGATTTTGTGATTAACTCATTGCACTCTGTGATTAACCCATTGTGATTAACCCATTGCGTTGTGTGATAAAGACATTGTGATTGACCCATTGCGCTGTGTGATAAAGACATTGTGATTGACCCATTGCGCTGTGTGATTAACCCATTGTGATTAACCCAATGCACTGTGTGATTAAGCCATTGGCATTAACCCAATGCACTGTGTGATTAACCCATTAATATTAATCCAAAGCCCTCTGTGATAAAGACATTGTGATTAACCCATTGTGCTGTGTGATAAAGATGTTGTGATTATTCCTTTGCATTGTGTGAAAAAGAATTTGTGATTAAAACATTGCACTCTGAGATAAAAGCATTGTGATTAACCCATTGCAATCCCTGATAAAGACATCGTGATTAACCCTTTTTGCTGTGTGATAGCAACATTGTGATTGACCCATTGCACTCTGTCATAAAGATTTTGTGATTAATCTATCGCACTCTGTGATGAAGACATTGTGATTAACCCATTTCATTCTGTGAAAAAGAAATTGTGATTAACGTATTGCGCTCTGCGACAAAGGCATTGTGATTAACCGATTGCACTGTGTAATTAACTCATTGGCATCAACCCCTTGCACTGTGTGGTTAACTCATTGGGATTAACCCATTGCACTATGTGATTAACCCATTGCAATCTGTGATTAACCCATTGCATGAGTGATAAAGACATTGTAATTAATCCATTATATTGTGTGTTTAACCCATTGTGATTAACCCATTGCACTGTGTGAAAAAGACATTGTGATTAACCCTTTGCACTGTGTGATAAAGATTTTGTGATTAATCCATCGCGCTCTGTGATAAAGACATTGTGATTAACCCATTGCGCTGTGTGATAAAGACATTGTGAGTAACCTATTGCACTGTGTGATTAACCCATTGTGATTAACCCATGGCACAGTGTGATTAACCCATTGGGATTAACCCATTGCGCTTTTTGATAAAGATTTTGTGATTAATCCAATGCACTCTGTGATAAAGACATTGTGATTAACACATTGCACTGTGTGATAATGACATTGTGATTAGCCCCATTGCATTGTGTGATTAACCCACTGGGATTAACCCATTGCACTGTAATTAACCCATTGAGATTAACCCGTTGCACTCTGTGATTAAACCATTGTGATTAACCCATTGCGCCCTGTGATAAAGACATTGTGATTAACCTATTGCACTGTGTGATAAAGACATTGCGATTGATGTATTGCACTGTGTGATTAAGATATTGTGATTAACCCAATTGACTGTGTGATTAAACCATTGGGATTAACCCAATGCTCTGTGTGATTGAGCCATTGTCATTATCCCAATGCACTGTGTGATTAACCCATTAAGGGTAACCCAAAGCACTCTGTGATAAAGACATTGTGATTAACACATTGCCCTGTATGATAAAGACATTGTGATTAACCCTTTGTGCTTTGTGATAATGACATTGTGATTGACCTATTGCGCAGTGTTATTAACCTATTGGAATTAACCCAATGAACTGCGTGATTAAACTATTGGGAGTAACCCATTGCACTGTGTGATTAAGCCTTTGGCATTAACCCAAAGCGCTATGTGATTAACCCATTAAGATTATCCCAAAGCCCTCTGTGATAAAGACATTGTGATTATCCCATTGCCCTGTGTCATAAAGACATTGTGATTAACCCATTGTGTTGTGTGATGTAGACATTGAGATTAAACCATTGCACTGTGTGATAAAGACATTGTGATTAACCTATTGCGCTCTGTGATAAAGACATTGTGATTAACCCATTTCACTCTGTGATAAAGAAATTGTGATTAACGTATTGCGCTCTGCGACAAAGGCATTGTGATTAACCGATTGCACTGTGTAATTAACTCATTGGCATCAACCCCTTGCACTGTGTGGTTAACTCATTGGGATTAACCCATTGCACTATGTGATTAACCCATTGCAATCTGTGATTAACCCATTGCATGAGTGATAAAGACATTGTAATTAATCCATTACATTGTGTGATTAACCCATTGTGATTAACCCATTGCACTGTGTGAAAAAGACATTGTGATTAACCCTTTGCACTGTGTGATAAAGATTTTGTGATTAATCCATCGCGCTCTGTGATAAAGACATTGTGATTAACCCATTGCGCTGTGTGATAAAGACATTGTGATTAATCTATTGCACTGTGTGATTAACCCATTGTGATTAACCCATGGCACAGTGTGATTAACCCATTGGGATTAATCCATTGCGCTTTTTGATAAAGATTTTGTGATTAATCCAATGCACTCTGTGATAAAGACATTGTGATTAACACATTGCACTGTGTGATAATGACATTGTGATTAGCCCCATTGCATTGTGTGATTAACCCACTGGGATTAACCCATTGCACTGTAATTAACCCATTGAGATTAACCCGTTGCACTCTGTGATTAAATCATTGTGATTAACCCATTGCGCCCTGTGATAAAGACATTGTGATTAACCTATTGCACTGTGTGATAAAGACATTGCGATTGATGTATTGCACTGTGTGATTAAGATATTGTGATTAACCCAATTGACTGTGTGATTAAACCATTGGGATTAACCCAATGCTCTGTGTGATTGAGCCATTGTCATTATCCCAATGCACTGTGTGAATAACCCATTAAGGGTAACCCAAAGCACTCTGTGATAAAGACATTGTGATTAACACATTGCCCTGTATGATAAAGACATTGTGATTAACCCTTTGTGCTTTGTGATAATGACATTGTGATTGACCTATTGCGCAGTGTTATTAACCTATTGGAATTAACCCAATGAACTGCGTGATTAAACTATTGGGAGTAACCCATTGCACTGTGTGATTAAGCCTTTGGCATTAACCCAAAGCGCTTTGTGATTAACCCATTAAGATTATCCCAAAGCCCTCTGTGATAAAGACATTGTGATTATCCCATTGCCCTGTGTCATAAAGATATTGTGATTAACCCATTGTGTTGTGTGATGTAGACATTGAGATTAAACCATTGCACTGTGTGATAAAGACATTGTGATTAACCAATTGCACGGTGTGATAAAGACATTGTGATTGACCAGTTGCACTCTTTGATTAACGCATTGGGATTAACCCACTGCGATGTGTGATAAAGACATTATGATTAACCCATATTACTTTGTGATTTACCCATTGGGATTAACCCACTGCGCTGTGTGATAAAGCCATTGGCATTATCCCAACGCACTGTGTGATTAACCCATTAAGGGGAACACAAAGCACTCTGTGATAAAGACACGGTGACTAACCCATTGCACTCTGTAATAAAGACATTGTGCTTAACCCATTGCGCTGTGTGATATAGACATTGTGATTAACCCGTTGCGTTGTGTGATAAAGACATTGTGATTAACCAATTGCACTGTGTGATAGAGATATTGTGATTGACCAATTGCACTCTTTGTTAAAGACATTGTGATTAACTCATTGCACTGTGTGATTAACCCATTATGATTAACCCATTGCGCTGTGTGATAAAGACATTGTGATTGACACATTGCGCAGTGTGATTAACCCATTGGGATTATCTCAATTAACTGTGTGTTTAAACTTTTGGGATTAACCCAATGCACTGTGTGATTAAGCCATTGGCATTACCCTAATGCACTGTGTGATTAACCCATTAAGATCAACCCAACTGACTCTGTGCTAAATGCATGTGATTAACCCATTGCCCTGTGTGATAAAGACATTGTGCTTAACCCTTTACAATGTGTGATAAAGACATCGTGATTAACCCTTTGCGCTGTGATAAAGACATTGTGATTGACCCATTGCGCTGTGTGATTAACCCATTGTGATTAACCCAATGCACTGTGTGATTAAGCCATTGGCATTAACCCAATGCACTGTGTGATTAACCCATTAAGATTAACCCAAAGCCTTCTGTGATAAAGACATTATGATTAACCCATTCCACTCTGTGATAAAGATTTTGTGATTAACTCATTGCACTCTGTGATTAACCCATTGTGATTAACCCATTGCGTTGTGTGATAAAGACATTGTGATTGACCCATTGCGCTGTGTGATAAAGACATTGTGATTGACCCATTGCGCTGTGTGATTAACCCATTGTGATTAACCCAATGCACTGTGTGATTAAGCCATTGGCATTAACCCAATGCACTGTGTGATTAACCCATTAATATTAATCCAAAGCCCGCTGTGATAAAGACATTGTGATTAACCCATTGTGCTGTGTGATAAAGATGTTGTGATTATTCCTTTGCACTGTGTGAAAAAGAATTTGTGATTAAAACATTGCACTCTGTGATAAAAGCATTGTGATTAACCCATTGCAATCCATGATAAAGACATCGTGATTAACCCTTTTTGCTGTGTGATAGCAACATTGTGATTGACCCATTGCACTCTGTCATAAAGATTTTGTGATTAATCTATCGCACTCTGTGATAAAGACATTGTGATTAACCCATTTCACTCTGTGAAAAAGAAATTGTGATTAACGTATTGCGCTATGCGACAAAGGCATTGTGATTAACCGATTGCACTGTGTAATTAACTCATTGGCATCAACCCCTTGCACTGTGTGGTTAACTCATTGGGATTAACCCATTGCACTATGTGATTAACCCATTGCAATCTGTGATTAACCCATTGCATGAGTGATAAAGACATTGTAATTAATCCATTATATTGTGTGTTTAACCCATTGTGATTAACCCATTGCACTGTGTGAAAAAGACATTGTGATTAACCCTTTGCACTGTGTGATAAAGATTTTGTGATTAATCCATCGCGCTCTGTGATAAAGACATTGTGATTAACCCATTGCGCTGTGTGATAAAGACATTGTGATTAACCTATTGCACTGTGTGATTAACCCATTGTGATTAACCCATGGCACAGTGTGATTAACCCATTGGGATTAACCCATTGCGCTTTTTGATAAAGATTTTGTGATTAATCCAATGCACTCTGTGATAAAGACATTGTGATTAACACATTGCACTGTGTGATAATGACATTGTGATTAGCCCCATTGCATTGTGTGATTAACCCACTGGGATTAACCCATTGCACTGTAATTAACCCATTGAGATTAACCCGTTACACTCTGTGATTAAACTATTGTGATTAACCCATTGCGCCCTGTGATAAAGACATTGTGATTAACCTATTGCACTGTGTGATAAAGACATTGCGATTGATGTATTGCACTGTGTGATTAAGATATTGTGATTAACCCAATTGACTGTGTGATTAAACCATTGGGATTAACCCAATGCTCTGTGTGATTGAGCCATTGTCATTATCCCAATGCACTGTGTGATTAACCCATTAAGGGTAACCCAAAGCACTCTGTGATAAAGACATTGTGATTAACACATTGCCCTGTATGATAAAGACATTGTGATTAACCCTTTGTGCTTTGTGATAATGACATTGTGATTGACCTATTGCGCAGTGTTATTAACCTATTGGAATTAACCCAATGAACTGCGTGATTAAACTATTGAGAGTAACCCATTGCACTGTGTGATTAAGCCTTTGGCATTAACCCAAAGCGCTATGTGATTAACCCATTAAGATTATCCCAAAGCCCTCTGTGATAAAGACATTGTGATTATCCCATTGCCCTGTGTCATAAAGACATTGTGATTAACCCATTGTGTTGTGTGATGTAGACATTGAGATTAAACCATTGCACTGTGTGATAAAGACATTGTGATTAACCTATTGCGCTCTGTGATAAAGACATTGTGATTAACCCATTTCACTCTGTGATAAAGAAATTGTGATTAACGTATTGCGCTCTGCGACAAAGGCATTGTGATTAACCGATTGCACTGTGTAATTAACTCATTGGCATCAACCCCTTGCACTGTGTGGTTAACTCATTGGGATTAACCCATTGCACTATGTGATTAACCCATTGCAATCTGTGATTAACCCATTGCATGAGTGATAAAGACATTGTAATTAATCCATTACATTGTGTGATTAACCCATTGTGATTAACCCATTGCACTGTGTGAAAAAGACATTGTGATTAACCCTTTGCACTGTGTGATAAAGATTTTGTGATTAATCCATCGCGCTCTGTGATAAAGACATTGTGATTAACCCATTGCGCTGTGTGATAAAGACATTGTGATTAATCTATTGCACTGTGATTAACCCATTGTGATTAACCCATGGCACAGTGTGATTAACCCATTGTGATTAACACATTGCACTGTGTGATAATGACATTGTGATTAGCCCCATTGCATTGTGTGATTAACCCACTGGGATTAACCCATTGCACTGTAATTAACCCATTGAGATTAACCCGTTGCACTCTGTGATTAAATCATTGTGATTAACCCATTGCGCCCTGTGATAAAGACATTGTGATTAACCTATTGCACTGTGTGATAAAGACATTGCGATTGATGTATTGCACTGTGTGATTAAGATATTGTGATTAACCCAATTGACTGTGTGATTAAACCATTGGGATTAACCCAATGCTCTGTGTGATTGAGCCATTGTCATTATCCCAATGCACTGTGTGATTAACCCATTAAGGGTAACCCAAAGCACTCTGTGATAAAGACATTGTGATTAACACATTGCCCTGTATGATAAAGACATTGTGATTAACCCTTTGTGCTTTGTGATAATGACATTGTGATTGACCTATTGCGCAGTGTTATTAACCTATTGGAATTAACCCAATGAACTGCGTGATTAAACTATTGGGAGTAACCCATTGCACTGTGTGATTAAGCCTTTGGCATTAACCCAAAGCGCTTTGTGATTAACCCATTAAGATTATCCCAAAGCCCTCTGTGATAAAGACATTGTGATTATCCCATTGCCCTGTGTCATAAAGATATTGTGATTAACCCATTGTGTTGTGTGATGTAGACATTGAGATTAAACCATTGCACTGTGTGATAAAGACATTGAGATTAACCTATTGCGCTCTGTGATAAGATTTTGAGATTAATCCATTGCACTCTGTGATAAAGACATTGTGATTAACCAATTGCACGGTGTGTTAAAGACATTGTGATTGACCAGTTGCACTCTTTGATTGACGCATTGGGATTAACCCACTGCGATGTGTGATAAAGACATTATGATTAACCCATATTACTTTGTGATTTACCCATTGGGATTAACCCACTGCGCTGTGTGATTAAGCCATTGGCATTATCCCAACGCACTGTGTGATTAACCCATTAAGGGGAACACAAAGCACTCTGTGATAAAGACACGGTGACTAACCCATTGCACTCTGTAATAAAGACATTGTGCTTAACCCATTGCGCTGTGTGATATAGACATTGTGATTAACCCGTTGCGTTGTGTGATAAAGACATTGTGATTAACCAATTGCACTGTGTGATAGAGATATTGTGATTGACCAATTGCACTCTTTGTTAAAGACATTGTGATTAACTCATTGCACTGTGTGATTAACCCATTATGATTAACCCATTGCGCTGTGTGATAAAGACATTGTGATTGACACATTGCGCAGTGTGATTAACCCATTGGGATTATCTCAATTAACTGTGTGTTTAAACTTTTGGGATTAACCCAATGCACTGTGTGATTAAGCCATTGGCATTACCCTAATGCACTGTGTGATTAACCCATTAAGATCAACCCAATTGACTCTGTGCTAAATGCATGTGATTAACCCATTGCCCTGTGTGATAAAGACATTGTGCTTAACCCTTTACAATGTGTGATAAAGACATCGTGATTAACCCTTTGCGCTGTGATAAAGACATTGTGATTGACCCATTGCGCTGTGTGATTAACCCATTGTGATTAACCCAATGCACTGTGTGATTAAGCCATTGGCATTAACCCAATGCACTGTGTGATTAACTCATTAATATTAATCCAAAGCCCACTGTGATAAAGAGATTGTGATTAACCCATTGTGCTGTGTGATAAAGACGTTGTGATTATTTTTTTGCACTGTGTGAAAAAGAATTTGTGATTAAAACATTGCACTCTGTGATAAAAGCATTGTGATTAACCCATTGCAATCCATGATAAAGACATCGTGATTAACCCTTTTTGCTGTGTGATAGCAACATTGTGATTGACCCATTGCACTCTGTCATAAAGATTTTGTGATTAATCCATCGCACTCTGTGATAAAGACATTGTGATTAACCCATTTCACTCTGTGATAAAGAAATTGTGATTAACGTATTGCGCTCTGCGACAAAGGCATTGTGATTAACCGATTGCACTGTGTAATTAACTCATTGGCATCAACCCCTTGCACTGTGTGGTTAACTCATTGGGATTAACCCATTGCACTATGTGATTAACCCATTGCAATCTGTGATTAACCCATTGCATGAGTGATAAAGACATTGTAATTAATCCATTACATTGTGTGATTAACCCATTGTGATTAACCCATTGCACTGTGTGAAAAAGACATTGTGATTAACCCTTTGCACTGTGTGATAAAGATTTTGTGATTAATCCATCGCGCTCTGTGATAAAGACATTGTGATTAACCCATTGCGCTGTGTGATAAAGACATTGTGATTAATCTATTGCACTGTGTGATTAACCCATTGTGATTAACCCATGGCACAGTGTGATTAACCCATTGGGATTAACCCATTGCGCTTTTTGATAAAGATTTTGTGATTAATCCAATGCACTCTGTGATAAAGACATTGTGATTAACACATTGCACTGTATGATAATGACATTGTGATTAGCCCCATTGCATTGTGTGATTAACCCACTGGGATTAACCCATTGCACTGTAATTAACCCATTGAGATTAACCCGTTGCACTCTGTGATTAAACCATTGTGATTAACCCATTGCGCCCTGTGATAAAGACATTGTGATTAACCTATTGCACTGTGTGATAAAGACATTGCGATTGATGTATTGCACTGTGTGATTAAGATATTGTGATTAACCCAATTGACTGTGTGATTAAACCATTGGGATTAACCCAATGCTCTGTGTGATTGAGCCATTGGCATTATCCCAATGCACTGTGTGATTAACCCATTAAGGGTAACCCAAAGCACTCTGTGATAAAGACATTCTGATTAACACATTGCCCTGTATGATAAAGACATTGTGATTAACCCATTGTGCTTTGTGATAATGACACTGTAATTGAACTATTGCGCAGTGTTATTAACCTATTGGAATTAACCCAATGAACTGCGTGATTAAACTATTGGGAGTCACCCATTGCACTGTGTGATTAAGCCTTTGGCATGAACCCAAAGCGCTATGTGCTTAACCCATTACGATTATCCCAAAGCCCTCTGTGATAAAGACATTGTGATTATCTCATTGCCCTGTGTCATAAAGACATTGTGATTAACCCATTGTGTTGTGTGATGTAGACATTGTGATTAAGCCATTGCACTGTGTGATAAAGACATTGTGATTAACCTATTGCGCTCTGTGATAAGATTTTGTGATTAATCCATTGCACTCTGTTATAAAGACATTGTCATTAACCCAATGCGCTGTGTGATAAAGACATTGTGATTAACTCATTGCACTCTTTGATTAACGCTTTGGGATTAACCCATTGCGATGTGTGATAAAGACATTATGATTAACCCATTTCACTGTATGATTTACCCATTGGGATTAACCCACTGCGCTGTGTGATTAAGCAGTTGGCATTATCCCAATGCACTGTGTGATTAACCCATTAAGGGGAACACAAAGCACTCTGTGATAAAGACACTGTGACTAACCCATTGCACTCTGTAATAAAGACATTGTGGTTAACCCATTGTGCTGTGTGATAAAGACATTGTGATTAACCCATTGCACTGTGTGATTAACCCATTGTCATTAATCCATTGCACTGTGTGGTTAACTCATTGGGATTAACGCATTGCACTGTGTGATTAACCCAGTGCAATCTAAGATTAACCCATAGCATGAGTGATAAAAACATTGTGATTAATCAATTGCATTGTTTGATTAACCCATTGGGATTAAACCTTTGCACTGTAATTAGCGCATTGAGATTAACACCTTGCACTCTGTGATAAATACATTGTGATTAACCCTTTGCACCGTGTGATAAAGACATTGTGATTATCCCATTGTGCTGTCTGATAAAGACAATGTGGTTAACCCATTGCATTGTGAGATTAACCCATTGTCATTAACCCATTGCACTGTGTGGTTAACTCATTGTGATTAACCCATTGCACTGTGTGATTAACCCATTGCAATCTGTGATTAACCTATTGCATGAGTGATAAAGTCATTGGGATTAACCCATTGCATTGTGCGATTAACCCATTGGGATTAACTGATTGCACTCTAATTAACCCATTGAGATTAACCCATTGCCCTGTATGATAAAGACATTGTGATTAACCCATTGCATTGTGTGATTAACCCAGTAGTATTAACCGATTGCACTCTAGATAACCCATTGAGATTAAACCATTGCACTCTGTGAATAAGTATTTTGATTAACCCATTGTGCCCTGTGATAAAGACATTGTGATTAACCTATTGCACTGTGTGATAAAGACATTGTGATTAACCCATTGGGATTAACCATTTGCACGCTAATTAACCCATTGAGATTAAACCATTGTGCCCTGTGATAAAGACATTGTGATTAACCTATTGCACTGTATGATTAAGACATTGTGATTACCCATTGGGATTAACCCAATTGACTGTGTGATTAAATCATTGGGAATAACCCAATGCACTGTGTGATTAAACCATTGGCATTATCCCAATGCACTGTGTGATTAACCCATTAAGGGTAACCCAAAGCACTCTGTGATAAAGACATTGTCATTAACCCATTGCACTGTGATTAACCCATTGGGATTAACCCATAGCACAGTGTGATTAACCCATTGCGATTAACCCATTGCGCTTTTGATAAAGATTTTATGATTAATCCAATGCACTCTGTGATAAAGACATTGTGATTAACCCATTGTTCTGTGTAATAAAGACATTGTGATTAACCCATTGCATTTTGCGATTAAGACATTGGGATTAACCCATTGCACTGTGTGATAAAGATTTTGTGATTAATCCATCGCATTCTGTGATAAAGACATTGTCATTAACTCATTGCGCTGTGTGATAAAGACATTGTGATTAACCTATTGCACTGTGTGATTAACCCATTGTGATTAACCCATGGCACAGTGCGATTAACCCATTGGGATTAAGCCATTGCGCTATTTGATTAAGATTTTGTGTTTGATCCAATGCACTCTCTGATAAAGATATTGTGATTAACCCATTGCACTGTGTGATTAAGATATTGTGATTAACCCAGTGGGATTAACCCAATTGACTGTGTGATTAAATCATTGGGATTAACCCAATGCACTGTGTGATTAAGCCATTGGCAATATCCCAATGCACTGTGTTTATTAACCCATTAAGGGTGTGATAAAGATTTTGTGATTAATCCATCGCGCTCTTTGATAAAGACATTGTGATTAACCCATTGCGCTGTGTGATAAAGACATTGTGATTAACCTATTGCACTGTGTGATTAACCCATTGTGATTAACCCATGGCACAGTGTGATTAACCCATTGGGATTAACTCATTGCGCTTTTTGATAAAGATTTTGTGATTAATCCAATGCACTCTGTGATAAAGACATTGTGATTAACACATTGCACTGTGTGATAATGACATTGTGATTAGCCCCATTGCATTGTGTGATTAACCCACTGGGATTAACCCATTGCACTGTAATTAACCCATTGAGATTAACCCGTTGCACTCTGTGATTAAACCATTGTGATTAACCCATTGCGCCCTGTGATAAAGACATTGTGATTAACCTATTGCACTGTGTGATAAAGACATTGCGATTGATGTATTGCACTGTGTGATTAAGATATTGTGATTAACCCAATTGACTGTGTGATTAAACCATTGGGATTAACCCAATGCTCTGTGTGATTGAGCCATTGTCATTATCCCAATGCACTGTGTGATTAACCCATTAAGGGTAACCCAAAGCACTCTGTGATAAAGACATTGTGATTAACACATTGCCCTGTATGATAAAGACATTGTGATTAAACCATTGTGCTTTGTGATAATGACATTGTGATTGACCTATTGCGCAGTGTTATTAACCTATTGGAATTAACCCAATGAACTGTGTGATTAAACTATTGGGAGTAACCCATTGCACTGTGTGATTAAGCCTTTGGCATTAACCCAAAGTGCTATGTGATTAACCCATTAAGATTATCCTAAAGCCCTCTGTGATAAAGACATTGTGATTATCCCATTGCCCTGTGTCATAAAGATATTGTGATTAACCCATTGTGTTGTGTGATGTAGACATTGTGATTAAACCATTGCACTGTGTGATAAAGACATTGTGATTAACCTATTGCGCTCTGTGATAAGATTTTGAGATTAATCCATTGCACTCTGTGATAAAGACATTGTGATTAACCAATTGCACGGTGTGATAAAGACATTGTGATTGACCAGTTGCACTCTTTGATTAACGCTTTGGGATTAACCCATTGCGATGTGTGATAAAGACATTATGATTAACCCATATTACTTTGTGATTTACCCATTGGGATTAACCCACTGCGCTGTGTGATTAAGCCATTGGCATTATCCCAACGCACTGTGTGATTAACCCATTAAGGGGAACACAAAGCACTCTGTGATAAAGACACTGTGACTAACCCATTGCACTCTGTAATAAAGACATTGTGGTTAACCCATTGTGCTGTGTGATATAGACATTGTGATTAACCCATTGCGTTGTGTGATAAAGACATTGTGATTAACCAATTGCGCTGTGTGATAGAGATATTGTGATTGACCAATTGCACTCTTTGTTAAAGACATTGTGATTAACTCATTGCACTGTGTGATTAACCCATTATGATTAACCCATTGTGCTGTGTGATAAAGACATTGTGGTTAACCCATTGCATTGTGAGATTAAACTATTGTCATTAACCCATTGCACTGTGTGGTTAATTCATTGTGATTAACCCATTGCACTCTGTGATTAACCCATTGCAATCTGTGATTAACCCATTGCACTGTGTGATTAACCCATTGCAATCTGTGATTAACCCATAGCATGAGTGATAAAGACATTGTGATTAATCAATTGCATTGTGTGATTAACCCATTGGGATTAAACCTTTGCACTGTAATTAGCGCATTGAGATTAACACCTTGCACTCTGTGATTAATACATTGTGATTAACCCTTTGCACTGTGTGATAAAGACATTGTGGTTAACCCATTGCATTGTGAGATTAACCTTTTGTCATTAACCCATTGCACTGTGTGGTTAAGTCATTGTGATTAACCCATTGTGTTGTGTGATGTAGACATTGTGATTAAACCATTGCACTGTGTGATAAAGACATTGTGATTAACCTATTGCGCTCTGTGATAAGATTTTGAGATTAATCCATTGCACTCTGTGATAAAGACATTGTGATTAACCAATTGCACGGTGTGATAAAGACATTGTGATTGACCAGTTGCACTCTTTGATTAACGCTTTGGGATTAACCCATTGCGATGTGTGATAAAGACATTATGATTAACCCATATTACTTTGTGATTTACCCATTGGGATTAACCCACTGCGCTGTGTGATTAAGCCATTGGCATTATCCCAACGCACTGTGTGATTAACCCATTAAGGGGAACACAAAGCACTCTGTGATAAAGACACTGTGACTAACCCATTGCACTCTGTAATAAAGACATTGTGGTTAACCCATTATGCTGTGTGATATAGACATTGTGATTAACCCATTGCGTTGTGTGATAAAGACATTGTGATTAACCAATTGCGCTGTGTGATAGAGATATTGTGATTGACCAATTGCACTCTTTGTTAAAGACATTGTGATTAACCTATTGCGCTCTGTGATAAGATTTTGAGATTAATCCATTGCACTGTGTGATTAACCCATTATGATTAACCCATTGTGCTGTGTGATAAAGACATTGTGGTTAACCCATTGCATTGTGAGATTAAACTATTGTCATTAACCCATTGCACTGTGTGGTTAATTCATTGTGATTAACCCATTGCACTGTGTGATTAACCCATTGCAATCTGTGATTAACCCATTGCACTGTGTGATTAACCCATTGCAATCTGTGATTAACCCATAGCATGAGTGATAAAGACATTGTGATTAATCAATTGCATTGTGTGATTAACCCATTGGGATTAAACCTTTGCACTGTAATTAGCGCATTGAGATTAACACCTTGCACTCTGTGATTAATACATTGTGATTAACCCTTTGCACTGTGTGATAAAGACATTGTGGTTAACGCATTGCATTGTGAGATTAACCCATTGTCATTAACCCATTGCACTGTGTGGTTAAGTCATTGTGATTAACCCATTGCACTTTGTGATTAACCCATTGCAATCTGTGATTAACCCATTGCACTGTGTGATTAACCCATTGCAATCTGTGATTAACCCATTGCGTTGTGTGATAGAGATATTGTGATTGACCAATTGCACTCTGTGATAAAGACATTGTGATTAACCCTTTGCACTGTGTGATTAACCCATTATGCTTAACCCATTGCGCTGTGTGATAAAGACATTGTGATTGACACATTGCACAGTGTGATTAACCCATTGGGATTATCTCAATTAACTGTGTGTTTAAACTTTTGGGATTAACCCAATGCACTGTGTGATTAAGCCATTGGCATTACCCTAATGCACTGTGTGATTAACCCATTAAGATCAACCCAAAGCACTCTGTGCTAAAGGCATTGTGATTAACCCATTGCCATGTGTGATAAAGACATTGTGCTTAACCCTTTACACTGTGTGATAAAGACATCACGATTAACCCTTTGCGCTGTGATAAAGACATTGTGATTATCCCATTCCACTCTGCGATAAAGATTTTGTGATTAATCCATCGCGCTGTGTGATAAAGACATTGTGATTAACTCATTGCACTCTATGATTAACCCATTGGGATTAACCCATTGCGATGTGTGATAAAGACATTATGATTAACCCATTTCACTGTGTGATTTACCCATTGGGATTAACCCACTGTGCAGTGTGATTAAGCCATTGGCATTATCCCAACGCACTGTGTGATTAACCCATAAAGGGGAACACAATGCACCCTGTGATAAAGACACTGTGACTAACCCATTGCACTCTGTAATGAAGACATTGTGGTTAACCCATTGTGCTGTCTGATAAAGACATTGTGATTAACCCATTGCACTGTGTGATTAACCCATTGTCATTAACCCATTGCACTGTGTGGTTAACTCATTGGGATTAACGCAATGCACTGTGTGATTAACCCAGTGCAATCTGTGATTAACCCATAGCATGAGTGATAAAGACATTGTGATTAATCAATTGCATTGTTTGATTAACCCATTGGTATTAAACCTTTGCACTGTAATTAGCGCGTTGAGATTAACACCTTGCATTCTGTGATAAATACATTGTGATTAAAGCTTTGCACTGTGTGATACAGACATTGTGATTAACCCATTGTGCTGTGTGATAAAGACATTGTGGTTAACCCATTGCATTGTGAGATTAAACTATTGTCATTAACCCATTGCACTGTGTGGTTAATTCATTGTGATTAACCCATTGCACTGTGTGATTAACCCATTGCAATCTGTGATTAACCCATAGCATGAGTGATAAAGACATTGTGATTAATCAATTGCATTGTGTGATTAACCCATTGGGATTAAACCTTTGCACTGTAATTAGCGCATTGAGATTAACACCTTGCACTCTGTGATTAATACATTGTGATTAACCCTTTGCACTGTGTGATAAAGACATTGTGGTTAACCCATTGCATTGTGAGATTAACCCATTGTCATTAACCCATTGCACTGTGTGGTTAAGTCATTGTGATTAACCCATTGCACTTTGTGATTAACCCATTGCAATCTGTGATTAACCCATTGCACTGTGTGATTAACCCATTGCAATCTGTGATTAACCCATTGCGTTGTGTGATAGAGATATTGTGATTGACCAATTGCACTCTGTGATAAAGACATTGTGATTAACCCTTTGCACTGTGTGATTAACCCATTATGCTTAACCCATTGCGCTGTGTGATAAAGACATTGTGATTGACACATTGCACAGTGTGATTAACCCATTGGGATTATCCCAATTAACTGTGGGTTTAAACTTTTGGGATTAACCCAATGCACTGTGTGATTAAGCCATTGGCATTATCCTAATGCACTGTGTGATTAACCCATTAAGTTCAACCCAAAGCACTCTGTGATAAAGGCATTGTGATTAACCCATTGCCCTGTGTGATAAAGATATTGTGCTTAACCCTTTACACTGTGTGATAAAGACATCGCGATTAACCCTTTGCGCTGTAATAAAGACATTGTGATTAACCAATTGCACTGTGTGATAGAGATATTGTGATTGACCAGTTGTACTCTGTGATAAAGATTTTGTGATTTACCCTTTGGACTCTGTGATAAAGACTTTGTGATTAATCCATAGCGCTGTGTGATAAAGATATTGTGAATAACCTATTGCACTGTGTGATAAAGACATTGTGATTAATCAATTGCATTGTGTGATTAACCCATTGGGATTAAACCTTTGCACTGTAATTAGCGCATTGAGATTAACACCTTGCATTCTGTGATAAATACATTGTGATTAACCCTTTGCACTGTGTGATAAAGACATTGTGGTTAACCCATTGCATTGTGAGATTAACCCATTGTTATTAACCCATTGCACTGTGTGGTTAACTCATTGTGATTAACCCATTGCACTGTGTGATTAACCCATTGCAATCTGTGATTAACCCATTGCGTTGTGTGATAGAGATATTGTGATTGACCAATTGCACTCTGTGATAAAGACATTGTGATTAACCCATTGCACTGTGTGATTAACCCATTATGCTTAACCCATTGCGCTGTGTGATAAAGACATTGTGACTGACACATTGCGCAGTGTGATTAACCCATTGGGATTATCCCAATTAACTGTGGGTTTAAACTATTGGGATTAACCAATTGCACTGTGTGATTAAGCCATTGGCATTATCCTAATGCACTGTGTGATTAACCCATTAAGATCAATACAAAGCACTCTGTGATAAAGGCATTGTGATTAACCCATTGCCCTGTTTGATAAAGACATTGTGCTTAACCCTTTACACTGTGTGATAAAGACATCGCGATTAACCCTTTGCGCTGTGATGAAGACATTGTGATTATCCCATTCCACTCTGTGATAAAGATTTTGTGATTAATCCATTGCACTGTGTGATAAAGATACTGTGATTCGCCGATTGCACTCTGTGATAAAGACATTGTGATTAACCAATTGCACTGTGTGATAAAGATTTTGTGATTTACCCTTTGGACTCTGTGATAAAGACTTTGTGATTAATCCATTGCGCTGTGTGATAAAGATATTGTGAAAAACCTATTGCACTGTGTGTTAAAGACATTGTGATTGACCCATTGCAATTTGTGATAAAGACATTGTGATTACCCCATGGCACAGTGTGATTAACCTACTGTTAGTAACCCATTGCACCGTGTGAGTTAATCATTGGGATTAACCCATTGCGCTGTGTTATAAAGACATTCTGATTAACCAATAGGACTGTGCGATTAACCCTTTGGGATTAACCCATTGCACTGTGTGATAAAGACATTGTGATTGACCCATTGTGCTGTGTGATTAACCCATTGAGATTAACCCATTGCACCCTGTGATAAAGACATTGTTATAACCCATTGCGCTGTGTGATAAAGACATCGTGATTAAACCTTTGCACTGTGTGATAAAGACATTGCGATTAACCCATTGCACTGTGTGATTAACCCATTGGGATTAACACAAATGCGCTGTGGGATAAAACCATTGAGATTAACCCATTGCTCTCTGTGATAAAGAGATTGTGATTAACCTATTGCACTGTGTGATAAAGATATCGTGATTGACCAATTGCACTCTGTGATAAAACTTTTGTGATTAACCCATTGCACTCTGTGATAAAGACATTGTGATTAACCCATTGCAATCTGTGATAAAGACGTTGTGATTAATCCATTGCGCAGTCTGATAAAGACATTGTGAATAACCCATTGCACTGTGTGATTAACCCATTGTGATTGTCCCATTGCGCTGTGTGATAAAGACATTGTGATTAACCCATTGCACTCTTTGGTTAAGACATTATGATTGACACATTGCACTTTGTGTTAAAGACATTGTCATTAACCAATTGTGCTGTGTGATAAAGACATTGTGATTAACCCTTTGCGCTGTGATAAAGATATTGTGATTAATCCATTCCACTCTGTGATAAAGATTTTGTGATTAATCCATTGCACTCTACGATAAAACATTGTGATTCACCAATTGCACTCCATGATAAAGACATTGTGAATAACCAATTGCACTGTGTGATTAACCCATTGTGATTAACCCATTGCGCTGTGTTATAAAGATATTGTGATTGACCAATTGCACTCTGTGCTAAAGATTTTGTTATTTACCCATTGGACTCTGGTAAAGACATTGTGATTAATCCATTGCACAGTGTGATAAAGACATTGTGATTAACCCATTAAACTGTACGATTAACCCATTGGGATTAAAACAAATGCGCTATGGGATAAACCCATTGAGATTAACCCATTGCTCTCTGTGATCAAGTGATTGTGATTAACCCATTGCACTGTGTGATAAAGATATTGTGCTTAACCCTTTACACTGTGTGATAAAGACATTGCGATTAACCCTTTGCGCTGTGATAAAGGCATTGTGATTAACCAATTGCACTGTGTGATAGAGATATTGTGATTGACCAGTTGTACTCTGTGATAAAGATTTTGTGATTTACCCTTTGGACTCTGTGATAAAGCCTTTGTGATTAATCCATAGCGCTGTGTGATAAAGATATTGTGAATAACCTATTGCACTGTGTGTTAAAGACATTGTGATTGACCCATTGCGATTTGTGATAAAGACATTGTGATTACCCCATGGCACAGTGTGATTAACCTATTGTTAGTAACCCATTGCACCGTGTGAGTTAATCATTGGGATTAACCCATTGCGCTGTGTTATAAAGACATTCTGATTAACCAATAGGACTGTGCGATTAACCTTATGGGATTAACCGTTTGCACTGTGTGATAAAGACATTGTGATTGACCCATTGTGCCGTGTGATTAACCCATTGAGATTAACCCATTACACCCTGTGATAAAGACATTGTTATTAACCCATTGCGCTGTGTGATAAAGACATAGTGATTAAGCCTTTGCACTGTGTGATAAAGACATTGCGATTAACCTTTTCCACTACGTCATAAAGGTTTTGTGATTAATCCATTGCACTCTGTGATAAAGACATTGTGATTAACCCATTGCACTGTGCAATTAACCCATTTAGATTAACCCATTGCGTTGTGTGATAAAGACATTGTGATTAACCCAATGCACTTCGTGATAAAGATATTGTGATTGACCAATTGCAATCCGTGATAAAGATTTTGTGATTAACCCATTGCACTCTGTGATAATGACAGTCTGATTAATCCATCGCAGTCTGTGATAAAGACATTTGATTAACCCATTGGGATTAAACCTTTGCACTGTAATTAGCGCATTGAGATTAAGACCTTGCGCTCTGTGATAAATACATTGTGATTAACCCTTTGCACTGTGTGATAAAGACACTGTGACTAACCCCTGCATTCTGTATTAAAGACATTGTGGTTAACCCATTGTGCTGTCTGACAAAGACAATGTGGTTAACCCATTGCATTGTGAGATTAACCCATTGTCATTAACCCATTGCACTGTGTGGTTAACTCATTGTGATTAACCCATTGCACTGCGTGATTAACCCATTGCAATCTGTGATTAACCTATTGCATGAGTGATAAAGTCATTGGGATTAACCCATTGCATTGTGCGATTAACCCATTGGGATTGACTGATTGCACTCTAATTAACCCACTGAGATTAACCCAATCCCTGTATGATAAAGACATTGTGATTAACCCATTACATTGTGTGATTAACCCATTGGTATTAACCGATTGCACTCTAGATAACCCATTGAGATTAAACCATTGCACTCTGTGAATAACTATTTTGATTAACCCATTGTGCCCTGTGATAAAGACATTGTGATTAACCTATTGCACTGTGTGATAAAGACATTGTGATTATCCCATTGGAAATAACCAATTGCATGCTAATTAACCCATTGAGATTAATCCATTGTGCCCTGTGATAAAGACATTGTGATTAACCTATTGCACTGTGTGATAAAGACATTGTGATTGACCCATTGCACTGTATGATTAAGACATTGTGATTACCCATTGGGATTAACCCAATTGACTGTGTGATTAAATCATTGGGATTAACCCAATGCACTGTGTGATTAAACCATTGGCATTATCCCAAAGCACTGTGTAATTAACTCATTAAGGGTAACCCAAAGCATTCTGTGATAAAGACATTGTCATTAACCCATTGGGATTAACCCATTGCACTGTGTGATAAAGATTTTGTGATTAATCCATCGCATTCTGTGATAAAACATTGTCATTAACCCATTGCGCTATGTGATAAAGTCATTGTGATTAATCCATTGCACTGTGTAATTAACACATTGGATTTAACCCATGGAACAGTGTGATTAACACATTGGGATAAACCCATTGCGCTATTTGATTAAGATTTTGTGATTGATCCAATGCACTCTGTGATAATGGCATTGTGATTAACCCATTGCACTGTGTGATTAAGATATTGTGATTAACCCAGTGTGATTAACCCAATTGACTGTGTGATTAAATCATTGGGATTGACCCAATGCACTGTGTGATTAAGCCATTGGCAATATCCCAATGCACTGTGTGATTAACCCATTAAGGGTAACCCAACGCACACTGTGATAAAGACATTGTGATTAACCCATTGCACTGTGTGATTAACCCGTTGGGATTAACCCATGGCACAGTGTGATTAACCCATTGGGATTAACCCATTGCGCTATTTGTTAAAGATTTTGTGATTGATCTAATACACTGTGTGATAAAGACATTGTGATTAACTCATTGCACTCTTTGATTAACCCATTGGAATTAACCCATTGCGATGTGTGATAAAGACATTATGATTAACCCATTTCACTGTGTGATTTACCCATTGGGATTAACCCACTGTGCAGTGTGATTAAGCCATTGGCATTATCCCAACGCACTGTGTGATTAACCCATTAAGGGGAACACAATGCACCCTGTGATAAAGACACTGTGACTAACCCATTGCACTCTGTAATGAAGTCATTGTGGTTAACCCATTGTGCTGTGTGATAAAGACATTGTGATTAACCCATTGCACTGTGTGATTAACCCATTGTCATTAACCCATTGCACTGTGTGGTTAACTCATTGGGATTAACGCATTGCACTGTGTGATTAACCCAGTGCAATCTGTGATTAATCCATAGCATGAGTGATAAAGACATTGTGATTAATCAATTGCATTGTGTGATTAACCCATTGGGATTAAACCTTTGCACTGTAATTAGCGCGTTGAGATTAACACCTTGCACTCTGTGATAAATACATTGTGGTTAACCCTTTGCACTGTGTGATAAAGACATTGTGATTAACCCATTGTGCTGTGTGATAAAGACATTGTGGTTAACCCATTGCATTGTGAGATTAAACCATTGTCATTAACCCATTGCACTGTGTGGTTAACTCATTGTGATTAACCCATTGCACTGTGTGATTAACCCATTGCAATCTGTGATTAACCCATTGCACTGTGTGATTAACCCATTGCAATCTATGATTAACCCATTGCGTTGTATGATAAAGACATTGTGATTAACCAATTGCACTGTGTGGTAGAGATATTGTGATTGACCAATTGCACTCTGTGATAAAGACATTGTGATTAACCCATTGCACTGTGTGATTAACCCATTATGCTTAACCCAGTGCGCTGTGTGATAAAGACATTGTGATTGACACATTGCGCAGTGCGATTAACCCATTGGGATTATCCCAATTAACTGTGGGTTTAAACTATTGGGATTAACCCATTGCACTGTTTGATTAACCCATTGCAATCTGTGATTAACCCATTGCGCTGTGTGATTAACCCATTGCAATCTGTGAATAACCCATTGCGTTGTATGATAAAGACATTGTGATTAACAAATTGCACTGCGTGATAGAGATTTTGTGATTGACCAATTGCACTCTGTGATAAAGACATTGTGATTAACCCATTGCACTGTGTGATTAACCCATTATGCTTAACCCATTGCGCTGTGTGTTAAAGACATTGTGACTGACACATTGCGCAGTGTGATTAACCCATTGGGATTATCCCAATTAACTGTGGGTTTAAACTATTGGGATTAACCCAATGCACTGTGTGATTAAGCCATTGGCATTATCCTAATGCACTGTGTGATTAACCCATTAAGCTAAACCCAAAGCACTCTGTGATAAAGGCGTGATTAACCCATTGCCCTGTGTGATAAAGACATTGTGCTTAACTCTTTACACTGTGTGATAAAGACATCACGATTAACCCTTTGCGCTGTGATAAAGACATTGTGATTATCTCATTCCACTCTGTGATAAAGATTTTGTGATTAGTCCATTGCACTGTGTGATAAAGATATTGTGATTCGCCGATTACACTCTGTGATAAAGACATTGTGATTAACCAATGGCACTGTATGATAAAGACATTGTGATTGACCAGTTGCACTCTTTGATTAATGCATTGGGATTAACCCATTGCGATGTGTGATAAAGACATTATGATTAACCTATTTCACTTTGTGATTTACCCATTGGGATTAACCGACTGCGATGTGTGATTAAGCCATTGGCATTATCCCAACGCACTGTGTGATTAACCCATTAAAGGGAACACAAAGCACTCTGTGATAAAGACACTGTGACTAACCCATTGCACTCTGTAATAAAGACATTGTGGTTAACCCATTGTGCTGTGTGATAAAGACATTGTGATTAACCCATTGCACTGTGTGATTAACCCATTATCATTAACCCATTGCACTGTGTGGTTAACTCATTGGGATTAACGCATTGCACTGTGTGATTAACCCTGTGAAATCTGTGATTAACCCATAGCATGAGTGATAAAGACATTGTGATTAACCCATTGCATTGTGTGATTAACCCATTGGGATTAACTGATTGCACTCTATTTAACCCATTGAGATTAACCCATTGCGCTGTGTGATATAGACATTGTGATTAACCCATTGTGTTGTGTGATAAAGACATTGTGATTAACCAATTGCACTGTGTGATAGAGATATTGTGATTGACCAATTGCACTCTGTGATAAAGACATTATGATTAACCCATTGCGCTGTGTGATAAGACATTGTGATTGACACATTGCACAGTGTGATTAACCCATTGGGATTATCCCAATTAACTGTGTGTTTAAACTATTGGGATTAACCCAATGCACTGTGTGATTAAGCCATTGGCATTATCCTAATGCACTGTGTGATTAACCCATTAAGTTCAACCCAAAGCACTCTGTGATAAAGGCATTGTGATTAACCCATTGCCCTGTGTGATAAAGACATTGTGCTTAACCCTTTACACTGTGTGATAAAGACATCGCGATTAACCCTTTGTGCTGTGATAAAGACATTGTGATTAACCAATTGCACTGCGTGATAGAGATATTGTGATTGACCAGTTGTACTCTGTGATAAAGATTTTGTGATTTACCCTTTGGACTCTGTGATAAAGACTTTGTGATTAATCCATAGCGCTGTGTGATAAAGATATTGTGAATAACCTATTGCACTGTGTGTTAAAGACATTGTGATTAATCAATTGCATTGTGTGATTAACCCATTGGGATTAAACCTTTGCACTGTAATTAGCGCATTGAGATTAACACCTTGCATTCTGTGATAAATACATTGTGATTAACCCCCTGCACTCTGTATTAAAGACATTGTGGTTAACCCATTGTGCTGTCTGACAAAGACAATGTGGTTAACCCATTGCATTGTGAGATTAACCCATTGTCATTAACCCATTGCACTGTGTGGTTAACTCATTGTGATTAACCCATTGCACTGCGTGATTAACCCATTGCAATCTGTGATTAACCTATTGCATGAGTGATAAAGTCATTGGGATTAACCCATTGCATTGTGCGATTAACCCATTGGGATTGACTGATTGCACTCTAATTAACCCACTGAGATTAACCCAATCCCTGTATGATAAAGACATTGTGATTAACCCATTGCATTGTGTGATTAACCCATTGGTATTAACCGATTGCACTCTAGATAACCCATTGAGATTAAACCATTGCACTCTGTGAATAACTATTTTGATTAACCCATTGTGCCCTGTGATAAAGACATTGTGATTAACCTATTGCACTGTGTGATAACGACATTGTGATTATCCCATTGGGATTAACCAATTGCATGCTAATTAACCCATTGAGATTAATCCATTGTGCACTGTGATAAAGACATTGTGATTGACCCATTGCACTGTATGATTAAGACATTGTGATTACCCATTGGGATTAACCCAATTGACTGTGTGATTAAATCATTGGGATTAATCCAATGCTCTGTGTGATTAAACTATTGGCATTATCCCAAAGCACTGTGTAATTAACTCATTAAGGGTAACCCAAAGCACTCTGTGATAAAGACATTGTCATTAACCCATTGGGATTAACCCATTGCACTGTGTGATAAAGATTTTGTGATTAATCCATCGCATTCTGTGATAAAAACATTGTCATTAACCCATTGCGCTATGTGATAAAGGCATTGTGATTAATCCATTGCACTGTGTAATTAACACATTGGATTTAACCTATGGAACAGTGTGATTAACACATTGGGATTAACCCATTGCGCTATTTGATTAAGATTTTGTGATTGATCCAATGCACTCTGTGATAATGGCATTGTGATTAACCCATTGCACTGTGTGATTAAGATATTGTGATTAACCCAATGTGATTAACCCAATTGACTGTGTGATTAAATCATTGGGATTAACCCAATGCACTGTGTGATTAAGCCATTGGCAATATCCCAATGCACTGTGTGATTAACCCATTAAGGGTAACCTGTGATAAAGACATTGTGATTAACCCATTGCACTGTGTGATTAACCCGTTGGGATTAACCCATGGCACAGTGTGATTAACCCGTTGGGATTAACCCATTGCGCTATTTGTTAAAGATTTTGTGATTGATCTAATGCACTGTGTGATAAAGACATCGTGATTAACTCATTGCACTCTTTGATTAACCCATTGGGATTAACCCATTGCGATGTGTGATAAAGACATTATGATTAACCCATTTCACTGTGTGATTTACCCATTGGGATTAACCCACTGTGCAGTGTGATTAAGCCATTGGCATTATCCCAACGCACTGTGTGATTAACCCATTAAGGGGAACACAATGCACCCTGTGATAAAGACACTGTGACTAACCCATTGCACTCTGTAATGAAGACATTGTGGTTAACCCATTGTGCTGTGTGATAAAGACATTGTGATTAACCCATTGCACTGTGTGATTAACCCATTGTCATTAACCCATTGCACTGTGTGGTTAACTCATTGGGATTAACGCATTGCACTGTGTGATTAACCCAGTGCAATCTGTGATTAACCCATAGCATGAGTGATAAAGACATTGTGATTAATCAATTGCATTGTGTGATTAACCCATTGGGATTAAACCTTTGCACTATAATTAGCGCGTTGAGATTAACACCTTGCATTCCGTGATAAATACATTGTGGTTAACCCTTTGCACTGTGTGATAAAGACATTGTGATTAACCCATTGTGCTGTGTGATAAAGACATTGTGGTTAACCCATTGCATTGTGAGATTAAACCATTGTCATTAACCCATTGCACTGTGTGGTTAACTCATTGTGATTAACCCATTGCACTGTGTGATTAACCCATTGCAATCTGTGATTAACCCATTGCACTGTGTGATTAACCCATTGCAATCTGTGATTAACCCATTGCGTTGTATGATAAAGACATTGTGATTAACCAATTGCACTGTGTGGTAGAGATATTGCGATTGACCAATTGCACTCTGTGATAAAGACATTGTGATTAACCCATTGCACTGTGTGATTAACCCATTATGCTTAACCCATTGCGCTGTGTGATAAAGACATTGTGATTGACACATTGCGCAGTGCGATTAACCCATTGGGATTATCCCAATTAACTGTGGGTTTAAACTATTGGGATTAACCCATTGCACTGTTTGATTAACCCATTGCAATCTGTGATTAACCCATTGCGCTGTGTGATTAACCCATTGCAATCTGTGATTAACCCATTGCGCTGTGTGATTAACCCATTGCAATCTGTGAATAACCCATTGCGCTGTGTGATTAACCCATTGCAATCTGTGATTAACCCATTGCGCTGTGTGATTAACCCATTGCAATCTGTGAATAACCCATTGCGTTGTATGATAAAGACATTGTGATTAACAAATTGCACTGCGTGATAGAGATTTTGTGATTGACCAATTGCACTCTGTGATAAAGACATTGTGATTAACCCATTGCACTGTGTGATTAACCCATTATGCTTAACCCATTGCGCTGTGTGTTAAAGACATTGTGACTGACACATTGCGCAGTGTGATTAACCCATTGGGATTATCCCAATTAACTGTGGGTTTAAACTATTGGGATTAACCCAATGCACTGTGTGATTAAGCCATTGGTATTATCCTAATGCACTGTGTGATTAACCCATTAAGCTAAACCCAAAGCACTCTGTGATAAAGGCGTGATTAACCCATTGCCCTGTGTGATAAAGACATTGTGCTTAACTCTTTACACTGTGTGATAAAGACATCACGATTAACCCTTTGCGCTGTGATAAAGACATTGTGATTATCTCATTCCACTCTGTGATAAAGATTTTGTGATTAGTCCATTGCACTGTGTGATAAAGATATTGTGATTCGCCGATTACACTCTGTGATAAAGACATTGTGATTAACCAATGGCACTGTATGATAAAGACATTGTGATTGACCAGTTGCACTCTTTGATTAATGCATTGGGATTAACCCATTGCGATGTGTGATAAAGACATTATGATTAACCTATTTCACTTTGTGATTTACCCATTGGGATTAACCGACTGCGATGTGTGATTAAGCCATTGGCATTATCCCAACGCACTGTGTGATTAACCCATTAAAGGGAACACAAAGCACTCTGTGATAAAGACACTGTGACTAACCCATTGCACTCTGTAATAAAGACATTGTGGTTAACCCATTGTGCTGTGTGATAAAGACATTGTGATTAACCCATTGCACTGTGTGATTAACCCATTATCATTAACCCATTGCACTGTGTGGTTAACTCATTGGGATTAACGCATTGCACTGTGTGATTAACCCTGTGAAATCTGTGATTAACCCATAGCATGAGTGATAAAGACATTGTGATTAACCCATTGCATTGTGTGATTAACCCATTGGGATTAACTGATTGCACTCTATTTAACCCATTGAGATTAACCCATTGCGCTGTGTGATATAGACATTGTGATTAACCCATTGTGTTGTGTGATAAAGACATTGTGATTAACCAATTGCACTGTGTGATAGAGATATTGTGATTGACCAATTGCACTCTGTGATAAAGACATTATGATTAACCCATTGCGCTGTGTGATAAGACATTGTGATTGACACATTGCACAGTGTGATTAACCCATTGGGATTATCCCAATTAACTGTGTGTTTAAACTATTGGGATTAACCCAATGCACTGTGTGATTAAGCCATTGGCATTATCCTAATGCACTGTGTGATTAACCCATTAAGTTCAACCCAAAGCACTCTGTGATAAAGGCATTGTGATTAACCCATTGCCCTGTGTGATAAAGACATTGTGCTTAACCCTTTACACTGTGTGATAAAGACATCGCGATTAACCCTTTGTGCTGTGATAAAGACATTGTGATTAACCAATTGCACTGCGTGATAGAGATATTGTGATTGACCAGTTGTACTCTGTGATAAAGATTTTGTGATTTACCCTTTGGACTCTGTGATAAAGACTTTGTGATTAATCCATAGCGCTGTGTGATAAAGATATTGTGAATAACCTATTGCACTGTGTGTTAAAGACATTGTGATTAATCAATTGCATTGTGTGATTAACCCATTGGGATTAAACCTTTGCACTGTAATTAGCGCATTGAGATTAACACCTTGCATTCTGTGATAAATACATTGTGATTAACCCCCTGCACTCTGTATTAAAGACATTGTGGTTAACCCATTGTGCTGTCTGACAAAGACAATGTGGTTAACCCATTGCATTATGAGATTAACCCATTGTCATTAACCCATTGCACTGTGTGGTTAACTCATTGTGATTAACCCATTGCACTGCGTGATTAACCCATTGCAATCTGTGATTAACCTATTGCATGAGTGATAAAGTCATTGGGATTAACCCATTGCATTGTGCGATTAACCCATTGGGATTGACTGATTGCACTCTAATTAACCCACTGAGATTAACCCAATCCCTGTATGATAAAGACATTGTGATTAACCCATTGCATTGTGTGATTAACCCATTGGTATTAACCGATTGCACTCTAGATAACCCATTGAGATTAAACCATTGCACTCTGTGAATAACTATTTTGATTAACCCATTGTGCCCTGTGATAAAGACATTGTGATTAACCTATTGCACTGTGTGATAACGACATTGTGATTATCCCATTGGGATTAACCAATTGCATGCTAATTAACCCATTGAGATTAATCCATTGTGCACTGTGATAAAGACATTGTGATTGACCCATTGCACTGTATGATTAAGACATTGTGATTACCCATTGGGATTAACCCAATTGACTGTGTGATTAAATCATTGGGATTAATCCAATGCTCTGTGTGATTAAACTATTGGCATTATCCCAAAGCACTGTGTAATTAACTCATTAAGGGTAACCCAAAGCACTCTGTGATAAAGACATTGTCATTAACCCATTGGGATTAACCCATTGCACTGTGTGATAAAGATTTTGTGATTAATCCATCGCATTCTGTGATAAAAACATTGTCATTAACCCATTGCGCTATGTGATAAAGGCATTGTGATTAATCCATTGCACTGTGTAATTAACACATTGGATTTAACCTATGGAACAGTGTGATTAACACATTGGGATTAACCCATTGCGCTATTTGATTAAGATTTTGTGATTGATCCAATGCACTCTGTGATAATGGCATTGTGATTAACCCATTGCACTGTGTGATTAAGATATTGTGATTAACCCAATGTGATTAACCCAATTGACTGTGTGATTAAATCATTGGGATTAACCCAATGCACTGTGTGATTAAGCCATTGGCAATATCCCAATGCACTGTGTGATTAACCCATTAAGGGTAACCTGTGATAAAGACATTGTGATTAATCCATTGCACTGTGTGATTAACCCGTTGGGATTAACCCATGGCACAGTGTGATTAACCCGTTGGGATTAACCCATTGCGCTATTTGTTAAAGATTTTGTGATTGATCTAATGCACTGTGTGATAAAGACATCGTGATTAACTCATTGCACTCTTTGATTAACCCATTGGGATTAACCCATTGCGATGTGTGATAAAGACATTATGATTAACCCATTTCACTGTGTGATTTACCCATTGGGATTAACCCACTGTGCAGTGTGATTAAGCCATTGGCATTATCCCAACGCACTGTGTGATTAACCCATTAAGGGGAACACAATGCACCCTGTGATAAAGACACTGTGACTAACCCATTGCACTCTGTAATGAAGACATTGTGGTTAACCCATTGTGCTGTGTGATAAAGACATTGTGATTAACCCATTGCACTGTGTGATTAACCCATTGTCATTAACCCATTGCACTGTGTGGTTAACTCATTGGGATTAACGCATTGCACTGTGTGATTAACCCAGTGCAATCTGTGATTAACCCATAGCATGAGTGATAAAGACATTGTGATTAATCAATTGCATTGTGTGATTAACCCATTGGGATTAAACCTTTGCACTATAATTAGCGCGTTGAGATTAACACCTTGCATTCCGTGATAAATACATTGTGGTTAACCCTTTGCACTGTGTGATAAAGACATTGTGATTAACCCATTGTGCTGTGTGATAAAGACATTGTGGTTAACCCATTGCATTGTGAGATTAAACCATTGTCATTAACCCATTGCACTGTGTGGTTAACTCATTGTGATTAACCCATTGCACTGTGTGATTAACCCATTGCAATCTGTGATTAACCCATTGCACTGTGTGATTAACCCATTGCAATCTGTGATTAACCCATTGCGTTGTATGATAAAGACATTGTGATTAACCAATTGCACTGTGTGGTAGAGATATTGTGATTGACCAATTGCACTCTGTGATAAAGACATTGTGATTAACCCATTGCACTGTGTGATTAACCCATTATGCTTAACCCATTGCGCTGTGTGATAAAGACATTGTGATTGACACATTGCGCAGTGCGATTAACCCATTGGGATTATCCCAATTAACTGTGGGTTTAAACTATTGGGATTAACCCATTGCACTGTTTGATTAACCCATTGCAATCTGTGATTAACCCATTGCGCTGTGTGATTAACCCATTGCAATCTGTGATTAACCCATTGCGCTGTGTGATTAACCCATTGCAATCTGTGAATAACCCATTGCGCTGTGTGATTAACCCATTGCAATCTGTGATTAACCCATTGCGCTGTGTGATTAACCCATTGCAATCTGTGAATAACCCATTGCGTTGTATGATAAAGACATTGTGATTAACAAATTGCACTGCGTGATAGAGATTTTGTGATTGACCAATTGCACTCTGTGATAAAGACATTGTGATTAACCCATTGCACTGTGTGATTAACCCATTATGCTTAACCCATTGCGCTGTGTGTTAAAGACATTGTGACTGACACATTGCGCAGTGTGATTAATCCATTGAGATTATCCCAATTAACTGTGGGTTTAAACTATTGGGATTAACCCAATGCACTGTGTGATTAACCCATTAAGCTCAACCCAAAGCACTCTGTGATAAAGGCGTGATTAACCCATTGCCCTGTGTGATAGTCATTGTGCTTAACCCTTTACACTGTGTGATAAAGACATCACGATTAACCCTTTGCGCTGTGATAAAGACATTGTGATTATCTCATTCCACTCTGTGATAAAGATTTTGTGATTAGTCCATTGCACTGTGTGATAAAGATATTGTGATTCGCCGATTACACTCTGTGATAAAGACATTGTGATTAACCAATGGCACTGTATGATAAAGACATTGTGATTGACCAGTTGCACTCTTTGATTAATGCATTGGGATTAACCCATTGCGATGTGTGATAAAGACATTATGATTAATCTATTTCACTTTGTGATTTACCCATTGGGATTAACGGACTGCGATGTGTGATTAAGCCATTGGCATTATCCCAACACACTGTGTGATTAACCCATTAAGGGGAACACAAAGCACTCTGTGATAAAGACACTGTGACTAACCCATTGCACTCTGTAATAAAGACATTGTGGTTAACCCATTGTGCTGTGTGATAAAGACATTGTGATTAACCCATTGCACTGTGTGATTAACCCATTATCATTAACCCATTGCACTGTGTGGTTAACTCATTGGGATTAACGCATTGCACTGTGTGATTAACCCTGTGAAATCTGTGATTAACCCATAGCATGAGTGATAAAGACATTGTGATTAACCTATTGCATTGTGTGATTAACCCATTGGGATTAACTGATTGCACTCTATTTAACCCATTGAGATTAACCCATTGCCCTGTATGATAAAGGCATTGTGATTAACCCATTGCGTTGTGTGATAAAGATATTGTGATTAACCAATTGCACTGTGTGATAGAGATATTGTGATTGACCAATTGCAATCTGTGATAAAGACATTATGATTAACCCATTGCGCTGTGTGATAAGACATTGTGATTGACACATTGCACAGTGTGATTAACCCATTGGGATTATCCCAATTAACTGTGTGTTTAAACTATTGGGATTAACCCAATGCACTGTGTGATTAAGCCATTGGCATTATCCTAATGCACTGTGTGATTAACCCATTAAGTTCAACCCAAAGCACTCTGTGATAAAGGCATTGTGATTAACCCATTGCCCTGTGTGATAAAGACATTGTGCTTAACCCTTTACACTGTGTGATAAAGACATCGCGATTAACCCTTTGTGCTGTGATAAAGACATTGTGATTAACCAATTGCACTGCGTGATAGAGATATTGTGATTGACCAGTTGTACTCTGTGATAAAGATTTTGTGATTTACCTTTTGGACTCTGTGATAAAGACTTTGTGATTAATCCATAGCGCTGTGTGATAAAGATATTGTGAATAACCTATTGCACTGTGTGATAAAGACATTGTGATTAATCAATTGCATTGTGTGATTAACCCATTGGGATTAAACCTTTGCACTGTAATTAGCGCATTGAGATTAACACCTTGCATTCTGTGATAAATACATTGTGATTAACCCCCTGCACTCTGTATTAAAGACATTGTGCTGTCTGACAAAGACAATGTGGTTAACCCATTGCATTGTGAGATTAACCCATTGTCATTAACCCATTGCACTGTGTGGTTAACTCATTGTGATTAACCCATTGCACTGCGTGATTAACCCATTGCAATCTGTGATTAACCTATTGCATGAGTGATAAAGTCATTGGGATTAACCCATTGCATTTTGCGATTAACCCATTGGGATTGACTGATTGCACTCTAATTAACCCACTGAGATTAACCCAATCCCTGTATGATAAAGACATTGTGATTAACCCATTGCATTGTGTGATTAACCCATTGGTATTAACCGATTGCACTCTAGATAACCCATTGAGATTAAACCATTGCACTCTGTGAATAACTATTTTGATTAACCCATTGTGCCCTGTGATAAAGACATTGTGATTAACCTATTGCACTGTGTGATAACGACATTGTGATTATCCCATTGGGATTAACCAATTGCATGCTAATTAACCCATTGAGATTAATCCATTGTGCTCTGTGATAAAGACATTGTGATTAACCTATTGCACTGTGTGATAAAGACATTGTGATTGACCCATTGCACTGTATGATTAAGACATTGTGATTACCCATTGGAATTAACCCAATTGACTGTGTGATTAAATCATTGGGATTAACCCAATGCTCTGTGTGATTAAACCATTGGCATTATCCCAAAGCACTGTGTAATTAACTCATTAAGGGGTAACCCAAAGCACTCTGTGATAAAGACATTGTCATTAACCCATTGGGATTACCCCATTGCACTGTGTGATAAAGATTTTGTGATTAATCCATCGCATTCTGTGATAAAAACATTGTCATTAGCCCATTGCGCTATGTGATAAAGGCATTGTGATTAATCCATTGCACTGTGTAATTAACACATTGGATTTAACCTATGGAACAGTGTGATTAACACATTGGGAATAACCCATTGCGCTATTTGATTAAGATTTTGTGATTGATCCAATGCACTCTGTGATAATGGCATGGTGATTAACCCATTGCACTGTGTGATTAAGATATTGTGATTAACCCAATGTGATTAACCCAATTGACTGTGTGATTAAATCATTGGGATTAACCCAATGCACTGTGTGATTAAGCCATTGGCAATATCCCAATGCACTGTGTGATTAACCCATTAAGGGTAACCTGTGATAAAGACATTGTGATTAACCCATTGCACTGTGTGATTAACCCGTTGGGATTAACCCATGGCACAGTGTGATTAACCCGTTGGGATTAACCCATTGCGCTATTTGTTAAAGATTTTGTGATTGATCTAATGCACTGTGTGATAAAGACATTGTGATTAACTCATTGCACTCTTTGATTAACCCATTGGGATTAACCCATTGCGATGTGTGATAAAGACATTATGATTAACCCATTTCACTGTGTGATTTACCCATTGGGATTAACCCACTGTGCAGTGTGATTAAGCCATTGGCATTATCCCAACGCACTGTGTGATTAACCCATTAAGGGGAACACAATGCACCCTGTGATAAAGACACTGTGACTAACCCATTGCACTCTGTAATGAAGACATTGTGGTTAACCCATTGTGCTGTGTGATAAAGACATTGTGATTAACCCATTGCACTGTGTGATTAACCCATTGTCATTAACCCATTGCACTGTGTGGTTAACTCATTGGGATTAACGCATTGCACTGTGTGATTAACCCAGTGCAATCTGTGATTAACCCATAGCATGAGTGATAAAGACATTGTGATTAATCAATTGCATTGTGTGATTAACCCATTGGGATTAAACCTTTGCACTATAATTAGCGCGTTGAGATTAACACCTTGCATTCCGTGATAAATACATTGTGGTTAACCCTTTGCACTGTGTGATAAAGACATTGTGATTAACCCATTGTGCTGTGTGATAAAGACATTGTGGTTAACCCATTGCATTGTGAGATTAAACCATTGTCATTAACCCATTGCACTGTGTGGTTAACTCATTGTGATTAACCCATTGCACTGTGTGATTAACCCATTGCAATCTGTGATTAACCCATTGCACTGTGTGATTAACCCATTGCAATCTGTGATTAACCCATTGCGTTGTATGATAAAGACATTGTGATTAACCAATTGCACTGTGTGGTAGAGATATTGTGATTGACCAATTGCACTCTGTGATAAAGACATTGTGATTAACCCATTGCACTGTGTGATTAACCCATTATGCTTAACCCATTGCGCTGTGTGATAAAGACATTGTGATTGACACATTGCGCAGTGCGATTAACCCATTGGGATTATCCCAATTAACTGTGGGTTTAAACTATTGGGATTAACCCATTGCACTGTTTGATTAACCCATTGCAATCTGTGATTAACCCATTGCGCTGTGTGATTAACCCATTGCAATCTGTGATTAACCCATTGCGCTGTGTGATTAACCCATTGCAATCTGTGAATAACCCATTGCGTTGTATGATAAAGACATTGTGATTAACAAATTGCACTGTGTGATAGAGATATTGTGATTGACCAATTGCACTCTGTGATAAAGACATTGTGATTAACCCATTGCACTGTGTGATTAACCCATTATGCTTAACCCATTGCGCTGTGTGTTAAAGACATTGTGACTGACACATTGCGCAGTGTGATTAACCCATTGGGATTATCCCAATTAACTGTGGGTTTAAACTATTGGGATTAACCCAATGCACTGTGTGATTAACCCATTAAGCTCAACCCAAAGCACTCTGTGATAAAGGCGTGATTAACCCATTGCCCTGTGTGATAGTCATTGTGCTTAACCCTTTACACTGTGTGATAAAGACATCACGATTAACCCTTTGCGCTGTGATAAAGACATTGTGATTATCTCATTCCACTCTGTGATAAAGATTTTGTGATTAGTCCATTGCACTGTGTGATAAAGATATTGTGATTCGCCAATTACACTCTGTGATAAAGACATTGTGATTAACCAATGGCACTGTATGATAAAGACATTGTGATTGACCAGTTGCACTCTTTGATTAATGCATTGGGATTAACCCATTGCGATGTGTGATAAAGACATTATGATTAATCTATTTCACTTTGTGATTTACCCATTGGGACTAACGGACTGCGATGTGTGATTAAGCCATTGGCATTATCCCAACACACTGTGTGATTAACCCATTAAGGGGAACACAAAGCACTCTGTGATAAAGACACTGTGACTAACCCATTGCACTCTGTAATAAAGACATTGTGGTTAACCCATTGTGCTGTGTGATAAAGACATTGTGATTAACCCATTGCACTGTGTGATTAACCCATTATCATTAACCCATTGCACTGTGTGGTTAACTCATTGGGATTAACGCATTGCACTGTGTGATTAACCCTGTGAAATCTGTGATTAACCCATAGCATGAGTGATAAAGACATTGTGATTAACCCATTGCATTGTGTGATTAACCCATTGGGATTAACTGATTGCACTCTATTTAACCCATTGAGATTAACCCATTGCCCTGTATGATAAAGGCATTGTGATTAACCCATTGCGCTGTGTGATATAGACATTGTGATTAACCCATTGCGTTGTGTGATAGAGACATTGTGATTAACCAATTGCACTGTGTGATAGAGATATTGTGATTGACCAATTGCACTCTGTGATAAAGACATTATGATTAACCCATTGCGCTGTGTGATAAGACATTGTGATTGACACATTGCACAGTGTGATTAACCCATTGGGATTATCCCAATTAACTGTGTGTTTAAACTTTTGGGATTAACCCAATGCACTGTGTGATTAAGCCTTTGGCATTAGCCTAATGCACTGTGTGATTAACCCATTAAGATCAACCCAAAGCACTCTGTGATAAAGGCATTGTGATTAACCCATTGCCCTGTGTGATAAAGACATTGTGCTTAACCCTTTACACTGTGTGATAAAGACATCGCGATTAACCCTTTGCGCTGTGATAAAGACATTGTGATTATCCCATTCCACTCTGCGATAAAGATTTTGTGATTAATCCATTCCACTGTGTGATAAAGACATTGTGATTGACCAGTTGCTCTCTGTGATAAAGATTTTGTGATTTACTCTTTGGACTCTGTGATAAAGACTTTGTGATTAATCCATTGTGCTGTGTGATAAAGATATTTTGAATAACCTATTGCACTGTGTGTTAAAGACATTGTGATTGACCCATTGCGATTTGTGATAAAGACATTGTGATTACCCCATGGCACAGTGTGATTAACCTATTGTTAGTATCCCATTGCACCGTGTGAGTTAATCATTGGGATTAACCCATTGCGCTGTGTTATAAAGACATTCTGATTAACCAATAGGACTGTGCGATTAACCCTTTGGGATTAACCCTTTGCACTGTGTGATAAAGACATTGTGATTGACCCATTGTGCCGTGTGATTAACCCATTAAGATTAACCCATTACACCCTGTGATAAAGACATTGTTTTTAACCCATTGCGCTGTGTGATAAAGACATCGTGATTAACCATTTGCACTGTGTGATAAAGACATTGCAATTAACCTTTCCACTACGTGATAAAGGTTTTGTGATTAATCCATTGCAGTCCGTGATAAAGACATTGTGATTAACCCATTGCACTGTGCGATTAACCCATTTAGATTAACCCATTGCGCTGTGTGATAAAGACATTGTTATTAACCCAATGCACTTTGTGATAAAGATATTGTGATTGACCAATTGCAATCCATGATAAAGATTTTATGATTAACTAATTGCACTCTGTGATATTGACAATGTGATTAATCCATTTCACTCTGTGATAAAGACATTGTCATTAACCCATTGCGCTGTGTGATAAAGACATTGTGATTAACCTATTGCGCTCTGTGATAAAGATTTTGTGATTAATCCATTACACTCTGTGATAAAGACATTGTCATTAACCCATTGCGCTGTGTGATAAGGACATTGTGATTAATCCATTGCACTGTGTAATTAACCCATTGGGATTAACCCATGGCACAGTGTGATTAACCCATTTGGATTAACCCATTGCACTATTTGATAAAGATTTTGTGATTGATCCAAAGCACTCTCTGATAAAGACATTGTGATTAACCCATTGCACTGTGTGATTAAGATATTGTGATTAACCCAGTGGGATTAACCCAATTGACTGTGTGATTAAATCATTGGGAATAACCCAATGCACTGTGTGATTAAGCCATTGGCAATATCCCAATGCACTGTGTGATTAACCCATTAAGGGTAACCCAACGCACTCTGTGATAAAGACATTGTGATTAACCCATTGCATTGTTTAATTAACCCATTGGGATTAACCCATGGCACAGTGTGATTAACCCGTTGGGAATAACCCATTGCGCTATTTGTTAAAGATTTTGTGATTGATCTAATGCACTCTGTGATAAAGACATTGTGATTAACCCTTTGCACTGTGTGATAAAGAAATTGTGATTAACCCATTGCATTGTGTGATTAACCCATTGGTATTAACCGATTGCACTCTAGTTAACCCATTGAGATTAACCCATTGCACTGTGTGAATAACCCATTGCAATCTGTGATTAACCTATTGCATGAGTGATAAAGTCATTGGGATTAACCCATTGCATTGTGCGATTAACCCATTGGGATTAACTGATAGCACTCTAATTAACCCATTGAGATTAAACCATTGCACTCCGTGAATAACTATTTCGATTAACCCATTGTGCCCTGTGATAAAGACATTGTGATTAACCTATTGCACTGTGTGATAAAGACATTGTGATTGACCAATTGCACTGTGTGATTAAGGCATTGTGAATCACCCATTGCGCTGTGATGAAGACATTGTAATTGACCCATTGCGCTGTGTGATAAAGACATTGGGATTAACCCAATGCACTGTGATTAACCCATTAAGATTTAACTCAAAGCCCTCTGTGATAAAGAAATTATGATTAACCCATTCCACTCTGTGATAAAGATTTTGTGATTAACTCATTGCACTCTGTGATTAACCCATTGTGATTAACCCATTGTGTTGTGTGATAAAGACATTGTGATTGACCTATTGCGCTGTGTGATAAGGACATTGTGATTGACCCATTGCACTGTGTGATTAACCCATTGTGATTAACTCAATGCACTGTGTGATTAAGCCATTGGCATTAACCCAATGCACTGTGTGATTAACCCATTAATCTTAATCCAACGCCCTCTGTGATAAAAACATTGTGATTAACCCATTGTGCTGTGTGATAAAGACGTTGTGATTATTCCTTTGCACTGTGTGAAAAAGAATTTGTGATTAAAACATTGCACTCTGTGATAAAAGCACTGTGATTAACCCATTGCAATCCATGATAAAGACATCGTGATTAACCGTTTTTGCTGTGTGATAGCAACATTGTGATTAACCCATTGCACTCTGTCATAAAGATTTTGTGATTAATCCATCGCACTCTGTGATAAAGACATTGTGATTAACCCATTTCACTCTGTGATAAAGAAATTGTGATTAACGTATTGCGCTCTGCGACAAAGGCATTGTGATTAACCGATTGTACTGTGAAATTAACCCATTGACATTAACCCCTTGCACTGTGTGGTTAACTCATTGGGATTAACCCATTGCACTATGTGATTAACCCATTGCAATCTGTGATTAACCCATTGCATGAGTGATAAAGACATTGTAATTAATCCATTACATTGTGTGATTAACCCATTGTGATTAACCCATTGCACTGTGTGAAAAAGACATTGTGATTAACCCATTGCACTGTGTGATAAAGATTTTGTGATTAATCCATCGCGCTCTGTGATAAAGACATTGTCATTAACCCATTGCGCAGTGTGATGAAGGCATTGTGATTAACCTATTGCACTGTGTGATAAGGACATTGTGATTGACCCATTGCACTGTATGATTAAGACATTGTGATTACCCATTGGGATTAACCCAATTGACTGTGTGATTAAGTCATTGGGATTAACCCAATGCACTGTGTGATTAACCCATTAAGGGTTACCCAAAGCACGCTGTAATGAAGACATTGTCATTAACCCATTACACTGTGTGATTAACCCATTGGGATTAACCCATAGCACAGTGTGATTAACCCATTGCGATTAACCCATTGCGCTTTTGATAAAGATTTTATGATTAATCCAATGCACTCTGTGATAAAGACATTGTGATTAACCCATTCCTCTGTGTAATAAAGACATTGTGATTAACCCATTGCATTGTGCCATTAAGCCATTGGGATTAACCCATTGCACTGTGTGATAAAGATTTTGTGATTAATCCATCGCATTCTGCGATAATGACATTGTCATTAACCCATTGCGCTGTGTGATAAAGACATTGTGATTAATCCATTGCACTGTGTAATTAACACATTGGAATTAACCCATAGCACAGTGTGATTAACCCATTGGGATTAACCCATTGTGCTATTTGATTAAGATTTTGTGATTGATCCAATGCACTCTCTAATAATGACATTGTGATTAACCCATTGCACTGTGTGATTAAGATATTGTGATTCACCCAGTGGGATTTACCCAATTGACTGTGTGATTAAATCATTGGGATTAATCCAATGCAATGTGTGATTAAGCCATTGGCAATATCCAAATGCACTGTGTGATTAACCCATTAAGGGTATCCCAACGCACTCTGTGATAAAGACATTGTGATTAACCCATTGCACTGTGTGATTAACCCTTTGGGATTAACCCATGGCACAGTGTGATTAACCCGTTGGGATTAATCCATTGCGCTATTTGTTAAAGGTTTTGTGATTGATCTAATGCACTCTGTGATAAAAACATTGTGATTAACCCTTTGCACTGTGTGATAAAGACATTGTGATTAACCCATTGCATTGTGTGATTAACCCACTGGTATTAACTGATTGCATTCTAGTTAACCCATTGAGATTAACCCATTGCACTCTGTGAATAACCATTTTGATTAACCCATTGTGCCCTGTGATAAAGACATTGTGATTAACCTATTGCACTGTGTGATTAAGGCTTTGTGATTCACCCTTTGCGCTGTGTGATAAAGACATTGTAATGGACCCATTGCGCTGCGTGATAAAGACATTGGGATTAACCCAATGCACTGTGTGATTAAGCCATTGGCATTAACCCAATGCACTGTGTGATTAACCCATTAAGATTAAACAAAAGCCCTCTGTGATAAAGACATTATGATTAACCCATTCCACTCTGTGATAAAGATTTTGTGATTAACTCATTGCACTCTGTGATTAACCCATTGTGATTAACCCATTGCGTTGTGTGATAAAGACATTGTGATTGACCCATTGCGCTGTGTGATTAACCCATTGTGATTATCCCAATGCACTGTGTGATTAAGCCATTGGCATTAACCCAATGCACTGCGTGATTAATCCATTAATATTAATCCAAAGCCCTCTGTGATAAAGACATTGTGATTAACCCATTGTGCTGTGCGATAAAGACGTTGTGATTATTCCTTTGCACTGTGTGAAAAAGAATTTGTGATTAAAACATTACACTCTGTGATAAAAGCATTGTGATTAACCCATTGCCCTGTATGATAAAGACATTGTGATTAACCCATTGTGCTTTGTGATAATGACATTGTGATTGACCTATTGCGCAGTGTTATTAACCTATTGGAATTAACCCAATGAACTGTGTGATTAAACTATTGGGAGTAACCCATTGCACTGTGTGATTAAGCCTTTGGCATTAACCCAAAGCGCTATGTGATTAACCCATTAAGATTAACCCAAAGCCCTCTGTGATAAAGACATTGTGATTATCCCATTGCCCTGTGTCATAAAGACATTGTAATTAACCCATTGTGTTGTGTGATGTAGACATTGTGATTAAGACATTGCACTGTGTGATAAAGACATTGTGATTAACCTATTGCGCTCTGTGATAAGATTTTGTGATTAATCCATTGCACTCTGTTATAAAGACATTGTCATTAACCCATTGCGCTGTGTGATAAAGACATTGTGATTAACTCATTGCACTCTTTGATTAACGCATTGGGATTAACCCATTGCAATGTGTGATAAAGACATTATGATTAACCCATTTCACTGTATGATTTACCCATTGGGATTAATCCACAACGCTGTGTGATTAAGCCATTGGCATTATCCCAACGCACTGTGTGATTAACCCATTAAGGGGAACACAAAGCACTCTGTGATAAAGACACTGTGACTAACCCATTGCACTCTGTAATAAAGACATTGTGCTTAACCCATTGTGTTGTGTGATAAAGACATTGTGATTAACCCTTTGCACTGTGTGATTAACCCATTGTCATTAATCCATTGCATTGTGTGGTTAACTCATTGGGATTAACGCATTGCACTGTGTGATTAACCCAGTGCAATCTGTGATTAACCCATAGCATGAGTGATAAAGACATTGTGATTAATCAATTGCATTGTTTGATTAACCCATCGGGATTAAACCTTTGCACTGTAAGTAGCACATTGAGATTAACACCTTGCACTCTGTGATAAATACATTGTGATTAACCCTTTGCACTGTGTGATAAAGACATTGTGATTAACCCATTGTGCTGTCTGATAAAAACAATGTGGATAACCCATTGCATTGTGAGATTAACCCATTGTCATTAACCCATTGCACTGTGTGGTTAACTCATTGTGATTAACCCATTGCAATGTGTGATTAACCCATTGCAATCTGTGATTAACCTATTGCATGAGTGATAAAGTCATTGGGATTAACCCATTGCATTGTGCGATTAACCCATTGGGATTAACTGATAGCACTCTAATTAACCCATTGAGATTAAACCATTGCACTCCGTGAATAACTATTTCGATTAACCCATTGTGCCCTGTGATAAAGACATTGTGATTAACCTATTGCACTGTGTAATAAGGACATTGTGATTGACCAATTGCACTGTGTGATTAAGGCATTGTGATTCACCCATTGCGCTGTGATAAAGACATTGTAATTGATCCATTGCGCTGTGTGATAAAGACATTGGGATTAACCCAATGCACTGTGTGATTAACCCATTAAGATTAACCCAAAGCCTTCTGTGATAAAGACATTATGATTAACCCATTCCACTCTGTGATAAAGATTTTGTGATTAACTCATTGCACTCTGTGATTAACCCATTGTGATTAACCCATTGCGTTGTGTGATAAAGACATTGTGATTGACCCATTGCGCTGTGTGGTAAAGACATTGTGATTGACCCATTGCGCTGTGTGATTAACCCATTGTGATTAACCCAATGCACTGTGTGATTAAGCCATTGGCATTAACCCAATGCACTGTGTGATTAACCCATTAATATTAATCCAAAGCCCTCTGTGATAAAAACATTGTGAATAACCCATTGTGCTGTGTGATAAAGACGTTGTGATTATTCCTTTGCACTGTGTGAAAAAGAATTTGTGATTAAAACATTGCACTCTGTGATAAAAGCATTGTGATTAACCCATTGAGATCCATGATAAAGACATCGTGATTAACCCTTTTTGCTGTGTGATAGCAACATTGTGATTAACTCATTGCACTCTATCATAAAGATTTTGTGATTAATCCATCGCACTCTGTGATAAAGACATTGTGATTAACCCATTTCACTCTGTGATAAAGAAATTGTGATTAACCTATTGCACTCTGCGACAAAGGCATTGTGATTAACCGATTGCACTGTATAATTAACCCATTGGCATTAACCCATTGCACTGTGTGATAATGACATTGTGATTACCCCATTGCATTGTGTGATTAACCCACTGGGATTAACCCATTGCACTGTAATTAACCCATTGAGATTAACCTGTTGCACTCTGTGATTAAACCATTGTGATTAACCCATTGCGCCCTGTGATAAAGACATTGTGATTAACCTATTGCACTGTGTGATAAAGACATTGCGATTGATGAATTGCACTGTGTGATTAAGACATTGTGATTAACCCAATTGACTGTGTGATTAAACCATTGGGATTAACCCAATGCTCTGTGTGATTGAGCCATTGGCATTATCCCAATGCACTGTGTGATTAAGGCATTGTGATTAACCCATTGTGCTGTGTGATAAGACATTGTAATTGACCCATTGCACTGTGTGATAAAGATATTGGGATTAACCCAATGCACCGTGTGATTAAGTCATTGGCATTAACCCAATGCACTGTGTGATTAACCCATTAAGATTAACCCAAAGCCCTCTGTGATAAAGACAATATGATTAACCCATTCCACTGTGTGATAAAGATTTTGTGATTAACCCATTGTGTTTAACCCATTGCGTTGTGTGATAAAGACATTGTGATTGACCCATTGCGCTGTGTGATAAAGACATTGTGATTGACCCATTGCGCTGTGTGATTAACCCATTGTGATTAACCCAATGCACTCTGTGATTAAGCCATTGGCATTAACCCAATGCAGTGTGTGGTTAACTCATTGGGAGTAACCCAGTGCAATATCTCATTAACCAATTGCAATCTGTGATTAACCCATTGCATGAGTGATAAAGACATTGTGATTAATCCATTACATTGTGTGATTAACCCATTGTGATTAACCCATTGCACTGTGTGTAAAAGACATTGTGATTAACCCATTGCACTGTGTGATAAAGATTTTGTGATTAATCCAACGCACTCTGTGATAAAGACATTGCCATTAACCCATTGCGCTGTGTGATAGACATTGTGGTTAACCTATTGCACTGTAATTAACCCATTGAGATTAACCCGTTGCACTCTGTGATTAAACCATTGTGATTAACCCATTGCGCCCTGTGATAAAGACATTGTGATTACCCTATTGCACTGTGTGATAAAGACATTGCAATTGATGAATTGCACTGTGTGATTAAGACATTGTGATTAACCCAATTGACTGTGTGATTAAACCATTGGGATTAACTCATGGCACAGTGTGATTAACCCATTGGGATTAACCTATTGTGCTATTTGATAAAGATTTTGTGATTAATCCAATGCACTCTGTGATAAAGACATTGTGATTAACACATTGCACTGTGTGATAATGACATTGTGATTAGCCCCATTGCATTGTGTGATTAACCCATTGGGATTAACCCATTGCACTGTAATTAACCCATTGAGATTAACCTGTTGCACTCTGTGTTTAAACCATTGTGATTAACCCATTGCGCCCTGTGATAAAGACATTGTGATTAACCTATTGCACTGTGTGATAAAGACGTTGCGATTGATGAATTGCACTGTGTGATTAAGACATTGTGATTAACCCAGTTGACTGTGTGATTAAACCATTGGGATTAACCCAATGCTCTGTGTGATTGAGCCATTGGCATTATCCCAATGCACTGTGTGATTAACCCATTAAGGGTAACCCAAAGCTCTCTGTGATAAAGACATTGTGATTAACCCATTGCCCAGTATGATAAAGACATTGTGATTAACCCATTGTGCTTTGTGATAATGACATTGTGATTGATCTATTGCGCAGTGTTATTAACCTATTGGAATTAACCCAATGAACTGTGTGATTAAACTATTGGGAGTAACCCATTACACTGTGTGATTAAGCCTTTGGCATTAACCCAAAGCGCATTGTGATTAACCCATTAAGATTATCCCAAAGCCCTCTGTGATAAAGACATTGTGATTATCCCATTGCCCTGTGTCATAAAGACATTGTGATTAACCCATTGTGTTGTGTGATGTAGACATTGTGATTAAGCCATTGCACTGTGTGATAAAGACATTGTGATTAACCGATTGCGCTCTGTGATAAGATTTTGTGATTAATCCATTGCACTCTGTTATAAAGACATTGTCATTAACCCATTGCACTATGTGATAAAGACATTGTGATTAACTCATTGCACTCCTTGATTAATGCATTGGGACTAATCCATTGCGATGTGTGATAAAGACATTATGATTAACCCATTTCACTGTATGATTTACCCATTGGGATTAACCCACTGCGCTGTGTGATTAAGCCATTGGCATTATCCCAATGCACTGTGTGATTAACCCATTAAGGGGAACACAAAGCACTCTGTGATAAAGACACTGTGACTAATCCATTGCATTCTGTAATAAAGACATTGTGGTTAACCCATTGTGCTGTGTGATAAAGATATTGTGATTAGCCCATTGCACTGTGTGATTAACCCATTGTCATTAACCCATTGCATTGTGTGGTTAACTCATTTGGATTAACTCATTGCACTGTGTGATTAACCCAATGCAATCTGTGATTAACCCATAGCATGAGTGATAAAGACATTGTGATTAATCAATTGCATTGTGTGATTAACCCATTGGGATTAAACCTTTGCACTGTAATTAGCGCATTGATATTAACACCTTGCACTCTGTGATAAATACATTGTGATTAACCCTTTGCACTGTGAAATAAAGACATTGTGATTAACCCATTGTGCTGTGTGATAAAGACATTGTGGTTAACCCATTGCATTGTGTGATTAACCCATTGTCATTAACCCATTGCACTGTATGGTTAACTCATTGTGATTAACCCATTGCACTGTGTGATTAACCCATTGCAATCCGTGATTAACCCATTGCATGAGTGATAAAGACATTGTGATTAATCCATTGCATTGTGCGATTAACCCATTGGGATTAACTGATTGCACACTAATTAACCCATTGAGATTAACCCATTGCCCTGTATGATAAAGACGTTGTGATTAACCCATTGTGCTGTGTGATATAGACATTGTGATTAACCCATTGCGTTGTGTGATAAAGGCATTGTGATTAACCAATTGCACTGTGTGATAAAGATATTGTGATTGACCAATTGCACTCTGTGATAAAGACATTGTGATTAAATCATTGCACTGTGTGATTAACCCATTATGATTAACCCATTGCGCTGTGTGATAAAGACATTGTGATTGACACATTGCGCAGTGTGATTAACCCATTGGGATTATCCCAATTAACTGTTTGTTTAAACTATAGGGATTACCCCAATGCACTGTGTGATTAAGCCATTGGCATTATCCTAATGCACTGTGTAATTAACCCATTAAGATCAATCCAAAGCACTCCGTGATAAAGGCATTGTGATTAACGCATTGCCCTGTGTGATAAAGACATTGTGCTTAACCCTTTACACTGTGTGATAAAGACATCGCGATTAACCCTTTGTGCTGTGATAAAGACATTGTGATTATCTCATTCCACTCTGTGATAAAGATTTTGTGATTAATCCATTGCACTGTGTGATAAAGATACTTTGATTCGCCCATTGCACTCTGTGATAAAGAAATTGTGATTAACCAATTCCACTGTGTGATATAGACTTTGTGATTGACCAATTGCACTCCGTGATAAAGATTTTGTGATTTACCCTTTGGACTCTGTGGTAAAGACTTTGTGATTAATCCATTGCGCTGTGTGTTAAAGATATTGTGAATAACCTATTGCACTGTGTGTTAAAGACATTGTGATTGACCCATTGCGATTTGTGATAAAGACATTGTGATTACCCCATGGCACAGTGTGATTAACCTATTGTTAGCAACCCATTGCACCGTGTGAGTTAAACATTGGGATTAACCCATTGCATTGTGTTATAAAGACATTCTGATTAACCAATAGGACTGTGCGATTAACCCTTTGGGATTAACCCATTGCACTCTGTGATAAAGACATTGTGATTAACCCATTGCACTGTGTAATTAACCCTTTAGGAATAACCCATGGCACTGTGTGATTAACCCGTTGGGATTAACGCATTGCGCTATTTGTTAAAGATTCTGTGATTGATCTAATGCACTCTGTGATAAAGACATTGTGATTAACCCATTGCACTGTGTGATAAAGACATTGTGATTAACCCATTGCATTGTGTGATTAACCCATTGGTATTAACCGATTGCACTCTAGATAACCCATTGGGATTAACCAATTGCACGCTAATTAACCCATTGAGATTAACCCATTGTGCCCTGTGATAAAGACATTGTGATTAACCTATTGCACTGTGTGATAAAGACATTGTGATTGACCCATTGCACTGTATGATTAAGACATTGTGATTACCCGTTGGGATTAACCCAATTGACTGTGTGATTAAATCATTGGGATTAACCCAATGCACTGTGTGATTAAACCATTGGCATTATCCCAATGCACTGTGTGATTAACCCATTAATGGTAACCCAAAGCACTCTGTGATAAAGACATTGTGATTAACCCATTGCACTGTGTGATTAACCCATTGGGATTAACCCATAGCACAGTGTGATAAAGACATTGTGATTAAGCCATTGTGCTGTGTGATAAAGACATTGTGATTACCCCTTTGCGCACTGTTATAAAGTGATTGTGATTGACCCATTGCACACTGTGCTAAAGATTTTGTGATTAACCCATTGCACTCTGTGATAAAGATATTGTGATTAACCCATTGCACACTGTTGTAAAGAGATTTTGATTTACTCATTCTACTGATTGATAAAATCAATGTGATTAAGCAATTGCGCTGTGTGATAAAGATGTTGTTATTAACGCATTGTACTGTGTGATAATGTGATTAACCCAATGTGCTCTGTGATAAAGACATTGTGGTTAACCCTTTGCCCACTGTTATAAAGAGATTGTGATTAACCCATTGCACTCTGTGCTAAAGACATAGTGATTAACCCATCGCACTGTGTGATATAGACATTGTGATTAACTCATTGCACTAACCCATTGTGATTAACCCCGTTGCGCTGTGTGTTTAACCCATTGCACTCTGTGATTAAGCAATTTCAGAGTGATAAAGACATTATGAATAATCCATTGCATTGTGTGATTAACCCATTGTAATTGTCCCATTGCACTCTGTGATAAAGACATTGTGATTAACTCTTTGCACTGTGTGATAAAGACATTGCGATTAACCATTTGCGCTGTGATAAAGACATTGTGATTAGCCCATTCCACTCCGTGATAAAGATATTGTGATTACTCCATTGTACTGTGCAATTAACCCATTGTGATTAACCCATTGCACTGTGTGATAAAGACATTGTGATTACCCCATGGCACAGTGTGATTAACCTATTGTTAATAACCCATTGCACCGTGTGAGTTAATCATTGGGATTAACCCATTGCGTTGTGTTATAAAGACATTCTGATTAACCAATAGGACTGTGCGATTAACCCATTGTGATTAACCCATTGCACTGTGTGATAAAGACATTGTGATGAACCCAATGCACTGTGTGATTAGCTCATTGGGATTAACCCATTGCGCTGTGTGTTTAACCCCATGCACTCTGTGTTTAACCCCATGCACTCTGTGATTAACCCATTACATGAGTGTTAAAGACATTATGCTTAACACAATGCAATGTGTGATTCACCCGTTGGGAATAACCCATTGCGCTGTGTGATTAACCCACTGCTTCTGTGATTAACTCATTGCATGAGTGATAAAGACATTGTGATTAACCCATCGCACTGTGTGAGAAAGAAATTGTGATTAACCCATTGCACTCCATTTCATTTTGTGATTAACCCATTGGGATTAACCTATTGTGCTGTATGATTAACCCATTTGGATTAACACAAATGCGCTCTGGGATAAACCCATTGAGATTAACCCATTGCTCTCTGTGATAAAGAGATTGTGATTAACCCATTGCACTGTGTGATAAAGATATCGTGATTCAACAATTGCACTCTGTGATAAAACTTTTGTGATTAACCCATTGCAATCTGTGATAAAGACGTTGTGATTAATCCATTGCGCAGTCTGATAAAGACATTGTGAATAACCCATTGCACTGTGTGATTAACCCATTGTGATTGTCCCATTGCACTCTGTGAAAAAGACATTGTGATTAACCCTTTGCACTGTGTGATAAAGACATTGCGATTAACCCATTCCACTCCGTGATAAAGATTTTGTGATTACTCCATTGTACTGTGCGATTAACCCATTGTGATTAAACCATTGTGCAGAGTGATAAAGATATTATGATTGACCAATTGCACTCTGTGCTAAAGATTTTGTGATTTACCCATTGGACTCTGTAGTAAAGACATTGGGATTAATCCATTGTGCAGTGTGATAAAGACATTGTGATTAACCCATTAAACTGTACGATTAACCCATTGGGATTAATCCATTGAGATGTGCGATAAAGATATTGTGAAAAACCCATTGCACTGTGTGATTAACCCATTGGGATAAACATAAATGCGCTGTGGATAAACCCACTGAGATTAACACATTGATCTCTGTGATAAAGACATTGTGATTAACCCATTGCACTGTATGATAAAGATATTGTGATTTACCCATTGCAAACTGTGATAAAGACTTTGTGATTAATCCATTGCACTCTGTGATAAAGACTTTGTGATTAATCCATTGCACAGTGTGATAAAGAGATTGTGATTAACCCATTGCAATCTGTGATAAAGACTTTGTGATTAATCCATTGTGCAGTATGATAAAGACATTGTAATTAACCCACTGCACTGTGTGATTAACCCATTGCCCTGTGTGATGAAGACATTGTGATTAACCCATTGCACTGTATGATTAACACATTGTGATTAATCCAATACACTGTGTGATAAAGACATTGTGATTAACCCATGGCACTCTCTGATAAAGACATTGTGATTAACCCAATGCACTGTGTGATTAGCTCATTGGGATTAACCCATTGCGCTGTGTGTTTAACCCCATGCACTCTGTGATTAACCCATTGCATGAGTGATGAAGACATTATGATTAACACATTGCTTTGTATGATTCACCCGTTGTGATTAACCCATTGCGCTGTGTGATTAACCCATTCCTTCTGTGATTAACCCATTGCATGAGTGTTAAAGACATTGTGATTAACCCATTGCACTGTGTGAGAAAGGCATTGTGATTAACCCATTGCCCTCAATTTCATTGTGTGATTAACCCTTTGGGATTAACCCATTGTTCTGTATGATTAACACATTGCACTCTGTGATTAACCCATTGCATGAGTGATAAAGACATTGTGATTAATCCTTTGCATTGTGCGATTAACCCATTGGGATTAACCCATTGCACTGTGATTAACACATTGTGATTAAGCCATTGCACTGTGTGATAAAGACATTTTGATTAACCCATTCTACTCTGTGATAAAGACATTGTGATTAACCCATTGCACTTTGTGATAAAGATATTGTGATTAAACCATTGCATTGTGTGATTTACCCATAGGGATTAACCCATTGCACCATGATTAACACGTTGAGAGTAACCCATTGCACTCTGTGATAAAGACATTTTGATTAACCCATTGCACTGTGTGATTAACCCATTGGGATTAACACAAATGCGCTGAGGGATAAAACCATTGAGATTAACCCATTACTCTCTGTGATAAAGAGATTGTGATTAACCCATTGCACTGTGTGATAAAGATATCGTGATTGACCTATTGCACTCTGTGATAAAACTTTTGTGATTAACCCATTGCACTCTGTGATTAAGCCATTGGCATTATACTAATGCACTGTGTGATTAACCCATTAAGATCAATACAAAGCACTCTGTGATAAAGGCATTGTGATTAACCCATTGCCCTGTTTGATAAAGACATTGTGCTTAACCCTTTACACTGTGTGATAAAGACATCGCGATTAACCCTTTGCGCTGTGATGAAGACATTGTGATTATCCCATTCCACTCTGTGATAAAGATTTTGTGATTAATCCATTGCACTGTGTGATAAAGATACTGTGATTCGCCGATTGCACTCTGTGATAAAGACATTGTGATTAACCAATTGCACTGTGTGATAAAGATTTTGTGATTTACCCTTTGGACTCTGTGATAAAGACTTTGTGATTAATCCATTGCGCTGTGTGATAAAGATATTGTGAAAAACCTATTGCACTGTGTGTTAAAGACATTGTGATTGACCCATTGCAATTTGTGATAAAGACATTGTGATTACCCCATGGCACAGTGTGATTAACCTACTGTTAGTAACCCATTGCACCGTGTGAGTTAATCATTGGGATTAACCCATTGCGCTGTGTTATAAAGACATTCTGATTAACCAATAGGACTGTGCGATTAACCCTTTGGGATTAACCCATTGCACTGTGTGATAAAGACATTGTGATTGACTCATTGTGCTGTGTGATTAACCCATTGAGATTAACCCATTGCACCCTGTGATAAAGACATTGTTATAACCCATTGCGCTGTGTGATAAAGACATCGTGATTAAACCTTTGCACTGTGTGATAAAGACATTGCGATTAACCCATTGCACTGTGTGATTAACCCATTGGGATTAACACAAATGCGCTGTGGGATAAAACCATTGAGATTAACCCATTGCTCTCTGTGATAAAGAAATTGTGATTAACCCATTGCACTGTGTGATAAAGATATCGTGATTGACCAATTGCACTCTGTGATAAAATTTTTGTGATTAACCCATTGCACTCTGTGATAAAGACATTGTGATTAATCCATTGCGCAGTCTGATAAAGACATTGTGAATAACCCATTGCACTGTGTGATTAACCCATTGTGATTGTCCCATTGCGCTGTGTGATAAAGACATTGTGATTAACCCATTGCACTGTGTCATTAACCAATTGGGATTAATACAATGCGCTGTGTGATAAAACATTTGAGATTAACCCATTGCACTCTGTGATAAAGACATTGTGATTAACCCATTGTACTGCGTGTTAAAGACATTGTGATTAACCCACTGTGCTGTGTGATATAGACATTGTGATTAACCCTTTGCACACTGTTATAAAGAGATTGTGATTTACCCATTGCACTGTGTGGTAAAGATTTTGTGATTAACCCATTACACTCTGTGGTAAAGACATTGTGATTGACCCATTGCATTATGTGATAAAGACATTGTGATTAACCCATTGCACTGTGTGATTAACCCATTGGAATTAACCCATTGCACTGTGTGATAAAAACATTGTGATTAACCCATTGCACTCTTTGGTTAAGACATTATGATTGACACATTGCACTTTGTGTTAAAGACATTGTCATTAACCAATTGTGCTGTGTGATAAAGACATTGCGATTAACCCTTTGCGCTGTGATAAAGATATTGTGATTAATCCATTCCACTCTGTGATAAAGATTTTGTGATTAATCCATTGCACTCTACGATAAAACATTGTGATTCACCAATTGCACTCCATGATAAAGACATTGTGAATAACCAATTGCACTGTGTGATTAACCCATTGTGATTAACCCATTGCGCTGTGTTATAAAGATATTGTGATTGACCAATTGCACTCTGTGCTAAAGATTTTGTTATTTACCCATTGGACTCTGGTAAAGACATTGTGATTAATCCATTGCGCAGTGTGATAAAGACATTGTGATTAACCCATTAAACTGTACGATTAACCCATTGGGATTAAAACAAATGCGCTATGGGATAAACCCATTGAGATTAACCCATTGCTCTCTGTGATCAAGTGATTGTGATTAACCCATTGCACTGTGTGATAAAGATATTGTGATTGACCAATTGCACTCTGTGATAAAACTTTTGTGATTAACTCATTGCACTGTGTGATAAAGACATTGTGATTAACCCATTGCAATCTGTGATAAAGACTTTGTGATTAATCCATTGCGCAGTCTGATAAAGACATTGTGAATAAGGCATTGCACTGTGTGATTAACCCATTGTGATTGTCCCATTGCGCTGTGTGATAAAGACATTGTGATTAACCCATTGCACTGTGTCATTAACCAATTGGGATTAATACAATGCGCTGTGTGATAAAACATTTGAGATTAACCCATTGCACTCTGTGATAAAGACATTGTGATTAACCCATTGTACTGTGTGTTAAAGACATTGTGATTAACCCATTGTGCTGTGTGATAAGGACATTGTGATTAACCCTTTGCACACTGTTATAAAGAGATTGTGATTTACCCATTGCACTGTGTGATAAAGACATTGTGATTAACCCATTGCACTGTGTGATTAACCCATTGGAATTAACCCATTGCACTGTGTGATATAAACATTGTGATTAACCCATTGCACTCTTTGGTTAAGACATTATGATTGACACATTGCACTTTGTGTTAAAGACATTGTCATTAACCAATTGTGCTGTGTCATAAAGACATTGCGATTAACCCTTTGCGCTGTGTTAAAGACATTGTGATTAATCCATTCCACTCTGTGATAAAGACATTGTGATTAACCCATTGCAATCTGTGATAAAGTCTTTGTGATTAATCCATTGCGCAGTCTGAAAAAGACATTGTGAATAAGGCATTGCACTGTGTGATTAACCCATTGTGATTGTCCCATTGCGCTGTGTGATAAAGACATTGTGAATAACCCATTGCACTGTGTGATTAACCCATTGTGATTGTCCCATTGCGCTGTGTGATAAAGACATTGTGATTAACCCATTGCACTGTGTCATTAACCAATTGGGATTAATACAATGCGCTGTGTGATAAAACATTTGAGATTAACCCATTGCAACTCTGTGATAAAGACATTGTGATTAACCCATTGTACTGTGTGTTAAAGACATTGTGATTAACCCATTGTGCTGTGTGATAAGGACATTGTGATTAACCCTTTGCACACTGTTATAAAGAGATTGTGATTTACCCATTGCACTGTGTGATAAAGACATTGTGATTAACCCATTGCACTGTGTGATTAACCCATTGGAATTAACCCATTGCACTGTGTGATATAAACATTGTGATTAACCCATTGCACTCTTTGGTTAAGACATTATGATGCGCTGTGTTAAAGACATTGTGATTAATCCATTCCACTCTGTGATAAAGATTTTGTGATTAATCCATTGCACTGTGTGATGAAGCCATTGTGATTAACCCATTGTACTGTGTGTTAAAGACATTGTGATTAACCCATTGTGCTGTGTGATAAAGACATTGTGATTAACCCTTTGCACACTGTTATAAAGAGATTGTGATTTACCCATTGCACTGTGTGGTAAAGATTTTGTGATTAACCCATTACACTCTGTGGTAAAGACATTGTGATTGACCCATTGCATTATGTGATAAAGACATTGTGATTAACCCATTGCACTGTGTGATTAACCCATTGGAATTAACCCATTGCACTGTGTGATAAAAACATTGTGATTAACCCATTGCAATCTTTGGTTAAGACATTATGATTGACACATTGCACTTTGTGTTAAAGACATTGTCATTAACCAATTGTGCTGCGTGATAAAGACATTGCGATTAACCCTTTGCGCTGTGATAAAGATATTGTGATTAATCCATTCCACTCTGTGATAAAGATTTTGTGATTAATCCATTGCACTCTACGATAAAACATTGTGATTCACCAATTGCACTCCGTGATAAAGACATTGTGAATAACCAATTGCACTGTGTGATTAAACCTTTGGGATTAACCCATTGCGCTTTGTGATAAAGATATTGTGATTGACCAATTGCACTCTGTGCTAAAGATTTTGTTATTTACCCATTGGACTCTGTGGTAAAGACATTGTGATTAATCCATTGCGCAGTGTGATAAAGACATTGTGATTAACCCATTAAACTGTACAATTAACCCATTGGGATTAAAACAAATGCGCTATGGGATAAACCCATTGAGATTAACCCATTGCTCTCTGTGATCAAGAGATTGTGATTAACCATTGCACTGTGTGATAAAGATATTGTGATTGACCAATTGCACTCTGTGATAAAACTTTTGTGATTAACTCATTGCACTGTGTGATAAAGATATTGTGATTAACCCATTGCAATCTGTGATAAAGACTTTGCGATTAATCCATTGCGCAGTCTGATAAAGACATTGTGCATAAGGCATTGCACTGTGTGATTAACCCATTGTGATTGTCTCATTGCGCTGTGTGGTAAAGACATTGTGAATAACCCATTGCACTGTGTGATTAACCCATTGTGATTGTCCCATTGCACTGTGTGATAAAGGCATTGCGATTAACCTTTCGCGCTGTGATAAAGACATTGTGATTAACCCATTCCACTCCGTGATAAAGATTTTGTGATTACTCCATTGTACTGTGCGATTAACCCATTGTGATTAACCAATTGCGCTGGGTGATAAAGATATTGTGATTGACCAATTGCACTGTGTGTTAAAGATTTTGTGATTTACCCATTGGACTCTGTGGTAAAGACATTGGGATTAATCCGTTGTGCAGTGTGATAAAGACATTGTGATTAACACATTAAACTGTACGATTAACCCATTGGGATTAATCCATTGAGCTGTGCGATAAAGATATTGTGATTAACCCATTGCACTGTGTGATTAACCCATTGGGATTAACATAAATGTGCTGTGGATAAACCCATTGAGATTAACCCATTGATCTCTGTGATAAAGACATTGTGATTAACCCATTGCACTGTGTGATAATGATATTGTGATTTACCCATTGCAATCTGTGATAAAGACTTTGTGATTAATCCATTGCACTCTGTGATAAAGACTTTGTGATTAATCCATTGCGCAGTGTGATAAAGAGATTGTGATTAACCCATTGCTTGAAGTGATTAAGGCATTGCACTGTGTGATAAAGACATTGTGATTAACCTAATGCACTGTGTGATAAAGACATTGTGATGAACCCAATGCACTGTGTGATTAGCCCATTGGGATTAATCCATTGCGCAGTCTGATAAAGACATTGTGAATAACACATTGCACTGTGTGATTAACCCATTGTGATTGTCCCATTGCGCTGTGTGATAAAAATATTGTGATTAACCCTTTGCACTGTGTGATAAAGAAATTGCGATTAACCCATTCCACTCCGTAATAAAGATTCTGTGATTGCTCCACTGTACTGTGCCATTAACCCATTGTGATTAACCCATTGCGCTGGATGATAAAGATATTGTGATTGACCAATTGCGCTCTGTGCTAAAGATTTTGTGATTTACCCATTGGTCTCTGTGGTAAAGACATTGGGATTAATCCATTGCGCAGTGTGATAAAGACATTGTGATTAATCCATTAAACTATACGATTAACCCATTGGGATTAATCCATTGAGCTGTGCGATAAAGATATTGTGATTAACTCATTGCACTGTGTGATTAACCCATTGGGATTAACATAAATGCGCTGTTGATAAACACATTGAGATTAACCTATTGCACTGTGTGATAAAGATATGGTGATTAATCCATTGCACTCTGTGATAAAGACATTATGATTAACCCACTGCACTGTGTGATTAACCCATTGTCCTGTGTGATGAAGACATTGTGATTAACCCTTTGCACTGTATGATTAACGCATTGTGATTAATCCATTACGCTGTGTGATAAAGACATTGTGAATAACCCATGGCACTCTCTGATAAAGGCATTGTGATTAATCCATTGCAGTGTGTGATTAACCCATTGAGATTAACCCATTGCACTGTGTGAGAAAGACATTGCAATCTGTGATAAAGTCATTGTGATTAACCCATTGCACTGTGATAAAGACATTATGATTAACCCAATGCATTGTGTGATAAAGACATTGTGATTAAGCCATTGCACTGTGTGATAGATATTGCGATTAACCTTTTGCGCTGTGATAAAGACATAGTGATTAACCCATTAAACTGTATGATTAACCCATTGGGATTAATCCATTGAGCTGTGCGATAAAGATATTGTGATTAACCCATTGCACTGTGTGATTAACCCATTGGGATTAATATAAATGCGCTGTGGATAAACCCATTGAGATTAACCCATTGCACTGTGTGATAAAGATATGGTGATTTACCCATTGCAAACGGTGATAAAGACTTTGTGATTAATCCATTGCACTCTGTGATAAAGACTTTGTGATTAATCCATTTCGAAGTGCGATAAAGACATTGTGATTAACCCATTGCACTGTGTGATTAACCCATTGCCCTGTGTGATGAAGACATTGTGATTAACCCATTGCACTGTATGATTAACGCATTGTGATTAATCCATTACGCTGTGGGATAAAGACATTGTGATTAACCCATGGCACTCTCTAATAAAGACATTGTGATTAACCCATTGCACTGTGTGATTAACCCATTGCGATTAACCCATTGCGCTGGGTGATAAAGATATTGTGATTGACCAATTGTACTCTGTGCTAAAGATTTTGTGATTTACCCATTGGACTCTGTGGTAAAGACATTGGGATTAATCCATTGTGCAGTGTGATAAAGACATTGTGATTAACCCATTAAACTGTATGATTAACCCATTGGGATTAATCCATTGAGCTATGCGATAAGATATTGTGATTAACCCATTGCACTGTGTGATTAACCCATTGGGATTAACATAAGTATGCTGTGGATAAACCCATTGAGATTAACCCATTGATCTCTGTGATAAAGAAATTGTGATTAACCCATTGCACTGTATGATAAAGATATTGTGATTTACCCATTGCAATCTTTGATAAAGACTTTGTGATTAATCCATTGCACTCTGTGATAAAGACTTTGTGATTAATCCATTGCGCAGTGTGATAAAGAGATTGTGATTAACCCATTGCTTGAAGTGATTAAGGCATTGCACTGTGTGATAAAGACATTGTGATTAACCCAATGCACTGTGTGATAAAGACATTGTGATGAACCCAATGCACTGTGTGATTAGCCCATTGGGATTAATCCATTGCGCAGTCTGATAAAGACATTGTGAATAACCCATTGCACTGTGTGATTAACCCATTGTGATTGTCCCATTGCGCTGTGTGATAAAAACATTGTGATTAACCCTTTGCACTGTGTGATAAAGAAATTGCGATTAACCCATTCCACTCCGTGATAAAGATTTTGTGATTACTCCATTGTACTGTGCGATTAACCCATTGTGATTAACCCTTTGCGCTGGATGAAAAAGATATTGTGATTGACCAATTGCACTCTGTGCTAAAGATTTTGTGATTTACCCATTAGACTCTGTGATAAAGACATTGGGATTAACCCATTGCGCTGGGTGATAAAGACATTGTGATTAACCCATTAAACGATAAGGTTAGCCCATTAGAATTAATCCATTGATCTGTGCGATAAAGATATTGTGATTAACCCATTGCACTGTATGATTAACGCATTGTGATTAATCCATTACGCTGTGTGATAAAGACATTGTGAATAACCCATGGCACTCTCTGATAAAGACATTGTGATTAACCCATTGCACTGTGTGATTAACCCATTGCGATTAACACATTGCACTGTGTGAGAAAGACATTGGACTCTGTGATTAACCCATTGCACTCTGTGATAAAGACATTGTGATTAACCCATTGCACTGTGTGATAAAGACATTGTGATGAACCCAATGCACTGTCTGATTAAGACATTGTGATTAAGCCGTTGCACAGTGTGATAATGGCATTTTGATTAACCCATTCTACTCTGTGATAAAGACATTGTGATTAACCCATTGCACTGTGTGATAAAGATATTGCGATTAAACCATTGCATTGTGTGATTAACCCATAGAGATTAACCCATTGCACCATGATTAACACGTTGAGATTAACCCATTGCACTCTGTGATAAAGACATTTTGATTAACCCGTTGCACTGTATGATTAACTCATTGGGATTAGGACAAATGCGCTGTGGGATAAACCCATTGAGATTAAGCCATTGCTCTCTGTGATAAAGAGATTGTGATTAACCCATTGCACTGTGTGATAAAGATATCGTGATTGACCAATTGCACTATGGGATAAAACGTTTGTGATTAACCCATTGCACTCTGTAATAAAGACATTGTGATTAACCCATTGCAATCTGTGATAAAGACTTTGTGACTAATTCATTGCGCAGTCTGATAAAGACATTGTGAATAAGGCATTGCACTGTGTGATTAACCCATTGTGATTGTCCCATTGCAATCTGTGATAAAGAGATTGTGATTAACCCTTTGCACTGTGTGATAAAGACATTGCGATTAACATTTTGTGCTGTGATAAAGACATTGTGATTAACCCATTCCACTCCGTGATAAAGATTTTGTGATTAGTCCATTGTACTGTGCGATTAACCCATTGTGATTAACCCTTTGCGATGTGTGATAAAGATATTGTGATTGGCCAATTGCACTCTGTGCTAAAGATTTTGTGATTTACCCATTGGACTCTGTGGTAAAGAGTTTGTGATTAATCCATTGCGCTGTGTGATAGAGATATTGTGAATAACCTATTGCACTGTGTGTTAAAGACATTGTGATTGACCCATTGCGATTTGTGATAAAGACATTGTGATTACCCCATGGCACAGTGTGATTAACCTATTGTTAGTAACCCATTGCACCGTGTGAGTTAATCATTGGGATTAACCCATTGCGTTGTGTTATAAAGACATTCTGATTAACCAATAGGACTGTGCGATTAACCCTTTGGGATTAACCCATTGCACTCTTTGATAAAGACATTGTGATTGACCCATTGCATGTGTAATTAACCCTTTAGGAATAATCCATGGCACAGTGTGATTAACCCGTTGGGATTAACCCATTGCGCTATTTGTTAAAGATTCTGTGATTGGTCTAATGCACTCTGTGATAAAGACATTGTGATTAACCCATTGCACTGTGTGGTAAAGACATTGTGATTAACCCATTGCATTGTGTGATTAACCCATTGGTATTAACCGATTGCACTCTAGATAACCCATTGGGATTAACCAATTGCACGCTAATTAACCCATTGAGATTAACTCATTGTGCCCTGTGATAAAGACATTGTGATTAACCTATTGCACTGTGTGATAAAGACATTGTGATTGACCCATTGCACTATATGATTAAGACATTGTGATTACCCGTTGGGATTAACCCAATTGACTGTGTGATTAAATCATTGGGATTAACCCAATGCACTGTGTGATTAACCCATTAAGGGTAACCCAAAGCACTCTGTGATAAAGACATTGTGATTAACCCATTGCACTGTGTGATTAACCCATTGGGATTAACCCATAGCACAGTGTGATAAAGACATTGTGATTAAGCCATTGTGCTGTGTGATAAAGACATTGTGATTACCCCTTTGCGCACTGTTATAAAGTGATTGTGATTGACCCATTGCACACTGTGCTAAAGATTTTGTGATTAACCCATTGCACTCTGTGATAAAGATATTGTGATTAACCCATTGCACACTGTTGTAAAGAGATTTTGATTTACTCATTCTACTGATTGATAAAATCAATGTGATTAAGCAATTGCGCTGTGTGATAAAGATGTTGTTATTAACGCATTGTACTGTGTGATAATGTGATTAACCCAATGTGCTCTGTGATAAAGACATTGTGGTTAACCCTTTGCCCACTGTTATAAAGAGATTGTGATTAACCCATTGCACTCTGTGCTAAAGACATAGTGATTAACCCATCGCACTGTGTGATATAGACATTGTGATTAACTCATTGCACTAACCCATTGTGATTAACCCCGTTGCGCTGTGTGTTTAACCCATTGCACTCTGTGATTAAGCAATTTCAGAGTGATAAAGACATTATGAATAATCCATTGCATTGTGTGATTAACCCATTGTAATTGTCCCATTGCACTCTGTGATAAAGACATTGTGATTAACTCTTTGCACTGTGTGATAAAGACATTGCGATTAACCATTTGCGCTGTGATAAAGACATTGTGATTAGCCCATTCCACTCCGTGATAAAGATATTGTGATTACTCCATTGTACTGTGCGATTAACCCATTGTGATTAACCCATTGCACTGTGTGATAAAGACATTGTGATTACCCCATGGCACAGTGTGATTAACCTATTGTTAATAACCCATTGCACCGTGTGAGTTAATCATTGGGATTAACCCATTGCGTTGTGTTATAAAGACATTCTGATTAACCAATAGGACTGTGCGATTAACCCATTGTGATTAACCCATTGCACTGTGTGATAAAGACATTTTGATTAACCCATTCTACTCTGTGATAAAGACATTGTGATTAACCCATTGCACTTTGTGATAAAGATATTGTGATTAAACCATTGCATTGTGTGATTTACCCATAGGGATTAACCCATTGCACCATGATTAACACGTTGAGAGTAACCCATTGCACTCTGTGATAAAGACATTTTGATTAACCCATTGCACTGTGTGATTAACCCATTGGGATTAACACAAATGCGCTGAGGGATAAAACCATTGAGATTAACCCATTACTCTCTGTGATAAAGAGATTGTGATTAACCCATTGCACTGTGTGATAAAGATATCGTGATTGACCTATTGCACTCTGTGATAAAACTTTTGTGATTAACCCATTGCACTCTGTGATTAAGATTTTGTGATTAGTCCATTGTACTGTGCGATTAACCCATTGTGATTGTCCCATTGCAATCTGTGATAAAGAGATTGTGATTAACCCTTTGCACTGTGTGATAAAGACATTGCGATTAACATTTTGTGCTGTGATAAAGACATTGTGATTAACCCATTCCACTCCGTGATAAAGATTTTGTGATTAGTCCATTGTACTGTGCGATTAACCCATTGTGATTAACCCTTTGCGATGTGTGATAAAGATATTGTGATTGGCCAATTGCACTCTGTGCTAAAGATTTTGTGATTTACCCATTGGACTCTGTGGTAAAGAGTTTGTGATTAATCCATTGCGCTGTGTGATAGAGATATTGTGAATAACCTATTGCACTGTGTGTTAAAGACATTGTGATTGACCCATTGCGATTTGTGATAAAGACATTGTGATTACCCCATGGCACAGTGTGATTAACCTACTGTTAGTAACCCATTGCACCGTGTGAGTTAATCATTGGGATTAACCCATTGCGCTGTGTTATAAAGACATTCTGATTAACCAATAGGACTGTGCGATTAACCCTTTGGGATTAACCCATTGCACTGTGTGATAAAGACATTGTGATTGACCCATTGTGCTGTGTGATTAACCCATTGAGATTAACCCATTGCACCCTGTGATAAAGACATTGTTATAACCCATTGCGCTGTGTGATAAAGACATCGTGATTAAACCTTTGCACTGTGTGATAAAGACATTGCGATTAACCCATTGCACTGTGTGATTAACCCATTGGGATTAACACAAATGCGCTGTGGGATAAAACCATTGAGATTAACCCATTGCTCTCTGTGATAAAGAAATTGTGATTAACCCATTGCACTGTGTGATAAAGATATCGTGATTGACCAATTGCACTCTGTGATAAAATTTTTGTGATTAACCCATTGCACTCTGTGATAAAGACATTGTGATTAACCCATTGCAATCTGTGATAAAGACGTTGTGATTAATCCATTGCGCAGTCTGATAAAGACATTGTGAATAACCCATTGCACTGTGTGATTAACCCATTGTGATTGTCCCATTGCGCTGTGTGATAAAGACATTGTGATTAACCCATTGCACTGTGTCATTAACCAATTGGGATTAATACAATGCGCTGTGTGATAAAACATTTGAGATTAACCCATTGCACTCTGTGATAAAGACATTGTGATTAACCCATTGTACTGCGTGTTAAAGACATTGTGATTAACCCACTGTGCTGTGTGATATAGACATTGTGATTAACCCTTTGCACACTGTTATAAAGAGATTGTGATTTACCCATTGCACTGTGTGGTAAAGATTTTGTGATTAACCCATTACACTCTGTGGTAAAGACATTGTGATTGACCCATTGCATTATGTGATAAAGACATTGTGATTAACCCATTGCACTGTGTGATTAACCCATTGGAATTAACCCATTGCACTGTGTGATAAAAACATTGTGATTAACCCATTGCACTCTTTGGTTAAGACATTATGATTGACACATTGCACTTTGTGTTAAAGACATTGTCATTAACCAACTGTGCTGTGTGATAAAGACATTGCGATTAACCCTTTGCGCTGTGATAAAGATATTGTGATTAATCCATTCCACTCTGTGATAAAGATTTTGTGATTAATCCATTGCGCTCTACGATAAAACATTGTGATTCACCAATTGCACTCCATGATAAAGACATTGTGAATAACCAATTGCACTGTGTGATTAACCCATTGTGATTAACCCATTGCGCTGTGTTATAAAGATATTGTGATTGACCAATTGCACTCTGTGCTAAAGATTTTGTTATTTACCCATTGGACTCTGGTAAAGACATTGTGATTAATCCATTGCGCAGTGTGATAAAGACATTGTGATTAACCCATTAAACTGTACGATTAACCCATTGGGATTAAAACAAATGCGCTATGGGATAAACCCATTGAGATTAACCCATTGCTCTCTGTGATCAAGTGATTGTGATTAACCCATTGCACTGTGTGATAAAGATATTGTGATTGACCAATTGCACTCTGTGATAAAACTTTTGTGATTAACTCATTGCACTGTGTGATAAAGACATTGTGATTAACCCATTGCAATCTGTGATAAAGACTTTGTGATTAATCCATTGCGCAGTCTGATAAAGACATTGTGAATAAGGCATTGCACTGTGTGATTAACCCATTGTGATTGTCCCATTGCGCTGTGTGATAAAGACATTGTGAATAACCCATTGCACTGTGTGATTAACCCATTGTGATTGTCCCATTGCGCTGTGTGATAAAGACATTGTGATTAACCCATTGCACTGTGTCATTAACCAATTGGGATTAATACAATGCGCTGTGTGATAAAACATTTGAGATTAACCCATTGCACTCTGTGATAAAGACATTGTGATTAACCCATTGTACTGTGTGTTAAAGACATTGTGATTAACCCATTGTGCTGTGTGATAAGGACATTGTGATTAACCCTTTGCACACTGTTATAAAGAGATTGTGATTTACCCATTGCACTGTGTGATAAAGACATTGTGATTAACCCATTGCACTGTGTGATTAACCCATTGGAATTAACCCATTGCACTGTGTGATATAAACATTGTGATTAACCCATTGCACTCTTTGGTTAAGACATTATGATTGACACATTGCACTTTGTGTTAAAGACATTGTCATTAACCAATTGTGCTGTGTCATAAAGACATTGCGATTAACCCTTTGCGCTGTGTTAAAGACATTGTGATTAATCCATTCCACTCTGTGATAAAGACATTGTGATTAACCCATTGCAATCTGTGATAAAGTCTTTGTGATTAATCCATTGCGCAGTCTGAAAAAGACATTGTGAATAAGGCATTGCACTGTGTGATTAACCCATTGTGATTGTCCCATTGCGCTGTGTGATAAAGACATTGTGAATAACCCATTGCACTGTGTGATTAACCCATTGTGATTGTCCCATTGTGCTGTGTGATAAAGACATTGTGATTAACCCATTGCACTGTGTCATTAACCAATTGGGATTAATACAATGCGCTGTGTGATAAAACATTTGAGATTAACCCATTGCACTCTGTGATAAAGACATTGTGATTAACCCATTGTACTGTGTGTTAAAGACATTGTGATTAACCCATTGTGCTGTGTGATAAGGACATTGTGATTAACCCTTTGCACACTGTTATAAAGAGATTGTGATTTACCCATTGCACTGTGTGATAAAGACATTGTGATTAACCCATTGCACTGTGTGATTAACCCATTGGAATTAACCCATTGCACTGTGTGATATAAACATTGTGATTAACCCATTGCACTCTTTGGTTAAGACATTATGATGCGCTGTGTTAAAGACATTGTGATTAATCCATTCCACTCTGTGATAAAGATTTTGTGATTAATCCATTGCACTGTGTGATGAAGCCATTGTGATTAACCCATTGTACTGTGTGTTAAAGACATTGTGATTAACCCATTGTGCTGTGTGATAAAGACATTGTGATTAACCCTTTGCACACTGTTATAAAGAGATTGTGATTTACCCATTGCACTGTGTGGTAAAGATTTTGTGATTAACCCATTACACTCTGTGGTAAAGACATTGTGATTGACCCATTGCATTATGTGATAAAGACATTGTGATTAACCCATTGCACTGTGTGATTAACCCATTGGAATTAACCCATTGCACTGTGTGATAAAAACATTGTCATTAACCCATTGCACTCTTTGGTTAAGACATTATGATTGACACATTGCACTTTGTGTTAAAGACATTGTCATTAACCAACTGTGCTGTGTGATAAAGACATTGCGATTAACCCTTTGCGCTGTGATAAAGATATTGTGATTAATCCATTCCACTCTGTGATAAAGATTTTGTGATTAATCCATTGCGCTCTACGATAAAACATTGTGATTCACCAATTGCACTCCATGATAAAGACATTGTGAATAACCAATTGCACTGTGTGATTAACCCATTGTGATTAACCCATTGCGCTGTGTTATAAAGATATTGTGATTGACCAATTGCACTCTGTGCTAAAGATTTTGTTATTTACCCATTGGACTCTGGTAAAGACATTGTGATTAATCCATTGCGCAGTGTGATAAAGACATTGTGATTAACCCATTAAACTGTACGATTAACCCATTGGGATTAAAACAAATGCGCTATGGGATAAACCCATTGAGATTAACCCATTGCTCTCTGTGATCAAGTGATTGTGATTAACCCATTGCACTGTGTGATAAAGATATTGTGATTGACCAATTGCACTCTGTGATAAAACTTTTGTGATTAACTCATTGCACTGTGTGATAAAGACATTGTGATTAACCCATTGCAATCTGTGATAAAGACTTTGTGATTAATCCATTGCGCAGTCTGATAAAGACATTGTGAATAAGGCATTGCACTGTGTGATTAACCCATTGTGATTGTCCCATTGCGCTGTGTGATAAAGACATTGTGAATAACCCATTGCACTGTGTGATTAACCCATTGTGATTGTCCCATTGCGCTGTGTGATAAAGACATTGTGATTAACCCATTGCACTGTGTCATTAACCAATTGGGATTAATACAATGCGCTGTGTGATAAAACATTTGAGATTAACCCATTGCACTCTGTGATAAAGACATTGTGATTAACCCATTGTACTGTGTGTTAAAGACATTGTGATTAACCCATTGTGCTGTGTGATAAGGACATTGTGATTAACCCTTTGCACACTGTTATAAAGAGATTGTGATTTACCCATTGCACTGTGTGATAAAGACATTGTGATTAACCCATTGCACTGTGTGATTAACCCATTGGAATTAACCCATTGCACTGTGTGATATAAACATTGTGATTAACCCATTGCACTCTTTGGTTAAGACATTATGATTGACACATTGCACTTTGTGTTAAAGACATTGTCATTAACCAATTGTGCTGTGTCATAAAGACATTGCGATTAACCCTTTGCGCTGTGTTAAAGACATTGTGATTAATCCATTCCACTCTGTGATAAAGACATTGTGATTAACCCATTGCAATCTGTGATAAAGTCTTTGTGATTAATCCATTGCGCAGTCTGAAAAAGACATTGTGAATAAGGCATTGCACTGTGTGATTAACCCATTGTGATTGTCCCATTGCGCTGTGTGATAAAGACATTGTGAATAACCCATTGCACTGTGTGATTAACCCATTGTGATTGTCCCATTGCGCTGTGTGATAAAGACATTGTGATTAACCCATTGCACTGTGTCATTAACCAATTGGGATTAATACAATGCGCTGTGTGATAAAACATTTGAGATTAACCCATTGCACTCTGTGATAAAGACATTGTGATTAACCCATTGTACTGTGTGTTAAAGACATTGTGATTAACCCATTGTGCTGTGTGATAAGGACATTGTGATTAACCCTTTGCACACTGTTATAAAGAGATTGTGATTTACCCATTGCACTGTGTGATAAAGACATTGTGATTAACCCATTGCACTGTGTGATTAACCCATTGGAATTAACCCATTGCACTGTGTGATATAAACATTGTGATTAACCCATTGCACTCTTTGGTTAAGACATTATGATGCGCTGTGTTAAAGACATTGTGATTAACCCATTGTGCTGTGTGATAAGGACATTGTGATTAACCCTTTGCACACTGTTATAAAGAGATTGTGATTTACCCATTGCACTGTGTGATAAAGACATTGTGATTAATCCATTGCACTGTGTGATGAAGCCATTGTGATTAACCCATTGTACTGTGTGTTAAAGACATTGTGATTAACCCATTGTGCTGTGTGATAAAGACATTGTGATTAACCCTTTGCACACTGTTTTAAAGAGATTGTGATTGACCAATTGCACTCTGTGCTAAAGATTTTGTTATTTACCCATTGGACTCTGTGGTAAAGACATTGTGATTAATCCATTGCGCAGTGTGATAAAGACATTGTGATTAACCCATTAAACTGTACAATTAACCCATTGGGATTAAAACAAATGTGCTATGGGATAAACCCATTGAGATTAACCCATTGCTCGCTGTGATCAAGAGATTGTGATTAACCATTGCACTGTGTGATAAAGATATTGTGATTAACCCATTGCAATCTGTGATAAAGACTTTGCGATTAATCCATTGCGCAGTCTGATAAAGACATTGTGAATAACCCATTGCACTGTGTGATTAACCCATTGTGATTGTCTCATTGCGCTGTGTGATAAAGGCATTGCGATTAACCTTTCGCGCTGTGATAAAGACATTGTGATTAACCCATTCCACTCCGTGATAAAGATTTTGTGATTACTCCATTGTACTGTGCGATTAACCCATTGTGATTAACCAATTGCGCTGGGTGATAAAGATATTGTGATTGACCAATTGCACTGTGTGTTAAAGATTTTGTGATTTACCCATTGGACTCTGTGGTAAAGACATTGGGATTAATCCGTTGTGCAGTGTGATAAAGACATTGTGATTAACACATTAAACTGTACGATTAACCCATTGGGATTAATCCATTGAGCTGTGCGATAAAGATATTGTGATTAACCCATTGCACTGTGTGATTAACCCATTGGGATTAACATAAGTATGCTGTGGATAAACCCATTGAGATTAACCCATTGATCTCTGTGATAAAGAAATTGTGATTAACCCATTGCACTGTATGATAAAGATATTGTGATTTACCCATTGCAATCTGTGATAAAGACTTTGTGATTAATCCATTGCACTCTGTGATAAAGACTTTGTGATTAATCCATTGCGCAGTGTGATAAAGAGATTGTGATTAACCCATTGCTTGAAGTGATTAAGGCATTGCACTGTGTGATAAAGACATTGTGATTAACCTAATGCACTGTGTGATAAAGACATTGTGATGAACCCAATGCACTGTGTGATTAGCCCATTGGGATTAATCCATTGCGCAGTCTGATAAAGACATTGTGAATAACACATTGCACTGTGTGATTAACCCATTGTGATTGTCCCATTGCGCTGTGTGATAAAAATATTGTGATTAACCCTTTGCACTGTGTGATAAAGAAATTGCGATTAACCCATTCCACTCCGTAATAAAGATTCTGTGATTGCTCCACTGTACTGTGCCATTAACCCATTGTGATTAACCCATTGCGCTGGATGATAAAGATATTGTGATTGACCAATTGCGCTCTGTGCTAAAGATTTTGTGATTTACCCATTGGTCTCTGTGGTAAAGACATTGGGATTAATCCATTGCGCAGTGTGATAAAGACATTGTGATTAATCCATTAAACTATACGATTAACCCATTGGGATTAATCCATTGAGCTGTGCGATAAAGATATTGTGATTAACTCATTGCACTGTGTGATTAACCCATTGGGATTAACATAAATGCGCTGTTGATAAACACATTGAGATTAACCTATTGCACTGTGTGATAAAGATATGGTGATTAATCCATTGCACTCTGTGATAAAGACATTATGATTAACCCACTGCACTGTGTGATTAACCCATTGTCCTGTGTGATGAAGACATTGTGATTAACCCTTTGCACTGTATGATTAACGCATTGTGATTAATCCATTACGCTGTGTGATAAAGACATTGTGAATAACCCATGGCACTCTCTGATAAAGGCATTGTGATTAATCCATTGCAGTGTGTGATTAACCCATTGAGATTAACCCATTGCACTGTGTGAGAAAGACATTGCAATCTGTGATAAAGTCATTGTGATTAACCCATTGCACTGTGATAAAGACATTATGATTAACCCAATGCATTGTGTGATAAAGACATTGTGATTAAGCCATTGCACTGTGTGATAGATATTGCGATTAACCTTTTGCGCTGTGATAAAGACATAGTGATTAACCCATTAAACTGTATGATTAACCCATTGGGATTAATCCATTGAGCTGTGCGATAAAGATATTGTGATTAACCCATTGCACTGTGTGATTAACCCATTGGGATTAATATAAATGCGCTGTGGATAAACCCATTGAGATTAACCCATTGCACTGTGTGATAAAGATATGGTGATTTACCCATTGCAAACGGTGATAAAGACTTTGTGATTAATCCATTGCACTCTGTGATAAAGACTTTGTGATTAATCCATTTCGAAGTGCGATAAAGACATTGTGATTAACCCATTGCACTGTGTGATTAACCCATTGCCCTGTGTGATGAAGACATTGTGATTAACCCATTGCACTGTATGATTAACGCATTGTGATTAATCCATTACGCTGTGGGATAAAGACATTGTGATTAACCCATGGCACTCTCTAATAAAGACATTGTGATTAACCCATTGCACTGTGTGATTAACCCATTGCGATTAACCCATTGCGCTGGGTGATAAAGATATTGTGATTGACCAATTGTACTCTGTGCTAAAGATTTTGTGATTTACCCATTGGACTCTGTGGTAAAGACATTGGGATTAATCCATTGTGCAGTGTGATAAAGACATTGTGATTAACCCATTAAACTGTATGATTAACCCATTGGGATTAATCCATTGAGCTATGCGATAAGATATTGTGATTAACCCATTGCACTGTGTGATTAACCCATTGGGATTAACATAAGTATGCTGTGGATAAACCCATTGAGATTAACCCATTGATCTCTGTGATAAAGAAATTGTGATTAACCCATTGCACTGTATGATAAAGATATTGTGATTTACCCATTGCAATCTGTGATAAAGACTTTGTGATTAATCCATTGCACTCTGTGATAAAGACTTTGTGATTAATCCATTGCGCAGTGTGATAAAGAGATTGTGATTAACCCATTGCTTGAAGTGATTAAGGCATTGCACTGTGTGATAAAGACATTGTGATTAACCCAATGCACTGTGTGATAAAGACATTGTGATGAACCCAATGCACTGTGTGATTGGCCCATTGGGATTAATCCATTGCGCAGTCTGATAAAGACATTGTGAATAACCCATTGCACTGTGTGATTAACCCATTGTGATTGTCCCATTGCGCTGTGTGATAAAAACATTGTGATTAACCCTTTGCACTGTGTGATAAAGAAATTGCGATTAACCCATTCCACTCCGTGATAAAGATTTTGTGATTACTCCATTGTACTGTGCGATTAACCCATTGTGATTAACCCTTTGCGCTGGATGAAAAAGATATTGTGATTGACCAATTGCACTCTGTGCTAAAGATTTTGTGATTTACCCATTAGACTCTGTGATAAAGACATTGGGATTAACCCATTGCACTGGGTGATAAAGACATTGTGATTAACCCATTAAACTATAAGGTTAGCCCATTAGAATTAATCCATTGATCTGTGCGATAAAGATATTGTGATTAACCCATTGCACTGTATGATTAATGCATTGTGATTAATCCATTACGCTGTGTGATAAAGACATTGTGAATAACCCATGGCACTCTCTGATAAAGACATTGTGATTAACCCATTGCACTGTGTGATTAACCCATTGCGATTAACACATTGCACTGTGTGAGAAAGACATTGGACTCTGTGATTAACCCATTGCACTCCGTGATAAAGACATTGTGATTAACCCATTGCACTGTGTGATAAAGACATTGTGATGAACCCAATGCACTGTCTGATTAAGACATTGTGATTAAGCCGTTGCACAGTGTGATAATGGCATTTTGATTAACCCATTCTACTCTGTGATAAAGACATTGTGATTAACCCATTGCACTGTGTGATAAAGATATTGCGATTAAACCATTGCATTGTGTGATTAACCCATAGAGATTAACCCATTGCACCATGATTAACACGTTGAGATTAACCCATTGCACTCTGTGATAAAGACATTTTGATTAACCCGTTGCACTGTATGATTAACTCATTGGGATTAGGACAAATGCGCTGTGGGATAAACCCATTGAGATTAAGCCATTGCTCTCTGTGATAAAGAGATTGTGATTAACCCATTGCACTGTGTGATAAAGATATCGTGATTGACCAATTGCACTATGGGATAAAACGTTTGTGATTAACCCATTGCACTCTGTAATAAAGACATTGTGATTAACCCATTGCAATCTGTGATAAAGACTTTGTGACTAATTCATTGCGCAGTCTGATAAAGCATTGTGAATAAGGCATTGCACTGTGTGATTAACCCATTGCGATTGTCCCATTGCAATCTGTGATAAAGAGATTGTGATTAACCCATTGCACTGTGTGATTAACCCATTGCGATTAACACATTGCACTGTGTGAGAAAGACATTGGACTCTGTGATTAACCCATTGCACTCTGTGATAAAGACATTGTGATTAACCCATTGCACTGTGTGATAAAGACATTGTGATGAACCCAATGCACTGTCTGATTAAGACATTGTGATTAAGCCGTTGCACAGTGTGATAATGGCATTTTGATTAACCCATTCTACTCTGTGATAAAGACATTGTGATTAACCCATTGCACTGTGTGATAAAGATATTGCGATTAAACCATTGCATTGTGTGATTAACCCATAGAGATTAACCCATTGCACCATGATTAACACGTTGAGATTAACCCATTGCACTCTGTGATAAAGACATTTTGATTAACCCGTTGCACTGTATGATTAACTCATTGGGATTAGGACAAATGCGCTGTGGGATAAACCCATTGAGATTAAGCCATTGCTCTCTGTGATAAAGAGATTGTGATTAACCCATTGCACTGTGTGATAAAGATATCGTGATTGACCAATTGCACTATGGGATAAAACTTTTGTGATTAACCCATTGCACTCTGTAATAAAGACATTGTGATTAACCCATTGCAATCTGTGATAAAGACTTTGTGACTAATTCATTGCGCAGTCTGATAAAGACATTGTGAATAAGGCATTGCACTGTGTGATTAACCCATTGCGATTGTCCCATTGCAATCTGTGATAAAGAGATTGTGATTAACCCTTTGCACTGTGTGATAAAGACATTGCGATTAACATTTTGTGCTGTGATAAAGACATTGTGATTAACCCATTCCACTCCGTGATAAAGATTTTGTGATTAGTCCATTGTACTGTGCGATTAACCCATTGTGATTAACCCATTGCGCTGTGTGATAAAGATATTGTGATTGGCCAATTGCACTCTGTGCTAAAGATTTTGTGATTTACCCATTGGACTCTGTGGTAAAGACATTGGGATTAATCCAAAACAAAAACAGAATTACCTGGAAAAACTCAGCAGGTCTGGCAGCATCGGCGGAGAAGAAAAGAGTTGACGTTTCGAGTCTTCATGACCCTTCGACAGAACTTGATTTCGAGTCCAAGAAAGAGTTGAAATATAAGCTGGTTTAAGGTGTGTGTGTGGGGGGGCGGAGAGAGAGAGAGAGACAGAGGTGCTTGTGTAGACAAACAAGCAGTGATAGAAGCAGATCATCAAAAGATGTCAGTGACAATGGGACAAAAGAACACATAGGTGTTAAAGTTAAAGTTGGTGATATTATCTAAACGAATGTGCTAATTAAGAATGGATGGTAGGGCACTCAAGGTACAGCTCTAGTGGGGGTGGGGGGAGCATAAAAGATTTTAAAATATTTAAAAATAATGGAAATAGGTGGGAAAAGAAAAATCTATAAAATTTATAGGGAAAAAAAGGGGAAAAGAGGGGGAAACAGAAAGGGGGTGGGGATGGGGGAGGGAGCTCACGACCTAAAGTTATTGAATTCAATATTCAGACCGGAAGGCTGTAAGGTGCCTAGTCGGAAGATGAGGTGTTGTTCCTCCAGTTTGTGTTGGGCTTCACTGGAACAATGCAGTAAGCCAAGGACAGACATGTGGGCAAGAGAGCAGGGTGGAGTGTTAAAATGGCAAGCGACAGGGAGGTTTGGGTCATTCTTGCGGACAGACCGCAGGTGATCTGCAAAGCGGTCGGCCAGTTTACGTTTGGTCTCTCCAATGTAGAGGAGACCACATTGGGAGCAACGAATGCAGTAGACTAAGTTGGGGGAAATGCAAGTGAAATGCTGCTTCACTTGAAAGGAGTGTTTGGGCCCTTGGACGGTGAGGAGAGAGGAAGTGAAGGGGCAGGTGTTACATCTTTTGCGTGGGCATGGGGTGGTGCCATAGGAGGGGGTTGAGGAGTAGGGGGTGATGGAGGAGTGGACCAGGGTGTCCCGGAGGGAGCGATCCCTACGGATTAATCCATTGTGCAGTGTGATAAAGACATTGTGATTAACCCATTAAACTGTACGATTAACCCATTGGGATTAATCCATTGATCTGTGCGATAAAGACATTGTGATTAGCCCATTGCACTGTTTGATTAACCCATTGGGATTAACATAAATGCGCTGTGGATAAACCCATTGAGATTAACCCATTGATCTCTGTGATAAAGACATTGTGATTAACCCATTGCACTGTATGATAAAGATATTGTGATTTACCCATTGCAATCTGTGATAAAGACTTTGTGATTCATCCATTGTGCAGTGTGATAAAGACATTGTGATTAACCCACTGCACTGTGTGATTAACCCATTGCCCTGTGTGATGAAGACATTGTGATTAACCCACTGCACTGTATGATTAACGCATTGTGATTAATCCATTACGCTGTGTGATAAAGACATTGTGATTAACCCATTGCACTCTCTGATAAAGACATTGTGATGAACCCAATGCACTGTGTGATTTGCTCATTGGGATTAACCCATTGCGCTGTGTGTTTAACCCCATGCACTCTGTGATTAACCCATTGCATGAGTGATAATGACATTATGATTAACACATTTCATTGTGTGATTCACCCGTTGGGATTAACCCATTGTGCTGTGTGATTAACCCATTGCTTCTGTGATTGACCCATTGCATGAGTGATAAAGACATTGTGATTAACCAACTGCACTGTGTGAGAAAGACATTGTGATTAACCCATTGCACTCCATTTCATTGTGTGATTAACCTTTTGGGATTAAACCATTGTGCTGTATGATTAACACATTGCACCCTGTGATTAACCCATTGCATGAGTGATAAAGACATTGTGATTAATCCTTTGCATTGTGTGATTAACCCATTGTGATTAAGCCATTGCACAGTGTGATAAAGGCATTTTGATTAACCCATTCTACTCTGTGATAAAGACATTGTGATTAATCCATTGCATAGTGTAATTAACCCATAGGGATTAACCCATTGCATCATGATTAACACGTTGAGAGTAACCCATTGCACTCTGTGATAAAGACATTTTGATTAACCCATTGCACTGTGTGATTAACCCATTGGGATTAACATAAATGCACTGTGGGATAAACCCATTGAGATTAACCCATTGCTCTCTGTGATAAAGAAATTGTTATTAACCCATTGCACTGTGTGATAAAGATATCGTGATTGACCAATTGCACTCTGTGATAAAACTTTTGTGATTAACCCATTTCACTCTATGATAAAGACATTGTGATTAACCCATTGCAATCTGTGATAAAGACGTTGTGATTAATCCATTGTGCAGTCTGATAAAGACATTGTGAATAAGGCATTGCACTGTGTGATTAACCCATTGTGATTGTCCTATTGCGCTGTGTGATAAAGACATTGTGATTAACCCTTTGCACTGTGTGATAAAGACATTGCGATTAACACTTTGCGCTGGGATAAAGACACTGTGATTAACCCATTCCACTCCGTGATAAAGATTTTGTGATTACTCCATTGTACTGTGTGATTAACCCATTGTGATTAACCCATATTGCGCTGTGTGATAAAGATATTGTGATTGACCAATTGCACTCTGTGCTAATGATTTTGTGATTTACCCATTGGACTCTGTAGTAAAGACATTGGGATTAATCCATTGTGCAGTGTGATAAAGACATTGTGATTAACCCATTAAACTGTACGATTAAGCCATTGGGATTAATCCATTGATCTATGCGATAAAGATATTGTGATTAACCCATTGCACTGTGTGATTAACCCATTGGGATTAACATAAATGCGCTGTGGATAAACCCATTGAGATTAACACATTGATCTCTGTGATAAAGACATTGTGATTAACCCATTGCACTGTATGATAAAGATATTGTGATTTACCCATTGCAATCTGTGATAAAGACTTTGTGATTAATCCATTGTGCAGTGTAATAAAGACATTGTGAATAAGGCATTGCACTGTGTGATTAACCCATTGTGATTGTCCTATTGCGCTGTGTGATAAAGACATTGTGATTAACCCTTTGCACTGTGTGATAAAGACATTGCGATTAACACTTTGCGCTGGGATAAAGACACTGTGATTAACCCATTCCACTCCGTGATAAAGATTTTGTGATTACTCCATTGTACTGTGTGATTAACCCATTGTGATTAACCCATATTGCGCTGTGTGATAAAGATATTGTGATTGACCAATTGCACTCTGTGCTAATGATTTTGTGATTTACCCATTGGACTCTGTAGTAAAGACATTGGGATTAATCCATTGTGCAGTGTGATAAAGACATTGTGATTAACCCATTAAACTGTACGATTAAGCCATTGGGATTAATCCATTGATCTATGCGATAAAGATATTGTGATTAACCCATTGCACTGTGTGATTAACCCATTGGGATTAACATAAATGCGCTGTGGATAAACCCATTGAGATTAACACATTGATCTCTGTGATAAAGACATTGTGATTAACCCATTGCACTGTATGATAAAGATATTGTGATTTACCCATTGCAATCTGTGATAAAGACTTTGTGATTAATCCATTGTGCAGTGTAATAAAGACATTGTGATTAACCCACTGCACTGTGTTATTAACCCATTGCCCTGTGTGATGAAGACATTGTGATTAACCCTCTGCACCGTATGATTAACGCATTGTGATTAACCCATTGCACTCTGTAATAAAGACATTGTGATTAACCCATTGCAATCTGTGATAAAGACTTTGTGACTAATTCATTGCCCAGTCTGATAAAGACATTGTGAATAATGCATTGCACTGTGTGATTAACCCATTGTGATTGTCCCATTGCAATCTGTGATAAAGAGATTGTGATTAACCCTTTGCACTGTGTGATAAAGACATTGCGATTAACATTTTGTGCTGTGATAAAGACATTGTGATTAACCCATTCCACTCCGTGATAAAGATTTTGTGATTACTCCATTGTACTGTGCAATTAACCCATTGTGATTAACCCATTGCGCTGTGTGATAAAGATATTGTGATTGACCAATTGCACTCTGTGCTAAAGATTTTGTGATTTACCCATTGGACACTGTGGTAAAGACATTGGGATTAATCCATTGTGCAGTGTGATAAAGACATTGTGATTAACCCATTAAACTGTACTATTAACCCATTGGGATTAATCCATTGATCTGTGCGATAAAGAAATTGTGATTAACCCATTGCACTGTTTGATTAACCCATTGGGATTAACATAAATGCACTGTGGATAAACCCATTGAGATTAACCCATTGATCTCTGTGATAAAGACATTGTGATTAACCCATTGCACTGTATGATAAAGATATTGTGATTTACCCATTGCAATCTGTGATAAAGACTTTGTGATTCATCCATTGCACTCTGTGATAAAGACTTTGTGATTAATCCATTGTGCAGTGTGATAAAGACATTGTGATTAACCCACTGCACTGTGTGATTAACCCATTGCCCTGTGTGATGAAGACATTGTGATTAATCCTCTGCACTGTATGATTAACGCATTGTGATTAATCCATTACGCTGTGTGATAAAGACATTGTGATTAACCCATTGCACTCTTTGATAAAGACATTGTGATGAACCCAATGCACTGTGTGATTTGCTCATTGGGATTAACCCATTGCGCTGTGTGTTTAACCCCATGCACTCTGTGATTAACCCATTGCATGAGTGATAATGACATTATGATTAACACATTTCATTGTGCGATTCACCCGTTGGGATTAACCCATTGTGCTGTGTGATTAACCCATTGCTTCTGTGATTGACAAATTGCACTGTGTGAGAAAGACATTGTGATTAACCCATTGCACTCCATTTCATTGTGTGATTAACCCATTGGGATTAAACCATTGTGCTGTATGATTAACACATTGCACCCTGTGATTAACCCATTGCATGAGTGATAAAGACATTGTGATTAATCCTTTGCATTGTGTGATTAACCCATTGGGATTAAGCCATTGCACTGTGATTAACACATTGTGATTAAGCCATTGCACTGTGTGATAAAGGCATTTTGATTAACCCATTCTACTCTGTGATAAAGACATTGTGATTAACCCATTGCATAGTGTAATTAACCCATAGGGATTAACCCATTGCACCATGATTAACACGTTGAGAGTAACCCATTGCACTCTGTGATAAAGACATTTTGATTAACCCATTGCACTGTGTGATTAACCCATTGGGATTAACATAAATGCGCTGTGGGATAAACCCATTGAGATTAACCTATTGCTCTCTGTGATAAAGAGATTGTTATTAACCCATTGCACTGTGTGATAAAGATATCGTGATTGACCAATTGCACTCTTTGATAAAACTTCTGTGATTATCCCATTTCACTCTGTGATAAAGACATTGTGATTAACCCATTGCAATCTGTGATAAAGACATTGTGATTATTCCATTGCGCAGTCTGATAAAGACATTGTGAATAAGGCATTGCACTGTGTGATTAACCCATTGTGATTGTCCTATTACGCTGTGTGATAAAGACATTGTGATTAACCCTTTGCACTGTGTGATAAAGACATTGCGATTAACACTTTGCGCTGGGATAAAGACATTGTGATTAACCCATTCCACTCCGTGATAAAGATTTTGTGATTACTCCATTGTACTGTGTGATTAACCCATTGTGATTAACCCATTGCGCTGTGTGATAAAGATATTGTGATTGACCAATTGCGCTCTGTGCTAATGATTTTGTGATTTACCCATTGGATTCTGTAGTAAAGACATTGGGATTAATCCATTGTGCAGTGTGATAAAGACATTGTGATTAACCCATTAAACTGTACGATTAACCCATTGGGATTAATCCATTGATCTGTGTGATAAAGATATTGTGATTAACCCATTGCACTGTGTGATTAACCCATTGGGATTAACATAAATGCGCTGTGGATAAACCCATTGAGATTAACCCATTGATCTCTGTGATAAAGACATTGTGATTAACCCATTGCACTGTATGATAAAGATATTGTGATTTACCCATTGCAATCTGTGATAAAGACTTTGTGATTAATCCATTGTGCAGTGTGATAAAGACATTGTGATTAACCCACTGCTCTGTGTGATTAACCCATTGCCCTGTGTGATGAAGACATTGTGATTAACCCTCTGCACCATATGATTAACGCTTTGTGATTAATCCATTCCGCTTTGTGATAAAGACATTGTGATTAACCCATTGCACTGTCTCATAAAGACATTGTGATGAACCCAATGCACTGTGTAATTTGCTCTCTGGGATTATCCCCTTGCGCTGTGTTTAACCCCATGCACTCTGTGATTAACCCATTGCATGAGTGATAAAGACATTATGATTAACACATTTCATTGTGTGATTCACCCGTTGGGATTAACCCATTGCGCTGTTTGATTAACCCATTGCTTCTGTGATTGACCCATTGCATGAGTGATAAAGACATTGTGATTAACCCATTGCACTGTGTGAGAAAGACATTGTGATTAACCCATTGCACTCCATTTCATTGTGTGATTAACCATTGGGATTAAACCATTGTGCTGTATGATTAACACTTTGTGATTAAGCCATTGCACTGTGTGATAAAGGCATTTTGATTAACCCATTCTACTCTGTGATGAAGACATTGTGATTAAACCATTGCATTGTGCAATTAACCCATAGAGATTAACCCATTGCACCATGATTAACACGTTGAGAGTAACCCATTGTACTCTGTGATAAAGACATTTTGATTAACCCAATGCACTGTGAGATTAACCCATTGGGATTAACATAAATGCGCTGTGCGTTAAACCCATTGAGATTAACCCGTTGCTCTCTGTGATAAAGAGATTGTGATTAACCCATTGCACTGTGTGATAAAGATATCGTGACTGACCAATTGCACTCTGTGATAAAGACTTTGTGATTAATCCATTGCCCAGTCTGATAAAGACATTGTGAATAAGGCATTGCACTGTGTGATTCACCCTTTGTGATTGTCCCATTGCGCTGTGTGATAAAGACATTGTAAATAAGCCATTGCACTGTGTGATTAACCCATTGTGATTGTCCCATTGCGCTGTTTGATAAAGACATTGTGATTAACCCTTTGCACTGTGTGATAAAGACGTTGCGATTAACCTTTCGCGCTGTGATAAAGACATTGTGATTAACCCATTCCACTCCATGATAAAGATTTTGTGATTACTCCACTGTACAGTGCGATTAACCCATTGTGATTTACGCATTGCGCTGTGTGATAAAGATATTGTGATTGACCAATTGCACTGTGTGTTAAAGATTTTGTGATTTGCCCATTGGACTCTGTGGTAAAGACATTGGGATTAATCCATTGCGCAGTGTGATAAAGACATTGTGATTAACCCATTGCACTGTGTGATTAACCCATTGGGATTAACATAAATGTGCTGTGGATAAACCCATTGAGACTAACCCATTGATCTCTGTGATAAAGACATTGTGATTAACCCATTTCACTGTGTGATAAAGATATGGTGATTTACCCATTGCAATCTGTGATAAAGACTTTGTGATTAATCCATTGCACTCTGTGATAAAGACTTTGTGATTAATCCATTGCACTATGTGATTAACCCATTGCCCTGTGTGATGAAGACATTGTGATTAACCCATTGCACTGTATGATTAACGCATTGTGATTAATCCGTTACGCTGTGTGATAAAGACATTGTGAATAACCCATGGCACTCTCTGATAAAGACATTGTTATTAACCCATTGCACTGTGTGATTAACCCATTGCGATTAACCCATTGCACTCTGTGATAAAGACATTGTGATTAACCCATTGCACTGTGTGATAAAGATATTGCGATTAAACCATTGCATTGTGTGATTAACCCATAGAGATTAACCCATTGCACCATGATTAACATGTTGAGATTAACCCATTGCACTCTGTGATAAAGACATTTTGATTAACCCGTTGCACTGTATGATTAACCCATTGGGATTAGGACAAATGCGCTGTGGGATAAACCCATTGAGATTAAGCCATTGCTCTCTGTGATAAAGAGATTGTGATTAACCCATTGCACTGTGTGATAAAGATATCGTGATTGACCAATTGCACTATGGGATAAAACTTTTGTGATTAACCCATTGCACTCTGTAATAAAGACATTGTGATTAACCCATTGCAATCTGTGATAAAGACTTTGTGACTAATTCATTGCGCAGTCTGATAAAGACATTGTGAATAAGGCATTGCACTGTGTGATTAACCCATTGTGATTGTCCCATTGCGCTGTGTGATAAAGACATTGTGAATAATCCATTGCACTGTGTGATAAAGATATCGTGATTGACCAATTGCACTATGGGATAAAACTTTTGTGATTAACCCATTGCACTCTGTAATAAAGACATTGTGATTAACCCATTGCAATCTGTGATAAAGACTTTGTGACTAATTCATTGCCCAGTCTGATAAAGACATTGTGAATAAGGCATTGCACTGTGTGATTAACCCATTGTGATTGTCCCATTGCACTCTGTGATAAAGAGATTGTGATTAACCCTTTGCACTGTGTGATAAAGACATTGCGATTCACATTTTGTGCTGTGATAAAGACATTGTGATTAACCCATTCCACTCCGTGTAAAGATTTTGTGATTAGTCCATTGTACTGTGCGATTAACCCATTGTGATTAACCCATTGCGCTGTGTGATAAAGATATTGTGATTGACCAATTGCACTCTGTGCTAAAGATTTTGTGATTTACCCACTGGACTCTGTGGTAAAGACATTGGGATTAATCCATTGTGCAGTGTGATAAAGACATTGTGATTAACCCATTAAACTGTACAGTTAACCCTTTGGGATTAATCCATTGATCTGTGCGATAAAGAAATTGTGATTAACCCATTGCACTGTTTGATTAACCCATTGGGACTAACATAAATGCGCTGTGGATAAACCCATTGAGATTAACCCATTGATCTCTGTGATAAAGACATTGTGATTAACCCATTGCACTCTGTGATAAAGACTTTGTGATTAATCCATTGTGCAGTGTGATAAAGACATTGTGATTAACCCACTGCACTGTGTGATTAACCCATTGCCCTGTGTGATGAAGACATTGTGATTAACCCTCTGCACTGTATGATTAACGCATTGTGATTAATCCATTACGCTTTGTGATAAAGACATTGTGATTAACCCATTGCACTCTCTGATAAAGTCATTGTGATGAACCCAAAGCACTGTGTGATTTGCTCATTGGGATTAACCCATTGCGCTGTGTGTTTAACCCACTGCACTCTGTGATTAACCCATTGCATGAGTGTTAAAGACATTATGATTAACACATTTCATTGTGTGATTCACCCGTTGGGATTAACCCATTGTGCTGTGTGATTAACCCATTGCTTCTGTGAGTTACCCATTGCATGAGTGATAATGACATTATGATTAACACATTTCATTGTGTGATTCACCCATTGGGATTAACCCATTGCTTCTGTGATTGACCCATTGCATGAGTGATAAAGACATTGTGATTAACCAATTGCACTGTGTGAGAAAGACATTGTGATTAACCCATTGCGCTCCATTTCATTGTGTGATTAACCTTTTGGGATTAAACCATTGTGCTGTATGATTAACACATTGCACCCTGTGATTAACCCATTGCATGAGTGATAAAGACATTGTGATTAATCCTTTGCATTGTGTAATTAACCCATTGGGATTAAGCCATTGCACTGTGATTAACACATTGTGATTAAGCCATTGCACTGTGTGATAAAGGCATTTTGATTAACCCATTCTACTCTGTGATAAAGACATTGTGATTAACCCATTGCATAGTGTAATTAACCCATAGGGATTAACCCATTGCACCATGATTAACACATTGAGAGTAACCCATTGCACTCTGTGATAGAGACATTTTGATTAACCCATTGCACTATGTGATTAACCCATTGGGATTAACATAAATGCGCTGTGGGATAAACCCATTGAGATTAACCCATTGCTCTCTGTGATAAAGAGATTGTTATTAACCCATTGCAATCTGTGATAAAGACGTTGTGATTAATCCATTGCGCAGTCTGATAAAGACATTGTGAATAACCCATTGCACTGTGTGATTAACCCATTGTGATTGTCCCATTGCGCTGTGTGATAAAGACATTGTGATTAACCCTTTGCACTGTGTGATAAAGACATTGCGATTAGCCCATTCCACTCCGTGATAAAGATTTTGTGATTACTCCATTGTACTGTGTGATTAACCCATTGTGATTAACCCATTGCGCTGTGTGATAAAGATATTGTGATTGACCAATTGCACTCTGTGCTAAAGATTTTGTGATTTACCCATTGGACTCTGTAGTAAAGACATTGGGATTAATCCATTGTGCAGTGTGATAAAGACATTGTGATTAACCCATTAAACTGTACGATTAACACATTGGGATTAATCCATTGATCTGTACGATAAAGATATTGTGATTAACCCATTGCACTCTCTGATAAAGACATTGTGATGAACCCAATGAACTGTGTGATTTGTTCATTGGGATTAACCCATTGCGCTGTGTGTTTAACCCCATGCACTCTGTGATTAACACATTGCATGAGTGATAAAGACATTATGATTAACACATTGCATTGTGTGATCCACCCATTGGGATTAACCCATTGCGCTGTGTGATTAACCCATTGCTTCTGTGATTGACCCATTGCATGAGTGATAAAGACATTGTGATTAACCCATTGCACTCCATTTCATTGTGTGATTAACCTTTTGGGATTAAACCATTGTGCTGTATGATTAACACATTGCACTCTGTGATTAACCCATTGCATGAGTGATAAAGACATTGTGATTAATCCTTTGCATTGTGTGATTAACCCATTGGGATTAAGCCATTGCACTGTGATTAACACATTGTGATTAAGCCATTGCACTGTGTGATAAAGGTATTTTGATTAACCCATTCTACTCTGTGATAAAGACATTGTGATTAACCCATTGCATAGTGTAATTAACCCATAGGGATTAACCCATTGCACCATGATTAACATGTTGAGAGTAACCCATTGCACTCTGTGATAAAGACATTTTGATTAACCCATTGCACTGTGTGATTAACCCATTGGGATTAACATAAATGCGCTGTGGGATAAACCCATTGAGATTAACCCATTGCTCTCTGTGATAAAGAGATTGTGATTAACCCATTGCACTGTGTGATAAAGATATCGTGATTGACTAATTGCACTCTGTGATAAAACTTTTCTGATTAACCCATTGCACTCTGTGATAAAGACATTGTGATTAATCCATTGTAATCTGTGATAAAGACGTTGTGATTAATCCATTGAGCAGTCTGATAAAGACATTGTGAATAACCCATTGCACTGTGTGTTTAACCCATTGTGATTGTCCCATTGCGCTGTGTGATAAAGACATTGTGATTAATCCTTTGCACTTTGTGAGGAAGGCATTGCGATCAACCCTTTGCGCTGTGATAAAGACATTGTGATTAACCCATTCCACTCTGTGATAAAGAGTTTGTGATTATTCCATTGTACTGTGCGATTAACCCATTGAGATTAACCCATTGCGCTGTGTGAGAAAGACATTGTGATTAACCCATTGCACTCTTGTGATAAAGTCATTGTGATTAACCCATTGCACTGTGTGATAAAGACGTAGTGATCAACCCATGGCACTGTGTGATAAAGACATTGTGATTAACTGAATGCACTGTGTGATTAGCCCATTAGGATTAACCCATTGCGCTGTGTGTTTAACCCCACGTACTCTGTGAATAACCTATTGCATGAGTGATAAAGACATTGTGATTAACCCATTCCACTCCGTGATAAATATTTTGTGATTATTCCATTGTACAGTGCAATTAACCCGTTGTGATTAACCCATTGCACTGTGTGATAAAGATATTGTGATTGACCAATTGCACTCTTTGCTAAAGATTTTGTGATTTACACATTGGACTCTGTGGTAAAGACATTGGGATTAATCCATTGAGCAGTGTGACAAAGACATTGTGATTAACCCATTAAACTGTACGATTAACCCATTGGGATTGATCCATTGAGCTGCGCGATAAAGATATTGTGATTAACCCATTGCACTGTGTGATTAACCCATTGGGATTAACATAAATGCGCTGTGGATAAACCCATTGAGATTAATCCATTGATCTCTGTGAGAAAGACATTGTGATTAACCCATTGCACTGTGTGATAAAGATATTGTGATTTACCCATTGCAATCTGTGATAAAGACTTTGTGATTAATCCATTGTACTCTGTGATAAAGACTTTGAGATTAATCCATTGCGCAGTGTGAAAAGACACTGAGATTAACCCATTGCACTGTGTGATTAACCTATTGCCCTGTGTGATGAAGACATTGTGAATAACCCATTGCACTCTCTGATCAAGACATTGTGATTAACCCATTGCACTGTGTGTTTAACCCATTGAGATTAACCCATTGCACTGTGTGAGAAAGACATTGTGACTAACCCATTGCTCTCTGTAATAAAGACATTGTGATTAACCCATTGCACTGTCTGATAAAGACATAGTGATCAACCCATTGCACTGTGTGATAAAGACATTGTGATTAACCCAATGCACTGTGTGATTAGCCCATTGGGATTAACCCATTGCACTGTGTTTAACCCCATGTACTCTGTGAATAACCCATTGCATGAGTGATAAAGACATTGTGATTAACCCATTCCACTCCGTGATAAAGATTTTGTGATTATTCCATTGTACTGTGCGATTAACCCATTGTGATTAACCCATTGCGCTGTGTGATAAAGATATTGTGATTGACCAATTGCACTCTGTGCTAAAGATTTTGTGATTTACATATTGGACTCTGTGGTAAAGACATTGGGATTAATCCATTGCGCAGTGTGATAAAGACATTGTGATTAACCCATTAAACTGTACAATTAACCCATTGGGATTAATCCATTGATCTGTGCGATAAAGATATTGTGATTAACCCATTGCACTGTGTGATTAACCCATTGGGATTAACATAAATGCGCTGTGGATAAACCCATTGAGATTAACCCATTGATTTCTGTGATAAAGACATTGTGATTAACCCATTGCACTGTGTGATAAAGATATTGTTATTTACCCATTGCAATCTGTGATAAAGACTTTGTGATTAATCCATTGCGCAGTGCGATAAAGACATTGTGATTAACCCATTGCACTGTGTGATTAACCCATTGCCCTGTGTGATGCAGACATCGTGATTAACCCATTGTACTGTATGATTAACGCATTGTGATTAATCCATTACGCTGTGTGATAAAGAAATTGTGATTAACCCATTGCACTGTGTGATTAACCCATTGAGATTAACCCATTGCACTGTGTAAGAAAGACATTGTGATTAACCCATTGCACTCTGTGATAAAGACATTGTGATTAACCCTTTGCACTGTGTGATAAAGACATTGTGATGAACCCAATGCACTGTGTGATTAGCCCATTGGGATTAACCCATTGCGCTGTGTGTTTAACCCCATGCACTCTGTGATTAACCCATTGCATGAGTGATAAAGACATTATGATTAACACATTGCATTGTGTGATTCACCCGTTGGGTTTAACCCATTGCGCTGTGTGATTAACCCATTGCTTCTGTGATTAACCCATTGCATGAGTGAAAAAGACCTTGTGATTAACCCATTGCACTGTGTGAGAAAGACGTTGTGATTAACCCATTGCACTCCATTGCATAGTGTGATTAACCCATTGAGATTAACCCATTGTGCTGTATGATTAACACATTGCGCTCTGTGATTAACCCATTGTGAATAACCATTGCACTGTGTGATAAAGACATTGTGATTAACGCATTGGACTGTGTGATAAGAACATTGTGATTAACGAATTGCATTGTGTGAAAAAGACATTGTGATTAACCCATTACACTGTGTGATTAAGCCATTGTGATTAACCCATGGCGCCGTGTGATAAAGACATTGTGATTAACCCATTTCACTGTGTAGTTAACCCATTGTCATTAACCCATTGCGCTGTGTGATAAAGAAATTGCGATTAACCCATTGCATTGTGTGATTAATCCATTGGGATTAACACAAATTAACTGTGGGATAAACCCATTGAGATTAACCCATTGAGATTAACCCATTGCTCTCTGTGATAAAGACATTGTGATTAACCCATTGCACTGTGTGATAAAAACAATGTGATTAAACCATTGCGCTGTGTGATAAAGACATTGTGATTAACCCATTGCACTGTGTGATAAAGATATTGTGATTGACCAATTGCAACCTATGATAAAGATTTTGTGATTTATCCATTGGACTCTGTGGTAAAGACATTGTGATTAATCCATTGCGCAGTCTGATTAAGACATTGTGATTAACCCAATGCACTGTGTGAATAACCCATTGTGATAAACCCATTGCGCTGTGTGATAAAGACATTGTGATTGTCCCATTGCACTGTGTGAGAAAGACATTGTGATTAACCCATTGCACTCCGTTGCATTGTGTGATTAACCCATTGGGATTAACCCATTGTGATGTATGATGAACACATTGCACTCTGTGATTACCCCATTGCATGAGTGATAAAGACATTGTGATTAATCCTTTGCATTGTGTGATTAACCCATTGGGATTAACCCATTGCACTGTGATTAACACATTGTGATTAAGCCATTGCACTGTGTGATAAAAACATTGTGATTAACCCATTCCACTCTGTAATAAAGACATTGTGATTAACCCATTGCACTGTGTGATAAAGGCATTGTGATTAAACCATCACACTGTGTGATAAAGATTTTGTGATTAAACCATTGCACTGTTTGATAAAGATTTTGTGATTAAACCGTTGCGCTGTCTGATAAAGATGTTGTGATTAACCCATTGCACTGTGCAAAAAGACATTGTGATTAACCAATTGCACTCTGTGATAAAGATTTTGTGATTTACCCATTGGACTCTGTAGTAAAGATATTGTGATTAATCCATTGCGCAGTCTGATAAAGACATTGTGATTAACCAATTGCACTGTGTGATTAATCCATCGTGATTAACCCATTGTGCTGTTTGATAAAGACATAGTGATTGACCCATCGCGCTGTAAGATAAAGACATTATGATTGTCCCATTGCACTGTGTGATAAAGACATTGCGATTAACCCTTTGCACGGTCATAAATACATTGTGATTAACCCATTGCGCTGTGTGATAAAGATATTGTGATTGACCAATTGCACTATGTGATAAAGATTTTGTGATTTGCCCATTGCACTCTGTGATAAAGACTTTGTGATTAATCCATTGCGCATTTTGATAAAGACATTGTGATTAACCCATTGCACTGTGTGATTAACCCATTTCCCTGTGTGATGAAGACATTGTGATTAACCCGTTGCACTACATGAATAACCAATTGCACTGTTGAGCAACCCATTGCTCTGCGTGACTAAATCTTTAGACTTTGTGATTAACGCTTTGCCCTGCATGATTATTCTATCACAATGCATGATTAACCTATTGCTCTGCTAAATTAATCCATTGCTCTGTGTGATTAACCCAATATAATGTGTGATTAATCCATTGCACAGTCGGTTAACCCATTGCTGCTATTTGCATCAATTTGCATCAATTTGGTCCTACCTGCTCTTTAAGTAATTTCTGCTTACAGATAGCACTGTAATTGCTATCACACTGTATTGGCTGAACTTATCTTCAAGCTGCCTATATTGAAGGAGAGATATATTTGCTTTGGAGGTGGCACAGCAAAGGTTCACTAGAGTGTGCCAGGAATGTGTAAAGGCTGAGGCTGAGTAAAGTATGTCTATATTCTGCAGTTTCAAAGAATGAGAGGTGACCTCATTGAAACATATAAGATGCTGAAGGAGTTTAACAGGCTAGACACTGTGAGTATGTTTCCCCAGCTGGGGAATCTGAAACACGGGCGTTGTCTCAGGATAGGGGTCAAACCTTTAGACTGAAATGAGGGGAAATTACCAAAGTGCCTTTGTGATTTTGGACCATTGTGAATGCTCAATAATTGAATATATTTAAGGCTGCTTGAAACAGATTTTAGGTCTCTCAGTGAATTAAAGTATATACGTAGTGACAAGAAAATGGAGTTGAAGCCCAAGATCAGCCATGATTGTATTAAATAGCAGAACAGGCTCGACAGGCCTTAGGGTCCACTTGTGCTCCTACCTCTTGTGTGTATTCTTGTGTGGGGCCTGAAATCATGCATGTCTAGTGCAGCTTAAATGCAGCCAGGATCACTTAAAGAAAGGTGCTTTCTGGCTTTAAGGAGTGTTCAGAATTTGTTTAAAAATAGTGCTGTGACACTTTGAACAATGGCTAACAATACAAGAACCAAGCACCAAGATTTTCAGGCAATGGGCCGGAGATCTCGATGGAAAAGCTACTAAGAAGGAGAGCAGGGGGCCTTCCAGACAAATGGTCAGGAAGTTAAGAGTAATGCTCTGGGAGGCATTTTAAGAGAGTGGGGAGAGTTCATTTTAAAAAGGGAGAGGTCATGTGAGACCAGCAGTGGAGTGATGTCACAAACCACAATGTGGCTTGGGTGCAGGGAAAGCAGCTGATTGGTGAGTAGGATTGGTGAGTATTTCTAGTCTTTTAAGTAAAAGTAAGGCCTTTAGTTGTTTCGGTCTCTGGTCTTACTTATCTCTTTTTCTTAAAAATAACTTGTTAAGACCATAAGACCATAAGACATAGAGGCAGAAATTAGGCCATTCACCCATCAAGTCTGCTCCGCCATTCAATCATGGCTGATAAGTTTCTCAACCCCATTCTCCCTCCTTCTCCCCGTAACCTTTGATCCCCTTACCAATCAAGAACCTATCTATCTTCGTCTTAAATATACTCAATGACCTGGCCTCCACAGCCTTCTGTGGCAATGAATTCCATAGATTCACCACTCTCTGGCTAAAGAAGTTTCTCCTCATCTCTGTTCTAAAAGGTCTTCCCTTTACTCTAAGGCTGTGCCCTCAGGTCCTAGTCTCTCCTAGTAATGGAAACATCTTGCCCATATCCAACATATCCAGGCTTTTCAGTATTCTGTAAGTTTCAATCAGATCCCCCCTCATCCTTCTAAGCTCCATCGAGTATAGACTCAGAGTCCTCAAACGTTCCTCATATATTAAGCCTTTTATTCCTGTGATCATTCTCATGAACCTCCTCTGGACCCTCTCCAGGGCCAGCACATCCTTCCTGAGATACGGGGCCCAAAATTGCTCACATTGCATTTGCCTTCCTAACTACTGACTCAATCTGCAAGTTAACCTTAAGAGAATCCTGGACTAGGACTCCCAAGTCCCTTTGCACTCCAGATTTCTGAATTCTCTCCCCATTTAGAAAATAGTCCATGCCTCTATTCTTCCTACCAAAGTGCATGACCTCACACTTCCCTGCATTGTAATCCATCAGCCTCTTCTTTGCCCATTCTCCTAACCTGTCCAAATCCTTCTGCAGCTTCCCTGCCTCCTCAATACTATCTGTCCTTCCACCTATCTTTGTATCATCTGCAAACTTAGCCAGGATACTCATGCACCTTACATGGCCATGCAGCCCTAAAGTGGGACTTGAACCAGGAGCTTCTGGCTCAGTGATAATACCACTGCACCACAAGACCTCCTTCACTTTAGAGTACCAGCAAGTATAAATTGTAGATTCACAAGAAATTGTGTCATAATGTTTTTTTACACTCTGGATTCTGTATTTCTTTATGTTTTCCTTTAGTCAGTCTGGGAACCACTCAGCTCAAGTTTTAATGATTGGTCTCCATTCTCTTTCATGACTGCAGTTTTTTTTAATGCCCAAATCTACAATAAAACCTTTCAGCTTGGCAACCATCATAGTTGGCTTTCTCTTGTTTCAACACAGGATTAGATTGGTTTAAGAATCTTGTGCAGATTATGACCGGAATTTCCTGGCCCTGTTGGATACCTTGACAAGTGTGAGCGGACAATATGGTGAGAAGGTCAAAAATCGATTTGATGCCCTCGTGAAACCAGTTTGCAATTGTTCACTCCACCCATCGATGGCGGGCTGCGTTTCCCGCTGCTATAATTTGGATTATAAGCCCTGCTTGCCGTAATCACACCTTAAGTCAAATGTACTAGCTACATCGATGGGAAAACATGCCAGCTCAGAACACATCTGGACCAAGCAGGACATACAGAAGTCAGGACATTACCATTAGGCCATTGATCACATCACAGACATCCGAGGAGCCCTGCAGCTACCGGACCCCGGACAAACAAGTGCAGCACATGCTGGATGGATTCTCATGGACATGGCTCCACCGCGAAGCAACTCACGGAAGCTGGGAGGTCTCCATTGATGCCTGAGGTCTGCTTTGGGACATCATGTTTTGACCATGGGCTGCTTTGGAAGATCGGTGGGGTGGGGCAGAGGAAGGTCTAGGTTTGACTGGGATTGGAATGTATACCGGGATGGGGGACGTGAGGTTGGGAGGGGTGAGCGAAGTTGCCAGGGGGTTGAGGTTCAGAGGGGGAGCGAAGGTGTTGGTGGGGTGGGTTTGGAAAGGAGAAGGGAATACAGAGTGAAGGAGGGTGTAACAGGGTAGAATGTGGCATCTGGGGAGGTAGGTGTAAGGGGGAGGAAGGTGTCAGTGAAGGAGTTTGGAGGGGGAAGGAGCTCAGGAGGGGCAAGGACTTCCGAGGAGGGAGAGAAGGAGTTCAGGGGAGGAAGGAGTTCGGAAGGCGGCAGGTCTACGGGGGGAGGGGTGGGGGGGGGGTGCGCGGAAGGAGCTCAGAGGGGAGCAAGACTTTGGGGGGAAGAAGGAATTTGGAATGGGGAAGGAGTCCAAGAAGAGGAAGGTGTTTGGAGGGGGAAAGGAGTCCAGGGGAAAGAAAGCAGCCCATGGTCAAAACCATGATGTCCCAAAACAGACCTCAGGCATCAACGGAGACCTCCCAGCTTCCGTGAGTTGCTTCGTGGTGGAGACATGTCCATGAGAATCCATCCAGCATGTGCTGCACTTGTCTGGGGGAGGAAGTCTGGGGGGTGAATGAGGAGAGGTGGAAGGTGATGCCGGGGGGTCAACAGTGATGGGGGAAAGGAAATGGGCGACTGGGTGAAGAGAAAGGACAGGGGAGCTGAGAAGAAACCTTACTACAACAATGTTTTTAAAAATGAAACTCAGAGGAGTCTTATGTTGGGCAGGCCCAGATGCTGCATGGGGGGTGAGATCAGTGGGTGGGCAGAGATGCAGGTCAGCTCAGATGGACAACTGAAAGAGAATCCCAGCAGGCAACATTGAAAATGCTCGGGATAGTGAGATGTGTGAAGGAGGAGGGATCTGTGTGCGAGCGACAGTGCTCGCATGAGGCTCCGCAAGGCCCTGCAAAACACACACTTCTTCCAGAATGACTCATGGTTCAGCTGTGTGCAGCTGAATTGCGAGTGTGGGAGGGAGGCATGGGGGTGCTGAGGGGAGGACTCGCAAAGCCTGTCAATGAAGCTGAAAGACACCATTACACATTACTCAGTGACAGTGAATATATTTTCAGACGATAAAATGACAGAATGTGTTCACCTGTGCAACCACCTGTGAACAGAAATTCTTAACTTTTCCAGGCCAACCATTCCTAAGTGCTGCCCTGACATCCGCATCGGGGTGGAGACAGCCTGTGCAATGGTTGCTCTGTTGCCTCTGATGACTTTGGTGTGGGTCCTCTGGAGAGCTGAGGCCTCAAGGGCCCCTACTTGCTTTGGCTGTCCTCCTGTGGGCCAGCTGCTCCCTCTGCAGTGATAGAGGATGAGGTTGAGGGGGTCACAGGTAAAGGGTCTCAGAGGGAAAGGACATCCTCTGAAATGCCTGAGCAGATGCCCAGGGATGTCAGGCTGCCACTCCTCCTCCCTTTGGGGGCCTGGGGGCCCTAGCCTGTTTCCTTGAAGGGTGGAGCACCTGGAGGAATGTTGAGTTAGCCCGTTTCCCACTCACATCACTGCTGCAGGAACTCACCCATGGCTCCCGCAATGGAGTGCAGGTGTATGTGTATCTCCAAGTTCTGCTGGACAGGATCTCCATGGTGACCACCCATGGAGACTTCCATCCATGCACTTATGGGCACCACTTTATCAAAAAGCAGGAGGATGCACTCCTTCAATTCATGTGCCACTCCATTGAGGGCTTCCAACACCTCTGTATGATTCCCACGCCTTCTATTGATTCTCCATGATGATTTGGAAGGCTAAATCCAGAGGTTCATCATCTGACTTGGGCCTCACGGATGCCTCTTCCTCAACAGTCCTCTGAGTGCAGGAAAGCTTAGCTTAACCTGCCTCCTCCTGCTGCAGACATGTATCCATGCAGTGACCAACAGATTGTGAACCTGAGCCTGCTCTAGATCTAGGTCCCATCGAGGTGTGTGTCTCTGTGCTGGTGGAGGGTGTGGGTAAGCACTGTAATGGGTCTTCCAGGCTGCTTATTTCCAGCTCTTCAATGGAGGGGGAGTCCTCTTGGCTGGAGGTGAGGACCTGGATAGAGCTGAGGGACTGGCTGGCTGAGGGCATCAGTTGCTTGGCAGAGCTCCCTGTGAACCAAAGTAGAGATAATGAGTGCATGGCAGCAGAGTCAAAAGCAGGAGAGAAAGCATTCACATTTGTGTTGAGAGAGGGATGATGTGGTGCAGGATCCTCATGTGGGTGTTCGCCACAGACCTCACTGTCATCGCCGGCACACTCCACATCCTCACCAGTCAGCGCAATGGTACACTCCTCAAAGTGAGTGTGGGTCTAACTTGGACCACTCCACCTCCTGGTATGGGACCTCTCCCTGCTGATTTGAGCAGGCTTCTCCTGCATGAAAACAGATGGAGAGAGTGTGACACTGTGTGGAATGTTTGTGTGGTGAATGGAGCCATGGACAGGATGAGGACATGAGCTCCAGAGGTTATGAGTCTGATGGAGATGTGAGGGTGTGTGAGAGTTAGTGGTGTTGTCCCTTGAGGTGTGAGATCCCTCTGGGTGTCTGGTGGGTTTGGGAATGTGAGAGTTGAGAGTGATGAAAAGAGTGAATTACCCTGGTGGAATGGACAAAACCATTCATCTTGCGACACTGGGTGGCTGTCCTCTTTTGCAGTGCATTTGTGCTGACCACCACTGCCACCACCTGCCTTGTTGGATTCTTGACCTTGCTTGCTGGCCTTTGCCCAGGGTGAGGGTAGAGGGCTTCATGGCAGGCCTCCTCAGTGTTCAGTAGGTGCCTAAGGGAGGTTTCTCTAAATTTGGGTACAGTATGTTTCCTCCCTTTGGCAGCCATCAGTTCCCAGCAGCTGCATATCCCTTCAAGAATGCTCTGTGCAGGGGCAGCTTTTAAATACAGTGTCCAGTTTACTGAAGGCCTGAGGTGATGGCGGGGCGGGCAAATCAGAAGCTGTCCCGCAAGCGACTGACATATTTCTCAGGAATGCTTAAGGAATGAGTTGGGACACACCGGGAAAGGGACAATATGGCGCAATTAGAAAAGTGCAATATTTTTAAACAAGTATTGGATTTAACTGAGAAGTGTCTGGAATAAAAGGAATTTAGGGCCAATATAATAAAGTGATATACATAATCCAAAATAGAATAAAGTTAACCTAGGGGAAATAGAGTTAAGACATCACAGGGCAGCTCAGTTGAGTGGAATGCATGTCCTGTAATATGTGCAAAGTCATGGATGGTACTGGTGTTCTAGCTGACCATGTGTGCAGGAAGTGCTGTCAGCTGCAGAAACTTGAACTCTGGGTTTCAGAGCTCAAATGGCAACTGGAGACACTGGCGCATCCGCAAGGCTGAGAGCCACGTGCATGGCACATTCAGAGAGGTGGTCACACCGCAGCATAAGGGCCTGGAGACAGAGGGAATGGGTGACCACCATGCAGTCCAAGAAAAATAGTCAGGTAGTGCAGGAGTCCCCTGGGATCCCATTCACAAATCAATGTTCTGTTTTGGAAGTTGGTGAGTGCTCTGGTTCCTCAGAGGAGTGCAGTCAGAGCCAAGTTTGTGGCACCATGAGCGGCTTGGCTGTACAGGAGGGGAGGAAGCAGAAAGGAAGAGCTACAGTGATAGGGGATTCACTGGTTAGGGGGGAAACAGGCATTTCTATGGTCATAGACATGACTCCAGGATGGTACATTGCCTCCCTGGTGCCAGGGTCAAGGATGTTACTGAGCAACTGCAGGACATTCTTCTGGGGGAGGGTGAACACCCAGAGGCCATTGTCCACATTGATACCAATGATTTAGGTAGGAAAGGGAGACGTAGTCTGTAATCATAATTTAGGGAGCCAGCAAATTAGCAAACAGAACCTCAAATATAGTAATCTCCGGATTACTCCCAGTGCCACGTGCCACTGAATACAGAAATAGAAGGATAAAACGAATTAATGCATGGCTGGAAAGATGGTGCAGGAGGGAGGGCTTTAGATTCCTGGGACACTGGGATTGGTTCTGCTGGAGATGGCACCTGTAAAAGCCAGATGGGTTACACATGAACAGAGCTGGGACTGAGTTCCTTGTGGGATGTTTTTTTAATGCTGTTGAGAGGGCTTTAAACTAAAGCAGCAAGGGTGTGGGAACCAACAGAAAATACGAGAGAGGAATACCAAGATGCACAAAATACTGGGAGAGACAGATAGCACTAGACTAGAGTATAGTGAGTTACTAGGTGTGTTAATAAGAAAGGTTAATAAGGGTTAATAAGAAGTCGGGGTGAGGGAGAAAGTAACAAAATCTAAATCAGGGTTACTGTGCAGGCATGTGAATGCACAGAGTACAGTAAGTAAGACTGGGAGTTACAGGCACAGATTACCATGTGGAATTATGATGTTGTAGTGATAACAGAGACCTGACTCAAGGAAGGGCAGAACTGGGTTTCATGATGGAAAAGATGGCATATACCAGAAGGCAACAGCAATAAACTCAAAGAGGATAAGTGCACCAGCATGTTTTAATCCCCATGGAGGTGAACAATTGCTGACCATCATGGGAAAGAGATCACCTTAAGGGTTTTAAGGGTTAATTTAATTTAAGGCTTTATTTCTATCTGAAGTCTAGTCTTTTTTTATAATTTAGCAAAGAACTAATAGTTGCTCTTTGGTTTGGGAGAAGTTGAGGCTTAGTTCAATTTTAAATCAGGGGTATACAGGCTCTGCTTAGAGCTGTAGCCAGTTAATTGCATAACTGGTTTAAACTGGTTTTCAGAAGCTTGAATCTTGTAATGTAAAAACGGACCTTCTTTAGTGCTGCCTTGTCTGTACTGGAGTGCTGCTTTGGGTGTATTAGAATGCTAATGTTGGAGTTTGGTGAATGAGGGGGTTCTGTGAAGAGGGAAGGAGATGATTCTTTCATTTTCTATTTTCTCTCAGCCTCCAGTAGCTGGCTGTTACTTTGCTACAGAGGAAGATCATTCACCAGCAGGAGTTCAGAGAGAGAGAGAGAGAGAGAGAAAGCCCATGAAGCAGAGGAGAGAGAGACCCAGGAATTCACAGATTAAATCTAAAAGTGACATCACAGGAGTACTATAAATTGATTGGTTGGTAAATATAGGCCTTTCCAGATTTGGCACAGAGGAGATAATTGGTGAGTGACAGGTGAGTTATGATGTGATATTTTACCATTATGTAGGGAACACTTTATATAAAGTTTAGGGTATGTCAGCACAGCTCAACGATGTGGAATGTGCATCCTGTGGGATGTGGGAAGTTGTGCAGGCACATAATGCCATTGATGATGACATCTGCAGGAAGTGTCACCAGCTTCAGAAACTTGAGTTCCAGGTTGTGGAACTTGGGTGGCAGCTGGAGTCACTGTTGTGCACCTGCAAGGCTAATGTTTGCGTGGATAGCACATTTGGAGAGGTGGTCACACAGCAGCTAAGAAGTACTCAGGCAAAGAGGGAATGGGTGACCATCAGAGTATCTAAGAGAAACAGGCAGGTGGTGCAGAAATCCCTGAAGCTATCCCACTCTCTAACTGCTTTTCCATTTTCAATACAGGTGAGCAAGATGGTGCCTCTGAAGACTGTAACAAGAGCCAAGTTCATGGCACCACAGGTGATTCAGCTGCATAGGAGAGGAGAAGGAAGTGTGGAAGTTCTATAGTAGACGGGGATTCCATAGTTAGGGGAGCAGACCGGTGTTTCTGTGGCTGTAGATGTGACTCCAGGGTCAAAGATATCACAGAGTGACTGCACGATATTCTTTTGGGGGAGGGTGAACATTCAGAGGTCATGGTCCACATTGGGACCAATGACATAGGTAGGAAAAGGGCTGGGGTCCTGAAAGCAGATTTTATGGAGTTAGGAAGAGAATTAGAAAGCAGGACCTCAAGAGCAGGATTACTCCCAGTGCCACATGCCAGGAAGCATAAGAATAGCAAGATTGAGCAGTTCAACACATGGCTGGAGAAATGGGGAAGGAGGGAGGGCTTCAGATTTCTGAGGCATTGGGACCAGTTCTGGGGCAGGTGGGGCCTGTACAAGTCCTTAACAGGATTGGGACTAATATCTTCGCGGGTGTGTTTGCTCGTGCTGTTGGGGAGGGTTTAAACTAGATGTTCAGGGGGTTGTGAACTTGAAAGGAAACTCAGACTGGAGAGGGGAAATTCAGAGTGGAGAGGAGAAAAACCGATAGTAGAAAGTAGAGAAGTATTAACTGATAAGGAGGATATATCAGAGAGTGGTATCAAGGTAAATAGAATACTTGGAGAGTTTGATAGAATAATAGTAGGCTGTAGTAAGTCATTACATGAGGGTCAGAATAAGGGGAAAGTAAATAAAAAGCCTAAATCAGGCTTAATGTGCACGTATGTGAATGCACAGAGTGTGGTTAATAAGGTTGGTCAACCACTGGCACTGGGTTGACGAAGGGATTATGATATGATTGCTATAACAGAGACCTAGGTCAAAGAAGGGCAGGACCGGGTATTAAATATTCCTTGGTACAAGTTGTTTAGGAGAGACAGAAAAGGAAGAAAGTGGGGGAGTAGTAGTGTTGGTTAAAGATAGTATCACAGTAATGGAGAGAAAAGATGTCCCAGAGGGGTCAAGGACAGAATCTCTCTGGCTAGAGGTATGGAATGAAAAGGGTGCAATAACATTGATCAGTGTAATATATTGGCCATCAACTGGAAAGGATGTAGAGAGACATAATTGTGAAGAAGTAACACAGAGGTGCAAGAATTATAGAGTAAGTATAATGGGAAACTTCAATTATCCAAAAATAGATTGGGATAGGAAAAGTGCAAAGGGACAAGTAGAGGGATGCTGAGTTCCTGGAATGTGTTCAAGATAGCTTTCTGCAGCAGTATGTATCTGAGAGGGCAGGCACTGTTGGACCTAGTTCTGGGGAATGAGTTGGCCAAAGTGGGTCAAATATCAGTAGAAGAGCATTTAGGGAACAGTGACCATTATATCATAAGTTTTAGGTTAATCATGGAGACTGGAGAAATAGTGGAGGTATTAAATGAGTACTTTGCATCTGCCTTTACAAAGGAAGAAAATGCTACCCAGGCCAAGATGAGAGAGGAGGTAATTGGTACTCTCGAATAACTTACAATTGAGAAGGAGGAGGTTTTAAAAAGGCTATCAACTTAAAATAGATAAGGCACCAGGACTGGATGTGATGTATCCAAGGGCACTGAGGGAAGTGAGAGTGGAAATTGCAGAGGCACTGGTGATAATCTTCCAATCTTCCTTATACACAGGGGAGGTGCCAGGGGACTGGAGAATTATGAATGTTACACCCTTGTTCAAAAAAGGTGCAAAGATAAAACCAGCAATTACAGACCAGTCAGTCTGACTTCAGTATAGGGAAACTTCTGGAAAGTATAGTGTAGGACAAAAACAACAATCACTTAGACAAGTGCAGGATAATTAAGGAAAGCCAGCATGGATTCATCAAGGGAAAATCATATTTAACTAACTTGCTGGAGTTTGTTGAAGAGATAACAGCGAAGGCTGATAAGGGCAACGCAACTGAGGTGGTGTATATGGATTTTCAAAAGGCATTTGATACAGAGCCACACAACAGACTTGTGAGCAAAATTCTAGCTCATGGAATAAAAGGGAAAGTAGGCACTTGGATAAGAAATTGGCTGAGTGACAGGAAACAGAGAATTGGGATAAATTATTGTTTCCCTGATTGGAGAAAGGTCTGTGGTGGAGTTCCTCAGGGGTCAGTGTTGGGACACTTGCTCTTCCTGATATATATTGACCTGGACTGTGGTGTGCAGGCCATGATTTCAAAATGTTTAGATGATACAAAAATTGGAAACGTTGCCAACTGTGATGAGGATGGTCTTGAACTGCAAAAGGACATAGATATGTTGGTGGATTGGGCAGACCAATGACAGATGAAGTTCAATGCAGAGAAGTGTGAGGTGGTTCATTTTGGCAGGAGGAATATGAAGAGACTGTGTAAAATAAAGGAAGAAACTCTGAAGGAGGTGCAGGAACAGAGGGATATTAGTGTATATGTACATAAGTCATTGAAGATGGCAGGGCATGTTGAGAGAGCACTTAATAAAGCTTATCGTATCTGAGGCTTTATTACTAGGGGAATTGAGTACAAGAGTAAGGAAGCCATGTTGAACTTGTATAAGACACTAGTTAGGCCTCATCTGGAGAACTGCATCCAGTTCTGGGTGCCATATTTGAGGAAGGATGTGAAGGCATTGGAGAGAGTACAGAGGAGGTTCACAAGAATAATTCCCAAGATGAAGAACTGTACCTATGAGGATAGATTGGAGAGGTTAGAACTGTTTTGCTTGGAGATAAGAAGGCTGAAAGGAGACTTGATTGAGGTATTCAAGATCCTGAGGGGTATGGGCAGGGTAAATAGTGAGAAATTATTCACACTCAAGAGAGCATTAAGAACTAGAGGGCACAGATTCAAAATAATTGGCAAAAGGAGTAAAAGTGGTGTGAGGAAAAATTTTTTCATGCAGAAAGTGGTTGGAGTCTGGAACAAATTTCCTGGGAGGATGATGGAAGTAGGTTCGATCAAGGTGTTCAAAAGGGATTTGGCGGCTATCTGAAAAAAAATAATATGTAGCATTATGGAAATAAAGCAGGGGAGCGGGACTAGGTAGTCTGCTCTTTCAGAGAGCCAGTGCAGACTCAATGGGCTGAACGGACTCCTTCTGCACTGTAAAGATTCTATGATAATGTGACTGAAGTGACTAAAGGTGAGGGTTTCTGCATACCTAATCCTCCTCCTTTAATTGTGTTTTTCACACTTGTCCCCCATACACTCTGACTGACAAGAGTGGAAACATGCAATTCTTACTTTCTCCAATCCCCTCCCCACAACCCTTACCCTTTCTTCATAAGAACATAGGAAATAGGATCAGAAATAGGCCATAGGACACCTCAAGCCTCCTCCAACATTGGGCAAGATCACAGCTGAACTTCTGCATCAGCTCCACTTCCCCAATTAATCTCCACATTCCTTGATTCCTTTATTGCCTAAGAATCAGTTAACTTCGCTCTTGAATATGCTCAATGACTGAGTGTGCACAACTCACTGGGATAGAGACTTCCAAAGGTTCACACCCCTCTAAGTGAAAAAAAATTGTCCTTATTTTCATCCAAACTGGACAATCCTGAGACGATGGCCTATAAATCTGTAATTTCCAGCTAGGAGAAACAACTTCAACATTTACCCTGTCAGGTCCGCTAAGACTTTTCAATGATTCCTTCTCTCATTTTTCTAAACATAAGAGGCTATTGACCATTTTACTCAGTCTCTCCTTATAGGATAGCTCTCTCATCCCAGGTATCAACCTAGTGAACCTTTGTTGCACCCATTCCAAGGTAAGTAGATTCTTAAGAGACCACATCTGTCCTATACATTTGATCTCGCCAAATGTGTATATAATTGCAGAAAATAGTCTTATTTTTATATTTCAGCCCCTTGGAATAAAGGCTAACATACTATTTACCTTCCTGATTACTCACTGCGCTTGCATGTTATCTTCCTGTCATTCAGGTTCAAGGACACCCATATCAGTATGAGCCCCAATATTTACTAGTCACTCAAGAGCAGCTAGGGATGGACAATAATTGTTGGCCCAGCCAGTGAAGCCCACATCCCACGAATAAGTACAAAATAAATAAATAATATTCTGTTTTCCTAATATTTCTCCCAAATTCCATATTTTCACACTCTCCACATGATACACATCTACCAGCTCCTTCCCTAATGACTATTTCCCATTGTAGCTTCTTTGGATCCTCCCTAAAGCTTACTTTCCTACTGAGCTTTACATCAGCAGCAAACTTAGATATATTGCACCGTTCCCTCCATCAAAGTATTGATATAGATTATAAATAACTAAAGTGCAAACACTAATCTTTGTGGGACTCCACAAATCACTCACTTGTTCCTATCCTTTTCTTTTATCCTTTAACCATGCTATTATAACAGATTCTATCATTCACAACCTGATATCAGACCAACAGGCCTATGTTTCTCTGTTTTCTCTCTCCCTCTTTTCTTGAATACCGCTGTTACATTTGCTAATTTCAAATCCACTGGGACTGTTCCAGAATGTAGGAAACCCTAGTGCATCTATTGACTGGAATTTTCCACTTTCATTGGCATCGGGTGTCATGGTGGGCATGAGCGGACAATATGGCAAAAAGACCAGAAGTTGGTTTTACACCATTGTGAGACCAGTTTATGATCATCTGCTCTGCCTGTCAATGCCTTTCGTCCAACTTCGGGAACTTAATTTTAATGCATTAGCTTCTCACTATCTTGCCTGCCTCCGGAATCATCCCCCACGCTGGATCATCCAGGCATACCTGGCGAGCTGAACTTTAAGGGGAACTCTGGGGTGAGGGCACAGTAATGCTGCTCATGAGAGCTGCCTGTTGGACGTCAAGGAAGAGGCGCCACATATTCAGGCGAGGGCACAGGCTAGTCACTTTTGCTCAGCTGGCTGTCAATGCGGTGCCAGGGCTAGGGCTGCTCTGTGGTTGGGGCGAAGGCTGTGGCAAGGCAGCACAGTCTGATGGTGCTGCACAAGCACGCGCAGGGGGCGGGTGAGGAGGGAAGCAGCCATGCATTAGGGAAACCTTGTATAAAGTGACCATTCTTCTGCAGCTAAGACAGTTCAGACACAGCCAGGTTGATATGTTTGGAGTCAGATCTCTAGCTTATTTGCTCACTCAAGCAATGCAGAGTCATGAAATTGCCATAAAATGCTCATGAACTTTTCACCCCTCAGACACAGACTGCAAACTAACAAGTGTTTTAATGGGCTGCAGAACATTGGACCGCAGGGCAAGTTGTACAATCTCCTTGCTAAAGCTGCCATGGAGCAGTCACTGGTGGAGGTGCTCACAGCTCCTTGCAATGTCATCATCTTGGTTTGGACCAGTCTCCCCCATGGTTCAAGCTAAAAGTGCAGTCTTGCAGTGCAGGTTAAGAGGATGCCTGTGCCTGAGCTGACAGCATAGCATGCAGTCCAGTGGGCAAAGCTGCTGCCAATCAGTCAGGTGGAGTAGGGCGGAGGAGGGTGGGGTTTCGAGCAGCCATGCAGCGCACTAAACTCTGGCCATCCAAAGAGTGGCCCGCACTCTCCGGGAAGCATTAAGGGGCCTTCAGACTTAACCAAGACAAGTTCCTAGTATACCCAAGCAAACCCATGTATCTCGCTCCTTCATCCTGCAGGAGGAGTACATCAGGAGCATGGTGACCAAACTGTATGCCTCAGAGAGCAGAGATAAAGGAGAAGAGAGGGATGTAGGTGCTTGGCTGGGCAGAGGGAGGACCCTCAGGAAGAAGGGGCGGCTAACGTTCCAGTGCACACCGCTGAAGAGCCAAGTAAGCAGCTTCTGGTCGGCGCCTAGCTAGACCCAGGATCCATAGACAGCTCTTGTCATTCCTGCAGGTGACCAAGAACCAGTGTTGCCAAAGACAGCACATTTGCCACCTGCTGAAGGATTTGGTGCCATAGGGACTTAGGAGTATCTACTGCCAGTGGCCGCAAAAGCGACTGCGGTGCTCAATTTTTATGCCAGTGGCTCCTCAGGGGGGACACAGCTGCCTAAGGGGGACATCATGTTTAAGCAACTTGCTGGAGTTTTTTGAAGAGGTACAGAAAAGGTCGATGAGGGTAATGCTGTTGATGTGGTGTACATGGATATTCAAAAGGTATTTGACACAGTACCACACGACAGACTTGTGAGAAAAGTTACTGCTCATAGAATAAAAGGAACAGTAGCAACATGGATACAAAATTGGCTGAAACATAAGAAGCAGAGAGTAGTGTTCAATGGATATTTTTTGGGCCAGAGGAAGGTTTATAGTGGAGTTTCGCAGGGGTTGGTATTGGGACCCTTGCTTTTCCTGATATATATTAAAGATTTGCATCTTGGTGTGCAGGGGACAATTTCAAAGTTTGTGGATGATAGGAAGCTTAGGAGTGTTGTAAACTGTGAGGAAGATAGTGTAGAACTTCAAAAGGACATAGACAATTTGGTGGAGTGGGCAGATAGGTGGCAGATGAAGTTCAATGCAGAGAAGTGTGAGGTGATGCATTGTGATAGGAAGAACATGGGCAGACAATATAAAATAAGGGGTGAGATTTTGAAGGAGGTGCAGGAGCAGAAAGTCCTGGGTGTCTATGTGCATAGATCATTGAAGGTGGCAGGACAGGTGGGGAGAGCAGTTAATACAGCATATGGTATCCTGGGCTTTATTAATAGGAGCGAAGAGTACAAGAGCAGGAAGGTTATGCTGAATTTATATAAGACACTCATTAGACTTCAGCTGGAGTATTGTGTACAGTTCTAGGCACCACACCATAGGAAGGATGTGAACACATTGGAGAAAGTGCAGAAGAGGTTTACAAGAATGGTTCCAGGGAATAGAAACATCAGTTGCAAAGATAGATTGGAGAGATTGGGACTGTTCTCCTTGGAGAAAAGAAGATTAAGAGGAATTTGATAGAGATGTTCAAAATCATAAGGGGGCTGAACAGAGTAAATAGGGAGAAGCTGTTCCCACTTGTAAAAGGATCAAGAACGAGAGGGCACAGCTTTAAAGTGATTTGCAAAAGAAGCAAGTGTGACATGAGAAAAAACTTCTTCACACAGCGAGCATCTCAGGTTTGGAATGCACAGCCTGGAAGTGTGGCAGAGGCAGGTTCAACCCAGACATTCAAGAGGGTATTAGATGATTATTTGTGTAGAAACAATGTGCAAGGGTATAGGTAAAAGGCAGGACAATGGCACTAGGTCATAATGATCATTTGGAGAGCCGGTGCAGTCATGATGGGCCGAACGGCCTCCTTCTGTGCTGTTGAAATTCTGAGATTCTGTCTGGCTGATGGCAGATCGCTTGCACTCTGTCAACAGGGTCATATCATGAAGATGCAGTGGTGAAACTTTAACTTGTCCTGATCCTATGACGTCCTTTGTGAGCCAAACCCTTCAAGTCCACACTGTCATCGGATACCGATGCTGATGAGGTGGGGCCAGGGCACCTCAAAGGTGCTGGGACCACAGAGAGAATGATGGAACTCTATGCCACCGGCCCAGGACATTCTGGCAGCAATGATAAGCCCCATCGAGGTGCAGATATTACTGATGTGTCCAGTTACAGTGAAGGTGGTACCATCAGTGAGCTGGGAAGATTGTACAAAGCACACGGAAGAGGCCCTGGATTGAGATACCTGCCTTTATCTTATGCAGGAACTAATGTTTCACTTTGGACTGACACGAACACAACGAATCAGAACAAGGGAACAAGGAGCCAAAGACAGGGTGACATTTTTGGGAGTTTATTTACAAAATCAACATTATGAAAAAATGATTAATGCCCAAGCCCACATGTTGAAACTACATCTTATTAATCTTCCTAACCCTGCCACGATGTCCTGGTGCTCCCCAGACATCCACAGCAGAGGTGGAGGCAGCCTGCTGACTGCTACGCCCTGTCTGTGATGACCTTGACAGGCATCCTCTTGGCAGGGGGTGCGAGACCTGGAGGGTCCCAGCCTGTTTTTGGGGCCCTGCTGTGTAGCAGTGATGCCCACCTCGGTCTGTGGAGCTGGAGGTGCTGGGGTCATAGGAAGAAGGGATTTGGATGGACCGGACACTCCAGGATCACCTGGGTGGATGGCTCTGGGGTATGCACCTGCTGATCTTCCTCCCTATGGGTGACTGAGGGTCCCTGACTGATTCCTTGAGGAGAAGGGGAAGCTGGATTGAGAGTGAGATGCCCTACACCACTCCTACGTTGACACTGTTGGAGGCCAATAATGGCATCAGAGATGGAGTTCAGCCTGCACAGCAGTGCAGGAGTGATGCACTGGATGGTTTGGCAGCCACTACCCTGCCAGTATTGACCTTGGTGCGTTTGAATGCCGGCGCTATCACTTCAGACTGAAGGTGAACGGACTCCTCCATCGTGCCTTGCAATCTGAGGACTGCAGCGGACATCCCTTCCTGATGTTCCCGAGCTTGCCTTTGCACCTCTAGCAACTGAGACATGACTGAGAACAAAGGCTTGTCATCTGACTCAGACTCAGCAGATTTCTGGCCTCTGGCAGTCCTCCACCTGCTGTGGATCACACAGTGCAATGTGCTCACCAGATTGTGAGCCCGAGGCTACTCTAGAACTAGGTCCCACCGAGGTCTGTGTCTCTATGCTGGTGGAGGGTGTCGGTGAGGGTGTGACGGGTCTTCAGGGAAGGTACTTTCAGATTCCTCTTCTGAAGTGTCTTCGGGGCTTGAGTTGAGGAGCTGGTGGACCCCCTTGGCTGCTTCCCAGATGTGCCTGTGAAAGCAAGGAGAGATAATTAGCACATGCCAGGGGACTGCGGAACAGGGGGACTGACTCACAGCATGGTTATCTGATGGATGTTGCACTGCTGGATCCTCACTTGGTTGAGCACTGCCAACCTCACTGTCAGCACAGGACTGGTCCAGATCATTGCCGGCCAGCTGGATGGCTCTATTTACAAAGTCTATTAGGGCCTTGATGTCGGGCATTCCACCACCAGCCTGCGACCTCTCCTTTTTGTTGTGTGCCAGCTTGTCCTGCATGAATACAGATGGAGAGTGTAAGCAGGATGCCTGACAGGCTAGATGAGAAGGATGCCTGGCATGTGTGGGTGGTGAGTGGTGCCATGGACGGGATGAGGACACAAGGCAGGTGAAGGTGTGTGTGAGAGAGTGAATGGTGATGTCCCTTGAACTGGCAGTGAGCGAGATCCTGTGGATGTGTGATGGGCTTATGAGTGCGTGTGTGTTGAGAGTGATGAGAAGAATGACTTAGTCATCCTCTTTTGGTGCTGGGTGGCTGTCCTCTTCTGTAGGGTGTTGGTGCTGACCACCGCTGCCACTGCCTGCCATGCTGGATTGGTGACCTTGCTTGCTGGTCTTTGCCCAGAACAGGGGTAGAGGGCATCATGGTGGCCTCCACTGTGTCCAGTAGGCACTTGAGGGAGACATCACTAACTCTGGAGACAGCATGTTTCCTCCCTTTGGCAGCCATCAGTTCCCAGCAGTTTCCTATCCAATGGAAAGTGCTAGCTCGGTGCAGGGATGGTCTTTAAATTTGGTGCCCGGATTAATGAAGGACTGAGGTGACAGCAGAGCAGGCCAACCAGAGGCCAGTTTCCCGGGAATGCATAATTTATGAGATGGAACGTGCCAAAAAGAGTCGATACAGTGCAAAAAGCCACTGTTGTGTCACAACGGGTAAAACATCCTTGTTCCCAGCCGCTCCTGCACTTGGTACAAATCTGGGACCATTCTGCTCAAAGCCACCTCTTTCAAAATTTTAGAATGTAGGCCATCAAATTCACAGGATTTGCTGGTTTATAGTCATTAGTTTCTGCTGTACTTTATCATTGCTAACATGAATTACTTTACATTCCTCAGTCTCATTAAACCCTTGGGTCCCCTGTATTTCTGGGCTTTAGTTTGTGTCTCCTACATGAGGACTGACTCAAAATATTTAGTCATAGAGTCATTATGACACAGAAAGAGGCTGTTCAGCCCATTGACTCTATGTCGACTCTCAGTATAGCAATCGATTCAATCCCATTCTCCTGCTCTATCTGCATAGCCTTGCAAGTTTATTTCCCTCAAATGGCTGTGAGGGTAGCCAGGTCGGGGAAGGGGTGGGGGTGGGTTGGGAAGGTAGTCTGGGATGGGGAAGTAGGACAAGGGCAGCAGCCAGGTGGGAACACCACCACCTGGAAGCTCCCTTCCAAGTCACTCACAATCCTGACTTGGAAATATATCAGCTGTTCCTTCACTGTCACTGGGTCAAAATCCTGGAACTCCCTCCCTAACAGCACTGTGGGTGTACCTACACCACATGGATTGCAGCGGTTTAAGAAGGCAGCTCACCACCGACTTCTCAAGGGAAATTAGGGGTGGGCAAAAATGCTGGCCTAGCCAGCGATGCATACATTCCATAAAATGAATTTATAAAAATGTCAGGGAGTGGGGTTTGTTGCGGTGGTACTCATGGGTTAGTGTGTAGCTGAGTTGCGGGGTTCAGGAGGGTAGTCAGGTTCTCTGGAGTGTTGTTGGGGCGTGGGTTGTGGTCGGGAGGGTAGATGGGTGTGGGGTGGTATTCTGGGAGGTGGAGGTTAGTCCAGGGTGGAAGGGTAGTTGGGGGTTGGTGTTGGTTGGGGTGTGTGGGGGATGGGCGGGTGGTCTGGGGTATGGGGGGAGTTTGGGAGGTTAGTCAGCATTGTAATCGGCAGTGGGGAGGTCTGGAGGGTAGTCAGTGCTGGGGTTAAGAGTATTTGATGGCGCTGGCATGTCAAGAGTGTGGTTGGTGGGGGAGGGCAGTCAGAGGGTCAGGGGTTAGTCAGAGTAGGTGTTTCAGTAGGGAAGTGGGGGAGATGGTGGGGGGTAGTTGGGGGTGCAGTCAAGAATGGAGGTATGGTAAACCGGGGGTTGGAAGTTATCTGGGGGTGGGGGTAGTTGGGGAGTAGGAGATGTTTGAAGGTTAGTCAGGCAATTGGGGGTGTAGTTGGTGGCATGCTACTGGGGGATGGAAGAGGGTATGGGAGGGTCTCTAGGGAGTGTGAGCTATTCAGAGGATCAGGAAGGTAGTTGGGGGGTGGTCTCAGGGGGCTGGTCGGTGGTTGGGATAGTCAGGGGTTGGGGTAGTTGGGGTATTGGGATGATAGTTAGGGATGGTCAAGAAGGGTGGAGGGTGGTCGAGGGGGGGTGGGGTGATCAGAGGGTGGGGTAGTCTTGGTATTGGGAGGGTAGTCGGGTGGGTTGGGCAGTGGTCGTGTGGGTGGGATAGTTGGAGAGGTGAGGGGTAGGGTATTCAGGGTGTCATCAGGGTATTTGGGGTGTGGGCTGTGGTCAGGGAGGTTGGGTAGTTGGGGTGTCAGGTTGTTGGTTGAAGGGGGGCAATTGTCGAGGGAGGGTGAGGGAGTAGTCAGAGGTAGGGTGGGTAGTCGGGGGATCAGGGCTATTTGGGGGGGTCCAGTCGGATGTGGGGTAGGTCAAAGCCATAGTTACCAAGGAATTAAAAGTGGTTTTAATCCTTTCTAACTTTTCCCAGGTAATTATTCTGCTAAGAGAGTTGGAACCATCCGAAATTTCTCATTTAAATCGGAGTCTCAGATGGTTCCAGGTGCAGGGTAATTGCCCATCTGAAGTTTAAACTTTTGGAGTCAATACCATGCAGTCCTTGCCTGGGGACTTCTGGGGGCTCCTCTGGGGCATCTTCTGGGGTACTTCTGGGGTACAACCCTCTGGGATACCACCAGCTCACCCCTAGGAACAGGGCTTCCGGGCCAACATTTCAAGTCAATAGGACTCTTCTTTGGAACCAATGCGATTAAATGAGCTTTCTGGGCCTCTTCTGGTGCATTTGCTGCCAGGACAGCCTCCTCGCATAGGCCTCAGATTAAATTTACAATCCAGTCCCAAGGATGAGATTGGGGCCTGAATTCCGTTGATGGATCTGCCTCCCTGTGGGTGTCCCTCTCGCCAGCTCACAATCACAGGATAAAATTACATCATGAGATGGCAGCCAGAAACTGGAGTTTGTTTTCCCTACAGGAGGGAAGATTAGGCGATATTTATTAGAGATGCACAAAATATCATTTTGATAGTTTAAATAAGGGGAAACAGTTTCTATTGATAACCAGAAGGCACAGATTTAAGATAAATAAAAGAGCAAGAGCAGAGAAGAGAAGATTTTTTTTACACAGTGAGTTGTGATCTGAAATGCATTTCCTGAAAGTGTGCCAGAAGCAGATTCAATAATCACTTTCAAAAGGGAATTGGAATGATTGAACAGACTGGGGTTCTTCTCTTGATAAAAGAGAAGGACTGGGGTGACTGAATAGAGATCTTTAAAATTATAAAGGGGATGATAGAATGCTGTTAGAAAATTTCCTGACTCCTACAGTTAATCTTGATGTGATTACCAGAATTTGCATTTATGTTAATATGGTTATTGGTCAGAACAATATGAGTTGAAACTATAGCAGACATGTTGGCTACCTCTCATGTCCGGTGTGAGTATCAGGTATTGGCCAGAACAATGGAAATACCCAGGCAGAATCCCCGAACTAAAATAAAAATAGCTGGAAAAACTCAGCAGGTCTGACAGCATCTGCAGAGAGGAACACAGTTAACGTTTCGAGTCCATATGACTCTTCATCAGAACTGAGGAAATATAGAAATGAGGTGAAATATAAGCTGGTTTAAGGGGGTGGGGTGGGACAGGTAGAGCTGGAAAGAGGGCCAGTGATAGGTGGAGGCAAAGAATAGATTGCCTAAGATGTCATAGACAAAAGGGCAAAGAGGTGTTGACGGTTGCGATATTATCTAAGAAATGTGCTAATAGTGACATTAAGGGTAGAAAGCAGGACGAGCAAGTGACAGATAGCCCTAGTGGGAGTAGCGTGGGGGGGAAGGGATTGAAATTGGCTAAAAGGTGGAGATGAAATAATGGATGGAAATACATTTAAAAATAGTGGAAATAGGTGGGAAAAGAAAAATATATTAAAAAATATAATTTATTGGAAAAAGGAGGATCAGAAAGGGGTTGGGGATGGAGGAGAGAGTTCATAATCTAAAGTTGTTGGACTTAATGTTAAGTCCAGAAGGCTGTAAAGTGCCTAATCGGAAGATGAGGTGCTGTTCCTCCAGTTTGCGTTGAGCTTCACTGGAACATTGCAGCAGGCCAAGGACAGACATGTGGGCATGAGAGCAGGGTGGAGTGTTGAAATGGCAAGCGATAGAGAGGTCTGGGTCATGCTTGTGGACAGACCGAAGGTGTTCTGCAAAGCAGTCACCCAGTCTGCGTTTGGTCTCTCCAATGTAGAGGAGACCACATTGGGAGCAACGAATGCAGTAGACTAAATTGAGGGAAGTGCAAGTGAAGATTGTCCAGGTCATCCTGTTCCTTTGTAATATTAACTGCTTCACAGTTAAACCATCAAGACGGCAATTATGTCAAATCTGGAGGTTAGAACAGAAGGATCTCTGTTCAATATACGTTCTGGGCATCATGTGATATAGTTCTCAAAGGAAAGGTACACAAAATATCAGGGAACAATCCCCCTAAGGTCAGACCTCATGGGACTGTCAGAAGTCCAACATCTACCAAGGGCAAGACATTGGGCCTGCAAGAACCCAGGTTGTATGAATCTATTGTATAGCCATAATAGTTAATGTATTATTGTCTGAGTAATAAATTTCCATTTGGACAACACACTCGAACCTGAATCACCAGGAATTATTTAGTTGAGTTTAAAAGATTTCCTAACAAGTAGATGCAGAGAAAATTATTCCATTTGTGGGGCAGTGCCAAATTAATGATTATCAGTAACTTTACTCTGAGAACTTCTGAACAAATACAGCAGTTCAGATGAATAACATAGATGCATTTAAAGGGACACTATCTACAAGAGGGAGAAAGGAATAGAAGGATATACTTGTTTTGTATTTGTATGGCTAGGGAACCAGCTATAGTTCAATTATATGACCACAGTCTGACTTGAAGGACCACAGTTACCATTTGCGATTGTGTAGCAAGTAACCACAGCTTCCTGGCCCACCTTCAAGATGTTGAGGGTTGTCCAGATTTTCCATGGAAGGTTGAAACCTGGGAATTCATCACTCAGGTCAGTTACTGTGTTTGCAGTGAACCAAGAGGTGCGACATCAAGAAGTGGGGCTGTCATCATTTTGTAGGGTGCAGAGTGTACATATAAACACATGAATTAGAAGCAGGAGTAGGCCATTCAGCCCCTCGGACCTGCTGCCCATTCAATAAGATCACAGCTGATCTGATTGTTGCCTCAACTCCACATTCAGCCTGCCCCCGATAACCTTTGACTCCCTTGTTAGTCAGGAATATATCTACCTCTGCCTTAAAAATATTCAATGACCCTGCCTCCACTGCTGTCTGGGGAACAGAGTTCCGAAGATTCATAACCCTTTGAGAAAAAATTTCTTCTCATCTCCGTCTTAAATGGGAGACTTCTTGTTTTTAAATTGTGTCCTCCAGTTCTAGTCTCTCCCATAAGGGGAAACATCCTTTCAGCATCCACCCTGTCAAGTCCCCTTGGGATCTTATATGCTTCAGTAAGATCATCTCTCATTCTTCTCAATTCTTCCAGCCTATCCAACCTTCTCTCATAAGATAACACACCCCATCCCAGGAATCAGTTGAGTGAACTCTCTCTGAACTGCTTCTGATGTAATTATATCCTTTCTTAAGTAAGGAGACCAAAACTGTACACGGTACTCCATATGTGGTCTCTTTAATAGTAGCAAAACATTCCTACTTTTATATTCCATTCCCGTTGCAATAAAGGACATTTGCCTTCCTAATCACTTGCTGTACCTGCAAACATTTTGAGATTCATGTACCAAGACACCCTGATCCCTCTGTACCACAGAGCTCTCTCTCCATTTAAACAATATGTTGTTTTTCTATGCTTCCTGCCAAAGTGGACAAGTTCACATTTTCCCACATTATACTCCATCTGCTAAATTTTTGCCCACTCACTTAACCTATCCTTACGTCCTCTTCACAACTTACTTTCCTACGTATCTTACCCAACCATCAACAAATTTATCAACCATACATTCGGTCCCTTCATTCAAGTCAGTGATATAGACTGTAAATAATTGAGGTCCCAACACTGATCCCTGTGGTGCTCCACTTGTCACACCTTGCCAACCCAGAAATGACCCATTTCTGCCTATTCTCTGCTTCCTGTTAGCTAACCAATTCTCTATCCATGCTAATATGTTACCCCCTATACCATGAACTCCTATTTTGTGTGATGTGTTGCTGTCTGGAAATATAAGTACAGCACATCCACAGATTCTCCTTTATCCACATTGCTTTTTATTTCCTTAAAGGTACCAATAAGTTCGTCAAACATGATTTCCCTTTCACAAAACCATGCTGACTCTGCAAGATTGCACTGAGATTTTCTAAGTGCCCCACTATAACCTCCTTAATAATAGATTCCAGCAATTTCCGTATGACAGGTATTAGGTTCACTGGCCTGTACTTTAAAGGAGTATAAAGGACTCACATTCACTCTTTTCCAACCTGATGGGACCTTTCCCGAACCTAGGGAATTTTGGAAAATTAAAACCAATGCTTCTACTATCTCAACTTCTTTTCAGACTCTAGGATGAAGTCCACCAGGACCTGGGGACTTGTCAGCCTCTAATAATTTTCTCAGTACCTTTCCCTGGTGATTGTAATTGTTTTAAGTTCCTCCCTCCCTTTCACTTCCTGACTCACAATTATTTCTGGGAGGTTATTTTGTATCCTCTATAGTGTAGACAGGCGCAAAATATCTGTTCAATTCATCCACCATCTCCTTATTTTCCATTATTAATTCCCCAGACTCACTCTTTAGAGGACTGACACTCACTTTACTTACTCTTTTTCTTTTTGGAGAAACTCTTACTATTTGTTTTTATATTTTTAGCTAGTTTTCTCTCGTATTCTAAATTTTCCCTCCTTATTAATCTTTCAGTCAGTTTTTGTTGTACTTTATATTCTGCCCAATCTTTTTACCTGTCACCCATCCTAGCAGAATTATACACTTTTTTTTTCAACCTGATATCATCTTTAGCTTCTTTAGTTTGTCACGAATTGTGTGTCCTCCCCCTTAGAGTCTTTCTTTCTCACTGGAATGTATATTTTCTGATATTCTGAAATATCTCCTTAAGTGTCTACCACTGTATCTCTACTGATCTATCCCTTAATATAATTTCCCAGTTCACTTTAGCCAGCTCTGTTTTCATGTCCTCATAATGGTCCTTATTTAAGTTTAAAACAGTAGTCTTAGATCCACTCCTCTTTCCCTCAAACTGAATGGAAAATTCAATCATATTATGATCACTGCAACATTGTGTTCCAGTCCTGTTTTCCAGTACTGTGTTTCAGTAGAGGTTATGGGATTTCAGACAGTTGCATGAGTTTTTTTTGAGGGCCTATGTCAATGGGAGTGCTTCGTTTGCTGTCAGCCAGCCAGGAGGATGTTGCCCCTGTGGACATCAGGATGTTCAATGTGTGCTAGCACATGAAGCCATTGAAGTTGTTTTGGTCTTCCTAGGTTTCTAAAACAAATAGCTGCATAAATAGTGGATGAGCTAGTTATGACTTCCAAAATTTCTTAGATTCTGGAATGGTCCCACTAGATTGGAGGTTGGCAAATGTTACACCACTTATCAAGAATGGAGGGAAAGAAAAAGCAGTGAACTGCAGGCCAGTTAGCCTAACATCATCTGTTGGGAAAATGCTAGAATCTATCATTAAGGATGTCTTAACAATAAAAGCATAGCATATAGAACAAGTCAGCATGGTTTTATTGAAGGGAGGTCTGTTTGACAAATTTATTGCTGAAAAAAGAGAATTGCTGTTTTCCTCTTATATCGGTATTCTCGCAAGGTGTCCTGATGCGTGCAAGATGAAATGCTTCCACTTGTCTCTTTTTTCAGCAACACTCAAATTCTGTACTACCAAATGACCCTTTGACAAACTTATTAGAGTTTTTTTGAGGATTTAACTAGTGGGGTAGATAAAGAGGAACCAGAAGATGTGCATTTCCAAAAGGCATTCAGGAAGGTGCCACACAAAAGGTTAATATAGGCAAAATAAGGGCTCATAGAGTTGTGGATATTATATTAGCATGGATAGAGGATTGGTTAACTCATAGAAAACAGTAAGTGGGCATAAACAGGACATTTTCATGTTGGCAGGCCATGAATAGTGGAGCGTCGCCTCAGCTATTTACAATCTATAGTAATGACTTAGATGAAGAGACAGAGAGTGATTAAAATTTGCTGATGATACCAAGCTAGGCGGGAAGGAAAGGTGTAGGGAGGACACAGAGAGGCTGCAGAGAGATATAGACAAGGCTAGGTGAGTGGCCAACAAGATGATACATGGTACAAGGTAGGGAAATGTGAAATTATTGACTTTGGTCCTAAAAATTAAAAAGCTGAATATTTTTTTAAAAGATGAGCAACTTGTAAGTGTTGATGTTCAAAGAGACTTGGGTGTGCTTATACTAGGAACTCAAAAAGTTAGCATGCAGGTGCAGCATGTGAAGGGTAGGAATGTGTCTTCTATGGAATGACACCTAACGTCCTACCCCTCGCATATTTCCGATATGTAGATGATGCGTTTGTTATATTTAAATCTGCAGCTGCATGTAATAATTTACTTACATGTCTTAATGGGCTCCATCCTGCGCTCAAATTCACCTTTGAAATAAACTCCCCGTCCTTGACATACTAGTAGAGAAATCTGCCAGGGGAATTCTCTACCACAGTCTATCTTTGCTGGTTGGGATGTTGTGATTATTACACTTCCACGCTATAAGATTGGTCTTATCGGCAACTTCGTAAATATGGCATGAGCCATTTGCTCACCATGCAAGCTTGATTCTGAACTGGGCACGTCAAAGGCATCTTGCAGGGTAATGGCTGCCCTGATCAGATCATTTTGCTCTATAAATCACACAAACTCATGTACGGCCCAAGGTCATCATTTTCAGCCCTGAAAAGTTTACCTCAGATTACCCTGGAAGGGCAAGGTATCTCAAATGTTTGAGCAACAGGTGAAGTTAGCTGTTTCACTCTGCTACTATGCAGCAGTAACACAAGTGGTATTCACCCCTAACAGGATGCTGCTTCAAGCCAAAAAGACATTCTGTCTATCACACAAATGAGTCATGTGGTATATGCATTTCGGTGCCAGTGTGATGCTAAGTATATAGGCCGTATGTCCCAAAGACTGGCGGATCGTATCAAACAGCATGTCCCAGCCACTGTTCGCAACAGACAAGGTACAGACTGTACCCAACCAGCCTGTATTTGCAAAACTCAAAACATATTGTCCAACATTGGATGTGATTCTGAAATCGGACAACATTTGCTAAATAATCCTCAGCGTGCTAAGAATTAAATTGGCAACCAATTTAAGGTTGTCAGTCAGGCTTGCATTTGTGCCTGTTTCGGCTAAACAAAATAAGTGATAGCCATTTGCTGACTCATTCCTCAGGGCAATGCCTCGACCGATCAGAGTCCACTTGCCAACCAATCATCATTCTCTTCACATTTGTATAAATTGTTGCTTTCCAATGATATAGATATTCTTGCAAAGCGTCCGGACAAGTGCAAGATGAAGTGCAAGATGGGATGCAGGGTAATTTGATAAGGTGGATTCAAAATTGGCTTAGTTGTAGGAGGCAGAGGGTAATGACTGGAAGCCAGTGTCCAGTGGCATACCACAGGGATCCGTGCTCGGTCCCCTTTTATTCATCATTTACATAAACGACATAGATGACTATGTGGGGGGTAGCATTAGTAAGTTTGTGGATGACACAAAGTTTGGTCGTGGTTAACAGTGAGGTTGAATGTCTTGGGCTACAGGAAGATATAGACAGGATGGTCAAATGGGCAGATAAGTGGCAGATGGAATTTAACCCTGAAAAGTGTGAGGTGATTCATTTTGGAAGCAATAATTTGACAAGGAAGTATTCAATGAATGGCATGGCACTAGGAAGTTCTGAGGAACAAAGGGACCTTGGCATGTGTGTCCATAGATCTCTGAAGGCAGAGGGGCATGTTAGTGGGGTGGTGAAAAAGGCACATGGGACATTTGCCTTTATCAATCGAGGCATAGATTACAAAAGTAGGGAGGTTATGTTGGAGTTGTATAGAATCTTGGTGAGGCCACAGTTGGAGTACTGTGTGAAGTTCTGGTTGCCACATTATAGGAAGGATGTGATTGCACTGGAGGGGGTGCAGAGGAGATTCACCAGGATGTTGCCTGGGATGAAACATTTAAGTTATGAAGAGAGGTTGGATAGACTTGGGTTGTTTTCATTGGAGCAGAGAAGACTCAGGGGTGACCTGATTGAGGTGTACAAGATTATGAGGGGCATGGACAGGGTGGATAGGGAGCAGCTGTTCCCCTTAGTTGAAGGGTCAGTCACGAGGGACACAAGTTCAAGGTGAGGGGCAGGAGGTTTAGGGGGGATGTGAGGAAAAATTTTTTTACCCAGAGGGTGGTGATGGTCTGGAATGCGCTGCCTGGGAGGGTGGTGGAGACAAGTTGCCTCACATCCTTTAAAAAGTACCTGGATGAGCACTTGGCACATCATAACATTCAAGGGTATGGGCCAAGTGCTGGTAAATGGGATTAGGTAGGTAGGTCAGGTGTTTCTCATGTGTCGGTGCAGACTCGATGGGCCGAAGGGCCTCTTCTGCACTGTGCGATTCTGTGATTCTGTGAAAAGCTTTGAATTATCTCTGAAATTATTTGCAGAGAAGTTTTTAGGAGAGATGGACAAATCCTCTATGTTAGATTATGGGCAGAATTTCCCCGTTGGTGTGCGAAGACGGACCCCACACTTCCATGCTCAAAATGATGCGCAGTGTCGCCCGGTGAGCGTCCCAACATCACCGCACACCATCACGATATTTCAGTGGGCAGGTGCGTGATGTCCAACGCACGCCCGACATTAATTAACCGGTCACTTAAGGCCCTTGACTCACCAATTGACGCTGACGTTTGGCGCCCGTGCAACCTTCGGGTTGGCAATGGGCAGGCGGGTAGGACACATTTGCATTAACTTCATCCATGGGCAAGATAAGAGGGCTCACTGGAATTGCAAGAATGCACAGTCAAGTATTTATTTTTGAAAGTTTTTGAAACTTGCCTGTGTGATCTGCAGTACTTCAAAACGCACACCAGCTGCTTTGTCTGGACTCTTAACCTTCAGGTCAGCACTCTGCTGTGAGGAATCTTTTCTGGGCATGCAGGTTTCAGGAAGCCTTCCCTTAGCTTGGGTATGGGAGCTGAACTGTCCACTGGAGGCACCTCCTCTGAGGACGAAGGGGGGGCTAGAAGGGGGAGGAAGCCAGGAGTGCACATTCAGCCTCTAGGGGAGCCACCTTTAGGAGCAGAGGTGCAGGCATAAGGGGTGCAGGGCCAAGAGGTTGTCCAAGGCAGAAGGGGCCGCAGAAGACGCCACTATCCTGCTGCCAGAGTATACAGGCAGCGAAGCAGCTACCTCAATATCTCTGAGGTGCGGTGCCGAAGGAGGCTCTGTCTCTCAAGGGAGACAGTCAACTATATCTGTCAGATGATAGAGCCTGAGATCTCCACTAACTGTGTGGGTGGACACCCCATGCCAGTGGCTCTGAAGGTCACAGCCGCCCTCAACTTCTGTGCCTCTAGCTCTTTCCAGGACTTGATGGGTGCTCTTTGTGGTATCTTCTAATCAGCTGTCCACGTTTGTGTCAAGCAGGTTACAGATGCTCTCTTCAGGTGGGCATTGACCTTCAACCACTACCGCTGGGACCAGGTATGACAGACAAAGCGAACCAGAGGCTTCGCAGACATTGCTGGCTTCCCCCATGTCCAGGGTGCAATAGGCTGCACACATGTGGCCATCAAGACGCCAGCAGGTGAATCCGGTGCCTTTGTGTTTGGCTTCCACTCCATGAATTTGCAGATAGTGTGTGACTACAGGATGCTGATTCTACAAGTCTGTGCAAGGTATCCAGGCAGCTCCCACGATGACTACATCCTCAGACACTCCCAGGTGCTGGGCCTCTTCAGTTCTCGAGCCCGACTGGATGGATGGCTGCTGGGTGACAATGGCTATCCCCTCAGAAGGTGGCTCATGATGCCTCTCCGCAAGCATGTGCATGGTTTCCAAAACTGTAATGAGTGCTTTGTTGGACATTCAGCTTTATTAACAAGGCCCTTAGTGACTGTTCCAACCTGGCAGATTTTGCGCTTAGGTGATGAGTATTGAGCCGACAGCTCAGGCTTGTGCTAGCTGAAGGTTCATTGGATTAAAGCCTCCTGGGTATCCCTGCCTCCCTGGAGTGTGCCTGGGTCAGCGTCTACCCCCTCAGCATTTTCCTGTGCCTGCTCATCCTCGGAGGCATTGCTGAGCTCATCGTGTGCAGCCGCAGCCACTGCGCCGGTATCTTCATCACCCACTGCATCCCCCCTTTCCTGCACAAGATTATGGCGAGCACAGCATGCAACCACTATCACCAACACACGATCTAGGGGGTACTGGAGTGCAACCCCTGAGTGGTCCAGGCATCGGGAGCACATATTGAGAAGACCGATAACTCTCTACACCCCAGTCCTTGTGGAAGTATGGTTCCTATTGTACCACTGCTCAGCTTCTGTTCTTGAAGAAAAAAAAGCCATGGTGACGTATCTGAATTTAATATGTCAAGCAAACCAACTTATTCCAAAAAAAGGACAATAGTGTTACAAATCGAAGCAACTCATAAGGACCTCATCTTAGGCCAATGCAAAAGCACCAGTGAAAAACCCGTGGTGTGCCTAAGGTGCCTTATGTTTTCATTTCCAGGTGCTATGTCTTGGTGCTGCCCCATCGCTGGGAGTGTCATCTGAGACAGCCTGCTGCCTACTCCAGCGACTGTGAATTGTCCTCCCCAATGTGCCCCAGGACACTAGCTGATGTTCGAATTTCCATCCAGGTGCTAGTATCTGCGCCTTGCAGAAATAGTGAGATTTCAGGCCCCTCAAGGGCCTCTGCTGTTCCTCCTCCCGGCACTGCTCCAATGATGCTGAAAGGAAGGACAAGGACAGTGTATCACTTAGCATGGAGATAATGACAAAGTGCATCCCTGTCCCCCAGATCATTATGCGCTCATCCTTTCATGTTGCACAATTAAAGCAATTAAGCAATTCAGCAGTGTTATGGCTGTTGGGATAACAATGCTGACCTCACTGTTGGGCATAAATACTTGGCACCCCAGTCTCACCGACACTGGTGGACCTGGGCGCTTGGTGCCTCTCCAGATCCAGGGTCCCCTGCTTGAAGTGGCTAAGAATGGCGATCTGTGCCTGGCCACCGCCAGTCCTCACACGCTCTGCCATGTTATGAGCATTCTTCTCCTGAACGAGCATTGATTAGGGCAATTTGCACATGGGCCTTCTTCACACACGGCCCACCCCAACCCAGAGTAGAACATTGCAGGGCTCCGGTGCCTCCTCACCCCGCTGCTACCCAACACTCACAGAAAAATGCTAGGCCTATTCCCACCCCCACCCGGACACATGCTGCCTACATCACATTAGGTACCACATGGTCTATCCTTCCATAGCAAGGAGGCACAAGTACGTGGAGCGCAGGGGGCAGCAGATCGATTGGTGCCATTCCACCTTGAAGCTTCCCTCCCAGCATTTCATCACCCTGACTTGGACATGCCCTGGAGTTCAAACACTGCGTCTAGGTGCTGCTCATCCAGGTTGCCCCCACGCCAGTCATGTGGGACTCAGTGTAACACATGCTGCAGGGGCAAAGCTCATCTCTTCATCACCCTCTCAGGCTGACATTGGCATGGGCAATATCTGCCATCCCACTCAGCAAAGGACAAATGCCATCAATGAATAGGAGATAAAAATGGAGGGGTGTAGAACTAATGGTTAAAGAATCAATTCCAGTTGTGAGAAGGGATGATATACTAAATAGGTCAACAAACGAGGCTTTATGGATTGAGTTTAGAAATAGAAAAGAGGCAGTCACACTACTGGGAGTATACTACAGACCCCCAAATAGTGAAAGGGAGATAGAAGAACAAATATATAGGAAATTTCTGCTTGTAAGAACAAGAGGGCAATAATAGTAGGAAGCTTCAACTATCCTAATATCAGCTGGGATTCAAACAACAAAAGGGGCACTGAGGGAGAAAAATTCATGCAGTGTGTCCAGGAAAATCTTTTCAACCAATTAGTGACAAACCCAATGAGAGGAGATGCAATTCTAGACCTAGTTTTGGAGAACGAAGAAGGGCAAGTGAGTGAAGTGGCAGTTGGCAACCATATCGGGGACCGTGATCACAATTCAGTTAGAATTAGCATTACCATAGAAGAGGACAGAGATAAGGCAGGAGGAAAAGTCTTGAACTGGGGGCAGACAAATTTTGCAGAAATAAGAAGGGACATGGCTGAGGTGGACTGGACAGCACTGCTGGAGGATAAAACAGTGGAAAACCAGTGGGAAACACTAAAAAGCCAGATAAAAACAAAGAGAACTGCGGATGCTGGAAATGCAAAACAAAAACAGAATTACCTGGAAAAACTCAGCAGGTCTGGCAGCATCGGCGGAGAAGAAAAGAGTTGACGTTTCGAGTCTTCATGACCCTTCGACAGAACTTGATTTCGAGTCCAGGAAAGAGTTGAAATATAAGTTGGTTTAAGGTGTGTGGGGGGGGGGCGCGGAGAGAGAGAGAGAGACAGAGGTGCTTGTGTAGACAAACAAGCAGTGATAGAAGCAGATCATCAAAAGATGTCAGTGACAATGGGACAAAAGAACACATAGGTGTTAAAGTTAAAGTTGGTGATATTATCTAAACGAATGTGCTAATTAAGAATGGATGGTAGGGCACTCAAGGTACAGCTCTAGTGGGGGTGGGGGGAGCATAAAAGATTTTAAAATATTTAAAAATAAGTGGGAAAAGAAAAATCTGTAAAATTTATAGGGAAAAAAAAAAGGGGGAAAAAAAAGGGGGGAAACAGAAAGGGGGTGGGGATGGGGGAGGGAGCTCACGACCTAAAGTTATTGAATTCAATATTCAGACCGGAAGGCTGTAAGGTGCCTAGTCGGAAGATGAGGTGTTGTTCCTCCAGTTTGCGTTGGGCTTCACTGGAACAATGCAGTAAGCCAAGGACAGACATGTGGGCAAGAGAGCAGGGTGGAGTGTTAAAATGGCAAGCGACAGGGAGGTTTGGGTCATTCTTGCGGACAGACCACAGGTGTTCTGCAAAGCGGTCGCCCAGTTTACGTTTGGTCTCTCCAATGTAGAGGAGACCACATTGGGAGCAACGAATGCAGTAGACTAAGTTGGGGGAAATGCAAGTGAAATGCTGCTTCACTTGAAAGGAGTGTTTGGGCCCTTGGACGGTGAGGAGAGAGGAAGTGAAGGGGCAGGTGTTACATCTTTTGCGTGGGCATGGGGTGGTGCCATAGGAGGGGGTTGAGGAGTAGGGGGTGATGGAGGAGTGGACCAGGGTGTCCCGGAGGGAGCGATCCCTACGGAATGCCGATAAGGGGGGTGAAGGGAAGATGTGTTTGGTGGTGGCATCATGCTGGAGTTGGCGGAAATGGCGGAGGATGATCCTTTGAATGCGGAGGCTGGTGGGGTGATAAGTGAGGACAAGGGGGACCCTATCATGTTTCTGGGAGGGAGGAGAAGGCGTGAGGGCGGATGCGCGGGAGATGGGCCGGACACGGTTGAGGGCCCTGTCAACGACCGTGGGTGGAAAACCTCGGTTAAGGAAGAAGGAGGACATGTCAGAGGAACCGTTTTTGAAGGTAGCATCATCGGAACAGATGCGACGAAGGCGAAGGAACTGGGAGAATGGGATGGAGTCCTTACAGGAAGCGGGGTGTGTCCTCGCTTATCACCCCACCAGCCTCCGCATTCAAAGGATCATCCTCCGCCATTTCCGCCAACTCCAGCATGATGCCACCACCAAACACATCTTCCCTTCACCCCCCTTATCGGCATTCCGTAGGGATCGCTCCCTCCGGGACACCCTGTCCACTCCTCCATCACCCCCTACTCCTCAACCCCCTCCTATGGCACCACCACATGCCCACGCAAAAGATGTAACACCTGCCCCTTCACTTCCTCTCTCCTCACCGTCCAAGGGCCCAAACACTCCTTTCAAGTGAAGCAGCATTTCACTTGCATTTCCCCCAACTTAGTCTACTGCATTCGTTGCTCCCAATGTGGTCTCCTCTACATTGGAGAGACCAAACGTAAACTGGGTGACCGCTTTGCAGAACACCTGCGGTCTGTCCGCAAGAATGACCCAAACCTCCCTGTCGCTTGCCATTTTAACACTCCACCCTGCTCTCTTGCCCACATGTCTGTCCTTGGCTTACTGCATTGTTCCAGTGAAGCCCAACGCAAACTGGAGGAACAACACCTCATCTTCCGACTAGGCACCTTACAGCCTTCCGGTCTGAATATTGAATTCAATAACTTTAGGTCGTGAGCTCCCTCCCCCATCCCCACCCCCTTTCTGTTTCCCCCCTTTTTTTTCCCCCTTTTTTTTTTCCCTATAAATTTTACAGATTTTTCTTTTCCCACTTATTTTTAAATATTTTAAAATCTTTTATGCTCCCCCCACCCCCACTAGAGCTGTACCTTGAGTGCCCTACCATCCATTCTTAATTAGCACATTCGTTTAGATAATATCACCAACTTTAACTTTAACACCTATGTGTTCTTTTGTCCCATTGTCACTGACATCTTTTGATGATCTGCTTCTATCACTGCTTGTTTGTCTACACAAGCACCTCTGTCTCTCTCTCTCTCTCCGCGCCCCCCCCCAACACACCTTAAACCAACTTATATTTCAACTCTTTCCTGGACTCGAAATCAAGTTCTGTCGAAGGGTCATGAAGACTCGAAACGTCAACTCTTTTCTTCTCCACTAAAAAGCCAGATCCTAATTGTACAAAGTAGACATGTCCCTTACAAAAATAAGAGTGGTACTGCCAAATCTAGACCTCCCTGGTTGTCTAGAGGAATACAGGGGAAGATCAAACAGAAGAAAGCATACAATAGGCACAAAGAACTAAGCACTGCAGACAGCCTAGACAAATATAGGAAGTGCAGGGATGAAGTAAAAAAGGAAATAAGGAAATCAAAGAGAGGGCATGAAAAAAGATTAGCAAGTAAAGTTAAAGATAACCTAAAGATGTTTTACCAATACATTAATGCTAAAAGATTAGTTAAGTAAAAAGTTGGACCTATCAGATGTGAAGATGGAAACTTATGTGTAGATGCAGAGGCTGTGGGAAGGGTTTTGAATAAATATTTTGTCTCTGTGTTTACAAAGGAAAGGGAGGATGTAGATATAGTAGTCCAGGAGGAACACTGCAAGATATTGGATGGGATTGTCATAAAGAGAGAGGAAGTACTCAAAGGGTTGAAATTCTTGAAAGTCGATAAGTCACCAGGGCCAGATAGATTGTTTCCGAGGCTGCTGAAGGAAGTCAGGGAGGAGATAGCAGATGCTCTGAGGATGATTTTCCAATCTTTACTAGATACAGCGGAGGTACCGGAGGACTGGAGAAATGCAAACATAGTTCCATTGTTTAAAAAGGGATCAGAGGAAATGCCAAACAATTCTAGGCCAGTTAGTCTTACATCGTTGGTGAGCAAATTAGTAGAATCAATCCTGAGAGAAAGGAGTAACTGTCATGTGGAAAGGCATGGACTAGTCAGGGATGGTCAGCATGGATTTGTTAAAGGAAGGTCTTGCCTCACAAATTTGACTGAATTCTTTGAGGAAGTGACAAGAAGGGTTGATGAAGGTAGTGCAGTGGATGTGTGTACATGGATTTTAGCAAGGCATTTGACAAGGCCCCACATGGCAGATTGGTCAAGATGGTAAAAGCCCATGAGATTCAGGGTAATGAGGCAAACTGGATAAAATGTTGGCTTTGTAACAGGAAACAAAGGGTAATGATCGATGGATGCCTTTGCAAATGGAAAGTTGTCTCAAGTGGTGTTCCATAGGGCTCGGCGTTGGGACCCTTGCTGTTTGTGTTATATATTAACGATTTGGACGTGAACGTGGGGGGCAGGATTGGGAAATTTGCAGATGACACAAAGATTGGCCGAGTAGTGGATAGTGTAGAGGATAGCCATAATCTCCAAAACGATATAGATGGGTTGGTGGAGTGGGCGGTAAAGTGGCAGATGGATTTTAACATAGAGAAGTGTGAGGTCACACATTTAGGAAGGTCAAACAGTTACAGGGATTACACAATAAATGGGAATATACTAAGAGGGGTAGATGAAGTGAGAGATCTTGGTGTAAAAGTACACAGGTCCCTGAAGGCAGCAGTTCAAGTAGACAAGGTTGTAAAGAAGGCATATGGAATTCTCTCCTTCATTGGCAGAGGTATAGAATATAGAAGTAAGGATATAATGTTGGAATTGTATAAAACATTGGTGAGGGCACAACTGGAGCATTGTGTGCAGTTCCGGTCACCACATTTCAGGGAGGACGTAATAGCTCTGGAGACAGTGCAGAGGAGGTTTATAAGAATGTTGCCGGGGTTAGAAAAGTGTATCTACGAGGAGAGATTGGATAGGTTGGGGTTATTTTCCTTATAACAAAGAAGGCTGAGAGGTGACTTGATTGAGGTGTACAAAATTATGAGGTGAATAGATAGAGTAGACAGGATAAAATTGTTTCCCTTGGTGGAAAATTCTAGAACAAGGGGACATAGATTCAAGATAAGTGGCAGAAGGTGTAGGGGGGTCATGAGGAAGAACCTTTTTACGCAGAGGATAGTGGGTGTCTGGAATTCGCTGCCCGGGTTGGTGGTAGAGGCAGAAACTCTAAAATCTTTTAAGAAGTACCTGGATCTGCACCTTAAGTGCTGCAAGCGGCAGGGCTATGGACTGGGTACAGGAAGGTGGGATTAGAAAAGGCAACTGGGTGTCTTCAGGCTGGCATGGCCAAAATGAGCTGAATGGCCTCCTTCTGTGCAGTAACTTTTCTATGGTCCTATGGTTCTATGGACTTCTGTGAAGAATATCAAGGAGCAGATGGGATCAACACATATCCAGATCCCAGAGGCTTGGGATGCTACCATCGAGTGTGACACGAGTGCCAATGATTTTCCCTCCACAACCCTTCAAGCCAAGCGGGCATTGCAAGATCCTGCTGCAGCCAGGGTATGTGTACAACTCTCTGTTGTTGCTTTTCCTCGTGTGAGCTAATGTTGTAATCCCAGAGACCTGCATGAACAATCTGTCCCTCGAGCAAATAGTGCAAGGAACTTGTATACCTGCTTACATCAAAAAATACTAACAGCCTTGTTAATATCTAATCTCTTTTTCCTGATAGAAGGATAAGCTGCTCGAACAGAGGTAGCCCCCCACAGGAAGCTGAGAAATGTGATGTTCCAACATCTAGCAAAACAAGACCAATAAAGCAAGTACTTCCAGTGCACCAATGCTGTTGGATGATCATGGGGACCCCCCGCGGAACTGATAAGAGTCGCTGATCATTCCAAGGCTGGAGGCTGAGAGGGCAGCCCTCCAGTGGAAGGTGAAAGCCATGAGGGCAGGCCTCCAGTGGAAGGTGAAAGCTGAGGAGGCAGCCCTCCAGTGGAAGGTGAAAGCCAAGAGGGCAGGCCTCCAGTGGAAGGTGAAAGCTGAGGAGGCAGCCCTCCAGTGGAAGGTGAAAGCCAAGAGGGCAGCCCTCCAGTGGAAGGTGAAAGCCGTGAGGGCAGGCCTCCAGTGGAAGGTGAAAGCTGAGGAGGCAGCCCTCCAGTGGAAGGTGAAAGCCAAGAGGGCAGGCCTCCAGTGGAAGGTGAAAGCTGAGGAGGCAGCCCTCCAGTGGAAGGTGAAAGCCAAGAGGGCATCCCTCCAGTGGAAGATGAAAGCCGTGAGGGCAGGCCTCCAGTGGAAGGTGAAAGCCGAGAGGGCAGCCCTCCAGTGGAAGCTGGAGACCGAGAGGGCAGCCCTCCAGTGGAAGGTGAAGGCAGAGAGGGCAGCCCTCCAGTTGAAAGTGAAGGCTGAGGAGGCAGCCCTCCAGAGGAAGGTGAAGGCTAAGGGGGCAGCCATCCAGAGGAAGGTGAAGGCTGAGGGGGCAGCCCTCCAGTGGAAGGTAAAGTTTGAAAGGGCAGCCCTCCAGTGGAAGGTGAAAGCTGAGGAGGCAGCCCTTCAGAGGAAGGTGAAGGCCAAGGGGGTTGCCTTCCAGTGGAAGGTGAAGGCTGAGAGGGCAGCCCTGCAGTGGAAGGTGAAGGCTAAGAGGGCAGCCCTGCAGTGGAAGGTGAAGGCTGAGAGGGCAGCCCTGCAGTGGAAGCTGAAGGCTGAGGAGGCAGCCCTCCAGTGGAAGGTGAAGGCTGAGGAGGCAGCCCTCCAGTGGAAGGTGGAGGAACTTTCCAGGTTAAATTGAGGCTTCTGGAAGAGGCTGGAGGAGCTAATGAGGCCCAAGTACCAGCTGCAGGACCAATTTTTCAGCACCTGCATGCAGAGTACTATGTGTTCAGATAACTGCTAACTTTATGCAACAGCTGTCTTAGTGCTGAGGAGTCACACAAGCTTAATCATGTCCCTTGATTTCTGTTACAGTCCGAGGACAACAGCAATCGCATTTGGGGACATTGTAGCCTGTGACCATGCCTCTGGAGTGACAACTGTAGAACTTAAGATAAACATTACATAACATGGAGACACAAAGCAGGTGCCATCAGACAAACCAATGAAAGAAAATGGGAGACTATCACAGCAAATGACCCAAGACAACAGTCACCACAAAAACAAGCACGGACAACAGCTAAGCAGAAATGGATCATACCATAGGAGCGTTAACTTGAGATCCAGAGACATCTCACTGGGATGGGCTCCATTGTGCCGGTCATGGAAACAACATCGCAATGAATGGGTTGCCTGAACCAAGGCAGGGAGCAGAATAAAGAGTTAGGGGGTGCTAAGCATCGACCATCCAAACAGAATGTACTCCAGGAAATGTTCATTGATACTATAAACAAGATTTGTAATAAAAAGGCCAAGGCGTTGGGGTCTGGCACTGCAGTCACCAAGGAGGGTCAGGAACGGTCAACCTGATTCACGACCTACAGCTCGCACCGCAACAACTAAACCATGTGGGGGAGGTGTAAGTATCAGCCAGATCCACAGATTTTGGGGCTGAGAATTAAGGATAGCTTCAAAGGGTTTGTATTGGATCGAGCAAGTTTTGGGGGAGAAATTTAGGGTTTTGCCTCTGGTTCTACTTCTCAGTGGAGTTTTATAAATGATTTTGTGGTTTAGAGTGTTGTGCGATGTCATTACACTGGTTTAGAGCTCTTTTATTAGGGGCACTGGAGGTGTTCTGTCAATAAATAAGTTTGTGGTTGAGCGTAAACCCCTATGTCCCTGTGAGTCTGTCATTTATAAAATCCTAAAATCAAGAACCAACAATAAGGATAAGTTGATTGAACCCCTTACACAACCCCGCCCAGGCCTGCACAGATTGATGCTGCACCCACATTTATTCGCACAGTCGGGGAGGCAAACACACATGTGGAGCTGCTTTACACTCCAGTAAATGGGAAGATATGATTCTGTCAATGTTCCAGATAAAAACTGTGCCGGTTCACACACAAGGCACCCTTCAAAGTGATGGATATTATAAGTGATGATATATATTATCTACATTCACCCAGTCTGTATACACACTATAATTTAGTCTATACAACAGATCTAGCATGCCGAACACTAATATGTTCCTTTTTTCCCTGCAGGTCCAGTTGCAGGGCGGTCTGGAGCTCACTGAGAGGCAGTTGGCAAGTGTGACAGGTCAGAGGGCAAACTCACTATTTGAGGCATCCCTGGCTATTGCTGTGTGGGCCTCTGACGTGCTCAGAGACAGCTCTATATATGGCTCAGTGCAAACTGCAAAACCTGCATTCTTGCTCAGGAAGATGAGCGCTGTCAAAGGTAACTGACCACAGCACGATTTCCTCTTAGAATGTATGCATTGTAGATGCCAAAACTTCTGACCTACTTCTGTTTTAACGTCTTATCTCTCCCTGTGATATATTCTGTTGCCTTCTCAATTGTGATGACAGTTGTGACATTAAATGAATCACTGCTGATGTTTTCCCTTTTTCTTCTCCATCTGCAGCATGTTTCATTCATCATTTGAATTAGAAGGGATTGAGCAAAGATGAGGTCTCAAAGGAGCAAAACAAGCTCAACAGTTACATATTGGACAAAATAATGGATCGGAACTGGAAAGCAAAATCGGCCCAGAATCAATCAGCAGAATGTGAATTAATTATTTGTGTTGTCTCATTTTTCTCCATGAATATAGTTTTTGACATATACGAACATACGAAATAGGAACAGGAGTAGACCATTTGGCCCATCGAGCCTGCTCCACCATTCAATAAGATCATGGCTGATCTGCTTGTGTTTCGATTTCCACATTCCCATCTGCCCCCGATAGCCCCCAATTCCCTTGCCTAACAAGAATCTATCTCCCTTTGCCTTAAAAATATTCAGTGATCCGCCTCCTTCTGAGGCAGAGAATTCCAAAGTCGCAAAACCTTTGGAGAGAAAAAATTTCTCCTCATCTCTGTCCTAAAAGGGTGACCACTAATTTTAAAACAGTGCCCCCTAGTTCTGGACTCACCCACAAGAGGAAACATCATTTCCGCGTCCACCATGTCAAAGCTGTTCAAGATCTTGCACACTTCAATCAAATCACCCCTCACTTTTCTAAACTCCAGTAGAAACAAGCCCACTCTGTCCAACCTTTCCTCATAAGACAACCCACTCATTCCAGGTATCAATCTAGTAAACCTCCTTTGAACCACCTCCAATGCATTTACACCCTTCCTTAAATAAGGAGACCAAAACTGCTCACAGTATTCGTGGTGCAGTGTCACCAGTGCCCTGTATATCTGAAGCATAACATCCTTACTTTTATGTTTGATTCCTCTTGTAATAAAGGATAACATTCCATTAGCATTCTTGATTACTTGCTGTACCCGCAAACTAACTTTTTGTGACTCATGTACAACGACCTAGTTCTCTCTGCACCTCAGAATTCTGCAGTCATCCTGGGTTTAAGTAATACTCTGCTTTTTTTAAAATTTTTCCTGCCAAAGTGAACTTCACATTTTCCCACATTTTACTCCATCTGCCAGATTTTTGCCCACTCACTTAACTTATCCATGTCTGCAACCTCATCATGTCCTCTTCACAACATACTTTCCTATCTATCCTTGTATCATCTGCAAATTTAGCTGCCGTGCCTTCACTCCCTTCATCTAAGTCATTGATGTAAATTGTAAAATGTTAATGCCTCAGTACAGATCCCTGCAGGGCTCTGCTCATGACATCCTGCCAATCAGAAAATGACCCGTTTATGCATACTCTCTGTTTTCTCCCAGCCACCAAATTTTCTATCTAGGTTAATATGTTACCCTCTACACCCTGAGATTTTATTTTCCACAAGAGCCTTTGATGTGGCACCTTATCAAATGCTTTCAGCACATCTACAGGCTCCCCTTTATCCACAGCACAAGTTTGCTTCCGCCCAGTCAAAGCAGTTGGTGTTCTCCAGTAGTGTTAGTGCCTAATCCTGATGGGTCAACAGATTTTGTATAGACTATTGAAAGGTTAATGCGGGAAGAAAAACAGATTCCTAACCAGTCCCTGGTCTGGAAGATTGCATTGACGGGATTGGCAGTGCCATATTCCTTACTAGGAAAGATTTGTTGAAAGGATATTGGCAAGTACCTTTAACAACATGAGCTAAGGAGATATCAACACTTGTCAGGTCAAATAGACTAAACCAATGTTGAGTAATGTCAATTGAATTAAAAAATGCTCTGGCCACTTTCCAAAGACTAATACATCAGGTGATCACTAATGTTCCTAACTGTGTGGTTTACTTGGATGATGTATTGGTTTATAGAAAAACAATTTAAAACAACTGGAAGCCTTATTTAAACAATTACAGACAGCGGATCTAGTAATAAACCTGGCAAAAGGTGAGTTTGCAAAAACGTGAGTAACTTATTAAGGGCATATTGTAGGGCAAGGACAAGTCTTGCCAAGAACAGTGAAGGTACAGGCTTTGATGGGATTTTCTTTTCCTAAAACTAAACGGGAAATCCTGAGATTTTTAGGGATGTGCAGTTTCTATTGTAAATTTGTGCTAAACTTCAGCACAATAGCTGCTCAGCTAACGGATTTATTGCAAAAGAAAGCAAAGGTGGTGTGGTCAAGAGAGTGCCAGGCAGCTTTTGAGAAGCTGAAGGTGATTCTAACTAATGAACCAGTATTAGCCACCCCTAAATCCGCTAAACTCTTTAAGCTGGCAATCGATGCTGGTGATTTGGGGGCGGGTGCAGTCTGATTGCAAGAAGGTGCGTCAGGCATAGAGAATCTGCTGGGGTACTTCTCTAAAAAAAAGTAAATTAAATCGGCATCAGAAGAGATACTTTACAGTAGAAAAGGAAACCCTGGGATTGTTACATCTCTTAAACATTTTGAGGTATATATCCATCATGGCAGTAAAGACACATTACTATATACTGACCATAACCCTGTGGCCTCTGTGGGCAAATTTAAGACTCAGAATGACAGACTGTTCTGATGAAGCTTGCTAATACAACCTTATAACTTGAAGATTGTTCCTACTGCTGGACATGATAATATAATTGCTGATGTATTATCAAGAATGTAAATTATTTATAAAAATTGTCTGGAAAGTAAGAAAGTCAGAAATACTGAACAGATTCTGTATAAGGAGCGAATGGCTGAGGGAGTGCATGTTGAATCCTGTTTACATGTTGTACATATCATTTTCTGTATACGTTGCGATGAAACACATTTGGAAATGGTGTCTCATCTCTTAAGGGTGGAGGCATTAGAATCACATACCTCAAGACTGAAGTTTTCTTTCATAAAATGGAAGGGTTTGGCATGATCTGGATATGTGGATGCTAACCTGGGATTTTCTAAAAAGGTCATAGGTTTACTTTGGAACTGTCAACAAGCAGGATTCTTCCAAGTAATCACCTGACCTCTATGGTATTTGAGAGGGAGTTGTTTGTTTGTGTTGAACTGCAAAGTACTTTAATTAATGAATAGCCAGGGGAAAAAAAAGGCAATCACATGGGAGAGAGGGAAAAAACATAAGTTGCGAGCCTGCTTGTTTTGAAGGCAGTCTTGTTGGAGAACAAGCTGACAAAAGAAGGCTAGCATGACGGCTCCCTCTCTCTACCTTGCCTAAAATTGTGTGTGGTTTTTACCTGTAGCCAGAGAACTCTCATCCGTGTGCAACCGGTCTGCATTGGACCTATAAATCTGAGACCAGTGGTCAGAACTTCCAGGCATCCACCGGGACCAGCGGCCAGTCTTCACACCAGAGAATTCCAGGTCGTCAGCATCAAGACCCTGCAGACTTTATCCTTTAATTTATAAAGTGCATCCTCCAAAGCCCATCTCTGCAGAGACCCTCTGTTTGTCGTTTGTTTACCTGTGTGCGTGCTCGAGGAGTTCTTTAGGAAGAGATGGATAGTTATACTTCCCAATTACAATTGTGTATTAACCAGTATTTGCAACCTGTTAAAAGAAGTTTTGTTTTAAAATAAATTCATCATTCCGAGTGTTTGAAAGAAGCCTGGTCAGAGTCTCTTTTCTTCTCAGTACTAGAGCTACAGGTACACAATTGGCCATGTCGGTGAGAAAATCAAACATTTAAATTAATGGTACGGCCCGTGGAGTAGTGGGGATAGATAATTTGCGCACTCCTCCTGGGATGGTCATAACAGCAGGGTTGGGTATCCATTTTCTGAAGTACTCTTCCAGATAATATGGATTTTCAGTGAGAGCTTTCTCAATATCCTGAATTTCTTTATCATGGAAAGTAAGGGCCAAGCCATTAGCATATTTGAAGAGCTGTCAGTTTGTGGGAGGCGGTCACTCGTATATATGTTGGATAGAGCCAGTACAAGGACTGACCCCTGTAGGAGGCCATTGTTTGTTATGCATGGGCAGCTGATTTGATCTGCAAGGTGAACACAGAACTGTCGGTCGCTGATTATAGAGTTGATCACTTGTAGAGTTTTCACATCGCAGATGATTTTTGAGAATTTCAGCAGCATGTCTGTGTGCCACACTGTGTCATAGGCACAGGATAAGTCAACAAAGCCTTCAGGCCTTTCTGGGAACCAGCTGCAATATGTGAGGTCAGTGTCAAGACCTGCTCGGTGCTGTTGTGACCAGTACAAAAACCTACTTGCTGAGGGACATCACTGCTCCCAGTTTGGGACTCAGTTTGTTTAGCAAGAGGCATTCCAGGGCCTTATATGTTATTGAGAGTAGGGTAATGGGGCAGTGGCTGCATAAGTCATTGAGTGGCTTCCCTGGCTTGGCAATGGCCACTATCTTGGAATGGCACCAAATGTTTGGAGTGGTGCCTGTGCTATGGATGTTGGTACACAGATTTACTAGTCACTTCCTTCCCTGTGATCTGCTGTTCTTCAGGAATTCTGGCTAAATCCCATCAACTCCTGCTGGTTTGTCTGACTTAGTTGTTGTCAGGACAGTGTCCATTTCCACTTTTGTGTAAGGGCTTGAGAAGTCTACCTGCTCAGGGGTAGTCTTGAGAGAGAGCATCAGGGCTGATTTTACTATCCATTTGTCTTCCTTGCTGGCTGGTGTCTTTGAGTTTATTAGGAGTCGTGAAGCAATGACATCAATGTTGATTCTGGGCGGCTGTTGTGGCTGATCTCACGTAGTGCAAGAGATTCCATGCTTTTCAGCTTGAATTCAGGGTATATGATAAGGTTAGATAATGTAACATCGGAGGAGGGTCAAGTGATAAACACTGGCACATACCAGTAGGACTGGATGGTCTGTTTTATGTTAAATATTCTATGTTCTGGTCTAGTTGAATTCTTTTGAAGAGGTCACTAATAATGTAGATAAAGGGATGCCTATGTATATTATCTATATTGAGTTTCATGAGGCTTTTCATGAAGTTCTACACAATTGATTCTGAGCATTGGGAGATACCTTTTGACTTGAGTTTAAAATTGGCTGAAGGTATGGGGCATAAAGGTTGGGTATTCAGGTAGAAGTGTGAGAAGTATTGTTCTCAAGGAATTAAGTCTGGTTCTGAATTGGTCCTTGAGCTGCATTATCAGAATGACTGTGAGCTGGGGGCAACTGCCAGGCACCATGTAGCAGCTCATCAACCAATCCTGGGTGGCTGGTGGTTCTGAGGCAAGTCCCGGAAAGGAAATTGGCAGGGTGAAGAGCGGGCTGGTGGCCAGCACAGTATCAATGGGGAGGCATTAGAAGTGCCCATGTTTCTTTTGGCTCCACAGGCAAGTTAAAATCAACTCACCTGCAGGCTTCACCTAGGCCTCCTGCAACCACTTTACAGATATTAATTAAGCTTGCATAGATATTTAAAAAGTAGTCGGAGTGGTAATAGTTGACAAGTTTAACCATGCCTAATTTAAATGGATTCCGAGAACGAGCCTGGAAGTGTGCAAAGGAATCTCATTTCAATATTAAGACAAAGTATGCACTATTTCAGGTGGCTGCCATGCAAATTAATTATCAGTAAGGACAGCAGACATGATCATAGATGGAATCATCGCACACCAGTGTTTGTACTTGCAGATATATCAGGGAATAATGTTAAAAAACACACAGAAGAAAATGAACCATTGACCTGAACTGACTTCGTCAAAAAGACAGGCTCAAGATAACCTCTCAATGAGTTGAATAGTCAAATGTTCACTCCAGTCTGATCCAATCACTTCTCAGGGTTTGTGGGTCAGCTCAAGTTCACTTGTGGTGCAGATTTGATCGTAAATTGGAGGCTGGTTTTATATAGCTGTGGTCAATGTAGAGTCAGGACCTTCTGTTGGTTGCTGCATTACTATTCCAGAACTCAGAACTATTACTGAATCATCACAGTGTTTCAGTGATTAACCACTGATCCCAATGAATTATGTTGTTCACTATTCTCATAAACTCTGTTGGGCACATTTTATTTTGTGTCTAAACAGAACTAGTGGCAGCAATGCATGGAGCAGTGAGTGAGAATGCTGTAATTTCAACTCAGAAACAGAAAGAATCAAAGCCCCAATTCACCAACTGTAAAAGGGCCTTTGGAAAAATAATTCAACAGGTCCAGCCCATTCCCTAGTTAGCATAAACCCACAGAAAGCCAAGCCTGTAATTCCTGAAAAAATTGGTAATTTTAACTCAGGGCTACCACAGCCTGGATGGGCTGGGCGATTGAAATGCTCAGCTGGTGCAGAAAGGTTCTTCTGAGGTTTTGGTGCGAGAACTTCTTCAGTAGAGCAGGAGCTTTACTCTGTATCTAACCCCGTGCTGAACACGCCGTGGTAGTGTTTTGTTGGGGACAGTGTAGAGGGAGCTTTAAACTGTATCTAACCCAGTGCTGTACCTGTCCTGGGAGATTTCTTTTTATTCATTCATGGGATGTGGGCTTCGCTGGCTGGGCCAGCATTTATTGCCCATCCTTAATTGCCCTTGAGAAGGTGGGGGTGAACTGCCTCCTTGAACTGCTGCAGTCCATGTGGTGTAGGTACACTCACAGTGCTTTTAGGGAGGGAGTTCCAGGATTTTGACCCAGTGATAGTGAAGAAACAGTGATATATTTCCAAGTCAGGATGGTGAGTGATTTGGAGGGGAACTTGCAGGTGCTGCTGTTCCCATCTATCTACTGCCCTTGTCCTTCTAGATGGTAGCGGTCGTGGGTTTGGAAGCTGCTGCCTAAGGAGCCTTGTTGAATTCCTGCAGTGCATCTTGTAGATGGTACACACTGCTCCTACTGTACATCAGTGGAGGAGGGAGTGAATGTTGTGCCAATCAAGCAGGTTGCTTTGTCCTGGATGGTGTCAAGCTTCTTGAGTGTTGCGGGAGATGCACTCATTCAGGCAAGTGGGGAATATTCCATCACACTCCTGACTTGTGCCTTGTAGACAGTGGACAGACTTTGGGGAGTCCGGAGTTCGGTTACTCATCGCACTATTCCTAGCCTCTGACCTGCCTTTGTAGCCACAGTATTAATATGGCTCATCCAGTTCAGTTTCTGGTCAATGGTAATCCCCAAGGATGTTGATAGTAGGGGATTCAGTGATGGTAATGCCATTGAACGTCAAATGTCGAAAGTTGGATTCTCTTGTTGGAGATGGTCATTGCCTGACACTTGTGTGGTGTGAATGTTACTTGCAACTTGTCAGCCCAAGCCTGGATATTGTCCAGGTCTTGCTGCAATTGGACATGGACTGCTTCAGTATCTGAGGAGTGGTGAATGGTGCTGAACATTGTGCAAACATCCTCACTTCTGACCTTATGTTGGAAGGAAGGTCATTGATGAAGCAGCTGAAGGTGTTTGGGCCGAGGATACTACCCTGAGGAACTCCTGCGGTGATGTCTAGAGCAGAGATGACTGACCTCCAACAAACACAACCATCTTCCTTTGTGCTAGGTATGACTCCAACCAGTGAAGAGTTTTCCCCTTGATTCCCATTTATTCCAGTTTTGCTCGGGCTCCTTGATGCCACACTTGGTCAAATGCAGCCTTGATGTCAAGGGCAGTCACTCTCATTCACCTTGGGAGTTCAGGTCTTTTGTCCACTTTTGAACCAAGGCTATAATGAGATCAGGAGCTGAGTGTCCCTGGCGGAACCCAAAATGAGCATCAGTGAGCAGGCTATTATTAAGCAAGTGCCATTTGATGACACTACTGATGATTCCTTCCACTACTTTATTGATGATTGAAAGTAGAGTGATGGGGTGGTAATTGGCTGGGTTGGGATTTGTCCTGCGTTTTGTGTACAGGACAAACCTGGGCAATTTTCCACATAGCTGGGTAGATGCCAGTGTTGTAGCTGTACTGGAACAGCTTGGCGAGGGGTGCAGCAAGTTTTGGAGCACAAGTCTTCAGTACTATTGCCGGAATATTGTCAGGGCTCCTAGGCTTTGCAATATCCAGTGCTTTCAGCCATTTCTTGGTGTCACGTGGAGCGAATCTAACTGGCCGAAGATTGGCATCTGTGATACTTGCAACCTCCGGAAGAGGCCAAGATGGATCATCCTCTCGGCACTCCTGGCTGAAGATTGTAGAAAATGCTTCAGCCTTATATTTTGCACCGATGTGCTGGTCTCCTCCATCATTGAGGATGGGGATATTTGTGGAGCCTTCTCCTCTAGTGAGTTGTTTAATTGTTCACCACCATTCACAACTGGATGTGGCAGGATGCAGAGCTTAAAGACCTGATCCGTAGGTTGTGGGATCGTTTAACTCTGTCTACCACTTGCTGCTTATACTGTTTGGAATGCAAGTAATCCTGTTTATAGCTTCACCAGGCTGACACCTCATTTTTATGTATGCCTGGTGTTGCTCCTGGCATGCCCTCCTGTACTCTTAATTGAACCAGTGTTGATCCCCTGGCTTGATGGTAATTGTAGAGTGGGGGACATGCTGTGCCATGAGGTTACAGATTGTGTTCGATTCTGCTGCTGCTGATGGCCCACAGGACCTCATGGATGCCCAGTCTTGAGTTGCTAGGTCTGTTCAAAATCTATGCCATTTAGCATGGTGGTAGTGCCAAACAACACGATGGAAGGTATCCTCAATGTGAAGCCGGGACTTTATCTCCACAATGACTGTACATTAGTCGCTCCTAAGAGCACTGTCATGGACAGATGCATCTGTGGCAGGCAGGTTGGTGAGGATGAGGTCAAATATATTTTTCCCTCTTGTTGGTTCCCTGAGCACCTGCAGCAGACCCAGTATAGCAGCTATGACCTTTAGGGCTTGGCCAGTTCTGTCAGTAGTGGTGCTACTGAGTCACTCTTGGTGATGAATATTGAAGTCCCCCATCCAGAGTACATTCTGCACCTTGGCCACCCTCAATTTTTCCTCCAAGTGGTGCTGAACATGGAGGAGCACTGATTCATCAGCTGAGGGAGGGCTGTAAAAGGTAATCAGCAGGAGGGTTCCTTGCCCATGTTTGACCTGATGCCATGAGACTTCATGGGGTCCAGAGTCAATGTTGAGGACTCCCAGGGCAACTCCCTTCTGACTGTATACCACTGTGCCGCCACCTCTGCTGGGTCTGTCCTGCCAATGGGACAAGACATACCCAGGGATGGTGATGGTGGTGTTTGGGACATTATCTGTAAGGTATGATTCCATGAGAGAGACTAAGTCAGGCTGTTGCTTGACTAGTCTGTGTAACAGCTCTCCCAATTTCAGCACTAGCTCCCAGATGTTAGTAAGGTGGACTTTGCAGGGTCGCCAGGGCAGAGATTGCCATTGTCGTTTCCGGTACCTAGTTCGATGCCGAGTGGTCCATCCAGTTTCATTCCTTTTTTGTGACTTTGTAGCGGTTTCTTGCAACTGAGTGGCTTGCTCGGCCATTTCAGAGGGAATTTAAGAGTCAACCACATTGCTGTGGGTCTGGAGTCTAGAGTCACGTGTATGTCAGACCAGATAAGGACAACAGATTTCCTTCCCTAAAGGACATTAGTGAACCAGATGGATTCATGGTCTTAATTAGACTTTTAATTCCAGATTTTTATTACATTTAAATTCCACCATCTACATTGCTCTGGGCCTCTGGATCACTAGTCCAGCAACAATACTATTACGCCATTGCCTCCCCCATCACCTTCCCCAGTGTTTGATGGGGACAGTGCAGAGGGTGCTTTACCTTATATCTAACCCTGTGCTGAACCTGTCCTGGGAGTGTTTGATTGGCACAGTGTAGAGGGAACTTTACTCTGTATCTAACCCCATGCTGTAACTGCCCTGAGGGTGTTTGATGGGGACAATGCAGAGGGAGCTTTACTCTGTATCTAACCCTGTGCTGTGCCTGTCCTGTGTGTGTTTGATAGGGGCTGTGTAGAGGGAGAACTATTCAGTATCTGGTCAATGACATACTTGTGTATGTTTGATGGGTCAGAAGGTGAGTTTTGCTCCTAATCTAACCACTAGTCTGTCTGGGGCCATACAGAAATGCAGTTCACTGCCCAGTGATCTGGGAGCTCTTTGCACTGATGCCATTTCTTAGAAGTTGAACACTTTTATTTCCCAGCACAGATGGTCTACCGAGTAAAGAGCACAAGCAATGCGCCAGAAACATGAGCTAAAATAAACAGAGACAGCTCCTTGTTTAACTTTTCTTTGGTAATTGTTTCCATTTCCACCATCCTCAGGTCAGTTTTTTGCATGTTTACTCATCTTTATGAATCCGTGCTCAAACATTTAAAATGTTCTCAATCGTGTTGCTTGATTAAGTGTACCGTAATCAGGGACAGTTCTCTTTCTACCCCCTGAGTGAACCAAATCAGACTGACTATCCCCGATCTTCGCTCAAACACTATTCAAGGCCAGGATTTCAGTCAGCTCTCATACACACTGGCTCACTGAGACATTTACAGTTCCAGAAGCTCAGTCCCCATTAAAGAAAGAGAGTCTTCATTTCCATGGTAACTCTCACAACCTCATATTACAAGGGGAGTCAGTGACAAAGGGGAGGGTGGTGGCATAGATGTAATGTCACTGGACTGTAATCAAGAGGCCAAGGTTAATGATCTGGAGATAAGGGCAAAATCCCACCATGGCAGCTGGTAGAATTTAAATTCAATTAATAAATCTGGAATTGAAAAGTTTGTCCCAGTAATGGTGACCATGAAACTGTTGTCAATTGTCACAAAAACCCTTCTGGTTCACTAATGCCCTTTAGGGAAGGAAAGCCTGCGGACCTTACCTGGTCCAGCCTACATGTGACTCCAGACCCACAGCAATGTGGTTGACCCTTAACTGCCCTCTGAAATGGTGTGGCAAGCCATTCAGTTCAGGGGCAATTAGGGATGGGCCAGCGACGTCCACATCCCATGAAAGAATAAATAAAATTACAGCCAATGAAGTGCAGTCATTGTCATAATGTAGGAAACATGGCAACCAACTTGTGCACAGCAGGATCCCATTTCAAGAAAAATGAGATAATACCCAGGTAATCTATTGTAGTGACGTTGGTTGAGGGGTAACCCTTGAGCAGGATATCAAGGAGAACACTGCTGCTCTAGTGACAAGGGATGTTTTACCAGAGGGAGCAAACAAGGTTTCAGTTTAATATCTCATCTGAACACCCCCTCCACTGGAAGTGTCAGCCTGGATTATGTGCTTAAAAGACTGGAGTGGGATTTAAACCCACAACCTTCTGACAGAGAGATAAGAATACTACCAACTAAGCCACATAGTTGAAGCAGGAGCCCACGTGAAAGTAGCTTTTAAAGGACATTTTGGAGAAAAAGCAAATCTGTGAATGAGTCTTCATCAGGTTGTACCACCTTGCAGCTGTGCCTGGTGAGAATAACACCCATGTGCATTGCCCAATTGTACGTTTTCTCGACTACTTGGCAGTCTGACCCTCTGATAGAGCAGAACAGAACTCCCCTCAGTCCCCACCCAATACTGTTCCTGACTCCAGATGACGTCAGGACATTTTATGACTTGGAGAGAACTTCCATATATCAATTTAATGAGTTGAAAAACAAAAGGATGATTTGCAAGGAAGATACTGAAGGGCAAGTCAACAAACATTTGAAGGGAAATTTAAAGAGCAGATCCTTTCACTTTGGGTGATGAGAGAGAAAGAGAGAGAGAAAGAGGGAAATAGCTAACATTCCATGAATTGTGCATGGGTTTTGATATCATAGCAGCCACACTATATTGTGGGATTAGAATCCTGGAAAAGACCCAATGTAAACTGAAGATCAAAAACTGAATTAACAGTAAACAGCTTTCTCCATACTTTTCCTCACTGATACAACTGGAGGTTGTAATGAAAAGATTTCCTCATTTCTTTTCTCCAGGGCTGCCAATGATTGCCTCATATTTCCCTCTCCCTACCCCCTCCTCCCACAGTTATCCAGTTGTGGATGCTTCCCCCAGCTGCCCCGGGATTAAAGCCAAATGCCCATCCTTCACAATGAAGACCACGCAATGGGTGGGGAAAGGGATTGCAGATGGGCCACCATTCTGAATGTTAATGATCACATGCCAATTTTGAAGGTTTAGCAAGAGAATTCCTCCTGGTGTTCTGAGTGGTGTTTAACCCTCAAACAATATCTGATCATTATCACATTGTTTACTGCGGGAGTTTATAATGTACCAATTTGCTCCTGTGTTTCCTAATGACTATAGTCCATAAATAACCATGGTTATTGAAGTGATTTTAAAGGCTGGTCAGGGTGGAAATTGAACTTGTATGGGTAGAAATGTGACCTGGTCCATCTTCCAGCCCAGGATGGGCCCTGAGCAATGAGTGCTCCCCAGTCAGAAGGCCCAAAGCGCAGCCTCAAATTGGGTCTCACCCCTCAATTTAACAGCTTGGAGGTTGCACACCCACAAGTGCCTGACCATTATAACTGATGTAATATCGGGTACATGGTATCACCAGGAGAGGCTCCCAGCCAAACTTCAGAAAGGGATTGGAGAGAGGGCAGCAGGATGAATGATTGAGGACTGCTATGGGAATAGTATTCCTCATCCTTCTAGTTTGAAAGGTTCTCAAAATTTTTCATGTCATCAACAATGATATGACTTTTGGACTTTTAAATTGCTGAGTTGAGTGTGGAACCCTGCAGACAGGAGGCTGGGCACATGAAGGCCTGGAACTGGACATGCCCAAGCTTGCTGAGTGCAGTGTGTTTTTTTTTTGCCTGAAACCAGGCAACGAGAGGAGACAGAATACGCATTCTTCCCTTTAAAATAATCAAACCAGAGAAAGACTTCATGTTACACGAAACTAAAGCCCATCAAAATCTTGCATAAATAATCGTTACTAACTACTAAGACAGGAAGGCACAATCAATGCAATTATGTGAACCCATCAATACTCCACACATACAATGGCTTTCCGTTCAAAACTAGTCACGGGGTCAGGAAGACAATGATAAACATCATGCGAGCCCATTAAAAACAACGAGACAACAATCACCGGGGGAAGCTCACCAAAATCAGTCAAAGAACGAACCTTGATTTGGATTGAGATAAGAAATTCAAAGGACAGTATAACTGGCCCAGTCAGTTACGAAGGAGAGAGAGAGAAACCAGCAAGCAGGAGGGTGGGCAGTTTTGAAACGGTTGAAACAGAGTTTAAGCAAGGAGATCTGGAGGTTTGCAGGCCCGCAGGCAACATCACGGTGAGGGGCACAGGGTGGCAGGCTCAACCGAAGACAACAAGGCCGCAACAACAGCCCTCCATGAAGATTGACCAACCACAACTGCGTCCTCCACCCAACTGAAGAACCTTCGCAGATTCCCACAGACCAGGACCACATGGGGATGGCAGGCCCCAGAGGACACAAAGAGCGTACCCCAAAACTGCAACCGGCCTACCTGGCTGGATTTCAAACTGTCAAGGAACCCTGGTTGGTGAGCATAATCCCTGACCTCTCCTAGTTCAATTTAGTTAGGTTTTGGGAGCGGGACAAGGGTAAGGAGATTAGTAGCATGATTTTCCCTCGTTATGCCGTGTGTTCCCCATTCTTAACTAAGTGTACTTTGTAAGTCTGTATAATCTCAGTGTAATCCTAATGTTGTAAGTTCATTTGTGACTTCAATAAATTTTCTTGCACCAAAACCAGTTGTCTGCTGCACTTTGTCACAACCCCAAATAAGTCCAAGTTCTAGAACCCAGGGAGTGGGAGTGATTCGAACCACTCAGAAGTCAGAAGTGAAGCTGACACACACACTGAACCAGGAAAGGGTGCAGTTAGTGGGGGACCATAGGACTCAGCAGGAATTTTTACTATGTCAGGTCACTAAGGCCAAGAACAATGAGCTGGGGTTGCGGGAAAAGAATGCCCGCCTAGTAAGACAAGTGAGAGCAGGAGGAGAAAGGAAAAGGCTTACAGGCAGCCTATAAGATAGTGAGCGTACAGGGATTTGAGGATGCAGACCATGGCCCCTGCCAGAAGCAGGTAGAGAGTCTGAACCTTGCTCTAAGGACAGCAAAAGGCACGGTGTGCCTCATAAACCGTAGTGCAGCCCAGGTTGACTTCACAGGGAACCTGGGGAGGATGGTTCAGACGCCAAAGGTAGTGTCAAGGAACTACCCATTGAAGAGCAGGAGGGCCCACGACCACCAACCGTAACGCCAAGTTTTAGCGAAATCTGGCAGGAGGGGGCAGTGGAATTAGGGGCAGAAGCTGAGGAGGAAAACCCCCAGCAAGAGAGGCTGGGACCGGGGCCAATGTGCCCGGCCCGGCAGCAAAGGTTCGGCCCACCCGCTGATAATAGGGATGAGGGACCCCTCCAAAACCAGTTCGTAGTTCCCCACGGCACCCAACAGCTTAGGGCCATGGTAAGCCATTTAACTAAACTTGCGGCAAATGGGGATCCCTCGGTCCACTTCAGGGAAGTGGAACAAGCAGCAAGCATCAACGAATGCAATGATGTTGAATAGGCCAAAATGCTGATATCCTCCCTCTTCCAGTCCCTCTCTGACCAATGTAAGATGGGACAGTGTGATTATGGGGAGCTCAAGGAGGAAGTTCTCAAGACCATGGGGATGAATGAGGGAAGTCCTTTCTCCCAGATGGAAAAAATAGTGCAGCTCATAGGAGAACCCCTGCAGGCTTTTGCAGAGACGTTGTGGCAGATGTATAGGAGCACATGCAGTGGGACGCCTAACCGGGCTAACCTGGACCAGGATCAGCGGGCCCACTAGCTCAGTTGCCTGGTGGCAAACAGCTTTGCCACAGGTCAGGGTCACAGCAGGAATGTGGTTTGACCCAAAGAATCCCCTGACTACACAGTGATCAGACATCAGAACTGACCATAGCATACCATAATGGTAAAGGAACCGATGTACACCCACCTAAAGGGAAAGTGCATGAAATGAAACCCAGCCAGGGTAGGAAGGAGTGGCATCAGGAAGGGAATAACCCTTCCAGCATAAAGCTCAACTGTTATGGGTGTGGGAAGATTGGACACTGAAGGAAGGAGTGTAAGAATGCTTGGAAAGATAACAAGGGAAAGAATTCCTCAACCCCAGCCCAAAAGGCAGAGACAGGAATCCCTCCCTCCACGGTCGAGTCATTTTTGGATGCCATGAGAACCCTAATGACTGGCCCAGGGAAGGGAGCAGCCACCATCAGCCCCATCTAACCCACAACCCTGACTAGAGCCAGCGCAGCCTGTTTACCTGTGTTCCCTTACCTACGACTTATAGAAGAGACCCCTCGTTGAGATGGAGGTCGAAGAAGTAAAAGGGACATTTCTGTTGGACACAAGAGCATCATGTACCATGATCCATTCAGCTAACCCCACCACCTCACCTCTATCTAATGGGGTCCCGTACAGTCTGTCAGGATTCACAGGTAAAGAACAGGCTGGCTCATTTTCCATCCTGCTGACCATTCGTTTAGGAACACTCCGTTCTAAGTGGACCTGTATCCTAATGAAGTGGGAAGTGGAGGGTGGAAAAGGGATCCTGGGAGCTGACTTTATTGTAGGCCACAGGATCCTAGTGGATTTGAGGAATCATTGCCTATGGGGGCAAAAACAGGAAAGGAAGGCAGAGTAGTGGTCATCCAAGGGAAACAGGGGAAGGGGACCCTGTGCACCATGAAGCATAAAGAGGGTTATAACCTCGAACTCATGGTCAGTAATACCCCAAGGGAGTTCCAGGCATTTGTGCGAGCCCACCTAGCCACATTTGCCACACACAAACATGACTGTGGGAGGGTTAGATGTCAGTGTAGATGGGGACCCTAGGCCCAACCACAAAAGCAATATAACATCCCCAGGGAAGCGGAGCCAAACATGGAAGCAGCCATGTCCTCCTTAGTGCAACAGGGGGTCCTGAGACCGATAGCCAACCACGTGAACTCTCCACTGTGGCCGGTTAGAAAACCGGATAACTCCTGGAGGCCCACAGTGGACTATTGGGTGCTCAACAGTAATATCCCAGCCTGTGCACCCATGGTAGCAGCAGTTGCCGACCTGATAGGAAGTATCCCAGCATCCGCAACCACTTTCACAGTGCTGGATATCTCCAACGGGTTTTGATCCATCCCTTTAAGGAGAGAGGATCAGTACAAGTTTGCCTTTACCTTTAAAGGGCAACAGTTTACCTGGAACTGTCTGCCTCAGGACTTCCACAATAAACCCAGCATTTTCCACCAATGCATGGCAAACAGTTTAAAGGGCTTCAGCCAGCCCAGGCAGCTGGTACAATATGTGGATTACCTGCCCCTATTCACCGATTTGAGAGAGGAGCATGACCCACTTCTGGCCGAACTGCTGGAACTGCTTGGACAGGAAGGTTTTAAAGTGAACCCGAAGAAAGCGCAGATCGGCCAGCAGGAGGTGAAATTCCTGGGCCTGACAATACGCGCTGGGGAAAGGGCCATAGATAAAGCTAGATGGGAAGCAGTACAGGAGCTACCAGTCACCAACACAGTCACAGGAGTGAGATCATTTCTAGGGCTAACCGGGTACTGCAGAGACTTCATTGAGGACTATGCAGCCACAGCTGCCCCTCTGCTCCGACTCCTGCATATGGGAGTGGAGTGGGTTTGGGATGAGGGCTGCCTGGCAGCATTTGTCAGGCTCAAGAAAGATCTACAGACCGCACCAGCTCTAGGGGCCATAGATGGAGGGTAAGAGTTCTTCCTGGAGGCAGCAGCCAGCGAGGACAGCCTGAGTGCTGTGCTGCTCCAAGAGCGGCATGTCAAGCTTAGACCGGTGATCTACTCCTCCAGGATACTCACAGATGTGGAGAAGAGCTACTCCAATTGTGAAAGGCACCTCTTGGCTGTGAAAAGATCACTGATCTTCACAGGCACCTCTCCCATCACCCTCCTCATCCATCACATGCCCACCCAGATGCTCCTGGATGGGAGAATCAAGGACAGGATAGTGAGCAGTGCCTGCATTGCTCGCTGGACCCTGCTTCTCTCACAGATGGTCCTAAAAGTAAAAGGGCTCTGCGAGCCAAAGCTCACAGCTAACCTGGTGTATCCTGGAACAGCCCACCGGTGTTCCATAGAAGAGGTTTGGGAAGTAGACATAGGTTTACGGGCCGGGATACACCCACAGGCCGTGAAATCTATGTGGATGACTCCAGTATCTGCTGGTGAGCGACTCACAGGGGGTGGAGTTTATGACCCAGCGGCAAACCTTGCCCTGGTAATTAAGCTCCCCAGAACCATGAGCGCCCAGCAGGCTGAACTGTCTGTGGTATTGTACGTGGTTACACATCTCGAGATCTTCCCCACCTCATACACGATTTGCTCGGACAGTCTGTTCACATGCAATTCATGTACGGAGTACCTGGTCATCTGGTCCCGCTGCAGATTCACCTCCGCTGATGGGAGACCCCTCACAGTGAAACCCTTGTTGGAGAAAATCTTAGCAGCAGTGGGGGAGGAAGGGGAGGTTTTCATCTATAAGGTGAAAGCCCATTCCTCCGCAGAACCCCAGAGTGAGGGCAACTGGCAGGCCGAGGTGCTAGCTAAGGAGGGTGCCCGCACAGGCATTTTCTGGGACCCATACGGGTCCCATCCTATAGCAGCAGTCACGGGTAGGAATGGAACATGGGGGAGTGCAGGGGTAGCTTTAACCCCAGACCTTAAGATGGTCCAAACCCAAGACCCCGTCCTCAAGGCAGTCCTCAGTGCAGTGGCAGAAGGGAAAAGGGTAGAGGGCCCTTACAGCACAGCTGCCCTCTCTGTAAAGGGAGGATTGCTGTTTAAGGGAGAGCAATGGTAGTATCACAGCAGCACAGGAGGGAATTCCTTCACCTAGTCCACGAGGGTCCAGAGGCAAGGCATCCTGGGCCTGAGACCACCTGGCTGCGGGTGGAACAGGCAGGATGGTGGCCAGGACTCAGGGAAGATGTCTACGAGTTCTGTGCCAGCTGTCTGGTGTGTGCTGCTACAGACTGCACAAGAGGGGACAGTGGCTTGGGTTGAAGATCCATCAGCCAGAAAACCCCCACCAGCCAGAGTCCCTAGAAGTCCTCACAAACTCCACGGCCAAAGAAACTGTGGTCACTGGCTCCCCAAAGGGCAGCCCCCAAGTCAGGGATCGATCTGAGGACAGAGGTCCCCAGCCAGCAGCCGCAGGCTGCGAGGGACCAAAGGTAGAGGACAGGGCAGCCACACTGCAGGGAGTAGTGTGCTGTAGCCCGAACGGGGATTAACCTGGGACCAAAGGTACAGGACAGGGCGGCCACACTGCAGGGAGTAGTGTGCTGTAGCCCAAACAGGGATTAACCTGGGACCAAAGGTACAGGACAGGGCGGCCACACTGCAGGGAGTAGTGTGCTGTAGCCCGAACAGGGATTAACTTGGCCGCCCGGGGATGGGCAGTGGATGTACATAGCTTCTGTTATTTAATTTTGAGATTGTTAAGTTTGGGTGTTTTAGTTAAATTTTAAATAAGGTGTTTGGTAGTTTAAGTATTATTGTTTAAGAGTGTTTGTATTGAGTCGTGGTTGCAAGACTGGACTACGCTTTACCCAAGCCAGTGAATCTGTTCGGGACTTGGCTATATGTTCTTAAAAACAAAAAAACTGCGGATGCTGGAAATCCAAAACAAAAACAAAAACAGAATTACCTGGAAAAACTCAGCAGGTCTGGCAGCATCGGCGGAGAAGAAAAGAGTTGACGTTTCGAGTCCTCATGACCCTTCGACAGAACTTGAGTTCGAGTCCAAGAAAAAGTTGACATATAAGCTGGTTTAAGGTGTGTGTGTGGGGGGCGGAGAGAGAGAGAGAGAGAGAGGTGGAGTGGGGGTGTGGTTGTAGGGACAAACAAGCAGTGATAGAAGCAGATCATCAAAAGATGTCAACAACAATAATACAAAAGAACACATAGGTGTTAAAGTTAAAGTTGGTGATATTATCTAAACGAATGTGCTAATTAAGAATGGATGGTAGGGCACTCAAGGTATAGCTCTAGTGGGGATGGGGAGAGCGTAAAAGATGTAAAAATAAATAAATAAATAAACAAATAAATAAATAAATATTTTTTTTTCTCTTTCTCTTTTTATAATGGAAATAGGTGGGAAAAGGAAAATCTATATAATTTATTGGAAAAAAAAAAGAAAAGGAAGGGGGAAACAGAAAGGGGGTGGGGATGGGGGAGGGAGCTCACGACCAAAAGTTGTTGAATTCAATATTCAGTCCGGATGGCTGTAAAGTGCCTAGTCGGAAGATGAGGTGTTGTTCCTCCAGTTTGTGTTGGGCTTCACTGGAACAATGCAGCAAGCCAAGGACAGTGTTGGGCAAGAAAGCATGGTGGAGTGTTAAAATGGCAAGCGACAGGGAGGTTTGGGTCATTCTTGAGGACAGACCACAGGTATTCTGCAAAGGGGTCGCCCAGTTTACGTTTGGTCTCTCCAATGTTCTCTCTATATGCTCTTATGTCTCCCTACAGAAAGTATTTTGACAGGATGGGGGGCATACTCCAACTCGCCCTGATAGGAATGGCCACTGGGAGGCGAGGTGACGTGGAGGACTCCCACATTTTTGGGTGCTCAGGGGAGAGAGCACCGGTTGTGACTGCAAGGGGCAGTGAAGGTAACGTGGAGATTACTGCCTATTCCCATGTGGGAAGATGGCCAGGGTGGCTGGGATCTAACTCCACCCGATACTCCAGTCAGACCGGGTTCACCTACGGGGAGGCCTCCCTCCCCTGCCCCAGCATACAGGTTATGGCCACATGGGTCGGGTCATTGAGGGGAAACGCGTGGGCCTGACCTGCAGAGGGCAGATTCCTCTGGGAAGGTGGTGGTGGCTCAGGAAGCTGAGCAGAGACATGGCGGATGGTACAGCTGACTGGGAGCGACTGGGGAATGACACCCATCAGACCATAACCGGGAACCATGGTGGGTGAGCGTGTGCTGGGACAAGCGGTGGAAATCGGAACAGGGAATCTATGTCTGCATGTGGGGATTGCGGAAGACCTGCCCCACGGGCATATTCATTATCTTTTCTGCAGCATGGCTGGACAAGGGGAAGGGGTGGAATGGGATTCCCACCTGTACACTTGCATAACCCCATCCTCTCCAGCCTCAGTTAAGGCCACTGAACTTGTGGCACGCGCCTAAAAGCCCCTGCCCATGGCCCCGACAGTAAGGACACATATGGAGAAATGCCCTGCCACCACCAAGGGACCAGGGAATGGGCTGGTACTAGTGCTAACCGAAAAGGTGCTATATCAGGGGGTATACTACGCGGTAGCTTCCGTGATTCTAAACTTCACAGAGGTACACTTACCTGAGTGGTGCCCCAAGGAGACAGAACAGCTATACCAGGCCCTGTTGAAAGAAATGTTCAGGAAATTCTACGAGTCTGATTTTGCCAATGTAGACAAAACAGAACTGTACACTACCCACACTGAGTACTTTAGCAATGTGGGGAGACAAAGAAGGAACCTGGAATGATGTTTTCACAGCATCTAATACAGGATCCTCTGTGATAAACAGCCTGGATGACATAGAATTGCAGACACAAATAAACGGTTTAAAAACACAATTACAAAAAATCTTAACAGAGGAGAGCACAGTGATAGGTTCAGAGCTACACGAGGACCATGCCATGATGGTCCATTTAAAGGAGATTATTGCTGAGTTGGAAAGGCACGCCTAAACAGTGAAGGCACTTATTCGAGAGGATAGGAATGCTGCACAGAATGAGTGTGCGTGCTGTATGGGACATGGTTGCTGGGCGAGGGCCACAGCAACCTGGAGAATTTAAAGCAAGATTTAGCCCCCTCCTGGATCAGCAACAAGCACCTCACAGCCCTCCACCCATTTGAGAATTCACTAAGCCCGTGTCAGTTCCGCCTAGCCTCTGAAGCCTACCCTGTCCCAGTAGATTGTGGGCGCTCCAACCACACCATCATGGGTATAGTAGTGAGGATGCTGGTCATGGGTGGGACAGCCATGTATATGCACCGGTATATAGGGTGGAGAACATTGGAGTTATTCAAAGGGGTGCACACGTCCATTTCGCAGCAGTCCCACATTACATCATAAAGTGGGAGCACTTGATGACAGATACAGACCTCTCTGGGTGCCAGAGCCGGGATGCACACATAGTACTGTGTCCCCAGCACTTGAACGCCTATTCCAGACCACAGTGCGGGTTTAAAACTGCTGGTGCACGGCCTATAAACTGTACAATGGAGGTAATGGCACAAGGCCATGTTAGCATATATAGGGGGTGGGACATATTGTGTCACCGCAAGTGCGCCCCACTACCAGCTTGGACATCACATCTGGTGTCCGGTAAGTGACAGCAGTTTTTGTTTTGAACCTGAAGCAGAAGTTCAAGTGGCCCAGGAGCAGATTGTCCCCATTCTTGAACCCTTCACTGTTCACCTCACTGTTAGGGAAAACATTGCCAACCTGCAGAGCTCTGTCACACATTTCAGTTACAAAATTCCCCCTCTACCAGAACATCTTACTAAACTACTAAAAGCTGTAGAGTTATCACAAAAGTATTTCTATACTTTGGAACAGAAAACATATGAGATAGAGGGAGAGATTCAAAGTATCACAGTCCCACCCTGGTGGGACATTTTCAAAAACATAGAGGTCCCTTCATGGGTCAGAATGGCTTCCCACATCCTGGTGGTTTTCCAGCTGGGAATAGTGTTGTACCTGTTGTGCTCTTAGTGCAAGGGAAAAGGCAAAATCCTAGAGTTCCAAAATGAAAGGACCTGGAAAAAGCATTACGCTAAGGTGGAGAGAGATACACCTGTTTGAACTTCTCATATATTTTTTTTGTTCCTGAATAAAGATTTTTTTTGTGTTCGGTTATTTTTAAGAAAGACTTTTACGTGTTGTTTTCTTTTAATAAAGATGTATGTGCACCAAGTGGGTTGTTGAACACCCGAAATGTTTGGATGTATGTAAATAACTGTATTTTGCCTATGCATGCTTACATACATCACATTTTAAAGAATGGGGAATGTATGTGTCATGAGATCTTAGATAGGTAATTGCAGAGGAAGATTGACTATGGAGGGTCGGGAATTTTGTTTTTTTCCAGTATGATACTTGAAACAAGGTTTAAGTATCACAGGGGGGATTGAAGGGTTCTCAAAATTCCCACATTTTTCATGTCATCAACAAGGATATGGCTTTTGGACTTTTAAACTGCTGAGTTGAGTGTGGAACCCTGCAGACAGGAGGCTGGGCACATGAAGGCCTGGAACTGGACATGCCCGGGCTTGTCAAGTGCAGTGTGGTTTTTTTTTTGCCTGAAACCAGACAACGAGAGGAGACAGAATACGCATTCTTCCCTTTAAAATAATCAAACCAGAGAAAGACTTCATGTTACACGAAACTAAAGCCCATCAAAATCTTGCATAAATAATCGTTACTAACTACTAAGACAGGAAGGCACAATCAATGCAATTATGTGAACCCATCAATACTCCACACATACAATGGCTTTCAGTTCAAAACTAGTCACGGGGTCAGGAAGACAGTGATAAACATCATGCGAGCCCATTAAAAACAACGAGACAACAATCACCGGGGGAAGCTCACCAAAATCAGTCAAAGAACTAACCTTGATTTGGATTGAGATAAGAAATTCGATGGACAGTATAACTGGCCCAGTCAGTTACGAAGGAGAGAGAGAGAAACCAGCTAGCAGGAGGGTGGGCAGTTTTGAAACGGTTGAAACAGAGTTTAAGCAAGGAGATCTGGAGGTTTGCAGGCCCGCAGGCAACATCACGGTGAGGGGCACAGGGTGTCAGGCTCAACTGCAACAAGGCCGCAACCACAGCCCTCCACAAAGATCAACCAACCACAACTGCGTCCTCCACCCAACTGAAGAACCTTCGCAGATTCCCACAGATCAGGACCACGTGGGGACAGCAGGCCCCAGAGGACACAAAGAGTGTACCCCAAAACTGCAACTGGCTTCCTTGGCTGGATTTCAAACTATCAAGGAACCCTGGTTGGTGAGCATAATCCCTGACCTCTCCTAGTTCAATTTAGTTAGGTTTTAGGAGTGGGACAAGAGTATGAGAGGATTAGTAGCGTGATTTTCCTTCGTTATGCTGTGTGTTCCCCATTCTTAACCAAGTGTACTTTATAAGTCTGTATAATCTCAGTGTGACTTCAGTAAATTTTCTTGCACCAAAAGCAGTTGTCTGTTGCACTTTGTCACAACTCCCAAATAAGTCCAAGTTCTAGAAGCCAGGGAGTGGGAGCGATTCGAACCCCTACAAGTTCCACAGGAGAGAAAGCTTATCTTCAATTAATAACCGCTGAAGAATCTTCAGGTTTATGTTTTTTTATAAAACAGAGGTTGTGTGTGTGGAGGAAAGAATAAATGACTGTGCTGATTACATTTTTGTTTTTGTAAGCTTCTCTTAACTTAAGAATGTGTATTAAATACAGTGCACATCATAATCCTAAGTTTAGAATTTTGGAAAAAAAATTGAAAATTGAAGACATGAGGAAGCCTCAGTTCTATTCCAAAAAGCCCGTGGTGAAGGATAGAACTGAAGCCAATCTTTATGTGCTTTCATAAGCTTTTATGTACAAAGTTACACATTACAAACATGCACCTCCTAAACCAACAAGCTCAGTTTCAGCCTGTTCCTATTTATAGGGGCACAACTTAATGCCCACCACATGAATACAATTAAACACAATTGATATAGAATTAACAGCCTCCAATTACCCCACCTCACTTTTACTGCGGTTAGAAAATGCAAACACTCTAACAACAATATGACAGCAGGAGAGGGAGATAAAGGAAAGGAGAGGAGGCAGGAGGAGAGGAGAGGGGAAGGATAGGAGAAGAAAAGCGAGGGAGAACCAGGGAGGAGAACAGAGGAGATGAGAGGGGAGCAGAGAAGAGGAATGGGGAGATGAGGAGAGGAGAGGAGAGAAGTGGAGAGCAGAGAAGAGGGAATGAGAAGAGAGGGGAGGAGTGGAGGAGGAGAGGAAAGGGGAGAGGAGTTAAGGACCAGAGAGGAAGAGGGGGCAGTGGAGGAGAGGAGATAGGATGGGAGAGGAAAAGAGAATAGATAGGAAGATGGGGAGGAGAGAAGGATGTGGAAAGTGAAGGAGAGGATATGCGAGGGGAGGAGTGGAGAGGAGTGAAACAGGAAAAAACAGAGAAGGAAGGTGAAGAGAGAGCAGAGCAAAACACCCAGAGGGGGAATGGGAAGAATGTTTTTTACATGGTGAGTTGATACGACCTGGAATTCGCTGCCTGGAATGGTGGTAGAAGCAGATTCAATAACTTTGTAAACTGAATTGGAGAGGGAAAAAATTACAGAGCCATGGGGAAGGGGCAGGGCAGGGGGTCTAATTGGATAGTTCTTTCAAAGACCCAGCACAGGAAGAGTGGGCTGAATGGCCTCTTTCTATGCTTGAGAGAATAATACAGAGAGAATGAAGCTGAATAAGTAAGACTGAGAAAGTAGCCTGAGCACAACAGACAAGAGAGACAATATCCTGTAACTTACTATGTGCAGTGTCAAAGGAGATTTATTGAATTATTTGATAATCTCCTGCAGCTCGTGCAATCAGCTGGGTCCATGGCCCCTTCGGGTAGTCTGCATCATAAGGATACACAACCGGACACTATAGTAGGGTGGCTAACCCTTGATTGAACAGCTACTTGCAGTTACTTCAGGTGAACCTGCACTAATGTCCCTTCTATCAGCACCCAACTATTCACTACTGTTAAACATAGAATGGACAGGGACACCAGTCCAAACAATCTTGATCATCCCTTAGCCCTATGAGATCATTAAAACAAAATCAAAACCATTCCACCAGAGACCACAAGACCCAGATCACACATTCAAACATTTTGTTAAGATTTTCACATTCCAATCAAGTCAGATCACGGGCCCAGGGTACTGTTCTCCCTTATTCTGTTGCTGCAAGTTGATTGCAATGTTACAGTTGATTGTGTTATTACTAAACTTCACTATAGCTAGAATGAGAACATGGACAAGCAATTGTTCAGCCAGCAAAGAGATTAGGAAACAGGACAGAACTTTGTATTGAAAGGCTAAGGTGACAGAGGTAAATCTCACAGACCTAAGAGGATTCAGTCATTATTGAACTTGTGGGGCTGCCCTGATACTGATTACTGTTCTTCATCTGGATTGAAACAGGAGTTTCCTGTATATAATAGTTTCCTATAGGAGGACTTGGAATGTGTTGGGTAAATTCACTTTACCCAATGCCCCTGGCTTAATCAGTAGCTGCAGTGCCTAATGGGGAATTGAGATCCAGAGTTATAAGATCAGTGCCTTGGACTAGTGAAAGGCTGTTAAACCAGGATTCCCAATCCTGCTGATTATCCTGTGACACTCTCCACAGGCAACATCTCCGCCCATCCCCCCACAACTCCCACCAACAAACTGAAGAATTTGGGAGCATAAACACAGCCACAATGCCTACCAGAGTTAAATAGCTGACATTTACTGTCTATGCTCAAGCATGAAGGAATGGACACTTGGTATCTCTAGAAGGACACCACAGGATGCAACTGAGTCTGACATTTGCTGACATTTTATTCCATTGGCCATTATTTTTTGCCCATTCCACCATTTATTGCTGTATCCAACATCATATCAATTTTCAGACAATGCTTCGTTTCTATAACAACATCTTGCATTTATATGGGGCTTTAATGTAGCCAATAGTCCCAAGGAGCTTGACAAGAGCAATGCCAATAAAGACATTGTTAACACTGATCCACAGAATCTTGGTCCAGAGGGATGTTTTAAGGAGTGTCTTAAAGGAGAAACATAAAGAAGGAGAAAGGTTTAGGAATTGAATTCCAGAGTTTGACATAGGCAGTGAAGGCAATGCCTTCAATGTTGGATTAAAATCGGGGATGCTCAAGGGGTGAGAACTGATGGAGCACAGAGATCTTGGAGTGGGAATTTGGAGGGACCTGCAAACAAGGATAAGGATTTAACAGTTTAAATTTAAAAAATTAAAAATGGGGCATTGTCAGACTGGGCTGATGGATGGACAAAACTTAGCACAAGTTAAGATATGGGCAGTAGGATTTTGGATAAGCACAACTTTCGGTAGGATGGAATTTGGGAGGCAGGCCAGGAGTACATTGGAATAGTCTCAACTCAAGGTAAAACATGAATGAGGGTTTCAGCAGTAGATGAGCTGAGAAAGGATCAGTGTTAGGCGATGCCACAGAGATGGAAGTAAGCGGTCTTAATTTTGGATTGGGTGAAGTTCAATGTGATGCCAAACATCACCCCAGACTGGAACCAAAGGTTGGTGGGAAAAACAGTAACTGAACAATGGGCTACCTTCAAAGAGCAGATGGTTTGGGCACAGTCAAGATATGTTCCCTCAAAAGGGAAGGGTAGGACAAACAAATCCGGAGCTCCCTGGGTGACAAAGGAGATAGAAATTAAGTTAAAGAACAAAACGTCTGCTTATGACAGGTGTGAGGTAGAAAATACAATTGAGAACCAAGCTGAATACAGAAGGTCCAGGAGGGATGTGAAAAAGCAAATATGAGAAGCAAAGAGGGATTATGAGAAAAGACAGGTAGCTAACATAAAAGAAAATCCCAAAGTATTGTATAAGTACATCAATAGTAAAAGGGTGGTAAGAGGAGGAGTAGAGCCTATTAGGGGCCAAAAAGGGGATTTACACATAGAGGCATGAGGCATGGCTGAGGTGTTAAATGAATACTTTGCATCTGGCTTTACCTACAAGGCAGATGCTGCCCAGGCCATGGTGACAGAGGAGGAAACTCAGTCACTAGAAGGGTTTAAAATTGATAAGAGGGAGATATTGGATAAGCTGTCAGTACTTAAAGTTGCTAAAGCACTGGGACCGAATGAGATGCCCCCAAGAATACTGAAGGAAGCAAGTGGAAATTTCAGAGGCACTGGCAATAATCTTTCAATGATCCCTGGATTTGGAGGAGGTGCCAGAGAACTGGAGAAATTGCAAGCTTTTCGCTCTTGTTCAAAAAAGGTAAAAATCTGCCCTGCAATTACAGGCCAGTCAGTTTAACATCATTGGTGGGGAAATTTCTAGAACCAGTTATTTGGGATAGAATTAATAATCACATGAAAAAAATGTGGATTGATTCGGAGAAGTCAGCATGGATTTGTTAAAGGAAAACCCTTATCTAACTAATTTGCTGGAGTTTTTTGAAGGGGTAACAGAGATGGGTGATGAGGCAAAGGCCGTTGATGTGATATATATTGGATTCCAAAAGGCGTTCGATATAGTGCCACACTTGTGAGGGAATTTACAGGTCATAGAATAAACGCGGCAGTAGCAATGTGGATACAAAATTGGCTGAGGGATAGGAAACAGAGAGTAATGGTTAATGGGTATTTTGCTGGCTGGAAGAATGTTTGTGGTAGAGTTCCCCGGGTCGGTATTGGGACTCTTGCTCTTCCTGATATATATAAATGATCTAGATCTTGGTGTGCAGGGTGAATTTCAAAGTTTGCGAATGACACAAAACTTGGGAGAATTGTAAACTGTGAGGAGGACAGTGTAGAACTTCAGAAGGATATTGACACATTGGTGGAGTGGGCAGAGAGGTGGCAGATGAAGTTCAATGCGGAGAAGTGTGAGGTGATACACTTTTGTATAAAATAAAGAATACTATTCTAAAGCGTGTTCAGGAGCAGAGGGACCTGGGTGTATATGTACATAAATCATTAAAGGTGGCAGGACAGGTAGAGAGAGCTGTTTCTAAAGCATATGGTATTCTAGGCTTCATTAATAGGGGCATAGGGTATAAGAGCAGGGAGGTTTTGATGAACTTACATATAACACTGGTTAGACCTCAGCTGGAGTATTGTGTACAGTTCTGGATACCACACTATAGGAAGGATGTGAAGGCATTGGAGAGAGTGCAGAAGAGGTTTACGAGAATGGTTCCAAGGATGAGACACTTCAGTTATGAGGAAAGATTGGAGAACGTGGGACTGTTTCCTAGGAGAGGAGAAGACTGAGAGAAGACTTGATAGAAGTTTTCAAAATCATGAGGGGTCTGGACAGAGTAGATAGGGAGAAACTGTTCCTACTTGTGAATGGATCGAGAACCAGAGGCCACAGTTTTAAAGTGTTTTGCAAAAGAAGCAAAAGTGAGGTGAGAAAAATCTTTTTCACACAGTGAATAGTTAGGGTTTGGAATATACTGCCTGGAGGTGTAGCGGAGTCAGGTTTGATTGAGGCATTCAAGAGGGCATTGGATGATTATTTAAATAGAAACAATATGCAGGATTACAGGGAAAAGGCAGGAGGAAATTGGCACTAAGTTAAAATGCTCAGAGAGCCGGTGCAGACACGATGGGCTGAATGGCCTCCTTCTACACCGTAACGATTCTGTGATTCTATGATGACATCTTTTATTTAATCTCTCCTGCCCTCTAACCTTTCCCTGACCTTTTATTTTGTTCCACTTGCCTCTCCCCCCTCCTTTCCAAGAGCATAAAACCCATCACATTTCTACCTCTCACCAGTTCTGAGGAAGAGTCATATTGGATTCAAAATGTTCACTCTGTTTCTGTCTCCACAAATGCTGCCAGACCTGCTGAGATTTTCCAGCATTTGTTGTTTTTATTAAATGTGGAACTTGCTATGTGCTTTTGGATGATATCGCTGAGAGGTAGCAGACAGATGAGAGTCTGAGGACACAGTCATAAGATAATTGGCAGAAGAGCCAGTGAGGAGGGGGCAGTTTGGAGGGTGATGGGCCAGGGCGTTTTTTACTCAATGTCTTATTGGGATCGGGAAACATTACATGAATTGGTCAGGAGGTGATGGGTGGTGGCAGTGGAAGCAGATTTAATGGAAACTTTCAAAATGGAATTGGATAAACACTTGAAGTGAGAAGATTTGCATGGCTATTGGCAGAGAGCAGGCGAGTGAGACTAACTGAATAACTCATGCAAAGGGTGGAATTTCCCATCCCCATTGGTGCCAGGCATCTCAGCAGGTGTGAGCAGACAAGATGGTAGGAAGGCCAAAATTAGGTTTCATGCCATTGTGAAATCAGTTTGCAATTGTCTGCTGTACCTGTCCATGGTGGGCTGCCCTTCCCACCGCCACAAATCAGGAATGTCATCGTAATACATCTGCATATCACTATAAGCCCTGCCCACTGGAATCATCCCCTCACACTGGGTCATCCGGGCACATCAGCGTGCAATCACAACTGGACATAAGCAACGTTCACCTGCTGAGCTGCACTTAGCTCGGGACTTTGAGATTTGTTTGCCTACCTTGCCTCGGGCTGCAGTAATGGTCATCAGCACCAGGCTTCACAGAGACCAATACATCACCTTTAGGGGGGCTCACAAGCAGGACTCTACCTTCTGGGCCAGCCGTAAGATGGGGCTGGTTTTTCAACGGCTGCAGGGATAGGGCTTGCTTGGGAAGGGGGGTAGAAGTGGCCTCAGGCAAGGGAGGAGGCGGCAGGGTGAGGGCTGTGCTGTGAAACAGGGGTATCCCAGGATGTGTGCGGGGGCACATTGATCTGTGCAAGTAGCCTCAAGAGGGTGAGGGCTGAAGAAGCAGACTCCAGAAGAGATGAGGGCAAGTGGAGATGTGAGACTGTGTGAGAGAGTGAGCTGGCAGTGAGTGAGATGCCAGTGAATGTGTGCTGGCCTTGTGAGTATGTGAATTTAGAGTGATGAGATAATTGTTTTGCTCTGGAGGCATGGATGAGATCATTCATCCATTTTCCGAGGGCATAGCAGTGGGCCTCCATGGTGTCCAGGGATGCATCACTGAACCAGGGGGCTGCACTCTCCTTGGTTTTTGGTGCCATGTCTTCATTGGAGCAGTCCTGGGCTGCAGGCATGGGGAGCTGTGCTTGAGGCTGCTGTTTAAATATGGCATTCTGCGTGAGGAAGCAGTGAGGTAACGGCATAGCAGGCAAATCAGAGGCTGCCCATCAGCAGGATGGCGTGTTTCCTATGACTTCATAATTAATGAGGTGGGAATGGGGCAATACGGCACGAAAACTCGCCATTCTCGGCCGGCGGGTAAAATAACTTTTTTCCCGCCAACTACCGTACTTTGTGCAAATCTGGGACGATTCTGCCCAAACAGCTGGTACAGACATGATGGGCTGAAAAGCTTCATGTTATGCTGTGCCATTGAGTGAAAGTGATTTATTTCAGTGACACAGTCTAAAGACCCATCAGCCTCTATCTAATTAAAGTAACATGTGCTTTGTGGATTTTGTGTTACTTTATCATTGACATTCTGTGTGCAGCTTGATATGTTGCCCAGTGCTCCATTGATGTTCTTATGTTTAACTTTCTTAACCAAGGTTGGCTAAGGATCTGTACCAGAAGTCTGATCTTAATTAAAATGGGTGAACGGGGAGGAACTGAGCATGGCAGAAATAAATTCTCAGCAGCACTCAAAGGAATCATGTATTGAATGCCTTTTGCAAATAAAAATACATTTTTTTCCTTGCAAAGAAAATTTTAACGACAACAACTTGTGTTTATAAAGCGTTTTTAACATAGCAAGACAAGTGAAGACATTTCACAAGAGTTTACGCCTTTGGCAGCTGAAGGCACAACAGTCAAAAGGTGAAACAATTAAAATTGCAGGAGCACAGAGGCCTCAAAGCCTTGGTGGGGCTGAAGCAGATTACAGAGATTGGCAGCTGTGAGGCCATGGAGGGAATTGAAAAGAAGGATGAGAATTTAAAACTAAAGCGTTTATGGATAGGGAACCAGTGTCATTTTTTTTATTCATTCACGGGATGTGAACATCGCTGGCTAGGCCAGCATTTATTGCCCATCCCTAATTGCCCTTGAGAAGGTGGTGGTGAATGGCTCCACCCCTGTGGCGTAGGTACACCCACAGTGCTGTTAAGAGGGGATTGACGATGAAGGAAGGGCGATATATTTCCAAGTCAGGATGGTTAGTAACTTAGAGAGGAACTTCCAGGTGGTGGTGTTCCCATGTATCTGCTGCCCTTGTCCTTCTAGATGGTAAAGGTCGTGGGTTTGGAAGTTGCTGTCTAAGAAGCCATGGTGAATCCCTGCAGTGCATTTTGTAGATAGTACACACTGCAGCTACTGTGCATCTATGGAGGGAGTGAATGTTTGTGGATAGGGTGCCAATAAAGCTGCTTTGTCCTGGACAGTGTCAAGCTTCTTGAATATTGTGGGAGCTACACTCATCCAGGCAAGTAGGGAGTATTCCATCATACTCCTAACTTGTGCCTTGTAGATGGCGGTTAGGCTTTGGGGAGTCGGGAGGTGAGTTACCCTCTGCAGGATTCCTAGTCTCTGACCTGCTCTTGTAACTACAGTATTGATATGGATAGTCCAGTTCAGTTTCTGGTCAATGGTAACCCCCAGGTTGTTGATCATGGGGGATTTAGTGATGGTAATGCTATTGAACATCAAGGGGTAATGGTTTGATTCTTTCTTGTTGGAGATGGTCATTGCCTGGCACTTGTGAGGTGCGAATGTTACTTGCCACTTGTCAGCCCAAGTCTGGATAATGTCCAGGTCTTGCTGCATTTGGACATGGACTACTTCAGTATCTGAGGAGTTGTGAATAGTGCTGAACATTGTGCAATCATCAGCGAACATCCCCACTTCTGGCCCTATGATGGAAGGAAGGTCATTGATGAAGCAGCTGAAGATGGTTGGGCTGAGGACACTACCCTGAGGAACTCTTGCAGTGATGTCTTGGAGCAGAGATGACTGACCTGCAACAACCACACCATCTTCCTTTGTGTTAGGTATGACTCCAATCAGTGGAGAGTTTTCTCCCTGATTTCCATTGATTCCAGTTTTGCTAGGGCTCCTTGATGCCACGCTCGGTCAAATGTAGCCTTGATGTCAAGAGCAGTCATGCTCACCTCACCTCGGGCGTTCGGCTCTTTCATCCATGTTTGAACCAAGGCTGTAATGAGATCAGGAGCTGAGTGGCCCTGGCAGATCCCAAACTGGGCTTCTACAAAGAAATATTCTAAAGAGAGGAGCCACCATCCAAGGTTAAATAAAAGAGTTAAGGAAAGTATCAAATGTAAGGAAAAAGACTATAATTGTGCAAAGATGAATGGCAGACCAGATGATTGGTCAGAATATAAAGAACTGCAGAGAATGACTGAAAGATTAATCAGGGGAAAGAAATTAGAATAAGAGAGGAAGCTAGCTAGAAATGTAAAAATGGATAGCAAGAGTTTCTACAGGTATTTAAAAAGGAAAAGAGTAGGTAAAGTGAGTGCTGGTCCTATGGAGAGTGACAGTGGGGATTTAATAATAGATAATAAGGAAATGGCAGATGAAATGAACAAATATTTTGTTTCTGGCTTGGAGGATGCGCTTTATAAACTAAAGGATAAAGTCTGCAAGGTCTCGATGTTGTTGACCTGGAATTCTCTGGTGTGAAGACTGGCTGCTGGTCCCAGTGGATGCCTGGAAGTTCTCACCACTGGCTTCAGCTTTACAGGTCCAGTGCAGACCGGTTACACACAGATGAGTGTTCTCTGGCTACAGGTAAAACCACACACAATTTTAGGCAAGGTAGAGAGACGGAGCCCATCATGGTAGCCTTCTTTTGTCAGCTTGTTCTCCAACAAGACTGCCTTCAAAACAAGCAGGCTCACAACTTATGTTTTTTCCCTCTCTCCCATGTGATTGCCTTTTTCCCCCTGGCTATTCATTAATTAAAGTACTTTGCAGTTCAACACAAACAAACAACTCCCTCTCAAATACCATAGAGGTCAGTTGATTACTTGAAAGAATCCTACTTGTTGACAGTTCCAAAGTAAACCTATGACCTTTTTAGAAAATTCCAGGTTAGCATCCACATATCCAGATCATGCCAAACCCTTCCATTTTGTAAAAGAAAACTTCAATATTGAGAGGTATGATTCTAACATGCTTCCACCCTTAAGAGATGAGACACCATTTCCAAATGTGTTTCTTCGCAACGTATACAGAAAATGATATGTACAACATATAAACAGGATTCAGCATGCACTCACTCAGCCATTCGCTCCTTATATAGAATCTGTTCAGTTTTTTTTGACTTTCTTACTTTCCAGACAATTTTTATAAATAAGTTACATTCTTGATAATACATCAGCAATTATATTATCATGTCCAGCAGTAGGAACAATCTTCAAGTTATAAGGTTGTATTAGCGAGCTCCATCAGAACAGTCTGTCATTCTGAGTCTTAAATTTGCCCACAGAGGCCACAGGGTTATGGTCAGTATATAGTAATGTGTCTTTACTGCCATGATGGATATATACCTCAAAATGTTTAAGAGATGTAACAATCCCAGGGTTTCCTTTTCTACTGTAAAGTATCTCTTCTGATGCCGATTTAAATTCTTTAGAAAGGTACCCCAGCGGATTCTCTATGCCTGACGCACCTTCTTGCAATCAGACTGCACCTGCTCCCAAATCACCAGCATCGATTGCCAGCTTAAAGAGTTTAGCGGATTTAGGGGTGGCTAATACTGGTTCATTAGTTAGAATCACCTTCAGCTTCTCAAAAGCTGCCTGGCACTCTCTTGACCACACCACCTTTGCTTTCCTTTGCAATAAATTCGTTAGCTGAGCAGCTATTGTGCTGAAGTTTAGCACAAATTTACAATAGAAGCTGCACATCCCTAAAAATCTCAGGATTTCCCGTTTAGTTTTAGGAAAAGAAAATCCCATCAAAGCCTGTACCTTCGCTGTTCCTGGCAAGACTTGTCCTTGCCCTACAATTTGGCCCTTAATAAGTTACTCACTCTTTCGCAAACTCACTTTTGCCAGGTTTATTACTAGATCCGCTGTCTGTAATTGTTTAAATAAGGCTTCCAGTTGTTTTAAATTGTTTTTCTATAAACCAATACATCATCCAAGTAAACCACACAGTTAGGAACATTAGTGATCACCTGATGTATTAGTCTTTGGAAAGTGGCCAGAGCATTTTTTAATCCAATTGACATTACTCAACATTGGTTTAGTCTATTTGACCTGACAAGTGTTGATATCTCCTTAGCTCATGTTGTTAAAGGTACTTGCCAATATCCTTTCAACAAATCTTTCTTAGTAAGAAATATGGCACTGCCAATCCCGTCAATGCAATCTTCCAGACCAGGGACTGGTTAGGAATCTGTTTTTCTTCCCGCATTAACCTTTCAATAGTCTATACAAAATCTGTTGACCCATCAGGATTAGGCACTAACACTACTGGAGAACACCAACTGCTTTGACTGGGCAGGAGTAAACTTGTGCTGTGGATAAAGGGGAGCCTGTAGATGTGCTGAAAGCATTTGATAAGGTGCCACATCAAAGGCTCTTGTGGAAAATAAAATCTCAGGGTGTAGAGGGTAACATATTAACCTAGATAGAAAATTTGGTGGCTGGGAGAAAACAGAGAGTATGCATAAACGGGTCATTTTCTGATTGGCAGGATGTCATGAGCGGAGCCCTGCAGGGATCTGTACTGAGGCATTAACATTTTACAATTTACATCAATGACTTAGATGAAGGGAGTGAAGGCATGGCAGCTAAATTTGCAGATGATACAAGGATAGATAGGAAAGTATGTTGTGAAGAGGACATGATGAGTTTGCAGACATGGATAAGTTAAGTGAGTGGGCAAAAATCTGGCAGATGGAGTAAAATGTGGGAAAATGTGAAGTTGTTCACTTTGGCAGGAAAAATTTTAAAAAAAGCAGAGTATTACTTAAACCCAGGATGACTGTAGAATTCTGAGGTGCAGAGAGAACTAGGTCATCGTACATGAGTCACAAAAAGTTAGTTTGCGGGTACAGCAAGTAATCAAGAATGCTAATGGAATGTTATCCTTTATTACAAGAGGAATCGAACATAAAAGTAAGGATGTTATGCTTCAGATATACAGGGCACTGGTGACACTGCACCACGAATACTGTGCGCAGTTTTGGTCTCCTTATTTAAGGAAGGGTGTAAATGCATTGGAGGTGGTTCAAAGGAGGTTTACTAGATTGATACCTGGAATGAGTGGGTTGTCTTATGAGGAAAGGTTGGACAGAGTGGGCTTGTTTCCACTGGAGTTTAGAAAAGTGAAGGGTGATTTGATTGAAGGGTGCAAGATCCTGAACAGCTTTGACATGGTGGACGCGGAAATGATGTTTCCTCTTGTGGGTGAGTCCAGAACTAGGGGGCACGGTTTTAAAATTAGTGGTCACCCTTTTAGGACAGAGATGAGGAGAAATTTTTTCTCTCCAAAGGTTTTGCGACTTTGGAATTCTCTGCCTCAGAAGGAGGCGGATCACTGAATATTTTTAAGGCAAAGGGAGATAGATTCTTGTTAGGCAAGGGAATCGGGGGCTATCGGGGGCAGATGGGAATGTGGAAATCGAAACACAAGCAGATCAGCCATGATCTTATTGAATGGTGGAGCAGGCTCGATGGGCCAAATGGTCTACTCCTGTTCCTATTTCGTATGTTCGTATATGTCAAAAACTATATTCATGGAGAAAAATGAGACAACACAAATAATTAATTCACATTCTGCTGATTGATTCTGGGCCGATTTTGCTTTCCAGTTCCGATCCATTATTTTGTCCAATATGTAACTGTTGAGCTTGTTTTGCTCCTTTGAGACCTCATCTTTGCTCAATCCCTTCTAATTCAAATGATGAATGAAACATGCTGCAGATGGAGAAGGAAAAGGGAAAACATCAGCAGTGATTCATTTAATGTCGCAACTGTCATCACAATTGAGAAGGCAACAGAATATATCACAGGGAGAGATAAGACGTTAAAACAGAAGTAGGTCAGAAGTTTTGGCATCTACAATGCATACATTCTAAGAGGAAATCGTGCTGTGGTCAGTTACCTTTGACAGCGCTCATCTTCCTGAGCAAGAATGCAGGTTTTGCGGTTTGCACTGAGCCATATATAGAGCTGTCTCTGAGCACGTCCTGCAGGGAAAAAAGGAACATATTAGTGTTCGGCATGCTAGATCTGTAGTATAGACTAAATTATAGTGTGTATACAGACTAGGTGAATGTAGATAATATATATCATCACTTGTAATATCCATCACTTTGAAGGGTGCCTTGTGTGTGAACCGGCACAGTTTTTATCTGGAACATTGACAGAATCATATCTTCCCATTTACTGGAGTGTAAAGCAGCTCCACATGTGTGTTTGCCTCCCCGACTGTGCGAATAAATGTGGGTGCAGCATCAATCTGTGCAGGCCTGGGCGGGGTTGTGTAAGGGGTTCAATCAACTTATCCTTCCTAGCTACACTTTTTTAACATTCTTGTAAACCTCCTCTGCACTCTCTCCAGAGCTATTACGTCCTTCCTGTAATGTGGTGACCAGAACTGTACACAATACTCCAGTTGTGGCCTCACCAGTGTTTTATACAATTCCAACATTATATCCTTACTTTTATATTCTATTAATCTGCCAATGAAGGAGAGCATTCCATATGCCTTTACAACCTTATCCACTTGAACTGCTGCCTTCAGGGACCTATGTACTTGTACTCCTAGATCTCTCACTTCATCTACCACTCTTAGGATATTCCCATTTATTGTGTAATCCTTGTAATTGTTTGACCTCCTTAAATGTATGACCTCACACTTCTCTATGTTAAAATCCATCTGCCTCTTTACCGCCCACTCCACCAACCCATCTATATCGTTTTGAAGATTATGGCTATCCTCTACACTATCCACTACTCAGCCAATCTTTGTGTCATCTGCAAATTTCCCAATCGTGCCCCCCCTTCACGTCCATATCGTTAAAAATAACACAGCAGCAAGGGTCCCAACATCGAGCCCTATGGAACACCACTTGAGACAACTTTCCATTTGCAAGGGCATCCATCGACCATTACCCTTTGTTTCCTGTTACAAAACCAACATTTTGTCCAGTTTGCCACATTACCCTGAATCCTATGGGTTTTACTTTCCTAACCAATGTCAGGGGGCATTCACTGAGTGTATTTAAATTTAATTAACTGTTGACTTAGTAGATTTAATTTAATGTGAACTTTGTAAAACTTTATTGTAAACTTGATTATTATGCAGTTGTGTGCAAATTTATAAATGAGAAATTATCAGGTGGTCACTTTAAAACGTTTAACTGGCTGACTGCATTCTGGGCATTCTCTGTGCAGGGTCACAAATCACAATCCCATGTGGAGGCAGCCAATGGGGATTCCCTTAACCATGTGAGGAGGTCACACAAACTGAATGGCTGCAGGGGGTGCAGGGATTCCCTTATAAGACTGGGGAAATTGTGACGGGCAGGCTCGGGATTCCCTTTAGCACGCGGGGTGGCCGCAGAAATTGGGAATGGCTTGGACTGGCTGGAGCTTCCCATCCTATGCACAGGGCTACACAAATCATGATAGGCTGCACGATCAGGGCCTCCAGCCAACAGCACTAGGGAATTTCCTTAACCAGCGGCATCTCTGCCTGCAGAATTCCCCTGGCCTGACTGTGCTTCAACCTGGGTCGTGAGAGGGTCCCCATGCAGCTGCCCAGGAAGGGAATCCACCGGGCTGAAATTCAGTGGGGTCAAGGGAGTTCCCCACACTGAAGTACAGTCCGGTCAGGAATTCTCCAGGCTGAAGCCATGTGGGTAAAAAAAAGCCTACGGTCAACATGAGAACATATAACAAAATTTGCAAAGTTTAAGTTTTAATATATTTGCAAGGTGTACGTATTAGTTAAGTTTAAAAAGCTTTCATAAATTACAATTCCAAGGTCTCCATTAGATTAAATCTACAAAATCTACACTTGATTACATTTAAATAGTTTGCATCAATGAATGTTCTCCCCCACCATTCCTGTTATGAAGCTCCCTGCACAGCAGTCTCTTGCATTCACTCGTTGGCAAAAGTTTACTGCTAAAGTTTATGGAACTAACTGGGACCAGTAACAGATAATTTGTTATGGATTTCTGTAATGAAATCTGTCACTCTGATTGCATTTCACAAGATTGAATTTGACCAGCCATGGATCCAGGGGGAAGGTGCCGTGTACAAAAGAACAAACTATCTTGAGCCAGGTGGTCAGCCCACAACTCCACAATCGACTCTCTGCAGGGGGAAAGCTGCACGCCGGGCGGCAGAGCGGGCACTTGCAAATGTGAGTGTTGGTCATGGCCAGTCAGAACAGCAGCATGATGCCACACATCAGGAACCTGAAGTGATGACCATCTTTTTGCAGCAGCAGAGGGATGAGGTTCTGATGACTGGTTTAGTGCCAGAGGCACCTCAACTCTTTTTAAAAAGGTACCTGGACTGGCATCTGATGTGCTGTAACGTGCAAGGCTACGAACCAGGTGCTAGTGCAAGACGAAAAGGCTAGACATCTCTTTTTTCCTGCAATAATCATTAAATGCACAGGTCATAATGGGCATTTTGAAGAGTTAAGTACTGGCAGCCCATTGGAATTGATGATGTATGAGAAGTTATTTCTATCACGGAGTAGTTAGCCTTCCTCAGACATGTTTCTGTAATATGCTCCATCACAGGTATCCTCAATAAGTTTCTATGGTTTTCTCCATACTTCACACTCTTCCTTATTTCATCTGTCCAGAACAGCATCTGCACTTAGGACTTGAGGTCTGAAGTGATAAAGATGTTGTCACTGGTTAGATTTTTAACCACACGGGTGCTCATAATTAGGGCATGGAACCTCCTTCTTTAAGAGCTCTAAGAGAGCTGACATAATTACAGCAATACGGGCAATAGAAATGGAATTTTAAGCTCACTGCATAGCTGGAGAAGATTGTTTTGAGCATTGTGACTTTGTGAACTTAAACATCAACCTCTCAAATAATGTATTTTCAAGTTCCAGGAGATACATCATCTAAACAGACGATAGACAGTGTCTCTTGACGAATGTCAGAAGCAGCATCACTGCTTTCACCTTTGAGCATTGACATCCTGGAAATAGAGAATCATGGAATCATTCATGGAATGAATTCTCTACCGGCCCCTCACGGTCCTCATCCTGTTCATTTTCTTCCGTTTCATGGCCGCATGCATATTCAGTAGCTGCAAAGGAAAACATTGAGCGGATGTGAAACAGCACTTATTGGGATGGTTTCAGGAGAGCAGGAAAATGGTTCTGTCCTAGTTTCAGTTGAAGGTTCACCACCACCTTCTCGAGGGTAATTAGGGATGGGCATTAAATGCTGGCCTAGCCAGCAAAGCCTACATTTCATGAAAGAATAAAAAAAGAAATTGCCATCACATCCTGCTGTATCATTCCTTCCCGAAACAATCTTGGGAGCTGGCTCTGAGTGGAGTCATTTACCATTCAGAGCAGTGTGAGGCTTCTGCCTTTTCAGGGTACAGTTCAGGATACATTCATCCCAATGGCTTGTGATTGAATCACACATGAATTCACGTACCTGTACCTGGATCCTCTGAGAGAGCTTTCAAAACCTTCATGATTATCAACAGCCTCTCAGTGATGCAGCGACCCTCTCTCTCCAGAATCCTACTCAAGAGAACAGTTAGCATGGAATTACATCATGGTGACCATAGCTTTCAAGTTTCTCTAACACCATTCTTGGTGCCAGTGATATGAGCCTTACCGGATCTATGGATGATGTATCTGTTGCTCCATGTACCCAGTCTCCTGTATCACCATCCATTTGTCACTCTGACTGTATCCCCCATCGTTTCAGGAGAGGATCTCACTGAGGCACAATGCACCCTGCCTGACACACCATCATAAAACCATAGAAAAGCTATGGCACAGAAAGAGATCATTCAGCCCATCCTGTGCCCTTCCAGGGTAATCTGAGGTAGACTGGGCACTCTTCAGGGCTGAAAGTGATGGCCTTAGGCATGTTTGTGAGTTTGCGTTGGGATTCTTACAGTTCCACATGCTATAAGATTGGTCTTATTGGCAACCTTGTAAATAGGGCCCGAGCCATTTGTTCACCATGCAAGCTTGATGCTGAAATAGGTACATCAAAGACATCCTGCAGGATAATGGCCACCCTGATCAGATCACTGCCCACTGTATATCGCGCAAACTCATGAAAAGGCCTAAGGCCATCACTTTTGGCCTTGAAAAGTGCCCAGTCTACCTTGGATTATCCTGGAAGGGCAAGGTACCACAAAAACTTGAGTAACAGGTGAAGCTAGCTGTTTCATGCTGCTACTGCACAGTAGCAACACGAGTGGTATTCACCACTAACAGGATGCTGCTGTCAAGCCAAAAAGACGTTCTGTCTGTCACACAAATGAGTAATGTGGTGTATGAATTTCAGTGCCAATGTGATGCTAGGTATGTAGACCTTACATCCCAAAGACCGGTGGATCGTATCAAACAGCATGTCTCAGCCACTGTTCATAACAGACAAGGTGCAGACTGTACCCAACCAGCCCGTGCTTGCAAAACTCAAAACAGTGTTCAACAATAGATGTGATTCCATTAGATGGACACCCACAGTGTGCTAAGATTTACGCTGACAGCCAATTTAAGATTGTCAGTTGGGCTCGCAGTATGTCTCATTTCCATGTATTGGAAGCTACGTATATTAATACACAGAGCCCTGTTCTTTGCAGACAGAAAGAACATGTACATACCTTGCTCTTGTTTCAGCTAAACAAAATAAGTGACAGCCATTCGCTGACTCATTCCTCTGGTCAAGGCAATTGCCCTATCAGAATCAAGTTGCCTGGTTTAAATTTCAGACAATGTTTGGCAGTTAACTGACGGTCACCATCACTGGTGCGTTCACCATGGTAATGCCACTTGCCAACCAATCAGCATTCTCTTCTCATACAGTATAATTTTTGCTTTCCCCTTATATTGGTATTCCGAGTGTCCTGATGAGTGCAAGATGAAAAGCTTTAACATGTCTCCTGTTTTTCAGCAATACTCAAGTTCTGTACTACCAAACGAATATGTAATGATTAATGAGCTCCCCCTGAAATCCTGAATGATTAATTTTGTTCTAGCTGAGTTATGGTTTGGAAAAATGCAAACCTAAAATTGAATTATTCCTGCATAAATTTTTCAGTGAAGTGAGGAGACTATCAGAATGAGTTGTATGGAATGGAGGGCTGGAGGTGATAATCAGCAGGTTGTTTCAGTTTTGCTGCTACTCCTCCACATGTCGCAATGCAGAATCCAGTCCAACTTAATGGATATTATTGGTCTGTGCTATCGTCCTGGTACGACAGCAGTAGGCTGGATTTGAAATATCCAGTAGGTTTCTGTGAGTGTGAGGACAGGACGGATGATGGAATACTGCATGACATGATGAGGGCACTGGACTGGAAGAGGGGAGGACCGTTCGAGGTATTAAGGGACCTAGTGCCTTTGTGAACTTGCCTCATTTTCCACTATCATGGGAATTTTCCTCCGAGATCATGCACTGCCTCCTGCTGGCAGTTGTTTGACAATTAACTGAATTGTGTCTCTTCAGCAGATGAGGAATTTTACAAGTATAGCAGATCCGGATGTGCTTCTGCATTCTATTGGGCTGCCAAGTTTTGGAGAAAGGTCCCTGAGACCATTAGATGAAAGGAAATAATTGAAGGCCTCTGGCACATGTGGCTAATATTCTGCCGTGTTTAAGTGGGATACTTTCAGATATTATTGAAATCATTGGGTTCTGCTCATGCAGGTCCCTTTTCTCCTGTTACAAAAACCAATCCCTCCTGATGACGTAAGCAAATGTGATGCATTGATGTATTTATTTGTTGGCAGGATGCAATTTTATCTGTTGACACCGCCATGAGCTTGAATGTGCATTTGCTGACAAATCTTCCAAAAAGCATTGTGGAGCCCCGTGTGGACTCATTATGCTTTGCCTTTGAGGCATGCAATTGGCGGGTGAAGCAACAACTCTAAGGGTATAAGGAGATTATCTCCCATGTGGTGCATAAGTTTGTCCCCAGACAAAATCTGCCACTCATGATGAGTGAGTTTGTAAACTCACCATTAATTAAAAGATTCTGTTGTGCGATGCTAAGCCTGAAGGGATGAGATGACAATGCCAATAAAACCCTCAGAGGATACAACAGTGCCATTCAGGCCTTCACTCTTTGAGAAGTAACAGCTTTGTCTAGAAGGGGCTACACCATTGCTGGGGATGAAATGGCTCATGGAAATTATCGAATGCACAAGAATGGAGTGTCCTTTTGTACACCACAGTACAGAGCTGAAACTATGTAAAGAAATAACCCCATTATTCTATTTGGCAAACAAAAAAATGGGGAGCTACAAATTATCATTGCGCTTCAAAGAACTATTGTTCCCAGGCACTGCCCATTCCAGGATCCAAAAACAGGATATTATGGCACAACTGCGGGTCTGCACAGGCATTTCCCCTGATATCCAGGCACTGCCATGGCAACCGATGTCAAAATGGAGTTTGGTGATTTTTTAAAATCATTCGTTAATGGGATGTAGGCATTGCTGGCTAGGCCAGCATTTATTGCCCATCCTTATTTGCCCTTGAGAAGGTGGTGGTGAGCTGCCATCTTGAACCACTGCAGTCTATGTGGTGTAGGTACACCTACAATGCTGTTAGGGAGGGAGTTCCAGGACTTTGACCCAGCGATAGTGAAGGAACAGCGATATATTTCCATGTCAAGATGAAGAGTGACTTCCAGTTGATGGTGTTCCCATCTATCTGCTGCCCTTGTCCTTCTAGATGATAATGGTTGTGAGTTTGGAAGGTGCTGCCTAAGGAGCCTTGGTGAATTCCTGCAGTGCATCTTATAGATGGTACACACTGCTGCTACTGTGCATCGGTGGTAGAAGGAGTGAATGTTTGTGGATGTGGTGCCAATCAAGTGGGCTGCTTCATCCTGGATGGTGTCAAGCCTCTTGAGTGTTGTTGGAGCTGCACTCATCCAGGCAAGTTGAGAGTATTCCATCACATTCATGGCTTGTGCCATCTAGATGGTGGACAGACTTTGGGGAGTCAAGAGATGAGTTATTTGCTGCAGGATTTTGACCTGCTCTTGCAGCCACAGTATTTAAATGGCTGGTGCAATTCGTTTTCTGGTCAATGGTAAGCCCCATGATGTTGATAATGGGGAATTCAGCAATGTTAATGCTATTGAATATCAAGGGGCAATGGTTAGGCTCTCTCTTGTTGGAGATGGCTATTGCCTGGCACTTGTGTGGAGTGAATGTTACTTGCCAGTTATCAGCTCAAGCCTGGATATTGTCCAGGTCTTGCTGCATTTGGATATGGACTGCTTCAGTATCTGAGGAGTCATTAATGGTGCTGAACATTGTGCAATCATCAGTGAACTTCTGACCTTATGATGGAAGGAAGGTCATTGATGAAGCAGCTGAAGATGGTTGGACCGAGGACACTACCCTGAGGAACTCCTGCAGTGATGTCCTGGAACTGAGATGATTGACCTCCAACAATCACAACCGTCTTCCTTTGTGCTAAGTATGACTCCAACTGGTGGAGAACTTTCCCCTTGATTCCCATCACTCCAGTCCTATGTTGCATTTCTTCCAAATCACGTAGCTTTGAACTAGACCTATGCCTTTTTTTCAGTATTTCATGCTGAGACTGCGCTTTCTGCCATTTATACAACACCATATTCACAAGGGTGAATAGTATCACAGGGAATTATAATGGAATTAAAACAAAGTACGTTAATAATGTTATAAAGAAATCTGTTGATTGTATTTGTGGTGGCATCATGCCAATAAAACAATAATATTTCACTTCACATTCATACTGAGTCTGCACATAAATGCACACAGAGAAATATGGTTTGAATGTGCACATATATAACCACACATGATAGCCTATATTGAAATTGGCAGTCATGTATTTATGAATCTTTTTACAATTTTCTTTCTCCAACGAAAATAATAAAACCCACAATCAACATTCACCTTAGGTGTAATTTCATTAAGACAGCATACCAGTTACAAATCAATATAAAGCTTTCAGCAGGACTTGGGTGAGTCAAGACTAGGGATGGGTGAGACTGAAGGAGAGAAACATAGTGAGGTGGCAGTTTGGGCAAAGACAGCTGGAGCTAAGGGAAAAAGGGGGAGAAATAGTGTTAATGCTACATTGTGGGGCGGGGTGGGGGGGAGGGGGTGGAGGGGTGGGAAGCTGGTTTGTATCAGGTGGAGTGAGACAATTCTTGCATCTGGCTGGCAAGGCTGCTTGCAACTCCAGGGAAATTCAGCTGATGGGCGCAAGGATGAACCCAGCCCTGAAGTGTAATAGAATTAAAATGAGTTACAAAGTCAGTGCTTGAGATCATATCTTATAGAGGGATGAAATAGAGGCTTTCACTGGTGCTTGGTTTCATAAACTTGACAGCAGGTGTAATATTAAGGTACCAGCTCAAACCAGCTGAGAAGTACTGGTGCCTATACTGGTGATCACAAGGAAACTGGAAGCCCCTACTGGATTTCCAAAGAGTCCAGTAGAGTTGCCAGTTCATTTATCACTTCCATTAAAATCCAGCTGAGACCAGTTAAGTACCACTTTTTGCCAGTTCAGGCTTCAACTGGTCTGCACTGTTTCTCCCTGGTAGCCTAGGCTCTAGCGCTGATCTTTATTTTATTCCACTATTCACTGCCTGCCAACTTGAAAAAGTCCCACTCTGCTTCCTATCTTAACCAATTCTCTATCCATGCTAATGTATTATTTCCAACACAATGCACGCTTTTGTGCGACACCTTATCAAAAGCCTTTTGGAAATCCGCTATATTACATCTACAGGTCCCCTTTATCTACCTTACCAGTTACATATTCAAAGAACTCAAGTAAATTTGTTAAACATGATTTCCTTTTAGTAAAACTATGTTGACTTATTCTAATCATACAATACTTTTCTAAGTACATTGTTAAAACTTCCTTAATCATAGATTCCAGCATTTTCCCAACAAGTGATATTAGGCTCCCTTCTTTCTTGAAAAGCGGAGTAACATTTGCCAACTTCCAATCCAATGGGACCATTCCCGAATCCATGGCTTCAGTCTTCTCAATGTTTAATTGGAGGAAATTGCAGCTCATCCAGTACTAGAGGTGGAATAAGCAGTGTGACGAATCAGAGGCAGTGGAAGGGCTCGAGAGTGTTACTGACATGTTAGTAGAGTTCAGTATGTTAACATTCATTGGGCTAATATTCCAAAGGCCCAGGGTAATGCCTGCGGACTTGGATTCAAACCCCTCAATGGCAGCCTGTGGAATTTAAATTTAATTAATGAATCTGGGATATAAAGCTAATCTCAGTAATGGTGACTGTGAAACTATCATCGATTGTTGTAAAAACACATCTGGTTCACTAATGTCCTTTAGGGAAGGAAATCTGCTGTCCTTACCTGGTCTGGCCTACATGTGACTCCAGGCCCACAGCAATGTAGTTGACTCCTAACTGCCTTCTGAAATGGTGTAGCAAGCCACTCAGTTCAAGATCAGTTAGGGTTGGGCAACACCCACGTCCCATGAAAGGATTTTTAAAAAGGTGCACATATGGATCCTCCCTGCAACGAATGTCACTGAGGGGCAGCGGGCAGCCATAAGATGAAAAATAGGAGGGGCCCAGGATAGACCTTAGGTAAGTCAAGAGACAATAATGCAGGAGCAGGCAGAGAAGACATATTGCAAAAGATCCTCTTGACTATGATTGATTAGGTAACAGTGAAACCAGATGAGAGCAGTTGCCCTCATAAGAAAATGGAGGAAAGGTATCGGAGGAGGATGGTGTTGTCAACCATATCAAAAGCTAAATAGAGTTTGAAAAGGGCGAGGAGGGAAAGTTTACCCTTGTCACAGTCACATACGAAGTTATTTGTGACATTGATCAGAGGCATTTCGGTACTGTGACGGGGGAGAAAAAGTGATTGCAGGGATTCAAGCATGGAGTTCCAGAAAAGATGAGAACAGATTTGGAGGAGGGGTGGGTGGTGCGGTGAACACATGTTTAATGTTTTTAAAGAGGAATATTAGGATGGAAATGGCCTGCAAGGACCATGCGACTCCTCAGATACTGAAGCAGTCCATGCTCGGGCTGGCAAGTCTGCAAGGAATGTGGGACCAGAAACAGGAACAGGGGCAGCAGGAGCAGAAACAGGAGGAGGTGCAGGAGCAAGAGCAGGAGGAGCAGGAGGTGGAGGAGCAGGAGCAGCAGAGGGAGCAGGAGGGGGTTCAAGAGCAGCAAAGGGAGGAGCAGAAGGAGGAGGAGTAAGAGGCGAAGGAGCAGGAAGAGAAGAAGCAGGAGGAGTAGAAGCACGAGCAGCTTGAGAAGGAGAAGGAGGAGCAGGAGCAGCGATAGCAGTAGCTGGGGGAGCAGCAGCAGGAGCACTTTTAGTTTCATTCTATGTTTTTTCAAAAAATGTCTGAAGGCACTGGATACTGCAAAGCCTATGGGTGCTGACAATATTTTGGCGATAGACTTATAGTTCAGAACTTGACGCGCCCCTGGACAAGTTGTTCCAGTGCAGCTACAACACTGGCATCTACCCGGCTATGTGGAAAATTGCCCAGGTATGTCCCATACACAAAAAGCAGGTCAAATCCAACCCAGCCAATTACCGCCCCATCAATTCTCAGTAAAGTGATAGAAGGTGTCATCGACGGTGCTAACAAGCAGCACTTACACAGCAATAACCTGCTCACTGATGTTCAATTTGGGTACCACCAGGTTCACTCAGCTCCTGACCTCATTACAGTCTTGGCCCAAATACTGACAAAAGAGCTGAACTCAAAGAGATGAGTTGAGAATGACTGCCCTTAACATCAAGGCAACACTTGACCGAGTGTGGTATCAAGCAGCCCTAGCAAAACTGATGTCAATGGCAATCGGGGGAAAGCTCCCTACTAGTTGAAATCATACCTCGCACAAAGGAAGATGGTTCTGGTTGTTGGAGGTAAATCCTCTCAGTTCTAAGGCATCAATGCAGGAGTTCCTCAGGATAGTGTCCTAGGACCAACCATCTTCAGCTGCTTCATCAATGACCTTCCTTCCACCATAAGGTCAGAAGTGGGGATGTTCACTGATGATTGCACAATGTTCAGCACCATTCACGACTCCTCAGATACTGAAGCAGTCCATGTCCAAATGCAGCAAGACCTGGACAATACCCAGGCTTGGGCTGACAAATGGCAAGTAACATTTGAGCCACACAAGTGCCTGGCAACAACCATCTCCAACGAGAGAGAATCTAACCATCACCCCTTGACATTCAATGGCATTACCATCACTGAATCCTCCGATATCAACATCCTGGGGGTTACCATTGACTAGAAACTGAACTGGACTAGTCATATAAATACTGTGGCTGCAAGAGCAGGTCAGAGGCTAGGAATCCTGCAGCGAGTAACTCACTTCCTGACTCTTCAAAGCCTATCCACCATCTACAAGGTACAAGTCAGAAGTGTGATGGAATATTCCCCACTTGCCTGGATGAGTGCAGCTCCAACAACACTTAAGAAGCTTGACACCATCCAGGACAAGCAGCCCACTTGATTGGCACCACATCAACATACATTCAGTCCCTCCACTACCGATGCACAGTAGCAGCAGTGTGTACCATCTACAAGATGCATTGGAGGAATTCACCAAGGCTCCTTAGACAACACCTTCCAAACCCTTACTCACTACCACCTAGAAGGACAAGGGCAGCAGATAAATGGGAACACCAGCACCTGCAAGTTCCCTTCCAAACCACACACCATCCTGATTTGGAAATATATCATCGTTCCTTCACTGTCGCTGGGTGACAAAATCCTGGAACTCCCTTCCTAACAGCACTGTGGGTGTACCTACACCACATGTGGTTCAAGAAGACAGCTCACCACCACCTTCTCAAGGGCAACTAGGGATGGGCAGCAAGCACAGTGAAGTGGGTCTCAGTTGGCCCTCCCCTTCCCAAGGCATGTCCCTGGATCAGGCACTACATGCCTTTGAATGAGGGACCCTATCCTGGGAGTTGGCAAGCAACCCTACATGGTTTTGCTTGTCAAGCTCCCAGCATGACAAACCCCCTGCCCACCACAGGTCAAATAGCAGCGGCACTGGGAGTAGGCCCTTCAGTAGGCATTAATTACCAACTTAAGGGCCCCAACTGGCGGTGGGGAAGGAAGGCATGTGCCACCCTCCCTCTTGTTTAAACGCACCCCATCACTAAAAGAACCACAGGGGAGGGCATTAAATTCTGCTCCTAGTTGCTGCAGTGGATCTGGAAACCATTAGCAGAGTCAGAAGCAAAATGGCTACCAACTGAGATACAGAGGGTGCCTTGTACTTCAGGGAGCTGTTGCTTATTTGTTTCCGAAGCTGGTTCTCCTAATGCGCAGGACTTTGAAGCTGACTTTGATTATTTTTATGAAAGGACTAACATTATTGTTATTATTCCAGACCTTCCAGATTGATATTATTCTTGTGTTCCTCCTATAAACAAAGAGGCCTGTGCTGTGTGGTCATGCACATTCAGGAGACTGACCTCTCCAGATTCTGGAGTGGATGATCCCTTTGGAATGAAACATCCTCATTCAACCTCTTGCCTAGTGCCTGAGGGAGATTTCAAGATTGGCTAATTTATGCGCACAGCCAATGTGAGGCACTGGTCAGGGATAGATTTTTTTTTGCTGTGACTTGGCTCGGCAGGAACCAACTGCAACTGAGTCTTCGAGATAAACCCTTTGCAAGTTCGCCAGAAATTGTTATAGTTGGACATGGATGATGCTTGGATTTCGTTGCTGCAACTGAGACCACACCCTATTTTAATCTTTGAATCCGGGGCCCAATCTTACAAACGACAGCAAGAAAACACTCCATACAGATATACTCTGGACCCTGAAGATAGCAAACTCTGAAATGTTCCCCTGCCTTTGGGTTAACTCCTTGTGCAATGGAAGCTAAGCATTAAATCCAGATAATTGGGGAACACTGCATGCTCAAATGTTGTTTCATGTTTCCTTTTAATGGTTCAGTTAGGAAATTGTACACAGAAGGAATGAATAAGAAACGATGTGGCCCATTAGTTTTCTACTCTTAGGCAAGATATCCATTCATCGACAGTGGGTTGTGTGCACAGAATTAGCAATATTTGAGGTTTCATCTCATTCAAAAAGAATCAACAATGAAACAAAATATGTCGGGTGTTCTGAAGCTAAATAGACCAAAATATTTTGCCTAGATCTAGAGCCTGGAGGAGGACAAAAATACTCTGCAAAAAGACATTGCCTTTAGTGAGCATTTCTCAAAAGATTTTATATCTTAAAGTCGTAGCTTGTCATTGTCAGTGTCTGCATTGGCTCAGGAGGTAGCAGCCCATCTATCAATCAGATAATTGTGGACTTGAGCTCCACAACAAAAACTTCAGTCCATAATTTAGGCCAACAATCCAATGCAATCCTGAGGGACAGCTGCAGTGTCAGAGGTGCCATTTTTCAGATGAAATATTAAAGTGCTCTCAGGTGGATTTAAAGATCTTATGCCACTGTAAAACAGGAGACTTCTTGTGCCCTGGTCAATATTTCTTCCTGAGCCAACTCCATTAAAACAGATTAACAGAGGTTACAATAGGTGTTAAAGAAATGCAAACTTTTTCTTTCTGATTATTATGAACTGAATAATGAGGATTAGCGATTACAATCAGTAAAGTTAATAAAAACTGGGATGCAGGTGTGTGACTGTCTCTCACTGGAAACTCTGATTATTGTGGAGATTAATCTCCAGGACATAACTGCTGGTAACCTGGGAGAAAAATCATAGGAACATTAAATAAACTGGCTTCTTCCATTTTCTTTGAATACTTTAGTTTATTAAGCTAGAAAACACTGGAAAAGGAAAAGGACTGCTTGATTGGGCAGGTCAGTTAAGAGCAGGTCATGTGAAGAATCCTTAAGAAACATAACCGACAAGGTTGGGTAACTTGAACTCCACGAATTGAGGCCCCAGTAAATCATACTTTACATCACACAGTCTCCAGCCTGAAACCGCCAGCAGTGTTGTACAAGTCAGCAGGAGTGCAGAATTGGGTATGAGTGGGGAATCAGCCAGGAGTCAGGGACTAGGATGAACTGGGGGATCGGAGCAAAGAGTCGGGTGGGAATGGGGAATTGGCGGGGAAGCTGAAGGCCTCAGACATCTTGGGGGTGGGGTAGTTGTTCCAAGCATAAGGTGAGAGCTGTGAGCTGGGGTGAGGGTCTTTCTGACCAATCAGCTGCCAGGTTTCAGCGGCAGGTTTGGCATTTTGTTGTCCTCCATGATTTAAAATTAAAATGGGGCATGATGATGTTGTTGCATGCCGCTGATGATGCCATTGGGCCTAGAACTTTCCAAGCAAAGTAGGCCTTGCCCTTCTCTATTCAACTGAGGTAAGTTAAGATAATTGAGGGAGGAGGATATTGGGAATTTTAACCCCTGCTACTGTACCATTACAATTCCTGCCAACTTATCTACCCTGCCACCATCAACCAATTTAACAATTCTGCCAGTTTAACTGCCTTGCCAATGGACAGGGTATTAATTCAGTAAACGAGAAATCAGGAAGGCCGACATTAGGTGGGAGGGCAGTATGGTGAGGGAGGTTGATAGGTCAGAGGGTAGCAATTGGCAATGATTGGGGAGGGGAGAGGCTGGGTTTGGGATGGGAGCGTGGCTGAGATAGGGGAGAGGCCAGGATCATGGAATTGGGGAAAGGGCAGAGTTGGAGAGAGGTTGGAATTGGGGGAAGAGGTCAGGATTGGGAAGGAGGAGATGCTGGTTTTGGGGAGGGGGTTGTGTCTGTTAGTAGCCTGCTGTTTTAATGTGGGGCAACAATTTTAAGCATATGTGTGTTGGTTTTCCTGGGTGCGGTTGCCCTGATCCCAGTTTCACTTAGGTCAAACTCATATTGCAGAGGAAGCTTTAAACAGGAATTTGGCCTATTATTTAACTCAGCAAATGGTCCACAGCTGTTTCAGATTTAGGTCTCTTCATGCCAATTGTTTCACCTTTACTCATATGGCAAATATACATTTCCCACCAACAGCAAAGGCTTCAACCATTTAACTGGGTGGTGACATTTCCCAATCAATGTTAATTTCATTACACTGATGAAACTCCTGTTGCTTCAAACTAGAGTCTCCCCTTCAGCCTCAGAGTGATATCTGATTGGTTTCCCTGGCCACGAAGACCGATCTGCACTCAAAAAATTGGCTGTAAAGAACGCTAGTTATCAACAATATTGGCTCTGCTCAGGTGGTCATTGGAGGGTCCAACACATTCAATTCAAATACAAACATCCTGTGGGTTTTCCTTGTATCATAAATTTTGCTTGCCACCTTCCATTTTTTGCTAAGTATTTTTCAGCCTCTCTTGTATAAACTGGTTAAGTTGGCCTGAAACCATTTCAGAACAATAGATAGAGCAGGGGACTCAGGGTGATCAATGGCAAACCACCAATTAAAGTTCAATATTGAGGGGCCAGCTGTCCAGTCCAGTTTACATCGTGCAGTACAATATACCCAATTACCATAATTCCCACAGTACAATACCCCCGATTATCATAATACCCACAGTATAATATAACCAATTACCATAATACCCCATTATTTTGAGACCCATTGTACAGGAATAAAACACTGTTCAGCCCACATTTGGTGTGATACCTGTACATGTATTATGCAACTGCATTTGCTGAAATGCATTTAAAAGGAGAAGGAAAATGCCTGGTGCATTCCTGCTGCATAATATACCCGGTTGTCTAAAAACATTCATGAGGTCAAAAAAATGAAGGGGAGGCAGCTCAATTTGCATACCTTGCATACTTAGTGCACTTACTGTAAAGTAAATGTGTGTATTGCTGGCCTGTTGATGTCAGTACTCTTTCTGTGACATTACTGCCAATTTTCACACTTTTGACAGCTCTGCTTGCACCTCATTTCTTCCAATACTATTTCAAAATCCAACAGTACCACATCTGCCTCAAGATTAGCCAGAAAACAGCTCTCCCTTTAATTTTTGAATTACTGTTTTACTGCACTACATCCTGCTCATCAAATAGTGAGCTCCCAGTCAGGGGTAATCTTGGCCTAGAACTCATCATCAATATGTTTTTGTAAAATGTGTTCTTAGGGTGTGGCTGTTGCTTACCTGCGCTGCATTATCAAAAACCATTTGCCCTGAACTTCAGGGCCTCATCTTGCAACTGGCCAACTCTACAGTGTTTTGAGTTCAATTATTTCACGTGAAAACCTCTGCCTCCAACTTGTCCTGTGTATTTCTTTTTGCTGGTTTGGTCACGTTACGTTTCTTTCTTAATTCCTTCATGTTGCATTCAGACTGCAGTATAAGAGTATCTTGCATAGCAGAGGTTAATGTGAAATTGGAAAACAGTGCAGCCGCAGGATGATGCAAAAAGACACATGACCTGAGACTCTGGTCAGTTGTGAACCAGAGAGCTGTGTAGAAGCTAGCATAGAGTTCACTCATATCTTAGGCTATACCATATATATATGTGACATAGTTATGTGTTATCAATAAACAGTTAATGTTTAATCATAAATGACTCAGAACCTCTTCATGAGACCTACTGAACATACTGTATATAACACAGATAGCTGTTATGTAGCTATTCATGACTCATCTGAACACATTGTTTGTTTCTTTACTCTTATGAGGACATGAAAGCTAGAGTGAACTGGCAAATAAGGTAAAGGGATAGGTCCATAGAGAAACAATGGCAGACTTTCAGAGTACAAAGAATAGATACATTCCAATGAGAAAGAAAAATTCCAAGGGGAGAACCCACCATTCATGGTTAAGTAACAAGTTAAAGACAGTATCAATTTAAAGAAAAGGCATATGATTGCTCAAAGATGGGTGGCAAGTCAGAAGATTGGACAGAATATAAAGAACAGCAAAGAATGACAAAAAGATTTATAAAAAGGGAAAAATTTGAGTGCGAGAGAAAGTTAGCTGGAAATATAAAGATGGATAGTAAGAGTTTCTGTAAATATTTAAATAAGAGTTAACGAAGTGAGAGTTGGTCTTATAGAAAGTGAGTCTGGGGAATTAAGAATGGAAAATAAGGAAATGTCAGATGAATTGAACAGGTATTTTACATCGGTCTTCACTACAGAGGATACAAGTAACATTCTAGAAATAGATGTAAATCAGGAAATGGAAGGGAGTGATGAACTCAGGACAATTACAAACACCAGGGAAGTGGTAATGAGAAAATTATTGGAGCTGTGGGTTGATATATCCTTGGGTCCTGATGGGCTTCATCCTAGGGTCTTAAAAGAAGTGACTGGTGAGATAATAGATGCATTGGTTTTAATTTTCCAAAATTCCCTAGGTTCAGGGGAGGTTCCATTAGATTGGAAAATAACAAATGTAACTCCATTATTCAAAAAGGAGGGAGACAGAAAGTGGGAAACTACAGGCCAGTTAGCTTAACATCTGTCATAGGCAAATGTTAGAAGATATTATTAAAGATGTTATAGCAGGGCACTTGGAAAAATTCAAGGCAACCAGGCAGAGTCACCATAGTTTTGTGAAAGGGAAATCATGTGTAACCAATTTATTGGAGTTCTTTGTAGGAATCACATGCGCTGTGGATAAAGGGGAACCGATGGATGTACTGTACTTAGATTTCCAGAAGGCATTTGATAAAGTGTCACATCAAAGGTTATTGTGGAAAATAAAAGCTCATGGTGTAGGGGGTAACATATTGGCATGGATAGAAGATTGACTGGCTAACAGGAAGCAAAGAGATGTCATAAATGGGTCTTTTACTGGTTGGCAGGATGTGATAAGTGGTATGCCACAGGGATCAGTGCCAGAGCCTCAACTTTTTGCAATTTATATAACTGAATTGGATGTAGGGACTGAAGTTATGGCTGCTAAATTAGCTGACGACATAATGATAGGTAGGAAAGTAAGTTGTGAAGAAGATATAAGGAGGCTACAAAGTGACATAGATTGGTTAAATGAGTGGGAAAAGATCGGGAAATGGAGTATACTGTGGGAAAATGTGAAATTGTCCATTTTGGCAGGAAGAATAAAAAATAAGTATATTATCTAAATGGTGGGAGATTGCAGAGCTCTGAGATACGGAGGGATCTGGGTGTCCGAGTGCATGAATCACAAGAGGCTAGTATGCAAGTAATTAGGAAAGCTAATAGAATATTATTGTTTATTGTGAGGGAAATCGAATACTAAAGTAGGGAGGCTATGCTTCAGAGTTACATGGCACTGGTGAGACCACATCTGGAGTACTAAGTACAATATTGGTCTCCTTATTTAAGAAAGATGTAAATGCACTAGAAGCAGTTCAGAGAAGGTTTAGTAGGCTAATACTAAGTATGGGCAGGTTGTATTATGAGGAAACATTGGACAGGTTAGGTTTGTATCCACTGGAATTTAGAATGGTTAAGAGGTGACTTGATCGAAACATTTAAGATCCTGAGGGGTCTTGACAGGGTGGATGTGAAGAGAATGTTTCCTCTCATGGGGGAACCCTGAACTAGAGGTCACGGTTTAAAAATATGAGGTCGCTCACTTAAGACAGAAATGAGGAGAAACATTTTTCTCTCAGTAGATCGTGAGTCTTTGGAACCCTTTTCCTCAAAAGGCAGTGGAAGCAGAGCCTCTGATTATTTTTGAGGTAGAGTTGGATAGATTTTTGATTACCAAGTGGGTAAAAGGTTTTTAGGGGTAGGTGAGAGGTTAAAGTCAGGTTGGCCATGATATTATTGAATGACAGAGCAGGCCTGAAGGGCCGAGTAGTCTATTCCTGCTCCTTGTTTGTATGTTCGTACATTTACCTATTACCAAGCTCTTTGACTTTCATACCACTAAACCTTTTGTCATTCAATCCCTCCTGCCCGCCACTCTTTCACAGAGTTCCCTTTTGTTCTTTACCACCTCCCAATAGTTTAAAAACTCTTACATTTCTATCTTTCTTCAGTTCTGATGTCATCGACCTGAAATGTTAACTCTTCTTCCTCTACAGATGTTGCCTGACCTGCTCAGCATTACCAGAATTTCCTGCTTTTATTTCAATAAAGGTAAATTTTAGATGGACATAAAAGGGCTTCCCAACTATAACAATTTGGATTAATGTAGCACCTTTCACCGAGTGAAATGTCTCAAGGTGCTTCATGAGAGAGATATCAGACAGAAATTGACACTGAACCAAAGATGATATTAGGACAGGGGGCCAAAAGGTGGGTTTTAAGGGGGGTTTTAAAGGAAAGAAATGACAAGGGAGGAAATTGCAGCACTTAGGGCACAGATAGCAATGGTGGAGGGAAGGATGTCAGGAATTTTCAAGAGGCCAGAGTGAGATGCTTTTAGGGATCTCTGAAATCTGAGGGGCTGGAGGAAAGTTGCACAAATATGGAGGAGCAACTGGAGAGAGCCATTGCAAGGGCAAGATTTTCTTGCTGAGATAATGTTCAGTTAACAGCATGATTGATGGCATTTTCGGCAGGCCCACTTAACTCATAATTATAATGTTCTTCTCAGGCTAGAAACACACTGTGGGTCTAGAGTGTTTGTTGCTACTGAGCTGCTGTAGAGCTTCAAGTTTGTAAACTTGTAAATGACTGTGAAGAGATTGTTTTGTTTAGTCTATACTGGATTATTCCCTCCAGGGGTTCCAAAGCTTGGATGGCTTTTACAAAACTCCAGATGGGATCTGTAAAGGAAATTGATGCTTTACAAATAGTGCCGATAATGTATGTTTAAAACTGTTACAAAGATAATGCACAGCAGAAAGGAGCTACAATTCACAGCTCCCTTCTGAACTTTGCTGGATGTATTGTATTTACTAGTATATTTATCTCATGACAGGCCCTAAAATTTACAAGTTCAGTCTTTCAGGTGGTTTCCTGATCCATGTGGAATATCACAGCTCCACAACATCTGATTCTTTTTCAGGAACCACATTCTCTGGAACTGCATGAACATCAGGTACATCATTAGGCACATGCAGTTTGGTGTCTTCCACTCCGACAGAGACATTGGGCGCGTCTGTCCTTGGTCGAGCAACTTCAACAGGAACCACAGGTTCAGCAATGGTGACAGGTGGAACCATATCTTGTTGTGGTATCTCTCTTTTCCTTAAGGATCCACATACTTACAGGTGATCTGGCCCTCCACTTCCACGAGGTATGATAATGGCCCGGTCACTGAACTCACTTTGCCAGGTAACTACTTCGGTCCTCTGATGAAACTCTTTACATATACTGCTTCTCCAACAGGAAATTGTCTCTCACGACTCTGTAAGTCATGCATAGCTTTTTGGTTTCCTTGACTTTTCTCCACTTTCCCCTCCATATTGGGAAGTATCAGGCTTGGTCTTATCCTAAAAGCAGCGTCTCATCAACAATTCTGCAGGTGTTGCTCCTGTTGTCATGTGGGGGGTCGTTCTCTTGTGAAAAAGAAAATGTGCAAGCTTGATCTCCAACGAATCACATGTTAACTTCTTCATACCTGCCTTAAAAGTTTGAACTGCCCTTTCCACCAGTCTGTTTGATAACGGATGGTACAGTGCAGTCTTCACCTGGATGATTCCGTTAAGACTGATAAATCATTGGAACTCAGCACTTGTGAATGCAGTGCCATTATTGGATACAATTACATCTGGTAGTCTGTGGATGGCGATCTGTGGTGTAGTTTCTCTATTATAGTGCCTGACATTGGTAACTTCACTTCATAAACATCTAACCACTTGGAACCATCTATAATCATTAGAAACATGGCCACTTCTATAGATGCAATGGAGCTGCCACCGGCAACTTTTGCAGCTACTGGCATTGCACACGATGCTTTACCACATTTTCAATATGGCCATCCATCCCCAGCCACAAGAGGTAGCTGCTCGCTATGGTCTTCATTTGGGAGATCCCTGGATGGGCACTGTGTAGTTCTACTAAAAGTGGTTTCCTTCCCTTTGGAGGAACTATTACCCATGCACCCCACAATAGAATGCTACCTTGACTGCTCATCTCATGTCTTCGGTTGAAGAATGGTTTCATTTCATTGGAGACTGGCTCCTGGGACCAACCATGTAACCCTTGGTCTCACACTGGAGATAAGACTGGGTCCTGACTCATCCGGTCTAAGATCTGTCTGGCACGTTCTGGCAAGGAATCTAGAAAATTTAGCAGTAAAATGAGTTCCTGTGGGACTAGGACATGTTCGTCATTCTCTTGTAGGGGCAGGCGACTCAGGGCATCAGCATTTGTGATGTGAATGCCAGGCCTATGTATAAATGTGTATCCATAAGCCGCCAAAATTAGGGCCCATCATTGTATTCTCGCTGAGGCTATGGATGGTATAGCCTTTTCCTCGCTAAACAAACCCACTAGTGGTTTGCGGTCTGATACAACCATGAAATGTCACCCGTGCACATATTGGTGAAATTTTCTTACACCAGAAATGATCAACAGACCTTCCTTTTCAACCTGAGGATATCCTTTTTCAGCTGTGGTAAGCATCCTGGGTACATAGCCTATCAGCTGCTCTGTGCCGTCGTCCATTCTAGAGATGGTACCTCTCCCACTCCATAGGGAGACACATCACATGTTAGCACCAAGTCTTTTGTCTAGTCATCATGCACTATCTGATTGGATGTGTTACAGCTGTTTCACTTTCATGAAAGCTTCTTTTTGGGTTGTCTCCCAAGCCCAACGTTGGTTCTTTCTTAGCAGTGAACTTGAGGGGCCAGAACAGTGGATAAATTAGCTAAAAATCATTTACCATTCCTGAAAACTATTTCAGTTCAGAGGTGTTCTTGGGTGCAGGCACTCTCTTATTGCTTTAACCTTCTCTTCAACCAGGTGGAACCCCTAAGAATCTACCCGGTGGCACAAATAGATTATTCTCTTTGCTTGAAAAATGCATTTTTCCTTTTTCAGTCACACTGCTTGTAAAAGCATTTTAGGGCTTCCTGTAGGTTAGTCAAATGCTCCTTTTCATTGAACCCAGTTATCAGCACATGGTCTAATTAGACTACAACCTGGGGTAGTCCCTGCAGTAAGCTTTCCATTGTTCTCTGAAAGATGGCACAGGCTGAAGAAACACTGAAAGGCAATCGTGTATATTGGCACAATCCTTTGTGGGTATTAATTGTGACAAATTCTGGGAAAGCGTCATCCAACTCTAATTGCTGACATGTGTGACTCATGTAAAGCTTTGTATACGTTGTCCTTCCTGCTAGCTTGGCATATAGGTCTTCAATTTTTGGAAAGAGGTACCTGTCTAGTTTGGCTGCTGGTTAGCTTATAGTCCCCACAGATCCAGACAGTCTGGTCTGGTTTAAGGACAGAGACTATGGTTGTTGCCCACTCTGAGAACTGAGCTGCTTTAATGACACCCAGCCTCTCTGGCCGGTTCAGCTCAGCATCAACCTCTCTCAGGGTGTATGGCACCAGTCGTGTTTTGAAGAAGTGAGGGGTTGCTTCTGGATCCACATAAATCTTGGCCTGTAGGCCTTGGATTTTTCCTAGTTCATCCTTGAAGATGATGGCATACTTTTTAAGCAGCCCTGGTAGTCCACTTGCTCTCAACTGGAAGATTATGGACCAGTTTAATTTAATCTCTTTTAACCAATCTTGCTCAAGAAGGCTTGGCCCTTCATCTTCTACTACCATCACGGGTAGCTGTGCCGATTGGCTTCTATAAAGGACAGTTACTCTGATAATACCTTTCACTTGGAATTCTTCATCTGACTACATTTTCAGCATGGAAGATGTTTGTTCCAAATTTAATTGATGTTCACCATTATTTAAATATCTGAATGTGTGTACTCCTATTACAGTGATAGAAGCTCTCGTGTCTACTTCCATATTTACAGGTTTACCATTCACTTGTACTGTAACAAATCTTGGCTCTGTCTTCCCAACTTTCATGTTAAACAATGAATAGTTGTCAGAATTTGTTGTTTCAGGCTCTTCTACACTGTAGATTTCATTGGGCTTCTTTGCAAGCCTGTTTAAATCTCTCTTTGCACTGTTTCATTATGTGTCCACTTCTGTGACAAAAGTAACATTCTACTTTTTTAAACTGCCAATCACTAAAAGACTGATTGTTTCCACATCAATTAAAGTTGTTCTTCGATTTAACTGCTAAATAATTTCTTCTTATTTTTCAGTCAGTGAGGACTGTTTGCTGCCTTGCAGAGGAGTCTGGCTTTTTTGCACCACTTTTGGCTGACCGTTCTGCCTGATTTGGAGTATGGTGCCATTTTGCGCCCCTTGTATTACTTGTGATTCTCTTACAGCACTTTCCATCATCAGCAGTATTTCTAACTCCTTAAAATCCAGATTCACTTCAGCCAGTAATCTTCTCTAAATAGTGTCTTCTTTCACACCGCACACCAAACAATTTCTGAGCATGTCATTCAGAGACTCACCAAACTCGCAATGTTCCATTAATTGCTTCAAATTCGCTACGTAGTTAGCAATTGTCTCACCTGGGGCTCTATTTCACGAATTGAATCGGAACCTCTGCATCGTGACCGAGGGCTTGGGTTGAAAAAGTCCCTTCATGAGGTCCACCATTTTTCTGAAACTCTTTGAATCTGAGGCACTGGGTGCCATCAAACTTTGAATCAAACTTTAGGTTTTGCTCCCATAAGTACTCAAGAGGACCACTCACCTCTTCTCTTCCCCTCTGATTTTGTTTGCCTGAAAGAAAAAAGTGAGGTGTTCTATATACTGAGACCAATAGTCTGTGCCTGGCTCAAAGGGATAGATTCTAACAAATTGTGGCATTTTTGGGTGAGTACACCTTCTGTTATTTTAAACGGACGTTGATATAACCATTGCAGTTGTTGGGGACTTGTGGAGCTCTGGGATTGATGGTAGTTCTGTGCTCAGAATAGCTGTTGAGATCCCTTCTCCCTGACTGCCCGATTGCTGTGAAGGAACAGCTTCACCAGTTGTTTGGATATGCCTGTGTTTGCACTACTCTTATTGGTTCAGGCTTATTCATTAAGTCTATTGCAATTTCATAATTTTGCCATTGTGAGTGGAAAAATTGCCATTTTTCAATTGGATTGGAGATGGGATTGGAAACTTTACTGCAGCTAATTTTACTCACTCAATAATTTACTTGCAGCCTCTAGTGTTTCTTCTATCCTTTTTCTCTGCGACCAGTAATTTCACTTGCAGCCCTCGTGTGCTTTTCCTTTTTTCTTTACTCTGCAGCCAGCCACTTCTGAGACCATGGCCGGAATTTTCTGTCCCCATTGGCATCGGGCATCTTGGTGGGCGTGAGTGGACAAATGGCAGGAAGACCAAAAATCAAAGTGAGTGAGGCGTCTAATGTGGGACAATCCACCCCCTGCCCTGCTGATGTGAGCAGGCTTCTGCTGCATGGAAACAGATGGAGAGAGTGTGAGCAGGACTCATGGCACTGCGTGGAATGTTTGTGTGGTGGGGACAGGATGAGGACACAAGCTCCACAGGATATGAGCCTGATGGAGATGTGAGAGTGTGTGAGAGTTAGTGGTGTTGTCCCTTGAGGTGTGAGATCCCTATGGATGAGTGGTGGGTTTGGGAGTGTGTGAGTTGAGAGTGATGAGAAGAGTGACTTACCCTGGTGGTATGGATGAGACCATTCACACTGGTCCTGCACTGAGTGGCTGTCCTATTTGGAAGAGTGTTGGTGCTGATCATTGCTGCCACTGCCTCCCATGCTGGATTGGTGACCTTGCTTGCCGGTTTTCACCCAGAGTGGGGTAGAGGACTTCATGGCGAGCCTCCACTACATCCAGTAGGCACTTGAGGGAGGCGTCGCTAAATCTGGGGGCAATATGTTTCCTCCCTTTGGCAGCCATCAGTTCCCAGCAGCTTCTTATCCCTTGAAGAGAGCTAGCTTTGAGCTTGGGTGGCTTTTAAATATAGTTAAAAATAAAAATATAAAAACAAAAAACTGCGGATGCTGGAAATCCAAAACAAAAACAGAATTACCTGGAAACCTGGAAAAGCTCAGCAGGTCTGGCAGCATTGGCGGAGAAGAAAAGAGTTGACGTTTCGAGTCCTCATGACCCTTCAACAGAACTGATCTTTCTTTACAAGGAGAGGGAAATATAAGATGGTTTAAGGTGGGGGGTGGGGTTGGTGGAGAGAAGTGGAGTTGGTGGGGTGTGGTGTTAGGATAGGAGCAGATCATCAAAAGATGTCACAGGCAAAAGAACAAAAGAACACAGAGGTGTTGAAGTTGGTGATATTATCTAAACAAATGTGCTATTTTAAATATAGTGCCCGATTTACTGAAGGCCTGAGGTGATGGTGGGGTGGATGAGTCAGAGGCTGCCCTGCCATCAATCTGGTGTCTTTCCAGGGAATGCATAATTCGTGAGCTGGGAATGGGATGATACAGCGTGAAAAGCTGCCATTGCAGCCAATGGGTAAAATGGCTTTTAGCTTGCCCGCTACTGCACTTAGTGCAAATCTGGGATGATTCCACCCTTTGTTTCACATATAAGGACAGCCATACTTCTTCAGTGTGTACTCAGTGCAAGCCTTTATTGAACTGATCAAGATGTCTGTCTCCAGAGGCAGCCTCATGGCAGTCACATGACTATGGAGAGCCTGACGTGTCAATCAGACTGGTTACATTTCAAATCCAAGCACTTTCATTCTTAATATTACTGTAGTCAATCCACCTTGAACCTTTCCAATAGCTGCAGTTTGTCAGCCTTGGCTCAGTGGGATGTGTCTTGCCTTTGAGGCAGGAATCTGTTGGTTAAAGCCCCTCTCCAGAGCTTGAGTGTATAAAGAAGGATTTCATGGAATTTCCTGACATAGGTTCTCGGTAAGTAAGACTTGGCCCAGGAGAGTGGTACCTCTCTGATATAAAAACAGAAAAAGCTGGAAAAAGTCAGCAGCCCTGGCAGGATCTATGGAGAGAGAAAAACAGAGGGTGGAATTTGATGCCTTTGCCCATGGTGAGGGTGGAGCATTTACTCAGTGGGGAAGGTAGCAGGTGGGGATTCCGCTACTTCCCCGCCACAGCCCGATTAATCCCATGGGGGGGAAAGGCCCGTGAACAGTCTTCCCATCCCACCACCAATTGGGACCCTTAATTAATGTGAGTAATTAATGGCCATTTAAGGGCCTCATCCTGCCACCGCTGGTATTTACCCAGGGGCAGATGGGAGGATTCACCATGTGAGAAGCCCGAAAAGTAAATCTGGTGGGGGTTGCTGGCAGGCTTCCATTACACCCCTCATTCAAAGGCACTCGGTGCCTCATGGAGGGACTCAGCATTGAGGAGAGGAGGTGTGAATGGCAGAATCCACAAGCCAGCAAAGAGAAAGGAAACAAAATGGGGGCAGATTTTATGATCCAAAATTGTTGAATTCAGTGCTGAGTCCAGAAGGCTGTAAAGTACTCATTTGAAAGATGAGGTGCTGTTCCTCGAGCTTGTGTGGAGGCAGATCGTGGATGGAAAGGTCAGAGTGGGAGCAAGATAGAGAATTAAAATGACAGGTGACAAGGAGCTTAGGGTCAAGAGTGTGGGCTAAATGGAGATTTACTGCAAATTTACTGCAGTCACCCAGTCTGCATTTGGTCTGTCCAATGTAGAGCAGGCTACATTGTGAACACCGAATATAATATAATATTATAAGCTGAAAGAGGTACATGTAAATCACCATTTCACCTGGGAGGAGTGTTTGGGGTATTGGATGTTGAGGAGAGAGGAGGTACAAGGGCAGGCTTTGTATTTCCTGTGCTTGCATGGGAAGGTGCCTTGGGGAGGGGCGGGGATTTGGGGGCTAATTGATGTTTGGTATTGTGGACGAAATGATCTCTTTGGAATGATGAAAGGGAGTGGGAAGAGGAGAAGTTGCAATTTATGGTGACTGCTAGAGATGGCTGAAATGGTGGAAGATAATCCATTGAATACGGAAGCTGGTGAAATGGGAGGTGAGAACAGAACCAGAACCCTGGGAGAGATGAAATGGGGTCAGAGCAGCAGGAAATAGAATGGTCGAGTGCCCTGCCAACCAAACTAAGGAGGGAAATCCTTAGTTGAGGTAAAATGTAGACTATCAAAAGCATTACTATGGAAGGCTGTAGCATCAGAACAGATGTAGTGGAGATGGGAAAACTGGGAGAATAGAATAGAGTCCTTACAGGAAGGGGGGCATGAGGATATGTAGTCAAGGGGCGGAAATACCCAAGGCTTGCACAAAGTATGGTAGCGGGTGGGAATAAGGTCATTTTACCCACCGGCTGCAATGATGGGTTTCTGTGCTGTATCATCCCATTTCCACCTCATTACTTATGCAGCCACAGGTAACACATTGTCTCATTGGTGGGCAGCCCCCGACTTGCCCACCATGCTGTTACCTCGCCACTTCCTCATGCAGGCGCCATATTTAAACTGCAGCCAGATGCACACTTCTCAATGCCTGCAGCCCCCAGGACTGCTCCAGTGAAGACATGGCCTCAAAAGCCAAGAAGAGTGCAGCACCCCCCCCACCACCAGCCCCCCTCCCCCGATTCAGTGACACTTCCCTGGGACACTTTCTGAACACCATGAGCCCGCCACAATGTCCTCTACCCTCACTCTGGCTGCAGGAGGCCCATCAGCCTCACCACTCCGGCCTGGGAGGCAGTAGTAGAGGTGGTCAGTGCCAACACTGCACGCAAGAGGTGCAACCAGTGCAGAAAATGGATGAATGATCTCATCCGTGCCTCCAGGGTAAGGCAACCACCTCATCACTCTAAACTCACATACTCACAAGCTCATCACACACTCACTGGCATCTCACTCACTGCCAGCTCAAGGGACATCACCACTCACTCTCTCATACACCCACCCTCACATCTCCTTCTGGCCTCATCTCCTCTGGAGACTGCATCCTCAGCTCTCACCATCTGGAGGCCATTTGTACAGATCAACATGTGCCCCCACACACACAATGCTATACCCCCCTTCCCCAGTACATCCATCGCCCTGCAGCCTCTTCCCTTGCCTGAGACCACTTCTCTCCATTCCCCAAGCAAGCCCTAGTCCTGCAGCCATTGAAAAGATACCCTGGTCTTACAGCTGGTCTGGTAGGTAGAGACATGCCTGTGAGCCCCCCTGAAAGTGATGTGGTGCTGTCTGTGAAGCCTGGAGCTGATGACTGTGAGTGCTGACTGAAGCAAGGTAGGCAAACAAACCTCGAAGTCCCGAGTGAAGAGCAGCTGGCCAAGTGCACGTTGCTTATATACAGTTGGGAAACACGCCAGCGTGCAATCACACCGACATTCCCAGATGATCCAGCGAAGGGCGATGATTCTGGTGTTGAAATTAGGATCCCGACATACAGCAGTGGGAAACACAGCCCACCATTGATGGTGGAGCAGACAATCACAAACTGGTTTTACAATGGTGTGAACCCAATTTTTGGCCTTCTCACCGCATTGTTCCCTGCCCCGCCCACCATGACACCCAACGCCAACCAGGCCGGAAAATTCCGGCCAATGTATCTGTGCTAGGCAGTGGGCTTATAATGAATATTCACCGATTTGTCTTAGAATTTGCCTGAGTCCTGAAGTTTTGTCTTAGAATTTGCCTGAGTCCTGAAGTTAATCACACCTCGATGTGAGTATCATAACTTGAATTTGTGTTAACATCAGAGATTTGTCAAAACAGTGAAAGTGGCAACCAGCAGACATGTTGGCTACCTCCCATGTGAGTGTGAATATTGGGTATTGGCCAGAAAAATGGAAATACCCAGGCAGTATCACTGAACTGTTTGAGATTGTCCAGGTCACCCTGTTCCTTTGTAATATTAACTGCTTCACAGTTAAACCATCAAGATGGCCATTATGTCAAATCTGGAGGTTAGAGCAGAAGGAATTCCATTCAATATACGTTCTGGGCATCATGTGATATAGTTCACAAAGGAAAGGTGCACAAAATATCAGGAAACAATCCCCCTTAGGTCAGACCTCATGGGACAGTCAGAAGTCCAACATCTACGAGAGCAAGACCTTGGATCTGTAAGAAACCAGGTTGTATGAATCTATTGTATAACTGTAATAGTTATTATATTATTGGAGTCTGAGAAATAAGCTTCCATTTGGACAACACACTCGAGTCTGAATCACCAGGAATCATTTAATTGAGTTTAAAAGATTTCCTAACAATATGCCATTGTGTTTATGCCAGCTCTATCCAAATGAATGAGTTATCTAATCAGTCCCAGTCCCCTACTCTTCCCATAGCTTTGCAAATATTTCCTTTTCAAATATTTATCCAATTCCCTTTTTGAAATTTATTGAACCTTCTTCCACCGCCCTTTCAGACCATGCATTCCAAATTATAACAACTTGCTACATAGTAATAAAAAAAACACCTCATTTTTCCCGTGGTTCTTCTGCCAACTCTTTGGTTAGTAACCCCTTCTGCCACTGGAAAAAATTTCTTATTATGTACCATATGAAACCATTCATAATTTTAAATACCTCTATTAAATCTGCCCAGCCCTGCCCAAACCTTCTCTGTTTTAAGGAGAACATCACTTGCACCATTCTAGTAAACCCTCTGTACATTCTCTCTATAACCTTGACATCCTTCCTAAAGTGTGACATCCAGCACTGGACTTAATGTAATGATATTTTTAACTTGTCCTACCAACTTCAAACATTTGTGTTCATACACCCCCGGTCTCTCTGTTCTTGCATCCTCTTTAAAATTGTTCCATTTAGTTTATATTGCCTCTCCTCATTCTTCCTACCAAAATGTATCAGTTTACACTTCCCAGCATTAGATTTCATTTGTCGTTCTTTAATTCATCTATGGGATGTGGGCGTCGCTGGCTAGGCCATCCAGCATTTATTGCCCATTCCTAATTGCCCTTTAGAAGGTGGTGGTGGTGAGCTGCCTTCTTGAATTAGGTTGAGTGGCCTGTAATTGTTGGGTGTAGGTTTCTCTCCGTTTTTGAACAGGGATGTAATGTTCAGTTTTTCAGTCCTCTGGCATGACCCCCATGTCAATGGAGAATTGGAAGATTGTGGTCAGGATTCCCACAGTTTCCATCCTTACTTCCTTCAGCATCTTGGGTTGCATCCCATCAGTCCAGGTGACTTTTCTACTTTGAGCGCAACCAACCTTTTAAAGAACCCCCCCACTGTTGTCTGTTTCTATCATATCCAATGTTGTCACTACATCCTCTTTCTTTTACTGTGACACTGGCAGAAGCCTCCATTTTGTGGTCCATAATCAGCCCCACCCTTGCCTTGACAGCCCTTTTATTTTCTGAATTAATCAGGAGAAAGAGAGAAAGGGAGAGGGAGCTGTTGGTGTTGCCACAGCAGTGTCTCATTATTACTGGCACATGAGAGGGGATAACTGATGCCAAGAGCACAGCTGGGAAAACCAAGATATATGGGATAGCTTTCTGTGGTTTGCAAATGGCAACGGAGACTCCTGGCAGAGCAGAGGGTATGTAAAAAGGCAGCGAGTGTGTATCAAGGGTGTGGGTCTGTAGAGAGGAGCAGATAAAGGCAGCAGGTAAACATAGAGGACTGGGCTACAAAGAGGGAGTGGTACATATAGAGGGAGTGAATGTGAATAGAGGTGAAGGTACAGTGTCAACTATGGCTCAGTGGGTATCACTCGCACCTGAGTCTGAAGGCTGTGAGTTTAGTGCCTGATCCAGTCACTTTAGTGCAAAAAGTTAAGGGCAGTGTTGAGGGAATGCTGCATTGTCGGAGATGCTGTCTTCAGATGAGGCCCCATCCACTCTTTCAGGTAGATGTCCAAGATCCTACAGCATTATTCGAAGAAGAACACAAGGAATCTCTCATGTGACAATAGTTATCTCTCAATCAATATCATTATCTGGTCAATAACATATTGCTGTTTGTGGGAGCCTGCTGTGCGCAAATTGGCTGCTACGTTTCCTACATTACAACAGAAACTACACTTCAATATGCTTCATTGGCTGTAAAGCACTCTGGAACTGCTTGAGGTCATGAAAGGCAATATATGTTACCTGCTCACTGGCACTCAGTTTGGATTCTGCCAAGGCCACTCAGCTCCTGACCTCATTACAACGTTGGTTCAAACATGGACAAAAGAGCTGAACTCCTGAGGAGAGGTGAGAGTGATTGCCCTTGATATCAAGGCTGCATTTGACCAAGTGTGGCATCAAGGAACCCTAGCAAAACTGGAGTCAATGGGAATCAGAGGAAAACTCCCTACTGGTTAGAGTCATACTTAGCACAAAAGAAGATGGTTGTGGTTGTTGGAGGTTAATCATCACAGTTCCAGGACATTACTGCAGGAGTTCTTTAGGGTAGTGTCCTAGACCTAACCATCTTCAGCTGCTTCATCAATGACCTTCCTTCCATCATAAGGTCAGGAGTGGGGATGTTCGCTGATGATTGCACAATGTTCAGCACCATTTGCGACTCCTCAGATACTAAAGCAGTCCATGTCCAAATGCAGCAAGACCTGGACAATATCCAGGCTTGAGCTGACAAGTGGCAAGTAACATTCATGCCACACAAGAGCCAAGCAATGACCATCTCCAATAAGAGAAAACCTAACCATCGTCCCTTGACACTCAATGGCATTACCATCACTGAATCCCCCAATATCAACATCCTCGGGGTTACCATTAACCAGAAACTGAACTGGACTAGCCATATAAATACTGTGGCTACAAGAGCAGGTCAGATGCAAGGAATCCTGCAGTGCGTAACCTCAACTCCTGACTCCCCAAAGTCTGTCTACCATCTTCAAGGCACAAGTCAGGAGTATAAGGAAATATTCTCTTAGTGATGGACATTGAAGACCCCAACACAGAGTACATTCTGCACCCTTGCCACCTTCACTTCTTCCTCAACATGGAGGAATACTGATTCATCAGCTGAGCGGAGGGAGGGTGTGGGTGTGGTAGGTGATCATTAGCATGAGGTTTCCTTGCCCACGTTTGATCTGATGCTATGAAATTTTATGGGGTCTGGAGTCGATGTTGAGGACTCCCAGAGCAACTCCCTTCTGGCTGTATACCACTGCGCAGCCACCTCTGCTGGTGGTGTCTGGGACATTATAAGCTATGATTCCATGAGTATGATTATGTCAGGCTGTTTCTTAACTAGTCTGTGAGACAACTCTCCCAATTTTGGCACAAGCCTCCATATGTTAATAAGGAGGACTTTGCAGGGTTGACAGGGCAGGGTTTGCCACTATCATTTCCAGTGCCTATGTCAATGCCAGGTAGTTGTCCGGTTTCTTTTATTGACTTTTTTCTTAAGCGGTTTGATAACTGAGTGGCTTGCTAAGCCACTTCTGAGGGCATTTAAGAGTCAACCACTTTGCTGTGGTTCTGGAGACCAGGTGAGGACAGCAGATTTCCTTCCCTCAATGACATTAGTGAACTAGATGAATTTTTACAACAATCATTTCACCTTTTAATTCCAGATTTTTATTGCATTCAAGTTCCACCATCTGCCGCACTGGGATTCAAACCCAGATCCCCAGAGAATTACCCTGGGTGTCTAGATTGCTAGTCCAGCAACAATGCCACTATTCCACCATCTCTTGGGTGGCATATCTTGTGAACAAGGTACGCCACCACCTTGAGAAGGTGGTGCTGAGCTGCCTTCTTGAACCGCTGCAGTCCATGTGGTGTAGGTACACCCAGAGTGCTGTTAGGAAGGGAGTTCCAGGATTTTGACCCAGCAACTTTGAAGGAACGGTAATATATTTCCAAGTCAGGCGGTGAGTGACTTGGAGGGGAACTTCCAGGTGGTGGTGTTCCCATCTATCTGCTGCCTTTGTCTTTGTCCTCAAAACCCTGGAACTCCCTGCCTAAATGCACTGTGGGTGTGCCTACACCACATGGACTGCAGTGGTTCAAGAAGGCTGCTCACCACCACCTTCTCAAGGGTGGGCAATAAATGCAGTCCTAGCTAGCAACACCCACATCTCACTCACACACTTTTCCAGAACCACTTCATCCAACTCAGTGTAACGGAGGGTTAGAGCCTATCCTGACAGGTAATGGGTGCCAGGCGTAGTCCATTATAAGGCACACACATAGACACTGAGGGACAATTTACTGTAGCCAATCCGCCTAACCAGCTCATCTTTGGACAGTGGGTGGAAACCAGAGCACCCAGCGGAAACCCACACACACAACATGCAACCTCCACACAGACAGACACCCAAGGTTAGAATCAAACCCGGGTCCCCGAAGATGTGAGGCAGCAGTTATGAATACTGCACCTCCTTGCTTCCCAGCCACATCTTATGAAAGAATGAAAAAATGCAAGTCTTTCCTGTTGTAAAGTGGGATTGGCTATGTATACAGGAGGCAAATATTAATAGAAGATAGAGGCTTGAAAACAGTGCTGCGTTGCTTTTTCCTTTGATATTAGGTATAATAAAGTAGGCTTGTTTGTTTCTTAAAGTTCCCAAAAAATTGACAGGTTGCAAGGTACCCTCTAATTTTATTTTGTAGTGTGGAAGTGCATGGGGCTTTAATTTTTTACATGTGGCTGCATACACACGGTGATTTAAGGCGTTAGTCTGTGCATGGCCTGCGTGGGTTGCTTGGTGGTTGTGTGGGAGCATTGCCGGATTGTTGACCTGATGTGTTACAATAGGCAGTGCTGTAATTCTGACTGTCCATAAACAGCTATTTGCAGCGGATAAGAGCATGATCACTGAACAATCTGACCAGGTCGAGAGTGTGCAGGTGTCCATGTCAGACTGTCTGCATGGAAAGTCATCTGTGAACATCACAAGCCATTGGCTGAATGGTTCTCTCCTGCTTTCAAACCAGCAGACAAAGTGATGGAACCATCCATCCCATGACGTGAAAACCAGAGCCCCTCACAGGATGTAGGCATCGCTGGCTAGGCCAGTGTTTATTGCCCATCCCTAATTGCCCTCGAGAAGGTGGTGGTGAGCTGCTTTCTTGAACTGCTGCAGTCCATGTGGTGTAGGTACACCCACAGTGCTGTTAGGAAGGGAGTTCCTGACTTTTGACCCAGTGACAGTGAAGGAACAGCAATATATTTCCAAGTCAGGATCGTGAGTGGCTTGGAGGGAACTTCCAGGTGGTGGTGTTCCCATGTGTCTACTGCCCTTGTCCTTCCAGGTAGTCGAGTTTGAGGGTTTGAGAGGTACTGTTGAAGGAACATTTCTCATTTTCCCCTCAACCTACACTGTAAACCCTCCCTATTTCCCAGTGGCTGGCCTACTAATGGAGGTAGATTGTGCCATCGATAACTTGACCAACTAACTAATAGATCAATGGAAATGAAATCAAGCAGCAAGGAACAACATTCAAAGACTTGTCAATGATGTTGTTTATGATATTATTGTACCTTTGCAATCATCGCTTGAAGAGCAGTGTAGTGGGATGATTCACAAGCCTCTTCTATCTTTATACCAGCTGATATATGAAAATACGAATTAGTCCCTTTAAAATATTAACTGACCCTGCCTCCACCACTCTCTGGGAAAGAGAATTCCAAAGATTCACAATCCTCCAAGAAAAAATTGCTTTTCATCTCTGTCTTAAATGAGAGACCCTTTATTTTTAAACAGTGTCCCCCAGTTCTAGTCTCTCCCATACAGGGAAACATCCTTTCAGCATCCACCCAGTCAAGCTCCCTCAGTTTCTTATATGTTTCAATAAGATCACCTCTCATTCTTCTAAACTCCAATGGATACAGGCCCAGCCTGTTCAACCTTTCCCCATAGGATAATTCTCCCATCCCAGGAATCAGTCGAGAGAACCTTCTCTGAACTGCTTCCAGAGCATTTATATCCTTTCTTAAATAAGGACACCAAAACTGTACACTAATATGGGGTCAGGTTAGTGCTGTACTGTAGGAAGGCTTTCTAGTCTCCTACACTCAGCCTCATGCCTGCTTTTTTAATTCACTCACGGGATGTGGGCTTTGCTGGCTGCAGCATTTAATAATCGGGATTGCCAAGCTATGGGATACTTGGGGAGAGTGTAGCTGGCTCTCCCTCCCTCATCATATGAGTATGGCGTTCCAGAAACCCATCGCAGTGCACTGTGGGCATACCTACCCTACATGGACTGCAGCGATTCATGAAGAAGACCCACCAGTTGGCAACTGGAGATGGGTAATTAATGTTGGATTTACTAAAGAATGCCAAATCCCAAGAGTGGTGCCAGGGAGGGGGGATTGGATTTTCTGAGTGTTGACAATGTTTCTAATGTGAGAAACATGAAATAAAAAGTATATAATGGAAATGTTGATTTTCTGATGCAGATTAACGATAATGAACCCAACTGGGTTTGCAAGCATGCGTGGAAAGCTTATTAAGCGGGGCCATTTTCAATCAAAGTGGCCACATCAATTTGCTGGTCACTTTGAAGGCCAACTTGAAAGCAATGCTACTAGAATCAGCGGAAGGAGTTAGGAAAGAGCATTGGGTTGCCAACTTTGGTTGTATGTATTCCTGGAGCTTTCATTACATGACCTGCCATCGTGCACTTCCCACCCTCAACTACCCACCATTGGTCACCCAACATGCCCATCCTAACAGCACACTGAATTCCCACACCAATTGGATGTGATTGCCTGACAAAACAGTCTGTCTCCATCTTCAATATTTTTATAACTAATATATGAAACAAAACATGAAAACAAAAACCGTTTTAAATGATCCTATGATTTTTCTCCAAGTTTGCTCAAAGCAGTGTCCTTAAGATTCATCTTTCATTCCTGGAGACACCAGGTTAATTCTAGGGAGTTGGGCAACCCAATGGGCAGCAGCCTGACATTACACCTCTCACATCAATTGTCAGCCTTTCAGTGATATAAAATCAAAATACTGTAGTTGCTGGAAATCTGAATTAAAAACTGAAATTGCTGGGAAAACTCAGCAGGTCTGACAGCATCTGTGGAGAAAGAAACAGAGTTAATGTTTCGAGTCCAATATGACTCCTTTTCGGAACTGACAAAGATCCAGTTCTAAAGAAGAGTCATATTAGACTGATGCTGCCAGACCTGCTGAGTTTTTCCAGCATTTTCTGGTTTTATTTTGATTACCAGTCTCAGGTGACCTTATGCAGAGAGTCAGGGATAGAGTTAAGGAGCTATTCTCCCAGATTTGAGACAAGTTGTGGGAGAACTTCTTAGGTAGATTAAGCACACTAACTGAACATTCAACAGTGACACAGGAGCTTTTGAATCAAGTCAATATTTGTTTCACCTTGTAAACATGTCTGCTGTATGCTATCTGTGAAGGTCACTCACAGACCTGTGTAACTCACCCACAATGATGGATCCTCAGATTCACTGAAACAGGCTTTTCTAGATGGTTTCTGCACTGTGTCTGAATGAGATGCAGATTGACCTAGAAGAATGATTCAGACTCAACTCATTGTTTTTTTAAGATGCTGTCAAACAAAGCAAGAGTGTGGTCCCAGGAAACCTCCTGGATAGTGAGCTGAAAACTGGACAGACTCATTGTGCTGGGAATCCCTACACTGGGAATGGGCTGGAATCCCTGTGCTGGGAATGATCTGGACTTTATGGAATTCAAGAAGATTAAAACCAACACATCCACCATCTGTGTAAACATCTTTTTTGAAACTCTATTGTGTAGACCATAAGGTCAGGGGAATTGTTGGCTTTTAGTACCATTAATTTCTCTGCACTAGTTCTTGACTAACATCCTCAATTTCCCTTGAAATGAAGAATAGGAGCAGCAGTGGACCATGTGGCCCTTCAAGCCTGCTCTGCCATTCAATAACGTAGCTACTGATCTACACAATCACAATTCCCATATCTCTTGCTTTCCTTACAGCCCAACAATCTATCAATCTCAGGTTTGAATAGACACAACATCTGAGCATCAACAGGCTTCTGAGTAAAGAATTACACAGGTTTACAACCCTCTGAGTGAAGAGGGTCATCTCAGTCCAAAATGGCTGATCCCTTTTTCTAAGACAGTGACCCCTTGTTTAAGACTTACCTACCAGGAGAACAACCTCTCAGCATCCGCGCTGTCAAATCCTCCAAGAATTTTATATGTTTCAGTGAGGTCACCTCTTATTCTTCTAAACTCCAGAGAAGTTACGTCCATTCTATTCAATCTCTCCTCCTAGGTCAGCCCTCTCATTCAAGGAATCACTATAGTGAATCTCCCTCTGAGGCAAGTAAATTCCTCCTTATTTAAGGAGTCTAAGACTGTGCACAGTACTGCAGATGCAGCCTTACCAAAGCCCTATATAATTGCAATGTCCTTGCTCTTATACCCTAACCGCCTTGCAATAAAGGCTAACATACTTTTTGCCATCCTAACTGATTGCTGTACCTGCATGTTAACTTTCTGCGATTCATGCATAAGGATCCCCAAATCCATTTGATTCCTAACAGTTACTGGTCTCTTGTCTTTTAAAAAAAATTCCCCTTTTTTATTCTTTCTGCCATAATGAATAATTTCACATTTTCCCACATCTACTCCATCTGCTGCTTTCTCATTCAATCACTTACCCAATCTATACCCTTTTGCAGCCCCTTTGAATTCTCATGATAGTTTACTTTCCTGCCCAGCTTTATATCATCTTCAAGTTTAGACACATCGTGCTTGGTCCCCTTACCAACATCATTGATAGAGATCATAAATAACTGAGGCCCAAGAACTCATTCTTGAGGAATCTGCTTGTTGCAACTTGCTGACCTGTTTATCCCTAACCTTATTCAACACCTTATCAAGGGCCTTCTGAAAATCTAAATATACAGCATCACTGGTTCCTGCTTAGCTACAATGTCCGTACACCCATTCTCATGAACAATGTATAAGAGTAAGAAGTGGGATCCCAGTCACACATGAGATGACAGAAGCGGCAGCTGATCTTCATGCGAGTACCAATTTTGGCTTTCTATCATCAGAAGGTGACTTCTTGGGCAAGTCCTTGACTTGGAGACACCTTCAGCTAACTGGAACATCAAAGAAAGATGTGGAGGCTCCCGGGCAATGTGACAGCAGTTCATGCGGTTAATGAACACGTATAAAGAGATGGGAACGTTTATGCTGCCAAATGTGTAGAACTACAGTAAGCCCTTCACAGGAAACCTTTCACAGGAAACCTTTCACAGGAAACTCTTCCCAGGAAACCTTTCACAGTAAACACTTCACAATATGCCCTTCACAGGAAACTCTTCACAGTAATCACTTCACAGGAAACCTTTCACAGGAAACCTTTCACAGTAAACCCTTCACAGGAAACTTTTCACAGGGAACCCTTCACAGGAAACCTTTCACAGTAAACCCTTTACAGTAAACCCTTCATAGGACACCCTTCACAGGAAACATTTCACAGGGAACCCTTCACATGAAACACTTCACAGGAAACCTTTCACAGTAAACCCTTCACAGGAAACCCTGCACAGTAAACCATTCACAGGAAACCTTTCACAGTAAACCTTTCACAGTAAACCCTGCACAGTAAACCCGTCACAGTAAACCCTTGACAGGAAACCTTTCACAGTAAACCGTCCACAGGAAACCTTTCGCAGGAAATCCATCACAAGAAACCTTTCACAGTCAACCCTTCACAGGGAACCTTTAACAGGCAATGCTTCACAGTAAACCTTTCACAATAAACCCTGCACAGTAAACACTTCACACAAAACATTGCACAGGAAACCCTTTACAGGAAACCCATCACAGGAAACTCTTCACAGGAAACCCTTCACAGGAAACTCTTCATCTTAACCCTTCACAGTACACCCTTCACAGGAAACTCTTCACAGTAAACCTTTCACAGGAACCTCTTCACAGGCAACCCTCCACAAGAAACTTTTCACAGTAAACCCTTCTCACTAAACGTTTCACAAGAAAACCTTAACAGGAAAAATTTTACAGGAAACACTTCACATCAAACCCTTCACAGGAAACCTTTCACAGTAAACCCATCACAGTTATCCCTTCACAGGAAACCTTTCACAGTAAACCCTCCACAGTAAATCCTCCACAGTAAACACTTCACAGGAAACCCTTTACAGTAAACCCTACACAGTAAACCCTTCACAGGAAACCTTTCACAGTAAACCCTTCACAGGAAATCTTTTACAGTAAACACTTCACAGGACACCCTTCACAGGAACCTTTCACAGTAAACCCTTCACAGTAAACGATTCACAGGAAACCCGTCACAGTAAACCCTGCACAGTAAACCCGTCACAGTAAACCCTGCACAGTAAACCCTTCACAGTAAACCCATCACAGTTATCCCTTCACAGGAAACCTTTCACAGTAAACCCTCCACAGTAAACCCTCCACAGTAAACACTTCACAGGAAACCCTTTACAGTAAACCCTCCACAGGAAACCTTTCAAAGGAAAAACTTCACAAGAAACCTTTCAGAGTAAACTCTTCACAGAGAATCTTTAACAAGAAATGCTTCACAGAAAACTCTTCACAGTAAGCCATTCACAGGAATCGTTGCACAGGAAACCCTTCACAGAAAACCATTTACAGGAAACACTTCACAATAAACCCTTCACAGTAAACACTGCACAGTAAACCCTTCACAGGAAACCTTTCACAGTAAACCCTTCACAGGAAACCTTTCACAGTAAACCGTCAACAGGAAACCTTTCACAGGAAATCTGTCACAAGAAACCTTTCCCACTCAACCCTTCACAGAGAACCTTTAACAGGCAATGCTTCACAGGAAACCTTTCACAATAAACCCTGTACAGTAAACCCTTCACAGGAAACCCTTCACAGTAAACCCATCACAGTAAATCCTTCACAGGAAACATTTCACAGTAAACCCTGCACAGTAAACACTCCACAGTAAACCCTCCACAGTAAACACTTCACAGGAAACCCTTCACAGTAAACCATTCACAGGAAACCCTTTACAGTAAACCCTGCACAGTAAACCTCTCACAGTAAACCCTTCACAGGAAACCTTTCATAGTAAACCCTCCACAATTAACCTTTCACAGTAAACCCTTCACAGGGAACCTTTAACAGGAAATGCTTCACAGGAAACTCTTCACAGGAAACATTGCACAGGAAACCCTTCACAGGAAACCCATCATAGGAAACTCTTCAAAGGAAACCCTTCACAGGAAAATCTTCATATTAAACCCTTCACAATATACCCTTCACAGGAAACCCTTCACAGTAAACCCTTCACAGTAAACCCTTCACAGGAACCTCTTCACAGGCAACCCTTCACAAGAAACCTTTCACAGTAAATCCTTCTCACTAAACGTTTCACAGGAAACCCTTAACAGGAAACGTTATACAGGAAACACTTCACATGAAATCCTTCACAGGAAACCTTTCACAGTAAACCCATCACAGTTATCCCTTCACAGGAAACCCTTCACAGTAAACCCTACACAGTAAACCCTTTACAGGAAACCTTTCACAGTAAACCCTTCACAGGAAATCTTTTACATTAAACACTTCACAGGACACCCTTCACAGGAACATTTCACAGTAAACCCTTTACAGTAAACCCTTTACAGTAAACCCTTCACAGGAATCCCTTCATAGAAAACCTTTCACAGGAAACCCTTCACAGTAAACCCTTCAAAGGAAACCCTTCACAGTAAACCCTTCACAGGAAACCTTTCATAGTAAACCCTCCACAATTAACCTTTCACAGTAAACCCTTCACAGTAAACCCTTCACAGGAAACCTTTCACAGCAAACCCTTCACAGTAAACCCTTCACAGTAAACCCTTCACAGGAAACCTTTCACAGTAAACCGTCAACAGGAAACCTTTCACAGGAAATCCGCCACAAGAAACATTTCCCACTCAACCCTTCACAGAGAACCTTTAACAGGCAATGCTTCACAGGAAACCTTTCACAATAAACCCTGCACAATAAACACTTCACAGGAAACCCTTCACAGAAAACCCTGCACAGTAAACCCATCACAGTAAACCCTTCACAGGAAACCTTTCATAGTAAACCCTCCACAATTAACCTTTCACAGTAAACCCTCCACAGGAACACTTTCACAGTAAACCCTTCACAGGGAACCTTTAACAGGAAATGCTTCACAGGAAATTCTTCACAGTAAACTCTTCACAGGAAACTCTTCACAGGAAACCCTTCACAGGAAACTCTTCATATTAAACCCTTCACAGTATACCTTTCACAGGAAACTCTTCACAGTTAACCCTTCACAGGAACCTCTTCACAGGCAACCCTTCACAAGAAACCTTTCACAGTAAATCCTTCTCACTAAACGTTTCACAGGAAACCCTTAACAGGAAACGTTTTACAGGAAACACTTCACAGGACACCCTTCACAGGAACCTTTCACAGTAAACCCTTTACAGTAAACCCTTCACAGGAAACCCTTCATAGAAAACCTTTCACAGGAAACCCTTCACAGGAAACCATTCACAGTAAACCCTTCAACGGAAACCTTTCACAGTAAACCCTGCACATTAAACCCCCCACAGTAAACCCTTCACAGTAAACCCTTCACAGGAAACCATTCACAGGAAACTTATCACAGGAAACTCTTCACAGGAAACCCTTCACAGTAAACCCTTCACAGGAAACTCTTCACAATAAACCCTTCACAGGAAACCATTCACAGGAAACTTATCACAGGAAACTCTTCATATTAAAACCTTCACAGTATACACTTCACAGGAAACTCTTCACAGGCAAGCCTCACAAGAAACCTTTCACAGTAAACCCTTCAACGGAAACCTTTCACAGTAAACCCTGCACATTAAACCCCCCACAGTAAACCCTTCACAGTAAACCCTTCACAGGAAACCATTCACAGGAAACTTATCACAGGAAACTCTTCACAGGAAACCCTTCACAGTAAACCCTTCACAGGAAACTCTTCACAATAAACCCTTCACAGGAAACCATTCACAGGAAACTTATCACAGGAAACTCTTCATATTAGAACCTTCACAGTATACACTTCACAGGAAACTCTTCACAGGCAAGCCTCACAAGAAACCTTTCACAGTAAACCCTTCAACGGAAACCTTTCACAGTAAACCCTGCACATTAAACCCCCCACAGTAAACCCTTCACAGTAAACCCTTCACAGTAAACCCTTCACAGGAAACCTTTCACAGCAAACCCTTCACAGTAAACCCTTTACAGTAAACCCTTCACAGTAAACCCTTTACAGTAAACCCTTCACAGGAAACCCTTCACAGAAAACCTTTCACAGGAAACCCTTCACAGGAAACCTTTCACAGTAAACCTGGAACAGTAAAACCTTCACATTAAACCCTTCACAATTAACCCTTCACAGGAAACCTTTCACAGGAAACCTTCCACAGGAAACCCTTCACAGGAAACTCTTCACAGTAAACCCTTCACAGGAAACCATTCACAGGAAACTTATCACAGGAAACTCTTCACAGCAAACCCTTCACAGTAAACCCTTCACAGGAAACTCTTCACAGTAAGCCCTTCACAGGAAACCATTCACAGGAAACTTATCACAGGAAACTCTTCATATTAAAACCTTCACAGTATACATTTCACAGGAAACTCTTCACAGGCAAGCCTCACAAGAAACCTTTCACAGTAAACCCTTCACACTAAACCTTTCACAAGAAACCCTTAACAGGAAATGTTTTACAGGAAACACTTCACATGAAACCCTTCACAGGAAACCTTTCACAGTAAACCCTTTACAGTAAACCCTTCACAGGAAATCCTTCACAGAAAACCTTTCACAGGAAACCCTTCACAGGAAACCCTTCACAGTAAACCCGGAATGGTAAAACCTTCACATTAAACCCTTAACAATAAACCCTTCACAGGAAACCTTTCACAAGAAACCTTCCACAGGAAACCTTTCACAGTAAACACTGCATTGTAAACCTTGCACAGTAAACCCCTCACAGTAAACCTTTCACAGTAAACCATTCACAGGAAACCCTTCACAGTGAACCCTGCACATTAACCCAACACAGTAAACCCTTCACAGGAAACCTTTAACAGGAGATGCTTCACAGGAAACTCTTCATATTAACTCTTCACAGGAAACGCTGCACAGGAAACCCTTCACAGGAAACCCTTCACAGGAAACCTTTCACAGTAAACCCTTTACAGTAAACCCTTCACAGGAAATCCTTCACAGAAAACCTTTCACAGGAAACCCTTCACAGGAAACCCTTCACAGTAAACCCGGAATGGTAAAACCTTCACATTAAACCCTTAACAATAAACCCTTCACAGGAAACCTTTCACAGGAAACCTTCCACAGGAAACCTTTCACAGTAAACACTGCATTGTAAACCTTGCACAGTAAACCCCTCACAGTAAACCTCTAACAGTAAACCATTCACAGGAAACCCTTCACAGTGAACCCTGCACATTAACCCAACACAGTAAACCCTTCACAGGAAACCTTTAACAGGAGATGCTTCACAGGAAACTCCTCATATTAACTCTTCACAGGAAACGCTGCACAGGAAACCCTTCACAGGAAACCCTTCACAGGAAACCTTTCACAGTAAACCCTTTACAGTAAACCCTTCATAGGAAATCCTTCACAGAAAACCTTTCACAGGAAATCCTTCACAGGAAACCTTTCACAGTAACCTGGAACAGTAAAACCTTCACATTAAACCCTTCACAATAAACCCTTCACAGGAAACCTTTCACAGGAAACCTTCCACAGGAAACCTTTCACAGTAAACCCTGCACAGTAAACCCCTCACAGTAAACCATTCACAGGAAACTTATCACAGTAAACTCTTCAAAGTAACCCTTTCACATTAAACCCTTCATAGTAAACTTTTCACAGGAAATCCTTCACAGGAAACCTTTCACAGTAACCTGGAACAGTAAAACCTTCACATTAAACCCTTCACAGTAAACCCTTCACAGGAAACCTTGCACAGTAAACCGTCCACAGGAAACCTTTCACAGGAAATCTTTCACAGGGAACCTTTAACAGGAAATGCTTCACATGAAACTCTTCACATTAACTCTTCACAGGAAACGCTGCACAGGAAACCCTTCACAGGAAACCCTTAACAGGAAACCTTTCACAGTAAACTCTTCACATTAAACCCTTCACAGGAAACCATTCACAGGAAACTTATCACAGGAAACTCTTCATATTAAAACCTTCACAGTAAACCCTTCACAGGAACCTATTCACAGGCGAGCCTCACAAGAAACCTTTCACAGTAAACCCTTCACACTAAATGTTTCACAGGAAACCCTTAATAGGAAATGTTTTACAGGAAACACTTCACATGAAACCCTTCACAGGAAACCTTTCACAGTAAACCCTTTACAGTAAACCCTTCACAGGAAACCCTTCACAGAAAACCTGTCACAGGAAACCCTTCACAGGAAACCTGGAACAGTAAACCTGGAACAGTAAAACCTTCACATTAAACCCTTCACAATAAACCCTTCAGTGGAAACCTTTCACAGGAAACCTTCCACAGGAAACCTTTCACAGTAAACTCTGCATTGTAAACCTTGCACAGTAAACCCCTCACAGTAAACCCCTCACAGTAAACCATTCACAGGAAACCCTTCACAGTGAACCCTGCACAGTAAACCCATCACAGTAAACCCTTCACAGGAAACCTTTCACAGGAAACCTTTCACAGTAAACCGTCCACAGGAAACCTTTCACAGTAAACCCTTCACAGGAAACCTTTCACAGCAAACCCTTCACAGGAAACTTATCACAGTAAACTCTTCAAAGTAACCCTTTCACATTAAACCCTTCATAGTAAACTTTTCACAGGAAACCCTCCACAGTAACCCCCTCACAGTAAACCCTTCACAGTAAACCCTTCACAGTAAGCCCTTCACAGGAAACCTTTCACAATAAACCCTGCACAGTAAACCCTTCACAGGAAACCTTTCACAATAAACCCTACACAGTAAACACTTCACAGAAAACCCTTCAGAGGAAACCTTTTACAGTAAACCCTTCACAGGAGAATTTAAAGCAATTCCACCACCACCACAACGACCTCCCACATTTTCCCTAATTAATGAGCCTGGTACTAGGAACAGATCACTTCGTACTATGATTATCAAAACATAAATTCTGTTTGGAATAGTTTTACTTTTTGGAAGTGTGTTATGGAGCGTGCTCAAACCTCAATATTTAAAATAACTTTGGGAAAAGATCACAGCCTTTCAAACACCTGTGAGTGATTGCATAGAGCTTCAAAGCAAACAGATGTTTTCCCTCAAATGTTCCTTGCTTGAAAAGGTGCCATTTTTTCATCATTTTTATCTTTCAAGCTTGCTCACTATCTTGCTCTGTGCAGCTGGTCAGGGACATTGGTGTGCTAAGCTTGCACACAAACAAGAGTTTATTCAACTGCAGCTGAATTCAAAAACTGTCAGAAGAGCAAAGAGGAGGAAAGGAGAGGATGTGCAACTTGTCAGCAGCCCCTAAGACCCTTTCACTGGGCAGGCCCACTCAGCCCACTGGGCGTCTTTGTGATTGACAGGCCTGTTGAGACCCTGGTTATTTGTAAATTATAAATACTCAACAATTGTTTATGCTATTCCCATGCCCCTTCTCATACTCGGTAGTCACACATTTAGCCCTTGACCCATTGATATTTATTGGCCTCCCAATTAGGAACTATAGGAGAAGGAGGAGGCCCTTCAGGCCCTCATACCATTCAATTAGATCATTGCTGATCTAAACTCCATTTGGCCAATCTCCAATACACTAAAAGCCTTACAATCAAATCCGCATGCATGAGAGATTTAGTCTCTCCTCAGGGGCTCCTATTTAAATGAGAGCCAAGGCTGTAACTCAGTTCTCAATGGCAATAGCATTAATTATTATGGAACCAAGGCGGTTGGATGAAGTTTGGATACAAATCAGCCATGGCCAAACTGACTCATGGAACATGCTTCATAGGCTGAATGGTCTACCCCTGTTCCTATGTTCCTCATGATTTGGTTTCTTCAGGTTTCATCTGGTCCAAACATGACACTGAGTCACTGGATGGTTTGGGAAGACCTGAAAGTCAGGTTACTTCAGTTCTCAGGTTCTGGATTCAATTTCAAGAGGATTAACATTTCATCTGAAAGATGGCACCTCGGACAATGCAGCACTTCTTCAGGATTGCACTGGGGGTTTTAGCATGGAGGGGACCTGAGCGCAGCTGCTGCCCCAAACTTGGCACCCTGACACTTACAGTAGTAAAATTGGTGCCATGCCTTTGTCTGCAAAACTTTATATGTGAAGGCATTGGCACTGGCACTCAGAAAACAGGTATTGCCACTTTTCAGAGAAACAGGGATATTTATGTCCATTTGGTTGGATAGGTGCAGGTGAGGAGTTAAAATACAGTGACTCTATTTCCTACTGCATTCCCACCAATAGAGGTTCCCGCCCATGAAGTACCTCGGTCACATTGTAACCAGGCCCTGGGAAGCCACCATCCTGGAGTTCTTCCTCAGAGTGAAGCAGGCTAGAGGCCAGTGAGGATAACATAGGTCTCCAGGGTAAGTGAAAACTCTGTGGGCTTTAGAAGTTCCCTTCTAGGCCCCACAAGGAAAGTTATGCACCCCACTCCCCCACCCCATGCCCTAGACTCGCTCACCTCTCTCTCCCATCCTCCCCATCCTTCAATCCCCCCCCCAAAAAACCCATCTCCATGCCTACCTTTGATGTCTCTAGTTCTCAGACTCCTTGGCCAATTCCTGCTTTCCTCGTGATTCAGATGGGAAAGTGACCATGACAGGCAGATGAAACCTGGGAGTTAACCTGGGATTTAAACATAGGCCCACGTATGCCTTTTGTATTAGTTGGGCCCCACCCACCCCAGCCACTGAGGATTAAAATTAACCCCAGGACATCTCATGACTGGTTTTGGGCCACTTTACAAAAAGATTGGATAAAGAAGGATCTGGCGCTTGCATCAATCAGTGGGCAAGGGCATGGCACCTCGGAGAGAGAGGATGACACCATTTCACCAAGAGTGTGCTGTAAGCCCCATTGAGAGGCTGCTGGCTGTCCCTGGCAGGAACCTTGTTGATAAGGCTGCTTATGCTAAGTGAGGTGGCACAGGTGCTGAGTGCTGACTCAAACTCAGGAATGCCATCTAATGCCAACTAAAGATTCAGGGATAAAAGCAAAATATTGCAGATGCTGGAAATCTGAAAGCAGAAAATGTTGGAAAAGCTCAGCATGTCCAGCAGCATCTGTGGAGAAAAAAACAGGCTTAACATTTCGAGTCTAAATGACTCTTCTTCAGAACCTATTGTTAAAGGTTCAGGGACCTGATCAAAGCAAACCCACCCTGAGGAGGTGCTTGAGAGGCTTTTCTGGGGCAAAGGCTAATGATTGCATTGTGGACTTTGGGAATCCCAACAGCCCTACTTTGGCCAAGTCCCATTGCTGCCTTATTGTGAGGCCAAAAATGAGGAACTTTCCAGCTCCTCTGTGTGGTGCCTCAGTCACCTGATGAATATCTGGCTGTTCTGAAGTTTGGCTGGTATCGGACACATCTTCCTGAAATGATACTGCATCGTAAAGGTTTAGTCCACTGGTCAAACACTAGTGGACAAATGTCCATGAATATGGCTCCCATTGATGCCCCCAAAAGCTTGATAATGCCACCTTCAGATATGACTGTAAATGAGCGAGCATCATAACCATATTCTAGGGTAGGGGGCTGGCTGACATGTGGCTCTGTGCTGCTTTCAAAATGCTGGTTGCACCCACAAGGCACAAATGGCTGGAGTGCGTATCATAAGTGCTCTGTCCATTTGTTTTATGGAGCCCATGCCCAAACTGGGCTCTCTGCCAGGATATTCCATGACTGCCACCTGACTGTTCTGTATTCAGTGCCCACTGGCAACATTGAAATCAGGCATTGAAATAAACCCAAAAACATCTGGGCAGCAATGGAAACTCCACTAGCTTCACACTCATCTTGGGTGGGTCTAAAATCATTCCCATTGCTCTGTCTTTCTCCCTGTTTCTCTGTCTCTCTCTTTCTCTTTCATTATCTTTACCTCATTCTCTTTCTCTCTCTGTCTCTCATTCTCTGTGCTGGATTTTACCAGCCCATTGGAACTGGGCTAGAAGGCAAAGGCAGCAGAATGGATTAGCTGTTGCCTCCTGCATTTTCCTTCTTGGCCCTGAAATCACCCCCTTACATTCTTTCTCTTTTTCCCCATCTCTCTCTCTGTTTCAGTTTCTGATTCTCTGCCTCTTTCTCTGACTATCCTTCTGTCTCTTCTTCCCTGACTCTCTTTGTCCCTCTCTTTGACTCTGCCTGCCCTCATGTTCTCTGTCTGTCTGTCTGTCTCTCTCTCTCCCCTCTCTCTCTCTCTCTCAGTTTCTGATTCTCTGTCTTTCTCTGGTTCTCCCTCTATCTCTCCCTCCCTGACTCTCTTTGCCTCTCTCTTTGACTCTCTTTGTCTCATTTTCTCTGCCTGCCTCTCTGTCTCTGCACCCACCCCCTCTCTGTCTCCTTATCATGTCTCTTTCCATGTCTCTTCCTTTCTGCCTTTCTCTCTGTTTGTCCCACTCTCTTACTCTGTCAATTTCCTGTCACTCTTCTCCCTCTCTCACACACAATCTCTCTGTCTGCCTGTCTTTCTCTGTCTGTCTCTCGTTCATTTTCTGTTCACTCTCAGTTCAGTCATTTTCCTTCCTGACTGATTTATTGAAGTGGTTTCATTGTTCGTCCTTGGCCCTGAATGTTGAGTCTCTGTGTGTTTGCACCCACCCCATCACCACCACCCACTCAGCACAACAGCTAGAAATAAATCCACCTCAACCCCACAGCCGGCACAATAATAATACTGCCAAATGTAAATCAATTAAGAAATGATACAATATTGATTCCTCCTTCTCCTTTTCCAGCAGATCCTTTAATACATTTCCATCTGGAGATGGAAATCTCGGTTGTCTGTGAGTAACTTTGAAAACAGCTAAAGATCACAGGTAAAGTGAGTCAGTGACTTGATTGCATCTGGTCTCAATAGACATGAGGCCACAGTAAAAGAATGTCCCAGATTCAAACAGACATTGGTTGATGATGTGAACAGATATTTGGGTCTCATTTTCCTGGAGACTTGATTGGAGCCCATTGCCCAAGAATTAAAGGAGGAGAAAGTTAATAGTTGTGTCTCAGTGAATAGTTACGTCACTTTTACAGTGGTAACTGTGGGCAGAATGACCATACATTACAGTGCCCTTGAAAGTGTCTGGGTCTCTAGAAGTTTCTTTATGGTTCCCACATCCTCAGTCAGTTCTAACTGTTAGCACATCACTGACCTGAGAGAAGCAGTAGTATAGGGCATTCATTGTGCATTCTACACAATTACAATAGAGGCAGGATATGCACGCTGGGCTAAAAATTGATTTGCACCAGTTTTATAGAATGGGGCCACAATTTGCAACCTACCCACACCGGTTCCATTAGAAATGGGCAGCATGTAAATTTAGTGCCCCCTCCTCATGACCATGATGGCAGTGTTGGGCTGAGAGGGTTCTGCACTGCTGGCTCTTTGTGTTGCTGGCTGCCTCTGTGCACAGCAGGGGGCCACGCAGCATTATTTTGCTATCACGTGTTCAATAATAATGAACAATGTTGCTGCAATTTATAGCATGGGAAATGGAACAGCAGGATGCAGAGAAAATTCCAGGGTGATAGCTGAAGGCATTATTAGGGGAGGTGGGCAGGAATTGAGTTGCTATGGCCCGTAGGGAGCTGAGAGGCCCATAAGAGACACCCTCAGAAGGGAGTGGGAGCAGGTGGTCAGGAAGATTAGTTCCAAGTGTTTGGACCTAAGGGCCTGGCAGCAGTGCCACATGAGGCCTAATGACTTCATGAGGTTGGTCAAGGTCAGTGATTGCACCATCACACAACATCTGCCGTCACTCCATCAGCCTTTCATGCTGCTCCGTGCACTCTAATCACTCACCCAGCAGCACTCCTTGGCATCCAGGACTCATACCTAGCATCCAGACACTCCATCCTACCTTCAGCTACCTGACAAAGTTGTCAGCCTTGCAGCCCACCTCACACCTCTCACTGCCTCCACATACTGCTGTGGCTGACACATTGCTTAAACTGAATGCTACAGAATCACTGACATTCTTCCCTCTCTTTTGCAGGACAAGGTGACGCACAACAGATGGGAACAGAGGGAGAGCAGCAGGGGATGAGGACACCTGCATCTCCTGAGTCTTCTGGTGGAGATGCCTCTCAGCATCATGGGACCAGCTGCAGCACAGCCTGTGGTACCCAGCACTGCTGAGAATAATGAGGATGGTGGTGTGTTCCTGCCCAGCTTGGCATCACACAGAGCTTGCCCTCTCCATAACGTCTCCTCCAACTCCATTCAGATCTGGAGGACTGCCACTTCTCCCCCCATACCTGTTGCAGACTTTGTGTGGACAGATCACCTATTTCTCTGCTGCAGAAAGACTCCATGGCATTTCCAGGATTTTACCACTGCACATACAAAAACACTCCAGGGTACACATGGCAACAGCAGAAGTTCTTCAAGATTATCTCAATTGCAAATTGAGGACCTGGCCTTTTACATAAGAGTCTCATGCAGGATCCACCTTGCAGCTCAGTGTTTTCTCTTTGTAGTGTGATGTACAATTTTGTTGTCACCTAGGTTCTGCAAGTTCCAAACAAGACATTATGGTTGTCTGGATAGTGCACCTTTCAGTTCTTCCAATGCACACTGCGCCCATTGAGATGCCCTTCTCAATGTGGCCTGCCACCCAGGTGGTGGCAGTAGAATCTGGCAGTGCAGCTTTGCCCCAACAGAAAGGCACTAGACTTCAGCAGTGTTCCAGAGATGAAATTTGCACTCATTGTCTTCATAGATTTAGTGTATGATACAGCACAGGTGGAGGCTATTCGGCCCCTTGTATCTGTTTCAGCTCTTTGAAAGAGTTTTCAAATAGTACCGCTTTTCTGCCCTTTCCCCGTACCTTGGAAACATTTTCCATTCAAGTAATTATCCAATTTCTCTTTGAATGTTGCTTTTGAATCTGCTTCCATCACCCTTTCAGGCAAAGCATTCCAGATTATAACATTTATTCACAACACTGCCACAAATGAATCTGGAGTAAAAAGCCAGTATCATTAATGGTGAGTATGAAAGTAATGGATTAGTGCAAAAAAGCCATGCCAGTCTCTCCGTATAAGCGAAGCCCCTCATCCCTGCAAAATTTTTATAAATCATTACTGGGCCCTTTATAAGGCCTTGATATTCTTCCTAAATTCTGGTACTCACAATTAAACTCCAAATATTCCAAAGATTTATGCACATGTACCTTCAGGTCACTCTGTACCTACATATCTAAATTTGTACCAATACATTTCCATTTCCTCTCAATGTTCTTCCTACCAAAGTGTACTTAAGGGATAAAAGCAAAAAACTGCGGATGCTGGAAATCCAAAACAAAAACAAAAATACCTGGGAAAACTCAGCAGGTCTGACAGCATCTGCGGAGAGGAACACAGTTAACGTTTCGAGTCCGAATGACCCTTCAACAGAACTAAGTAAAAATAGAGGAGAGGTGAAATATAAGCTGGTTTAAGGTGGGGTGGGGGGGAGGGGTGGGGGGAGGTGGGGGAGGGGGGGTGTGGTGTGGAGGTGGGGGGGGTGTGTGGTGGGGGACAAGTAGAGCTGGATAGAGGGCCAGTGATAGGTGGAGATAACCAAAAGATGTCACAGACAAAAGGACAAGGAGCTGTTGAAGGTGGTGATATTATCTAAGGAATGTGCTCAATTAAGGGTAGAAAGCAGGACAAGCAAGGTACAGAGAGCCCTAGTGGGGGTGGGGTGAGGGAAGGAATCAAAAAAGGCTAAAAGGTAGAGATAAAACAATGGATGGAAATACATTTAAAAATAATGGAAATAGGTGGGAAAAGAAAAATCTATAAATTATTGGAAAAAAAGGGCGGGGGAGTCGGAAAAGGGGTGGGGATGGAGGAGGGAGTTCATGATCTAAAATTGTTGAACTTAATATTCAGTCTGTAACTCTGTAAAGTGCCTAGTTGGAAGATGAGGTGCTATTCCTCCAGTTTGCGTTGAGCTTCACTGGAACAATGCAGCAAGCCAATGACAGCAGGGTGGAATGTTGAAATGGCAAGCGACAGGGAGGTCTGGGTAATGCTTGCAGACAGACCGAAGGTGTTCTGCAAAGCGTCACCCAGTCTGCGTTTGGTCTGTCCAATGTAGAGGAAACCACATTGGGAGCAACGAATGCAGTAGACTAAATTGAGGGAAGTGCAAGTGAAATGCTGCTTCACTTGAAAGGAGTGTTTGGGCCCTTGGACGGTGAAGAGAGGGGAAGTAAAGGGGCAGGTGTTGCACCTTCTGTGGTTGCATGGGAAGGTGCCGTGGGAGGGGGTTGAGGTGTAGGAGTTGATGGAGGAGTGAACCAGGGTGTCTTGGATGGAACGATCCCTGCGGAATGCCACCGGGGGGGTAAAGGGAAAATGTGTTTGGTAGTGACATCATGCTGGAGTTGGCGGAAATGGTGGAGGATGATCCTTTGAATGCAGATGCCAGTGGGGTGATAAGTGAGGACATGTTTCTGGGAGGGAGGAGAAGGCGTGAGGACGGATGCGCGGGAGATGGGCCAGACACGGTTGAGGGCCCTGTCAATGACCGTGGGTGGAAAACCTCGGTTAAGGAAGAAGGAGGACGTGTCAGAGGAACTGTTTTTGAAAGTGGCATCATCAGAGCAGATGCGATGGAGGTGAAGGAACTGAGAGAATGGGATGGAGTCCTTACAGGAAGCGGGGTGTGAGGAGCTGTAGTCGAGGTAGCTGTGGGAATCGGTAGACTTGTAATGGATATTGGTGGACAGTCTATCAGCAGAAATTGAGACAGAGAGGTCAAGGAAGGGAAGGGAGGTGTCAGAGATGTATTTAAGGGATTCTGGAAAAGTCCCAGCAGATTGCAAAACCACAAATGTGACACCTCTACTCCAAAAAGGAGGACAACAGAAACAGGAAACTATAGGCCATATAGCCTAACATTTTCATAGGGAAAGTGCCAGAATCTATTATTAAGAAGATAGCAGCAGAACATTCAGAAGATCATAATGCAACCAGGCAGAGTCAACATGGTTTTGTGAATGGCAAATAGTGGTTTGAAAGAACTTGAGAATGCTGAAAAAGAAGTCATGTTGAAGCTTTTTGTCTTGCACTCATCAGGACACTTAGCAAGAACACCAATATAAGGGTAAAACAACAATTTATACCGTATGAGAAGAGAGTGCTGAATGGTTGGCAAGTGGACTCTGATTGATAAAATTGTTGCCATGGAGAATGCACCAGTGATGGTGACTGACTGCCAAGCATTGTTTGAAATTTAATACAGGTAGCTTGACTCTGATTGGGCAAGGCATTGCCCTGAGAATTGAGTCAGCAAATGACTGTCACTTATTTTGTTCAGCTGAAACAGGCACAATGTGTGTACATGTTCTTTCTGTCAGCAGAGAACAGGGCTCTGTGTATTAATATATGTAGCTTCTAGTACATGCAAATGCGCCATACTGCGAGACTGACTGACAATCTAAAATTGGTTGTCAGCGTAATTCTTAGCACACCGAGGATTATTTAACAAATATCGTCCAATTGAAGGGTCACATCTAACGTTGGACACAATGTTTTGAGTTTTGCAAGCACAGGTTGGTTGGGTACAGTCTGTACCTAGCCTGTTGCGAACAGCGGCTGGGACATGCTGTTTGATATGATCCGCCGGTCTTGGGGCCATACAGCCAACATACCTAGCATCACACTGGCAATGAAATTCATATACCACATTACTCATTTGTGAGATAGGCAGAATGTCTTTTTGGCTTAACGGCAGCTTCCTGCTAGTGGCGATTACCACTCGTGTTGCTACTGCATAGTAGCAGCGTGAAACAGCTAGCTTAACCTGTTGCTCAAAGAATCTTCCCCTTCCAGGGTAATCCGAGGTAGATCTGGGCATTTTTCAGGGCCAAAAGTGATGGCCTTACAGCCATTCATGAGCTGCATGATCTACAGAGCGAAATGGTCTGATCAGGGCAGCCATTAACCTGCAGGATGTCTTTGATGCACCCAGTTCAGCATCAAGCTTGCATGGTAAGCAAATGGCTTGGGCCCTGTTTATGACGTTTTTGATAAGACCAATCTTATAGCATGTGGAACTGTAAGAATCTCAACATGGATATTGACCAGTGAAGGTAGACTTGTGGTAGACCGTGATAAAGAACCCCTGGCAGATTTCTCAACTACTACATCAAGGAAGGGGAGTTCATTTGACTGCTCCATTTCACAGGTGAATTTGAGCACAGGATGGAGCCCATTAAGACATGTAAGGAAATTATTTCATGCAGCTGTGGATTAAAATATAATAAATGTATCTGTGATGACTGTCACTTTAAGCTCAGTTCAACTGAGTAGGGGTCACGCGATTTACTCAGCCAATGTGTGGCCACCAAGGGGGAATAAATTTGAGGGAGGGGCTTCCGAGGAAAAATGGCTGTATGAGGAGCTGGCTGTAAACAAGCAGCCACAGGAGCTCTCGTGTAGATAAAGGTTGTTTCGTTTGACTAAGAAGCCTCCTAGAGCATGTTTCTACATTTGGCAACGAGGAAAAAAACTATCTTGACACTATCTCCCGCCTGCATCTGAGAGTATCGTGTAATCGGCGACTGTGATTGGGAAATTATATTACAAACCGAGATGCCACTTTTCGGCTGGATAGATGGATTCGACTCCTCTGCAGAGTAATGGGATCATTTCCAACTGAAGCTTTCAGTCATATTGCAACATTTTACATTTAATTCACAAGTGAGAGCCCAGGGTAGTTGATTGCAACGTACATTGTGAAACTCAAACAATTATCAGAGCATTGCAATTTTGGTATGATCCTAAGTGATATGCTGCCGGATCGATTAGTCTGTGGCATGTGTAACTATGCCATACGATATCGGTTGTAAGCGGAAGTTGATATCAAACATGTAATGGAGATTGTGCTCGCTTTGGAAAGCGCTGAGGCAGATAAATTGGAACTGCAGGGTGCGCAAAGTGGCGCTGAGCACCAGTTAGGGTGGGAAACAGCAGCCAGACGTGGCACCAAATCAACCGAGGCCACTGGAAAAAGTAACTCAGTTCCAGTAAGCTATAGAGCTAAAAGATATGGCGGAGGCAGCCAGGCAGTGATTCCTAAGGTCCAATGTTATCGATGTGGGAATAACCACACCCCTGAATCGTGTCAATTTAAGGAGACTGAGTGCCATTATTGTAAAAAAAGGACACCTGAGGAGACAATGCAGGGCTAGGTCCAGGCAGTTTTAAACACTGTGGCTACAAGTGCAGGTCAGAGGCTAGGAATCCTGTGGCAAGTAACTCACCTCATGACTCCCAAAGCCTGTCCACTATCAACAAGGTACAAGTCAGAAGTGTGATGGAATACTCCCCACTTGCCTGGATGAGTGCAGCTCCCACAACACTCAAGAAGCTTGACACCATCCAGGTCAAAGCAGCCTGCTTGATTGGCACCACATCCACAAACATTCACTCCCTCCACCACCGACGCACAGTAGCAGCAGTGTGTACCATCTACAAGATGCACTGCAGAAACTCACCAAGGCTCCTTCAACAGCACCTTCCAAACCCACAATCATTATCACCTAGAAGGGCAAGGGCAGCAGATAGATGGGAACAGCACCACCTGGAAGTACCCCTCCAAATCACTCAGTGTCCTGATTTGGAAATATATCACCATTCCTTCACTGTCTCTGGATCAAAATCCTAGAACTCCCTTCCTAATAGCATTGTGGGTGTACCTACACTACATGGACTGCAGCGGTTCAAGAAGGCAGCTCACCACCACCTTCTCAAGGGAAATTAGCAATGGACAATAAATGCTGGCCCAGCCAGCGAAGGCCACTTCCCGAGAATGAATTTTTAAAACGTCGAATAACCAATCCAACAAGAGGTTACGAGTACACAGTGTGGAAGACCCTAGTACCAGTAAATCTAATATTTACTCTCTTTCAAACCTCAGATGTTAAACCAGACTCGATCACCGTAACACTCTGTGTAAATGGGAAGGCTCTAAACATGGAACTAGATACAGGTGCATCAGTCACTGTGAGGAGCAAGAATACGTTCCAGTATTTTGTCAGGAAAATATAATAATTTTCACAGGGCAGAATTTTACCCTTGGCGGGGGTGCTCACTGGGGGTGGTCAGGAAGCTGACCACCACCCGCGATCGGCAACACACCGCAATTTTACACAGTTGGGCCAATTAAGGCCCACACAGCCTGAAACATGGCCTGTGAATGAGCATGAAGGGATGGGCAGGGGCGGGGGCTTAATGTCTGCTGGGTCCAAATGCGGCCTTGGCAGGCCCTGGGAGGCTGCCACCAAAAGACGCGGAGGTCCTGTGAGTGGAGACCATAGCGGGTGGACACGGCAGGCGGGAAGGCAGATCGGAGGGGCATTCAGCCCCGTGTTTCTCGGATGAGTGCCTCCTGGAGGAAGTGGCAGCTATGAGAGAAATACTTGTCCCCAGGGACAGGAGGAGGAGACCCTCCAACCCCACCAAAAAGGCCTGGGAGGAGGTGGCATCCAGGGTCAGCAGCCACGATGTGGTGAGGCACACATGGGTGCAGTGCTGGAAGCGCTTCAGCGATCTCCTCCGATCAGGAAGGGTGAGTACTGTGGGTCACTTTGCAGAGCAGGTAAGAGCTGTCCATTCCCCCCACCCCGTGGACCTTTGAGGTGTTAGAGTGTGAGTGGCAAATGTCAAGAGGCAGGAGCTGGCCAATGGTGTGAGCCCTGGCTGCTTGGATTGAGTGCCTTGAGTCACAATTTGGCTGAGCCCTGCGAGGTGTTCCTCAGGTGGGGTTGGCCAGGCTGCAAAGGCGCTGCAGGTAGAGAGGGGACTAATCAATGCTCCTCTATCCTATCAGAAGAAAACATCCCATAACAATGCAGAGAGGTTGTGGACTGGTGGGGGACCTCCACACCCCTTCATTCTCGGTCATTCCGAGCAGGAGGCCCTGGAACAGGAGAAGTGCCATGCACCTCGGTCAAGCAGCTGCGGTGAGGTTAGGGTTCCAGAGGGAGGTAAGAGAGCAGTGCCCTGAGGTGAGAATGTGGGTTATTGCAACCATTGCAGAGTAGTCTCTATGTTGATGTGAGCCTCGCACCTGGAATCCCCATTGATAATGGAAAGACGAGGGCACGATGATGCAGATCTCTGTCTCGTCAGTGTGCCAGGCATACACACTGACAGCCTAATGACTTAAACTAATGACATGTCTTCCTTCTCCCTTTCAGGCTCACCAGCAGCCTTTCATTCTGAGGAGACTGAAGGCGCACCCCTGACCCCTGAGGACCACCCTGCTCAGCACACACCAGCATTACACCCTCTCTGTCAAGCATAAGACCATAAGACCATAACACATAGGAGCAGAAATTAGGCTAATTGGCCCATCGAGTCAGCTTCGCCATTCAATCATGGCTGATAAGTTTCTCAACCCCATTCTCCCTCCTTCTCCCCGTAACCTTTGATCCCCTTACCAATCAAGAACCTATCTATCTCGGTCTTAAATACGCTCAATGACCTGGCCTCCACAGCCTTCTGTGGCAATGAATTCCATAGATTCACCACTCTCTGGCTAAAGAAGTTTCTCCTCATCTCTGTTCTAACAGGTTTTCCCTTTACTCTGAGGCTGTGCCCTCGGGTCCTAGTCTCTCCTACTAATGGAAACATCTTCCCCACGTCCACTCTATCCAGGCCTTTAAGTATTCTGTAAGTTTGAATCAGATCCCCCCTCATCCTTCTAAACTCCATCGAGTATAGACCCAGAGTCCTCAAACGTTCCTCATATGTTAAGCCTTTCATTCCTGGGATCATTCTCATGAACATCCTCTGGACCCTCTCCAGGGCCAGCACATCCTTCCTGAGTTAAGGGGCCCAAAATTGCTCACAATATTCTAAATGTGGTCTGTCCAGACCCTTATAAAGCCTCAGCAGCACATCCCTGCTTTTATATTCTAGTCCTCTCGAAATAAATGCCAACATTGCATTTGCCTTCCTAACTACTGACTCAACCTGCAAGTTAACCTTAAGAGAATCCTGGACTAGGACTCCCAAGTTCCTTTGCAATCCAGATTTCTGAATTCTCTCCTCATTTAAAAAATAGTCCATGCCTCTATTCTTCCTACCAAAGTGCATGACCTCACACTTCCCCACATTGTATTCCATCTGCCTCTTCTTTGCCCATTCTCCTAACCTCTCCAAATCCTTCTGCAGTCTCCCTGCCTCCTGAATACTACCTGTCCCTCCACCTATCTTTGTATCATCTGCAAACTTAGCCAGGATGCCCTCAGTTCCTTCATCCAGATCATTAATGTATAAAGTGAAAAGTTGTGGTCCCAACACTGACCCTTGCAGAACTCCACTAGTCACTGGCCACCATCCTGAGAAGGACCCCCTTATCCCCACTCTCTGCCTCCTGCCAGACAGTCAATCTTCTATCCATGCTAGTACCTTGCCTCTAACACCATGGGCTCTTATCTTACTGAGCAGCCTCCTGTGCGGCACCTTGTCAAAAGCCTTCTGGAAGTCCAAGTAGATAACATCCATTGGCTCTCCTTTGTCTAACCTACTTGTTATCTCCTCAAAGAATTCTAACAGATTTGTCAGGCATGACCTCCCCTTGATGAAACCATGCTGACTTTGCCCTATTTTACCATGCACTTCCAAGTATTCTGAAATCTCATCCTTAATAATGGACTCTAAAATCTTACCAACGACCGAGGTCAGGCTAATCGACTTGTAATTTCCCATCTTTTGCCTCACTCCCTTCTTAAACAAGATGGTTACTTTAGCGATTTTCCAGTCCTCTGGGACCCTCCCTGAATCCAGTGATTCTGAAAGATCACCACTTACGCCTCCACTATCTCTTCAGCTATCTCCTTTAGAACTCTGGGGTGTAGTCCATCTGGTCCAGGTGATTTATCCACCTTCAGACCTTTCAGTTTTCCTAGCACCTTCTCCTTGGTAATGGCCACCATACTCATCTCTGCCCCCCGAGTCTCTTGAACTTTGGGGATGTCACTCGTGTCTTCCACTGTGAAGACTGACGCAAAGTACCTATTCAGTTCCTCCGCCACTTCTTTGTTCCCCACTACTTCTTCTCCAGCCTCATTTTCCAGTGGCCCAATGTCCACTTTTGCCTCTCTCTTACCTTTTATATATCTAAAAAAACTCTTGCAATCTTCTTTTATATTACTAGCTGGTTTACCCTCATTTTTAATCTTCTCCCTCTTTATTTTGCTGGCAGGCACCAGCGCAGATATCAGCACCTCAGTGGGCATAAGATCAGCATCTAGCACCTTGGTGCACAGCAGTGAGGGCACTTCACACTAGCTTGAGGTGCAGGTGAAGGCAGAGAGTGCCCAGGGTGCCGGCAGTTGGAGGACGGCTGGAGACCAGAAACATGCTCAGTCAGTGGCTGATGATGGGCCTCTGGAGTCATCCCTGAGGCAGCAGATGCTGGGTGTCCAGCAGGGTGTGTGGGAGGATCTGGCGGAGATACATGAGAGAATCCGTGTCATGGTGTCCATTGTGGAGGAGTCCATGTGGAGCATAAGCACTGTGCTGATCCTCATGGCCAAGCGCACTGCCCCCTCCATTGAGAGTGGCACTTCCAGGGACAGAATCAGGGGTCCCTGGGCTGTGCTCGGACCTGCAGCCCACACACAGGCAATGACCCCAGCTGGACTGTGTCAGTGTGGGAGATGGATGAGGCAACCAGTATCCCAGCTAGGTGCCCGCCCATCATTGGTGAGCAGGGAGGTCCAGAGTGACCTCACATTGGCACATGAGCTACCTGCCATCTCTGCAGGCTCCTCTCAGGATGATGGCAGCAGCTCCTCCACCCCTCTGCCAGTGACCAGGGCATCTGATGAGGCTGTGGCAACTGGAGAGATGATGTCAAACGTGACACTGGCTGCTCCCTCCCAGGCGGGAGGTGAAAATACTGACATCGATGGCAACCGTCGGAAAGCTGCAGCGCTGTTTGGCAACTCATGGTTTGCCTGAAGTAACCATATCCGATAATGGGGCAGTGTTCATGAGTGCGGAGTTTCAAAACTTCACCACTCTCAATGGTATAAAACACATAAAAGACAGTGCCCTACCACCCAGCATTGAACGTCTTAGCCAAACTTTTGAATCTGGCATGAAAAAACTATCAGGTGGATCTTTAGCAGCAAGAGTGTCACGTCTTCTGCAGAGTTACCGCATCATCCCATACTCAATGACAGGTGTTACTCCTGCTGAACTGTTAATGAAACGTCACCTGAGGGCAAGGTTAAGTTTTGAGTTTCCCAATTTACAGGGGAGGGTAGAGTCAAGTCAGTGCGACCAGAAGACAAGTCATGATTCTCACAGTGCAGTTAGGAAGTTCTCGGCGAATGAAAATGTGTACGTGAAAACCTTCAGTAGCGATCCTAGGTGGACTCCTGGAAGGGTAATCTCTGAGATCAGACTTCTATCGTATCAAGTAGAGATAGAGGGACGGAGCATTCGGAAGCACGCTGACCATTTGAGGGGTAGAGAGGCACTCTTGCAGTCAGTGTTACCACCGAGTGTTGGTGAACCTGTGTATGCCAAAGATTTTGGTCAACCTGTAATAAATGTCAAGGACACCCCTGTGGAAGTTAATGATAATGAATTGTCGATATAAAATGTGGCTGCAAGACCAGGGCGGCGGAGCAGAGGACTGCCAGGGAGCAGGAGGCAACCTGTCCATGTCTCCTCAAGAGGAGAAGTTCCGAGCAGGGAGGGAGCATAGCCCGCAGGCCCACTCAAAAGGGCCAGGACTGAGCAGGAGCTGGTGGTCCTCCAGGAGGTGCCTATTAGTACAATTCTGGAAAGTGTTGATCCAGTAGAAGCAACACAACCTGTCAAATTACGCCACTCGACACAAATTCTAAAACCACCCCAAAGGCTTAATTTCTAACTATGGGGTCTATTGTATGTATTGTGTAATTGAAGTCTGGCTAACAACATATGTAATTATTTCTAGAATTCAGAAAATTCTTGGTTCTATTGTATAAAGCAATTATTAACTGAAAGGATGCACAAAGGAGTTAAGTGTGGGGGAGGGATGTGATGACTGTCACTTTAAGAACAGTTCAGTTGAGTGGGGTTATGTGATTTATTCAACCAATGTGTGGCTAGCACGGGGGAGAAATGAGGGGCTGGCTGGATACAAGCAGCTGCGAAATGTCTCATGTAAATAAAGTTTGTTTTTTTTGACTAAGAAGCCTCCCAAAGTGTGTTCCTACAGTATCAGCCATTTAGCAAAATATGTGAGGGGTGGGAGGTTAGGTGTCATTCTCACGGAGCCCAACAAAGATGTTTGCTAGAGCTGGACCTAGAGGGGCTCCCATGACAACACCATCTATTTGGGCATACATGGTGTTGTTAAAACTGAACTCAACTGCACAAGTTACTGAGTTCATAAGTTCAATGAATACTGATTCACGTGATGATGGCGGGTCTAGATCCCATGATATAGTGCTGCAGCACAAATATCTATGGTTTCCTTAAGTGGAACATTGGTGAGTAGGCCAGCAATGTCAAATGAGCACATGGACACAGCATTACTCTTGATATGCAAGTCCTGTATAGCCTTCACAAATGTGAAGGAACAATTTGCTGTGACTACACTGGGTTTGGAAGGTGCTGCCAGAGGAGCCTTGGTGAGTTCTTGCAGTGCATCTTGTCATTATTGCCCATGGTGTACACTGCTGCAAAAACTTGCTCAAAACTGTTTTTAACAATTTGCCCAACTATTTGGCCAATTCATGTTGTGCAGAATCAGCCATATATGGTATTCTTGCAAAGTGTCCCTATGAGTGCAAGGTGAAAGGGAAATCATGCATGACAAATTTATTTCAGTTCTTTGAGGATGTAGCAAGCAGGATAGATAAATGGGGAACCAATAGATGCAGTGTATTTGGATTTTCAAAAGGCATTCGGTAAGGTGCCACATAGATTATTGCTACACAAGATAAGACCTTTCCTGAAAAAGAGACATGGTATCAAAGCTTGTGGTCTTGCAGCCATTAGGACAGCTCAAGAAATTGCCAACAGGAACGGTGGAACAACAATTTATACTGCATGAGAAGAGAATGCTGAGTGGTTGGTAAGTGGAATTTGGTGGAAGCGTTGCCATGGAGAATGCAGCATGGAACAGTTAAATGCCCAGCTTTGATCAAATTCAAACCAGACAAGTCGACTGGGGACTGAAGAAGAGTCATGCGGACTCGAAACGTTAACTCTGCTTCTCGCTCCATAGATGCTGTTAGACTGCTGAGTTTTTCCAGTGTTTTCTGTTTTTGTTTCAGGGAATGACTGATCCCTGAGCTTTTGTTTAGTTTTTTTCTTAGATTCATTTGTTGGATGTGGGCATTGCTGGCGAGGCCAGAATTTATTGCCAATGCCTAAATTCCTTGAGAAGGTGGTGGTGAGTTACCTTCTTGAACGGCTGCAATCCATGTGGTGTGGGTACACCCACAGTGCTGTTAGGGAGGGAGTTCTAAGATTTTAACCCAGCAACGGTGCAGGAACAGCGATATATTTCCAAGTCAGGATGGTGAATGGCTTGGGGGAGAATCTCAAGTGGTGGTGTTCCCATCTATTTCCTGCACTTGTCCTTCTAGATGGCAGTGGTTGTGGGTTTTGGAGGTGATGTCTGAGGAGCCTTGGTGAGTTCCTGGGCATCTTGTAGATGGTACACACTGCTGCCACTGTGTGTTGGTGGTGGAGGGAGTGAATGTTTGTGGATGTGGTGCCAATCAAGCGGGCTGCTTTGTCCTGGATGGTGTCAAGCTTCTTGAGTGTTGTGGGAGCTGTGCTTATCCAGGCAAGTGAGGAGTATTCCATCACACTCCTGACTTGTACCTTGTCAATAGTTGCCAGACTTTGGGGAGTCAGCACCTGAAGATTCCTAGCATCTGATCTGCTCTTGTAGCCACAGTATCTATATGACTAGTCCAGTTCAGTTTCTGGTCAATGGTAACCCCTAGGTTCTTGATAGTGGGGGATTCTGCATTGGCAATGCCATTGAATGTCAAAGGGCAATGGTTAGATTCTCCCTTGTTGGAGGTGGTCATTGCCTGGCACTTGTTTGGCACGAATGTTACCTGACATTTGTCAGCCCAAGCCTGGATATTGTCCAGGTCTTGCTGCATTTGGACATGGACTGCTTCAGTACCTCTGGAGTCATGAATGATGCTGAACATCCAGCGAACATCCACACTTCTGACCTTATGGTGGAAGGAAGGTCATTGATGAAGTAGCTGAAGATGGTTGGACCTTGGACAATACCCTGAGGAACTCCTGCAGTGATGTCCTGGAGCTGAGATTATTGACCTTGAACAACCACAACCATCTTCCTTTGCGCTAGGTATGACTCCAACCAGTGGAGTTTTTCCCTGATTCCCACTGACTCCAGTTTTGCTAAGTCTCCTTGATGCCACACTCAGTCAAATGTGGCCTTGATGTCAAGTCACTCTCACCTCACCTCTGAAGTTCAGCTCTTTTGTCCATGTTTGAACCAAGGCTGAAATGAGGTCAGAAGCTAAGTGACCCTGACGTAACCCAAACTGGGCATTAGTGAGCAGGTTCTTGCTAAGCAAGTGCCACTTGATAGCATTGTTGATGACCCCTGCCATCACTTCACTGATGATCAAGAGTAGACTGATGGGGCAATAATTGTCCAGGTTGGATTGTCCTGTTTTTTTTTGTACAGGGCATTTCTGAGCAACTTTCCACATAGCCAGGTAGATGCCAGTATACTGGAACAGCTGTAGCACAAGTCTTCAGTACTATTGCTGGAATATCTTCAGGACCCATAGCCTTTGCAGTATCCAGTGCCTTCAGCCATTTCTTGATATCATTGGAGTGAATTGAATTGGCTGAAGACTGGCTACTGTGGTGCTGGGGATTTCTGGAGGAGGCTGAGATGGATCACCCACTTGGCACTTCTGGCTGAAGATTGTAGCAAATGCTTCAGCCTTATCTTTTGCACTGATGTGCTGGGCTCCTTCATCGTTGAGGATGGGGATATTTGTGGAGCCTCCACCATCATTCATGACTGGATGTGGCAGGACTGCAGAGCTTAGATCTCATCTGTTTGTTGTGGGATCGCTTAGCTCTATCTAGCAATGCTTCTTACACTGTTTAACATGAAAGTAGTCCCGCGTTGTAGCTTCACTAGATTGACACCTCATTTTTAGTATGCGTGCCGCTGTTCCTGGCATGCCCTCCTGCTCTTTTCATTGAACCAGTGTTGATCCCCTAGCTTTATATTAATGGTAGAGTGGGGGATATGTTGGGTTATGAGGTTATAGATTGTGTTCAAGTTCAATTCTGTTGCTGCTGATGGCCTACAGCGCCTCATGGATGCCCAGTCTTGAGTTGCTAGATCTGTTTGAAATTTAGCAGTGGTAGTGCCACACAGCACAATGGAGGGTATCCTCAATGTGATGACAGGACTTAGTCTCCACAAGGACTGTGTGGTACTGATACTGCCATAGACAGATGCTGCTACAGCAGGCAGGTTGGTGGGGATGAGGTCATGTATGTTTTTCCCTCTTGTTGGTTCCCTCACCACCTGCCGCAGACCCAGTCTAGCAGCTATGTCATTTAGGACTCAGCCAGCAGTGGTGTTACCGAGCTACTCTTGGTGATGGACATTGAAGTGCCCCACCCAGAGTATATTCTTCACCCTTGCCACCCTCAGCACTTCCTCCAAGTGGTTCTCAACATGGAGGGGCACTGATTCATCAGCTGAGGGAGGGTGGTACAGGGTAATCAACAGGAGGTTTCCTTGCCCATGTTTGACCTGATGCCATTAGGCTTCATGAGGCCCAGAGTTGATGTTGCAGATACCCAGGGCAACTCCCTCCAGACTGTAGACTACTGTGTTGCCACCTCTACCCAGGGATGGTGATGGGACATGCCTGGGACATGATCTGTAAGATATGATTCCATGAGGATGAGACAGCTCTCCCGATTTTGGCACAAGCCCCCAGATATTAGTAAGGAGAACTTTGCAGGGTCAACAGGGCTAAGTTTGCTTAGGTTGATCGGTTTCATTTCTTATAGACCTCATAGCAATTGTTGGTCAACCATTTGCTGTGGGTCTCAAGTCACACGTAGGCCAGACCAGGCAAATTTCCTTCCCTAAAGGGCATTAGTCAGCCAGGTGGGTTTTTAATGACAATCGACATGATCATCATTAGACTTTTAATTCCAGATTTTTTTCGAATCCATATTCCACAATCTGCCATGGTGGGGGTCGAACACAGGTACCCAGCTAATTACCTTTGGTCTCTGGATTACTAGTCTAGTGACAATACCACTATACCATTGCCTCCACTAGTTAAAAAAGGCACAATGTGTGGACATATTCCTTCTGTCTGCAAAGGACAGGGTCCTATGTGTGAATATATGTGGCTTCTAGCATGAGTAAGTGAAGCACACTGCAATCCAACATATGATCTTAGATTGGTTTTCAGTGTAATTCTTAGCTCAGCTAAGATTGTTTAGTAGGTGTTGTCCAATTGCAAAATCACATCTAATGTCAGACACAATGTTCTGCATTTTACAAACACGAGCTGGTTGGGTATGGTCAGTACTTTGCCTGTTGCGAGCAGCTGAAGGGACATGCTGTTTGATACAGTCCCCCAGTTGCTGGGAAGAAAATTCTCTTGCACAAATTTCGGGAATCCCCACCAACTACCCCCGCCCCCCCACCCTCCCTTTGCCCTTTATAGTGTAACTCACCCAGCTTATATTATTGTAATTGAAGTCCCTCATTATCACAATGTGAGGGAGTCTATATTTTTAGATTTTTGTCTGGTGTGTTTTTGTTGTGGAGCCATGGTAATTTTGCACCTGTGGGAGTGACCTTAGGTTGACTGCAAATTGGAACATTTAAGGCACAGAATGTACCAAGGGTTGGTACATTCAATCCTGCTGCAGGGCAGGAGTGGAGCCCTGTTGGGAGTCACAGGTCACACAGATCAGTTCAAGGGTCAGAGTGAACAGTAGCCTGTGGTGAGCAGTGGTTTCAAAGATAAGTCCAGAGCAGAGGATGCATCAGAAGATTACAAACTCTGTACGGCTGAAGTGCTGTCATTAGCTCTGAGGAGCTGGGGTTCAGAGAAACCAAGCTGGAAGGGGTACTGATAGAATCATAAGGCTAGAAATTGGGGAAAAGGAAAGCCTGTGATCAGTGATGTTCTGCCCAGAGTAGCAAGAGAGCTGGAATCATGCCAGTACCTAGATGCTGGGGTGCAGTCTTATGAATTCAGTGGGATGCAGTCTCAGGAAAAGGTATTGAGCAACCCGGAGGCAAGACGTCATTGGGATAGTCTGAGCTGGAGCAGATTTTAAGGGAAATCAGAATCAAGATTTTCAAAAGGGAGGAGTTGAAATCCCTCAGGAGGAAAAGAGTTTTAAAGAACTTTTGAGACTCACTGACGTTTTGGTGGATTTCTGAGACAGTTCAGGGGATCTGTCTTGGTTGTGTTGGCCATTTATTGTGCAGTTTATAGTGTGTTCATAGTTTGTCTGTTAATTCATGTTTACCTCCTGTTAATCCTAGATGTTAAGAGTATAAGATAGATAGCGTTGACTGTTAGCTTTTCTGGCTTTTGTACAGTAAAAGTTCTTCTGTTTGTTTAAAACTGTGGAATATTATGGCTTTATTCGCTTAGTAATTGGAATTTCAAATTTTGTATAACCAAGAAAAGGTTTCTGGTCCCTAACTGGATTGTAACAAATTTTGGGGCCTCAAATGACACCTAAACAAAATTTGGGGGTCTGGTCTAGAATTATAAGAAAATTGGGGTCTCCTTATGGGATTTCAAATCCATAGATAGAAATGAGTGCTGGTACCTGCTAACATTAAGGCTAACAGGAGTTCATGGTGAACTTTACTCATTGAAAAGCAAAATAGCTTTGTCAATTGCTCCAACTTTTCTGGAGAGGGAATATTTATCACTGATTGATATACAGTTAACCAAGGCTAGGTTAATAGCATTAGTGAAAAAGTTGAATTTAGAATTAAAAACAGGGGCTAAGAAAGTAGATATAATTGATGCACAGCATCGGGGATTAGAAGAAGAAAAGCCTGACCCAGGTAAACACAGCTTGAATTGGCTAAAATTCAGCTGCAGATGAAGCAGCTAGAGATGGAAAAGGTTAGAGAAAAGCAAAAACTCAAACTCAAAAAAGAAATGAAAAAGCTTGAACTTGAACTCCAGAGAGAGAAATTAATAAGAGTGGAAAGGGATAAGATAAGGAAACAGAGAAAGTTGGCCCTGGAAAAGAAAAGCTGAGGTTACAGGATGAAAGTGGCTAACAGTTTGGGTGATACATTGAATCCCACTCCAAACTTTGGCGTAACAAAAAATCTTTGCCTAGTGCCTAAATTCACTGAGGATGGAGTTGAGAGATATGTTACTTGTTTGGAAAACATCTACAAAGCCAGAGTGGCCAAAGGACACATGCACTCTTATTTTGCAGAGCATTTTAGTGGGAGATGTCTATTCTAGCCTTTCGGAAGAATAACCCTCATATTATGAGACACTTAAAACTGTGGTACTTAATGCTTATCAGCTTCTCCCCAGAGTGTAAAAATTTGAATTTTGTACTTTAAACAAAAGACTGAATGAAATGTTTGTAGAATTTGCCAAGGGGAAAGAAATGCTGTGGACCAGTGGTTTTGAGCCCTGAAACTTCGACAGAATTTTGAGAACATGAGAGAGGTAATGATAATGGAAGAATTTCAAAACAGTGTCTCAATAGCCATAAAGTGACACGTGGAAGACCACGAGGTTTCTCAAATAAGGGAAGTGGCAGTTTCGGCAGATGGCTATGACATATCTCATAGGCAGCTAGCAGACTGTTGATCTCCAGTTGTAAACCCACATGGAAGCTGGAGGAATAGGATAGAGTCTGGCTTTATGAAGAAGTTGTTCCAGTCAATAAAAGTGATAGTATAGAGGATAAAAGCAATGTAAAGGAACTAGTATTCTTCTATTGACATAAGACGGGGCATGTGAACGTACATTGTTGGAAGCTGAACATTGAATCAGTGTCAGTAATAGGGATCCTTAAGGACCGTTTGGAAAAGACTGTAACAGTAAACGATACAGGTGATAAAATAGTAGCAATAGTACAATGTCAAAGTGTTCCCTCACTAGAATGTGAATCTGGCTCAGGATAGTGTCCTTGAATACTGATAAAAGTGTGTCATGTTATTGGAGGTTACAGAGGCTTCATCTCAAAAGGAGCAGAGTTCTCTTAGTCCTCCAATAAAACAAGCAAACAAATTAATATTTTGAAAGATATTGGGACAGTTCAGTCATTCATAATGGCTAATGATACAATTTGTCTTTCGGATGGTTTAGTAAAAAAATGTATTAATGGGAGATATTCATGAGAATTATGAACCTGTTCCCTTACATAAAATTAAATTACAAAGTGACTTAGTAAATGGAGTTGTTGCTGTAAGAATTGTTCCTAGTTTACTCATGGAAGGGGTAGATTTTATATTGAGTAATGATTTGGCCAGCGCAAATAGTAACATGACGGCGGCCATGTTGCTGTAGTTGCTTGATCGTGCCAAGCTCCCCAAAATTATTGTGACCAAACTCAATTAGAGTATGCCAATAACGAGCAATTGAAATAAAACTGATTGGTGGAGACAACCAACTTTCATGCACAAAAGATGAATCAGATAAAAAATGGGAACTGGTGAGAAGAGTGCGGTTACAGGAAGTAGAACATTTGAATGAAGATCTGAAATGTCTAAATGATAAACTTGTAGCAGCAAATCAAACAAAGATATATCTTCATTTAAAACCTGATGAACATCAAGTATCAGGAACCTCCACTAAATATCGTGAAAAATGCCTTGAACTGGAAAAGGAAATACTGATAAATCAGAAGAGTTGGTTGAATGCAGAATTAAAAATCAAGACTGAAAAATCATTGGCCTTCTTCATGAAAATAGCAATTAAACTCTTGAGCTCTGATTTAGTCTGTAGAACAAAAAGGATGAGATGTGTGGCATGGAAGAGCACTTCTGCCATTAAAAGCAGCTAAGGAAAATTTTGAGAAACAGACTGAGGATCTTAATGAGTAAATTGACAGAGCCTAAGGAGCAATCAGCAACCATAGAGGAAAGATTCTGAAATAAACTAAATGCTCATGTGAAGCTGTCAGACTTGTATAACGGACTGGCAGAGTTTCAAAATCAAAATCCCTTTCAATGGGAAAACTGAGACCTCAAAGTGACACTAAAGGGTTAATGACACCTGACACCAAACCAGGGGGAGAATTTTGTGCTCATCAGGTGGGCGGTTTGGGAGCAGGCATGGCGGGCATGGAGTCGATCGCTACCCGTGATCGGCTGTGCACCGCCATTTTGCTTGGGTGGGCAAATTAAGGCCCGCTCAGCATGACACGCACCCAGAAGAGCTCAGCGCTCCCTGTGCAGGTGGGCAGAGCTGCCTCAGGGAGATTAATTTAATAATAAAACATTGCAAAAAAGATAAAAGAAAATTATTCAGACATGTACCCTCGTGCATTGTCACATGAGCTGGGACATGTTTATGAATTTTCAGAAGACATTTTATTTAATTAATAAACACTTCATGAAGCCTCATCCCGCCCGTGGATTTAATTAGTTAATTAATTAGTTAATTGTTAATTAGTTGGTTTAATTAGTTAATTAATGCCCTTAACATCCTTTGACAGCTTGGCGGGCACACAGCGGATTCCAATATGCGCCCGCTGAGCTGAAGTTAAGAATGACTTGCGATGATTTCAGGACGCACGCCCGATGTCACCGCGTGTCATTCTACGTGTCAGCATGCAGGGCCCGCCCCTGCACGGTGAATGGAAGATTCTGGCCAGGGAATACTTGCCAGTGTTGATACACAGCAGGAATCCAGGCAAGTGGGCAGTTCACTAAAAACCATTTTAATCTCTGAGAGAATTGGAATTATGTCATTCGTAAATTTCATGAAAGACTTAATGTGTTATAAAGGAAAATAAAAATACAGAATGAGGAAGCTATTGACACGTTCTGAATGGGATAAGGATAAACTAAAGATTTCAAAATGTTCAAAGATCAAAATTAAATCAATCTCTTTTGTCTGAACATAAAAAAATCTCAATCACAGTCTTGGAACAGCCAAGAATAATTTTGATCAGAGAAGAAATGAGTTGTTGGCACACAAAGAAGCCATTCTGAACTTGCCATGTTTAAGTATAGAAAATGAACTTAAAAATCGAGTCACGCCTACAGCTAAAGAAGAGGATGATGGTTTGACCATGGACTTAGCTGAAACATTCTTTGCAGAGTTAAAGAAAGGTTGGAGGAGAAAACGTAGGGTCTGATTCTGATCATCAGTGATGATTAAATCCTGCTGATCCTACTTGTCACATGTACTTGTTTTGTTTTGGATTGAGCTCTTATAACTGAAAAAAACAATGGGCATAGTTGTGAAAGATGAAAAGGTACAATATCTAGCAAAATATTTGCTAGAAGTTTATGATCATAAGAACTTCTTGTAAGGAGACTGTAAAGCCATTGTAAAGAAACCTATAATACAGCAAAGCTTTATTTTACCCAAGGGGAACAGTGTGAGGGAATCTTTATTTTTGAATTTTTGTTTTGTCTTTGTTGTGGAGCCATGGTAATTTTGCACCTGTGGGAGTGACCTTAGCTTGACTGCAGATTGTAACATTTAAGGTACAGAATGTACCAAGGGTTGGTATATGTGATCCTGCTGCTGGACAGGGGTAGAACTCTGTTGGGAGATATTAATGGGTCACATTGATTGGCTTAAGAGGCAGAGTGAACAGTAGCCTGTGGTAAGCAGTGGTTGCTCAGGTTAGACCATAAAACATAGGAGCAGAAATGAGGCCATTCGGCCCATTCAATCATGGCTGATAAGTTTCTCAACCCTATTCTCCTGCCTTCTCCCCATAGTCAGAGTTGAGGAGGCAGCAGAAGGTTGCTAGCTCCATATAGCTTAAGTGCTGTTGTTAGCTCTGAGGAGCAGAGACACAGAGAAGCCAGGTGACAGGTGGTCGGGGCAGTGATAGCTCTGTGAATCTGGTAGTTAGAGCAAAGGAAACCTATGAGCAGTGGATTTCTGCTCAGAGTAACTTGGTAACTGGAATTGTGCAGGCAACTAGATGCTTGTGTGCAGCCTTATGAATTCAGTGGGACACAGCCTTGAGAGAAAAGATTGAGCATCTGGAAGGTGAGCAGTCAATGCAGTAGTCTGATTCATAGTGGCTTTTGAGAGAAATTAAAGGTTTGATCTTCAAAAGAGAGGAGCTGAAATCCCTCCAGTGGAAGGAAGAGTTTCAAAGAATTTTTGTGACTCACTGACATCTGGGCAGGTTCCTGAGAAAATTCAGGGTATCTGTCTTGGTTGTGTCTGCCATTTAGTGTGCAGTTTATAGTTTGTTTGACCATAGTTTGCATGTTAATTCATGTTTACCTCATGTTAATTCTGGATGTTAGAGTATAAGTTAGATAGCATTGACTGTTAGATTTGTTGACTTTTGTATAGTAAAAGTTCTTCTGTTTGTTTAAAACCATGTAATCTTGTGGTGTTATTCTCTTAGTATGTAACTGGGATTTCAAATTTTGTTTACTTTAACCAAAAAAATGTTACTGGTCCCTAACCAGATCGTAACAAATTTTGTGGTCTCGACCAGGACCATAACAAAATTTGGGGGTCTGCTCTGGGATCATAACACTACACTGTAAACCTTGCATCTTTCTATAATTTTACTGCAAATTTGCTCGTCTATCTCCTTCTCACTATTTGATGGCCTCTTCACCAGTATTGTTCCTTAATTCTAACCAAATTAATTCTGGTTTTGAACCCACAACTACATCATTCCTCTCCAGAGCTGTAATGGTTTCTTTGATTAACATTGCCACAGCCTACCAACTTCAGGAAAAGCACAGAGAGTAGCATATCCCTTTGTACATGACTTTCTTTGATATCACAAAAGTCTTTGGCTCAGTGAATTGAACTGCCATGTTAAAGGTGCTACAGTGGTATGGTTCCTAGCTAAGTTCACAAACATCATCCATTTCCTACAAATGACATTACTATGTAAAGGCTTCACTACAGACGCCTTCCCTTAAAATAGGTTAAAATAGGTATCAAACAGGAGTGTGTCATTGCACCAACACTATTCTCAATCTTTTTTTGCAGCAACACTGCAATTTACTACTGACAGGCTTTCCCCAGGTGTGGTAATAACTTATTGCACAGATAGTACAATCATCAACTTCAACTGGCTGAAGGCAATAACCAGGACAACAACTACTTTTGTATTATATGCTGATGTCATACTAGTTAGTGCTTCTCTGAAGAAGAACTACAACAGATAGTTGACTTAATCAGCAAAGCCAATGAGATAATGGGTTTTGCCCTGCATAACAGGAGGACCAAACTCCTCTGCCAACCCACACCAAATGTATCAAATCCCTTCAACTGAGATTCATGGTGAAGTGTTGGAAAATGTCCCTCACCTCTCAAATCTCAGAAACTATCTATCTCAAAAAGCTGACATTGATTGAGAAGAGCACCACCAAAGCCAATGTGCAATCAGCCTATGCTAAATGACGTACTTGACTTTTCGAGAATCATGATATCGGACCTGGCACTAAAATCAAAGTCTATCAGGCAATGGTTCTCCCCACTCCCCTCTCTGGTGCCAAAACTTAAACAATGTACAGATGCCATATCAAAGCCCGAGAACAACATCAACAACACTGTCTTAGAAGGGTTTTGCAAATTAAGTGGGAGAACAAAACAACAAACATAAACATTTTCTGACACGCAGACATGCCATGTATAGAGACCAAGATCATCTCACATCACGTACAATGGATGGGGCACATTGTCAGAATGCCTGACTCAATACTGGCCAAAAAGGTGCTTTACTCAGAGCTACATGGGGGCCAACAGAAAGGTTTTAAGGGCAACCTGAAAGCCGCCATGAAAGTCTGCTCTATGAACATCAACACATGGGAACCAGATGTCGAATCATGACTAAAATAGTAATTCATCATCAAAAACGGTGTCAAGACCTTCCAATCAACAAGAGCAGCCACTGAGAGAGAACAGTGAGAGAGACAGAAAGGGAGTGGAGCTGCTCAAGCCAACAACCCCACCACCACCAACCACCAGCCAACAGCAATGCCCTCACTATGGGAGAGCCTGTTGGGCTAGGATAGGCCTCATGAGGCAACTACAAACCCACAGGCAACACTGACATCTCACTTAAACCCAGCTATCCTTAAGAAAGTATCATATTTGGCATGAAAGATTGCCATTGACTGCTACACCGGCCCCATATTCTTTTATGCACCTTGTTTTTGTCTCTAATGTTTTATCCTGGTGCCCATCAACATGTCAAATTAGACCTCCTCTCATAAGAACATAAGAAATAGGAGCAGGAGTAAACCACATGGCCCATCAAGCCTGCTCCGCCATTCAATATGATCATGTCTGATCTTGGGCTTCAACTCCCACAGCACTAGTGAACCTTTCTACAAAGTCATTGGTCCCACTCTGTTGATATGCAATCCATCCACCTTAAACAGATATTTCCTACCCCAGAACAGGTTCAAAAGCCCCAAAGATCTGATGCCCTCCCTTCTGCACTATTTTCCCAGTTAGGTGTTGAATCATGTCATCTGTACTGTTCAATATTATACAATAGAAATAGCTATACAAAGTATTCTATGGTATTACCATTAAATGTAACTTGAGTGGTGGGAAAGCTTTTGGAAATGATAATTTGGGACAAATGACAAAACAGCCATTTGGATCCATGTGAAATAATTAAGGAAAGCCAGCATAGATTTGTTATGAACAAATCATGCTTAACCAGGATGCTTGAGTTTTTTGTTGAGGTATCAGAGTTGCAGAGGGTAATGTTGTTAATGTGGTGTACATGCACTGATAAAAGTGTCACAAGGCAGGTTTCTCAGAACAGCTAAAGCCCAGTGAATAAAAGGGACAGTAGCAACTTGGATACAAAATTGTCTGAGTGACAGGAAACAGATTAGTGGCCAATGGTTGCTTTTCAGACTGAGCAAGATATATAGTGGAGTTCACAAGTGGTTGGTACCAGGACCCCTCCTTCTTCTGATTTATATTAATGACCTAGGCAGGGCATAATTTCAAAATTTGCAGAACACACAAAACCTAGAAGTATTGTGAACTGTGAGGTGGATAGTGATAGACTTCAAGAGGACATAGAGAGATTGGTGGAATGTGTAGACAAGTGGAGGTGAAATTTAATTCAGAGAAACGTGAAGTAATTAATTTTGGTAGGAAGAGAGAGACAATATAAAATAAGGGGTACAATTCTAAAGGGGCTGCAGAATAGTAAGAGGCAATAGTAAAGGCAATTTGAATGAAAGATATAAGATTCTGGGGGGTCCTGACAGTGTCGGTGTGGATGTGGAGAGGATGTTTCCTCTTGTGGGAGAATCTAGAACTATGGGTCACTGCTTAAAAATAAGGGATCACCCATTTAAGACAGAGGTGAGGAGAATTTTTTTCTCTGAGGGTAGTGAGTCTTTGGAACTCTCTTCCTTAAAAGATGGTGGAAGCAGAGCCTTTGAATATTTTTAAGGCAGAACTAGAAAGATTCTTGATTAACAAATGGGTCAAAGATTATCAGGGATAGGTAGGAATGTGGAGTTGAATATAAAATCGGATCAGCCATGATCTTATTGAATGGCAGAGCAGGCTCGAGGGGCCTGGCCCATTCCTGTTCCTAATTTGCATGTTTGTATGTTCGTCTGTAAGCTGGGGTTGTTCTACCTGGAGAAGATAGGATTAAAAATAGATTTGATAGAGGTGTTCAAAATCTTTTGGACAGAGTAAATAGGGAGAAACTATTCCCATTGCGAAAAGGATCAGAGGGCACAGATTTAAGGCAATTGGCAAAACAAACAACGTTGACATTGGAAAATCTTTTTTACACAGCGATTGATTAGGATCTGAAATGCACTGCTGGGACTGTAGTGGAGGCATCGACAGCTGTGATTTTCAAAACAGATTTGGATCATTATCTGAAGAGGAATATTTGCAGGACCTCGGTAAAATGATGGGGGAGTGAGACTAGGTGAGTTGCTCCTGCCAAGGGCTGGCATGCACTCGAAGAGTCAAATAGCCTCCTCTATGCTGTAACTAACCTATGATTCTATAAAAAGAACAAAGGTACATGAATTACGAGAGTTCATAGGAATTGAGTGGGAATGAAGTTCCCTGGATAGTCACAAAACACTGCAGGTGCTGAAAATCTGACATAAAAACAGAAAATGCTAGAAAAACTCAGCAGGTCTGACAGCATCGGTGGAGAGAGAAACAGAGTTAATGTTTCGAGCCTGTATGACTCTTCTTCAGACGTTTTCCAGTAGTTTCTGTTTTTATTCCTTGGTTAATCCATTGAGTGCCATGTTGCTAATGTGCAAATTGTTTCTGTGCTCTGGGAGAGTCAGTTTAAAGGGGGAAAGCGAGTAGATGAAATTATAGAGGACACTTGCCTTGTTGGGCTGACTCCAAGCTTTCAGCCTGTCCCTCGTCCACATCCCCTACTGACACCACTCCAACTCCAACTATTTGTAGGACTGCATCATGTCAAAGCGCTGTCAGGCTGGCAGGACTATTGCTCCTTCTTGGCTTCCTATGGTTGTGGACTGGCAGACAAACCATGAAGCTGTTAGTATTTATGAGTGGAGAGAGCCGCCTCAGTGCCTAGCCTACATGATGAGGCAGCATGCTGGAAGATTCAGATGCCTGTTTCATTTGGCAGCACAATCTGTGGTGTGACATTTGGAGCATTTGATATGTTACCTTCAGTCTGCAACATCATGGGACTGTGTGAAAGATCTAACCGTTTGTGCAAATGGTTGTCAATCTCTTAGTTCAGCATCACTATGTCAGGGGCATGCATTTGATTGCCAAGAGTTTAATTTGAGTTATTGTTGCAATGATACAGTAACTGTAGTCGGTCTCTTTTTGGCTTTCTTCCTCAGACCAGAGAACATAACTACTGCTTAATGATGAAAGATCATGATCCATCCTGTAGTCACATGATACAATGATAAGATGATTCCTAACTAGTCATAGTAAATAATCTCGATTGATGGAGCAGATTTCGACTTTATGAGACAATGTTAAATGACTGTATGCTTTTTCATTGACTTCAAATTGGGTAACATGTAAAAGAGTAGAGAATTCATTATCAGCTGTTTTACACAACCATGCAAAATCAAAACCTATCCCAATTAGTATACAATGGACAAAGGGCAGAATATTCCTTCCCTGCTGGTGTTGGGCTTGTTCAGCGGTGTGAGCGGATAATATGGTGAGAAGTCCAAAGATTGTTTTTACAACATCTTGAAACCAGTTTGTAATCATCCGCTCCACCTGTCAATGGTGGGCAGCATTTCCCATCGTCAGTCATTGGGACCCTCATTGTAATACATCTGCATATCATTATAAGACCAGCCTGCCAGACTCGTCCCCTCACACTGCATCGTCCAAGCACATCGGCATGATTGCACTCCAATATGTTTCACATACATAAGGCATGCGCTTGGTGGGCTGCATTTTGAGGGGAACTTGGAGGTGAATGCACAGTAACATTGAGCTCCGCTCAACAGGTTCGCAACTTGACTAGGGGGCTAAGGGCTGCCCAGCCATAAGGCACTTTCAGAAGTGGGCAAGGGCTGCACTGTGGTCGAGGAGAGTTTGGGGGGGAGAAGGGCTGCACTGTGGTTGAGGAGAGTTTGGGGGGAGAAGGGCTGCACTGTGGTTGAGGAGAGTTTGGGAGGGGCAAGGGCAGCACTGTGGTTGAGGTGAGTTTGGGAGGGGCAAGGGCAGCACCGTGGTTGAGGAGAGTTTGGGGGGGAGAAGGGCTGCACTGTGGTTGAGGAGAGTTTGGGAGGGGCAAGGGCAACACTGCGGTCGAGGAGAGTTTGGAAGGGGCAAGAGCTGCACTGTTGTCAGGAGAGTTTGGGAGGGGCAAGGGCAACACTGCGGTCGAGGAGAGTTTGGGGGGGACAAGGGCATCACTGTGGTTGAGGCAAGTTGGGAGGGGCAAGGGCAACACTGTGGTCAAGGAGAGTTTGGGAGGGGCAAGGGCAACACTGTGGTCAAGGAGAGTTTGGGAGGGGCAAGGGCAACACTGTGGTCAAGGAGAGTTTGGGAGGGGCAAGGGCAACACTGTGGTCAAGGAGAGTTTGGGAGGGGCAAGGGCAACAGTGCGGTCGAGGTGGGTTTGGGAGGGACAAGGGCAGCACTGTGGTCGAGGAGAGTTTGGGAGGGGCAAGGGCAGCACTGTGGTTGAGGAGAGTTTGGGAGGGGCAAGGGCAGCACTGTGGTCGAGGAGAGTTTGGGAGGGGCAAGGACAGCACTGTGGTCGAGGAGAGTTTGGGAGGGGCAAGGGCAACACTGTGGTCAAGGAGAGTTTGGGAGGGGCAAGGGCAGCACTGTGGTCGAGGAGAGTTTGGGGAGGAGAAGGGCTGCACTGTGGTCAAGGAGAGTTTGGGGGGAGAAGAGCTGCACTGTGGTCGAGGAGAGTTTGGGAGGGGCAAGGGCAACACTGCGGTCGAGGAGAGTTTGGGAGGGGCAAGGGCAACACTGCGGTCGAGGAGAGTTTGGGGGGGACAAGGGCATCACTGTGGTTGAGGCGAGTTTGGGGGGGAGAAGGGCAACACTGTGGTCAAGGAGAGTTTGGGAGGGGCAAGGGCAACACTGTGGTCAAGGAGAGTTTGGGAGGGGCAAGGGCAACACTGTGGTCAAGGAGAGTTTGGGAGGGGCAAGGGCAACACTGTGGTCAAGGAGAGTTTGGGAGGGGCAAGGGCAACAGTGCGGTCGAGGTGGGTTTGGGAGGGACAAGGGCAGCACTGTGGTCGAGGAGAGTTTGGGAGGGGCAAGGGCAGCACTGTGGTTGAGGAGAGTTTGGGAGGGGCAAGGGCAGCACTGTGGTCGAGGAGAGTTTGGGAGGGGCAAGGACAGCACTGTGGTCGAGGAGAGTTTGGGAGGGGCAAGGGCAACACTGTGGTCAAGGAGAGTTTGGGAGGGGCAAGGGCAGCACTGTGGTCGAGGAGAGTTTGGGGAGGAGAAGGGCTGCACTGTGGTCAAGGAGAGTTTGGGGGGAGAAGAGCTGCACTGTGGTCGAGGAGAGTTTGGGAGGGGCAAGGGCAACACTGCGGTCGAGGAGAGTTTGGGAGGGGCAAGGGCAACACTGCGGTCGAGGAGAGTTTGGGGGGGACAAGGGCATCACTGTGGTTGAGGCGAGTTTGGGGGGAGAAGGGCAACACTGTGGTCGAGGAGAGTTTGGGAGGGGCAAGAGCTGCACTGTGGTCGAGGAGAGTTTGGGAGGGGCAAGGGCAACACTGCGGTCGAGGAGAGTTTGGGGGGGACAAGGGCATCACTGTGGTTGAGGCGAGTTTGGGGGGGAGAAGGGCAACACTGTGGTCAAGGAGAGTTTGGGAGGGGCAAGGACAGCACTGTGGTCTAGGCGAGTTTGGGAGGGGCAAGGGCAACACTGTGGTTGAGGCGAGTTTGGGAGGGGCAAGGGCAACACTGTGGTTGAGGCAAGTTTGGGAGGGGCAAGGGCAACACTGTGGTTGAGGCGAGTTTGGGAGGGGCAAGGGCAGCACTGTGGTCAAGGAGAGTTTAGGAGGGGCAAGGTCAGCACTGTGGTCAAGGAGAGTTTGGGAGGGGCAAGGGCAGCACTGTGGTCAAGGAGAGTTTGGGAGGGGCAAGGGCAGCACTGTGGTCAAGGAGAGTTTAGGAGGGGCAAGGTCAGCACTGTGGTCAAGGGGAGTTTGGGAGGGGCAAGGGCAACACTGTGGTCAAGGAGAGTTTGGGAGGGGCAAGGGCAACACTGCAGTTGAGGCGAGTTTGGGGGGGACAAGGGCAACACTGTGGTCAAGGAGAGTTTGGGAGGGGCAAGGGCAGCACTGTGGTCGAGGTGAGTTTGGGGGAGACAAGGGCAACACTGTGGTCGAGGCGAGTTTGGGAGGGGCAAGGGCAACACTGTGGTCGAGGCGAGTTTGGGAGGGGCAAGGGCAACACTGTGGTTGAGGCGAGTTTGGGAGGGGCAAGGGCAACACTGTGGTTGAGGCGAGTTTGGGAGGGGCAAGGGCAACACTGTGGTTGAGGCGAGTTTGGGAGGGGCAAGGGCAACACTGTGGTCGAGGCGAGTTTGGGGGGGAGAAGGACAGCATTGTGGTCGAGGAGAGTTTAGGAGGGGCAAGGTCAGCACTGTGGTCAAGGAGAGTTTGGGAGGGGCAAGGGCAGCACTGTGGTCGAGGAGAGTTTGGGAGGAGCAAGGGCAGCACTGTGGTCAAGGAGAGTTTGGGAGGGGCAAGGGCAGCACTGTGGTCGAGGTGAGTTTGGGAGGGGCAAGGGCAACACTGTGGTCGAGGAGAGTTTGGGGGGGAGAAGGGCAGCATTGTGGTCGAGGAGATTTTTGGAGTGGCAAGGGCAGCATTGTGGTTGAGGTGCCTCTGGGTGGGTGGGTGGAAGGGCTACACTGTGTTTGATGGTAGTGCATAAGCACTTGCAGGCTGGGGGAGCAGGGAAGCGGCCAGGCACAAAAGAAACCTTGTATAAAGTGACCATTCCTCCGCGGCAGAAACAGTTGAGACACAGCCACATTGACATGCTTGGAGTTAGGCTTCTAACTTATCTGCCCAAGCACACAGCACAGAGGCCTGAAAGTGCCACCAATTGCTCCAGTGTTTTTCACTTCTCAGGCACAGACTGCAAACTAATGAGCATTTTAGTGGACTGTAGAGCAATTGGACGACTGGGCACATTGTGTAATCTCCTTGCTAAAGCTGCCATGGCGCAGTCACTGGTGGAGGTGCTCACAGCTCCTTGCAATGTCGTCATCCTGGTTTGGACCAGTCTCCCCCATGGTTCAAGCTAACAGTGCAGCCTTACAGTGTGGGTTAGGTTAGCTCAGTGTGCCTGAGCTAAGAGCACAGCATGCAGTCCAGTGGGCAAAGCTGCTGCCAATCAGTCAGGTGGAGTAGGGAGGAGGAGGGTGGGGTTTTGAGCAGCCATGCAGTGCACTAAACTCTGGCCATCCAAGTTGTGGCCAGCACTCTCCGGGATGTGTAAAGGGGCCTTCAGACTTACCAAGAGAGGTTCTTTGTACACCCAAACTAACACACACATCTCTCTCTTTCATCCTGCAGGAGGAGTACATCAGGAGCATGGAGCCTGCTGACCCAGCTGTGCGCCTCATGGCTTACAGAGAGCAGAGATGAAGGAGAAGAGAGTGACGGAGGTGCCTGGCTGGGCAGAGGGAGGAGCAGCACCCTCAGGAAGAAGGGGCAGCTAGGTCTCAGGTACACAGTTGAAGAGCCACAGCGAGCCGTCTCTGGTCGGCGCCTAGTTGGACCCAGGGCCTATAGACGCTACCTTTCATTCCTGTAGATAACTGAGAATCAGTGTCACTGAAGACTGCGCATGTTTAGGGAACTGGTTGGTCACATCTGCCACCTGCTGCAGGATTTGGCGCCACGGGGACATGGAGGGCATCCACTGCCAATGGCCGTGAATGTGACTGCTGGATTGGTAAGCTTGCTTGCTGGTCTTCGTGCAGAGCAACAGTGCCTCCATGGCGTCCAAAAGGTGCTCAAGGGATGTCATTAAACTGGGGGCTGCAGCCTTCTTGCCTTTTGGGGCCATATATTCTGTGCAGAAATCCTGAGCTGGAAGCGCTGAAAGGTGTGCACATGGCTGCACTTTCAATATGGCGCCCGGCAGGTTGAAGCGGCAAGGCGATGGCGTGGCAGGCAAATGAGAGCCTGCCCACCATTGTAAAGAACATATCTTTTTATTTTCTGTTGGACTGTGGATTAAAATTACAATGGCTGCAGTTTGAAAGACATGTCCACTGCAACAGTATGAGGGATATATACAATGTTGCTGTCCTGGAATAGAATGTGGCCATGAAAGACAGGATGGAGCCGAGAAGTCAGGTCTAATGGGGGACTGCCTGGCAACAACTTTTTAATTGATTCCTGACCAGGTGACCAGGGCTTGTGTGAGAGCAATGCAGCAGAATAGCTCCTAGCCTGAAAGGAAAAAGACCTAAAACCTCTCTTTCCTCTGTGTGTAAGATTCCAGTAATTCCACAATAATAGCTAGCTGGCTTTTTCTCCTCATATCTCTATAACCTGCTCTCTCTCTGAAAACCCCTGTCAAGAGGCAAAGGGGAAAATTACTGTTAGAGACATTGAAAGGTAAATGCTCAACCAGTGAACTAAAGACTGAAAGTGCTGGAAGACCACCTCATGTCATCACTAAGGAACTGAAAGGAATTTGGAAGACATTGATCAAAATCAACCCATCAAATCCTGTACTCCAGAATTGGTGCTATTGAACTGCTCTTTCCCACCCTTAAAACCCATGTTTTTGCGTCTCTTATAGCTGAGCACATGGAAAACAGTGGCAGAATCAGACAGAGTCAGCATGGATTTACGAAAGGGAAATCATGCTTGACAAATCTACTGGAATTTTACGAGGATGTAACTAGTAGAGTTGATGAGGGGGAACCAGTGGATGTGGTTTAATAGGACTTTCATAAGGCTTTCGACAAAGTCCCACATAAGAGATTGGTGTATAAAAGTAAAGCGCATGGGATTGGGGGTAGTGTACTGAGATAGATAGAAAACTAGTTGGCAGACAGGAAACAAAGAGTAGGAATAAACGGGTCTTTTTCCGAATGGCAGGCAGTGACTAGTGGGGTACCACAGGGATTGGCGCTGGGACCCCAGTTATTCACAATATATATTAATGATTTAGATGAGGGAATTAAATGTAATATCTCCAAATTTGCAGATGACACAAAGCTGGGTGGGAGGGTGAGCTGTGAGGAGGATGCAGAGAAGCTTCAGTGTGATTTGGACAAGCTGAGTGAGTGAGCAAATGCATGGCAGATACAGTATAATGTGGATAAATGTGAGGTTATCCATTTCGGTAGCAAAAACAGGAAGGCAGATTATTATCTGAATGGCTATAAATTGAGAGAGGGGATTGTGCAACGAGATCTGGGGTGTCCCCATCCACCAGTTGCTGAAGATAAGCATGCAGGTGCAGCAGGTGGTAAAGAAGGCAAATAGTATAAAACAAAAACAAAAACAGAATTACCTGGAAAAACTCAGCAGGTCTGGCAGCATCGGCGGAGAAGAAAAGAGTTGACGTTTCGAATCCTCATGACCCTTCGACAGAACTTGAGTTCGAGTCCAAGAAAGAGTTGAAATATAAGCTGGTTTAAGGTGTGTGTGTGGGGGCGGAGAGAGAGAGAGAGAGAGAGAGGTGGAGGGGGGGCGGGTGTGGTTGTAGGGACAAACAAGCAGTGATAGAAGCAGATCATCAAAAGATGTCAACAACAATAGTACAAAAGAACACATAGGTGTTAAAGCTAAAGTTGGTGATATCTAAATGAATGTGCTAATTAAGAATGGATGGTAGGGCACTCAAGGTATAGCTCTAGTGGGGGTGTTTTTTTTTAAATAATGGAAATAGGTGGGCAAAGGAAAATCTTTATAATTTATTGGAAAAAAAAGGAAGGGGGAAACAGAAAAGAAGGGGGAATGGGGGAGGGAGCTCACGACCTAAAGTTGTTGAATTCAATATTCAGTCCAGAAGGCTGTAAAGTGCCTAGTCGGAAGATGAGGTGTTGTTCCTCCAGTTTGCGTTGGGCTTCACTGGAACAATACAGCAAGCCAAGGACAGACATGTGGGCAAGAGAGCAGGGTGGAGTGTTAAAATGGCAAGCGACAGGGAGGTTTGGGTCATTCTTGCGGACAGACCGCAGGTGTTCTGCAAAGCGGTCGCCCAGTTTACGTTTGGTCTCTCCAATGTAGAGGAGACCACATTGGGAGCAATGAATGCAGTAGACTAAGTTGGGGGAAATGCAAGTGAAATGCTTCACTTGAAAGGAGTGTTTGGGTCCTTGGACGGTGAGGAGAGAGGAAGTGAAGGGGCAGTTGTTGCATCTTTTGCGTGGGCATGGGGTGGTGCCATAGGAGGGGGTTGAGGAGTAGGGGGTGATGGAGGAGTGGACCAGGGTATCCCGGAGGGAGCGATCCCTACGGAATGCCGATAGTGGGGGTGAAGGGAAGGTGTGTTTGCTGGTGGCATCATGCTGGAGTTGGCAGAAATGGCGGAGGATGATCCTTTGAATGCGAAGGCTGGTGGGGTGATAAATGAGGACAAGGGGGACCCTATCATGTTTCTGGGAGGGAGGAGAAGACGTGAGGGCGGATGCGTGGGAGATGGGCCGGACACGGTTGAGGGCCCTGTCAACGACCGTGGGTGGAAAACCTCGGTTAAGGAAGAAGGAGGACATGTCAGAGGAACTGTTTTTGAAGGTAGCATCATCAGAACAGATGCGACGGAGGCGAAGGAACTGAGAGAATGGGATGGAATCCTTACAGGAAGCGGGTGTGAGGAGCTGTAGTCGAGATAGCTGTGGGAGTCGGTGGGTTTGTAATGGATATTGGTGGACAGTCTATCACCAGAGATTGAGACAGAGATGTCAAGGAAGGGAAGGGAAGTGTCAGAGATGGACCACGTGAAAATGATGGAGGGGTTGAGATTGGAAGCAAAATTAATAAATTTTTCCAAGTCCCGACGAGAGCATGAAGCGGCACCAAAGTAAGCATCGATGTACCGGAGAAAGAGTTGTGGAAGGGGGCTGGAGTAGGACTGGAACAAGGAATGTTCCACATGCCCCATAAAGAGACAGGCATAGCTGGGGCCCATGCGGGTACCCATAGCCACACCTTTTATTTGGAGGAAGTGAGAGGAGTTGAAGGAGAAATTATTCTGCGTGAGAACAAGTTCAGCCAGACGGAGGAGAGTAATGGTGGATGGGGATTGTTCGGGCGTCTGTTCGAGGAAGAAGCTAAGGGCCCTCAGACCATCCTGGTGGGGGATGGAGGTGTAGAGGGATTGGACGTCCATGGTGAAGAGGAAGCGGTTGGGCAGGGAACTGGAAATTGTTGATGTGACGTAAGGTGTCAGAGGAATCACGGATGTAGGTGGGAAGGGACTGGACAAGGGAAGAGAGAAGGGAGTCAAGATAACTAGAAATGAGTTCTGTGGGGCAGAAGCAAGCTGAGACGATCGGTCTACAGGGGCAGTTCTGTTTGTGGATTTTGGGTAGGAGATAGAAGCGGGCCGTCCGAGGTTGGGCAACTATCAGGTTGGAAGCTGTGGAAGGAAGATCCCCAGAGGAGATGAGGTCAGTGACAGTCCTGGAAACAATGGCTTGATGTTCAGTGGTGAGGTCATGGTCCAGGAGAGGTAGGAGGAAGTGTCTGCGAGTTGACGCTCAGCCTTCCCGAGGTAGAGGTCAGTCATCTGGCGCCTCAACAAGAAACTTTTTCTCTTTCTCTCAAGTGCTAAGGAACGCAAGCTCCAACAACTCATCGACACCAACACCCATCTAGGACCCTCCACCCCTGCCTGTCCCTCCGTCCCCACCCTTTCTTCCGATCCCAACCCCAGCCATGTATTCACTATACCCCCTGACCTTCCCCTCTCCGATGCTGAGCATTCAGTGCTCAGCTAAGTACTTAGTTTCATACCTTTACGCCCTCACCTCAATGAATTTTGGGCTCGGCATGATGCTGAACTCTTCTTCCGCCGTCTTCGTCTCCGGGCTCACTTCTTTGGGCAGGAGTCCTTTCCCAGTTCAACGGATCCTTTTACCCATCTCCCATATTCTCCCTCCACCTGGACCCCTCCCTCTGGATTCTTACCTTCTCTTGATCTTTTCATTGAGAACTGTCGGCGCGACATTAGTCGTCTCAATTTCTCTGCTCCTCTCACCCATTCTAACCTGTCTCTCTCTGAACTTACTGTACTCCATTCTCTCAGGTCCAACCCTGACATTGTCATCAAACCTGCTGACAAGGGTGGTGCTGTTGTTGTCTGGCGCACTGACCTCTACCTCGCGGAGGCTGAGCGTCAACTCGCAGACACTTCTTCCTACCTCTCCCTGGACCATGACCCCACCACTGAACATCAAGCCATTGTTTCCAGGACTGTCACTGACCTCATCTCCTCTGGGGATCTTCCTCCCACAGCTTCCAACCTGATAGTCGCCCAACCTCGGACGGCCCGCTTCTATCTCCTACCCAAAATCCACAAACAGAACTGGCCCGGTAGACCGATCGTCTCAGCTTGCTCCTGTCCCACAGAACTCATTTCTAGTTATCTTGACTCCCTTCTCTCTCCCCTTGTCCAGTCCCTTCCCACCTACATCCGTGATTCCTCTGACACCTTACGTCACATCAACAATTTCCAGTTCCCTGGCCCCAACCGCTTCCTCTTCACCATGGATGTCCAATCCCTCTACACCTCCATCCCCCACCAGGATGGTCTCAGGGCCCTTAGCTTCTTCCTCGAACAGAGGCCCGAACAATCCCCATCCACCACTACTCTCCTCCGTCTGGCTGAACTTGTTCTCACGCTGAACAATTTCTCCTTCAACTCCTCTCACTTCCTCCAAATAAAAGGTGTGGCTATGGGTACCCACATGGGCCCCAGCTATGCCTGTCTCTTTATGGGGTATGTGGAACATTCCTTGTTCCAGTCCTACTCCGGCCCCCTTCCACAACTCTTTCTTCGGTACATCGATGATTACTTTGGTGCTGCTTCATGCTCTCGTCGGGACTTGGAAAAATTTATTAATTTTGCTTCCAATCTCCACCCCTCCATCATTTTCACGTGGTCCATCTCTGACACTTCCTTTCCCTTCCTTGACATCTCTGTCTCAATCTCTGGTGATAGACTGTCCACCAATATCCATTACAAACCCACCGACTCCCACAGCTATCTCGACTACAACTCCTCACACCCGCTTCCTGTAAGGACTCCATCCCATTCTCTCAGTTCCTTCGTCTCTGTCGCATCTGTTCCGATGATGCTACCTTCAAAAACAGTTCCTCTGACATGTCCTCCTTCTTCCTTAACCTAGGTTTTCCACCCACGGTCGTTGACAGGGCCCTCAACCGTGTCCGGCCCATCTCCCACGCATCCGCCCTCACGTCTTCTCCTCCCTCCCAGAAACATGATAGGGTTCCCCTTGTCCTCACTTATCACCCCACCAGCCTCCGCATTCAAAGGATCATCCTCCGCCATTTCCGCCAACTCCAGCATGATGCCACCAGCAAACACATCTTCCCTTCACCCCCCCTATCGGCATTCCGTAGGGTTCGCTCCCTCCGGGACACCCTGGTCAACTCCTCCATCACCCCCTACTCCTCAACCCCCTCCTATGGCACCAACCCATGCCCACGCAAAAGATGCAACACCTGCCCCTTCACTTCCTCTCTCCTCACCATCCAAGGACCCAAACACTCCTTTCAAGTGAAGCAGCATTTCACTTGCATTTCCCCCAACTTAGTCTACTGCATTCGTTGCTCCCAATGTGGTCTCCTCTACATTGGAGAGACCAAACGTAAACTGGGCGACCGCTTTGCAGAACACCTGCGGTCTGTCCGCAAGAATGACCCAAACCTCCCTGTCGCTTGCCATTTTAATACTCCACCCTGCTCTCTTGCCCACATGTCTGTCCTTGGCTTGCTGCATTGTTCCAGTGAAGCCCAACGCAAACTGGAGAAACAACACCTCATCTTCCGACTAGGCACTTTACAGCCTTCCGGATTGAATATTGAAATCAACAACTTTAGGTCTTGAGCTCCCTCCCCCATCCCCACCCACTTTCTGTTTCCCCCTTCCTTTTTTTTCCAATAAATTATAAAGATTTTCCTTTTCCCACCTATTTCCATTATTTAAAAAAAAAACACCCCCACTAGAGCTATATCTTGAGTGCCCTACCATCCATTCTTAATTAGCACATTCGTTTAGATAATATCACCAACTTTAGCTTTAACACCTATGTGTTCTTTTGTACTATTGTTGTTGACATCTTTTGATGATCTGCTTCTATCACTGCTTGTTTGTCCCTACAAACACACCCGCCCCCACCCTCCACCTCTCTCTCTCTCTCTCTCTCTCCGCCCCCCACACACACACCTTAAACCAGCTTATATTTCAACTTTTTCTTGGACTCGAACTCAAGTTCTGTCGAAGGGTCATGAGGACTCGAAACGTCAACTCTTTTCTTCTCCGCCAATGCTGCCAGACCTGCTGAGTTTTTCCAGGTAATTCTGTTTTTGTTTTTGTTTTGGATTTCCAGCATCCGCAGTTTTTTTGTTTTTATCTCTATTATTATTATTAAGGCAAATAGTATGTTGGCCTTCATTGCCAGAGGATTCGAGTACAGGAACAAGGATGCCTTGCTGCACTTGTACAGGGCCTTGGTGAGACCTGGAATATTGTGTGTAGTTTTGGTCTCCTTTTCTGAGAAAGGATGTACTTGCTATAGAGGGAGTGCAGCGAAGGTTTACCCAACTGATTCCTGGGATGCGGGACTGACATATGTAGAGAGATTGAGTTGGTTAGGATTATATTTGCTGGAGTTCAGAAGAATGAGGGTGGATCTCATAGAAACCTATAACATTCTAACAGGAGTAGACAGGGTAGATGCAGGAAGGGTGTCCAGTGGGGGAGTCCAGAACCAGGGGTCACATTCTGAGTATATGGAGTAGACCATTTAGGACTGAGATAAGGAGAAATTTCTTCACCCAGAGAGTGGTGAGCCTGTGGAATTCGTTACCACATGGAGTAGTTGAGACCAAAACATTGTATGTTTTCAAGAAGGAGTTAGATATAGCTCTTGGGGCAAAAGGGATCAAAGGATATGGGGAGAAAGCGGGAGCAGGCTATTGAGTTGGATGATCAGCCATGATCATAATGAATGGTGGAGCAGGCTTGAAGGGCCAAATGGCCTACTCCCGCTCCTAGTTTCTATGTTTCTATGTTACGTGTTTTGCATGTGTGTGTATAGGGATTTAAGAAGGAGTAGAGTTTAGGTTATAGAGTTAGAAATTAGCAGTTCATATTTCTTTCTTTTGCCACTGGTTAACAACAGTTTGTTCAATAAACAGTTATTTACAAACCCGGTGCTCATATTCTGTTAACATAAATTAAACAATTAGGTGGGCTGATCAAACTTTTTCCACATTTGTTGTGACTTGGGGAGCAGCGGGACTTGATATTGCAACACATTATCCCCAATGAGTCATCACACAATTGAAATGGCATGTTTCCCAGGAATGCATTATTGATGAGGTGGGAATGGGATGATATGACATGAAATTCTGCCATTGCAGCCAGTGGGAAAGATGTCCTTTTCCCCGCCTGCTACCGCACTTAGTACAAACCTGGGGCAATTCCACTCGATAGCAGGAAAAGAGGAGATTCTCATCACTCTCAACTTGCACACTCAAACCCATCACACATCCACAGGGATCTCAGAATTCATGGAACAACACCACTAAATCTCACACACACCCTCACATCTCCATCAGGCTCATATCCTCTCGAGCTCGTGGCCTCATCCTGCCCATGGCTCCGCTCCCCATACAAACATTCCACACAGTGCCATGTGTCCTGTTCACACTCTCTCCATGTATTTTCATGCAGGAGAAGCTGTCTGACATCAGCTGGAAGAGGCCCCAGACCAGGGGTGGAGTGGCCAATATTAGACTCCTCACTCACTTTGAGGAGCATGTCATCGTGCTGTCTAGAGAGGACGTGGATCGTGCCTGCGGTGAGGTCGGTGGCGAACACCCACATGATGATCCTGCACCACATCATCCCTCAATCAACACAACTGAGAGTGCTCTCTCTCCTGCTTTTGACTCTGCTGCCATGCACTCATTATCTCTACTTTGGTTCACAGAGAGCTCTGCCAAGCAACTGACACCATCAGCCAGCCAGTCCGTCAGCTCTATCCAGGCCCTCACTTCCAGCCAGTCCCTCAGCTCCATCCATGTCCTCACCTCCAGCCAAGGGGACCCCTCCTCCATTTTTGAGCTGGAAATAAGCAGCCTGGAAGACCCATCACAGTGCTTACCCACACCCTTTATCAGCGCAGAGACACACACCTCGATGGAACCTCGATCGAGAGCAGGCTCAGGTTCACAATCTGGTGGTCACCACATGTATACACGTCTGCAACAGGAGGAGGCAGGTTCAACCGAACTCTCGAGCACTCGGAGGACTGCTGGGGAAGAGGCATCTGTGGGGTCCGAGTCAGATGACGAGCCTCTGGATTTGGTCTTCCAACTAATCCTGGAGAGTCAGCAGAAGGCAGGTGAACATCACACAGAGCTGTTGGAAGCCCTTTACAGAGTGGCAAGCAAGCTGGAGGAGTGTGTCTGCCTGCCCTCTGATGAAGTAGTGCCCACATGTGCACGTTTGGAAGTCTCCATGAGGAGGATGGCTGACATCATGGAGACCCTGGTCCAGCAGAATGTGGAAATGCTCACAGACCTGCATCTCCATCACAGGACCAATGAGTGAATTCCTGCAGTGACAATGCGAGAGGGAAACAGGGCACCTCAACATCCATCCAGGTGCTCCTTCCCCTCAAGGAATCAGGCCAGGGCCCTCGGGGGCACAAAGGGAGGAGGAGCAGCAGCAAGACACCCCTGGGACATCCACTCAGGAATCTCAGAGGCTGCCCTCTCTCTCTGAGACCCCTTTGCCTGTGACCCCCCTCAACTTCATCCTCTATCACGGCAGAGGGAGCTGCTGGCCCACAGGAGGACAGCCAAAGCAAGCTGAGGCCCTCAAGGCCTCGGCTTTCCAGAGGTACCACACCGAAGTCATCAGAGGCGACAAGGCAACCATTGCACAGGCTGTCTCCACCCCAACTGCAGATGTCATGGCAGCACCTAGAAATCTAAGGCATTAAAATGTTAAGAAATTCTGATCACAGTTGGTTGCATGAGTGAAAACATTTTGTCTACATTATAATGTGGAAATATGTTCACTTTCATGGAATAATGTGTAATAGTGTCTTTCAGATTCATGTACAGGCTTCGCGAGATTGTATACTATCCCCCCCACCCCACCCCCGCTAACAGTTCAGCTGCACAGAGCCAGAACACGAGTGATTCTGGAGGGAGAAGTGTGCATGTGCGTAGCAGGGCCTTTTGGAGCCTTGTGCAAACACACACACAGACATGGATCCTCCTCATATCACACTCACCTCAATGTCCTGAGCATCTTGAATGCTGCCTGCTGGGGTTTGCTTTCAGTTGTCCATCTGAGCTGATCTGTATCTCTGCCCACCCACTGATCATACTCCCATGCAGCCCCTTTTTCTCACCCTCCACAACTCTCGTTTCACTTTTGATTTAGCCAGCAGGGTAGTGCTCTCGTTTTTCTTGCACTTCCCCATCCCCCAGTCAGCCATCTCCTTTCCCCCATCACTGCTGACCCCTTGGCATCACCCTCCACTTCCCCACCGTCACCTGCCAGCCACAACCCTTTTCTTTCGGGGACATCCAGGTTAACGTGCAGGTTCCCTACCTTCCCACCGCCATCCACATTAACCTCCTCATTCCCACCCCTAGGGTCCATGTCTGCCCTGTTGCCTCTGGAGCACCAACTACCCTCGCTGTCCCCTCTACCAATACCGTCACACCCTCACCCTCCCACCCTACTGCTTCACTAGGTCATGCTCACCATTCCCTCCATCCACACCCACCCTCAGTTCACTCCCCAGGAGGCAGTCATTGACTCATCAGAGCCCTCCCTTGCACGTTTCACCTGGACATCCCTGCCCCACCCCCTCGGAACTTTTCCCCTCTTGGAACTCCTTCCCCCCACCCCCAAAACTCCTTCCCTCTTCCCTGACCCCCCAGCCATCAGTCCTGCCTTGGAATTCCTCACTGCAACCCCCGCCAGGATTCCCTGCATCTCGGACTTTCCCGCATGCCCCCTTAGTCCTTCCCCCTGACTCCTTCCTCCACCATTCCTTCTTCTGCCACCCTTACTCCTTCCCCTCTCCAGACTCCTTCCTCCCTCTGGACTCCTTACCCTCTCTGGACTCCTTCCTCCCTCCAAACTCCTTCCCTCGCACCTTCCTCCCCCTTACACCTACCTCTCCAGTTGCCGTCTTCTCCCCTCCTCCCCCTGTACTCCCTCCCCCCAACCTCATGCCCCCCTGCCAACACCTTCGTTCCCCCCATCCCAACCTCACCCCTTCGATACTTTGGTTCACTGCCCCCCACCCCACAACCTCAACTCCCTGACACACCTTCCTCTGCCAGTCGATTCTAGACCTTTTTCTCCCAGCCCCCGGTACATCTTTCTCTCCCAAATTCAGCTAGACCTTCCTCCCCACCCCATCGGTGATCATCTGTGGTGAGCAGACCCTCAACAGTGACTTTCCACCTTCCGTGAGCTGCTGCAGAATCCACCCAGCATGGGATGGATGTTCCGCCAGGATCCTGTTTCTGTCGGGCTCCAGCACCTTCTGCTGCTCGGATGTGCATGATGTCAGCAAGATCCTGATGGTAAGTCCTGACTTCTGCATGTCACACTTGTCAAGATGTGTTCTGCACCAGTCTTCCCGCCAACATAGATGGACGATCCAGCATGAGGGGATGAATCCGGCAGGCTGGCCTTACAATGATATGCAGATGTATTACAATGAGGCTCCTGACGGTGGGAAACACAGTCCGCCATTGACGGGCTGAGCGAGCAATTGCAAACTGGTTTCACAACATTGTGAAACAGATTTTTAGCCTTATCGCCATATTGTCTGCTCACATCACTGAAGGTGCCTGACGCCAGCGGACACAGAAAATTCTGCACATAGTCTCTTCTAAACAACTGATATCCTTCCCAATGTGAAAACCATTGACTGGAATAATTCCACCAGGTTTCTCTGGTGCAATAGTGATGACCAATCCAACAACCCCTGTGAGATGTCCACACCACACATTTGATTTGTCAGACTTCCTGTTTTAATAGAGGTACGGCTGCATCCCTTTGTCTCTTTTCCATTTATTTTTATGACAATTGTTATTTTGTCTTTTCTCCCATCACTGGGATTAGATGTATCACATTTTGATTTGTGGTTTCATTGGTACATCTTAAAGTTTACTGTCATTGATCTCTGACACTTACCGAGGCAGCCCGCATCTAATTTTATTATAGAATGATACATGAGGAGGCCATTCAGCCCATTTTCCCCTTCAAGTATTTAAACACTTCCCCGCCATTCTCCCTAGCCCCCATTTCTCACTACCTATGGCCACCCACCATTCCTTTTGTTTTAGTGGAGACAATTCATTGTGCATAAATTCCTCTGTTGTAAAAGGGATTCCACTGTTTAAGGAACCAAAAATGACATATCCTACAACAGAAGTTTCTATCCTTCACTGTTGCCTATTTCTTTCTAGATACCAATTTGATACCTAATTCCTTTAATGCATAACCATTGTACTAAATATTTAAATTATAATGCACATATACAATTGAAACACTGGCTTAATTGTGCTACACACCACTAATATTTCAGATGAAGTTGCTTGTTCAAGCTTGGGTGCTTAACATTTGGAGTGAGTAGTAATAGTTGCAAGTTATTTTGGCACATTGGCTGCACTCTCCACCTAGACTCCTTTGCATGCCCACCAGTCTCTGCTGCTTCAAAAGTTTTCTTAAAACCCATCTTTTTGACCAGGCTTTGGCTGTCCCACAGGAATCTCACTCTTCATGGATCACATCCATTTCCCTGTTAACCTTCTGCCTGTAGAAACCCTGTGGTGTCTCATTTACATTAGAGGTGCTATATGAATGCAATCCTTTGTCTGAATTTGGTATTCAGATTATTGTGTTGTATCTGCACATAAATCAATTGAACTTTAATCGTTAAGACAATACTCCTTTCAATGTTGGCACCAACATGCCTGTAATTGCATCAAATGTCATATTTTGTTAACTGATAGTTAAATGATGCACAGATTTTCTGATTCTGTGATATCAAGAATGAATTTTTTTTAAAAAATGCTTTAAAACTCTGAATGTTGTTCCAAAACCTGGAAAGCATTCAGTACAGGGGACTGTCCTTCTACACTGACGACTCCTTTTCTTTGATCAGCGGCAGAACCCCAGAGGGATCAGGCTCTTCTCAAACAACAAAGACTTGCTACCGGGGCAGACAACACCTGCATTGTTCCCTGGAGGAGCCAGGCTGGAGACAAGGGCTATCCCAGAACTTGTCATCAACAGGTGAAGTCAATGGTTTGGAGCAGTTAAACCATCCATGACATGTCCTATCCCCACCCTACCCCTACACCCCCCGACTCCCTCCACCCCCACACCTCCGAGTCCCCACACCCCCAACTCTCACCCCCCCCACACACACCCAACAACACAGACCCCCGAATCTCACCCCCCCAAAACACCCGACTCTCCACACCACCGACTCCCCACACCCCCGACTCCCCACACCCCCGACTCCCCACACCCCCGACCTTCACCCCCCCACACCCCGGACTCCCCACACCAACAAGTCTCACCCCCTCCAAACTCCCGACTCCCCACACCCCCGACTTTCACCCCACTGCACACCCGACTCCCCACACCCCCAACTCCCCACATGCCTGACTCCCCACACACCCGACTCTCCCCCCTGCACACAAGACTCCCTGCAACCCCAAATCTCAGCCCCCCCAAACCCCCGATTCCCCACACCCCAACTCCCCACACCCATGACTGCCCACACCTCCGACTCTCACCGCCCCTATCACTCCCGACTCCCCACACCCCCAACTCCCCACACCACCGACTCTCACTGACTCCCCACACCCCCGACTCCCAACAACACCGACTGTCACCCCCTTCACACCCCTGACTCCCCACACTCCCACTCCCCCGACTCCCCACACCCGCCACTCAACACACCCCCGACTCTCACGCCCCCCCACACACCCGACTCCCCACAACCCCAACTCCCCACACCACCGACTCTCACCACCTCCGACTCTCACCACCCCCATCACTCCCAACTCCCCACACCCTCGACTCCCAACACCACCGACTCTCCACACCTCCGACTCTCACCACCCTCATCACTCCCCACTCCCCACACTCCCGACTCCCAACACCACCGACTCTCACTGACTCCCCACACGCCCGACTCCCAACACCACTGACTCTTACTGACTCCCCACACTCCCGACTCCCAACAACACCGACTGTCACCCCCTTCACACCCCTGACTCCCCACACCTCCACTCCTCACACCCGCCACTCCACACACCACCGACTCTCACGCCCGCCCACACACCCAACTCCCCACTCCCCACACCACTGACTCTCACCCACTGACACCCCCGACTCCCCACACCCCCAACTCCCCACACCCCCAATTCTCACCCCTCCCACACCCCCGCATCTCACCCTGCCCACACCCCCGACTGTCACCCCCCCATGCACCCTACTCCCCACGCCCCAAATCACAACCCCCCCACACACCCGACTCCCCACACCCCTGACTCTCACCCCTCCACATGCCCAACTCCCACACAGCTGACTCCTCACACCCCCGACTCCCCACACCCCTGACTCACCCACCCCATACTCCCGACTCCCTTCACCCCCGACTCTCCACACCCCAGACGCTCACCCCACCCACACCCCCGACTCCCCACACCCTCTACTCCCCACACTCCCGACTCTCCCCCCCAACACTCCCAACTCCCCACAACCCCGACTCCCCTCACCCCAACTCCCCTCACCCCCCGACTCCCAACACCCCGGACACCCCACACCCCCGACTCTCACCCCCCACACTCCCGACTCGCCACACCCCCGACTCACCACAACCCCGACTCTCACCCCCCACACCCTCGATTCCTCACACCACCGGCTCTAACCCAACCCACACCTTCAACTCCCCACACCCCCGACTCCCCAAACCCCTGACTCCCCACATCCCCGACTCACCACCCCCCCCCACACCCCTGACTCCCCACACCCCGGACTCCCCACATCCCCGACTCTCACCCCACCCCCCCCACACACCGGACTCTCAACCCCCTGCACACCCCCGACTCCCCACACACCCAAATCCCCACACCCCTGACTCCTCCTGACACCCCCGACTCTCACCCCCACTACTCCCTCGACACCCCACACCACCGACTCTCCCCCCGACAACCCCGACTCTCACCCCTGCTACACCCCAACTCCCCACACCCCTGACTCTCACCACCCCCACACACCCCCCGACTCCCCACACCCCCAACTCCCCACACCCCCGTCTCCCACCCCCTCATACCCCCGACTCCCCATTCCCCCAACTCTCACCCCACCCACACCCCTGATTCCTCACACCCCCGACTCTCACACCCCCGACTCTCACCCCCCCACACCCCCGACTCTCACCCACCCCACACCCCCGACTCTCACCCCGCCCCTCACACCAGACTCTCACCCACCCCAAAGACCCGAGTCCCCACATCCCTGACTCCCGACAGCCCCGAAGCCCATCACCGCCGACTCTCATCCCCCACACATCCCTGACTCTCACCCCCCCACCACAGCCTCGACTCGCCACACCCCTGACTCTCCCCTGCCACATCCCCGACTCCCCACACCCCCGACTCTCACCTACAACATGCCCGATTCCCCTCACCCCCGACTCTCATCCCCCACACACCCCTGACTCCCCACACACCCAAGTCCCAACACCCCTGACTCTCCCTCCCCGACACCCCCAACTCTCATCCCCCTACACCCCTGACTCCCCACACCCCCCGGCTCTCCCCCCGACACCCCCGACTTTCACCCCCCTACACCCCCAACTCCCCACACCCCCGACAATCACCACCCCCACATCCCCGACTCCCCACACCCCCGACTCTCACCTCCCCCACACCCCTGACTCCCCACACCTCCGTCTCTTACCACCCCCATCCCCCCGACACCCCACACGCCCGACTCTCCCCCCGAACACACGCGACTCCCCATACCCCCGACTCTCCCCAGCCCACACCACCGACTCCCCACACCAATGACTCCCCACAACTCCGTCTGCCCACACCACCGACTCTCAACCCCCCACACCACTGACTCCCCACACCCCCGACTCTCTCTCCTCCCACACCCCCGACTCCCCATACCCCCAACTTCCCACACCCCGATTCCAAACACCCCCGACTCTCATCCCCACCACACCCCTGACTCCCCACACCCCCGACTCTCACCCCCCAACAGCCCCGACTCCGCACATCCATGTCTCTCAACCCCCCACATCCCAGACTTTGATCCCCCCACACGCCCGACCCCCCACACCCCCATCTGTCCCCCCACATCCCGGACTCTCACCCCCCACCACCCCTGACTCCACAAAGCCCTGACTCCCCAAACACCCAACTCCCCACAACCCCGACTCCCCACAACCCCGACTCTCACCACTCCACAACCCCAACTCCCCACACCTCCAAATCTCACTCCACCCACACCCTCACCGCCCCACACCCCCGACTCCCCACACCCTCGACTCTCACCCCCCCCACACCTGCCGGCTCCCCACACCCCCGACTTTCACTCCCCCCCACACCCCCGACTCCCCACACCCCCGACTCTCACACCCCCACACAACGGACTCTCACCCACCTCACACCCCCGACTCCCCACACACCCAAGTCCCCACAACCCAGACTCTGACCACCCCCCACCACTGATTCTCACCCCTACCACACCCCTGACTCCCCACAACCCCGACTCCCCTCGCCCCAACTCCCCACACCCCCGACTCCCCACACACCCGAGTCCCCACAACCCAGACTCTGACCACCCCCCACCACCGACTTGAACCCCTACCACACCCCCGACTCTCAACACCCCGGAATCCCCACACCCCCCCGACTCTCACCCCACACACTCCTGACTCCCCAAACCGCTGACTTCCCACACCCCCGACTCTGACCCACCCCGTATTCCCGACTCCCCACAGCCCCGACACCCCACACACCTGAGTCTCCCCCACCCACACCCGATTCCCCACAACCCCGACTAGCCACACCCCTGACTCCCCACACACCCGAGTCCCCACACCCAAATCTCCCCACTCCCCCGACTCCACACACACCAGACTCTCACCCCACCCACACCCTCGACTCCCCACACCCCCGACTCCCCACAACCCTGACTCCCCACACCACCGACTCCCCACAACCCCGACTCCCCACACCCCTGTCTCCCCACACCCCCGACTCTCCACACATCTGACACCTCGCACACCCGAGTGTCCACACACCCGACTCCCCACACACCCAAGTCCCCACACCCAAATCTCCCCACTCCCCCGACTCCCCACATCCCAGACTCTCACCCCACCCACACCCCCGACTCCCCACACCCTGATTCCACACACACCTAAGTCCCCACACCCCCAACACCACACACCCCTGACTCCCTACACCCCAGACTCTCACCCCACCCACACCCCTGACTCCCTAAAACCCCGACTCCCCACACCCCTGACCCCCCACACCCCGACTCTGCCCCCCTACACTCCCAACTCCCCACAACCCTGACTCCCCACACACCCGACTCTGACCCACCCCATACCCCCAACACCCCACACGCCCGACTCCCCACACACCCGACACCCCACACACGCGAGTGCCTACACCCCCATCTCCCCACACACCCATCTCCCCACACCCTAGACTCTCACCCCATCCATACACCCGAGTGCCCACACCCCCAACTCCCCACACACCCGTGTCCACACACCCCCGACTCCTCAGACACCCGACTCCCCACACATCTGACACCCCACACACACGAGTGTCCACACACCCGACACCCCACACATCCGAGTCCCCACACCCCCATCTCCCCACACACCCGAGTCCACACACCGCCAACTCCCCACACCCCCGACTCCCCACACCCCCGACTCCTCACACACCCGACACCCCACACACCCGACTGTCCACACACCCGACACCCCACACATCCGAGTCCCCACACCCCCATCTCCCCACACACCCAAGTCCACACACTCCCGACTCCCCACATCCCCGACTCCCACCCCGCACACCCCGATTCCTCACGCCACCGGCTCTCACCCCACCCACACCTTCAACTCCTCACACCACCAGCTCCCCAAACCCCCGACTCCCCACACACCGGACTCTCACCCCCCCGCACACCCCCGACTCCCCACACACCCAAATCCCCAAACCACCAACTCTCACGTCCCCTGCACCCCAACTCCCCACACCCCCGACTCTCACCACCCGCACACACCCCCCGCCTCGCCACACCGCCGACTCCCCACACCCCCGTCTCCCACCTCCCCATACCCCCGACTCCCCACACCACCGACTCTCAACTCCCCCACACACCGGACTCTCACTCCCCCCGCACACCCCCAACTCCCCACACACCCCCCACACCCCGAATCCCCACATCCCCGCCTTGCAAACCCCCACATAACCAACTCCCCATACACCCGTCGCTCCCACCCCCCCACACCCCCGAATCCACACAAACGCAACTCCCCACACCTCTGACTCCCCTCACCCCTGACTCCCCACACACCCGACACCCCACACACCCGAGACCCCACACCCCCAACACCACATCCCCCCCGACTCCCCACACTCCCGAATCTCAACCCCCCACACCCCCGACTCCCCACAGTCCCGAATCTCCACCTCCCACACCACCGACTCCCCACACAACATCCACAACTCCGACTCTGCAACCTCCACACCCCCAACTCCGCACACCCCCGACTCCCCACACCCCCGACTCTCACTCCCCCCACGCCCCTAACTCTCACACACCCCTACTCCCCCGACTCCCCACACACCGAGTCCCCACAACACTGTGTCACCACACCACTGACTCCCGACACCCCCCGACACCCTACACCACCGACTCTCACCCCCCACACACCCCTGACTCTCTTTCCCACCCCCCACCTCCGGCTCCCCACACCCCCGAATCTCAACCCCCCACACCCCTGACTCCCCACACATGCCCCACAACTCCGACTCTGAACCCCCCACACCCCCGACACCCCACACACCTGACTCTCCCTCCCTCACCCCCAACTCCCCACACACCCGACACCCTGCACACCCGAGTGCCCATACCCCGGCACCCCTCACCCCCCAACTCCCCACACCTGAGACTCTCACCCGGCCCACACCCCCGACACCCCACACCCCCGACTCCCCACAATCCCGACTCCCCACAATCCCGACACCCCACACCCCCGACTCCCCACAATCCCGACTCCCCACAACCCTGACTCCCCACACACACGACACCTACACTCCCGAGTCCCCACAGCCCCATCTCCCCACACACCCGACGCCCCACAACCCTGACTCCCCACACCCCCAACTCCCCACACACCTGACACCCCGCACAACCGAGTGCCCATACCCCGGCACCCCTCACCCCCAACTCCCCACACCTGAGACTCTCATCCCGCCCACACCCCCGACACCCCACACCCCCGACTCCCCACAATCCCGACTCCCCACAACCCCGACTCCCCACACACACGACACCTACACTCCCGAGTCCCCACAGCTCCATCTCCCCACACACCCGACGCCCCACAACCCTGACTCCCCACACACCCGACACCCCACACGCCCGAGTCCCCACACCCCCATCTTCCCGGACCCCCGACTCCCCACACCCCAGACTCTCACTCCACCCACATCCCTGACTCCCCACTCCCCAGACTCTCACCCCATCCACACCTTCGATTCCCCACACCCCCGTCTACCCACACTCCCGACTCTCAATCCCCACACACCCCTGACTCTCACCACCCCCCCCGCACCTCAGCTCTTGCTCCCCACACCCCAGACTCTCACCACCCTGTCTCCCCACACCCCCGAATCTCAACCCTCCACACCACCGACTCCCCACACACCCCCCCACAACTCCGTCTCTGAAACCCCCACACCCCCAACTCTCACTCCCCCAAACCCCCGACTCTCATCCCCACGATGCCCCCGACTTTCCACACCCCCGAGTCCCCACATCCCAGACTCTCACCACCGACACCCCTTTCTCCCCAGACCCACAACTCCACACACCCCCGACTCTGACCCCTCCCACAACACCGACTTTTCACACCCCTGACACCCCACATCCCTGACTCCCCACACCCCCTACTCCGCAAACCCCCGAATGCCGACCCCCAACGCCCCCAACTCTCACCACCCCACGCCCCGACTCTCAGCCCCCCCACATCGCTGACTCCCCAAACCCCCAAATCCACACACCCCCCGACTCTCACCCCTCCAACAACGCCAACTTTTCACACACAAGACACCCCACACCCTGACTCTCCAGACCCCGGACTCTCAGCCCCACCCACAACCACAAACCCCGACTCTCACCACCCCCCACACACCGACTCACCACACCCCTGAGTCTCACCCTCCCACACCCTCGACAGCCCACACCCCCCGAATCTCAACGCCCCCCACCCCAACTCCCCACACCCCCGACTCTCATCCCACCCCACCCCCGACTCACCACATCCGCAACGCACACCAGTGCACAACCCCGAATCTCACCCCCCACCAACCCCATGACTCCCCACAACCCCAACTCTCACTCCTCAACAGCCCTGACTGTCACTGCCCGACACCCCAACTCCCCACACCCCCAATTCCCCACACCCTCAATTCCCCATACCCCCGACACTCCACACCCCCAATTCCCCACACCCCCCAATTCCCCATACCCCTGACACCCCACACCCCAACTCCCCACACCCACGACTCTCACCACCCCAACTCCCCGACTCCCCACACCCCCGATTCCCACCACCCCCCCACTGACTCCCCACACACCCGAGTCCCCACAATACTGTGTCCCCACACCCCCGACTCCCACCACCACCACTCCCCGACTCCCCACACACCCCTGACTCTCACCACCCCCCCCCCGCACCCGACACCCCAGAATCTCAAACCCCCACAACTCTGACTCTGAATCCCCCACACCCCCGACTCCCCACGGGCCCGACACCCCACACACGTGATTCTCACCCCCGACTGCCTACACCCCCAACTCCCCACAACCCCAACTCCCCACATCTCTGACTCCCCACACACCCGACTCCCCACAACCGCAACTCCCCACACCCTCGACTCCCCACACCCCCGAATCTCAACCCCCCACACCACAGACTCCCCACACACACCCCACAACTCCGACTCTGAAACCTCCACATCCCCAACTCCCCACAGCCCCGACACCCCACACAACCGATACCCCACACACCCGAGTCCCCACACCCCTGACTCCCCACACCCCTGACTCTCACTCCCCCCATAACCCTGACTCTCACAAACCCCTACTCCCCCGACTCCCCACAACCCCGACTCTCACCACCCCAACACCCCCCCCGACTCCCCACACACCGAGTCCCCACAACACTGTGTCCCCACACCCCTGACTCCTGACACCCCCGACACCCCACAACCCCGACTACCCACACACCCGACACCCCACACGCCCGATCCCAACACCCCCGACTCCCCACACCCCAGACTCTCACCCCATCCACACCGCCGACTCCCCAAACCCCCGACTCCCGACAACCCCGACTCTCACCCCACCACACCTCCGATTCTCCACACCACCGGTTCTCACCCCACCCACACTTTCGACACCCCACACCCCCGACTCCCCACACCCCCGACTCTCACCCACCCCACACCCCGATTCCCCACACACCCGACTCCCCACATCTCCGACTCTCAACCCCCCCACACACCAGACTCTCACTCCCCTGCACAGTCCCAACTCCCCACACACCCGAGTGCCCACACCCCTGACTCTTCCCCCCCGCCCACTCCCGACTCCCCACACACCCGAGCGCCCACATCCCTGACTCTCCCCCCGACACCCCCGACTCTCACACCCACTACACCCCGACTCCCCACACCCCCGACTCTCCCACATGACACCCCCGACTCTCACCCCCCCTACACCCCCGACTCCCTACACACCCGACTCTCACCACCCCCACACCCACCCCAAATACCCACACACCCGAGTCCACACAACCCCATGTCCACTGACTCCCGACACCCCCAACTCCCCACAACCCCGACGCTCACGCCCCACACACACCTGATTCTCACTCCCCTCCTGCTACCCAGACCTCTGGCTCCGCACACCCCAGACTTTCAGCACCCCACATCCCTGACTCCCTACACCCCATCTTCCCACACACCCGAATCTCAACCCCCCACACCGACTCCCCACACAACACCCACATCCCCGCCTTGCAAACCCCCACATAACCGACTCCCCATACACCCGTCGATCCCACCCCCCCACACCCCCGACTCCACACAAATGCAACTCCCCACACCTCTGACTCCCCTCACCCCCGACTCCCCACACACCCGACACCCCACACACCCGAGACCCAACATGCCCAACACTACACCCCTCCGACTCCCCACACTCCCGAATCTCAAACCCCCACACCCCCGACTCCCCACAGTCCCGAATCTCCACCTCCCACACCACTGACTCCCCACACAACACCCACAACTCCGATTCTGCAACGTCCACTCCCCCGACACCCCACACAACCGTCACCCCACATACCCGAGTCCCCACACCCCCGACTCCCCACACCACCGACTCTCACTCCCCCCATGCCCCTGACATTCACACCCCCCTACTCCCCCGACTCCCCACACTCCCGACTCTGACCACACACACCTGCCCCCCCCGACTCCCCACACACCGAGTCCCCACAACACTGTGTCCCCACACCCCTGACTCCCGACACCCCCGACACCCTACACCTCCGACTCTCACTCCCAACACACGTCTGACTCTCTACCCCACCCTCCAACTCCGGCTCCCCACACTCCCGAATCTCACCCCCCCACACCCTTGACTCCCCACATATGCCCCAGAACTCCGACTCTGAACCCCCCACACCCCCGACTCCCCACAGTCCCGACACCCACACACCTGACTCTCCCCCCCCTCACCCCCGACTCCACACAACCCCGACTCCCCACTCCTCTGACTCCCCACACCCCCAACTCCCCACACACCTGACACCCCGCACACCCGAGTGCCCATACCCCGGCACCCCTCACCCCCAACTCCCCACACCCAAGACTCTCACCCCACCCACACCCCCGATACCCCACACCCCCGACTCCCCACAATCCCGACTCCCCACAACCCCGACTCCCCACACACCCGACACCCCACACGCCTGAGTCCCCACACCCCCCTCTTCCCAGACCCCTGACTCCCCACACCCCAGACTCTCATCCCACCCACACCCCTGACTCCCCACTCCCCAGACTCTCACCCCATCCACACCTTCGACTCCCCACACCCCTGATTCCCCACATTCCCGACTCTCACCCCCCCACAGACCGGACTCTCACCCCCCGCACACCCCCGACTCCCCACACACCCGAGTGCCCACACCCCTGACTCTTCCCCCGACACCCCCGACTCTCAGCCCCACTACACCCCGAGTGCCCACACCCCCAACTCTCCCACCCGACACCCCCGACTCCCCACACTCCCGACTCTCACCAACCTTACCTCGCCCCTAACTCCCCACACACCCGAGTCCCCACAACCCCGTGTCCCCTGACTCCCGACACCCGCGACTGCCCACACCCCCGACTCTCAGTCCCCACACACCCCTGACTCTCACCACCCCGTCTCCCCACACCCCCGAATCTCAACCCTCCACACCACCGTCTCCCAACACACCCCCCAAAACTCCATCTCTGAAACCCCCACACCCCCAACTCTCACTCCCCCAAACCCCAGACTCTCACCCCCACGACGCCCCCGACTTTCCACACCCCCGAGTCCCCACATCCCAGACTCTCACCACTGACACCCCTGACTCCCCAGACCCACAACTCCACATACCCCCGACTCTCACCCCTCCCACAACACCGACTTTTCACACCCCTGACACCCCACATCCCCGACTTCCCACACCCCCTACTCCGTAAATCCCCGAATGCCGACCCCCAACGCCCCCAATTCTCACCACCCCACACCCCGACTCTCAGCCCCCACATCGCTGACTCCCCAAACCCCCAAATCCACACACCCCCGACTCTCACCCCTCCAACAACGCCGACTTTTCACACACAAGACACCCCACACCCTGACTCTCCAGACCCCGGACTCTCACCCCCACCCACAACCACAAACCCCGACTCTCACCACCCCCCGCGACACACCGACTCACCACACCCCTGACTCTCACCCCTCCCACACCCCTCGACAGCCCACACCCTTGACACTCACCACCACACACCCCTGACTCCCTACACCCCGTCTCCTCACACCCCCCGAATCTCAACCCCCCACACCCCGACTCTCATCCCCACCCCACCCCCGACTCACCACACCCGCAAAGCACATCACCGCACAACCCCGAATCTCACCCCCCACCAACCCACGACTCCCCACAACCCCAACTCTCACTCCCCAACAGCCCTGACTCTCACTGCCCGACACCCCGACTCCCCACACCCCCCAATTCCCCACACCCTCAATTCCCCATACCCCCCGACACTCCACACCCCCAATTCCCCACACCCCCAATTCCCCATACCCCCACACCCCACACCCCAACTCCCCACAACCCACGACTCTCACCAACTCGACTCCCCGACTCCCCACACCCCCGACTCCCACCACCCCCCCACCGACTCCCCACACACCCGAGTCCCCACAATACTGTGTCCCCCACACCCCCGACTCCTGACACCCCCGAATCTCACCCCCCACACACCCCAGACTCTCACCACCCCACACCCCTGACTCCCTACACCCCGTCTCCCCACACCCCAGAATCTCAACCCCCCACAACTCTGACTCTGAACCACCCTCACCCCCGACTCCCTACACCACCGACTCCCCTCAACCCCAACTCCCCACAACTGCAACTCCCCCACACCCCCGACTCCCCACACCCCCGAATCTCAACCCCCCACACCACAGACTCCCCACACGCACCCCACAACTCCGACTCTGAAACGTCCACACCCCCGACTCCCCACATCCCCGACTCTCACTCCCCCCCACAACCCTGACTCTCACACCCCCCTACTCCCCCGACTCCCCACAACCCCGACTCTCACCACCCCAACACCACCCCCCCCGATTCCCCACACACCGAGTCCCACAACACTGTATCCCCACAACCACTGACCTCCCGACACCCATGACTCCCCACACCCCCGACTCTCACCCCCCACACACCCCCTGACTCTCTCCCCCACCCCCCACCTCTGTCTCCCCACACCCCAGACTCTCACCCCCCCCACACCCCTGACTCCCTACACCCCATCCCCCCATACCCCCGAAACTCAACCCCCCACAACACCGACTCGCCACACACCCCCCACAATTCCGACTCTGTACCCCCCCACCCCCGACTCCCACAGCCCCGACACCCCACACACCTGACTCTACCCCCTCACCCCCCGATTCCCCACACACCCGAAACCGCGCACCCCCTAGTGCCCGCACCCCCGGCACCCCAAACGCCCAACTCCCCACAGCCCAGAATCTCACCCCACCCACACCCCAGTCTCCCCGCACCCCCCGACTCCCCACAACCCCGACTCCCCACACACATGACACCCCACACTCCCGAGTCCCCACACCCCCATCTCCCCACACCCCAACTCCCCCACACCCCTGACTCTCACCCACCCCACACCCCCGACTCCCCACACCCCCCGACTCCCCACACTCCGACTCTCACCTCACCCACACCCCCGACTCCCCACAACCCCGATTCCCCACACCACCGACTCTCACCCCACCCACACCCCCGACTCCCCACACCCCCGATTCCTCACACCACCATCTCTCACCCCACCCACACCTTCTACTCCCCCACACCCCTTAATACACACACTCCCGACTCTCCCCCCACCACACCCCAACTCCCACACCCCTGACTCACCACATCCCCGACTCTCACCCCCCCCACACACCGGACTCTCACCCCAGCCCATCCCCAACTCCCCACACCTCGACTCTCACCCCCCCACACTCCCCCCGACTCCCCACACCCCCGACTCCCCACACCCCTTAATACACACACCCCCGACTCTCCCCCCACCACACCCCGACTCCCCACACCCCCGACTCACCACATCCCCGACTCTCACCCCACCCACACCTTCGACTCCCCACACCCCTTAATACACACACCCCCGACTCTCCCCCCACCACACCCCCGACTCCCCACACCCCCGACTCACCACATCCCCGAATCTCACCCCCCCCCACACACCGGACTCTCACCCCAGCCCATCCCCAACTCCCCACACCTCGACTCTCACCCCCCACACTCCCCCGACTCCCCACACCCCCGACTCCCCACACCCCTTAATACACACACCCCCGACTCTCCCCCCACCACACCCCGACTCCCCACACCCCCGACTCACCACATCCCTGACTCTCACCCCCCCCCCCACACCCCCGACACTCACCCCAGCCCATCCCCAACTCCCCACACCTCGACTCTCACCCCCCCACACTCCCCCGACTCCCCACACCCCCGACTCCCCACACCCCCCAAATCTCACCCCCCCCCACACCCCCGACTCCCCACACCCCCAACTCCCCACACCCCCGACTCTCAACCCCCCGCATCCCCGACTCCCCACACCCCCGACTCCCCACCCCCCCTGGCTACCCACACACCCAACTCTCACACCCTCACAAACCCGACTCCCCACACACACGACTCACCATTCCCCTGACTCTCAACGCCCCCCACACCCCCAAATCCCCACAACCCCGAGTCCCCACACCCACGAATCTCACCCCCCCAAAATGCCTGACTCCCCACACCCCCGATTCCTCACACTACTGTCTCTCACCCCACCCACACCTTCGACTCTCCACACCCCTGAATCCACACACCCTCAACTCTCCCCCCACCAACACCCCGATTCCCCACACCCCCGACTCACCACATCCCCGACTCTCACCCCCCCACACACCGGACTCTCACCCCCCCACATTCCCCCGACTCTCCACACAACCCGAGTCCCCACAACCCTGATTCTCCCATCCGACACCCCCGACACTCACCCCAGCCCATCCCCAACTCCCCACACCTCGACTCTCACCCCCCACATACCCCCGACTCCCCACACCCCTGACTCCCCACACCCCGACTCTCACCCCCTCACACTCCCGACTCCCCACACCCCCGACTCTCACACTCCCACAAACCCAACTCCCCACACACCCGACTCACCATTCCCCCGACTCCTCACAGCCCGGACTCTCAACGCCCCCACACCCCCAAATCCCCACACCCTCGAGTCCCCACACCCACGACTCTCACCCCCCCCAAAATCCCTGACTCCCCACACCCCCGACTCTCACCCCCGCACAACCCCGAATCTCACTACCCCCAACCCCACGACTCCCCACAACCCCGACTCCCCACACCCCCAACTCTCACTCTCCAACGACCCCGACTTTCACCGCCCGATACACCGATTCTCCACACCCCCAATTCCCCACACCCACGACTCACAACCCTGACTCTCACAACTCCCTACACACCTGACTCCCCACATCCCCAACTCCCACCACCCCCACCACCCCCCGACACAACACACACCCGAGTCCCCACAACACTGTGTCCCCACACCCCTGACTCCCGACACCGCCGACTCCCCACACCCCCCGACTCTCACCCCACCCACACCCCCGACTCCCCACACCCCCGACACCCCCACGCCCCCGACTCCTCACAACCCGGACTCCCCACACACCCGACTCCCCACACGCCCGAATCCCCACACCCCCATCTCCCCAGGACCCCGACTCCCCACACCCCAGACTCTCACCCCACCCACACCCCCGACTCCCTACACCCCCGACTCTCACCAACACCACCCCCCAACTCCCCACACACCCAAGTCCCCACAACCCCGTGTCCCCTGACTCCCGACACCACCAACTCCCCACACCCTGGACTCTCACCCCCAACACACCCCTGACTCTCACCATCCCCCCGCACCTCTGGCTCCCCACACCCCAGACTCTCACCACCCCACACCCCTGACTCCCTACACCCCGTTTTCCTACACACCCGAATCTCAACCCCCCACACCAACGACTCCCCACACACCCCCCACAACTCCCCACACCCCCGACTCCCCACAGCCCCGAGACCCCACACACCTGATACCCCAAGAACCCGAGTCGCCACAAACCCGCTCCCCACACCCCCGACTCCCCACACCTCTGACCCCCCACACCCCCCATCTCCCCACACCCAACCCCCAAAACACCCGAATCCCCACTCCCCCGACTCCCCACACCTCTGACTCCCGACACACCTGACACCCCACACACCCCGAGTCCCCACACCCCCGACTGCCTACATCCCCGACTTCCCACACAGCCAAGACCCCACACCCCCGACTCCCCCACACACCCAATGCCCCCAAAACTCTGACTCCCCACACACCCGAGTCCCACACCCCATCTCCCCACACCCCCAGCTCCCCACACCCCCGACTCCCCACACTCCCGTCTCAACACATCCCCGACTCTCACCCCCACCCCCACACACCGGACTCTAACCCCCCGCACACCCCCGACTTCCCACTCACCCGAGTCCCTACACCCCTGACTCTCCCCCCCAACACATCTGTCTCTCACCCCCACTACATCCTGACTCCCCACACCCCCCGACTCTTCCACCCGACACTCACCCCAGCACATCCCCAACTCCCCACACCCCCCGACTCTCAACCCCTCACTCCTGACTCGCCGCACCCCTGACTCCCCACACCTCGACTCTCACCCCCCCAACACCCCCGAATTTCCAAACCCCCCCGACTCACCACACCTCTGACTCCCCACACCCGACACCCAATACACCCGAGTCCCCACACCCCCGACTGCCCACACACCCAACACCCCACACACCCGAGACCCCACAACCCCAACTCCCCAAACCACCGACTCCCCACAACCCCGATACCTCACACACCCCGCGTCCCACTTCCCCATCTCCCCACACCCCCCGACTCCACACACTCCAGACTCTCACCCCACCCACATCCCCGACTCCCCCACACCACCGACTCTCACCCCACCCACACCCCCGACTCCACACACCTCTGACTCCCCACATCCCCAGCTCCCCACACCTCTGACTCCCCACACCCCCCGACTCCCCATACCTGACACCCAACACACCCGAACCCCACACACCCGAGTCCCCACACCCCCGACACCCCCACATCCCCGGCTCCCCACACGTCTGACTCCCCACACCCCCGACTCCCCATACCTGACACCCAACACACCCGAACCCCACACTCCCGGTTCCCCACATCCCCGACTCCCCACACACCCGAGTCCCCACAACCCCGTGGTCCCCTGACTCCCGACACCCCCAACTCCCCACACCCCCGACTCTTACCCTCCACACGCCCCTGACTCTCATTCCCCCCCCCCCACCCCACCCGCCCACACCTCTGACTCCCCACACCCCTGACACCCCATACCCGACACCCAACACACCCGACTCCCCACACCCCCGACTCCCCACACACCCGACTCCCCACACCCCCCGACTCCCCACACCCCCCGACTCAACACATCTCCGACTCTCACCCCCACCCCCACACACCGGATTCTAACCCCCCCCGCAAACCCCCGACTTCCCACTCACCCGAGTCCCTACACCCCTGACTCTCCCCCCCCGACACATCTGTCTGTCAACCCCACTACATCCCGACTCCCCACACCCCTGACTCTTCCACCCGACACTCACCCCAGCACATCCCCACCTCCCCCACACCCCCGACTCTCAACCCCCACTCCTGACTCGCCGCACCCCTGACTCCCCACACCTCTGACTCTCCAAACACGCGACTCCCCAAACACCTGACACCCCACACACCCAACACCCCACACACCCGAGACCCCACAACCCCAACTCCCCCAAACCACCAACTCCCCACAATCCCGACACCCCCACACACCCGCGTCCCACTTCCCCATCTCCCCACACCCCCCGACTCCACGCACTCCAGACTCTCACCCCACCCACACCCCCGACTCCCCACACCACCGGCTCTCAACCCCCCACCCCTGACTCACCGCATCCCTGACTCCCCACACCTCGACTCTCCCCTCACCCACACACCCGACACCCCACACACCCGAGTCCCCACACCCCCGACACCCCACATCCCCCGGCTCCCCACACCTCTGACTCCCCACACCCCCGACTCCCCATACCTGACACCCAACACACCCGAATCCCCACATTCCCGACTCCCACATCCCCGACTCCCCCACACACCCGAGTTCCCACAACCCCGTGTCCTCTGACTCCTGACACCCCCAACTCCCCACACCCCCCGACCCTTACCCTCCACACGCCCCTGATTCTCATTCCCCCCTCCACCCCACCGCCCACACCTCTGACTCTACACACCCCCGACTCCCCATACCCGACACCCAACACACTCGAATTCCCACACACCCCGACTCCCCACACCCCCGACTCCCCACACCCCTGACTCCCCACACCCCCAACTCCCCACACCCCCCGACTCCCCCACACCCCCCGACTCAACACATCTCCGACTCTCACCCCCACACACCGGACTCTAACCCCCCCGCACACCCCCGACTTCCCACTCACCCGAGTCCCTACACCCCTGACTCTCCCCCCCCGACACATCTGTCTCTCAACCCCACTACATCCCGACTCCCCCACACCCCTGACTCTTCCACCCGACACTCACCCCCAGCACATCCCCAACTCCCCACACCCCCGACTCTCAACCCCCCCCTCCTGACTCGCCGCACCCCTGACTCCCCACACCTCGACTCTCACCCCCCAACACCCCCGACTTTCCACACCACCGACTCACCACACCTCTGACTCGCCACACCCGACACCCAATACACCCGACTCCCCACACACCTGACACCCAACACCCCCGACTCCCCACACCTCTGACTCTCCAAACACGCGACTCCCCAAACACCTGACAACCCACACACCCGAGTCCCCACACCCCCGACTGCCCCACACCCCCGACTCCCCACACACCCGACATACCGCACACCCGAGTGCCCACACAACCGCCACCCCACACACCCGAGACCCCACAACCCCAACTCCCCAAACCACCGACTCCCCACAACACCGACTCCCCACACACCCGACACTCCACACTCCCGAGTCCCACACACCCATCTCCCCACAACCCCCCGCCCCACACACCGGACACTCACCACCCTCCCTCACACCCCCGACTTCCCACTCACCCGAGTCCCCACACCCCTGACTCTCCCCCCAACACCCCTGTCTCTCAGCCCCACCACACCCCGACTCCCCACACCCGCGACTCTTCTACCCGACGCCCCCGACACTCACCCCAACACATTCCCAACTCCCCACACCCCCGACTCTCAACCCCCACTCCTGACTCGCCGCACCCCTGACTCCCCACACCTCGACTCTCACCCCCCCAAGACTCCCGACTTTCCACATCCCCCGACTCACCACAGCTCTGACTCCCCACACCCGACACCCTATGCACCCGACTCCCCACACACCTGACACCCAACACCCCCGACTCCCCACACCTCTGACTCTCCAAACACGCGACTCCCCAAACACCTGACACCCCACACACCCGAGTCCCCACACCCCCGACTGCCCATACCCCGACTCCCCACACACCCGACATATCGCACACCCGAGTCCCCACACCCCCGACTGCCTACATCCCCGACTTCCCACACAGCCAAGACCCCACACACCCAAATGCCCACACCCCCAACTCCCAACACACCCAATGCCCCAAAACCCTGACTCCCCACACACCCGACACCCCACACACACAACTGCCCACAACCCCGACTCCCCACACGCCCGACGCCCCAAAACCGCAACTCCCCACACACCCGACACCCCACACTCCAGACTCTCACCCCATCCACACCCCCGACTCCCCACAGCCCCGACACCCCACAAAACTGACTCTCCCCCCCTCACCTCCAACTCCCCACAACCCCGACTCCCAACATCTCTGACTCCCCACACCACCGACTCCCCACACCCCAAGTGCCCGCAAACCCGAGTGCCCACGTACCCGACAGCCCACACACCAGAGACCCCACACCCCCAACTCCCCACACCCCCGAATCTCAACCCCACAAACCACCAACTCCCCACACACCCCCCACAACTCTGACTCTGCAACCCACACCCCCGACTCCCCACAGCCCCGACACCCCACACAACCGACACCCCACACACCCGAGTCCCCACAGCCCCGACTCCCCAAACCCTCGACTCCTCACCCCCCCAACTCTCAGCCCCCCCACACCCCGACTCCCCACACCCCCCAACTCCCCACATCCCCGACTCTCAACACCCCCCACACACTGGACTCTCACCCCACCCCCGCACAACACCAACTCCCCACACACCCAAGTGCCCACACCCCTGACTCTCACCACCCTCCACAACCCTGACACTCATACCCCCTACTCCCACGACTCCCCACACCCCTGACTCTCACCACCCCCACCCCCCAACTACTCCCCACACACCCGAGTCCCCACAACCGCGTGTCCCCTGACTCCCGACACCCCCAACTCCACACACCCGCGACTGTCACCACCCACACACCCCTGACTCTCACCCCCCCTGCACCACTGGCTCCCCACACCCCAGACTCTCATCACCCCCACACCCCTGACTCCCTACACTCGTCTTCCCACACCCCCGTATCTCAACACCCCACACACCCGACTCCCCACAGCCCCGAAACCACACACACGCGACACCCCACACACCCAAATCCCCACACCCCCGACTGCCAACACCTCTGGCTCCCCACATCCCCGGCTCCTCACGCCCGACACCCAACACATCCCAATCCCCACACCTCCGACTGCCCACACCTCCGATTCCCCAAACACCCGACATACCGCACACCCAAGACCCCACAACCCCAACTCTCCAAACCACCGACTCCCCACACTCCCAAGTCCCCACACACCCATCTCCCCACACACCCGTCTCCCCACACCCCAGACTCTCACCCCATCTACACCCCCGACTCCCCACACACCCAACGCCCTAAAACCTTGACTCCCCACACACCCGAGTCCCACACCCCCGACTTCCCACACTCCAGACTCTCACCCCATCCACACCCCCGACTCCCCACACTCCCAACTCCCCACACCCACAACTCAACACATCCCCGACTCTCACCCCCACCCCCACACACCGGACTCTAACCCCCCCGCACACCCCCGACTTCCCACTCACCCGAGTCCCTACACCCCTGACTCTCCCCCCCGACACACCTGTCTCTCACCCCGACTACATCCCGACTCCCCACACCCCCGACTCTTCCACCCGACACTCACCCCAGCACGTCCCCAACTCCCCACACTCCCGACTCTCAACACCCACTCCTGACTCGCCGCACCCCTGACTCCCCACACCTCGACTCTCACCCCTCCCACATCCCCGATTTTCCACACCCCCCGACTCACCACACCTCTGACTCCCCACACCCGACACCCAATACCTCCGACTCCCCACACACCCGACTCCCCACACTCCAGACTCTCACACCATCCACACCCCCGACTCCCCACACCCCCGACACCCCACACACTTGACACCCCCCCCCCACCGCTGACTCCCCACAACACCGACTCCCAACATCTCTGACTCCCCACACCCCCATCTCCCCAGACCTCCGAATCCCCACAACCCAGACTCTCACCCCAGCCACAACCCTGACTCCCCACACCGCCAACTCCCCACATCCCCGACTCTCACCCCCACCCCCCCCCCCACCCCCCACCACACACCAGACTCTCACCCCGCCCCCCACACACCACAGACTCCCCACACATCCGAGTACCCACACCCCTGACTCTCACCACCCATACACCCTTGACTCTCACCACCCCCAACCCCCCCACCACTCCCCACACACCCGAGTCTCCACAACCCCGTGTCCCCTGACTCCTGACACTTCCAACTCCCCACACCCCAGACTCGCACACGCCTGACTCTCCCCCCAACCCCCGCGCCCCCCCCCACCCGCACCTTTGGCTCCCCACATTCCAGACTCTCACCACCCCACACCCCTGACTCCCTACACCCCTTCTTCCCACACCCCCGAATCTCAACACCCCAAACTCCCGACTCCCTACAGCCCCGACACACCACACACCCGACACCCCACACACCCGAATCCCCACACCCCCGACTCCCCACACCCCCCGACTACCCACACCTCCAGCTCCCCACACCCGACACTCAACACAGCCGAATCCCCACACCTCCGACTCCCCACACCCCCATCTCCCCACACACCCGACTCCCCACATCCCCAACTCCCCACAGCCCCGACACCCGACTCTCCTGACTCTCCACCACTCAGCACCGACTCCCCACAACTCCGACACCCCACACGCCTGACTCCCCACACCCCCTACTCCCCACACACCCGACACCCTGCACACCCGAGTGCCTACACACCCGACACCCCACAACCCCGACTCCCCACACCCCCAACTCCACACACACCCGACTCCACACACCCCCGATTCTTACTCCCCCTATAGCCCTGACTCTCACACCCCCCTACTCCCCCGACTCCCCCAACCCTGACTCCCCTCTCCTCTGACTCCCCACACCTCCATCTCCCCACACCCCCGACTCTCACCCACCCCCACACACCCGACTCACCATTCCCCCGACTCCTCAGAGCCCCGAGTCTCAACGCCCCCACACCCCCAAATCCCCACACCCACGACTCTCACCCCCCCAAAATCCCTGACTCCTCACGCCCCCGACTCTCACCCCCGCACAACCCTAAATCTCACCCCCCCAACCCCACAACTCCCCACAACCCCGACTCCCCACACCCCCAACTTCCACTCCCCAACACCCTCGACTCTCACCACACGAACCCCGATTCCCCACACCCCCAATTCCCCACACCCCCGACACCCCACATCCCCAATTCCCCACACCCACGACTCTCACCTGTTCACAACCCTGACTCTCACACCCTCAACTCCCACCACCCCCACCCTCCCCCCACTCCCCACACACCCGAGTCCCGATAACACTGTGTCCCTACAGCCCTGACTCCCGACACCCCCGACTCCCCAAACCCCTGACTCTCACCCCACCCACACCCACGACTCCCCACACCCCCGATTCTCACACCACCCACACCCCGGACTCCCCACACCCCCCGACTCCCCACAACCCAGACTCTTACCCCACCCACACCCCCCGACTCCCCACACCCCCGACTCCCCACTCACCCAAGACCCCACAACCCCGTGTCCCCTGACTCCCGACACCCCCAACTCCCCACACCCCCGACTCTCACCCCCCACACACCCCTGACTCAACCCCCCCACCCCCGCACCTCTGGCTCCCCACACCCCAGTCTCTCACCACCCCACAGCTCTGACTCCCTACACCCCGTCTTCCCACACACCCGAATCTCATTCCCCCACACCAACGACTACCCACACAGCCCCCACAACTCCCCACACCCCCTATTCCCCACAGGCCCAACACCCCACACACCCGACACCCCACGCACCAAGTCCCCACAAACCCGACATCCCACACCCCCGACTCCCCATACATCTGACCCACCACACCCCCAACTCCCCACACCTGACACCCAACACACCCGAATCCCCACACCACCGACTCCCCACACCACCGACTCCCCAAACCCCCGTCTCCCTAGACCTCTGACTCCCGACACACCTGACTCCCCACACCCCTGACTGCCCACACCCCCCAACTCCCCACACACACAATGCCCCAAAACCCCGAATCCCCACACACCCGACACCCCACACACCCGAGTCCCACATCCCCATCTCCCCACACCCCCCGACTCTCCACACTCCAGACTCTCAGCTCACCCCATCCGCACCCCCGACTCCCCACAACCCCGACTCCCCACAACCTCGACTCCCAACATCTCTGACTGCCCACACCACCGAATCCCCACACACCCGAGTGCCCGCACACCTGACAGCCCACACCCCCAACTCCCCACACCCCGACTCCCCACACCCCCGAATCTCAACCCCCCACACCACCGACTCCCCACACACCCCCCACAACTCCGACTCTGCAACTTCCACACAACCGAGTGCCCACAGACCCGTCATCCCACACACCCGACTCCACACACCCCTGATTCTCACTCCCCCCACAACCTTGACTCTCACACCCCCCTACTCCCCCGACTCCCCACAACCCTGACTCCCCACTCCTCTGACTCCCCACACTCCCATCTCCACAGACCCCCGACTCCCCACACCCCAGACTCTCACCCCACCCACAACCCCGACTCCCCACGCCCCCGACTCTCATCCCCCAACACACCCCACTCCCCACATCCCCGACTCCCGACACCCCCAACTTTCACCACACCCGCACCCCCGACTCCCCACGCATCCAACTCGCCACAGCCCCAACTCTCACCCACCCCACACCCCCGACTCCTCACACCTCCGATTCCCCACACCCCTGACTCTAACCCCTGACTCCCCACACCCCTGAATCCCCACACTCCGGACTCCCCACAATCCTGAATCCCCACATCCCCGACTCCCCATACCCCAGACTCACAATCCCCACGTCCCCGACTCCCCACACCCCGATTCTAAACTCCCCCACAACCCCGACGTCCCAAACCTCCACCTCTCAACACCCTCACCCCTGATTCCCCACACCCCCGATTCCCCACACCCCCGACTCTTACCCACCCCACAACCATGACTCTCAACCCCCCACACCACCGATTCCCCACACCCCCACTCTCGCCCCCCCCACACCCCTGACTCCCCACACCCCTGATTCTAACCCCACCCGAACCTCCGACTCCCCACATCCCTGATTCTCACGCCCCCGACTCTGCCCCCTAACACAACCGACTCCCCACACCCCGGACTCCCCACACCCCCCAAACACCCCACACCCCCGAGTCCCCACAACCCAGACTCTCACGCCCACACTGCCGACTCCCCACACCCCCGACTCTCACTGCCCCGACACCCCGACTCCGCTCACCCCCGACAACCTACACCCCCAACTCCCTACACCCCCGACACCCCGCACTCCCAATTCCCCACACCCACGACTCCCACCGCCCTGACACCCCAACTCCCCACCCCCCCTGATAGCCCACACCCCCAACTCCCCACACCCCTGACTCTCACCACCACGACACTCTGACTACCCACACCCCCGATTCTCACCCCCCCCCCACACACCCGACTCCCTACACCCCCATCTCTCCACACCCCCGATGCACCACCCCCATGACTCTCACCGCCCCCGCACCCCCGACTCACCACGCACCCAACTCCCCACAGCCCTGACTCTCAACCCCCAACACACCCCACTCCCCACATCCCCGACACCGCACACCCTCGACTCTCACCGCCCCTGCACCCACGACTCTCCACGCATCCAACTCCCCACACCCCCGACTCTCACCCACCCCACACCCCCGACTCCCCACAACCCAACTCCCCACACCCCTGACTCCTCACACCCTCGACTTCAACCTCCCACACCCCTTACTTCACTCCCCCCCACACCCCTGACTCCCCACACCCACGATTCCCCACACCCCCGACTCCCCACACCACCAACTCACACCCCCGACTCCCCAAACCCCCGACTCTCTCCCACCCCACACCCGACTCTACCCCCCCCACCACACCCCCAACTCCCCACGCCCTCGACTCTAACCCCCACATACCTGACTCCCCACACCCCCGATTCTCACCCCTCACACCCCCGACTCTGGCCCCCAACACAACCGACTCCCCACACCCGCAATTCCCCACACACCCGACTCTCACCAACCCCCACACTCCTGACTCCCCACATCCCCGAATCCCACCTCCCCACACCACCGACTTTCACCCCCCCACACCCCTGACACCCAACATGCCCGATGCCCCACACTCCCGACTCTCACCCCCGCGACACCCCTGACTCCCCACACCCCCAACTCCCCACACCCCGGACTCTCACCCCCCCCAAACCCCCGACTCACCCTCACGACGCCCCCGACTTCCCACACCCCCGAGTCCCCACATCCCAGACTCTCACCACTGACACCCCTGACTCCCCAGACCCACAACTCCACACACCCCCGACTCTGAACCCTCCCACAACGCCGACTTTTCACACCCCTGACACCCCACATCCCCGACTTCCCACACCCCCTACTCCGTAAATCCCTGAATGCCGACCCCCAATGCCCCCAACTCTCACCACCCCACACCCCGACTCTCAGCCCCCCCACAGCCACAACGCCCCACACCACCGAGTCCCCACACCCCTGACGCTTACCCCCCACACCGCCGATTCCCCACACCCCCAAATCCGCACACCCCCGACTCTCACCCCTCCCACAATGCTGGCTTTTCACACACCAGACACCCCACGCCACCAACTCACACCCCCTCCACACCCCCGACTCCCCACGACCCTGACTCTAACCCCCACACCCTGATCCCCAACCCCCAGCTCTAAACCCCCCCACACCCCCAACTTCCCACATCTCCGACTCCCCACACCCCTGATTCCCCACACCCCCGACTCTTACACCCCCAACACCCCTAACTCTCAACCCCTCACACCCTCGACTCTCACCACCCCCCACACCCCCACTATCACCCCCCTACACCCCCGACTCCCCACACACCTGATTCTCACCCCCTCAAATTCCCGGCTCTACCCCCAACACAACCGTCTCCCCACACCCACGATTCCCCACACACCGGACTCTCACCAACCCGCACACTCCTGACTCCCCACACCCCCAATTCCCACCTCCCCACACCACTGACTCTCACCCCCCCCCACACTCACGACACTCAACCCCCCCGCATCCCCGACTCCTCACACACCCGACTCTCACCACCCCCATAAACCCGACACCCCACACCCCCGACTCCCCACACCCCTGACTCTCACCCCCCACAATCCCGAATCCCCACACCCCCGACTCTCACCCCCCCACACCCCAACTCCCACACCCGCGACTCTCACCCCTACACAACCCCGACTCTCACACCCCAAAATCCCCGACTCCCCACACCCCCCGAATCTCATGCCCCCCCATATCCCCGACTCCCCACACCCCTGACTCTCACCCTCCCAAAATCCATGACTCCCCACACCCCCGACTCCCCACACCACCCCCTCATTGCCCGACTCCCCACACGCCCGACTCCACACACCTCACACACGTCCAACTCCCCACACCCCCCCCTCTCCCCCACCACACCCGCGACTCCACACACCCCTGACCCGCCACATCCCCGACTCTCACCGCCCCCACACCCCCGACTCCCCACACACCTGGCTCCCCACATCCCCGTCTCTCACCCCCCCCACACCCCCGACTCTCCCCCCCAACACCCGCGACTCCACACATCCCCTACTCCCCACACCCCCAACTACCACCCCCACATCGCGACTACCTACACCCCTGACTCTCACCACCCACTACAACCCGGACTCCCCATACCCGATTCTAAACCCCCCGCACCTCACACTCCCCACACCCCTGACTCTCCCCCCCAACACAACTGACGCCCCACAATCCCGATTCCCCACACACCCGACTCACCCCGCCCACGCCCCCGACTCCCCACACCCCCTACTCCACAAAGCCCCGAATGCCAACCCCCAACTCCCCTGACTCTCATCCCCCACACCCCTGACACCCCACTCCCCTGACGCCCCACAACCCCGATTCTCACCCCCACACCGCCGAATCCCCACACCCCCAACTCTAACCCCCCCCACACCCCTGAATTCCCACACCCCTGAATCCCCACACCCCCCAACTCCTCATAGCTCCGACTCCACACACACCCGACTCTCACCCCCCCCCAACCCCGACTCCCCACGCACCCAACTCCCCACAGCTCTGACTCTCCAGCCCACCAACTGTCACCCCCCCCACACCCCCGACTTCCCACAACCCGACTCCCCACACCGCCGACTTCACCCCTCCCAACATCCCTGACTCCCGACACTCCCGACTCTCACCCCCCACACCCCCCAAACTTGCCCCCCATACCCGTGACTTCCCACACCCCTGACTCTCACTCCCCACCACACCCCCCGACTCCCCACACCCTGAACTCCCCAACACACCCGACTCCCCACTCCCCGCACCACGACTCTAAACGCCCCCCACACCCTCGACTCCCCACATCCGTGATACCCCCCCCCTCACCGCTGACTCCCCAGGCCACCGATTCCCCACACTCACAACTGTCACCCCCCCCCCACACCCCGACTCTCATCCTCCCAACACCCACCACTCTCAACCCCCCCAAACCCCCGATTCCCCAAACCCCGACTCTCACCCCTCCACGCCCCCGAATCTCACCCCCCACACCCTAAACTCGCCCCCCACACCCGTGACTCCCCACACCCCTGACTCTCACCCCCCACCACACCCCCGACTCCCCACACCCCTGATTCTAACCCCCCCCCACACCTCTGACTCCCCACACCCCCAATTCTCACCCCCTCACACCGCCGACTCTCCTCCCCAGCACGACCGACTCCCCACACCCCCGATTCCCCACACACCCGACACTCACCAACCTCCACACGCCTGACTACCCACACCCCCGAATCCCACCCCCCCACAACCCCGACTCTCACCCCACCACATTCTGACGCCCCACACTCCCGATTCTCACCCCTACCACACACACCCAACTCCCCACACACCTGACTCCCCACACACCCGAATCACCACACCCCGACTCTCACCCCCCCCATACAGCGGACTCCCCACATCCCTGACTCTCCCCTCAAACTGCCGTCTCCCCGCACCTCTGACTCCGCCTACCACTGACTCTCACCCTCCTAAACCCCTGACTCTCACCCCCCCGACACACCCGACTCCCCACACCCCGACTCTCAGCCCCCCCACACCCCCAACTCCCCACACCCCTGAGTCCCCACACCCTCGCCTCTCACCCCCCACACCGCCGACTCCCCACAGCCCCGATTCTCACCCCCTCACAGCCCCAACTCTCCCCCCCAACACGACCGACTCCCCACACCCCCAATTCCCCAGACATCTGACTCTCACCCCTCCACACCCCTGACTCCCCACACCCCCGAATCCCACCCCCCCACAACCCCGACTCTCACCCCCCACACCGCCGACTCCCCACACCCCCAAATCCGCACACCCCCAACTGTCACATCTCCCACAGCACCGACTTTTCACACACCAGACACCCCACATCCCCGACTCACCACACCCCCGATTCTCACCCCCCCACACCCTCGCCTCTCACCCCCCACACCGCCGACTCCCCACAGCCCCGATTCTCACCCCCTCACACCCCCAACTCTCCCCCCCAACACGACCGACTCCCCACACCCCCAATTCCCCAGACATCTGACTCTCACACCCCCACACCCCTGACTCCCCACACCCCCGAATCCCACCCCCCCACAACCCCGACTCTCACCCCCCACACCGCCGACTCCCCACACCCCCCAAATCCGCACACCCCCAACTGTCACATCTCCCACAGCACCGACTTTTCACACACCAGACACCCCACATCCCCGACTCACCACACCCCCGATTCTCACCCCCCCACACCCTGACGCCCCACACTCCCGATTCTCACCCCTACCACACACCCAACTCCCCACACACCTGACTCCCCACACACCCGAATCACCACACCCCGACTCTCACCCCCCCCATACAGCGGACTCCCCACATCCCTGACTCTCCCCTCAAACTGCCGTCTCCCCACACTTCTGACTCCGCCTACCACCAACTCTCACCCTCCTAAACCCCTGACTCTCACCCCCCCGACACACCCGACTCCCCATACCCCGACTCTCAGCCCCCGCATACCCCCAACTCTCCACACCCCTGAGTCCCCACACCCTCGCCTCTCACCCCCCACACCGCCGACTCCCCACACCCCCAAATCCGCACACCCCCAACTGTCACACCTCCCACAACACCGACTTTTCACACACCAGACACACCACATCCCCGACTCACCACACCCCTGACTCTCACCCCCCCCACGCACTCGACTCCACAAAGCCCCGACTCCCTACACCCCAACTCTCACCCACCCCCACACCCCCGACTGCAAACACCCCCAACTCTCCACACACTCGAATCTCACGTCCCTCACACCCCCGACTCCCCAAACCCCCGACTCCCCACACCCCCGACTCTCACCACCCCACACACCCAAGTCCCCACATCCCCGACTCCCCACACCTCCAATTCTCACCCCTTCCACACCCCCAACACCCCTCACTCCCAACTCTCACCCCCCCACACCCCTGACACCCCACACCCCCGACTCACTGTCCCCCCACACACACCCGAGTCCCCACACACCCGACTCCCCACACCCCAACTTTCACACCCCCACACCCCTGTCACCCCACACCCCTGACTTTCACCACCCCACACTCCCGACTCCCCACACCCCCGTCTCCCCACACCTCCGACTCCCCACACCCCAACTCCCACCACCCCCACACCCCTGACTCTCACCCCCAACACCCCCAACTCCCCACACCCCCGACTCTCACCCCCAACATCCCCGACTCCCCATGCCCCCGACTCTCATCTCCCCTACGCCCTGACTCCCATCACCCCCCACACCCCCGTCTCCCCACGACCCTGACTCCCCACACCCCCGACTCCCCACACCCCCGACTCCCCACACCCCCGACTCCCCACACCCCCGACTCCCGCCACCCCCCACACCCCCGACTCCCCACACCCCCGACTCCCCACACCCCCGACTCCCCACACCCCCGACTCCCCACACCCCCGACTCCCCACAGCCCCGACTCCCCACACCCCCGACTCCCGCCACCCCCCACACCCCCGACTCCCCACACCCCCGACTCCCCACACCCCCACACCCCCGACTCCCCACACCCCCGACTCCCGCCACCCCCCACACCCCCGACTCCCGCCACCCCCGACTTTCACCCACCCCCCCTCTCCAACCCTTCACCCCAACCCCCAGCCCCTATCTCCAACCAGGTGTCAGGTCAACTCCAGTGTTTAGTGGCCTTTCTCACTTTTCCAGGTAAATATTGAGGTAAGTTTAAGTAATGATCTCCCCCTCTCCCCCCTTCCCAGACGGTATATTGTTCCAGGTCACTTAGCCAGCTCCAAATGCTTGGAAAGTGGATAAGGTACCATGAAAACATCTGACACACTCTCAGAAGCTGAAAGCAGTTGAGGGGTCGCTGATGACCAAGTGACACAGAAAGCTGTCCCCCAGGGATAACCCCAGCAGCTTGTCTGTGAACCATACTGTCTACTCTTACAATTGGGACCGACATAACAAACAAAGCAAACACCCACTGAGAAGCATTTAACCTTTTCACCTCCTCATTTCACCTCCTCATCACACACACACATACACACAGACAATCTCACACATGCCTACACAGACAGACACATACAAACACATAATCTCACTCACACACATACACACTCACACACACACACACATACACATACACGCACACACACGCACATAAACACATACAGACACAGACACACATACACACACTCAATCTCGCACACACACAGACACACATACAGACACACACACACACACACACACACATGCCCACACACACACACACACACACATGCCCACACAGGCACACACACACACACACACACACACACACACGCACACACGCCCACACAGGCACACACACACATAGACACAGACACACATTATCACACACAATCTCACAGACATGCACACACATATGCCCACACAGGCACACACACACATACAGTGCACAGCAGTGAGGGCACTCCACACTCACTTGAGGTGCAAGTGGAGGCAGAGTGTGCCCAGGGCGCCAGCAATCGGGGGATTGCTGGAGACCAGGATGATGCTCAGTCGAAGGCTGATGATGAGCCTCTGGAGTCGTCCATCAGGCAACAGATGCCGGATGTCCAGCGGAAGTGTGGGAGCATCTGGCGGAGATCCATGACGGCATGCATGCCATGGTCCCCGTTGTGGAGGAGTCCATGTGGAGCATGAACACTGCATTGACCCTCATGGCCGAGCGCACTGCCTCCTCCATTGAGAGAGTGGAAATTCTCATGGAGAGGCAGGTCCAGGCAGCTCCAACTCCTGGGGTTGCACTCAGACCTGCAAGCGCTCACACAGGCAATGGCCTCAGGTGGTCAGTGCCAGTATGGGAGATGGATGAGGCACCCAGTATCCCAGCTAGGTGCCCATCCCTCTATGGTGAGCAGGGAGACCTAGAGTGAACTCACATTGGCGCACAAGCTGCCTGTCATCTCTTGGGCTCCTCTTGGGGTGCTCTGGATTACAGCAGCAGTTCCTCCGCCCCTGTTCCAGTGACCATGGCATCAGATGAGGCTGTGATGACTGGGGAGATGCCAGCCCTGGCACTGGCCACTCCCTCCCAGGAGGCACCAGAGGACGACCGCCAAGGTCAGCAGACTTCCCCCAATGCTGCTGCCAGTGAGAGAGGTGGGAATAGCGGGGGGCACCAAGATGTAGCACTTGTAAGTGTAAGTTTAAGGCACCATGATCACAAGAGGGTAATTTTCTATATTCATTCATGGGATGTGGGTGTCGCTGGCTAGTCCAGCATTTATTCCCCATCATTAATCGCCCTTGTTTAGAGGGTATTTAAGAGTCAACCACATTGCTGTGGGTCTGGAGTCACATGTAGGCCAGACCAGATAAAGACGACAGATTTCCTTCCCTACAGGACATTAGTGAACCAGGTGGATTTTTGACAACCTTCATCAGACTTTTAAGTATAGATTTTTATTGGATTCAAATTTCACCATCTGCCATAAGAAAAACAGAAATACCTGGAAAAACTCAGCAGGTCTGGCAGCATTGTCAGAGAAAAGCAAAGTTGACGTTTTGAGTCCTCATGACCCTTCAACAGAACTAAGTAAAAAGAAGAGAGGGGTGAAATATAAGCTGGTTTAAGGGCGGTGGGGAGAGAGGTGGGGGGGGTTGGTGGTTGTAGGGACAAACAAGCAGTGATAGGAGGAGATAACCAAAAGATGTCACAGACAAAAGAACAAAGAGGTGTTGAAGGTGGTGATATTATCTAAAAGAATGTGCTAATTAAGAATGGAGAGCAGGACACTCAAAGTACAGCTCTAGTGAGGGTGAGGTGAAATAAGACTAACAGGGCATAAAAGATATAGATAAAAGATCGGTGGAATACATTAAAAATAATGGAAATAGGTGGGAAAAGAAAAATCTATATAAATTATTGGAAAAAACAAAAAGCAGGGGGAAACAGAAAGGGGGTGCGGATGGAGGAGGGAGTTTAAGATCTAAAATTATTGAATTCAATATTCAGTCCGGAAGGCTGTAAAGTGCCTAGTCGGAAGATGAGGTGTGGTTCCTCCAGTTTGCATTGAGCTTCACTGGAACATTGCAGCAAGCCAAGGACAAACATGTGGGTAAGAGAGCAGGGTGGAGTGTTAAAATGGCAAGCGACAGGGAGGTTTGGGTCATTCTTGCGGACAGACCGCAGGTGTTCTGCAAAGCGGTCGCCCAGTCTGCTTTTGGTCTTTCCAATGTAGAGGAGACCACATTGGGAGCAACGAATACAGTGGACTAAGTTGGGGGAAATGCAAGTGAAATGCTGCTTCACTTGAAAGGAGTGTTTGGGCCCTTGGACGGTGAGGAGAGAGGAAGTGAAGGGGCAGGTGTTGCATATCTTGCGTTCGCATGGGGAGGTGCCGTAGGTGGGGGTTGAGGAGTAGGAGGATGATGGAGGAGTGGACCAGGGTGTCACGGAGGGAACGATCCCTACGGAATGCTGCCGGGGGGGGGTGAAGGGAAGATGTGTTTGGTGGTGGCATCATGCGGGAGTTGGCAGAAATGGCGGAGGATGATCCTTTGAATATGGAGGCTGGTGGGGTGATAAGTGAGGACAAGGGGGACCCTATCATGTTTCTGGGAGGGAGGAGAAAGCGTGAGGGCGGATGCGCGGGAGATGGGCTGGACACGGTTGAGGGCCCTGTCAATGACCGTGGGTGGAAAACCTCGGTTAAGGAAGAAGGAGGACATGTCAGGGGAACTGTTTTTGAAGGTAGCATCATCGGAACAGATGCGACAGAGGTGAAGGAACTGAGAGAATGGGATGGAGTCCTTACAGGAAGCTGTAGTCGAGGTAGCTGTGGGAGTCAGTAGGCTTGTAATGGATATTGGTGGGCAGTCTATCAGCAGAAATTGAGACAGAGAGGTCAAGGAAGGGAAGGGAAGTGTCAGAGATGGACCACGTGAAAATGATGGAGGGGTGGAGATTGGAAGCAAAATTAATAAATTTTTTCAGGTCCCGACGAGAGCATGAAGCAGCACCGAAGTAATCATCGATGTACCGGAGAAAAAGTTGTGGGAGGTGGCCGGAGTAGGACTGGAACAAGGAATGTTCCACATACCTCATAAAGAGACAGGCATAGCTGGGGCCCATGCGGGTACCCATAGCCACACCTTTTATTTGGAGCAAGTGAGAGGAGTTGAAGGAGAAATTATTCAGTGTGAGAAAAAGTTCAGCCAGACAGAGGAGAGTAACGGTGGATGTGATTGTTCAGGCCTCTGTTCGAGGAAGAAGCTAAGGTCCCTCAGACCATCCTAATGAGGGATGGAGGTGTAAAGGCAGTTGGGGCCAGGGAACTGGAAATTGTTGATGTGACGTAAGGTGTCCGAGGAATCACGGATGTAGGTGGGAAGGGACTGGACAAGGGAAGAGAGAAGGGAGTCAAGATAACGAGAAATGAGTTCTGTGGGACAGGAGCAAGCTGAGACGATCGGTCTACCGGGACAGTCCTGTTTGTGGATTTTGGGTAGGAGGTAGAAGCGGGCCATCTGAGGTTAGGCGACTATCAGGTTGGAAGCTGTGGAAGGAAGATCCCCAGAGGAGATGAGGTCAGTGACAGTCCTGGAAACAATGGCTTGATGTTCATTGGTGGGGTCATGGTCCAGGGAGAGGTAGGAGGAAGTGTCTGCGAGTTGACACTCAGCCTCTGCAAGGTAGAGGTCAGTGCGCCAGACAACAACAGCACTACCCTTGTCAGCGGGTTTGATGACAATGTCAGGGTTGGACCTGAGAGAATGGAGTGCAGTAAGTTCAGAGAGAGACGGGTTAGAATGGGTGACAGGAGTAGAGATATTGACTCGACTAATGTCACACCAACAGTTCTCAATGAAAAGATCAAGGGAAGGTAAGAATCCAGAGGGAGGGGTCCAGGTGGAGGGAGATCATTGGAGGTGGGTAAAAGGATTCATTGAACGGGGAGAGGACTCCTGCCCAAAGAAGTGAGCACAAAGACGAAGGCGGCGGAAGAAGAGTTCAGCATCATGCCGAGCCCAAAATTCATTGAGGCTGGTGGGGTGATAAGTGAGGACAAGGGGGACCCTATCATGGTTCTGGGAGGGAGAGGAAGGTGTGAGGGCAGATACGTGGGAGATGGGCCAGACACGGTTGAGGGCCCTGTCAACGACCGTGGCTGGAAAACCTCGGTTAAGGAAGAAGGAGCACATGTCAGAGGAACTGTTTTTGAAGGTAGCACCATCAGAACAGATGCGACGGAGGCGAAGGAACTGAGAGAATGGGATGGAGTCCTTACAGGAAGCAGGATGTGAGGAGCTGTAGACGAGGTAGCTGTGGGAGTCGGTAGGCTTTTTCACTATCTGCCATGGTGGGAATCAAGACCAAGTCCCCAGAGCATTACCCTGGATTTCTGGAATACCAGTCCAGTGGCAATGCCACAGCCTCCTCCTACTCTGTTCTGTAAGCTTTATTTATATTTACTGGTGTGGAAATGAACACCAGAGATGGCTATGTTACTTTGTTTTCATTGTGAAAATTACATAAATTTTGTTTTTGTTGGCCTGAATATGCTTCACCTTTTTTACCTGGTGCAGGACGTGAGTGACTGGACACTTTATTGCACAGGCATTGAGTGGACTTTGGATGCAAAAGAAAGAGTCATTTCAGTCATCCAGGATGGAGGAGGCAGCCCTGGCATGAGGTGGAAGCAGATCTGTGGCTGCCCATTGGATCAAGGCGTACCTGGTGTCCCTGCCTCCCTGGAGATTACAGAGATTTGCCTCCATGCTGTCAGCATTTTCCTGTCCTCTTCTGACTCACTATTGGATTCATCCTCTGTGGCCTGTGGAGTGCATCAAGATCCTCTTCCTCTAGTGGGACCCCCTCGCCAGTGCCAGATTGTGGAGAGCACAGCATGCAACCATTATCAGTGACACCCGCTCTGTGGTATTGTAGTGCTCTCTCTGAACAGTCCAGGCATTGGAAATGCATCTTGAGAAGACCTATGGCTCTCTCTATCACCGCCCTTGTGAAGGCGTAGCTCCTGTTGTACTGCTGCTCAGCCTCTGTTCTTGGGTGGCAGAGAGGCGTCATAAACCACCTTCTGAGGGAATAGCCCTTGTCACCCAGCAGCCACCCATCCAGCCGGGCTGGAGCACTGAAGAGCCTCAGCACCTGGGAGTGTCTCAGGATATAAAGATCATGGGAGCTGCCTGGTTGCCTTGCACAGACAAGCAGAATCTGCATCCTGTTGTCACACACTATCTGCACATTCATAGAGTGGAATCCCTTCCTGTTGACGAAGGCTCCCAGCTGTCCCACTGGCGCCTTGATGGCCACATGTATACAGTCTATAGCACCCTGGACGCAGGGGAGCCCAGCAATCACTGCAAAGCCTCTGGCTCGCTCAGCCTGGCTGGCCTCGTCCATACAGAAAGGAATAACAGAGCTTCTGTCACCAGCTTGATGCAACTGTGGACAGCTGATTGGGAGACTTCACACAGATCCCCCATTGAGCTCTGGAAAGAGCCGGAAACAGAGAAGTTGAGGGCCACCGTGACCTTCAGAGCCACTGGCATGGGGTGTCCACCCACACAGTCGGAGCTGATCTCAGGCCAAATCATCTGACAAATGGAGGCCACGGTCTCTCTGGAGAGGTGGAGCTTCCTTCGGCACTGCACCTCAGACATATTGAGGTAGCTGGATCGCCGCCTGTAAAACGTGGCAGCAGGATAGTGGTGTCTTCTGCAGCTCCTTCCACCTTGGACTACCTGCTGGCCCTGTGCCCCTTGTGCCTGTGCCTCTCCTCCCACAGGTCCCTCTCCTGGAAGCTGCATTGGGACACCTGGCCTCCTCTCCCTTCCGCCCCTCTCTTCCTCCTCAGAGAAGGTGTCACCAGTGGAGACCACAATCCCCATTCCCAGGGTAAGGGAAGGCTGTCTGATACCTGGAAGGGTCCACACGGTCTGAATCCTCCGGGGGCCTTGGAGACACAAAGGAGTCCTGAAATGAAGCTGGGAAATGCTAAGACTGAAGCTCAGAACAGAGATGAAAATGCCAAGTACCAATAAGCTACCAGCAGCAAACTATCTCCTAAACTCCTCACTACTCTCACTGGATGCTGCTGACCCTTTTTATCCAGCCCATGGATGAGATTTGAGGAAATTTTGGCTACTGCCTGCCCATTTTGCCCGTGCGCCAAGCAGAAAAATTGCACAGGCAAGGAAAGATCACAGACAACTGCACTGTTAATGGCCTTAAGTGGCCTGTTATTTAATGGCGGACGCCTTTCTGGCACCCACGAGCACCCACTGAGCAAAAGATCGCAAGAATGTGCGATGACATCGGGACGCTTGCGCAACATCATCGTTAATATTTTACTCTCGTTCGGGTCGGGCTCGCGCCCGCCCAACGAGGGAAAAATTCTGCCCTCAGTCACACACAGTCACACACAGTCACACAATCAGTCACACACACAGTCACACACAGTCACAGACTCAGTCACACACACAGTCACACACACAGTCACACACACCGTCACACTCAGTCACACACACAGTCACACTCACAGTCACACTCAGTCACACACACATTCACACACAGTCACACTCAGTCACACACACACAAGTCACACACACAGTCACACACACAGTCACGCAAGTCACACACACAGTCACACACACAGTCACACACACAGTCACACTCAGTCACACACACACAAGTCACACACACTCACACACACTCACAAACACAGTCACACACACAGTCACACACAGTCACATACACAGTCACACACACAGTCACACACACAGTCACACTCAGTCACACACACAGTCACACTCAGTCACACACACACAAGTCACACACACAGTCACACACACAGTCACACACAGTCACAAACATTCACACACACAGTCACGCACACAGTCACACTCAGTCAAACACACAGTCACACACACAGTCACACTCAGTCACACACACACAAGTCACACACTCAGTCACACACACAGTCACACACACAGTCACACTCAGTCACACACACACAAGTCACACACAGTCATACTCAGTCACATACACAGTCTCACACACACAGTCACACTCAGTCACACACAGTCACACACACAGTCACACACACACAAGTCACACACACAGTCACACACAGTCACATTCAGTCACACACACGGTCACACTCAGTCACACACACAGTCACACACAGTCACAGTCATTCACACACTCATTCACATACTCAGTCACACACTCATTCACACACAGTCACACTCAGTCACATACACAGTAATACACTCAGTCACACAAACAGTCACACACAGTCACACACACAGTTACACACTCAGTCACATGCACACATACGCACTCTCACACACACTGGGCAGAAATTTGTGATAAGAGGGTGGGCGCGTGTCCAACCACTCAAGCATAAAATGATGTCGGGCGAGCGCCCCAACTTCATCGTGCACTCACGAGATATTTCATTCGGCGGGCACACGTGGGAGTTGGCAGCGCACCCACCGACAATTAACAGGCCTATTAAGGCCATTAAGGTTCTAATTGAATGAAATTTCTCGCTGCCTGTCCAACCTTACAGTTGGCGGGCAGGCAAAAAGGCCAAGCAGCCTTTGGATTTTTTAGGAAACCTCATCCACAGGCAGGACGAGGTTTCCAATAACAATTAAAAATTAGATTAAAATTTTTATAATTCATTCGTAACATGTCCCTGCTCATGTGACAGACTCACATGAGGGGACATGTTTTTAACATTGCTAACTTTTTTATTGTTAATGTTATAAATCTTCAGTTACCTGAGGCAGATCTGTGCCCCAGGGAGCTTTCTGTGTGCACTCCCGCACGTATGCCCAAACCTTCGCACTCGCCCTCCTCCTGCCCTCACCCCAGCAGCACTGAGCGCTGCAGTGCATGTTTCTTGCTGGTTGGCTGTGCCAGCCAGCGTGAAATCAATGTCAGGGTCCCATCACGGGCGGCTGACAAGGTAAAATTCCTGGCCACTGTCTCTCACACACAGACACTCGATCACGCTCACAAACACACACAATCACAGACAAACACACAAACAGACACAATCACACACTCACAGTCACACTCAATCTCACACACAATCATACACACTTTTTCACCTCTGGTTCTTTCCATGGGTCAGGTGGAGATCTATGTGGTGTCTCCCAATCTGCTGCCCACAGCTACATTCAGCTGGTCACTGACACTCTGTCCAGACGGCTGATGAACTTCTTGCATTTCTGGACTGACAATGCCAGCCAGGCTGAGCAAATCAGAGTCTTCGTAGCAATTGCTGGCTTCCCCCACACCCAGGGAGCCATCAGTTATATGTATGTGGCCATAAAGGTGCCAGTGGTTGAGTTGGGTGCCTTTGACAACAGAAAGGGCTTCCACTCCATCAACATTCAGGTTGTTTGTGACCACAAGGCATTGATTTTGCAGGTCCGTGTCAGGTACCTGGGCAGCTCCTATGATGCATACATCCGGCAGCACTCCCAGGTGCCAAGGCTCTTTGTTACTCCAACTCAGTTGGATGCTTGGCTCCTGGATGAAAATACTACCCCCTGAAAATGTGGCTCATGATGCCACTTAGACACCCAAGGACAGAAGCAGAGAAGAGGTACAAAAGAAGTCATGCCTCCACAAGGGTGGTGGTTAAGAGGATCTTTGGCCTGCTCAAGATGAGGTTCTGCTGCCTGGTCTGATCTGAGGGAGCACTTCAATTCCCTCAGCGCATGTCTCACTTATTGTCATTGTGTGCTGTGCTCTGCACAATCTGGCTTAGTCAAGGGGGGACCCATTGGAGGATGAAAACAGTGAGGGAGCTCCCCAGGCCACAGAGGACAGGTAGAAAGAGCTATTTCTAAAGCATATGGTATTCTAGGCTTCATTAATAGGGGCATAGAGTGCAAGAGCAGGGAGGTTATGATGAACTTATATAAGACATTGGTTAGGTCTCAGCTGGAGTATTGTGTACAGTTCTGGGCACCACACTATAGGAAGGATGTGAAAGCATTGGAGAGAGTGCAGAAGAGATTTACGAGAATGGTTACAGGGATGAGACACTTCAGTTATGAGGAAAGATTGGAGAAGTTGGGACTAGTTCCTTGGGGAGGAGAAGGCTGAGAGGAGACTTGAAAGATGTTTTCAAAATAATGAGGGGCCTGGACAGAGTAGATAGGGAGAAACTGTTCCCACTCGTAAATGGACCAAGAATCAGAGGGCAATTTTTAAAGTGTTTTGCAAAAGAAGCAAATGTGAGATGAGAGCAAACTTTTTACACAACGAGTAGTTAGGGTTTGGAATGTACTGCCTGGAAGTGTGATGGAGGTAGAGTCAATTGAGGCATTCAAGAGGGTATTGGATGATTATTTAAATAGAAACAATGTGCAGGGTTACAGGGAAAAGGCAGGAGGAGATTAGCAATAAGTTGAAATGCTCAGAGAGCCAGTGCAGACATGATGGGCTGAATGGCCTCCTTCTACACCGTAACAATTCTGTGATTCTGTGATGGGCCTAATGAGGAGCCAGAGGAAGCCCAGGGTGAGGATGTGGCTGCGGAATCTTGTGGGAGGCAGGGAGGCCATAATTCTCCGTTCATTTAGCCAGGCACCCAACTGTGAGGGCAAGGGAGACACTTCCTTACCGATCATTCCTGATGAGGTCATCCTGTGAGCCTTATGTCAGCTAACTGAAATAAAGCTTGCAGCTTTTCCGTCTTTCACAAGCCACTCCCAAGCCCAATGCCTCTGAGAAACATGAAGCACATTCAGGCCATGAAACAAAATGACATTTTTCAATGGCAGGCCATGTTTACACAATTTGAACAGAGAACACACATCAACTGAAGTTATGCCACCCCCGTGATAGCCCCTGGTGTTTGTAGTGCTTTAGCCTTCTCCTTGCTAATGCTGTGTCTTGGTGACCCCAGCACCCCTCCCCACCCCCAGCATTATAGGCAGCACTGCTGCCTCTGATGTCCTGTCAGCCCTGGTGACCTTGGCTGACATCCTCTGGTTGGCGGAGCCTGTGCAGGCCCTGTCTGGGAGGGACCATCCAGTGCCAAGGCTGGGCACTCCTCCATCGTCACGGCCTCATCAGATGCCACGGGCACTGGAAGAGGAGCTGGTGCTTTCATCTGGAACATCCTGAGAGGAGTCTGCAGATGTGACAGGCAGCTCATCTGCCAGCGTGAGGTACATCTGGACCCCCCTGCTCACCATTATTGGACGGGACCTGGAAGACAGATTAGGTGTCTCATCCATCTCTTGCATTGGAGTGATCTCCACGAGACTGCACAGGCACTCATCAGAGAACAGCGGGGGAGAGCAGGTGCCCAGTGGTGTTACCCTTCTGCCTGGGTTCTGAGGCCGTAACTCCTGCCACGTAGAAAACCTTATACCCTCTCTTGGACAGTTCCCTAATGGTCCTCCCCACTCCTGGCAGCCTTCAGGGAGCTGCCTGTGCTCTTTTAAAACCCCTTCCAGCTCACCATTTGACCTAGCACCTATGACGGTCCTGCCCCTGCTGGCAGAGCTGAGCCAATGTCCGGGCATATTCCATGCTGGCCAACCTTAATTGTCCAGCCAGCGGGAAATCGCATTCAGGTTGCGATCACGGACGGGAGCAGATACTGCATCCACTTCAGGGTCCACCGATAGCACATGCACGTAAAATTCAGGCCCTAGACACGTATTGGACTGCCTACCCTCTGCCTGATCATTGGCACATGGTGTGGTGAATAGTGCAGGAAATATTACACTGAAGCTGCCTTTCTAAGTCTTTCAATTTAGCATTAAGGATCTTGGGTTAACTTCCAATTTAGAGGGCCAACCTTCTGTCTAAAAACAGGCAGTAAGCCAGTAAATAAGGGTCCAAAATGCTCCTGTCAGCACACAAACCATCAATTCTTTTACCCTGATGTTGGGCTTGTTACTTTCCTGATTGCCAGGTCGACACGCCACCTAACTGGGAGTCCTTGGGTGCTGGGAGAGGTAGAGGTTAAGACAATAATATAAGTCAGAACCAGGCTAAGTAAAGAAAGATCAGAGGGGAAGTGAAAAGGGTAAAAGAAAGGCAAATAGAGAATATGAGAAGAGACTGTCAGCTAACAAAAAAATGAATCCAAAAGTCTTCTATGAGGCATGTAAATAGTTAAAAGGTATAGTAAGGGGAGGAATGGGACTGCTTAGGGACCAAGAAGGGGATCTGTGCACAGAGGAAGGGGGCATGATTGAGGTACTAAATGAGTACTTTGCATCTATCTTTACCAAGGAAGCAGATATTGCCCAAGTGATAATGTAAGAGGAGTAGTTCTGATACTGAATGGGCTAAAAGCTGATAAAGAAGAAGCATTAGAAAGGCTAGTTGTAATTAAAACTGATAAGTCACCAGGACCAAATGAGTGATGTAAGAGTGGAAATTGCAGAGGTACAGGCCATAATCATCCAATCCTCCTTAGATACAGGGGCAGTGTTTGTTGGACTGCAAGTCTTATACCTTTGTTCAAAAAAAAGGGTAAGCATGAAGCCAGCAACTACAGGCCAGTGAGTTTAAACTCGGTGGTGGAGAAACTATTAGAAATGATCCATTTGTTCATGTGTGCTCTGCCCAGAGCCAGGTCCTTGGCCATTGTCTGCTGATGCTTCATCCTGAGCCATTTTCTTGGCAGTTTTTGGTCAGTGGTGGTTTGCCATTGCCTTCCAATCTCAGAAGTAGAATGAGGAGGCAGGCCTCAACTCTACCTCAGTCAGCACAGGGATCAAACCTGTGCTGTTGATCATCTAGTTTACCAGACCTGCTGAGTTTTTCCAGGTAATTCTGTTTTTGATCTAGTTTACCAGCACTGCTTCAGAAATGATAATCATTGGAGTAATATAATTATCAGTACTTAGACAAGTGTGGATTAGCCAAAGAAAGCAAGTGTGGATTTGTTAGAGGCAAATCATGTTTAACTAACTTACAAAGGATATGGGGCACAGGAACAGGTTATTCAGCCCAACCAGTCCAAGCCAGAGTTATGTTCCACTTGAGCTTCCCCCCATCTTTCCTCATTTAAATATACTATCATAACTCTCTATTCCTTTCTCCCTCATATACTTGCCCAGCTTTCCCTTAAATGTATCTATACTATTTGCTTCAAGCAGGCTTCGTGGTATGAGCTCCACGATGATTGGATTTGATTGCCTTTTTTGATGAAGTAACAGAGAAGGTTGATGAGGATAATGTGGTTGATGTGGTGTACATGGACTTCCAAAAAGCATTTGATAAAGTGTCTCACAGTAGACTTGTCAGCAAAGTTGAAGTCCATGGAATAACAGGGACAGTGGCAGCATGGATACGAAGTTGGCTGAGTGACAGGAAACAGAGGGTATCGTTGAATGTTTGTTTATCGGACTGGAGGGAGATATATAATGTGGTTCCCCAGAGGTTGGTACTAGGACCACTACTATTCTTTGTCCATATTAATGACCTAGACTTGATGACACAAAGCTTGGAAATAATGTGAACAGTGAGGAGGATAATGTTAGACTTCAAAAGGACATAGACAGGTTGGTGGAGTGGGCAGACACATGGCAGATGAATTTAATGCAGAGAAGTGTGAAGCGGTACATGTTGGTAGGAAGCACAAAGAGAGGAAACATAAACTAAAGAGTACAATTCTGAAGGAGTTGAAGTAACAGACAGACCTGGAAGTATATGTGCATAAATCATGGAAGATGGCAAGACAGGCTGAAAAAGACATACCGAATCCTGGGCTTTATAAATAGAGGCATAGAGTAGAAACAAGGAAGTTATGATAAATCTTTAAACAATTTTCGTTTGGCCTCAGCTGAAGGATTGTGTCCAATTCTGGGCACCACACTTCAAAGATGATGCAGAAAAGGTTTACCAAAATAGTTCCAAGGAGGAGAAACTTGAGTTATGATGAGGGATTGGAGAAGCTGGGTCTGCTCTCCTTAGAGAAGAAGGGATTAAGAGGAGGTTTGAGACCGGTGTTAAAAATCACGATGGCTCTGTTCAGACCAGATAGGGAGAAACTGTTCCCATTGGCAGCAGTGTTGAGAAAAAAAAGGACATCAATTGAAGTTGATTAGCAAAAGAAGCAATGGTGACATGAGGTGGATAGTGGTTAGGATCTGGAATCCATTGCCTGAGAGTGTGGACGGGGCAGATTCAATCATGGCTTTCAAAAGGGAATTGGATAAACACCTGAAGAGAAAAAAATTGTAGGGCCACAGGGAAGAGGCATGATAGTGAGACTAACTGAGTTCCTCTTGCAGAGAACTAGAATGGACAATTGGCTTCCTTCTGTCCTGTGACCTGTGATTTAATGAGTAGAGCCACTCTCAGCACTACATTAAAGCCATGTTGTGCTGTAGGTCCCACAATGTACATATCCTCCAGTGGCAGGCAGGAAAACTGGAGGAATTCCTGCTGATCAGCGGGATGGCTGAACACATGGGATCTTCTGCTGTTCAGCTCATTAACTCTTGGGAATCTGGTGACAGCTTGGGCAGGAAGTTGTCCACCCTGCCGTTACCATAGAGCCATAGAAAAGTTACGGTGCAGGAAGAGGCCTTTCAGCCCATCGTGTCTGCGCCAGCCAAAAAGAGAATAAAGTAACTAGCCTCTCATTTTTAATCTCACTTTCTAGCACCTGGTCCATAGCCTTGCAGGTTACAGCACTTCAGATGCAGATCCAGGTACCTTTTAAATGAGTTAAGTGTTTCAGCCTCAACCACCGATTTAGACAGTGAATCCCAGACACCCACCACCCTCTGGATGATAAAGCTTTTCCTCATGTCCCCTCTAATCCTTCTAACAATCACCTTAAATCTATGCCCCCTGGTAATTGACCCCTCAGCTAGGGGAAACAAGTCTTTCCTGTCTACCCCATCTAGGCCCCTCATAATTTTGTACACCTCAATTAGGTCACCCCTTAGCCTCCTCTGTTCTAAGGAAAACAATACTAGCTTATCCAATCTCCCCTCATAGCCGCAATTTTCAAGCTCTGGCAACATTTTTATAAATCTCCTCCGCACTCTCTCCAGAGCAATTATGTCCTTCCTGTAATGTGGTGACCAGAACTGTACACAAAATTCCAGCTGTGGCCTAACCAGCGTTTTATACAGTTCCATCGTTACATCCCTGCTTTTGTATTCAATATCTCACCCAATAAAAGAAAGCACTCCATATGCTTTCTCCACCACCTTATCTACCTGTTCTTCAGGAACCTGTGGACATGCACTCCAAGGCCTCTCACTTCCTCAACTCCTCTCAATAACTTCCCATTTATTCAGCATTGCCTTGCTTTGTTTGCCTTCCCCAAATGCATTACCTCACATTTAATTCTATTTGCCACTTCTCCACCCACTCAACCAAACCATTGATATCATCCTGGAGTCGACAGCTAGCCTCTTCACTATCAACTACACGGCCAATTTTTGTGTCATCTGCAAATTTCCCAATCATGCCTCCCACATTTAAGTCTAAATCATTAATATATACAACAAACAGTCAGGGCCCAACACTGAGCCCTGTGGAACACCACTGCAAACCATTCACATAAACATCCATCGACCATTACCCTTTGTTTCCTGTCACTGAACCAATTTTGGATTTAACTCTCCACCTTCCCTTATGTCACATGGGATCTCAATTTTCTGACTAAACTGCCGTGTGGGACCTAGTCAAATGCCTTACTAAAATCCATGTAGACAACATCCACTGCATTACCCTCATCAATCCTCCTTGTTACTTCCTCAAAAAATTCTGTTAAGTTAGTTAATAAGACGCGATCTTCCCCTAATAAAACCACGCTGACTCTCCCTGATCAATCCATGTCTTTCTAAGTGACAGTTTATCCTGTCTCTCAGAATTGATTCCAGTAATTTTCTCACCATTGAAGTCAGAATGTTCGGCCTATAACTTTCTGGCCTATCCCTCGCAACCTTTTTAAATAATGGTACCACAAATGCAGGCCTCCAATCCTTCGGGACCTCGCCAGTACCTAGTGAGGATGGGAAAATGATCCTCAGAGCATTTGCTATTTGCTCCCTGACTTTCTTCAATAGCCTGGGATACAATCCATAAGACCATAAGACATAGGAGCAGAAATTAGGCCATTTGGCCCATCGAGTCTGCTCCGCCATTCAATCTTGGCTGATAAGTTTCTCAACCCCTTCTCCCGCCTTCTCCCCGTAACCTTTGATCCCCTTACCAATCAAGAACCTATCTATCTCAGTCTTAAATAGACCTGGCCTCCACAGCCTTCTGTGGCAATGAAGTCCATAGATTCACCACTCTCTGGCTAAAGAAGTTTCTCCTCATCTCTGTTCTAAAAGGTCTCCCCTTCACTCTGAAGCTGTCCCCGCGGGTCCTAGTCTCCCCTACTAATGGAAATATCTTCCCCATGTCCACTCTATCCAGGACTTTCAGTATTCTGTAAGTTTCAATTAGATCCCCCCTCATCCTTCTAAATTCCATCGAGTACAGACCCAGAGTCCTCAAACGTTCCTCATATGTTAAGCCTTTCATACCTGGGATCGTTTTTGTGAACCTCCTCTGGACCCTCTCCAGGGCCAGCACATCCTTCCTGAGATACGGGGCCCAAAATTGCTCACAATATTCTAAATGTGGTCTGTCCAGAGCCTTATAAAGCCTCAGCAGCACATCCCTGCTTTTATATTCTAGTCCTTTCGAAATAAATGTCAACATTGCATTTGCCTTCCTAACTACCGACTCAACCTGCAAGTTAACCTGAAGAGAATCCTGGACTAGGACTCCCAAGTCCCTTTGCACTCCAGATTTCTGAATTCTCTCCCCATTTAGAAAATAGTCCATGCCTCTATTCTTCCTACCAAAGTGCATGACCTCACACTTCTCCATGTTGTATTCCATCTGTCATTTCTTTGCCCATTCTCCTAACCTATCCAAATCCTTCTGCAGCCTCCCCGTCTCCTCAATACTACCTGTCCCTCCACCTATCTTTGTATCATCTGCAAACTTAGCCAGAATGCCCTCAGTTCCTTCATCTAGATCATTAATGTATAAAGTGAAATGTTTTGGTCCCAACACTGACCCCTGCGGAACTCCAATAGTCACTGGCCGCCATCCTGAGAAGGACCCCCTTATCCCCACTCTCTGCCTCCTGCCAGACAGTCAATCTTCTATCCATGCTAGTACCTTGCCTCTAACACCATGGGCTCTTATCTTACTGAGCAGCCTCCTGTGCGGCACCTTGTCAAAGGCCTTCTGGAAGTACAAGTAGAAAACATCCATTGGCTCTCCTTTGTCTAACCTACTCGTTACCTCCTCAAAGAATTCTAACAGATTTGTCAGGCATGACTTCCCCTTGATGAAACCATGCTGACTTTGCCCTATTTTACCATACATTTCCAAGTATTCTGAAATCTCATGCTTAATAACGGACTCTAAAATCTTACCAACGACCGACGCCAGGCTAATCGGCCTGTAATTTCCTGTCTTTTGCCTCACTCCCTTCTTAAACAAGGGGTTTACATTAGCCATTTTCCAGTCCTCTGGGACCCTTCCTGACTCCAGTGATTCCTGAAAGATCACCACTAATGCCTCCACTATCTCTTCAGCTATCTCCTTCAGAAATCTGGGGTGTAATCCATCTGGTCCAGGTGATTTATCCACCTTCAGACTTTCAGTTTTCCTAGCACCTTCTCCTTGGTAATGGCCACCATATTCACCTCTGCCCCCCCGACTCTCTTGAAATTTGGGGATGTTACTCATGTCTTCCACCGTGAAAACTGACGCAAAGTACCTATTCAGTTCCTCCACCATTTCTTCGTTCTCCACTACTACTTCTCCAGCGTCATTTACCAGTGGGCCAACGTCCACTTTTGCCTCTCTCATACCCTTTATATATCTTAAAAAGCTCTTGCAATCTTCTTTTATATTGCTGGCTAGTTTACCCTCATATTTAATCTTCTCCCTCCTTATTTCTTTTTTAGTTGTCCTCTGCTGGTCTTTGTAGGCTTCCCAATCCCTTGGTTTTCCACTGCTCTTCACTGCATTGTATGCTTTCTCTTTAGCTTTTATGCTGTCCCTGACTTCCCTTGTCAGCTATGGTTGCCTCGTCCTCCCTTTAGTATGCTTCTTCTTACTAGGGATGAATTTTTGCTGTGTCTCCCAAATTACTCCCAGAAACTCCTGCCATTGCTGTTCCTCTGTCTTTCCTGCTAGGCTCATCTCCCAGTCAATTCTGGCCAGCTCCTCCCTCATGCCTCTGTAGTTGCCTTTATTCATCTGATTCCAGCTTTTTCCTCTCAAATTGCAGGGTAAATTCTATCATATTATGGTCACTTCCTCCTAAGGGCGCCTTCACCTTAAGATCCCTTATCAAATCTTCCTCATTACACATCACTAAATCTAGAATTGCCTGTTCCCTAGTGGGCTCCACCACAAGCTGCTCCAAAAAGCCATCTCGTAGACATTCCACAAATTCCTTTTCTTGAGATCCACTACCAACCTGATTTTCCCAGTCTACCTGCATATTGAAATCCCCCATGATCACTGTAACCCTTGCCTTTCTTACACGCCTTTTCAATCTCCTGGTGTATCTTGTGCCCCACATCCTGACTACTGTTCAGAGGCCTGTACATAACTCCCATTATGGTTTTTTTACCTTTGCGGTTCCTCAACTCTACCCACACAGATTCTACATCATCTGACCCTACATATTTCTTGCTATAGATTTAATTTCATTTCTTACTAACAAAGCAACCCCACCCCCTCTTCAACCTGCCTATCTTTTCGATAGGATGTATATCCTTGGATATTTAGCTCCCAGTCCTGATCCCCTTGCAGCCATGTCTCCGTGATGCCCACCACATCATACCTGCCAATTTCAAGCTGTGCCACAAGCTCATTTACCTTATTTCGTATATAGCGTGCATTCAGATACAACACCTTCAGTCCTATATTTCCCTTCCCCGTTCTCATTGCTGTCCCTTTATCTGATGTGCTTGAAGTTAGATCCCTAGCCCTTTCCAAACATTCGGTCCTATTTTGTGTTCTGCGGACTTTAATAGCCTCTCCTGGGCTCTCCTTTCTTTTCAGTTTTTTCTTAATTTTCCGTGAAGTTTATTCCACCACCCCCCCCCCCCCCCCACCACCACACGCTAACCTGCTGCTTTGTTTCCCATTAGTCATACTTCTTGGAGTTTTACCCTTCCCTCCCCCCCAACTTTCTAGTTTAAAGTCCTATTGACCACCCTATTTACCCTTTTCGCTAGAACATTGATCCCAGATTGGTTTAGGTGGAGACCGTCCCAACCGTACAGATCCCTTCTGTTCCAATACTGATGCCAGTGCCCCACGAAATGGAACCCCTCTTTCCCTCACCACTCCTTTAGCCACGTGTTTACTTCCCTTATCCTCGCGTCCCTATGCCAATTTGCACGTGGCTCAAGTAGTAATCCGGAGATTATAACCCTTGAGGACCTGTTCTTTAATTTAGTTCCTAGTTCCTGATAATCCCCAAATAGGTCCTCTTTCCTAGTCTTACCTATGTTATTTGTCCCGACATGGACAACAACAACTGGATCCTCCCCCTCCCTTTCCAATATCCTTTCAAGCCGGTCAGAGATGTCCCTCACCTTGGCACCAGGCAGGCAACATACAATGAGAGACTCTCGACCCTGCTTACAAAGGATGCTATCAATTCCCCTCATTATAGAATCCCCTACAACTACCACTTGTCTTTTTGCTCCACCCTCTTGAATGGCCTCCTGTGCCATGGTGCCGTGGTCAGCTGGCTCAACCTCCCTACAGCCCTGTGCTCATCCACAGAGTGATCAAGTACCTCGTACCTGTTGGACAAGGTCAAGAGCTGAGGCTCCTCCATTCCTGAACACAGGATCTCTCTACCTGCCTCACTTGCAGTCATGCTCTGGTGACGCTGACCACTGATCGAACTTGCAATCTATCCAGCCCTGGTGATTTATCCACCTTCAAGAATGTCAGTAACTCCAGTACTTCCTCTCTCACTATGCTTATTATATCTAATATTTCACACTCCTCTTTAACTAGAATGTCTGCATCATCCTTCTCCTTAGTGAAAACAGAGACAAAGCACTCATGGAGAAACCTGCCCACATCTGCTGCAGCAACACACAAGTTACGATGTACATAAAATCAAAATACTGCAGATGCTGGAAATCTAGAACAAAAACAAAAATAGCTGGAAAAACTCAGCAGGTCTGACAGCATCTGCAGAGAGGAACACAGTTAACATTGCGAGTCTGTATGATTTTTCATCAGAACTAAGGAAATAGAGAAATGAGGTGAAATATAAGCTGGTAGAGGGGGGAGGGACAGGTAGAGCTGGATAGAGGGCCAGTGATAGGTGGAGGCAAAGAAGAGATTTCCAAAGATGTCATAGACAAAAGGACAAAGGGGCATTGACCGTTGTGATATTATCTAAGGAATGTGCTAATGGTAACTTTAAGGGTAGCAAGCAGGACAAGCTATTGGCAGATGGCCCTATGGGGGTGGGGTGGGGGGGAAGGGATCGAAATGAGCTAAAAGGTGGAGATAAAACAATAGATCGAGATAAATTTAAAAATAGGTGGGAAAAGAAAAATATATTTGTAAAAATATTATAAATTATTGGAAAAAGGGTGGTCAGAAAAGGGGTGGGAATGGAGGAGAGAGTTGAACTCAATATTAAGTCCGGAAGGCTGTAAAGTGCCTAGTCGGAAGATGAGGTGCTGTTCCTCCAGTTTGCATTGAGCTTCACTGGAACAATGCAGCAGGCCAGGATGGACATGTGGACATGAGAGCAGGGTAGAGTGTTGAAATGGCAAGTGACAGGGAGGTCTGGGTCATGCTTGGGGACAGACCAAAGTTACCATGTGCATCTCTGATAGGCCCTACCCTTTCCTTAGTTATTCTTTTGCTCTTAATGTACTGGTAAAACACCTTAGGATTTTCTTTGATTTTACCTGTCAATATTTTTTCATAACAAAAACAGAATTACCTGGAAAAACTCAGCAGGTCTGGCAGCATCAGCGGAGAAGAAAAGAGTTGACATTTCGAGTCCTCATGACCCTTCGACAGAACTTGAGTGAGTCCAGGAAAAGGGTGAAATATAAACTGGTTTAAGGTGTGTGGGGGGGGCGGGTTTGGGTGGGGGGAGAGAGAGAGAAGTGGAGGGAGTTGGTGTGGTTTTAGGGACAAACAAGCAGTAATAGAAGCAGATCATCAAAAGATGTCACAAACAACAGAACAAAAGAACACATAGGTGTTAAAGTTGGTGATATTATCTAAACGAATGTGCTAATTAAGAATGGATGGTAGGGCACTCAAGGTATGGCTCTAGTGGGGATGGGGGGAGCATAAAAGATTTAAAAATATTTAAATAGTTGGGATTGGAAAAAACAAAAGGAAGGGGGAAACAGAAAGGGGGTGGGGATGGAGGAGGGAGATCAAGACCTAAAGTCGTTGAATTCAATATTCAGTCCAGAAAGCTGTAAAGTGCCTAGTCGGAAAATGAGGTGTTATTCCTCCAGTTTGCGTTGGGCTTCACTGGAACAATGCAGCAAGCCAAGGACAGACATGTGGGCAAGAGAGCAGGGTGGAGTGTTAAAATGGCAAGCGACAGGGAGGTTTGGGTCATTCTTGCGGACAGGCCACAGGTGTTCTGCAAAGCGGTCGCCCAGTTTATGGTTGGTCTCTTCAATGTAGAGGAGACCACATTGGGAGCAACGAATGCAGTAGACTAAGTTGGGGGAAATGCAAGTGAAATGCTGCTTCACTTGAAAGGAGTGTTTGGGCCCTTGGACGGTGAGGAGAGAGGAAGTGAAGGGGCAGGTGTTGCATCTTTTGCGTGGGCATGGGATGGTGCTATAGGAGGGGGTTGAGGAGTAGGGGGTGATGGAGGAGTGGACAAGGGCCCAAACACTCCTTTCAAGTGAAGCACATTTCACTTGCATTTCCCCCAACTTAGTCTACTGTATCCGTTGCTCCAAATGTGGTCTCCTCTACATTGGAGAGACCAAACGTAAACTGGGTGACCGCTTTGCAGAACACCTGCAGACTATCTGCAGGAATGACCCAAACCTCCCTGTCGCTTGCCATTTTAACACTCCACCCTGCTCTCTTGCCCACATGTCTGTCCTTGGCTTGCTGCATTGTTCCAGTGAAGCCCAACGCAAACTGGAGGAACAACACCTCATCTTCCGACTAGGCACTTTACAGCTTTCCGGACTGAATATTGAATTCAACAACTTTAGGTCTTGAGCTCCCTCCTCCATCCCCAACCCCTTTCTGTTTCCCCCTTCCTTTTGTTTTTTCCGATCCCGCCTATTTAAATATTTTTAAATCTTTTATTCTCCCCCCACCCCCACTAGAGCTACACCTTGAGTGCCCTACCATCCATTCTTAATTAGCACATTCGTTTAGATAATATCACCAACTTTAACACCTATGTGTTCTTTTGTTCTGTTGTTTGTGACATCTTTTGATGATCTGCTTCTATTACTGCTTGTTTGTCCCTACAACCACACCAACCCCCTCCACTTCTCTCTCTCTCCCCCCACCCAAACCTGCCCCCGCCCCCCCCCCCCCCCCCCCACACACACACACACCTTAAACCAGTTTATATTTCACCCCTTTCCTGGACTCACTCAAGTTCTGTCGAAGGGTCATGAAGACTCGAAATGTCAACTCTTTTCTTCTCCGCCGATGCTGCCAGACCTGCTAAGTTTTTCCAGGTAATTCTGTTTTTGTTTTGGATTTCCAGCATCCGCAGTTTTTTTGTTTTTATTTTTTGTTTTTAATATTTTTTCATATCCTCTCTTTGCTTTCCTAATTACCTTTTTAACTTCACCTCTGTACATTCTATATTCCTCTTGGCTTTCTCCAGTATTAAGTCATTTGTGACTGTCATAAGCTTTCTTTTTCTGCTTTATCTTACCCTGTCCACTTCTGGATAACTAGGGGTCTCTAGATTTGGCAGCACCGCCTTTTTTCTTTGTGTCTACACTGTCTACACTGTGCCCTAGAATCTTGCTTTTGAATTCCTCTCACTGATTTGACACAGTTTTTGCTCCCAATATCCAGTACATTTGGCTTTGTAAAATTTGTCTTTTTTCAATTTAGAACTTTTACTCCTGTTCTACCTTTGTCCTTGTCCATGATGATGCTAAATCCAACTGTGTTATGGTCACTATCTCCAAAATGGCCCTCCACTACTACTTCATCCATTTGACCAGCTTAATTTCCTAAGACTAGATCTAGAATTGCACCTCCTCTCGTTGGGCTTGTTACGTGGTGATAAAAAAGTACCCTTGAATGTAGTTAAAGAATTTTGTGCCCTTCACACTGATGTATCCCAATTGATATTAGGTTGGTTGAAGGACGATTACTGACCTATTGTTTCTGCACTCAGAAATCATCTACATATTTGCTCTTCTAACTCCCTTCCACTATTTGGGGGGTCTATAGTACACTCCTAGCAGTGTGGCTGCCCCTTTTTTATTTCTGATCTCAACTCATATGGCCTCATATGATGCTTCATTTAGTATGTCATCCCTCTTCACAGCCGTAATTGATTCTTTAACCAATAATGCTACACCCTCACCTTTGTTATTCCCTTCCCTATCCTGTCTGAAAACTCTATATCCAGGGATGTTGAGCTGCCATTTTTGCTGCTCCTTAAGCCAAGTTTCCGTTATAGTGATGATATTATGCTGCCATGTATCAATCTGTGTCCTCAGCTCATCAGCTTTATTTACAATACTCCTTGCATTTACACATATACCTTTTAACACTGCCAAATTCCTGTCCTGTACATTGTTTAACCCAAGCTGCTTCTGTCTTTCAGAGTCACTCACTAATTCTCTATCTCCCATTCCCTGCTCTGAATTTTCCCTCAGGTTCCCATCCCCCTGCCAATCTAGCTTAAACCCTCCCACCCCCCAACAGCACTAGCAAATCTCCCTGTGAGGATATTCGTCCCAGTCCTGTTCAGGTATAGACTGTCTGGCTTCTACAGGTCCCACCTTCCCCAGAACTAGTCCCAACGCCTCAGAAATCTGATGCCTTCCTCCGACACCAGCTTTTCAGCCATGTGTTTATTTGCTTAGTTCTCCTATTTCTATACTCACTTCCATGTGGGACTGGGAGTAATCCTGATCTTGCTGCTTTAGATGTCTTGCTTTTCAATCTCCTTCCTAGCTCCCTAAAGCCCGCTTTCAGGACCTCATCCCCTTTCCTACTTAAGTCACTGGTACCAGCATGGACCATGACCTCTGGCTGATCACCCTCCCCCAGAAGAATGTCCTGCAGCCATTCCATGACACCCTTGACCCTAGCACCAGGGAAGCAACATACCACCCTGGAGTCACATCAAAGGCCACAGAAATGCTTGTCTGTTCCCCTAAGTAATGAATCCCCTATTACTACTGCTCTTCCCCACTTCTTTCTCCCCTCCTATACAGCAGATCTGCCTGTGGTGCCACAAACCTGGCTCTGACTGCACTCCTCTGAGGAACCAACACCCTAACCGTTATCCAAAACAGAGAACCAATTGGTGATCAGGACCCCAGGGGACTCCTGCACTACCTGCCTAATTTTCTTGCATTGCCTGACGGTCACCTATTCCCTTTCTGCCTCCAGGTTCCTAAGCTGCAGTGTGACCGACTCTCTGAATGTACTATCCATGTAGCTCCCAGTCTCGCGGATGCACCTGAGTGACTCCAACTGCTGCTCGAGCTCCAAAACCTGGAGCTCAATGTTCAGCAGCTGGTGACGCTTCCTGCTCATGTGGTCATCTAGGACACTAGTAGCATCCAGAACTTGCCACATATTACAAGACACGCATTCCACATGACTGAGTACTGCTATGGCGTCAATTTACTTCCCTTGCGTTAACTTTATTTTACCTGGTCTTGACTTGACTTTATTTCCCTCATGCTTACGTTTCTTACTTAAATGTAAGTAGCCCATTCTTTTAAAAATAATGTGTTTTTATAGTTCTCAGCTACTTAATGACACTCCCTAACAGCAGTTTCTCACCAATAAACTCATTTTTATCCTGTGATGTTAGGTGCTAGGTGCTGCTGACAGCCTGTCCCTGGGTCCTCCTCTCGCACTCTCCTCTAGATGCTGCTGACAGCCTGTCCCAGGGTCCTCCTCTTGCACTCTCCTCTAGGTGCTGCTGAAAGCCTGTCCCAGGGTCCTCCTCTCGCACTCTCCTCTAGGTGCTGCTGACAGCCTGTCCCAGGGTCCTCCTCTCGCACTCTCCTCTAGGTGCTGCTGACTGCCTGGCTCAGGGTCCTCCTCTCACATTCCCCTTTTGCCTTATGGGATTGAAGGTCCTGGCACCATATTTAAACAGCATCTGGATGGTTATTCACACACTGTAGGCAGGAACTCCGTGCTACTCCTCCAGACTCCTTGCGGACGCACCTTGTACTGCAGAAGTGGGCAGATGTGAGCAACCACATGTCAGGACTTACAAGGGTGCCTCCGACATTGCCTTTAACTCATTTCTAGATAAGAACACCCCTATTATACACCCATGGTTGAGACAGTGCTCATCATTGCAGTGGACCCTGTTCACTAGCATTTTGACCTTCTGAGGCCTTGTTGCCTCTTGTTGCTCAGGCCCTTCCTCCTCCTGGTTCTGTGCCAACCTGCGAGGGGCCGTCCTTGTCCTCATCTGGATGAGAACCATTACCAAGGCAGAGTTGCCTGCAGCCTATATCATCGACTCCTCAGTTGATGTGTGAACGAGTTGAAGTGATACATTTAGTCAGTATGTCCTTTACATGTTTCCCTCCATCCCAAGGCCAACAGGCCTGTGCTAAGCCCTTCACCTGGCCTCTGTCTAGACATGGCTCCCCACCCCTCCCCTTCCAGGTGAAGGACATCCTGGAGGGCCAGAGATGGGTGCACCTCCCATTCATACATTGCTTTTTGTCCAGGGTGATGAGAGCCGTGTTCAAGGAGTGTCTCATGGACACTATTCCGCTTGCCTCTACTACCCTTGAGACTCAATAGAGAGACCATTGCCTTGGCAGCATAGAAAGATTAACCACGTGAGCCCATTGTCAGCCATGACCATGCACCCAGGAGGATGGAGGTTTGGAGTCGGGAGTTGGCTGCCCTCCGCTAGCTGTGCCCCTTGAAGGCTCCAGCTCCCTCCCTCCCTTCACCCCTGCCTCTGAATGCAGCCGATGGTGAATGGCACAGAATGAATGGCTGCTCCAGACCTTGCTGGGATCGCAATGTTATGAGACCCATGAGTCAGGGACAAACCTGCTGCAATGTGGCCTTCACCATAGAGAGAAGAACACAAGTGTGAATCTTTGACATCCAGTTGTCTCGTCATTATCAGGGTGCTCCTTTAGTTTGCCACTTGTGCCAACCTTGAACACAACCCAACTGAAAAGACCCTCCTCCCCCCTCGAGTGATCTCACTGACTGGCTTACTGCATGGTCAAAGTTAGAGTTGAAAATTGGTGCACAGCACCTTCCAGGCTCAGTCCACCATCTTCTACCCTTCCCTTGTCACTCACCACCTTCCCCCCCATCACTGTTGACCCACTCAATATGACCTTTACTCTCTTCTCTGTCACCCTTGGATCATCCCCCATTACCCTGGACCCTATCATGATCCATCTCCATATGCCTCTCTGCCTCTTAGAGCCGACATTTGTCACTGTCCCCATGTCCACCCTGACCCTGCCCCCTCCCGTTGTCTAGTGTCCATGAACCACCCAATGAGACCTCCATCTACCAGACTCTCACCCTGAACCTGCCACCCAAATGCATCCCACCCCACCCCCCGTACTGTGACTATTCCCTCCCATCACCAGGACCCTGAGTTCACCACACATGACCCCACCAACCATGTCCTCTAAGACACTCTCTAGCCCCTCTCCCTTTCCCCTGATACTCTCTACCCACCGGCCACCCCCCACCCATCCCTCGGACACTCTCCCACCGCCCTTCCCCTGTAATCCTGTCTCCTGGGTCGAGCCTTGGCGCAGCATTTACTATAGGTACTTGAGTGAAGTTATACAAGGTCCCCAAGAAGGAGAAAGCAACATCAACTGTTGTGGGGTGACTGAGTTGTGCTATTAATGATACAATTGATCTGCAGACACTTCTTGGGTGGAAATATAAAATTTATTTACAATATACTTAGCAGCAACTACATGTGTGTTTTCAACTCCAACTACATCTCTGCATTGACTGCTGAGGTAGCCCGTGCTTACTCCCCTATTGGTTACTACAGATCAAGTGATCTTGCCTAATAAGTATTATTCTTAAAGGTACATTGCACACTAAATAAAACCATAATTACTACATTCCTCCCCCTTTAGCTCAGCTATACATATTATATTTACACATACATATTTTTCAAGACAACATAATATTTACACTGGGTAAGGAATTTACAAGTTCAGTCTTTCAGATGGTTTCCTGGTACATATGGAACATTGCAGCTCCACAACTTAAGATTCTTTGTCAGGAACCTCCTATTTCTGAGTTGGCTGGACATCAGGTGCTTCGGTGGGCACTTGCAGTTCTGTATCCTGAACTGTTACAGGAACATCAAACATGTCAGTCCTGGGTTGAGTATTCACAACAGGAAATGTAGACCCGGTCATGATCACTGATGGAACCAAATCTTGGTGATTTGTCCCTCTCTTCCTTAAATGGCCCACATGTTTATGGATTATCCGGCCTTCCACCTTCACGTGGTAACATAAAGGTCAAGTCCCAGCACTTATTTCGCTGGGTAACCACTTTGGTCTTTCTCCGAAACTTTTCATGTATACCAGTTTTCCCACGGTAAATTTCCTCTCACGAATATGCCTGTCATGTCTATTTTTCTGGCTCCCTTGACTCCTTTCCACCTTCCCCTCTAAATTCAGCATTATTAAGATCAATCTCATGCTGGGATGCCATTTCAACAATAACTCTGCTGTTGTTGTGTGAGGGGTAATCTTGTAATGGAAAAGAAAGTGTGCTCGCTTGGTTGCCAAGGAATCTCCAGTTAACTTCCTCATGGCTGCCTTGAAAGTTTGAACCACCCTTTCGGCCAGTCCGTTTGAGGAAGATTGGCAGTGCAGTTTTCACATAAGTGATACCGTTGAGGCTGATAAACCGTTGAAACTCAGCACTCTAAATGTCGTGCCGTTATTGGAAATGACTACTTCTGGTAGTCCATGAATGGCAAAACTCTGACGTAGTTTCTCAATTGTAGCGGCCGACGTTGGTGACTTCACCTCATTTACGTCCAACCATTTTGAATGGGCATCGACAATGAGCAGAAACATTGTTCGCAGGAAGGATCCAACGTAGTCAATGTGTAACCGCACCCAGGGTCTACCTGGCCACTCCCATGGGTGCAATAGAGCTATCACTGGCAACTTTTGCAGCTGACACTGCCCACGGTGTTTTACCACACTTTCTATTTCACCATCCTCCCAGGCCAGCATAGATAGCTGCATGACATGGTCTTTATTCAAGAAAGTCCTGGATGGGCACTGTGTAGTTCAATTAAAAGTGGCTCCCTTGCCTTTGGAGGAACTATCACTCGTGCTCCCCACAATAATATGCCACCCTGACTGGTTATTTCATGTCTTCTGTTGAAGTACAGTTTCATTTCATCAGGTATGGGCTCCTGTCACCAACCATGTAGCACTTGTTCTTGTACCCAAAATAGGACTGGGTCCTGACTTGTCCAGTGTCTGATCTGTCAAGCACATCCTGGTGAAGAATCTAAGAAAATTAACAGTAAAACAAGTTCCTGTGGAACTGGGACGTGCTCATCATTTTCTTGTAAAGGCAAACAACTAAGGGCTTTGGCGTTTGTGATTTGATTGTCAGGCCTATGTATGAAGTGAGTATATCTTCTTTTCTTTTTAATTATCTTAAACACTCACAATCACCAGATGAGAGAAAGTACCAGATCTGATACCATCCTCATCGCCAGTTTGTTACAGGGTGGCCGAGTTGTACTTTTATTGATAGAGTTGATCTTCAACCACTTCTTGGGTGGAAACATTAAGTCTATTTACACTGTATTCAGCAACAACTACACGTGTGCTTTCAACTCCAACTCCATTTCTGCATTGATTGCTGAGGTAGCCCGCACTACTCTCCTAATGGTTACTACAGATCATGTGATCTTGCCTAACAAGTATTATTCTTAAAGGTACATTTCACACTATATAAAACCATAATAACTACATCTACTGACCTCAAAGTCTTGGAAAAGGTGAAGCTCAACACGTGCATGCCACTTATATCCAGTCTTAAAGCTGAACATTTTAATTTCTAGCTGGAAGGGAAACTTAATTTGCAGAGCGAACTTAATTCCAGTGAGGTGGCTTTTTATTGAGCATGCATGAGATGCTAATGCATGCAAATAGGATCCCCAACACTATTCACCGGGAAGCTCAAGCCACCTTTGACCACCTTCAAAGTCGGGAGAACAAAATTCAATTTACCCCACTGTCAGAAAACAGATTTTTTGCGTCCCACCAAACTAAGAGCCCCCGATGGCCATGATTCCTGAAGATTCTGCCCTGGATTGATTGCACCCTTACCTACCAGGAGTCACCTTAGGTCCTTGGCCAGCATTCTAACCAGCCAATGTTGCACTTCCTGTCATCCACCCTGGAGTTGCAGCTGATGTCCATTGCTTGTCAGTGCTATCTTATGGAACTTTGTCTGGCAATGATTTTGTGAAGCATCTTGCAATATTTTACCATGTTCATGGCACTATATAAATTCAGGTTGTTGTTGATGAGGCTGGTCAATCACTTTGCTGGTGTTCTGCCCCCATTGGCCAGCCTGAACATGGGCACCCAGGGTCGTATCCCAGTTCAGCCGCCTCCAATTTCCTGGCCTCAGTATCACAATTCCTTTCCCCAGGAACCTAGGGCTCCCCACCTGTCCAGTTGACCTGACATGGACTCCCATCTACTTCCCAGGCAGGATCCTGGCACCTGCCATAACTGAATAGCACCAGCTCTACCTGTGGAGCCTTCACGGTGCTGGCAAAATCTGTTGGTGGGGAGCCATATATCAACCACCCACCAATAATGAATTGCACTCAATGGATTAGGGTACCTGTCTCTTAAAACCTCCCCTCCAGTCCTCTCAAGGCTGGGCATCAAAAAATCATCAACATTATTTTCTTTATCCTAACAACAATAACAACTTGTATTTGCTGCCTTTAAAATAGTAAAATATCCCACAAGAATGAGTGTCAAACATTAGGAAATATTAGGATAGGTAACAAAAAGTTTGGTCAAAAAAGGTAAGTCTTAAGGAGCGACAAGAGGCAGAATGGGAAGAGTGAAGAGATCGTAGAGGCTTGTACGGCTAGGAGATGTTAAAGAGATAGAAATGAGCAAGGCATGGAGGGACTTAAACATGAAAATCAGAATTTTAAATTGGTAGAAAATATGATGTTGATTAGTCCACACCCCAACAGCAAGCAATTAGGAAAGCTAATAGAATGTTTATTGTGAGGGTAATTGAATACAAAAGTAGTGAGGTTATTCTTCAGTTATACAGGGCATTGGTGAGACCTCATCTGGAGGACTGTGTACAATATTGGCCTCTTTATTTAAGGAATGATGTAAATGCATTGGAAGCAGTTCAGAAAAAAGTTTACTAGACTAATATCTGGAATGGGTAGTTTTCCTTATGAGGAAAGGCTGGACAGGTTAGGTTTGTATCCGCTGGAGCTTAGGAGAGTAAGAGACAACTTGATTGAAACATATAAGATCTTGAGTGGATGTGGAGAGGATGTTTCCTTTTTTGGGAGAATCTAGAACTATGGCTCGCTGTTTAAAAATAAGGGGTAGTCCATTTAAGACAGAGATGAGGAAATTTTTTTTCTCTCAGAGGGTTGTGAGTCTTTGGAACTCTCTTCTTCAAAAGCTGGTGGAAACAGAGTCTTTGAATATTTTTAAGTCAGAGCTAGATAGATTCTTGATTAAAAAGAGGGTGAATGATTATTGGGGGTAGGCGGGAGGTTACAGTTGGATCAGCCATGATCTTAATGAATGGTAGAGCAGGCTTGAGGGACCGAGTGGCCTACTCCTGTTCCTAATTCGTATGTTTGTATTAGGATACAGCTGCTCATACAGAGACAGGTACTTCTAAGGCCTTACAGAAACAATGCTAGTGCATGGATGAGGCCACAGAAAGGGAAGGATGCTCAACTATAGCACTTTACAGTTAAAGAAATGCATATGGAGGGGTGAAATGTGGAGGGATTCTCCCAAAGGGCTAAGCAGTGAGGCTGCAGAGCTGTTGGCTCAAACACTTGGCATGTGCCGTTACCTTCCCCAAGTCATCCTGTCCCAGTGCCTGCTCTGCATCCTGAAAATCCTCACCCACATTGGTCCTCTCCCTTCTCTTAGGCCCCAGTCATTGAAACCCCACCCCCCAACCCTTACTTTACCTCATTTTATTTCCTCAAATCTGGATTATCCTACAACACTGAGACTTGACCCCTTCACCTCAGTTTCTCAATAAGAAAACAGGAATGATTAATCTAACTGGTATTTCATTTCTGTGTTTTTGTCTGTGGTATTTCCCATTGTTACATTGTTGGATGTTTGCATCATTTTTAGTCTTGTAATGAAATCCATTAAATTTGATTGAATGCCAATTTCTCTCTTTCTTTTTCACAGATGTGTTACTTTCATTCCAAACTTTTTTAAGAGTCAGCAAATAGCAAAGTCTCACTGGCACTGACTGATACCACATTGAAACTCAGCTTCAGCTTACCGCCATAACCTTGTAGCAATGGATTTTCGAGTTCTGCATTGTTAATCATCAGAAGCTTTGATCAGCATATTTGATGCTTCATAGTCTATGGTTCATTTACATTCAGTCAGATGGATGCAATCCAAGAATTCCCCTAAGAAAAACAAATACTGCGGAAGTAGGAAATCTGGAATAAAAACAATAAATGCTGGAAATACTCAGCAGGTCTGGCAGCGCCTGTGGAGAGAGAAATAGAATTAACCTTTCAGATCAATGACCTTTCATCATTCGACGATCTGATAAAGCTCTGATGAAAGGTTATTGATCTGAAACATTGATTCTGTTCCTTCTACCTAGATGCTGCCCGACCTGCTGAGTGTTTCCTGTGCTTGCTGTTCCTATTCCAAAAACTCTTGTTTTCCAGTTTTCCTGTCTCCTAATGGTTCTCAGCATTGCTGAATGTCAGAAACCCTCTGGTATCTCACCCAATCATTACTTCTTCCTTCCTTGTGATGTGGCTGTCGCTGGGAAGATTATCGACCATCCCTAATTGCCCTTGAGAGCTGGTGGTGGACCTCCTTCTTGAACCACTACAGTCCTTATGCTGAAAGTGCTCCTGTTGTGCTGTTACAGAACAAGTTCCAGGATTTTGACCCAGTGCCAATGAAGGAACAGTGATATATTTCCAAAGTGGGATGGTGCATGATTTGATAGGAATCTGACTAGGCACACGTATGAGACTGCACAGTATCTAACCCAGAGGCCATCATAAGAGAGAATTCATTGTTTGATGTGTGCATGTGAACACATATGCATGTACACACAAATGGCCATGCACACAGAATGCACTTGCAAAGATACTCACATATATGAGCGTGCACCAATGCTGCACACTTGTCCACATGCATGCAGATGGGCACGCCTGTGAGTTTGTGTGCACATGTACAAGTGCACATGCTCAAATGTATTCATTGCGTAGACATACACAGATGCCTCCACACACACATGCACACAAATTGGCACAATACACACACAATTCATCAGGGTTAATAGATTACACTGCAGGGAGCAGTAACATTAGCTGGCTCTTCCGTTCACTAGTTCTAGGGCCTCTTTGCTCATACAGACCAGAATAATTCTTGAGCCCCAGTAATTTTTTTACTTTGTGTTCAAGATTATAAAAGCCAAATCAGACAAAGGCAATCACAGAATCATTAATCTTACTTCATCTGCTGTTGATTTGCCTACATTGTCAAACTCATTTCAAAATTTCTGAGTTCTTGGATTTCATTGTCTCTCCTGATCATTTTTTGGTGCCAGCCTACATATTAGCAGATTTACTAAATTCAACTCCACTACTGTGCCATTTTGGGACGAACTGAGTGTTAGTCCAGCATAATGACAGGATACTTTTCAATCTGAATAATTTATTTACAAGTTTGAATGTGAGTCTGACTGCTGTGTGGTCTATCTACCAATATCATTGCCAGACCTTATCCATTGGCTAGATACCACCACATTGCATTACTTGAAAGAGTGGGCGTCTTTTGAAAGAGAAGAAACAAGGTCAGTATGAATCATACCAATAGATTTTATGAATAACAAAGATCTGTAATGTTCACACAGCTTTCACAAACATCTGCACATACCATTGAAGATGGCAGTTCTTTCAATGGACTCACATCTGTGTAATATCTCACTGAGTTGGCACAATCATATATGGATATATCTCCACCTACTTGAGATACTATTCCACAACCAAATTCAAGAATATGTTGGCAAATGACTGGCAGACTCCCAGAAAAATTTTTAAAAATATTACTACATCGCAAATAGCTTAGACAACCACCAGAATCCACCTGTAAGAAGTGTCTTTCATTGCAAGTAATATTTGCCTACATCACGACTGCAAATACACTTCTAAATATATTTCATTGATTGTGAAATACTTTGGAATGTTAAAGGATCTATATAAATGCAATGTCTTTCTTTACTATATCATTGGCTATCCAGCCATTCAATCTCCTCCCAAAGCCCGTGTACACTCTCTATCATTGACTATCCCCAGCATCAATCTCCAGTTTTCCATTTATAAGTTTGCAATCTCATTAGACAGGTGCACAGGAGAAACCCTTACCTGTAGGGAGATAAATGATACTTCATAGCAAGTTTTGCCTCAGGCCCATATGTAGGAATGACTGTTACTTGTTTGAGTATCTTTATTTTATTCTGGTTTTTGATTTTCATGTTTCAGGTTCATATTGGAGATAAGTCCTTGAGCCTGTTTCCTGCTCAGACTTCCTTGCCCAGATATCTAGGTAAATATGTAGCAAGTTCAAGAATCGAACAGAAACCCTCTTCAGTTTTTCCAGGTACTGCTTCCATGATTTTCTCTGATAGGATCCCTTTTTTTTTTGGAAGATGCCAAAACTTAATTGGAACAAACATACAAATACTGTGACTACAAGAGCAGGTCAGAGGCTAGGAATCCTGTGCTGAGTAACTCATCTCCTGCCTCCCCAAAGCCTGTCCATCATCTACAAGGCACAAATCAGGATTGTGGTGGAATACTATCCACTTGCCTGGATGAGTGCAGCTCCAACGACATTCAAAAAGCTTGATGCCATCCAAAACAACACAGCCCATTTGACCAGCACTGCATTCACCACCTTAAACATTGGCACATTGCCAGCAGTGTGTACCATCTACAAGATGCACTGCAGCAACTCGTCAAGGCAACTTAGGCAACACCTTCCAAACCTGTGACCTCCAGCACCTAGAAGGACAAGTGCAGCAAACTCATGGAAACGCCACCACCCACAAGTTCTCCTCGAATCCACTCACCACCCAGACTTATATTGCCGTTCCTGCACTGTCACTGGGTAAAAATCCTGGAACTCCCTCCCTAACAGCACTGTGGGTGTACCTATACCACAGGGACCGCAGCTGTTCAAGAAGGCAGCTCACCACCACCTTCTCAAGGGCTACTGGGGATGGACAGTGATGCCCACATCCCATAAATGAATTTTTAAAAGAATATAGGTTTTGTCATAGGCTTTAACTGCTTGGTGCATTTATTAAACAATATACAAAACAGTAGCAGTAGCACAGCATAATCTTTAACAGTGGTTATGTATAATGAGCTCCTTCATGTGGTAGAAATAATAAATAGCTCATAATTGTTGTGCTAAAGGCTGATACAAGTTCTCTTCCTTTTCTCTCTGTCTATAGAAGCTCTTGGGCCTGTCCCATTTTGATAGGTTCCCTGGTTTGAACAAGACCACCTTGAAAAAGTGATCAGAATGAAGTTAAAGTATCTAGTAAATTCAAGTGTTAAATTCAAACAGGAGCTGTTGCCGAACACAAACTTGAACAAGTCCCACAAGATGTTTGTATTTGAATTGAATAGAATGGCTTGGCTCTTCCATCGAGCACCAGGCATGAATATTTCTTCAGTAATTGCCTGATCTTATTCTGGGATGTGATATACGAGCATACCGAATAATAACAGACAGGTAAAGAGCCTGAGGAAGACAAAGGGAACGCTTGCCTTTATTGCAAAGGGGTTGGAGTATAAAAGTAGGGAAGTCTTCCTAAGGGTGAACACAGCATTGGTAGGAATGATGGTGCAAGGGTGGTTGTGGGGTCGGGGAGGGGAGATAGGGGTGTCAGCAGCAAGAGAAGGGGAGGACCATTAGCTGTCGCCACCTTTCCCGATCCTGGGTTCCTCAATCAGGCACTGAGTGCTTTTGAACAAGGGTCCCCTCCCACAAACAAATCCGCACCAGTTGGCTTGTCATTCTCCCTGCATAATGAGCCCCCTGCCTGCAACTGGGTTCAACCCAGCAGTGGTGGAATGAGAGCGTTAAGTGGTGGTTGATTGCACACTCAATGGCTATCTCCCACACTGACACTGACCACCTGAAGTCATTGCCACTGTGAGGGCTTGCAGGTCCAAGCACATCCCAGGAAGCCCTGATTGGTCTCCTGGAAGATCTTCTCCATGAGTCGCCACTCTCTCCTCGGAGGAAGCTTGGCGCTCAGCCATGAGGCTCATTGCATTGGTGATGCTCCACATGGACTCCTCCAGCATGGAGATCATGCCACGCATTGCCTCATGTATCTCCACCAGATCCTCCCGCACACCCTGCTACACTTCCAGCATCTGCTTAATCGCAGACGACTCCAGAGACACATTGTCAGCCACCAACCGAGCATGTGCCTGGTCCCTGCAGTCTTCCAACTGCTGGAGCCATGGGCACTTCTGTCTCGCCAGCTCCTCCAGCAACAGTGAAGTGCCCTCACCGCTGTGCCCTGGGACACGAGCCGAAGATCTAATTCCCATCGAGGTGCTCATACCTGCGCTGGTGCCTGCCTGGCAGAGATGGTGTGATGCTGGTGAGTCCGAGACTTCAGGGCATTCAGGTGTGAGAGGGGGGCCCCTGCTGCTTCTCCTCCCAGCCTTGCTCCGCTGATGCTGAAAGGAAGAACAAGGACATTTGATTAATTAATGAGGAGACAATGTCATTGTGCATCCCTGTTCCCCAGATCATGATGCGCTCATCCTTCCAAAAGCAATGGCCAATCCATGTTGCAAGCTTCAATCATTGAGCATTCAGCAGTGCCTTGGCTGCTGGGACACACATGGTGGCCTCAGTGCTCGGTAAACATACCTCCCCATGGCACCCCAGCCTCACCGCCACCGGTGGGCCTGGGCATGCTGCCTCTCCAGGTCCATTGCCTCCTGCTCATATCTAGTCGCAATGGCCAACTGGGCCTGGCCTCCACCAGTTTGCATCTGCTCATCAGCATTGTGTGCAGCCTTCACCTGTAAAGGAGAGAAGAACATTGATTAGTCCACCCATTAGTATCTGGATTCTCATCCCATCCCTGCCACTCCAACCAGAGTGGGACATTGCAGTGCTCCAGTGCTTCCTCACCCTGCAGCTGCTGCACACCCACACCAAGAAGCGAGGGCTGACACCCCCTTGCTCACATTCTGCCTCCATCACATTTGGCACCACACGGTCTAGCCTTGCAAAGCAAGTAGGCACAAGCACATGGAACACCAAGGGCAGCAAATGCATTGGTGCCCTGCCGTCTGGAAGTTCCCCTTCCAGCATGTCAGCACCCTGACTTTGACATGTTTCGCAGCTGCAGCACTTTGCCTAGGTGCAGATCCTTGAGGTTGCCCCCAAAACTCTACTTTGGGTGTCAGTGTCACACCTGCTGCGGGTGCAGATCCCATCTCAGCACAGCCCTCTCAGGGTGAACTAGGCATGGGCAATATCTGCTGGCCCACCCAGTGAGGGATACATACCGTGAAGGATTCAATACTGTAACTGCACTCAGAGTTGCAGGGGTGGGGAGGGTGTCTTGGGGGGAAAGGCTATCGGCTGTATTAAGTGACCTCTACCAACATGGTACTCACCCTTCCTGAGCGCAAGTGGTCGCTGAATCAACTTTCAGCACTGGACCCACGTGCGTCACACCACATCATGGGAGCTGATTATGTCTGCCACCTCCTCCCACGCATGTTTGGTCAGGTGGGGGTCCTCTGCCTCCTGTCCTGCAGAACATCCCGCCGTGCTGCCACCTCCCCCAGGAGGGCAGCTAAGCACTTATCAGAAAACTGAGGGGCACAGTGCCCCACTGCCCTACCCTCTGGCCTGGTCTGCTCTCCAACCGCACTCTGGGGAGCCCTTCTATTGGCAATTATGATCAGCCTTTGCAAGGCTGCCAGCGCTTCATTTAAACAGGCCGCAGGGTCTCCTTTGGACCCGGTGGTCATTGCACTCCCACCACTACCCGCTCACTCCCACTATCCTTAGGAGCTGCGCTTTACACTGAATGTGATCGGCTCGGCGCCTGCCTGCGCCCACTCCTAAATGGCCCACCCGACTGGGAGAAAATTTTCCCCAATGCCTCAGTTGACAGTGGATTGAGAAGGTCGTCCAGAGGCCATTCCACCATGGATCTTCCGGCCATGGGCCTTCCATCCATGGGCCATTTCACCATGGACCTTCAGTCCAAGGACCTTCCCACCATGGGCCTTCCCACCGTGCATCTCCCCTTAATCAGGTTGGAGACAGGAAGTCAATGGAATCCCCACCCGCCAGCCTCCCACCTGATTTAATATCCCCTCCACCACCAAACCCACCATGGGAGTTTGGCCCATTGTTACCCCCTGAGAGAAGTGAAAAATCAGATTAATAAAAAGGCAAATTTGGAAAACAAAACCTGTGAAATTTCTCTCCGATCCCCTGTCCCCCGCCCCCTACCACAGGCAATCAAAACCAGTCACAGACAACTCTGGCCGTCACATTCTATTTTGTACCTACCATTTGTATCTGTGAGTGAAGCTAAATTTTAACTTCCCATGTACCTTGCACACATTTAAAGCGAAGATAAAGTAGCATGACGATCTATTTGGGCCCTGGGCTCTATTATCTGCTGCGTAAAGACAGAAAGCGGTACAGAGTGGATAATGCGTTTGCATTAAACACAGACATAGCTGTCAGTCTGTGGCTGGGTTAGACTATGGTCAGAACAATCCTCTTTAGTGAAGGTCTATAGAAGACATAAGTGTGGACTAAACAAGTTTCTGAGCTTATTGTCATGTACTCTACTGGGTTTAGAAGCACCTACAGGAGACTTTCATTTGTATAAGCACATGCACTATAGGGACAGTCTCGATTAATCTATCCAAATCAGAATTCTAAACCCTTGATTTAAATAATCTTAAAAGTGACCTCAACAAACAGTGAAAGAGAGCTATGTGGTTTTGGTGGAGAGCAGTACTGTACAAAGTAGATAGAGTAGAAGGGAGCAACTCATTCCTAAGTGGCTGTCTCATTCCAATGATTAACATTAATTTGAAACTGCATGAAATTCACCACTAGTGCCATCTGAACATAAATTGTGTAAGGTTCTTGAAGTTGATGGAGAAAATCTGCTGTCTAAAAATACAGATAACATGTCTAGCTAGTTCCATACTGGAATTTGGAATCTCAGGCATGCTTCTCTCTCCTGTTCCAGCTATGCACCTCATGGATCACTTATGACTGCCTTCCTAACAGTCTTAGCTATTTCCTTCCATGTGGCCTCCCTCCCTGTACAAAGTTAATATCCAAATCGAAATATGAAGTAAAGAAGTACTGCAGTGCTGCAGTTCTAGAAGACAGCTCATCAGCACCTCCTCAAGGGTAATTAGGGATGGGCAATAAATGCTGGCTTAGCCAGCTATGCCCACATCCCATGAAAGAATTTAAAAAATCAGTGAGACACAGAGAATGTAAGTAAACCCCATTTTGTAACTTGTGTAATATGAGCCGTGTTAGTGAGCTGCTGTGGCATTCCAGCATGTATCAATCAGACCTAATGCAATGTTGCAATATGGGAAATGCAGCTTCAGGCTGAGCCCCCTAAGTCCAAAACTGACTGAGTGCAGTCAGGACTCTGCTGAAGAGCCCCCACTGAAGTGTTCTAGGCCCAGCAGTAGCAGTGAGGAGCTGTCTGCTTTGAGTTTGATACCCACAGCCATGTTCTCTGTCCCATCCCTTTTCCTTTCAGCCTTCCCCTCCCAGGCATCTCTACCCCACTGATGGCACTGGCTGGTGCAGGTGTATGGATGCCAACTTTCCTGATAGGCCTCTCCCTGAGCTTGTCAACAGGCATCAGAACTGTGTTCCCTCAGCAGGAACCTTCTCTATAGCGCAGAAGTATTGAGGCCATCTGCAGTATGTCCCGCTCCTGCTTCATGGATCAGAGGATGAACCAGAGCTCTTGTGGGCTATATGACTGAGCTCATCAAAGCAACTTGAAAGATCCAGCTGCAGGCTAGACCTTCAGGCTGGTCTCAGTTCAACCACTAACACATTACAGTAAGAAAAACAAAATAATCCCCCAACAGATGATATGATGCAAAATTCCTGTCTACAAATAGAGCAAACATAGTATTTGAAAAACGCAATTAGGCCGGCAACATGTTACTTTGTACTTGGTGTTAAATGCTGTAGAATTTTATTTTCAATAAAAATTCAAAACCAATTCCTGGCTTTCTGCTGATGTACAATGCATCGATTTCACAAAGCAGACAGAATTATAAATAAATACAAATAGAAAATGACAGTACAAATTTATTCATCATATATCTAAGACCATCACTAGGAAATAGAAGATTGTCATTGGTTGCTCTATGCTTGTGACATTGTGAAAACGGTAGGAAGATTCCCTCAAATGTGTTTCTCCAGGAATAATCAGCTATCTGATTTCTCCAGGAGAAGTCATTCCTACTCTGTTTATAATGTAATGAAGGAGATGGATCCATTCAATTAGCTAGGCAGATAATGGAAAAGGGGATGGAGGGATGTGGGTCAGGCTGGATAAATGTGATTGAAGCTATTTGCTCACATGAAGGGCAAACAATGACACACACTGGTTGGGCCAAAGTGCTTGTTTCTGAGTTGTAATCTCTATGTGATCTGTACTCACAAGGAACTACAACACTATAGGCCAAGTGTCTGTCCTCCTGAAACAGTAGGAGCACAAAATGAGTGTTTATGATGCTAGTGGATAAATGTCTAACCCAGTGTCAAATTCCCCTCTCCACCATTATGACATTTTTAATCGTTTCACAGCAATTTGCTTTAACATGCTGCTTTTAACATAGCAAAACATTCCAGCATAAACTGCGCTAAAGAAGGAGGCAAGAAGATGGTCTAGAATGCACTGCCTGGGAGGGTGGTGGAGGCGGGTTGCTTCACATCCTGTAAAAAGTACCTGGATGAGTACTTGGCACATCATAACATTCAAGACTATGGGCCAAGTGCTGGTAAATGGGATTAGCTAGGTAGGTCAGGTGTTTCTCATATGTCAGTGCAGACTCGATGGGCCGAAGGGCCTCTTCTGCACTGAGATTCTGTGTGACTGGTGACCAAAAGCTTGGTCAAAGAGGTAGATTTCAAAGAGGCTCTAAAAGGAGGAAATTGATTGAGAGATGTAAAGGTTTAGGGAGGAATTCCAGAGCATAGGGCCCAGGCAGCTGACAGCAACAAAAGCAGGGATGAATTTCACAGCTGATGGAGCGAAGACAAGACAGTATTGCGGAGATGGAAGAAGGCTCCCTTGGTAGTGGAGTGCATCTGGGGTCAGAAGCTCAGCTCAGGGTTAAATGGGATGCTGAAGCTGTGAATGTGACATAGGTTCAGCCTGAGTCAGGATCAGGGAGAGGGATGAGATTGGTGCCAAGGAAAATTAGGGTTTTAAAAATCTATTGAACCAGCAGTGAGTAAGTTTGGATATGAGTGTTCCTGAGCCTCCATCCCCTAACATAGTTGATGGTCATTCCCAAGCAATCATGGACCAATGGAATTTATTTTTGCACACTGAAAATGGAAAGATGAGAAAATGCTGTGGATTATAAAGTATGCCATTATCAGGAATACTGAAGATGAGTGAGAGAGTGATGTAATGCTGCGTAACATAACATTAATGCATTATAGTGTTGCTTAAGTGTTGACATTCCTAACACACTGAAACGTTAGTGAAGGTTTCCTGTATGTTGTGGTACTTTGATCTAGTGCTTTTTAAAAGAGACATTTGCTCGTTAATTCACTTGCTCGTAAAACAGCTTAAACGTAGTGTTGTAGTGCTATACTGAAGTGTATCGCTGGTACATGATACTAGAGAAATTACAATGAATACATACAAATAACTCAACAGGCATTAAATACATGTGCAGGAAGTTTGACATCAGACACAGTCGACATCCACACCACTCGCTGGGATCAACTAGCGGCAGTGAAATTTTCAGAACTCTCTTCATTAAATAAGGTGCACTTAAAGTCTTTGTGGAATTGTCCAATGGGGCACTTCCTTCAATTTCATTTTGCTTCAAACTTTACAGAGTGATGGGCCTGAAGGAAGGCCCATTGCAAATGTATTCACACCAGCTTCTCAGTAATCGTCAAAACATGGATTCAGAGCTACTGAGCCTATTGCTCCATCACTGATGATTTCTGGTTTTTTTGTTCTTGTTGGTGTCTGTGGAGACACAGTCCTCTTGTATTCTGCTGCAGGAAGCTTGGTGTGTTTGTGTGTGACTTTTCATATTAAATGATCCAAATTTCTTCATACTTCTTTAAATAAGAAGTCCATAAAGAGTAGTCATCAGTTACTGGGCCGAGGGCAATTTGAGACTGAATATTTGGAAACTCTCTGTCCCTTGCATTATAAGTTTGAGAGTTCCTTTATGCTAGTTATAAAGCCTGGTATCCAAATGGGACTAGATAATGAGAATGTGAAGTTGTGGGGCAGTGGAGTAAGGGGTGGGGGAAGAAAATGGGAAAATCAGGTCAGACTAGCTTGAGCTAAAGCGAAGAGCAAAATGTTTCACTGAAAGAAGAGGCATTGGTTCATTCCAACTCCATTCTCCATTCCAAGTTTCAACACTAGTGTTGAATTCACAGTAACATTGAACAGGAAGGGGCAGCGGAAACTAGTGCATCCTGCCTTCACTCCTTCCTTGGTACTATCGTAAGTTTGTTATCTGAAGTTCTGGAACCTTCTTTGGTGACTTGCTTAACAGTGCCATCAAGGATGTTTGACTCTGGGATGGACTCAGATCCCGTATCACATGTTGGTTTCCTAGCGAGGCTCTGATTTCCGCCATTGTTTTAAGTCCCAGTAATTCTGAAATCCACTTGGCAGACTTGGAGGTCTCTTTATATGAGGTCTTTAAATTTTCATCCTGAAATGAAATTAAATAGGTATCATTTTGCCAAAAAATTGTTCAATGAACAGAGTTACCAAATATGGGCTGAGGGAAATGGCTGCATTCTAGGGGCTGGGTAGTCAAGGGCCAACACAAAATTCTCCACAGAGTGAGTTCCCTACAGCCCTTCCCCAATTCTCTTAATAACATCTGACCTGACACAAAGTTCCTTAGCAAGACGTTGCCCATTCCTTCACTAGAGAAAGTGCAGGAAAGATTTACAAGGAGGTTGGAATTGAGGGAATGTAACTATCTGGAAAGATTGAGCAGGCTGGAACTCCTTTCCCTGGGAAAACCAAGACAAAGAGGAGACATAATGGAAGCCATTAACAGGGATCCTAGAGGATGAATGTGGAGAAATTGTTCCCATTAGTAAGAAGCCTAGAACAAGTGGATATGAATAGATAGTGACTAAGCAATCAAAATGAAAAACTCCAGGAGGAATTTCTTTGCAAGGAGTTGCTGCATGGAATGGCTGAAGCATTGATGCTTTCATAGGGAGCTGAGCAAAAGCAGGGAAGCAGGTTTGTGGGCTAAAGTGGCAAGAGGTGATGAGTGTGGGAGGAGGTTTGTATGGAGTATAAATTCTGGTATACATTAGTCGGGTGAATGGTCTGTTTCTGTGCTGTAGATCTGAGGTAGAACTTACTGGGTTACTGTAATACAGTCAGTGAGCAGTTCTCCTGTATCACTGGGTGATTGTTTAGCTTATGTTACACTTGTGCTGCACGTTTATTGTCAGTACAAAGTAATTCTAGTTTCATACTGCCAGTCCTCATGGTTTATCAAAATTTCGATAAAACATAAAACATAGATCTCTACTGTCACTGTCTATTGCACTGGGGGCAAAATCACACAGAAAGTAAATAATTTTTAAAAATTTTCTTTGAACATATTCATTTCAAAAAGTGTACTCATTGTCCAACTGGCATGTGCAGGCAAAGCCCCATGAGGATGGATGTGTCAGGTGGCCAAAGGATGGAAAGTGGGAGTGGGGCAGCTAGCAGGAGGTCATGTGATAAAACCTCCTGGAATAGTACATCAAATTTACGGCACAGAAACAGGCCTTTCAGCCCAATGGGTCTATGACAGTGTTTCTGCTCCACACAAGCCCTCTTGATTTAACTCTACCAGCATTTCTTCCTAATGCTTTCTCCCTCATCTATTTATCTAGCTACTCCTTAAAAATATCTATGCTATTCACCTACATCTTTCCTAGGCTGGGTTCATATAAACTCAGAGCGTTGGCCCAACAGTTAGAAATTTAACTATATACAGGGTGTGGAAGGGTTTATGAAATACTCTTAGAGTCCAATAGATCTCTGCTCCCCTAATCCACTTCCTCAGCCTACTCATCGCCATCCAATCCCTACCCACTCTCTTGCACCCATTCCCAATGCCCCCCTCACCCCAACTGCTCCCCATCCACTCAGCCCAGCACCCACTCCCAATGCCAAACAGCAGCTTGAGAATATGAATCCAGCTTTTAGAATCTGGTAATAAATGATGGTGAGTGTAAAAGTGACAGTGAAGCTGTCAGATTTTTGTAAGAGCTCAAGTTGTTCACCTAAGTCCTTTGAAAAAGGAAGCCTGCCAGTGTCAATCACTCTGGGCCTTTTGTGACTCCAGTGGCATCCTAATGGTGAACTCTTAATTACCCTCTGAAGTGGCTGAATAAGCCCCTTAATTGTCACAAACTGCCACCAGCATGGCAGCTTTTTCAGCTTATCAGGGCAACCAGGAGTGCTAAACTTGTCAGCAAATATGTCAATAGATCAGTAACAAAAGTTAGCAATTAGTGACAATTAGCACTAAAAAATACACACTTCTCCCTTCAAAATTAAATGGATAAAAATGACGGACTGCTGAGCAAAGGGAATGGGAATGTCATCCCACCCCACCATGGTTAACCGTGTTTAACTATGTGGCAAAACTCCCAGGAGCCTCTCTGTTCTGAGGAAACCCCCGGTCCATATATTTTACTTCACGCCTGTCTCAGTCACTTGAGTGTTGAAGTGTAAATCCCAGGACACGGTTTGGCAAAGGGAGCTGTAACTCCCCATGGAAACTGGGCTCCTCACCTGGGGCCTGATGGTGGTTAACGGTGGCACAGAGCGTGATGTTCGGGGAGAAGCACAATACGATTCCAGCAGCTGCAGATCACAGCTTCGAAAGCAGCATTCCTCCACGATTCCTTTACTCTGCTTCTTTATGCTGTACTTGTATTTTATGTATGAGGAACTTTTACCTGGAGAGCAGTATGTCACAGTTATTGCTGGCACTGTATAACAACACAGGTTTTCCTTTTAAACTGTTCCCTGACCCTTTTGAGTGCTGTTGAGCCAACACAGACTCCTAAGCAGCCAATCCCCAACATATTCAGAGCCATTATTGCCTGAGCCAATCCTATCAGTGTCATATAATTCTCAGTCAGCCAATCCTAACTGTTCACAGTATCAGGCCAACCTGAGTCAGTCCACACTTGGACAGACAGCAGTAATCTTACTACTGATGGAGTGAGGAAACTTAGCAAATATTAAATGGGAGGTTTGTAGTGAAACTCGGGGTTATTTGACTGATGGAATGATCAGAATTCAGTTAGATTTAGAGTATTTATGGAAAAGGATAAAGATAGACTAAGATGAAAAGCTTTCATTGGGGAAATGCCAATTTTACTAAGCTGAGATGTGACTTGGCAAAAGTGAACTGAAAACAGCTACTTGAAGATAAATCAGTGTCAGAGCAGTGGGAGGTATTCAAGGAGGAGATAGAGAAGGCTCAGTTAAATTTGTTCCCACAAAGAAAAAGGGTGGGACTCCCAAACCTAGAGTCCCCTGGATGTCAAATAGCAAACAGAGCAGGATATAGCAAAAAAAAAAGAAAGCTTATGCCACTTACCAAGAGCTCAATACTGCACAAAGCGGAGAGGAATATAAGGAAGTGCAGGATGAAGTTAAAAAGGAAATTAGGAAAGCAAGGACTGGGCAAGAAAAAATATTGGCAAGTAACATCAAGAAACACTCAAAGATGCTCTATGAATACATAAAGAGCTAAAGGATAAGTAAGGAAAGAGAAGGGCCAATTAGAAACCAGAATGGTAGCTTGTGTGGGGAGGCAGAAGATGTGGGCAAGATTCTTAATGAATACTTCACACCTGTTTTCACAAGAGGGGAGAAAAACAGACACTGTAGTTAAGGAAGTGTGTGAAATATTGAATAGAATAAATGAATGTGCAATGAAATATTAAGCTGTTTAGCATAATATTGCCAGTATTGTCACTGGCTTAGTAATCCAGAGACCCAGGGTAATTCTCTGAGGACCTGGGTTCAAATCCCACTACGGCAGATGCTGGAATTAAAAAGTCTGATGATGGCAACCATGAAACCATTGTCGTAAAATCCCATCTGGTTCACTAATATCCTTTAGGGAGGGAGGGAAATCTGCTGTCCTTACCTGGTCTGGCCTGACTCCAGACCCACAGCAATGTAGGTGACTCTTAAATACCTGGAACCTATACCACATGGACTGCAGCAGTTCAAGAAGGTGGTTCACCACCATCTTCTCAAGGGCAATTAGGGATGGGCAATAAATGCTGGCCTAGCCAATGATGCCCATTTCTCATGAATGAATAAAAAATGTACATATTAGAGCAGTTCACAAAAAGCTCGGTCAGAGATAGTCACGAGGTTACATTACATAAATTTGGCCTGTATCCCCTGGAAAGTAGAAGATTAAGGGATGATTTGACTGACGGTCCTAACTTCAACTCCTCATATTGGCACCATATCCTTTTATACCTTTGTCCAGCAAAGGTGTTTCAATCTCAGATTTATGAAAAAATTAATTGACCTAACACCTACTGCTTTTTGTAGGAGAGAATTCCATAATTTTACCGCCCTTTTCCTGATTAGAAGTGTTTCTCAACTTCCCTCCTGAATGGCCACGCTTCGATTTTAATATCATGTCCCCTTGTACTAGACTCCTCTACCAGTGGAAATCTTTTCTCCCAATATACCCAATCAATTCCTTTCAAAATCCTAAAACCCTCAGTCAAATCATCCCTTAACCTTCTATTTTCCAGGGGATATAAGCTAAATTTATGTAATGTAACCTTGTGACTTAACCGTTGGAGCCCTAATAACATTCTGGAATCTGAGTTTCACTCCTTCCAAGGGCAATCTATTGAAAACAGGAGGAGAATTTTCAAATGTGTTACCTCAATGGATTGGAATGAGGAAATTGATCACAAATATGGCCAGAGAATAGCAGGGGAGGAAACTTAGCACTAATGTAATTGATAAGTTGAGAGATGAAATTTTTGTACTGATGTAACTGCTGGACTGGAAACAAAACTGCAGCATTAATGTAATGGAAGATTTGAGTGAGAATGCAAGAGAGGAAACTCAGAATGAATGTAACTTGGTTGAAGTGAGGAAATTCTGAACTAGTGCACTGATAGATAGCAGTGATATGATAATATGAATAAAGGATTGTGGGGAAATTTAGCACTAACGTAATTGATGGATGGAAGTGAAGAAACTCAGCATTAATATCACAGGTGGATCAGAGTGAGGAAACTCAACTCTTAAGCATATGTAGGCTTAGAGTGAGGAAATTGATCTTTAATGTGATAGGAGGATTGGAACCAGCGAACTTAGCTCAACTGTGACTTAAAGATTGGAGTGACAGGTAGTGCTGGACATGGTGTTGGGACTGATTATGTGAGTGCTAATGTGTCTGGCATATCAGGGAAATGATTGCCATTACCAGAATATTCTTCCAATGATTGCCTCCGCCACCAAAGGTTGTCTGTTTATAAGCAATATATTTCTAAAACTAATGCATGGGTTTCAATGAAATCTAGTACATAGATAGAGTTTGGCCCAAGGAAGAATTAATTAATTTTTGGTGAAGGTACAGATCCAGATGCTGGAATTTTTTTTAAAGGATCCCTAGACATAATGAACTAGGGTGAATTGTTTTTTTAAGAATCTTATTTTATTTTAGAATGTTGTTGATTATTTTAGAATGTTGTGCATTGTCTCAGCTGCTCTGATGGAATTTGTCACAGCTGTCAAATTGTGAGCAGAGTTTTCAGAGCAGCTTGTTGGTTGTGGATGGCCTGAAGCCTCCTCAGTGAGAGGAGGATCTTAATAAAAAGATTTATTTTTCCAGCTTTGTGGTTACAGAGCATCAACCCAGATGGGGAAAAGCCTCAAAGGAGAGCTGCATAATGATAATAACATTGAGTTAACAAAGAGTGGCAGAGTAATGGTGTTTCCTTAACTGTCAAAGTTTTATGGATGTGGCCACGTGCAGGTCAATTGACTGATATTTTCTTTCAATAAGGCAGCAATAACAGATTGGAAAGGGGAGACAGAGAATTAATCAATATTATAGAAAAGGTTGAAGCAATACAGGAAGAGCTGAGCTTTGAAAGAGTAGTGATGTTCCTCAGCTGTTCAATAGGAAGAAAAAACAGGAAGTTTCAATAACAAGACAGGCTCTGGGTTATTGGGTCTTCACGCCTCCCATTCCCTTTCTTGCCCAGCGCTGACTCATCAACTTTAGATTGATGAGTACCATATCTATTGAATTCAAATAGTGTTTCACGTGATCTGTGCACACACTGGGATTAATTAGACTCAAAAAGAGGTGAAATATACTTTAATTCTGGCCCTGAGCCCAACATCTGCTTTAAAGATTCTATCCACTCCCATGCTGAGTACAATTCCAGGTTGTAAATCCATGTGGAAAGTAAGCAAGTGGCCCGATTATTTGAACCTGAACCCACACTAACTCCAGTGTGCTTGTGATTCCTGTAGAATAAAAGCTCTGGACCTTAACATATGGTTCCTTGACAGGAGCTGGTAAAATTTCCAAATGCCATTTGAACACTCCAATCACTCATTGAGGACAGGGCTCAGCCCTTCCCATAACCTTATCATATTCATTGAGACCCAACACACAAATTTTATCTCTAAGTGTACCTCAGGAGTAGGTCAAACTCAGCTATCAGAGCAGCTGGTACCAACACAGCCAAACTATAGGACCAGGAATTATTGAATCTGCACAGGAGATCAGTACACATTCCACAAGTTCTGACCCTCCATTAGAAGAATGGCAGGCTTCTAAACAGATGGGCATTTATTACCCAGGCAGTGCTGCCAACTGATTGATTGTACAATAGAGCAGTTTGCTGGGCATTGAGAAGTCAACCACGTATCATGTAACTGGTTAGGATGGATTAGGGGTGGCAGCTTTGTTTCCTTGGAGGACATTCATGAACCAATTAGGTTTTTATCACAGTGGTGTCGATCATTGTTGAGATGCCACATAAGTGCAACAAGAGGCTTTTCAGCCCCTGGAATATATTCTGCCTTTCAATTAGATTATGGCTGATCTACCTGCCATAACTGGATTTGAACTCATGAGGGGAAGAGTGATTCTGAACTTTGACAGAGGATTGGCCATCCATTATACACCAAGGATTGACTGGTGCGCATAATCAGTGTCCAGTCTGTGGTTGCCAGTTTCTGACCAATGTCAAAAGTTGAAATAACACCCCTCTGCCCCCCAACTCTGCCCCCATGATCTCAGGGCCCTGGTCAAAATCAAAATTACTGTATTTTTGCCTGCCATGAATGACCAAAGTTTTCTATTTAGATTTCAGATTTCTGACTTTCATTATTGTGATCCTAGTTGACATTAACTGAAGCTGAAAGAAGTATAATTTTGGCCTAGGGACAATATAGCAGCCCAAATTTGTTATGTCTAAGGACTGGGAGAGTGAATATTCTGAGGTATGAATTACCAGCCATGGTACAATGGGTAGCACTCTTACTTCTGGCTTAAAAGGCTTTGGATACAATTTCAACTTGACATACTTGAGCATCAAATTAAGGTTGATACTCCATTGCAGTACTGAGGGAGCGCTACACTGTCAGAGGTGCTGCCATTCAGATGAAACAGTAAGCTGAGGCGTCCTCAGGTCTAAAGGATCTTTTGGCACTATTCACACTAGAGAAGTTCTCCCCAGTTGAGATTTATCCTCAACCAGCATCTCTAAAAGAAATTATCTGCTCATTATCATAGTGCTATTTGCAGGATCTTGCTTTGCACAAATTGGAGCCATGTTTTCCTACAAGAGTGAATACACTTCAAAAGTGCTTCAGTCACTCTTTGATTTGTCCTCAGGTTGTGAAAGACATGAAATAAAAAAGCTTAGCAAGGCCTTCATTTGGGATTTAGTCAATCCATGTTAGGTTGAGAACTAACAATAAAAGCTTCTGCAAGTATATAAAAATGAAGGGATATCTCAAGTGACCATTGGTCCCTCAGAGGGTGAGACTGGGGAATTAATAATGGTGAACAAGGAAATAGCAGAGACTTTGAACAAGTATTTTGTATCTGCTTCCACAGTAGAAGACACAAAAAATATCCCAAGAATTGTTCAAAATCAAGAGGCAAAAGGGAGGCTGGAGCTTAAAACAATCACTGTCACTATTGGAGGAAATGGTGGGTAGCGGTGGCTGGACTAGTAATCCAGGCACCCAGGCTAATGTCTTGTGTTGTCAAATTTGCTGGTGATACAAAGATGGTACGAATGCAGGTTGTGAGGAGGATTCAAAGAGGCTGCAAAGGGGTAAAGGGAGGTTAAGTGGATGGACAAAAATTTGTCAGATGGAGTATATTGTGGAAAAACATGAGGTTGTCCACTTTGGCAGGAAGAATAGAAAAGCAGAATATTATTTAAATGGAGAGAGATGGAAGAATGCGGCCTTACAGAGAGATCTGAGTGTCCTGGTACATGAATCATAAAAAGTTAGAATGCAGGTACAGCTGGTAATTAGGAGAGCAAATGGAATGTTGTCCTTTATTTGAAAAGTGAGCGAGTATAAAAGCAAGAATGTTTTGCCACAACTGTACAGGGCATTGGTGATTCCACACTTGGAGTACTGTGTACAGTTTTGGTCTCCTTACTTAAAGAGGGATATATTTGCATTGGAAGCAGGTCAGAGAAGATTCATTATTTCGGCTGATTCCTGGCAGGTTGGGCCTATACTCATTGGAGTTTAGAGGAATGTGAGATGATCTTATTGAAATGAATAAGTTGCTGAGGGGGCTTGCTCAGAGGATGTTTCCTCTCGTGGGGGAGTTTAGAATTAGGGGGCATAGTTTAAACATAAAGGTCTCCCATTTAAAATCAAAATGAGGAGGAATTTCTTCTCTCAGAGGGTTGTTAGTCTTTGAAATTCTCTATCCTAGAGAGCAGTGGAGGCTGGGTCACAGAATATATTTAAGGCTGAGTTGGACAGATTTTTGATCAACAGGAGAGTTGAGGGTTATGGGTCCCAGACAGGAAAATGGAGTTAAGGCCAAAATCAGCCATGATCTTATTGAAATGCAGAGCAGGCTCAATGGGCTGAATGGCCTACTCACTGCTATTTCTTATGATATTATGAACTGATTTTTACTTTACCAGTGGCCATTTTTAAATACGATGCCCTGAGTGACACAGATGTTAAGAAACAATTCACAATTTAGCAGCCAAATGAGTAAACCACAAAGTGAAAAAATATTTTCTAGAAAGTTATCCAGTGTTCTGTAGAACTGTACACGTTAATTTAAATTAATGTAAGGTGGGGATAAAATGGAAGACACATGTCTAAATTAAGAGGTGTTAACCAGAACTTACTGAAATAAAAACCCCGATCACCACATACGAACTGGAGTGTATCCACCAGCTCAGAGCCACAGAGAGTCTCAGCAACCACTGCCCAGTGGGGCAGAGCGACCAGGCAGAGCAGAGGGTACAGCATCCAGAAGTGATTCAGTGCATGGACCTGTATGGAATGAAAACAAAAAGCAGTGTCAGATTCAGAGAGAGTACACTCAGAGATTTAGATTTACCTTCCTCAATTGGCTTGAGTTTACGGGCAACATTAATATGGCTACTCACACAGCGAGGGTTGGCAAAGTGGCCCAGGAGTCCAAACCAGCCCTGCCATCCAAGTCCATTCTGAGTCAGCTGACCTGGAGCCAGGGCAGTTGTCCGAGTATTAGAATTAATCTCAGTGCCCTCCTTGCCAACACTCACAACCTGCCCCTTTGGCAAAGACTCAGAAAAACCAAAACAGGGCTCCCATTCCTAATAATCTCCCAATGAGGGGCTGGAGGGAGTTCTGAGAAGGGTAGTGACTAGCATTATGCTCAGTTTTGATGTCCTCTGTAAGGAAATCCACTGCATACATGCAGGAATAAAAGTTAATTATGGCCTTTTTTCTGAGCACCTAACAGGGTGGGGTAGTGTAAACACACAATCACAGGGTGGAGTAGTGTAAACACACAATCACAGGGTGGGGTAGTGTACACACGGTCACAGGGTGGGGTAGTGTACACACAGTCACAGGGTGGGGTAGTGTACACACACAGTCACAGGGTGGGGTAGTGTACACACGGTCACAGGGTGGGGTAGTGTACACACACAGTCACAGGGTGGGGTAGTGTACACACAGTCACAGGGTGGGGTAGTGTACGCACACAGTCACAGGGTGGGGGTAGTATACACACAGTTACAGGGTGGTGTGATGTACACACACAGTCAAATGGCAGGATAGTGTATACAGTCACAGGGTGAGGTAGTGTACACACAGTCACAGGGTGATATAATGCACACACACAGTCACAGGGTGGGGTAGTGTACACACACTTACAGGGCAGGGTAGTGTACACACAGTCACAGGGTGGCGTATTGTATACACACAGTCACAGGGCAGGGTAGAGTACACACACAGTCACAGGGTGGAGTAGTACATGCACACAGTCACAAGGCGGGGTAGTGTACACACAGTCACAGGATAGGATAGCGTATGCACACAGTCACATGGTGGGATAGTGTGCGCACACAGTCACAGAGCTGGGTAGTGTGCACATAGTCACAGGGTAGGGTAGTGTACATGCAAGTCACAGGATGGGCTAGTGAATACACACAGTCACAGGGTGGGGTACTCGGGCACTACACAGGCTAAACACAGGCTAAAGTCACACAATACACAAATTATACACCAGACTGTACACAGACTGTCCATATACGGTATGCAGACTGTACACAGAGTATGCAGATACTGTATAGAGAGTATATATAGAATGTAAACAGACTGTGTACAGACAGCACATAAACCGTTCACAGAATACATACAGACGGCACACAGAACATACACAGACTGTGCAGAAAATGTACACAGACTGCACACAGATTGTATACAGACTGTACTCAAACCCTTTGCAGACTGCCCAGGCTGTTCACAGGTTATGCAGAGGCTGTACACAGACAAAACACAGACAATACACGTTTTCAAAGCAGATAGTGTGTATAGATTTCACACACACTGTACACAGAGACATTTACAGGACTGTTGCTTTGGACTAAGGAGCACCTCCAAATAACTATTTTAAACTTGTTTAGTTCACTGAGCCCACTTTGTTCTATCAGATTGAATGCTCCTTCACTTTCTCAGTATTTTTCGGATTTACTTTAGTCATTTGCTTTTGATAGATCTTGTAATCCGTCGCAGTTTCAGAAAGCTCTCTCTCACTCTCTGGTTTATGGACTGCCTGCCAAACCAGCTGTAAATATTTCTCTTGCCACTGGTAAGAGAGTTAGCACACAGACATTTAACTGATTAAACACAACTGGCATTAGAGAGCAGTTTCATTCAAGACTATGAAATGGTTAGAGTTTTCACTTCTCCCCCCTAATCACTGTGTCTTTGCCAACATTAATTACACTTCTACAGCTAAGCTTAACACTTCCCATGCCATGAATATACAATATAATGAAGACCCTGTGCATATGAGTTTGAAAATCTATTCTTAACATCTTCAATATTTCTCCATTTTTTGTTTCCATCCGTAGTTTTCTCTGCATCCCGTTGTCCAGCTCTATGTCCCTCCTCTTCCTCTCAATCTCTCTTTCTCTCTCTCTTTCCAGCTGTCTTTATATATATATATATATATACATATATATTCTTCTGATTTTCTCTCTGGCTTGACTTCTTGCCATTCCAACTTCTTTTCTATTACCTTTTTCTCTCTATCTTATACTACTTCTCTGACTTTGTCTTTCTTCTTCTCTGTCATCTTGCATTAATTCTCTTTTACTCTCTCCCTTTCTCGGGCTTCCTCTCAATCCTTCCCTTCAGTCCCCAGTCCCTCCCCTCCTCCCATGAGCCACTTTAAGTTATTTTCTACAATTTTTTTGATACTATGAATAGTTCTCTACGTCCAGTAAAAGCTGAACTTCAAGAAATGATACCCTAGTAAAAAGAAAGCACTAAAGTTTCTGCTCGGATATCCCATTGCTTCAAGCCAAAAAGCTCACTTTTTAAAAAATGACAGAAAAATATAAGACCTCCCAAAAGTAAATCATGGCTTTCAACCAAAACCACAAGATTTATCAAAATTACACTCATTGCCACGAGTTGAGTTTAAACATCATGCAGTAAGCAGAGAGAGGTCTACACAAAGAGGGTCACCTTTAGTGCACAACTGCAGCAGATGGAGCTGTGTGTAGGGTTCATGGTGGAGTCTGCAGTCCGACTCTCCTCCCACAGTGATCCCTCGGTTTCTGCTAATGATGTGGTGGAAGTCGGACTCCCTCATTCTTATAGCACAAGGGGAAGGTCCTTCCCTCAGCTGCACCCGCCCACCCGAGGCCTCGACATACTTATCAAAGTTTAATTTAGGCAAAGAAAAACATAGTGGTTATGCTTGCATTCCTCAGTTAGATTAACGCAATCTGCATTTTGATTTGCCCTCAGTTCTTAAATCTTGTTATCAACACAGCATTTTTAATAATGTTAGGCAGTTCTGCTCTTGGCAGGTTCCACAAGACACTTTGTGGGTTCAATTTTATGCACTTTCTGATGATCTTTCCTTGACTAAGTCACTGTTCTATACACTGCACATATAATATGGCCTTGCCTGTTGCATGATGCTGTGTATGCCTGCATACCATTGTAATGTAAAGGTACTGGGCAGAGCTAGGGTTAATTTGGGACAGGAGAGTAGCACCGTCCACAGAATGATGTATAGAATCACATGGTAATAGACTTGAAGAACATTCTAGAACCTGCCTGCATGCAGACAGCAGCACCATGCATGACAGCAAGTGGGATATGTACATAGTTAAAGGTTAACAAAAAGTAGTTAATGTTTAAACATAAAAGTCTCGAGATCTCATCATTGAGACATCAAACAAACCCATTACACAACATGATGATCGACGGTAATATGAAAGGTGACATTTTAAACAATGAAGTCAGAACAGAACTCCAAGGTATGAAAAACTAAAAGCAACTGAAGCCTGACTAGAGAGACATGTATCTAAGAAGAAAATTTTGAAGAACTAGTTGAAGAAGCTTCGCTACAGATTTAGAAGTTGAGTGAGGGCCTATTGCAAGACCCTGAGTGATGCAGAATAAAAAAACCTAGTCAGATCACAAAGTCGGATGACTAAACCGTTAAAAAAGTAGCTAAGACCCTGAGAGATGCAAAGTTAAGGAACCTGTCCAGATAAAGGTGAGCAAAAATACTAAAAAGCTGCACTTAGATTATAGAAAAGGTGGCAGTCCCATGGACTCAGCAGTTTGCAGCAGTGGTGGCCATGATCCACTGAAATTATAAAAAAGGTAAAGAGGAAAAACTGCAGGGTAAAAAGAAAAACCTGCAGAACTTGGAAAAGCAATTCCTTTTCAGTTGGGTCCCCAGTTTGAAAGTTTTTAAAAAAGGCCTACAATAACAAGGATCCTGTCGAACCCGAAAAAACATGGGAAAATCAAAAACAAAGAGACCGACAGCTATAGGATCCCAGGAGATAAAAAAATGGTTACTGGACAGATAGTTTTAAAGGGGAAACAATATTTAAAGCAGTAACTACAAGGTAAAAAAAGACCATGGACAGCAAATTAGAAGAGCCAGATACATTTTGGATAAGGAGATGTCTAAACCAGACAAAAGAATGGGAGTCTTGGAGAAGACAATTTTTAGTTTACAGAAGAATTATATGATTCAATATGGAATCAGAAGAAGTACAAGTTAATAAGTTTTTATTTGCCTTTGGTTCATTGGCTAGTGAAGTACTCCACAGTCAACATATAGATGAATACTGGACAACATTTAGTGAGATATTAAAACGCTTTGACAGATAATTTAAACTCCAATTTGTGGAGAGTGGAGACCCTAGAAGAAGGTAGAGCACATCCCCAGTAAAGCACCGTGGGCATTGAGAGACTCCAGAGAGAGGGCAACAAATGACTCAAGAGCAAAGGCAACAAAGGACTCCAGCTGAGGGCAACAGAAGATCCCAGAGCAAGACAGAAGACCCCAGAACAAGGGGGACAATATTCAAGTACAAGATGGTTACCAACAATGCCAGTGCAATGAAATGTACAAGCTGATGACTTTAGTGCAGAAGAAAGAAATAGCTGAGAAGCAGCCGAAAGGCTTAGGGGAGAATTTTATGCCAGTGGGATTTTACAGTCCCATCAGAGTCATTGGAGTTTAGAATGGCTTGGCGCATTTTACAGCCCCATTCCCCCCTCATCAGGGCTGTAAAATCCCAGCCTTAGAAATAAAGATTTTTGAAAATGTTGACACAGTAGCAAGATTGCAACAGCAGATGGTAGTACTGCTGTGATGGCTGTGAATGAAGGAAAGCTATCTGAGGTAACACTAAAGAAGCAAAAAGCGCAAAAAAGCCAATGAAGCTATTCTACAGAAAAATATTCACATCAGAGCTGCACTGGAAGATTTGAAACATAAATGCAAAAGGAATGTGTAACCATTCAGCGACATGAAGAAATGAAGACTGTCTAAAACAGCAGAATGGAAGAACTCAAGGAGATTCTACTGAATTATACGAAAGCTTAAGATGAAGCAAGTGAGCTTCATAAAGAAAAGGAAAACCTGTTGAAGAATATTCACATGTTACAAGAATCTCTTAGGACAAATATTATTTCTCTGGAAAAGTATAAAGAGAAGCAAAATGAATTTAACAACACTCTGAACAAACTGAAGAACAGGTTAGCTGAGAAGACTCAGCAATATTCTATAATCTAGGAAGAAGCCAAAAACTACAAGAAACAGACTGAAAAGCTGAAGAAGCAGTTAGATGGAAAAGAGGAGGCATTGGAAAGAAAAGCCGCAGCATTTTCCAAGCGGCGAGTGGATAATGAAGCCATGAGCTGCAAATTACAGAACTGAAAACAGTTAAGACTTCACTGGAGACAGACCTGGCCAACAGTGAAACCAAAATGAAAGACAAGGACAAAGCTCTGCTACAGACAGAGAAACAAAAGACAGAAATAAGATTGGAAAAATGTAAATCCACGCTGAAGTGCAAGGAATTAGAGCAAGAAAAAGCACTGGACATCTCAGACATACTGGGAACCATTGAGCTGAATGAAAAGATTCTCATTGCAGGATTCCTAGCTTCTGACCTGCTCTTGTGGCCACAGTATTTATATGGCTAGTCCAGTTCAGTTTCTGGTCAATGGTAACACACAGAATGTTGAGAGTGAGAGACTCAGTGATGGTAAAGTCATTGAATGTCAAGAGAAGATGGTTAGATTCTCTTGTTGGAGATGGTCATTGCCTGACACTTGAGTGGCGTGTATGTTACTTGCCACGTGTCAGCCCAAGCCTGTGTATTGTCCAGGTCTTGCTGCATTTGGACATGGACTGCTTCAGTATCGGAGGAGTCGCAAATGCTGCTGAATATTGTGCAATCATCAGCGAACATCCCCACTTCTGACTTTATGATGGAGGGAAGTTATTGATGAAGCCACTGAAGATGATTGGGCTGAGGACACTACCCTGAGGAACTCCTGCAGTGATGTCTGGAGACTCCAACAACCTTCCTTTGGGCCAGGCATAACTCCAACCAGTGAAGCGTTTTCCCGGTTCCCATTGACTCCAGTTTTGCTGGGGCTCCTTGATGGCACACTCGGTCAAATGCTGCCTTGATGTCAAAGGCAGTCACTCTCACCTCACCTCACCTCACTTCAGCTCTTTTGTCCATATTTAAACCAAAGCTGTAACGAGGTCAGGAGCTGAGTGTCACTGGCGGAACCCAAACTGGGAATCAGTGAGCAGGTTATTGCTGAGTAAGTGCCACTTGATAGCTAGGTGTCGGTGACACCTTCCATCACTTTGCTAATGTTCTGATGTGGCAGGACTGCAGAGATGAGACCTGATCCATTGGTTGTGGGATTGTTTAGCTATGTCTATCAGTCCCAGAATATTGTCGGTATCCATGGAACCCAGCCTCAATGTGACCCAGAATCTTCAGGAATGGAGGGTGACAGCAGGACAGCACTGATGAAAAGTGATTGTGACACATGGCTGTCATGATGGAAAGTACCAGGGCCCTGAGTGAAAAGCATTCAGCAGGTTTTCAATGGTGAATAAACTAGCCACAAGTTTCTTGGACTTTTCACATGAGGTGACACTGTTCCAAGAAAATCCCAATGGCAGTGTGTCAACTCTTCTTCGTCGAATCAGTGCTGGTTCCAAAGTATTAGAGTACATGACAAATTTCTTTGCTTAAATTACTTACATCTGCTCTTGCAATGTTGGATCACTGTTTGCACTGTCTAAGAATCATTTAGTTACCCCTATTCCATCATAACTTCACTGTTACAATCAGCAATAACAAATCAATAACTCTCCTTTCATTGAGTGCTTTCTCCTCTTCTGAATGGGCTGCTTCATGCTGGGATATTCTTCTTGCACAAGTGCCTGTTCTTCATGTGCATGCCTAGGCAATGATGGAGCAACAGGCATGTCCCCACTCTACCATTACCATCAAGCCAGGAGATCAACCCTGGTTCAATGAAGAGTGCAGGAGGGCATGCCAGGAGCAGCACCAGGATTACCTAAAGATGAAGTGTCAACCTGGTGAAGCTGCAGCACAGAACTACTTGTTCTCTAAACAGCATAATCACCAAGGAATAGACAGTGCTAAGCTATTCAATAGCCAATGGATCAGACCTAAGCTCTGCACATCCAGTCATGAATGGTGGTGGACAATTGAACAACTCACTGGAGGAGGAAGCTCCACAAATATCCCCATCCTCAATGATGGAGGAGCCCAGCACATCAATGCAAAAGACAAGGCTGAAGTATTTGCAACAATCTGCAGCCTGAAGTAGCGAGTGGATAATCTATCTCGGCCTCCTCCAGAGGTCCCCAGCATCACAGATGCCAGTCCTCAGCCAATTCGATTCACTCCACGTGATGTCAGGAAATTGCTGAAGGCACTGGATAGTGCAAAGACTATGGACGCTGACAATATTCCAGCAATAGTACTGAAGACTTGTGCTTCAGAACTTGCTGCACCCCTAGCCAAGCTGTTCCAGTACAGGTATAACACTGGCACCTACTCGGCAATATAGAAAATTGCCCAGGTATGTCCTGTACGCAAAAAGCTTGAGAAGTCCAACCCGGTCAATTTTAACCCCATCAGCCTACTCTCAATCATCAGTAAAGTGATGGAAGGGGTCATCGACAATGCTATCAAGTAGCACTTGCTTAGCAATAACCTGCATACTGGTGCTCAGTTTAGGTTCCGCCAGGGTCACTCAGCTTTTGACCACATTACAGCCTTGGTTCAAATGTGGACAAACGAGCTGAACTCCCGAGGTAAGGTGAGAGTGCCTGCCCTTGACATCAAGGCAGCATTTGACCGAGTGTGGCACCAGGGAGCCCCAGCAAAACTGGAGTCAATGGGAATCAGGGAGAAATCTCTCCACTAGTTGGAGTCATACCTAGCACAAAGGAAGATGGTTGTGGTTGTTGGAGGTCAATCATCTCAACTCCAGGATGTCACTACAGGAATTTATCAGGGTAGAGTCCTCAGCCCAGTCATCTTCAATTATTTCATCAATGACCTTCCTTCCATCAAATGGTCAGGAGTGGGAATGTTCGCTGATGATTGCACAATGTTCAGCACCATTCGTGACTCCTCAGATATTGAAGCAGTCCATGTCCAAATACAGAAAGGCCTGGACAAAATCCAGGCTTGGGCTGACGAGAGGCAAGTAACATTCGCACCACACAAGTGTGCCAGGCAATGACCATCTCCAACAAAAGAGAATCCAACCATTGCCCTTGACATTCAATGGCATTACCATCACTGAATCTCACACGATCAACATCCTGGGGGTTACCATTGATCATAAATTGAACTGGACTAGCCTTATAGATACTGTGGCTACAAGAGCAGGTCAGAGGCTAGGAATCCTGCGTAAGTAACTCACCTCTTGACTCCCCAAAGCTTGTCCACCATATACAAGGCACAAGTCAGGAGTGTGATGGAATATTCCCCACTTGCCTGGATGAGTGTAGCTCCAACTACACTCATGAAGCTTGACATCATCCAGGATAAGCTTGATTGGCACCACATCCACAAACATTCATTCTCTCCACCACCGACGCACAGTAGCAGCAGTGTGTACCATCTACAAGATTCACTGCAGAAACTCACCAAGGCTCCTTAGACAGCACTTTCCAAATCCATGACTGCTAACATCTAGAAGGACAAGGGCAGCAGATAGATGGGAACATCATCACCTGGATGTTCCCTCCAAGTTACTCACAATCCTGACTTGGAAATATATTATCGTTCCTTCACTGTCGCTGGATCAAAATCCTGGAATTCCCTTCCTAACAATTCTGTGGGTGTACCTACACCACATGGACTGCAGTGGGTCAAGAAGACAGCTCACCACCACCTTCTCAAGGGCAACTAGGGATGGGCAATAAATGCTGACCTAGCCAGCGATGCTCACATCCCATGAATTTTTTTTTTAAATCTCTCCTGGCTTCCACTTTATTACAAACCTTCCTTTATGATCTTTTACCCCACACTCCCCTCTTTCACTTAGTACATCATTGACATTTCTCAGTTCTGATCAAAAGGCATTGATCTGAAACTTTAACTCTGTTTCTCTCTCCACAGATGCTGCCTGACCTGCTGAGTATTTCCAACATTTTCTGTTTTTATTCCAGATTTCCAGCATCTGCAGTATTTTGCTTTTGTGAAGTTATAAAAGTTGATAGGAGAATCAAAATTGCAGAGAATCTTTTGAATTGTGAGAGGCTGGAAATTCTTTGCACTCAGAGGAACCTAAGAGTCTTTGTACGCAAAAACTCAACATGCAGAGAGTGCAAATAATTAATAAGATAAAAGATATGGTAGTTTTTGTTGCAAAGGGATTGAAGTTACAAGAGTAAAGAAGTCTTACTACAGTTATGATGGACAATGGTGAGGCCACACCTGAAGTAATGGGTGCAGTTTTGGTCTCTTTATCTAAGGAAGGACATACCTGCTCCAGAGGAATACATCGAAGGTTCGCTAGGCCGGTTCCTGAGATAAGGGCCAGAATTTTACGCTGATCGGGCAGGCTCACACCTGACCCGAACACACGTGAAATTGTGCGAAATGTCATTGGGCGTGCATCCCGACCTCACTGTGCACGCGAGCAATACTGAGGATGGCAGGCGCAAGCAAGAGTCAGACCCGTGCCCTCCGGTAATTAAAGAACCAATTAAGGCCATTAAAAACCTTACTGTCTATGATTTTACGTTACCCGTGTGATTTCGTGCTCGTCACACGGGCAATACAAACAGGCAGGCAGCCCATTTTTAGTGGAGCCTAATCCAAGAGTGGGATGAAATATCCGGGGTGAAATATAATAAAAACATATATCTGGGGCCTGATGTTTTTTGGGTTTTGTTAACAGGTGCATGAATATGCTACATAGACACAATTTGGTGCATTTTTTCCTTGTCATTTAATCTGTCCAGGACTGTAACTCCCTGACACAGCTCTGCAGCAGCTGTCTGCCTTCAGGGAGCTTGCTAGAAGCGCCCACCCACATCCTCACTTTTGTCAGCACCTGCCCTTTTCCTGCGCGCTCCCCCTTGGCAGCACTGAGGATTTCTTAGATTGCGTTTCATGCTGGCCAGCCAGTGGGCCGATTGCAGGTGGAAGCGTATCCGCTTCCGAGCCCACCAACTTGGCATGCAAACCAAGCATGAAATTCAGGTCGAGAAGATTGTCCTATGAAGAGGGATTGAGTAGACTAGGATTTTATTCCCTGGAGGTTAGAAGGCTCAAATGTGGTCTAATTAACACAGATAAGATCCTTAATGGGGCTTGACAGGGTTGATGTTGAGAAAATGTTTACCCTGGTTGGAGAATCTAGAACACCAAAATAAAAGGTCGATTATTTAGGATTGAAATGAGGAGAAATTTCTTCACTCAAAGGATTGGGAATCTTTGGAATTCTCTACCTTAGCTATGGATGCTCAGTAATTGAGTATATTCGAGACAGAGGTTAACAGAATTTTGGGTACTAAGAGAGTGACGGATACGGGGAAAGTTCTAGCTGATTCTTATAGCTAATTTGGGATGTTGACACTGACTACCAAAAACGGAAATGGTTACATTTTCTTCTCCACCTTTCCCACCCTTGGTTCCTCTGTTTTCCTCTTCTTGGTCCCTCCCACACAGTTTTCAACACCCCACCTGGTCCCTCCCCTCACCTTCATGTCACCACCTAACCCCCCCCCCCACCCCACAACTTTTACAGGCCAACCCCACAGCCCAGTCAACACGATAAGTACAAAGTTCACCAACTAAGTTTATACAATATTGCACTATTTGGATAGAGACAACACAGGCAGGCATATGCAATCTTAAAATTAGAGATTAGCCCTCTAGGAGTGAAATCAGGAGCACTTTTGAATCCAAAGTGTAGTGGAAATTTGTAAATCACTCTCCAAAAATCTGGGGATGCTGTAGGGGGCCAACTGCAACTTTCAAGATTAAGAGGGATAGATTTTTATTGTGTAATTTCATAAGGAAATTGGTTGGGTGGTGGAGGGAAATCAACTTGAAGAATTACAGGAATACAGCAAGGGAATGGGGCTTACTGGATTGCTCCACAGAGAGTTGCATGGACGCGATGGGCCAAATAGCCACCTTCTGTGTCATAATGATTCTATGACTCTTAAGGAGATCAAGGGGTATGGAATGAAGGCTGGTGAAAGGAACTGAGTTATAGATCAGCCATGATCTAATATAATGATGGAAAAGGCTTCAGGAGCTAAATGGGCGACTCCTGAGGCTGAATGACCCAGTCTTGTTCCTATATTCCCACAAGAATGATTATACAACGTAATAGTCTAAAACTGTGAACAGAGGCCCTAAATTCACTGGGAAAAAGGTTGGGGTGTGATATAATGCAGGTTTCAAAAATACTGAGATGTTGGAGTAATGAAGATCACAGAATGAAAGGATGATTAGAAAACACATTAGAATGAAGCATAGATCAAAGTGACACACAGATTGTTATGACTTCAGTCCTCTTTGAACCTAAGGAATTTTCAATGGTGGAATGTAATGGGTCAGTGGAGTAATATAGACTGTGACCTTAGATTAATAGTCCCAAGCATCGACCTTACTGTTACTTGGTCAGGGAGAAATGTTAGCATTGTTGGAAATTTGCCATGGGAAGATTAGATAAATTAAGGAGGGTTCAAGATAGTGCAAACTGCAGATGGGCCATGAAGGGAGTAAACTTAATAGGCCAGATCTTCAGGAATTTAAGATCACTCTGGAACCCAGTTAGGACTTGAATGCAGAGGATGCTTTCACAGACTGGAAATGGCTGGATTACCGATGATTGTTCTGAGTCTGGACAAGAGCTTGACAATATGTAAGACATCTTGTGGCTGCTATGGGCTAAGAACAAGGATTAGACAATCAGTGAGAGATCTGGAACTAATGGGAGTTATTTAGGAGATACAATAGAGGATGATATCAAAAAGTCATATAGATTAGAAAATGAGACAAACAATGGATGATATATCTAGACCTACAATGGGTTATAGAACAATAGACAGACAGTAGATTCAATATCTAGAACTAATGTGGTTTACATAGTGAGAGGTGGATATTAAGTTAATATATATGGAGCTCCTTAGAGTCTAACGAAATATTTGAATCTACTGTGGATTATAAATCAATGGATAGGCAGTAGGTGAGACATCTGGTGCTATCGTTGGTTATAGAAAGAAAAAAAGAAAGACATTGTGTCTTTCGCTCCCTCAATTGTACACTGCAGTGTCAGCCCAGAAATCTGTACTCAAGCCCTGGAGTGGAACTATGAACTTACAAGCTTCAGATTCAGAAGAGAGAGTGCTGCCACGGCTTACTCTGTGAACTAAGGAATGACAATAGATTTTGGGTAATAGAACAAGTGATTGACAGTAATTGAGATATATGGATCTGCCATGTCTTATGGGCCAAGTGATAAAGAATAAATTTTTATCAGGGCAAGGGGCATCATGTTTTTTAGAGCACATTAATAAATTCCATTGCAAATTGGAAATTTTGGAAACAACATCAGTGAGAATTGGAGTTCACAGCTTCTAGGGTCAAGGAGACAAAACAAGCCAGATGAGCTGAGGGCACAGATTTGCACTTGAAAGTATGATATCATAGCTATTACAGAAACATGGCTTAAAGAAGGGCAGGAATAGCAGCTCAACGTTCCTGGGTTCCAGGTTTTCAGATGGGATAGAGAATGGGATAAAAAGATAGAGGGAAGGTTCACAATGCTGGATAAAGAAACAATTGCAGTTGTGAAGAGAGATGATGTGCTGAAGGAACATCAAATGGAGACATATAGGTTGAACTGAAGAACAAAAAAAGGGCATTCACACTGCTGGGACTTTACTACAGATCCCCAAACAGTCAGATGGAGATAGAGAGCAAATATGTAGGCAGTTTGCTGAGAAGTGCAGGACAAAACAGCAATAATAGTTAGGGATTTCAACTACCCTAATATTAACTGGGATAAAACCAGCATAAAGGTACAGAGGTCACAGGATTCTTAAAATACATTCAGGAGGAGATATTTTAGCAAGTACCTAATAAGCCCAAAAAGAGAAAGGCAGTTCTAGACTTAGTATTAGGAAATTAATCTGGGCAGGAAGAAGGGTATCAGAGGGAAAGCATTTTAGTGGTAATCATCACCTGAAGACTTATGGTTATAGAAAAAGGTTAAAGATAGACCACGAGGAAAAGGTTTAACTGGAGAAAGGTCACATTTAATAAACTGAGATGCAATTTTGTATTGGACTGTAAACAGCTACTTGAAGGTAAATTATTGTCAGCGCAGTGGGAGTATTCAAGGAGGAGATAGAGAGAGTTCCGAAAAAGTACGAACCATAAAAAATGGTGGCACTCACAAATCCAGACCCCCTTGATTGTCAAAGGCTAGGATAGGGCAAAAGAAAAAGCTTTTGTCCCAGATGCCAAGAGCTCAACACTGCAAGGAGTACAGAGGAATAAATTAAAAACAAAGAAATTTGGAAAACAAAGAGAGGTCATGAGAAAATGCTAGCAAGTAAAATCAAGGAAACCCCAAAGATGTTTTATAAACAAAGAGTACTGTTGTAATGCAGATAACAGGGCAGCCAATTTGTGCATTGCAAGATCCCATAAACAACAACGGGATAAATGGCCAGATCATCTCTTGTAGTGATGAGGTATAAATATTTGCCAGGAAATCAGAGGGGCTCCATGGATCTTTTCCAAATCATGCTGCTCATCTTTTATATCAATCAGGGCAAACAAGGCCATGATTTAACATGGCCAACAATGCAGCACTCCCTCAGTATTGCACTGGGAGTATCAACCTGCATTAGGGCTCTATTTTCTGTAGAGGGGCTTGAAATAACAACCTACTGACTCAGAGGTGAGAGCTACCACTGAGGCATGGCCAACATAGTGATGTGCAGAGGAGGCTTCAAACAGCCCAACCCCACCCTGATAATCCCGGTATTAATGTGTAGAATTAGATTCCTCAAACACGAGTTCATGGCAATAAAATTCTCTACCCACTACCCAAACTGAGATGCGAATTCATTTGATTTTAAATGTAAAATAATCCAATGAGAACACAAAATAGCAAGTACAGGAAGAACCTGTACTTCAATAACCTCCTTTATGGAAGGAACGCTTAACCATGCACTTAGAAAATATAGTATGATCAGATAGATTCAGCATGGTTTTATGAAAGGGAAATCATGTTTGACAAACTTAGTAAGGAATTTTGAAGATGTAATTCATGGAGTGGATAAAGGGCAACCTATAGATATCCAAAAAAGCATTTGATAAGGTGCTGAGGAGATGGTGGCATAGTGGTAATGTCACTGCACTAGTAATTCAGTAAACCCAGGCTAATGCTCTGGGGACATGGATTCAAATCCCAGCATGGTAGCTGGTGGAATTGGAATTCAGTTAATAAATTGGGAATATGAAGCTAGTCTCGGTAATAGTGGAGTTATTGTTAATGTTATAAAAACCCATCTGCTTCACTAACATCCTTTAGGGAAGGAAATCTGCCATCCTTACCTGGTCTGGCCTATGTGTGACTCCAGACCCACAGCAATGTGGTTGACTCTGAAATGGCCTAGAAAGCCACTCAGTTCATGGGCAACAAATGCTGGTCTTGCCAGTGATGCCCACATCTCATGAAAGAATGAAAAAAAAAGTTAATACACAAGATAAGGGCTCATGGAGTTGGGGATAATATGTTAGCATGGGTTATTATTGTTGGCTATCTATTGCCAGTGAGGATGATTGTCTTCCATCAGACTTTATGACACATAGGGCATTTGTTGTCATGTGGTCATGTATTATCAGTTCAGGTTATGGCATGTTCTTTTCAATGCGTTCGCTTTTCCTCTTCATTTTGTCTCACGGTCTCAAAATGTTGGGATCCTTCCCACAGACTCTGCTGCCATCTGGTTCAGCCCAGGGTAATGGTCTCCCAGGAGTTGCTGTCAATGTTGCATTTCTTCATGTTGGCTTTCTGCACATCTTTAAAGCGATTCTTCTGGCCTCCTCTGGTGTGTCTGCCCTGACTGAGCTGGAAGGAGACCTGCTTTGGGAGTCTGATAGCTGACATCCGAACTATATGACCAACCCAGTGAAGCTGATGGTGGATGCTCATAGCCAGATAGAGGATTAGTTAACGGACAGGAGATCAATAGTTTTTTAGTCCCACAAGTAATCAAGGAATGTGGGGAGCATGCAGGAAAATTGGGCTGAGGCAGAAGACCAGCCATAATCATTTTGAATGGTGGAGCAGGCTCAAAGGACCAAATGGTCTACTTCTGCTCCTATTTCTTATGCTCTTATGTTCACGGTGTGCCAAATTGAGTCACAGCCAATTAGGAATTTTTGAAGTCACTTTTAAAATGGAAGATATGTGGTAGGCAATTTCTGCATTGCAAGATAGCACAAACTGCAATGCGGTAATGCCTTGACAATCTGTTTGACTGATGTTGGTTGAGGGATAAATATCAGCCAGAATACTTGGGGAAAACGCCCTTGCTCTTCTTCAAAATAGTGCCATGGCCTCTTTCATATCGAAACGAGAGGGCAGATGGAACATTGGTTCCAAGGCTTATCCAACATGCTACACTGTTGCTACTCTGGAGTATCAGCCTAGATTACCTGCTCTGTTCCCGGAGTTGAATTTGAACCCACAACCTTCTGACATGAAAGCAAGAGTACTACCACTGAATCAAGCCTGTTTATTTAAAAGAGGTTGTATCCAGAGAGGTTGATTTAAAGCTAATAATATGTTACATTCTCTCTGGATTCATTTCTATAGGAACTTATTGTGTGGGAATTATTCTAGACAGCCAATACCAGATTGATATTATTGCTGTGTGGTTTATAAAAAAACTTATTCCGTTAACATGTCCTTAGAGCCATGGTATTTCAGTCAAATCGAAGGCAAGAATATTACTGCAGCAAAGGCTATGCTCAGAAACATGAGTGACTGCCAAACCCACTCAGAAATGCATTGTCCTAGAATCTAACAAACAGTGCCTGGCTTTCCGGCTTTGGAAGACAGTGTTTAGGACAGTTTTGTGTGGAACAATTATTTCATTTTGTTATATGTGGGCATTCCAGACACTAGCTGTTAATTCTCAAAGGAATAAATGTGTTCGATTACAGGAATGCAATGCTCAGACTGCATTTATTGGAAAAAATGAGATTTATAACCTACTGGACAAATTGGCATTCTGAGGTAATGAAAATTACTGCACATTTTGTGGGTTTTTTTTGTAATATCTCGTTCAGCAGATTTTATATATACTGGCAATTTCCAACCTTTAAAACAATACATTGTGTAATTTTAATATTGGTTTGTCTTGTGAATGGGTGGAATTTAATACGGGACAGCCCCATGAGATAGTGACTCACTTTCACCTTAGGGAGAGAGAGAGGTCTGCGTAGTGGTACTGCCACTGCACTAGTAATCCAAAGGCCCAGAATTCAATTAATAACTCTGGAATATAAAGCTAGTCTCAGTAATGGTGATAACTATCATCGATCGTTTTAAAAACCCATCTGGTCACTAACGTCCTTTAGGGAAGGAAAACTGTCATCCTTACCTGGTCTGGCCTACATGTGACCCAGACACATTGCATTGTGGTTGACTCCTAATTGCCCTCTGACATGGCCAAGCAAGCCACTCAGTTTAAGGGCAATTAGGGATTCCCATGAAAGAATAAATAAACAAAAGCCTCTGAGACTTACTTTCCACTTAAACCTATACTCATCTCCATCTAGAGCAGTAAAAAAAACAGATACCCATCTGGATCGCGTCTTTTATGACCTCATGATGTTCAAAACTGTTTCACGGTCAATGAAGTACTTTTGAAGCTTAATAGCTGCTATAATGTAGAGAAGTATGGCAGCCAACATGCACACAGCAAGTTCTCACAAACAACAATAAGATAAATGCCCAGATCACCTGTTCTGGAAATGTTGGCAGTGGGATGACTATTGGGCAGAACACCAAAGAGAGCTCCTCTTTAAATATTACCAAGGGATCTTTTACATCCACTTATAAGGGATAGAAAGGATCTTGATTGGACCTCTAACCTGAATGATTTTGTCTCTGACATTGCAACACTCGCTCAGTACTGCACTGGAGTGCCAGTCTGGATGTCCTGCTCAAGTCTCTGGATTTGGAGTTAAACCCATGGCCTTCTGACTGAGAGGAAAAACTGTCTCAATTCTTTAAAACCAAATTCAAATTCGCAACCAAATTCTCATTCTCTGGATTATACTGCAGCAGCAAAGTCCCCAAAACACCCATGTTCCATGCTCAGTTAATGTGTTCTTTCGGTGTTAACCAGCTCAACACATCTCCATACCTCTTTTTGCATATTTCCACAAGCAGGAAATTCTGAAATCAAAAGCTGGGCCCAGATTTTCATTCCCGGGTCAGGTGCACAGACAGCGGTGGTGGGGGGTGGGGTGGGCTGTTGGATTAAAAGCCAGGCCTATTGCCCCTGGAAGGAATGTGGAGGCTGCCTGGTGCAGGCTGGGTGGAAGGCCTGGCACTTTGTTGAATTACATCTTAAAAATTATTAAAACAAACAGCCCTCACCGCTCATGTCCCTAATAATCCCATGCATTTTCCATGTCTCATCTATGCCAACCTATACCATCTCATGCCCTCCACCCTCCCCATGACCTCTTATAGTCCCTATGCCAACCCATAGCCCTCTAGCCAACCCTCATAGCCCTCATGCTCCCATGCAACCCCACATCCCCATTGTCTTTTATAGCCCCTTTGCCAACTTAATGCCAACTGCTGACCCCCATCCACTACCCTTTTCCTTTACTGCCTCCGTGCTAGCTCACCTAGTATCCTTTGACAACCCTTAACAGCTTTGACAATTCCAATGAGTTTATGCACTTTTTACACACAATCATGTTTACTTTTAACAATTCCAAATGGTGTCTTACCTTTCTTAAAGGTGTCCCAGGACCATATCCAAAGGGGTACCTCACATTTCTAAATGGGTACCCTGGTTATCCAAACAAATCCACCAATTTCAGACCTCCCCTTACTTGGTCTAATCTGCACACTCCGGATTTCACATGCCTGGCCTATGAAAATCTACTTCAGTGAAGGCAGCTGGTGACTTAACTGGCCAGTTGCCTCTGTAAACTGCGCATGAGCGAACCCTGGCCTGACTCCGGTCCTGCCACTGTGAAAATAGGAAGCGCTGCGTTCAGGGGCAGATCCTAGAATTTCTGGGCTCATCTGTTATTTCAGCCGTGATGGATGTGGCCCTAAAGTAGTTGGATTGTCAAGAAAACCCAATTGGTCCTTTAGGAAGAGAAAGCTACCATCTTTAGTCAGTGTGACCCCAGTCCGACAATGCAATTGACTCTTAACTGCCCTCTGAAGTGGCCTAGCAAGTCAATTGGTTGTATCGAAACTGCCAACAGCAGTTCAAAAAGAAGCCTCAGCACCAGTGTCCCAGGGCATTGAATGGCAGACTTGCCAGTGATACCCATATCCGTGGGTTTTCCCACAGAGTTGGCCAGCCAGGGCTTTGGTGTGCACAGAATTAAAAGTAACCCTGTAACATTGGACCAGGAACTTACAAAGAGACATAGGAAGACTAAGTAAGAAGGCAAATCTAAGGCAATAAGAGTTCAATATAGACAAGGCTGAGGTCATCCACTTTGGATCTAAGAAAGAAAAATCATAACGTTTTCTAAATGGTGAGAGGAGGACTAAAGGGATTTTGATGTCCAGGTACACAGATTTCTAATGCAGAGGTATGTAAAATAATCAAATGTTATTGGAATTTTGTGCTTCTATGAAGAAGGCTGGAATACGAAGGAGAGGAAGTTATGCTTTAGTTGTACAGAGCTTTGGTCAGACTATATCTGAAATATCATTCTGGGCACGGCAGTTCAGTAAGATTATATTAGCCTTGGACTGGATATAGTGCAGATTATAGCAGGGCTTGAAGGATTAAATTATGAAGACAAGTTGTACAAAGTTGGTTTGTATTCCCTCGAGTTAAGAAGGTTAAAGGATGACCAAATCAAAACGTTTTAAATGATAAAGGAATTTGATAGGGTAAATACAGAGAAATCATTTCACCTGTGGGGAAATCAGGGACAAAGGCCTGAATTTTACCTTTGGTGGATGCACGCGATCGGCAAGCCAGGAGGCAGTTGGGATATGGGCCCGCCACCGTGATTGGCCCCCAGCCACAATTTCACGCCGGCTGGCCAATTAATAACCAGCCAATGGGAAACGCGCACTGAAAAGCTCAGCGCTGCCAGTGTGGGCGAGGGCAGGCGATGATGTCACCGTGGGCGCAGGTGAGCCCTGCAAGAGAGTACCCTGAAGGCAAGCAGCTGCTTCAGTGAACTACAGACCTGGAAATGCTAAACATAAAGGTTCAAAAAGCTGCAAAAAAAATCCATGCATCATAATCAATCATCTAAAAATATAACTTTAAAAATGCTGTCCACGAATATTTATTTTTATTTTATTACATAACGGAAATTTTGTCCCGCCCTTGGATGAGGTTCGATGAAAAATGCAAAGGCCACCTGACCGATCCGGCCATCCGCCAACCGTAGAGTTGGACGGGCCATGAAAAATCAGAGACAATTGCACCATTAATGGGCTTAATGGCCCTCTTAACTATCGGCGGGCACACTTCCAACTTTCAGTGGGCTCGCTGAGCGAAATATCGAGCAAGTACATGACGTCGGGACGCCCACGCGATTTTACACCTGATCGGGTCAGGCATGCTCCCACCCACAGGATGTAAAATTCAGCCCAAAAAGACAGAGGGCCAAATTTTCACCCCTGAGTCGGGTGTGCAGAGTTGCGAAACTTCCTGACTCTGTAAACTCGATTCGGGAGTAAGTAACCCGCTAACAGGAGTCGGGCTTGCCGCCCCCAGAAACAGTGCAGAGGCAGACACGAGGGTTGCCAGGTGCCAAGGCAGGCTGGTTAACTGGCCCACCTCATTGCTTTCAGACGTTGTCCTAGTTAAAATAAAAGGAGTAAAACTAAAAAAGCCCTCAAGCCCTCAGCCTCCCTCACTCCCCACACACTCCCCATGCCATATCTATGCCATATCATGTCAAATCATGCCCCCCACGCAACCTGCCATGGTCCCTCATACTCTCCATGCCAATCTATGCCCCTCTCCTCATCCCCCATGGCCCTTATAGCCCCTATGCCAACTTACTGCCAACTCACGCCAATGCATGCCCCCATCCACTACCTTTTGTCCTTACACTCTCCCTTCCAACTCACCCAGTATCTACCATGGAAAGACCAAATAAAATAAAGTTCTAAATATCTGTTGCAGACTTCACTGTATTAAAGAAACACTTCCATTGATAAAAGCCCATTCGCTACATTTAAATCCTTTCAAATATTTAATACCTTATATAAACAATCATATCCTTCAAGTACTTAACCCCCATAAAAATAAACATTTGTATTCATAGCCCCATATCAAAAGCAGCTGATCTATTTATGATCACTTGGAATTATTAATCAAACTGTGAACTTACAGGCCCTCCACTGTGATAATAATAGGTTGTGGTCAAGTACCACTGATCCTATAATGATAGTCATCAAACTTATGCTAACAACCATCGATTGAAATTGCAAGCACTTTTTTTTTGAACTGTGGCCTGTTTTTTTTTCCAAAATTTAAAGATCAGGAGATTTAAATGACAGCTTGACAGTTCCACAGACACTATCCACTTTTTTTGCAAATTCATGTCTACTCCCAAAATCCCAAAAGGGGCACCTGGATCTCTCCAAAAAGGCTCCTGACCTCTCCCAAAATGTACATGGCCTCTCAAAAAGGTTACCTTACCTTTCACAAAGGGCACCCGACCTCTCCAAAAAGCACCTTCTCTGTCCAAAAGGGAACCTGACCTCTCCAAAGAGCTCCATTATGCTTAGAATTTTTCCTCAAATGTCAAAACCCACAAGCTGTGTTTTGGAAATTCTGATAATAAAAATAGCTTCTGATTGAAGGCAGCTGCACTTTTGAATGTGCTGCTGTCTCCATGATCCGTGGATATGTGAAATACCTCCCGCCTCTTCTTCCCCCGTGACCCCTGGTGAAAATGGTGGGTGTCGGGTTCGGGCATGGGACTTGTGGATTCTGGGCTCTGGCGCCATTTTGGTTAAGGTGCAGAGCCCCTCTGACTTTATAAAAATTCAGGCCAGAATCTTCAAATTAAAGCCAAGCCGTTCAGGGGTGAAACCAGGAAACACGGCTGGTAATCATCAGCTAGAACTTGCTCCCTCAAAAAGTTATGGATGTTGGGGGTCACTTGGGGGCTTTCAAGACTGAGACCCATCTGAAACATTTCTCTCTCCAAAGACACTGCCAGACTTGGTGAGTATTACCGGCATTTTCTCTTTTAATTTTAGATTTGCAGCATACACAGTATTTTGCTTTTGTTGATAGATTTTTGTTGGTTAAGAATAGAATGAGAAAGGAGCTCTGGAAGGAAGCACGTGTTGAGGCACAAGTCAGTCTAGATCTAATTGAATGACAGAGCAGATTTGAGGGGCCGAGTTGTCCAATCCACACTGGGGTGCAGGTGAAAAGTGAATCCAATAGTTTGATTGGTGGCCTCCAGTGGGCCCATTAAGGATGGCAGATTCAGCCCCTGTTGCTGTGGAAAAACTGGTCAGAGCATCAGCGAGAGTTTTACATTTGAAAGAAACTTCACTTCAATACTGCTCATTTTAATAAAGGCCATGACGAATTTAGCAATGGCCAGAATGTACATGCAGATCAGGCTAGGACTTTCACAATGCTGCATTCAACATCTTTGTGTCCGTTATATGATTGTATAACACGCATAGCGAGGCTGAATTTCCCCCTCTGCACCCCGCCCCCACTGCCCAGACCATTTCAAGGGAATCCCCATGTGTCTCCTCATTCTGAATTCTGAAGGCTGGCCCCTATTGATCCATTTTAGCTTCCGTCCAGGGATGGGGAAGTTAAGTCTCATTGACCGTGTGGAGAAGATAAGATAGAGGCTTTCAAGAAACAGAGTCCAATGCAGGACAGGATATAATTAAAGGCAGACATGAATTCAGGGACAAAGGAAAGGGAGAGTTTGTGGGAGCAGGTTTAGGACAAGCATTCACGATATGTTTTCCCCATGGCATCTCAGTTCAGTTCACCCTGTAACGGGAAGGAAATGTCAAAGCAGAAAGCACTTAAAAATACTACCAATTCAAAACAAAAAATTGGCACAATTATTAATAATAATTATATAATTGTGACACTGATATCTATCTTATGCTGTCTGGTCAAGCTGCACGGTGCCTCAGTTAAACAATGAAATACTTTATTTTAAAAGGAATAAACAATAGAGCTTGAAAGATTAAACAGGAACGTTCAGAAATCCCTGTCGACTGGTCACAAGGAGGCTGGCCAACATTGCTAATCATCCCTGATCTTCCCACTAGGTGACCCCATTTACTCAGAGTTCATAACATTCAGCCTTCAGGGCCGTGTTGCATGAATTGTTTATAAGATGCCCACACTAAGGTTTTTAATCATTAGAGCCATGCTCAGGCCCTGTGTGCCCTTCTCTCTATTCTGCATTTTCACAGATCTCTGTGACTACAAGGATGTGGTGTCTTCACCCTCTCTTCATCTGGATTCAGTTGCTATTGCAGTGCAGCTGTTACAGTGACCACCGTCCCGCTATTCTGGCCACATGGAACATAAATAGTCTTCTGTTTCCCTGAAATGTACCTGCTGCCAGTATTCTAACTCGTACCAGGCTCGTTCCCCCATCACCCTTGTGCTTGTTGACCTACACTGGGTTCAGAGCTGGCAACTCATTGCCTTTAAAATGCTCATCCTTGTTTTCAAATTCTTCCCTCATCCCTTGCTATCTCTGTAACTTCCTCCAATCCAATAATCCTCTGAGATAGCTACCCTCCTCCAATTCTGGCCTACTGTGCATCATCCACTTCTTTCACATTGGTAGACATGTCTTGAGGTATGTGGGCTTGAAGCTCTGGAATTCCCTTCCGGAATCTCTCTGCCTCCCAATCCCTCTCTCCTCCTTTAAGGTGCTGCTTAAAATTCACCTCCTTAACCAAGTGTTTGGTCACCTCTCCTAATATTTCCTTGGGTTAGAGTCAATATTGCCTGATAACAGTCCTATGAAGCATTTTAGCATGTTTTACTACATTAAAGGCACTATATAAGTGCAAGTTATTGATGCCAATGAATGGTTTCACAGTCAGTTGGCCTAACAAGTGAGCAGGACTTTTTCCTTCGACTAGGCAGCAGAGGCTCTGTGGAACTTTGTGCCAACTATCTCAGTGTCTTACTGACACTCAGTGTCTTGCTGTCTTACTGACTGGTACTGAGTCATATGTGGGTCATTTTCACCTCACTTGGGGGCTGTTGGGGGAAGGGGTTTGGGTCAAACATGGAAGTCAATGGAATGCAAAATTAGATAGGTGCTCATCCTTAACCTGTCCCCACTTGGTGGCTTTGCTTAAAATGACTCCATTTCTTCACTTATTCACAGAAGGTGGACATTGCATTTATTGCCCATCCCTTGTTGCCCTTGAGAAGGTGGTGGTGAGCTGCCTTCTTGAACCGCTGCAGTCCATGTGGTGTAGATACACCCACAGTGCTCTTAGGAAGGGAGTTCCAGGATTTTAACCCAGTGACAGTGAAGGAACGGTGATATATTTCCAAGTCAGGATGGTGTGAGGGTTGGAGTGCATTGCAATAGGGCAGATCATCTAGTCTTCAATTCCACAGCCTGCCTAGACCCCATACACTGCCTTCTGGTTTAGAAAGCAGCTTTTTTCTTCTTCTAAAGCTAAATAGTCGTTTTGTAGTACAGAGCTTGAGTATTGCTGACAAAAGAGACATGTTAAAGCTTTTCATCTTGCAGTCACCAGGACATTTCTCAAGAATACCAATATAAGGGGAGAACAACAATTTATACTGTTTGAGAAGACAGTGCTGATTTTTTGGCAAGTGGACTCTGATTGGTAGAGGTGTTGCCATGGAGAATGCACCAGTTGATGGTGACTGACAGTTAACTGTCAATAATTGTTTAAAATTTAAACCAGGCAGCTTGACCCTGATTGGTCAAGGCATTGCCCTGAGGAATGAGTCAGCGAATGACTGACACTTTTTTTGTTTAGCTGAAACAGGCGTAATGTGTGTACATGCTCTTTCTGTCTGCAGAGAACAGGGCCCTGTGTCTTAATATATGTAGCTTCCAGTACACGCAAATGCACCACATTGTGAGCTCAAATGACAATCTTAAATTGGTTGTCAGCATAATTCTTAGCACATGGTACAGACTGTGCCCAACCAGCCCGTGTTTGCAAAACTCAAAACACAGTGTCCAACATTAGATGTGATTCCGTGATTGGATGACATTTGCTAAATAATCCTCAATGTGCTATGCTTCTAGCAACCAGAGTGGTTGCAGGCATGATGTGGTTCACTGCACATGGATCCAGTGCCAGAAATAGTTCAAAGATCTTCAGTGCTCCTCAATGGGTGAATAGCAAGTTGGCATGGAACTAAGTATAGATGCCTCAGCGGGTAGCCGTAAGTCACGTTGCACAGGGGTGTGAGATGCAGAATGCCAAGTGGCACATATCCCTGTGCCTGCCAAGAGCAGGAGATGTTGACGCTCACCTTTGCGTATAAAAGGCTGAGTGCCAATCTGATGGGCACCTCAAGCTGGCTCTCCGGGGGTGGGGGGGGGGGGCGGTGCTGGTGGTGAGTCATGAGCCTGGAATGGTGTTACAGGGAGGGGATGGACTAATTCAGGAGAAGCCACAACGCACTGGAGTGCACACGAACGGCTGGTGGGTGCCCAACATCCTGAACCTGGTAAAAGTGCTGTGTGCAGATGAGAGACTGGGAGAGTGTGTAAGAAGGGCAGGGTTGTGGCATCTCCAGTGAGAAGCTCAAACCAGAGTACATGTCGCTTGGCCACTCAGTGTCTCAGAGAGACACACAGCTGTTTGGCAAGCAACCAATGTGCATGCACAGACCCTCAGTGATGATGTTTTTAACTGACATATTCTGTTTCTCCCTCAGAAGCACCATCCTCACAAAGCATGGCTGACCCCGAGGATCCCCCCTGACCCCGAGAATCCCCCCTGACCCCGAGGATCCCCCCTGACCCCGAGAATCCCCCCTGACCCCGAGGATCCCCCCTGACCCCGAGAATCCCCCCTGACCCCGAGGAACCCCCTGACCCCAAGGATCCCCCCTGACCCCGAGGATCCCCCCTGACACCCGAGGATCCCCCTGACCCCAAGGATCCCCTCTAACACCCAAGGATCCCCCTGACCCCAAGGATCCCCCCTGACACCGAGGATCCCCCCTGACCCCGAGGATCCCCCCTGACACCCAAGGATCCCCCTGACCCCGAGGATCCCCCTGACCTCGAGGATCCCCCCTGACACCCGAGGATCCCCCTGAACCCGAGGATCCCCCCTGACCCCGAGGATCCCCCCTGACCCCGAGAATCCCCCCGACACCCGAGGATCCCCCTGACCCCGAGGATCCCCCCGACCCCGAGGATCCCCCCTGACCCCGAGGATCCCCCCTGACCCCGAGAATCCCCCCGACACCCGAGGATCCCCCTGACCCCGAGGATCCCCCCGACCCCGAGGATCCCCCCTGACCCTGAGGATCCCCCCTGACACCCGAGGATCCCCCTGACCCCGAGGAGCCCCCCGACCCCGAGGATCCCCCTGACACCCGAGGATCCCCTTGACACCCGAGGATCCCCCCGACACGTGAGGATTCCCCCGACACCCGAGGATCCCCCCTGATCCCGAGGATCCCCCCGACCCCGTGGATCCCCCCTGACACGCGAGAATCCCCCCTGACACGCGAGGATCCCCCCTGACCCCGAGGATCCCCCCTGATCCCAAGGATCCCCACTGATCCCGAGGATCCCCCTGACACCCGAGGATCCCCACTGAAACCAAGGATCCCCCCTGTCACCCGAGGATCCCCCCGGACACCCGAGGATCCCCGCTGATCCCGAGGATCCCCCTGCCACCCGAGGATCCCCACTGAAACCGAGGATCCCCCTGACACCCGAGGATCCCCTGTGACACCCGAGGATCCCCACTGATCCCAAGGATCCCCCTGACACCCGAGGATCCCCACTGAAACCAAGGATCCCCCCAACACTGAGGATCCGCCCTGATCCTGAGGATCCCCCTTGACGCCCGAGGATCCCCCCTGACCCCGAGGCTCCCCCTGACACCCAAGGATCCCCACTGACCCTGAGGATACCCCCTACACTGAGGATCCGCCCTGATACCTGAGGATCTGCCCTGATCCTAAGGATCCCCCCTGACCCCGAGGATCCCCTGTGACACCCGAGGATCCCCACTGATCCCAAGGATCCCCCTGACACCCGAGGATCCCCACTGAAACCGAGGATCCCCCCAACACTGAGGATCCGCCCTGATCCTGAGGATCCCCCTTGACGCCCGAGGATCCCCCCTGACACCCGAGGATCCCCCTGACACCCAAGGGTCCCCCCGATCCTGAGGATCCCCCCGACACCCAAGGATCCCCCCTGAAACTGAGGATCCCCCCGACCCCGAGGATCCCCCTGACACCAAGGATCTGCCCTGATACCTGAGGATCTGCCCTGATCCTGAGGATCCCCCCTGACACCCGAGGATCCCTCCTGACACCCGAGAATCCCCCCTGACCCCGAGGATCCTCCCCTGACACCAAGGGCCCCCCTTGACCCCGAGGAACCCCCTGACCCTGACGATCCCCCCTAACCCCGAGGATCTGCCCTGACACCCAAGGATTCCCTGCTGAGCAGTGCACCCGGGTCACATCCACTCTCTGCACCAGACATCAGTGCAGATACAGGCACATCGGTGGGCTACAGCGCATCAGCTCCATTTGGAGTGAGGGCACATCATGCTCATGTGAGGAACTGGTGGAGCTAGAGAGAACCCAGGGTGCCAGCAGTCGGAGGATTGCTGGAGACCAGGACCACGCTGAGTCTGAGGCAGATAACGAGCCTCTGGAGTCGTCCATTTACTTTTATTCATTCATGGGATGTGGGAGTCCCTGGCAGGGCCAGCATTTATTGTCCATCCCTAGTTGCCCTTGAGAAGGTGGTGATGAGCTGCCTTCTTGAACTGCTGCAGTCCATGTGGTGTAGGTACACTCAAAGTGCTGTTAGGAAGGGAGTTCCAGGATTTTAACCCAGTGACAGTGAAGGACAGCAATATATTTCCAAGTCAGGATGGTGTGTGACTTAGAGAGGAACATCCAGGTGGTGATGTTCCCATTTATCCGCTGCCCTTGTCCTTCTAGATGGTAGTGGTCATGGGTTTGGAAGGTGCTGCATAAGGGGCCTTGGTGAATTCCTGCAGTGCATCTTGTAGATGGTACATACTGCTGCTACTGTACGTCGGTGGTGGAGGGAGTGAATGTTTATGGATGTGGTGCCAATCAAGTGGGCTGCTTCATCCTGGACGGTGTCAAGCTTCTTCAGTGGAATCGTCCCAGATTTGCACTGAGTGCAGTAGTGGGCGAGTAAAACAATGTTTTACCCGTGGGCCGCAATGGCGGCTTTTCATGCCGTACCATCCCAAATTCCCAGGTAACATGGCATTTCCATGCCAGCGGGCTCTCATTCGCCTGCCATGACATCACCACGCCGCTTCAGCATGCTGGCCGCCATATTTAAAACACAGCCATGCGCATACCTCTCAGTGCTTCCAGACAAGGACTGCTGCATGGAAGACATGGCCCCATGAGGAAAGAAGACTGCAGCACCCAGGGTCAATGAGGCATCCCTCAAGGACCTTTTGGATACCGTGGAGGCTTGCTGTGATGTCCTCTAACCCCGCTCTGGCCACAGGATGGGCAACAACATCACTAATCTGGTTTAGGAGGCGGTGGCAGTGGTGATCAATGCCAACACCCTGCAAAAGAGGACAACCACCCAGTGCCAAAAAAAAATCAATGATCTCCTCCGTTCTGCCAGGGTAAGTCACTCCTCTCGTCACTCTCAACTCACACACACTCACAAACCAGCACACATCCACAGGGCCATCACTCACTGCCAGTGCAAATCTCAAACTCTCTCAAACTCACTGTCAATGTCGTCATCCTGTCCATGGGGCCACTCACCACCCACACAAGCCAGGCACATCTATCGTCTGAGATAAAAACAAAAAACTGCGGATGCTGGAAATTCAAAACAAAAACAGAATTACCTGGAAAAACTCAGCAGGTCTGGCAGCATCAGCGGAGAAGAAAAGAGCTGACGTTTCGAGTCCTCATGACCCTTCAACAGAACTAGGTGAATCCAAGGAGAGGGGTGAAATATAAGCTGGTTTAAGGTGGGGGTTGGGTCGGGGGGGGAGAGAAGTGGGGGGGGGATGGTGTGGTTGTAGGGATAAGCAAGCAGTGCTAGGAGCAGACAAAAGAACACAAAGGTGTTGAAGTTGGTGATATTATCTAAACGAACGTGCTAATTAAGAATGGATGGTAGGGTACTCAAGGTACAGCTCTATCATCTGGCCCAGCAGGTTTCCTGCTTACGCCCTCTCCGTCTCTATTCATGAAGGACAAGCTGGCACACAACAAGAGGGAGAAGTCACAGACTGGTGGAGGAATGCCCAACATCAAGGTCCTCACAGACTTTGAAAACAGAGCCATCCAGCTAGCCGGTGATAACCGGAACCAGTCCTCTGCTGACAGTAAGGTCAGTGCTGCTCTATCAAGTGAGGATCCAGCAGTGCAACATTCAGCAGACAACCATGCGAATGATGTGTCCTGTTTCACAGGCCACTGCCATGTACTAATTATCTCCCCTTGCTTTCACAGGCACATCTGGGAAACAGCCAACAGAGTCCATGACCCAGAACCTCCAATCAAGCCCCGAAAGAAAATCAGAAGAATAATCCACTGAAACCCTCCCTGAGGTCCCATCACAGAGCTCACCCATACCCTCCAGTAGTGCAGAGACACACATCTTTGTGGGACTTAGTTCTACAGTAGCCTTGGGGTCACAATCTAGTGAGCACTTCGCACTGTCTGATCCACAGCAGGCAGAGGCAGGGACTTCCCAGGTCCTCGGCACTCGGAAGGCTGCCTGGAGGCCAGAACGTTGCTGAGTCCGAGTCAGATGACCAGTGTCTGGAATCAGTCGTGTCACAATTGCTGAAGCTGCAAAGGCAAGCTCGGGAACATCAGGAAGGGATGTCCACTGCACTCCTCAGATTGCAAGGCACGATGGAGGAGTCTGTCCAACTTTAGGCTGAGGTGGTAGCGCTGGCATTACAATGCACCAAGGTCAACACTGGTAGGATGGCGGCTTCCATGGAGACCTTGGTCCAGCACATCAGTCCCGCACAGCTGTGCGGGCTGAACTTCATCACCAATGCCGTAGTTGGCCTCCAACAGTGTGTATGTGAGACGGGTACCAGGCTGCTCGATCTCACTCCAGCTGCCCCTTTAGGTCGCAGAGTCAGCCGGGGCCCTCAGGCACCCATAGGGAGGAGGATCAGCAGGCACACACCCTGGGGCCATCCACCCAGGTGAGCCTGGGAGTGACCAGCCCATTCGAATCCCCTCTTCCTGTGACCCCAGCAGCTCCAGCTTCACAGGCCGAGGAGGGTGCCACTGCCACACAGCAGGACCCCGAAAGCAGGCCGGGGCCCTCCAGGTCTCAGCCTTACAGAGGACGCCCACCAAAGTCACCACAAACAGAATGTCACTGTCAGCAGGCTGCCTCCATCTCTGCTGTGGATGTCCAGGGAGCACCAAGACGTAGTGGCAGGGTTAGGAAAGTTAAGGAGAATTAGCTGCACAGCCTGGGCACGGGTGTTGATCACTTGTACAGAATGTTCACTGTTGTCAATAAACTCCTAAGAATGTCTCCCTGCCTGTGGCTCCTTGTTCTGATGAGCAGTGTTCTTTTCAAATGTGAAACCTTTCTGCACAAGATAAAGGCAGGTGTCTCAGTCCAGGGCCTCTTCCCTGTGCTCTGTGCAGTCTTCAGACCACAGTGATGGTCCAGTCTCACTCCCTGGAAACATTACTGATGCCTGCACCTTGGCAGTGCTGGTCATTGCTGCCAGAATGTAGTGGACAGGTGCCACAGAGTTCTCTCATTCTCTCTGTGCTCTCAGCATCTTTAAGGTGGAGCTGGCCCCCGATCTCTTCAGCATCTGTGACCAGTGACTGTGCTCCTGAAGGGGTCAGGTGCTGAAGGCTGACAAAGGATCAGATGCTTTTAAAGTTTCATGGCTCTGTCTCTATGATATGACCCTGATCATGGAGTGTAAGCAGCTGCCCTCAGCCACACAGGAGTCAGACATTCTCAGAGGCTGTGTGAAGATCTATGGATTGTCCTCATTACATGTTGTCATCATCCTCCTGTGATTGAGCGACTATTAAGGCATCTCCATGACAGGAGCATTATCACAGAGGGTATATGCACTGTCATAAGCCAGACTGGAGTCAAATGTTCATAGATGTGATGTGAGGATCTATAGAGTCATAGAGTCATAGAGGTCTACAGAACAGAAAAAGGCCCTTCAGCCCATCAAGCCTGCGCCAGTCAAACAAGTACCTAACTATTCTAATCCCATTTTTCAACACTAGGCCCATAGACTTGTATGCCATGGTATCGCAAGTAAACATCCAAATACTTCTTAAATGTTATGAGGGTTTCTGCCTCTACCACCCTTTCAGGCAGTGAGTTATAGATTCCCACCACCCTCTGGGTGAAAAAATTCTTCCTCACATCCACTCAAAACCTCCTGTCCCTTACCTTAATTCTATGCCCCCGGTTATTAATCCCTCCACCTATGGGAAAAGTTCCTTCCTGTCTAACCTATCTATGCTCCTCATCATTTTATACACCTCAATCATGTCCCCCCTCAAACTCTTCTTCTCCAAGGAAAATAACCCCAGTCTATCCAATCTCTCCTCATAACTAAAACTCTCCAGCCCAGGCAACATCCTGGTAAATCTCTGCACTCTTAGTGCAATCACATCCTTCCTATAATACGGATTCCAGAACTGCACGCAATACTCTAGCTGTGGCCTAACCAGCATTTTATACAGTTCCAGCATAACCTCCCTGCTCTTATATTCTATGCCTCGGCTAATAAAGGCATGTATCCCAAATGTCTTCTTAAGGGACCAATGGACATGTACACCAAGGTCCCTCTGATCCTCGGTACTTCCCAGGGTCCTACCATTCATTGTGTATTCCCGTGCCTTGTTTGCCTGCCCAAGTGCATCACTTCACACTTATATGGTGTCTCATCACTGCATGTTATCATCATCCTTCACAAATCTAGCAGCTATGAGGGCCTCCGAAGCGTGCCTTCCTCGTCTGGCCAGTTTGAGGGACTTGTCCCCTTCATGGTCATCTTTAAGGCTCCCCTCACCTTCATCACCATCGATATTCTCCTCCAGCTCCTGCACTTCCTCCTTTCCCCATTGCAGCACCAGGCTGTAAAGGGCGCAGGAGGTGATGATGATGTGTGACACCCTCTGTAGACTATATTGCAGGGCTCCGCCAGACCAGTCCAGGCACCGGATCTACATCTTCAGCATCCCGATGGTTTGCTCCACCAAGTTGTGAGGTGCAGCATGAGCCTCATTATAGTGTTGCTCTCCTGCAGTCTGAGGCCACCGCACGGGTGTCATCAGCCACAGCCTCTGCAGGTAGCCCTTGTCCCCAAGAAGCCAACCCTGCAGTGTCTGTGGACCCTGGAAGATGTCAGAGATCTGTGACTGACTGAGAATGTAGGAGTTGTGGACATTCCTTGGAAACTTTGTGCAGACCTGCAGGATGTATTTGTGGTGGTCACATACCAGCTGCATATTCAATACAGTTGACCGCTTGTTGCCATGGAGATCTGAGCACCATGTGAGTGCGGTTGATCGCACCCTGCACCTGTGGGAAACCTGAGATCTGGGCGACTCCAATTGCTCTTGCATCCTGGCTGACCTAGTCCCAGGTGAAATGCACAAAGCTATGTGCCTTTGCAAAGATGGCATCCGTGACCTCATGGGTGTATTTGTGGGTGGAAGCTTGTGACATCCCACAGAGGTCACCTGTGGAGCCCTGAGAGGAGCCACTGGTGTAAAAATTGAGCGCCACGGTCACTTTCTTGGCCACGGACAGTGGATGCCCTCCATGTCCCCGTGGAGCCAAATCTTGCAGCAGGTGGCAGATGTGACTGGCCAGTTCCTGAGACATCCGCAGTCTTCAGTGGCACTGGTTGTCAGTCATCTGCAGGAATGAAAGGCGGCGTCTATAGACCCTGGGTCTACCAAGGCACCAACCAGTGACGGTTCGCTGTTGTTCTTCAGCAGTGTGTGCGTGAGTCCTAGCCACCCCTTCTTCCAGAGGGTGCTGCTCCTCCCTCTATCCAGCCAGGCACCTCTGTCACTCTCTTCTCTGTCATCTTCACTCTCTGTAAGCCTCAAGGCACACAGCAAGTTTACCAAGCTCCATGCTCCTGATATACTCATCCTGTAGGATGAAAGGGAGAGGCATGTGGGTAAGCATGAGTATACAAAGAACCTCTCTTGGTTAAGTCTGAAGCCCCCTCAATGCATCCCAGAGAGTGTTGGCTACCACTTGGATGGCCAGAGTTTAGCATGCCTGCCCGAAACCCCACCCACCTCTGCCCCACTCTACCTGACCGATCGGCAGCAGCTTTGCCCAATGGACTGCCTGCTGTGCTCTCAGCTCAGGCACAGGCATTCTCCTAACCCACACTGCAAGGCTGCGCTGTTAGCTTGAACCATGGGGGAGACTGGTCCAAACCATGATGATGACATTGTAATGAGCTGTGAGCACCTCCACCAGGGACTGCTCCATGGCAGCTTTCACAAACAGATTGTACAACGTGCCCAGTCGTCCAATTGCTCTGCAGTCCACTAAAATGCTCATTAGTTTGCAGGCTGTGCCCAAAGGGTGAAAAGCTCTGGAGCAATTGGTGGCACTTTCATGCCTCTGCGTGGCTTCAGTGGGCAGATAAGCTAGAGCCTCGACTCCAAACATGTCAAAGTAGCTGCATCTTATAATGATGTACAGATGTATTACAATGAGGTTCTCGACATCTGATGGCAGGAAATGCAGCCCACCATCAATGGGCGGAGCAGACAACTGCAAACAGGTTTCATGGCTATAATTAGGGGAATTGATAGCATTCTTTGTAAGCAGGGTCGAGACTCCCGCATGGTATGTTGCCTGCCTGGTGCCAAGGTGAGGGACATCTCTGACTGGCTTGAAAGGATATTGGAGAGGGAGGGGGAGGATCCAGTTGTTGTTGTCCATGTCGGGACAAATAACATAGGTAAGACTAGGAAAGAGGACCTGTTTGGGGATTATCAGGAACTAGGAACTAAATTAAAGAACAGGTCCTCAAAGGTTATAATCTCCGGATTACTACCCGAGCCACGTGCAAATTGGCTTAGGGACGCGAGGATAAGGGAAGTAAACACGTGGCTAAAGGAGTGGTGCGGGAAAGAGGGGTTCCATTTCGTGGGGCACTGGCATCAGTATTGGAACAGAAGGGATCTGTAGGTTTGGGATGGTCTCCACCTGAACCAATCTGGGACCAATGTTCTAGCGAAAAGGGTAAATAGGGTGTTCAATAGGACTTTAAACTTGAAAGTGGGGTGGAGGGAAGGGTAAAACTCCAAGAAGTATGACTAATGGGAAACAAAGCAGCAGGTTAGCGTGTAGGGGCGCTGGATTCAACTTCATGGAAAATTATGAAAAAATTGAAAAGAAAGGAGAGCCCAGGAGAGTCTATTAAAATCTCCAGAACACAAAATAGGACAGAGTGTTTGGAAAGGGCTAGGAATCTAACTTCAAGCACATCAGATAAAGGGACGACAATGAGAACGGGGAGGGGAAAAACAGGACTGAAGGTGTTGTATCTGAATGTACGCAGTATATGAAATAAGGTCAATGAGCTTGTGGCGCACATTGAAATTGGCAGGTATGATGTGGTGGGCTAAATATCCAAGGATATACATCCTATCGAAAAGATAGGCAGGTTGGCAGAGGGGGTGGGGTTGCTTTGTTAGTAAGAAATGAAATTAAATCTATAGCAAGAAATGGCATAGGGTCAGATGATGTAGAATCTGTGTGGGTAGAGTTGAGGAACCACAAAGGTAAAACAACCATAATGGGAGCTATGTACAGGCCTCCAAACAGTAGTCAGGATGTCGGGCACAAGATACACCAGGAGATTGAAAAGGCGTGTAAGAAAAACAAGGTTACAGTGATCACGGGGGACTTCAATATGCAGGTAGACTGGGAAAATCAGGTTGGTAGTGGATCCCAAGAAAAGGAATTTGTGGAATGTCTACAAGATGGCTTTTTGGAGCAGCTTGTGGTGGAGCCCACTAGGGAACAGGCAATTCTAGATTTACTGATGTGTAATGAGGCAGATTTGATAAGGGATCTTAAGGTGAAGGAACCCTTAGGAGGAAGTGACCATAATATGATAGAATTTACCCTGCAATTTGAGAGGAAAAAGCTGGAATCAGATGTAACAATATTACAGTTGAATAAAGGCAACTACAGAGGCATGAGGGAGGAGCTGGCCAGAATTAACTGGGAGATGAGCCTAGCAGGAAAGACAGTGGAACAGCAATGGCAGGAGTTTCTGGGAGTAATTTGGGAGCCACAGCAAAAATTCATCCCTAGGAAGAAGAAACATACTAAAGGGAGGATGAGGCAACTATGGCTGACAAGGGAAGTCAGAGACAGCAATAAAAGCTAAACAGATAGCATACAATGCGGTGAAAAGCAGTGGGAAACCAAGGGATTGGGAAGCCTACCAAGACCAACAGAGGACAACTAAAAAGAAATAAGGAGGGAGAAGAATAAATATGAGGGTAAACTAGCCAGTAATATAAAAAAAGGTTGCTAGAGCTTTTTTAGATATATAAACGGTAAGAGAGAGGCAAAAGTGGACATTGAGCTGCTGGAAAATGACGCTGGAGAAGTAGTAGTGGGGAACAAAGAAATGGCGGAGGAACTGAATAGGTACTTTGCATCAGTCTTCATGGTGGAAGACATGAGTAACATCCCCAAAGGTCAAGAGAGTCGGGGGCAGAGGTGAGTATGGTGGCCATTACCAAGGAGAAGGTGCTAGGAAAACTGAAAGGTCTGAAGGTAGATAAATTACCTGGATCAGATGGATTACACTCTAGAGTTCTGAAGGAGATAGCTGAAGAGATAGTGGAGGAATTAGTGATGAGCTTTCAGGAATCACTGGAGTCAGGGAGGGTCCCAGAGAACTGGAAAATCGCTAATGTAATCCCCCTGTTTAAGAAGGGAGTGAGACAAAAGATGGGAAATTACAGGCCGATTAGCTTGACCTCGGTCGTTGGTAAGATTTTTGAGTCCATTATTAAGGATGAGATTTCAGAATACTTGGAAGTGCATGGTAAAATAGTGCAAAGTCAGCATGGTTTCATCAAGGGGAGGTCATGCCTGACAAATCTGTTAGAATTCTTTGAGGAGGTAACGAGTAGGTTAGACAAAGGAGAGCCAATGGATGTTATCTACTTGGACTTCCAGAAGGTCTTTGACAAGGTGCCGCACAGGAGGCTGCTCAGTAAGATAAGAGCCCATGGTGTTAGAGGTAAGGTACTAGCATGGATAGAAGATTGGCTGTCTGGCAGGAGGCAGAGAGTGGGGATAAGGGGGTCCTTCTCAGGATGGCGGCCAGTGACTAGTGGAGTTCTGCAGGGGTCAGTATTGGGACCACAACTTTTCACTTTATGCATTAATGATCTAGATGAAGGAACTGAGGGCATCCTGGCTAAGTTTGCAGATGATACAAAGATAGGTGGAGGGACAGGTAGTATTGAGGAGGCGGGAAGGCTGCAGAAGGATTTGGACAGGTTAGGAGAATGGGAAAAGAAGTGGCAGATGGAATACAATGTGGGGAAGTGTGAGGTCATGCACTTTGGTAGGAAGAATACTGAAAGTCCTGGATAGAGTGGACATGGGGAAGATGTTTCCATTAGTAGGGGAGACTAGGGCCCAAGGGCACAGCCTCAGAGTAAAGGGAAGATCTTTTAGAACAGAGATGGGGAGAAACTTCTTTATCCAGAGAGTGGTGAATCTATGGAATACATTGCCACAGAAGGCTTTGGAGGCCAGGTCATTGAGTGTATTTAAGACCGAGAAAGATAGGTTCTTGATTGGTAAGGGGAACAAAGGTTACTGGGAGAAGGCGGGAGAACGGGGTTGAGAAACTTATCAGCCATGAGTGAATGGTGGAGCAGCCTGGATGGGCTGAATGGCCTAATTTCTGCTCCTATGTCTTATGGCCTTATGATGCCGTAAAACCCACTTCTGGCCTTCTCACCAAATTGTCCGGGCAGGTCCAATGCCAGTGGACACGGAGGATTCAACCCCTTCAGTGTTGTGAGATCTGCACTCATTCAGGGAAGTGAAGAGGATTCCGTCACACTCTTGACTTGTGCCTTGTAGATGGTGGACAGGCTTTGGGGAGTCAGGAGGTGAGTTACTTATCACAGGATTCCTAATCTCTGACCTGCTCTTGTCTTGGTATTTATCTGGCTATTCCAGTTCAGTTTCTGGTCAGGATGTTGATGGTAGGGTATTCAGCAATGGTAATGCCATTGAATGGCAAGGGGCGATGGTTAGATTCTCTCTTGATGGAGATGTTCATTGCCTGACACTTGTGTGGTGTGAATGTTACTTGCCACTTGTTAGCTCAAGCCTGGATATTGTCCAGGTCTTGCTGCTTTTGGGCATGGACTGCTCTCCCTCTCTGCAAAGAACAGGGCCACCAGGCTCCCTATCACACAAATGAGTAATGTGGTGTATGAATTTCAGTGCCAGTGTGATGCTAGGTATGCAGGCTGTACATCCCAAAGACTGGCGGATCGTATCAAACAGCATGTCCCAGCCGCTGTTCATAATAGGCAAGGTACAGACTGTACCCAACCAGCCTGTGCTTGCAAAACTCAAAACACAGTGTCCAACAGTAAATGTGATTCCGCGTTTGGACAACATTTGCTGAATAATCCTCAGTGTGCTAAGAACGACGCTGACAACCAATTTAAGTTTGTCAGTCAGGCTTACAGTGTGGCATACTTGCATGTACTGGAAACTGCATATATTAATACACAGTGCCCTGTTCCCATCACTGGTGCATTCTCCATGGCAATGCCTATAGCAATCAGAGTCCACTTGCCAACCAATCAGCACTCTCTTCATATACAGTATAAATTGTTTTTTTCCGTTACATTGGTGTTCTTGCGGTGTCCTGATGATTGCAAGACAAAGCTTCGACATGTCTCTTTTTTCAGCAATAATTCCTGCGGTGATGTCCTGGAGCTGACGTGACTGACCTCCAACAACCACATCCATCTTCCTTTGTGCTAGGTATAACTCCAGCCAGCAGAGAATTTTTCCCCTGATTCCCATTGACTACAGTTTTGCTGGGGTTCCTTAATGCCACACTCGGTCAAATGTGGCCTTGATGTCAAGGTCAGTCACTCTCACCTCACCGCGGGACTTCAGCTCTTTTGTCCATGTTTGAGCCAAGGCTGTAATGAGGTCAGGAGCTGAGTGGCCCTGGTGGAACCTGAACTGAGTGTCAGTGAGCAGGTTATTGCTTGGTAAGTGCTGCTTGATAGCAACATTGATGACCCCCTTCTATTACTTTCCTGATGATCCGTCAGCCATGTAGGGGGTGGTGGTGTGTGTCAGCTTCATCTCTGACTTCTGAGTGGTCCGAATCACTCCCACTCCCTGGGTTCTAGACCTTGGACTTATTTGGGGGTTGGGACAAGGTCCAGCAGACAACTGGTTTTGGTGCAAGAAAAAAAACTCAGTTTATTGAAGTCACAAATGAACTTATAACATTAGGATTACACTGGGATTATACAGACCTACAAAGTACAATTAGTTAAGAATGGGGAGCACACGGCATAACGAGGGAAAATCACGCTACTAATCCTCTTACCCTTGTCTCACCCCAAAACCGAACTAAATTGAACTAGGAGAGGTCAGGGATCATGCTCACCAACCAGGGTTCCTTGAAAGTTCGAAATCCAGCCAGGGAAGCCAGTTGCAGTTTTGGGGTACGGTCTTTGTGTCCTCTGGGGCCTGCCGTTCCCACATGGTCCTGGTCTGTGGGAATCTGCGAAGGTTCTTCAGTTGGGTGGAGGACACGGTTGTGGTTGGTTGATCTTCATGGAGGGCTGTGGTTGCGGCCTTGTTGTCTTCAGTTGAGCCTGCCACCCTGTGCCCCTCACCGTGATGTTGCCTGTGGGCCTGCAAACCTCCAGATCTCCTTCCTCCGCTTGGCTCAGCTCCCTGCTTAAACTCTGCTTCAACCACTCCAAAAACTGCTCACCCTTCCATTTCATAACTGGTGGCCCAGTTATACTGTTTTTTCCAATTTCTTATCTGAAACCAAATCAAGGTTAGTTCTTTGTCTGATTTTGGTGGTCTTCCCCAGGTGATTGTTGTCTCATTGTTTTTAATGGGCTCGCATGATGTTTATCACTGTCTTTCTGCCCTGTAACTAGTCTTGAACTGAAAGCCATTGTATGTGTGGAGTATTGATAGCATTGATTGCTGCCTTCCTGCCTTAGTAGTTAGTAGCGATTATTTATGCAAGATTTTGATGGGCTTTAGTTTCGTGTAAAATGAAGTCTTTCTTTGGGTTGATTGTTTTAAAGGGAAGAATGCGTATTCTGTCTCCTCTCGTTGTCTGGTTACAGACAACAATCCACACTGCACTCGACAAGCCCGGGCATGTCCAGTCCCAGGCCTTCATGGGCTGCAGGGGTCTAAACTTAACTCAGCAGTTGGGTCCTCTGCCCTAAAGGTCCAAAAGTCATATCCTTGTTGATGATATGAAAAATGTGGGAATTTTGAGAACTCTTCAAGCGTCAGATGCTGTATGTCCAGCGGGATGTGTGGGAATACCTGGCAGAGATCTCTGTGGGTCTGTGTCCCATGGTCTTTATCATAGATAGTCCATGTGGAGCGTAAACACTGCATTGAACCTGAGCTCTGAGTGCTCTGCCTCCTCCATGGAGAGCGTGACGACTCTCATGGGGAGGTAGCTCCAGGGGTTCCTGGGGTCACACTCGGACCTGCAAGCCCACACACTGGCTGTGACCTCAGGTGGTCAGTGCCAATGTGAGAGATGGATGAGGCATCTAATCTCTCTGCTGGGTGCCCGTCCATTAATGGTGTACAGGGAGGTCCAGACGTACCTCACACTGGTGGATGAGCTGCCTGTCATGTCTGTGGATCCCCTCACAATGCTCCGGATGAAGTAGCAGCTCCTCCACCCCTCTGCCAGTGATCATGGCACCTACTGAGGCCACAACAACAGGAATGCCCAGCCATGTCACTGGTTACACTTTCCCAGGTGGAGCTTGCTCAGGCCCCGCCAGCCAGAGGGTGACGGCCAAGGTCACCAGAGCCAATACGACAGCAGAGTCAGCACTCTGCCCCCAATGCCACTGCCAGCGAGGGGGGTGGGCACCAAGAGGTAGCACCCGCAAGTGCATGTTTAAGGCTCCGTGAGCACAGGGTAGGGTTTTCAAGGGTAACAGGCATTCATTTCATCAGTGCTATATAGTGTTTTTGTGTGACTTTGGCAACCATGTCATATTTCGTTGCTTATTTGCAACTCCGGTAAAGATATAAAGCAAGATTTTGTTTCAATGCCCTGAGTGTCCCTCATGTGTTCCATAGTTACAGACCTCATCAGTGCCTTGATAGACAGCAGGGGCAGCAAACTTTATTCCAGAGGTTGTGAGGCAACACTGGGGTTATGCCATTGCCTCCTCAGAAATATGTGTGTTGGGGGCGGGTGCCCTTGCACTGAGATGGAGGTCAAGCCCTGGCAGCCTAGCTGAAGGAGCATTGAAACAAGGCCTCCCTGGTTCCCCTGCCTCCCTGAAGGTTCATCATGTCTGCCTCCACATCCTCATCCTGTGCTTGCCCAGGCTCCTCATCAGATCCATCTGTATAGTCTTCCTCTGAGGCATGTGGAGCTGCCTCAATATCCTCACCCTCAAGTGGGTTCCCCCTTGACAGTGCCAGTAGTGCAGAGTGCAGCAGGCCATGACAATAAGCAAATCGCACTCTGGAGGATATCGCAGCGCATCCCCACAATGGTCCAGGCAGCAGAACCTCAACTTCAGCAGCCCCCTTGCCCTCTCAACCACTACCCTTGAGGAGGTATAACTCCATTTGCACCTCTCTTCTAACTCTGTCCTACGTGGCAGAGTGGCATCATGAGCCAGCTTCTTAACAGGTACCTTTTGCCACCCAGCAACCAGCCGTCCAGTTGAGAAGGAGTCAGGACCAGCCTCAGCACCTGGGAGTGTTGCAGGATATATGGACCATGGAAACTGCCAGGGTACCTTGCATAGACCTGCAGAATCTGGGTCTTGTGGTCACATACTATCTGCACATTCAGGGAATGAAAGCCCTTTCTATTCACAAAGGCACCTGGCTGACCCACTGGCACCTTTATGGCCACATGAGTGCAGTTTATGGCACCCTGGATGTGGGGGTCCCAGCAATAGCTGTGAAAGCTCTGGCTTGCTCAGTCTGGCTGACTTGGTCTGTCCAGTAATGAATGAATGTGAGGACCCGTCTGAACAGAGTGTCAGTGAGGAGCCTGACACAGCTATGGACAGCTGATTGGGACACTCCACACAAATTCTCCACTGACCCCTGGAAAGATCCGGATGCATAAAACTTGAGGACTGCTGTGACCTTCAGAGGCACTGGCTTTGAGTGCCCATCCACACAGTTGGAGGTGATCTCCACCCAAATCATCTGGCATAATGATGTCACGGTGTCCATAGAGAGGCGGAGCCTCCTGCGGATTTGGACCTTGGACATGTTGAGGTGGCTGTATCACTGCCTGTACACTAATGCAGCAGGATAGTGGCATCTTCTGTAGTCCCGTCTGCCTTGCTGTCCCTGCTGGCCCTGCACCCCCTATGCCTGTGCCTCTCCTCCCATTGATATCTCCCTGTTATGCTGCCTGTGGACACCTCCCTCCTCTCCCTTCTGCCCAGCTCTTCCTTCGCAGAAGAGGTGCCCTCAGCAGAGCACATAGATGGTACCATTCCATGCATTGAAAGATATCCCGGGCACTGTCCCATGCTGTAACATTTTTTATTCATTCGCAGGATGTGGGCTTCGCTGGCTGAGCCAGTATTTATTAACCATCCCTATTTGCCCTTGAGAAGGTGGTGGTGAGCTGCCTTCTTGAACTGCTGCAGCCCATGTGGTGTAGGTACACCCACAGTGCTGTTAGGAAGGGAGCTCTAGGATTTTGACCCAGCGACAGTGAAGGAATGACGATATATTTCCAAGTCAGGATGGTGAGTGACTTGGAGGGGAACTTCCAGGTGTTGGTGTTTCTATCAATCTGCTGCCCTTGTGCTTCTAGGTGGTAGTCATCATGGGTTTGAAAGGCGCTGCCTAAGGAGCCTTGATGAATTTCTGTAGTGCATTTTGTAGATGGTACACACTGCTGCTACTGTTCGTCAGTGGTGGAGGGAGTGAATGTTTGTGGATTGGGTGCCAATCAAGCGGGCTGCTTTGCACTGGATGGTGTCAAGCTTCTTGAGTATGATGGGAGCTGCACTCATATGGGTAAGTGGGGAGTATTCAATTATACCACTGACTTGTGCCTTGTAGATGGTGGACAGGATCTGGGGAGTCAGGAGGTGAGTTACTCGTTGCAGGATTCCTAGCCTCTGATCTGCTCTTGTAGCCACAGTAATTATATGGCTAGTCCAGTTCAGTTTCTGGTCAATGGGAACCCCCAGGATATTGATAGTAGGAGATTCAGTGATGGTAATGCAATTGAATGCCAAGTAGCAATGATTAGATTCTCTCTTATTGGAGATGGTCATTGCCTGGCACTTGTGTGATGCGAATATTACTTTCTATTTGTCAGCCCAAGCCTGGATATTGTCCAGGTCTAGCTGCATTTGGACATGGACCACTTCAGTATCTGGGGAATCACGAATGGTTCTGAACGTTGTGCAATCATCAGCAAACATCTCCACTTCTGACCTTGTTGATGAAAGGAAGGTCATTGATGAAGCAGCTGAAGATGGTTGGGCCAAGGACACTACCATTCAGAACTCTTGCAGTGATGTCCTGGACCTGAGGTGACTGACCTCCAACAACCATAACTATCTTCCTTTGTGCTAAGTATGAATCCAACCAGCAGAGAGTTTTCCCCTTGATTCCCATTTATTCCAGTTTTGCTAGGGCTCCTTGATGCCACACTCAGTCAAATGCAGCCTTGAATTCAAGGGTAGTCACTCTCACCTCATCTCTGAAGTTCAGCTCTTTTGTCCATGTTTGAACCAAGGTCAGGAGCTGAGTGGCCCTGGTGGAACCAAAACTGAGCGCCAGTAAGCAGGTTATTGCTAAGGAAGTGCCAATTGATAGCACTGTTGATGACCCCTTCCATTACTTTACTAATGATCGAGAGCAGACTGATGGGGCGGCAACTGGCCGGGTTGGATTTGTCCTGCTTTTTGTACACAGGACATACCTGGGCAATTTTCCACATTGCCGGGTAGGTTCCAGTGTTGTAGCTGTACTGAAACAGCTTGGTGATGGGGCGCAGCAAGCCCTGGATCACAAGACTTCAGTACTATTGCTGGAATATTGTCAGGGCCCACAGTCTTTGCGCTATCCAGTGTCTTCAGACATTTCTTGATATCATGAGAAATGAATTGAATTGGCTGAAGAATGGCATCTATGATGCTGGGGACCTCTGGAGGAAGCCGAGCTGGATCGTCCACTCAGCACTTCTGGCTGAAGATTGTTGCAAATGTTTCAGCCTTATCTTTTGTACTGATGTGCTGGGCTCCCCCATCATTGAGGATGGGTATATTTGTAGAGCCTCCTCCTCCAGTCAGTTTAATTGTGCACCACAATTAGCAACTGGATGTGGCAGGACTGCAGAGCTTAAATCTGATCTGTTGGTTGTCAATCGTTTAGCTCTGTCTATCACGTGCTACTTATGCTGTTTGGCCACAAATAATCCTGCGTTATAGCTTCACCAGGTTGACACCTCATTTTTAGGTATGCCTGGTGCTGGTCCTGGCATGCCCTCCTGCACTCTTCATTGAAACAGGGTTTATCCTCGGGCTTGATGTTAATGGTAGAGTGGGGGATATGCTGGACTGTGAGGTTACTGATTGTGTTCAAGTACAATTCTGCTGCTGCTGATGGCCCACAGCGCCTCATGGATGCCTAGTCTTGATCTGCTTGATCTGTTCGAAATCTATCCCATTTGGCATGGTGATAGAGCCACACAACACGATGGAGGGTATCCTCAATGTGAAGGCAGGATTTCATCTCCACAATGACTATGCAGTTGTCACTCCTACTGATACTGTTGTGGACAGATGTATCTGCAACAGGCAGGTTGGTGAGGATGAAGTCAAGTGTGTTTTTCCTTCTTGTTGGTTCCCTCACCACCTGCTGCAGTCCCAGTTGAGCAGCTATGTCCTTTAGGACTAGGCCAGCTCGGTCAGTAGTGGTGCTACCGAGCCACTCTTGGTGATGGACATTGAAGTGCCCCACCCAGAGTACATTCTGCACCCTTGCCACCCTCAGAGCTTCCTCCAAGTGGCACTCAACATGGAGAACAGATTCATCAGTTGAGGGAGGGCGGTACATGGTAATCAGCAAGAGTTTTCCTTGCCCATGTTTGACCTGATGCCATGAGAGTTCATGGGGTCCAGAGGTGATGTTGAGGACTGCCAGGGCCTCCTGACTGTATACCACTGTGCCCCCACCTCTGCTGGGTCTGTCCATCCAGTAGGGCAGGACATACTCAAGGATGGCGATGGTAGTGTCAAGGACATTACCTGTAAGGTATAACTCTGTGAGGATGAATATGTCAGGCTGTTGCTTGAAGAGTCTGTGAGAGAGATCTCCTGGCCTGGGAGTGTTTGATGGGGACAGTGTAGAGGGAGCTTCATTCTTCATCTTACCCTGTGCTGTTACATCCCTGTCAGTGTTTGATGGGAAGAATATAGAGAGAGCTTTAGACTGTACCTAACCATTTGCAGTACCTCTCTTGGAGTGTTTGATGGGAACAGTGTAGAGGGAGCATCACACTTTATCTAAGCCCGTGCTGTACCTGTCCTGGGAGTGTTTGATGGTGAGTGATTAGAGGGAGCTTTACTCTGTATCTAACCCAGTGCTGTAACTGCCCTGGGAGTGTGATGGGACAGTGTAGAGGGAGCTTTACTCTGTATCTAACCCTGTGCTGTACCTGTCTTGGAAGTGTTTGATGTGGACAGTGTAGACGGAGCTTTACTCTATATCTAACCCCGTGCTGTACCTATCCTGGGAGTGTTTGATGTGGACAGTGTAGAGGTGCCTTTACTCTGTATCTAACCCTGTGCCGTTCCTGTCCTGGGAGTGTTTGATGGGACATTGTAGAGGGACATTCACTCTTAATTTAACCCTGTGCTGTTCCTGTCCTGGGATTGTTTGATGGGACAGTGTAGAGGGAGCTTTACTTTGTATTTAACCCCATGCTGTACTTGCCCTGGAAGTGGTTGATGGGGACTGCTTAGAGAGAGCTTCACTCTGTATCTAAACTCGTGCTGTCCCTGACTTGGAAATGTTTGATGGAGACAGTGCAGAGGGAGCTTTACTCTGTATCTGACCCTGTGCTGTACTTGTCTTGGGAGTGTTTGATGTGGACAGTGTAGAGGGGGCTTTACTCTGTATCTAACCCTGTGCCGTTCCTGTCCTGGGAGTGTTTAATGGGACATTGTCAAGGGAAATTCACTCTTAATTTAACCCCGTGCTGTATTTATCCTGTGAGTGTTTGATGACGACAGTGTAGAGGGAGCTTTACTCTGTATCTAACCCTGTGCTGTACCTGTTCTGGGAGTGTTTGATGGAGTCAGTTTCGAGGGAGCTTTACACTGTATATAACCTCGTGCTGTACCTGTCCTGGGAGTGTTTGTTGGGGACAGAGTAGAGAGAGCATTACTCTTTATCTGATGTTAATTTGGCAATCACCATGTTAAAGACAATTACTAATTAAACAGGTGATGGGCATTGATTATCCCATCTAAATACAATAAAAAGAAAGCTTGGCCTAAATAGCCAAGTGGTTATGGTACTGGGCTTATAACCTTAAGATCAAGAGTTCAAATCTCACAATGGCAAACTATGAAACAATGTAACTTCATCTGAAACAGATGGAAATGTGTTTGTACTTGAAAGAGTTACAATAAAAAGATACAGCTGGAACAGTGTGTGGAAGCTACTTGGAAGTCAGTAGCACTGAGGAGTTGTCTTGAAAATAAACCAGCTTGAACCAAAAGACCAGCCTAGATTAATTCTTCCACCACATCACTTATTGTAAGTAACATGGTAGCAGAGGATGAACTTTAAGCTTTGCTGATTGATTGCTGTATATGAAGCTTTCTGTCTCAGTCCTCTGAGGGGAAAGAAGTGTACAGTTGCTAACAATTTAGGTTACAGAATGGCGGAAGCTTTGACCATCCACCAATTTTTTCTGACTCTAACCTTATCAGCAATGGAAGGCTGAAGTTGAGATGCGGACCCGGGTTACTTTCATACCCCAGAAGAAGCAAGGTATGGCTTTGGCTTTATCATTACCAGCCAAAAGTAAGATAAGGAATAAAATATTTTCAGAGTGGAAAGTGGATGATTTGGATCATGAAGAGGGATTAAACCGTCTGATACAATTTTTGGATAAGTTCTCCAAAAAGGACGAGCTATTGGAAGCAAATGAAGCTTGGACGATCTTTGATAGGTTTAGGAAATCAGATGGTCAGTCCATGCAAGAATATATCATGGATTTTGATAAATGATAGAGGAGACTACAGAAATTGAACTTGAAATTCCAGGATTAGTATTGGCATTTAAATTACTGGACTGTGCTCGCAATTCTCACATTGATAGTCTTTTAGTGCTAACGGGTTCAGTTCCAGAGGAAAGATTCTCTCTTAGATCAAATGGCTGCTGCCCTAAAAAAAATTCTGGGGAAACAGTCATTCGCTGCAGCTTTTTTTTAGCAAATGCGAACAACTATACTGTAAAACAAAGGATAGAGGATTCAATTTCGCGATCAACCAAATATCAGATGAAGATTCCAATACAAAGATGGGGTTAATGACAAGAGGTCTGAAAACGGTCATAACCCTAGCCAATTGGAGAGTCGGGATAAGAAGCGTGTCTGAGATGTCTGAGACCGTAGACGTTTAAACCCAAAAAATGCATGGGGAATGGTTAATTGATGTGATTCCCAGTACCATTATGCAATGAATTGCCCACAGCGATGGAATCATGTTTTTGAAGTGACCCAGGAGACGGATTCATCTGAAAATGATGATGGTGACTGCCATGATGGAATTGTATTGATCACTGAGAGTTTGAATTCGGTGATGAGTATCTTGATGGTAGATTCCTTCAACTGTGCAGTTCTGGACAGTGGTTGCACTTCTACAGTGTGCAGCATGGACTGGCTTGACTGCTATCTGGAGTTTCTCAATGTGGCAGACTGGCGGAAGGTCAAGGAGAACGAAAGCTCTACCTGCTTCAGGTTCGGAGATGACAGTACATTAACGTCCTCCAAATGGGTGGTGCTCCCTTGTAAGATAGCAGGGATCAATCTGTACTGATGTGGTTTCTAGCGAGAGAGCTCTATTGTTGAGTCAATCTGTGATGAAGAAGGCTCAGGTGACGCTAGGTATGAAGAATGATGGAGCAGTCATGTTTGGAAAAAATGTGGATCTATATTTTACTCGGTCAGGCCATTACTGCTTGCCACTAAGACAGATTTCTCATCAAAAAGTTCATGATGTTTTGTTAACTGCTAAGAATAAGAATTTGGTGGACAAAACGAAGATCATTTGGAAATTTACATAGTCAGTTTGCACATCCAGCACCACAGAAATTGAAGACTCTACTTCAAGATGCGAGATTGGTCGATAAAGGATATGGTGATCTTATTGAATGAGTCACTGCTCAGTGTGAAATTTGCTTTAAATATCGTAAGACATCACCGCGACCTGTTGTGAGCTTAGTCATTAGGCTGGGAGTTTAACCATGCAGTGGCAATGGATTTAAAAGTTTGGGATAAGGATAGGGTTTTTTTTTTACTACACTTTATAGATATGGCAATCAGATTTAGTCTATCCATTGTGGTACATAGTAAAGACAAAAGGACCATTGTTGATCAGGTCATGGAGAAATGGATGGGAACAGGATTAGGAACACCAACGAAGTCCCTCACAGATAATGGTGGGGAATTCGCCAATGAGGAATTTCAAGATATGTGAAAAATTTAAACATCATAGTTATGCACACTGCAGCTGAGAGTCCATTTAGTAATGGTATTTGTGAAAGAAACCATGCAGTAATAGATGACATGTTACATAAAATATTAGCTGATCAACCAGATTGTAAATTGTAAACGGCGCTAGCATGGGCAGTGCACGCAAAGAACTCTCTGCAAACGGTTGGTAGATACAGTCCCTACCAGTTGGTGTACAGGAGAAATCCAAAGTTGCCTTTGGAGTTGTCAAATGTTCCCCTTGCTCTAGAAGGGACGAGTATTAGCTCCACTTTTTCTGTCCATCTGAACACTTCACATGCGGGCAGAAAAGCTTTCGTTAAAGCTGAGGTTTTGGAGAAAATTCGGTGGGCCCTGCGGCACCGCATAAGACCATCGGGAATACAGTTTAGACAAGGAGACATGGTATATTATAAAAGGGATGGCCAGAAAGAATGGAAAGGACTTGGCAAGGTTATTGGGAATGATGGGAAAGCAGTAATTGTGCAACATGGTAATCAAACTGTTACGGTACATTCTTCACGGTTAATTGGTACTGACTATGCTTGATAGGTTCTGAACAGGAAATAGAACACGAGGAGGCACCATGCACTTCACATACTCACACACTGGGTAGTTATGCTGAGCAGACAATGGCAGATACAGGGCTAACTGACTATAAACAAAGTAACACTGAGGTATAGGACAACACTATTCATCCAAGAGGGCAACTACCAAAGTAGGAACAAAGGTAACATACATGCCAGAAGTGATCAGTGTGTGGAAGGATGCCAGGGAGAGAAGGAATGACCACTGGTAAATACAAACATTGGCTAAATGTGCAAGATGAATGACAGGAGACAAGAGCTATCGATTGGTAAACCGAGGTAAAGATGTGGAAGCCCAGAAAGTGCACTGAGTTATGACAGTGGACCAGAAAGTGATCGTGGCCCTAGAAAAAGATCACAGACTTGCGAACGGAGTCCTGTTCGTGTGGGAGGATGATCATATAGTAGCAGTCCAGAAAGGGAAAGGAATGTGAGTAGAGGATGTAGCTTAACAAGGAAGACTAGAGAGCAAGTTAGCAATCTCAATAGACGTAGAAGTCCTTATGACAGAGATTCTAGTAACTGCTTATAAATTGGAAAGTAAGCTGATAAAGTAACCCAAATGGAAAGAGTTAGAAAGTTGCGAGGAATTTGGGGTATATTCTGAAATACCTGACAGAGGGCAGCCAGCTTTATCTCACAGATGGATCAGTACAGAAAAGGTATTCGCAGACAGCACATATAAGGCCAAAGCGAGATTAGCAGCCCGAGGCTTTAAAGAGAGACTAGGAGATCAGAATCTCAGAGTGGACTCACCTGCTGCAGGGAAAGTGAGTTTGAAGATTTATTTAGCTATTTTGGCATCTTATTCCTGGGAATGCAAATCAATTGATAAAAAGGCTGAGATTTTACAGGGGGTGAAGTTTCAAAGGGAAGTCTTTTTAAACCACCCAAAGAAGCCGGGGATGTAGAAGGATAGCTGTGGAAATTGATTAAGTGTGTTTATGGGTTGAACGATGCATCAAGAGCATGGTATTTTTCTGTGAGGTCTGTCTTGTTGAAAACAGGTTTGCATTCAGTTAAAGGCAGAACCTGCCATGTTCTACTGGTACCATAAGGAGAAACTAGCTGGGATCTTTATCAAGCATGTTGGTGATATCCTGTGGAGAGGCTCTGTAGAATTTGATAATCAAGAAGATAAAGGAATTCCAGGTCAGAAGTCAGGCTTCTGGAGCCTTTAAATACATAGGTTTAGACATTAAGCAGAGCAAATTAGAGGTGACATTGGATCAACAATCTTATCTATAAAATGTTAATTATATCCCAATAACTCGTGGTAGATCTTCACAAAAAGTGGATCCTGCTACCAAGGGAAAAATGGAACAGTTGAGAAGTTTGATTAGGAAGTTGAGCTGATTGTGCACTCAGACTAGTCCTGACACTAGTTATGATGTGTTGGAGCTGAGTCCCATGATGAAACATGCTACAGTTGAGCAAGTTCTGAGAGCAAATAAAACACTTAAATTAAATTCTGAGAGATGTGTGCTCAAGTTTCCAGTCTTGGGTGATCCAGAAGATATGAGGTTGATCATTGTTAGTGATGCTTCACATGCCAATCTCCCAGATGGGTACTTTAGCACAGCAGGGTTTATCATATTCTTGGTGGGAAAGAATGATAAATGTTGCCCACTGGCTTGGGAGGCCAAGAAAATAAAAAGGGTAGTGAAAAGCAACTTAGCTGCTGAAACGTTAGCTTTAGTAGAGGCATTAGATATGGGGGGCTTACTTGTCCAATATATTGACAGAAATATTATATAAGGGGCAATGTGGGAAAAGTTTACACATAGAATGTTAAGTTGATAACCGGTCTCTTTGGGACAATGTTCATTCCACAAAGTGTCACTGAAAAAAGGCTAAGAATAGACCGAGCCAGCACGTGACATTATTTCCTTCTGTTCATTTTTTAAAAAAATGTTCTTTAAGTTTTAATTTAAAAAGCAAAGAGAGGAATCTGTCAATCACCTTGTTAAAGACAATTACTAGTTAAACAGGTGATGGGCATTGATTATCCCATCTAAATACAATAAAAAGATACAGCTGGAACAGTGTGTGGAAGCTACTTGGAAGTCAGTAGCACTGAGGGAGTCTTGAAAATAAACCAGCCTGAACCAAAAGAACAGCCTGGATTAATTCTTCCACCACAACCACTTATTGTGAGTAATATCTAACCCTGTGCTGTACCTGCCCTGGGAGTGTTTGATGAGGACAGTGTAGAGAGAGCTTTACTCCATTTCTAACCCCATGTTGTAGCTGCCCTGGGAGTGTTTGATGAGGACAGTGTAGAGGGAGCTTTACTCTACCTGCAGTTGCCTAATCTAATGGTGGGAGTATTCACTGGAATGCAATTTGCCTGTGCTATGCAACAATTGACATAATATGCTACTGCACAATTCTCAGATAAGAATGAGATTATGGGGGCAAAACAGACCTTTTACAGTAAAAACAATATATTGCTGGAAATCTGAAATAAAAGCAGAAAATGCTGGAATCACTCAGCAGGTCTGGCAGCATCTGTGGAGAGAGAATCAGAGTTAGTCTTTGAGTGCAGTATGGCTGCTCTTCAGAACATTTTAAGGATTCTGTAACTCTGGATCCAGCCCAAGAAAGTGGAGAGATGTGGAGCTAGGCACAATGCTATTAATAAGTTGTAAAGTACACTTAGAACTTTCAGAAATGTTACTTTAACCATTGGTGAAATAGACATCCAAGTAGGGATCTCAGACTCTGTTTCAGTCATTCTCCCATGACTCCAGTTTTCAATTTAACTGTCTCGCTGCCTGAATAGTGAAATTCCCTGTTTAAAAATGTGGCAATTTAAATTGCATTTCAAAGAACTGAAAGTGTATTTAAATCCTGAGTGGGCTCTTTAAATAGAGCCTGCATGTACTTCAGGAAGCGAATCAAGTGATATGACTATACCTGAGGGTTCAGATGATGAGATGGAAATGGAAGGTTTTCAAATTGAAGTCCCCAGTCACAAGATTAGTCATTACAGAGGTGTTAAAAAAAATTGGATAAATTATTATACCACTTTCCAGCAGAGTCTCAAGGTGATCTAGTCAAATTGCTAAAAGAATGAGTCACTATATAAAGATAGGCCAGGACAGATTTCTTTAGCCATGCATGATGTTAATGTGGGAAATACTGCAACCATTAAGCAAAACCCTTAAAGATTGAACCATGAGAAATTAGCTCAAATCGGAGAAGAAATCAACTTCATGATGAATAATGATATAATAGAACTGAATCCAAGCAGTTAAAGCTCATCTGTCATACTGATACCAAAACCTGACAGAACTCAAAGATTTTGCACTGATTATTGTGAAGTGAATGTTGTAACAAAAACTGATTCTTATCCTATACCATGAACTGCCAAGAGTTGGAAACTGAGTTTATCAGCAAGATTGACTTATTAAAAGAGTATTGGCAAGTGTCTCTAACAAGCCAAGCCAGGGAAATCTTTGCTTTTGTAAGCCCAGATGGCCTATATCAATAAAAAGTGATGCCATTCAGAATGAAGAATGCACCAGCAATTTTTCAAAGGCTAACAAATCAAGTTTTTAATGGACTATCAAACTGTGCTGGCTATATCGCCGATTTATTGGTCAACAGCAATCGTTGAAGACCATGTGAAACACCTCAATAATCTATTTCAGAGATTACAAACCGTTGAGGATAAATTTGGTAAGTGAATTTATTTGAGACACATTGTGGAGCAAGGTCAAGCATTACCCAGAGAAGTTAAAGTTCAAGCAGTTATGGACTTTGCCATAACTAAAACCAAATGAGAGAGACTGTGCTTCCTTGGAATGTGTGGATTTTATAGGAAGTTTATCCCTAATTTATTATCCAATAATAAACTTATTGAAGAAAGTAAAAATATGACTGGACAGAGTCATGAGACTGTGTTTTAGAGAGATTTAAGGGGTGCCTTAACTAATGAGCCTAGGTCGACAGCTCCAAATTTCAACAAACAATTCAAGATAGCAATACAAATCAACAAACTATTCAAGATACAATATTGACTATACTACAAAAGAACTTCTTCATTAGCTGTGATACATTCTTGGCATCCTCATGTCAAGAGACGGAATGAGTGGCAGAGAGAGCAGGGGAGAGAAAGAAAACCAGGGACGTTCTGACCTAAAGAAGGAAGTCTAATGGGTGGAGGAGATTTGACGGGACAACCTTACTTCCAGCAAGTGAAGAAATATACAAATCTTTGAAACAGTACTCGGACCAAGAGGTTAATCTCCCAATTTCTGATGATATATGACATGAGTTATTGGGTGCAATTCAAATGAGTATAGAAGGAAAGTTAGGTTAAGTTTTGTTTAACATGTAAGTAATTGTGTTCATTGTGCTTAAACACTCATTTATAATAAAGATATTAAAGATACAGTGGAGCTATTAGTACTCATGTTCTTTCAGTTTTGTTGTAGTAAAATTATTTTAAACTGTGAATCTTGCGGCTTCATTTTTTTTTTTGTAAATATCTGGGTCTTTGGATTTCCAAAAAGAAATGTTATTGGGTCTCTACCAAGATCATAACAGTTGTGAAAGGTGTGATTTAACTGCAAGTCTTTCTTTCTGATGCAGAATCTACACTGAGTTTGTGTGTCTCTCACATTAACACTTCATTCTTAGTGTCCCAAGCTCACTAAATTCATGGGAAACAACCTCATGATAATCTAATTAGATAGAAATACATATGTCATCGAGAAAGACCATTGAGCTCAAACAGTCTGCGGCAGCATTTACCCTCCATGTGAGCAATATTTCTAATCATATTTACTCATCCTGTTCCCATATCCCTTTAAAGTCCTTCTGTCTATCCAATCTCCTTGAATGCTGGCATCCTTTCTAGAAGTGAATTCCACAGCCTCCTGACTTTCATGTGGAGTTTTGCCTACTCTTTCTTCTAAATCTTTGACATTTAATTTTGTATCTGTGGCCCCTCCAAAAAAAGGTCTGAATTAGTAAATCTTGCTCAGTCAGTATCAAAACTGACCCAGGTCTAAGCCCCGGTGAGTTAGCTGACCTGGAGGGTTGGTGGGACAGAATGCTGAAATTGAACTCAATATCCTTAGCCCCTAGTTACCATTCCAGACCACACACTCCAGTTAATGCTGGAACTGAGCTATGATGCCCCACATGGTCAAACAGTCTGTTGGCACTGCATAAACTCACAAGTAAATGAGCTAATATACTAGAATGAAGCTCATGGCTTGACACTATGGCCTTCTTTGACAGTGCCTCCCAAACCCACAAGAAGAAAATCTGGGAGATACAGACCAGTCAAATTAACATTAATGATACTGGAATCTATAATAAAAGAAGTGATAGGGCATCAAAGGACAGAAATTATAATTTAAAAAAAAGTCAGCATAGGTTGTGAAATTTTCCATGTTTCATTAACTTGATACAGCTCTTTGAAGTGTTAATGGAAATGGTATATAAAGGTAATGCAGTAGACGTCAAAACATTTGGATTTTCAAAAGGCCTTCGATAAAATCCACATGGTAGGCCTATGACAAAGGCATGTAGAGTCAGGTGATAAATTCCTGAATGGATAACCAGTTTGCTAAAATAAAGAAAGCTGAGAGTAGGGGCAAAGATAGTTATTCTAACTGGAGGAGGGCGGTATTCCAAAAAATAAGTGTTGGAACCATTAGACATAATTTATACAAATGATTTGCAGATAATACCAAACTGGGAGGAATCACTAACACTGAGGAAGAATAAAACATATTACAAGACAACATTAGAAAACTAGCAGTTTGGGAAGTGGTGACAAATTTAACATAGATAAACATGGTGATGCACTTTAGTAGGAAATATCCAGTTTAGATAATAAGGATCTGGATGGGGAAGTGGAGTAAAGAGATCTAGGAATACTGGTGAACAAAGTTCCTGGAAAATTTCCAGGGGTATAGAGTGATTGGAATATAAAACTCATTACCACAGAAAGTGGTTCAGGTAAATTGCTTAGATGCTATCAGAAGAAAACTAGAGTACGATACCTGAGAAATTGCAGGCAGAATTGAGCATTGCGCAATCATCAGCGACCCTTCATGCTTCTGACCCTATAATGGAACGAAGGTCATTGATGAAGCAGCTGAAGATGGTTGGGACCAGAGCACTGCCCTGAGGTACTCCTGCAATGATGTCCTGCAACTGAGATGAATGACCTTTGACATACAACAACCACAATCATCTTTTTTTGTGCTCATATGACTCCAACCAGTGGAAAGTTTTCCCTGATTCCCATTGAGTTCAGCTTTACCAGGGCTCCTTGAACCCTTTTCTCTCATGACATTGCTACAGGAGTTCCTCAGGGTAGTGTCCTGGGCCCAACCATCTTCAGCTGCGTCATCAATGACCTTCCTTCCATCATAAGGGCAGAAGTGGGGATGTTCGCTGATGATTGCACAATGCTCAATTCTGTCTGCAATTTCTCAGATATGGCAAATGGCGTGCCTATATGCAATGGGACCAGGAAAATATCCATGCTTGAGCTGATAAGTGTCAACAGATGAACATGTGAAATAAGAGCAGGAGTAGGCCATTCGGCCATTTGTGCCTGCTCTGGCACTCAGTAAGATCCGAGCTGATCTGATCACAGCCTTATCTCCACTTTCCCACCTGCCACCTGCCCCTCTCATAATCCTTGGCCCCCTTGTCAAACAAAAATGTGTCTAACTCAGCCTTGAATATTTTCAATGACCCAGCCTCCCCTGCTCTCAGGGGTACAGAATTCCAAAGACCCCTGAGAAACTAAATTCTTCCTCCCCTTCATCTTTAGGGGAGACTCCTTATTCTGAAACCATGCCCTCAAGTTATAGATTTCCCTACATGGGGAAACATCATCTCAGCATCTACCCTGTCAAGCTCCCTCTGACTGTTAAATTTTTCAGTAAGATCACTTCTTAAGTATAGGCCCAACCTGCTCAACCTTCCCTCTTAAGACAACTTCTTCATCTCAAGAATCAACCTTGTGAACCTTCTCTGAACTGCCCTAATAGAATTATATCTCTTCTTAAATAAGGAGGCCAAAATTGTACACATTACTCTAGGTGCGGTCTCACCAATTCCCTGTGGAGTAGTAGCAAGACTTCCCTACTTTTTATACTTAATCCCTTTTGCAATAAAGGCCAACATTCCAATAGTCTTCCTAATTACTTGCTATACCTGTATGCTAATTTCTTGGGATTCATGTTACAAGGACATCTGGATCCCTCTGTACCATAGCATTCTGCAATCTCTTTCCATTTAATTAATATTCTACTTTTCTATTCTTCATGCCTCAGATTTCTCTACACTATACTCCATCCGCTAAATTTTGTGTCCACTCGCTTAACCTATTTAAATGCTTTTACGGACACTTTGTGTTTTCCTCACAATTTGCTTTGCTTTGCCAGAAAATTTAGCAACAATACCCTCTGTCCCTTCATCCAAGCCATTAATACAGATTGCAAAATAGTTGAGGCCCCACTTGTAGCAGTTTTCCAACCTGAAAATGGCCCATCTATCCTGATTCTCTGCTTCCCATTTGTAAACTAAACCTCTATCCAAGCTCATATATTACCCCTAACACCAGGGGCTCTTATCTTGTGCAGTAATCTTTTCATGTGTCACCTTACTGAATGCCTTTTGGAAATTTAAATATATTACATTTATTGGTTCCCTTTCATCCACACTACTTGTTACATCCTCAAAGAACTCTAGTAAAATTGTCAAACATGATTTCCTTTCATACAATCAAACAGACTCAACATGGTTTTATTATGATTTGCAAAATGTCCTGCTACTACTTCCGTAATAATGGATTCCAGTACATAAGTGTAATGGAGTACAGTACATATGTGAAATGCTATCATATTATGATCACTCTTCCCTAAAGGATCCTTTGCTATGCAATCATTAATTACCCCTGTCTCATTACATAGTACTAGGTCTAAAATAGCCTTACACAATACTATGTCCAAAATAGCTTGTTTCCTGATTGGTTCCACAGCATAACACTTGTGCCACACAAGTGCAAGACAATGATGATCTCCAACAAGAGAGAATCTGGCCACCTCCCCTTGACAGTCAAAGGCATTACCATTGTTGAATCCTCCACCATTGATCTGAAAAGCAACTGGACCAGTCACATAAATACTGTGACTACAAGAAAAGATCAGAGGCTGGGAATTCTGCAACAAGTAGCTTATCTCCTGACTCCCCAAAGCCTGTCCACCATCTACATGATACAATCAGGAGGCCTGGATAGGGCAGCTCCAAACACGCTCCATACCCATCACCACCAGGACAAAGCAGCCTGCTTGATGGAAACTCCAAACTATAGCTTAAGCATGCACTTCTGACACCACCAGCGTTCTGTTGCAATATGTACTATCAGCCATGACTCAGTGGGTAGCATTCCAGCCTCTGGATCAGAAGGTTGTGTGTTCTTGTCCAAATCCAGAGCCTTCAGTACACAAACCTAGGCTGATACTCCCAGTGCAGCCCTGAAAGAATTCTGCATTGTTTGAGGTGCTTCCCTTTTTGATGCAACATTAAAATGAGGCCCCATTTGCTCTCAGCTACATGTAAAAGGACCCATCGAACTATTCCAAAGGCAGGAGAGATGTGAGAATCCTGGCCAAAATTTATCTCTCAATCAAAATCATTTAGAAAACAAATTATCTGGTCATTACTATGTTGCTGTTTGTGGGAGCTTGCTGTGTGAAATGCAAGTCTTTGCTACTTTTCTATTTACAAGGTGCACTGCAATATGTCATCAAGATTTTTTTGACAGCACCTTCCAAACTCATGACCTCTACCTCTAGAAGGACAAGGGAGCAGGTGCATGGGAACACCAAGTTCCCCTCCAAGAATTATACCATCCTGACTTGGAGCTATATTGCCGTTCCTTCACTGTCATTATAGGTCAAAACCCCTTCTTTACAGCACTGCTGTTGTACCAACACCATATGGACTGCAGTGGCTCACCACCACGCCCACAAGGGCAATTAGGGATGGGCAATAAATGCTGGCCTTGACAATGATGGCAGGCCCTGTGAATGGATTTTTAAAAATAAGGCTGTTGACAATTGTTCTCTGAAGCTGTGAGAGGGGCATGACTTCATGGTAAATTGCTAAGGGCCAGCTTTTCAAAACATTTTGTGAGCCACAGGAATGTGCTGTTCCGCTCCTAAACAACTGAAGAACTCCAGCAATGTGTGCTGGTTCCAACAACGTAACACTTTGTGTAATTGTTGGTATTTGACCTTTAGACTGACTGAAGTCAACCACCTCAAGTTGCTGTTTACGGCACATTAAATGGCCCAAAGCTCCCCACAAAACAAGCTTGTTTATTTTTTAGTACATTTCATCACCAAACCCCTACCACCCCTGCCACAATACACCCCATAAAGATTTCTGCCGAATTCAGTTTGACCAAAAAACACGCACATGGAGTTTATTTCTCAGTTTCCAAAGGATACTCGGAAGATTCGTCATTGACACTTGTAGGCAGACTGTGTTGTTCTTCATTTTACACGAAAGATTGTGATTTGAGTTATTGTACAAAGCTATTTAACATTTTGAAAAACAGACATTCATACAGACTCTCGCATGACATGCAAATGCCCAAGAAACGTATCACAGCTAATGAAGTTATTTGGAATTATAGTCAATATTCTATTATAGACCTATCAATATACAAAGGACACTTCAGTGAGATAGAGAGGGAGTAATGGACACCTGTCAAATAGTCATTTAGTAATACAGAACTTGAATTGATGATGTCTCCTCTGGCTTGGTAAACCAGTTCTTAAAGTCCTGCTGGCAGCATATTCCAGAGGAAATCAATTACCATCCCTGCTGCAGTCATGGTGTTGTAGAACAGGTAACATATTTTTGATGCCTCAACTTTGAAATGTTTGACGCATTTCAAGATAGGGTATTTTACACTTCTCGGGGTGGTGGGGGGCCAGCTCAAGTGTCTGTTTCCACTTGGTTGGAGTGCAAGTTGTATTCTGAAATCCCCCGTTGTCTTAATAAGATTACAATTTATTAAAATCCAGCATTTCATATTTTAATGTCACTTCCTTTAGACAGTGAGTTTTTTAATGGATCTGTAAATTGCCAGAAATGTCTCTCTCTTCACACTCCCTTGGGGGTGTTTTGTTTGCCTGTCTTAACTTCACCTTGGAAGTTGGCTTTCACATTTAATATTTCACATTTTGTTCTGTCTTATTTCAAATTGCAGTTTTGAAAATTATATTTCAAAAATACAAGGCATGACTCCATGTCAATATTGATGGCAATGCCATGTCTATGCGTTCATTTAACATTGCTTTCCTATTCACCAATGTACTGCTCAAGGAAGCCATATACGTTTGCACCATGTCATGGAAATCTAGATGCATCACCATCGCCTGAATCTGTATTCATTGAACTTATGAATTCAGCAACTCACGCAGTTGGATTCAGTTTGTATGCCTAAACAGATGGTGTTGCCATGGGATCCCTTCTAGGCCCAGCTGGATAGCTGTTGGAGAAGGGATAATGGATACCTGTTGGAGAGATGGAGAAGGGGTAATGGATACCTGTTGGAAGATGGAGAGGGGGTAATGGATAATTGTCGGAGAGGGGGTAATGGATACCTGTCGGAAAGAGAGTGAAAATTCCAGCCTCTAATTACGGTAGTGAGTGGGTAAAACGATGTTTCACATGCCAGCCACGATGATGGGTTTTCACGCTGTATTGTCCCAAACCCGCCTCATTATTTATGCATTTTGGGGAAACCTGTCGTTTCCATTACGAGCAGGCTCTCATTTACCCCCCCACCGCCATCACCCCAATGTTGCATCACACAAGCCGCCATTTCTAAAAGGCAGCCACTAGCAAAGCCCTCATCGTACCGTTGGGACAGTCTCCACCTGAACCAATCTGGGACCAATGTTCTAGTGAAAAGGGTAAGTAGGTTGGTAAATAGGACTTTAAACTTGAAAATGGGGGGGTAGGGAAGGGTAAAACGCCAAGAAGTATGACTAATGGGAAACAAAGCAGTAGGTTAGCATGTGGGGGGGGTGGATTCAACTTCATGGAAAATTTTGAAAAAACTGAAAAGAAAGGAGAGCCCAGGAGAGGCTATTAAAGTCCACAGAGCACAAAATAGGACAGAGTGTTTGGAAAGGGCTAGGAATCTAACTTCAAGCACATCAGATAAAGGGACAACAATGAGAACGGGCAGGGGAAATACAGGACTGAAGGTGTTGTATCTGAATGCATGCAGTTTACGAAATAAGGTCAATGAGCTTGTGGCGCAGATTGAAATTGGCAGGTATGATGCGGTGGGCATCACGGAGACATGGCTGCAAGGGGATCAGGACTGGGAGCTAAATATCCAAGGATATACATCCTATCGAAAAAATAGGCAGATTGGCAGAGGGGGTGGGGTTGCTTTGTTAGTAAGAAATTAAATTAAATCTATAGCAAGAAATGATGTAGGGTCAGATGATGTAGAACCTGTGTGGGTAGAGTTGAGGAACCGCAAAGGTAAAAAACCATAATGGGAGTTATGTACAGGCCTCTGAACAGTAGTCAGGATGTGGGGCACAAGATACACCAGGAGATAGAAAAGGCGTGTAAGAAAGGCAAGGTTACAGTGATCATGGGGGATTTCAATATGCAGGTAGACTGGGAAAATCAGGTTGGTAGTGGATGCCAAGAAAAGGAATTTATGGAATGTCTACGAGATGGCTTTTTGGAGCAGCTTGTGGTGGAGCCCCCTAGGGAACAGGCAATTCTAGATTTAGTGATGTGTAATGAGGCAGATTTGATAAGGGATCTTAAGGTGAAGGAACCCTTAGGAGGAAGTGACCATAATATGATAGAATTTACCCTGCAATTTGAGAGGAAAAAGCTGGAATCAGATGTAACGGTATTACAGTTGAATAAAGGCAACTACAGAGGCATGAGGGAGGAGCTGGCCAGAATTAACTGGACGATGAGCCTAGCAGGAAAGACAGTGGAACAGCAATGGCAGGAGTTTCTGGGAGTAATTTGGGAGACACAGCAAAAATTCATCCCTAGGAAGAAGAAGCATACTAAAGGGAGGACGAGGCAACCATGTCTGACAAGGGAAGTCAGGGACAGCATAAAAGCTAAAGAGAAAGCATACAATGAAGCAAAGAGCAGTGGGAAACTAGGGGATTGGGAAGCCTACAAAGACCAACAGAGGACAGCTAAAAAAAGAAATAAGGAGGGAGAAGATTAAATATGAGGGTAAACTAGCCAGTAATATAACAGAAGATTGCAAGAGTTTTTTTTTTAGATATATAAAGGGTAAGAGAGAGGCAAAAGTGGACATTGGGTCGCTGGAAAATGACACTGGAGAAGTAGTAGCAGGGAACAAAGAAATGGTGGAGGAACTGAATAGGTACTTTGCGTCAGTCTTCACAGTGGAAGACACGAGTAACATCCCCTAAGTTCAAGAGAGTCGGGGGGCAGAGGTGAGTATGGTGGCCATTACCAAGGAGAATGTGCTAGAAAAACTGAAAGGTCTGAAGGTAGATAAATTACCTGGATCAGATGGATTACACCCCAGAGTTCTGAAGGAGATAGCTGAAGAGATAGTGGAGGCATTAGAGGTGATCTTTCAGGAATCACTGGAGTCAGGGAGGGTCCCAGAGGACTGGAAAATCGCTAATGTAATGCCCCTGTTTAAGAAGGGAGTGAGGCAAAAGACGGGAAATTACAGGCCGATTAGCCTGACCTCGGTCGTTGGTAAGATTTTTGAGTCCATTATTAAACATGAGATTTCAGAATACTTGGAAGTGCATGGTAAAATAGGGCAAAGTCAGCATGGTTTCATCAAGGGGAGGTCTTGCCTGACAAATCTGTTAGAATTCTTTGAGAAGATAATGAGTAGGTTAGACAAAGGAGAGCCAATGGATGTTATCTACTTGGACTTCCAGAAGGCCTTTGACAAGGTGCTGCACAGGAGGCTGCTCAGTAAGATAAGAGCCCATGGTTTTAGAGGCAAGATACTAGCCTGGATAGAAGATTGGCTGTCTGGCAGGAGGCAGAGAGTGGGGATAAGGGGGTCCTTCTCAGGATGGCGGCTGGTGACTAGTGGAGTTCCGCAGGGGTCAGTGTTGGGACCACAACTTTTCACTTTATACATTAATGTTCTAGATGAAGGAACTGAGGGCATCCTGGCTAAGTTTGCAGATGATACAAAGATAGGTGGAGGGACAGGGTGAGGAGGTGGGAAGGCTGCTGAAGGATTTGGACAGGTTAGAAGAATGGGCAAAGAAGAGGCACATGGAATACAATGTGGGGAAGTGTGAGGTCATGCACTTTGGTAGGAAGAATAGAGGCATGGACTATTTTCTAAATGGGGAGAGAATTTAGAAATCTGGAGTGCAAAGGGACTTTGAAATCTTAGTCCAGGATTCTCTTAAGGTTAACTTGCAGGTTGAGTTGGTAGTTAGGAAGGCAAATGCAATGTTAACATTTATTTCAAGAGGATTAGAAAACAAAAGCAGGGATGGGCTGCTGAGACTTTATAAAGCTCTGGTCAGACCACATTTAGAATATTGTGAGCAATGTTGGGCCCCGTATCTCAGGAAGGATGTGCTGGCCCTGGAGAGGGTCCAGAGGTGGTTCACGAGAACGATCCCAAGAATGAAAGGCTTAACATATGAGGAATGTTTGAGGACTCTGGGTCTATACTCGATGGAGTTTAGAAGGATGAGGGGGCATCTGATTAAAACTTACAGAATGCTGAAAGGCCTGGAAAGAGTGGATGTGGGGAAGATGTTTCCATTAGTAGGAGAGACTAGGATCCGCCGGGACAGCCTCAGAGTGAAGGGGAGACCTTTTAGAACAAAGATGAGGAGAAACTTCTTTAGCCAGAGAGTGGTGAATCTATGGAATTCATTGCCACAGAAGGCTGTGGAGGCCAGGTTATTGAGTGTATTTAAGACCAAGATAGATAGGTTCTTGATTGGTAAGTGGATCAAAGGTTACTGGGAGAATGCGGAAGAATAGGGTTGAGGAACTTATCAGCCATGATTGAATGGCGGAGCAGACTCGATGGGCCGAATGGCCTAATCGCTGCTCCTATGTCTTATGGTCTTATGGTCTCACCACCACTACCCGGGAGACATGGCCAGCAAAGGTAAAAAGACCTACAGCCCCTCAGTTTGATGATGGGTCCCTCGAGCGACTGCTGGCTACTATGAAGGCTGCTGGGTTGTGCCCTACCCCAGCTCAGGCTACAGGATGGGCAACAAAGTCACTGACCTGATTTGGGAGCTGCTGGCAGCAGTGGTCAGCACTAATGTCCTTCAGAAGAGGACAGCCACCCAGTGCCGCAAGAGGATGAATGATCTTCTCCGTTCCGCCAGGGTAAGTCACTCTTTTCATCACTCTCAACTCACACACTCACAAACCCTGCACAGATCCACAGGGCCCTCACTCACAGCCACTTCAAGTGACATCACCATTCACTCTCTCACACACACTGTCATTGAACTCATCCCATCCATGCGACAACTCACCACCCACACAGGCCAGGCGTACTTATCATCTGGCCTGGCAGGCGTCCTGCTTACACTTTCTCCATCTTTAACCATACAGGACAAGCTGGTACATAACAAAAGAGGGAGGTCACTGACTAGTGGAGGAATGCCCGAAATCAAGGTCCTCACTGACTTTGAAAACAGAACCATCCAGCTGGCCAGCCACAATCTTGGTCCTGTGCTGATGGTGAGGTCGGCTCTGCTTGATCAAGTAAGGGTCCAGCAGTGCAACATCCATCAGACAGCCATGGTGTGAGTGATGTGTCCTCTTTCACAGGCCACTGCCGTAGACTAATTATCTCCCCTTGCTTTCACAGGCACATCTGCCAAACAGCCGACAGACCTTGGCCCACAATGTCGCTCCTGCACTGCTGCGAGGGTTTAACTCCATCGCTGATGCCATAGTTGGCCTCCAACAGTGTGTATTGGGAGGGGTGCTGGGCAGCTCAATCTCACTACAGCTATTCCTTCCACCCACGGAGTCAGCCAGGGGCCTTCGAGCACCCATAGGGAGGAGAATTAGCGGGTGCACACTCTGGGGCCATGCACCCAGGTGACTCTGGAGTGACCAGCCCATCTGACTCCCCACTTCCTGTGACCCCAACAGCTCCAGCTCCACAGGCCGAGGAGGGAGCCACTGCCACACAGCAGGACCCCGAAAGCAGGCCGGGGCCCTCCAGGTCTCGGCCCACCAAAGTCACCACAGACAGGGCAAATAGTCAGCAGGCTGCCTCCACCTCTGCTGTGGATGTCCAGGGAGCACTAACATGTAGCAGCAGTGTTAGGAAAGTTAAGGAGAATTAGTTGCACAGCCTGGGCATTGGTGTTGATCACTTGTGCAGAATGTTCACTATTGTCAATAAACTAAAAATGCCTCCCTGCCTGTGGCTCCTTGTTCTGATGAGCAGTGCTCTTGTCACTCAGATGTGAAACCTTTCTGCACAAGATAAAGGCAGGTGTCTCAGTCCAGGGCCTCTTCCCTGTGCTCTTTTCAGCCTTCAGACCACAGTGATGGTCCAGCCTCACACTCCCTGGAAACATTACTGATGCCTGCACCTTGGCAGTGCTGGTCATTGCTGCCAGAATGTAGTGGGCAGGTGCCACAGAGTTCTCTCATTCTCTCTTGTGTTCTCAGCTGCAACTCGTTGCTGCTTCAGTTGCAGCCAGGGAGAGAGGAGAGTTGGATGCTGTTGCTGTGTGTCCCTGCTTGCTGACTGACTGAACGAACTACTGCAGTTGGATTCCTCCAGTTGTTTACTGCTTGCTTACCAGCCTCAAGAAACCTTCCATACTTCATCAATTTCATCATCCTCCTCCATTGCCTGGGGGAGTTGGAGCCTAGAGGGCCTTTCCATGGGACCAACAGGGGGTAGGAGAGAGAGGGAGAGGAAGAGCTGCTGCTGCTGTTGCTACAGGACAGGAAAGCCAGGAGACCAGGACTGAATAACATAACATCCTAGGTGGGTGTCTAGACTTTCTATTTTGTTCAAGTGGCTGAATAAGGACTGTGTTTTGTAGGGGGAGGGCAGAAGACTGCCCTAAGGACTTGAGGGAGGGAAAGGGGGTGTGCCTTTCTGTGTCAAATCTTGCCACCACCCCTGCCACCACCCCCCACCCCCCACCCCAACCCCATTTTTCCATCACCACTCCTTGCGAGGCCTAAGCCCAGGCAGCTGCCTGGTGAAGAGGAACAGGCCTCACATTTGTGGGCCAGGCAGTACCAGCTGTCTGGCGAAGACATCGCCCTCCCTCTACCGGAAGATCATAGAGGCCCCCACCCACTGTCCATCTTTCCACGGAAAGACACCCAACTACACTGTCCCCTTTCCCTCCTGTGCCTCCCTGTCCTCTGTCCTCTCCCTCCTCTCCTCTATTGACATCTCAGAGGAGGAGGTTAATTACACCTTTCTCCCCCTCTCCCTCCAGGGAGATTTAAAAAAAAATACTAAATAAATAAAAATTATTAAGACCAACCTTTCTCAGGGTGGCTTAGGAGCAATGGCCAGCTCACCATCGCCTGTGGCCAGGCCCTTGAGGGCAAATGTGGAGGCAGTATTGTCACCGGTGGCGGGGCCTCCCAAAAAGACCTATGAGGGGGTGGTTGCTTCTGCGGCTCCTGCTGCTCCCGCGGCCCTGTCACCCTTCCGCCTCCTCACGAGGGCCCTGGGGGTAAAGAGCTACGCTCATGGACCGACATGACTATCGAGGCCTACGTTAAGGCTATGGCTGGAGTTGTCGGCCCCTCGGCCGTAGTCGCGGCCTCGAAGATGTACGAGAAGGCCATATTTTTCCTGAGGTCCAAGTGGGCAGTGCACCTTGTCCTGCAAAAGGGGCTCACTGTGGGCGGGACCTTTCTGGCAGTGGATTCACTTGAGGCCACCGCTCAGAGGATCATTATTTCATTATTTCAAATGTGCCGCCCTTTGTTTCTGGTGAGCTCCCCCTCCCCCACCTCTGTAAACTGGGGGCGGTCAGGTCAGGGATAGCACTGATCCCGCTTGGTCACAAGGACGCGGCCCGCCACCACGTGTACTCCTTCCGGTGCTAAGTATTCGTCCGCTTGGCCTGAGAGGAGTGCCTGGAGGGGGCATTTACTGTAAATTATAGAGGGACTGCCTACCGGATATTCTGGACTGCGGAGGGCATGTGGTGCCATGCTTGTAAGGAGGTGGGGCATGTGAGGAAGAACTGCCCCGCCTCCAAGGCCGCTGACTCCATCCAAGCGGCCGCGGCTGGCATTGCCCCTCCTCCCCCTGCCACTACTCCATCTCCCTCCCCTCAAGGGGAGGCGTTGCCAGCAGCCACTGCCATCTTGGCTGCTGGTGACGGGTGGGGAGAGGTCCCGCGCCGTAAGAAGGCACAGAGGAAGACCTGCAACCTGGGGGCGGCCCCGAGACACCACAAACCCCCCAAACCACCCAGGATCCCCAAACCCCTGCAGACACCGGCTTGGGGGAAATATTAACATCCAGCCCCGGCATCGTCCCTGCATGGGTTCCCGGGCCTGTGTGCACCTCAGCGCCATGTGCTGGGCCCAGCGTCATTCCTACGTGGGCTCCCGGGGCCGGCGGGGGTGAGACTCGTGCCCCCGAGCCGGTAGAACATCCCAAACCCCAGAGGGTGGGATGTCCAGGAAGGCTGGACGAGGTGGAGGAGGCCTCACAGATGGAGGTCTCCCTAGCCCCAGCCTACCCCAGAAGAGACATCACCACTCGGAGGAGGAAGAGGAAGGGGAGGGTGATGTCCAGGCTGAAGAGGTTGGGTGTGTCCCCTCCCCCCATGAAGAGGTGGTGGCATCTCTGCCTAGTAAAACCTTGCTCTACCCTCTGGGGGATATCCAAGACCCTACCCCCACACCCATTGTTCCCACCATAAACCTGCTGCAGTCCTCCGAGCAGGGCCCCTCGGGGGTCACTGAGGGTACCTCCCTTGTGTAAGTGCCCATCTTGGACACACTAAATACCCCGAGGTATCCTCTGGCCCATTGGGGGACTGCAGCTCCTCTGTTTTAAAAAAATTGGCTGGGTGATTGGATGGCGGTGGTGAAGAAGGCCTTCCTGCTCCCTCCCAAAATTTAGCACCGGGCGTCCTAGTGTTAGGGCAGGAGCTACTCCTGAGCTCTCCGGATGACCCGGTGCCAGGAGGAGAGCGGGTATCCGAGATGCTGCCACCCTCTGACCCAAAAACACTAATGGAGACCAGAGAGGACCCCACTGGCCTTGATCCTGGGCGTGGGAGCGAGGTGGAGGTGGAGCCGACTGGCAGTTCCGGACCCACCCTCGTACTCAATGCGGGGGAGGGGTTGGAAGCTGGTGGTGATGACCTGGAGGAGGATGGAGTTTTGGTGGTGAAAACCGGGGACGACGTTGAGTCATTATCAGATGAGGTGATGGATCCCCTGGTGCCCTCCACTGACTCTCCCCTATCCCCCCACGGGAACTCCAGGACTTTTTAGTGAGTCATCGCGGTCGCTGAGACAGGGTCCAGTTGGCCTTGGACCAGTGGCATTCTTATCCGCTGGTGTTCTGGTCCACTCGCGAGGCTCTCAAGGCTCCCAAGTTGAACAGGAACCTTCGTCCAAACGTTTCTCGCTGGGCCCCTGAAGGAGGGGAAGGATTAAAGTCTCCTTCTTTTAATTAAGGTGAAGGTTACACATACTTTTGACAATGAAGACAACTATAGCCAGCCTCAACATCCACGGCAGCAAGAACGCACAGCGCAGGTTCCAGAACTTCTCGGTCCTCCAGGACAGGAAGTATGCTCTGTGCTTCCTGCAGGAAACCCATACCGTTCCGGGAGACGAAGCTACGGGGCTCCTGGAGTGGCGAGGGGGGATCTACATGAGTCACCTAGCCTCCAATTCTGGCGGGGTGGCTATCTTGTTGGCCCCACATTTCAGCCGGAGATCTTGGGGGTCAATGAGCCGGTGCCAGGCCGGTTGCTGCACCTGACTGTGTGTCTGGGGGGGGTGGTGCTTCACTTTGTGAATGTATACGCTCCCCTGGGCACACAGCAGCAAGCGAGCTTCTTTGAGGAAGTTTCCACTCATCTGGGCTCCATCGACGCTGGCGAGTGCATCGTCCTCGGGGGGGATTTGAATTGCACCCTCGAGGCCCGGGACCGTCACGGTGCCCAGCACCGCTCGCTCGTTGTGAGTAAGTTACGGGACCTGGTCAGGTCCTTCAACTTGGTGGACGTCTGGCGAAATCTCCATCCTGATTCCAGCGTTTTCACCTTTGTGTCACCTGGAGTCGGAGCGTCCAGACTCAACCACCTTTACGTTTCAAAGGCGTATGTGTCCAGCGTTCTGGCGGCTTCCATGCATCAGGTGCCGTGCACAGACACCGTCTGGTGTGGGCGGAGCTCACTCCGTTCTGCGCTTGGACGAGGTCCGCGTACTAGCACTTCAACAACCTGCTGCTGGAGGACGAGCGGGTCCTGGACTCGTTCCGTCGTTTCTGGGCCGACTGGAGAAGGACGCGGGGAGGCTTCCCCTCCTTGAGGCTATGGTGGGACGTGGGCAAGACTCACGTCCGCGTTTTCTGTCAGGAGTATGCGAAGGGGTCGACAAAGAGGCAGAAATCCAGGGTCGAGGAGTTGGAGAAGGAGGTGCTTGACCTGGAGGCACGTCTCCATCAGCCCGATGCAGACCCGGCCCTGCTGTCGGTGTACGATGCGAAGAAGGGCGCGCTGCGGGACCTGAAACTCATCGGGTCCTGGGACCCGTTCGTGAGGTCACAGATCCAGTTCCTCAAGGACCTGGACCGTGGCTCCCCCTTCTTCTACTCGCTGGAAAAAAGGCACGGGGTCCGTCAGCTGCTCTTTACGCTGCTAGTCAACGACGGATCCCTTGTCTCAGATCCGAAGGGAATCAGGGCCATTGCCAGAGACTATTACACTGCCCTGTTCTCTCCGGATCCATCCAGCGAGGATGCTCAGAGTTTTGTGGGAGGACCTGCCACAGGTCGGCCCGGAGGACGCCGGAAAGCTTGACTCCCCTAGAAGTCTAGGGGAGGTGATCGGCGCCCTTGACGGTCTCTCAAGGGGCAAATCCCCAGGGCTGGACAGGCTGACCATGGAGTTCTTCAGGGCGTTCTGGGGCGTCCTGGGGAACGACTACATGGGGGTCCTGGGGGAGAGTACCACTACCGGAGAGATGCCCCTTTCGTGGTGCAGGGCCGTGATTGCCCTGCTGCTGAAGAAGGGGGATCTACAATTCCTTAAAAACTGGCGCCCGGTCTCCCTCCTCAGCACGGATTACAAAATCTTTGCCAGAGCCATGTCTTCTCCACTTGGCATCGTGCTGGACCACATGATCCACCCTGACCAGTCTTATACCATCCCAGACCAAACCATCTTTGATAATATCCATCTGGTCCGGGACATTATTCCCAGAGGGCTGGTCTGTCGAGCGCCTTCCTGTCTCTCGATCAGGAGAAGGCGTTCGACAGGGTGGATCACGGATACTTACTTTGAACTCTGCGAGCGTTCAGGTTCGGGACGCATTTTGTCGCCCGGATCCGACTTCTGTACACCTCCGCGGAGTGTCTAATGAAGGTTAACGGGTCCCTGACGGCGCCCCTTCGCTTTGGGAGAGGGGTACGTCAGGGCTGCCCCCTGCCTGGCCAGTTATATTCTATTTGCGTGGAGCCTTTCCTGCGCCTCTTGTGGAGGAGGTTGTCAGGATTGGTTCTGTGCGGGCCGGGCATCGGGGTGGTCCTTTTGGCTTACGCCGATGACGTGCTCCTTATGTTTAGTGACCCGGATGACCTGCAGAGGATGTGCGAGTGCCAGGAGGTCTACTCTGCCGCTTCTTCTGCCAGGATCAACTGGGATAAATGTCCTGGTTGGTCAGTGGCAGATGGATCCCCTACCCGAGGAGCTCAGGCCTTTCACCTGGAGCAGGACCAGCCTCCTCTACCTGGGGGTCCATCTCTGCCCTGCTGAGGAATCCTGGCCGGCGAACTGGCAGGAACTGGAGACGAAAGGCACCGCTCGCCTGCGGCGCTGGACAGGACTGCTCCGAGTGCTATCTTACCGGGGTTGGGTTCTGGTCGTAAACCAGCTGATCGCCGCCATGTTGTGGTATTGGCTGGTCACTTTGACCCCTCCCTCGGACTTTGTCACAAAAATCCAGAGAATGCTCGTTGACTTTCTCTGGGACAAAAGGCTGCACTGGGTTACTGCTGAGGTTCTGAGTCTCCCGCTTAGGGAGGGCGGTCAGGCACTACTGTGCCTGCGCACCCAGGTCGTGATCTTCCACCTTCAGACCCTGCTGTGATACCTTTACATCGAGCCTCCTCCGAGATGGTGTCTCCTGGTGACGTATTTCTTCCGTCAGGTGCACGGCCTGAAATATGACCTGTAGCTCCTGTTTATAGACCTGAGGGGTCTCGGTGGCTCCTTGCAGGCGTTGCCTGTCTTTTACCAGGACCTGATCAAAGTCTGGAACATGGTCGCCTCACGAAGCAGTTCTCCTCCGTCAGGTGTAGCAGCTATCGTCAGAGAGGCTTAGAAATCTGCTCCTCTGTCCTTTTCAGTGGTTGGCGGAGAGGAGGGCTGTGGCTGCCGGGGCGACCAGGATCGGGGACGTGCTGGGTGGTGGAGGAGTGGGCTGGATGCTCCTGCAGGAGTTGTGGAGTCCATGGACCATGCTTATATAGGGTGTGGTAAACTGCACTCCCTTTTCAGTTACTTAAAAAACCTTTTTATTACTGTTTTGTTTGCACTTCAGCCCCACGCTCCTGATCTATGGACACCTTGTACGGAGGGGGCGTCAGGAAGGAGGAGGACCTCCTTTTGAACCTGCTCCTGGGCCTGGCCAAGTTGGCCATTAACAGGTCCAGGCAGCGGGCGATCAAGGGGGTCATCCTGCCAGATTGTTTGGCCCTCTTCCGCGGCTACATTCGCGGCTGGGTGTCCCTGGAAAGGGAGCACGTGGTATCTGCCGGCATTCTCGAGGCCATCCATGTCCGGTGGGCACCGTGGGGCCTGCGGTGCTTTATCGACCGTCTTAATCATATTTTGGTTTGATGTTTGTAAGTTTCCTTTAAACTTTGTCCTTGGTTTTACAGCTGACCTGACTTAGGGGCTGTGTTTGTTTTATCCCTTATTTTGTTAATTTAGTTTAATTGTTTGACTCTGAAAGAATTAATTCTCCTTAACCTTCCCATCCCTGCCGCTACATCTTGGTGCTCTCCAGACATCCACAGCAGAGGTGGAGGCAGCCGGCTGCCTGTGACACCCTGTCTGTGGTGACTTTGGTGGGCGTCCTCTGGAGGGCCGAGACTTGGAGGGCCCTGGCCTGCTTTCGGGATCCTGCTGTGCAGCAGTGGCACCCTCCTCGGCCTGTGGAGCTGGATCTTCAGAGGTCAAAGGAAGAGGGGTGTCAGATTGGCTGGTCACTCCCAGAGTCATCTGGGTGGATGGCCCCTGAGTGTGCACCTGCTGATCCTCCTCCCTATGGGTACCTGAGGGCCCCTAACTGACTCCATGAGCGGAAGGGGAAGCTGGAGTGAGATCGAGCTGCCCGGCTTCCCTCTCATATACACACTGTTGGAGGCCAACTATGGTGTCAGTGATGGAGTTAAGTCCGCGCAGCAGAGCAAGATCGACGTCTTGGACCAAGGTCTCCATGGCAGCCGCCATCCTGCCAGTGTTGACCTCAGTGTGTTGCGATGCCAGCACTACCACCTCAGCCTGAAGGCAGAGGGACTCCTCCATCGTGCCTTGCAATCTGAGGAGTGCAGCGCACATCCCTTCCTGATGTTCCCGAGCTTGCCTTTGCAGTTCCAGCAACTGTGACATGACCAAGTCCAGAAGCTCGACATCTGAATCAAACTCAGCAATGTTCTGGCCTCCAGCAGCCATCCGAGTGCCAAACACTTGGGGAGTCCTTGCTCTATCCTGCTGTGGATCAGACAGTGTGACATGCTCACCAGATTGTGGCTCCGAGGCGACTCTAGAACTAGGTCGCACCAAGGTGTGCGTCTCTGTGTTGGTGGAGGATGTGGATGAGGGGTGTGATGGGACTTCAGGGAAGATGCCTCCAGATTCCTCTTCAGAGGTTTCCTCCGGGCTTGATTGGAGGCCCTGGGTCATGGACTCTGTCGGCTGTTTCCCAGATGTGCCTGTGAAAGCAAGAGGAGATTATTAGTGCATGGCAGTGGCCTGTGAAAAAGGACAAATCACTCCCAGCATGGTTGTCTGATGGATATTACACTGCTGGATCCTCACTTGGTAGAGCAGCACCGATCTCACCGTCAGCACACGAATGGTCCCGGTCATCACCGGCCAGCTGGATAGCTCTGTTTTCAAATTCCCTCCTGTTGTGAGCCAGTTTGTCCTGCGTGGATAGAGATGGGGAGAGTGTAAGCAGGACACCTGCCAGGCCAGATGATAAGTATGCCTGGCCTGTGTGGGCGGTGAGTGGTCCCATGGATGGGATGAGGACAATGACGATGTGTGTGAGAGAGTGAATGGTGATGTCCCTTGTACTGGCAGTGAGTGAGGGCCCTGTGGGTGTGTAATGGGTTTGTGAGTGAGAGAGTTGGGAGTGATGAAAAGGATGACTTACCCTAGCAGGACGGGGGGAGATCATTCATCCTTTTGCGGCACAGGGTGGCTGTCCTCCTCTGCAGGGCGTTTGCGCTGACCACTGCTGCCACCGCCTCCCAAGCCGGGTTGGTGACTTTGCTGCCCATGCTGCTGCCAGAGCGGGGGTAGAGCACATCCCGGTGGCCTGCACGGCATCCAGCAGTCGCTCGAGGACCCATCATTAAACTGGGGGGCTGCAGTCAATTTTCCTTTGCTGGCCGTGTCTCCTGGGGCAGCAGTGGTGGTGAGCTGGTGGGGATGAGTGTTTTGCTGGTGGCTGCCTTTTAAAGATGGCGGCTGGTGTGATGCAACAGCAGGGTGATGGTGGGTGAGTGAATGAGAGCCCACCCGCCATTGAAACAGCGTGTTTCGCGGGAGTGAATAAATAATGAGCAGGCTCCAAACGATACAGCGGGAAAACCAAATTTTCATTGACGGGTAGGTCTCCATTTTTCCCGCCTGTTATGGCACTTAGTCTGGGAAAATTCTACCTGTTATCTTTGCTACTTTCCAGCCCATGGGGAGTCTTCCAAATTCAAAGGAATTTTGGAAGATCGCAATAATCTATCCACTATCTCTGCAGGCAGCTCTTTTAAAATCCTAGGATGTTAGGGATTCAGTCCCAATAATTTCTCTGGCACTTTTTTTTGCCACCTATAATTACTTAAGTTCGTCACTCTCATTAAAACCTTAATTTCCCAGAATTTCTGAACTGTTTTTTGTTTCTACTGTAAAACTTGTTTAACATCTCTGCTATTTCCTTCTTTCCCATTATAAATTCTTCTCTCTCAGATTGTAAGGGAACCATGTTTATTTCGGCCGCATTCTTTCTTTTTACATTCTCATAGAAGTTTTTACAATGTGTTTTGTACATTTCTTGTCTGTTTACTTTCATATTCTATTTTCTTCCTCTTTCTATTTTCTTCCTCTTAATCAATGGTTTCTAAAACTCTCCCAATCCTCAGGCATACCACTGTTCTTGGCAATATTACAAGCTTCTTTTTTTAATCTAACTCTATGTTTAACCTCCTTAGTTAGCCACAGGTGAATCTCTTTTCCTGTGGAGTTTTTACTTTTCAATTGACTGTAGATTTGTTAAGAATCTTACTGACCAATACACAGTTTCTGTCTGTTGCATTTTCTGGTTGGTCAGTGAGTTTGTAGGCGAAGCCTGGCACATGCACACAGTTATTAGCCCTCAACTCCCGCTGTTCCCAGTTTCACTGACTGGCCCCTGGCTCTTGCCTCTTACCATTTTCTGGCCTGGGTTACTAGGCTCCTGACCAAAATGGCTAGATGGGTTGGAGAACAGCATTGGAGGAGAGGAGGAGTGTGGAAGACATGAGAGGGGAGGCATAGGGTGTGGGGAAGGTGTGGGTAGGGGGATTGCATGGGAGAGAGGGGAGGGTGTGAAAAGCCAGGGAGGGATTTAAGTCGTGGGGGACAGAGAGCGACAGGGGGAGGACGTAAGAACATAAGGAATAGGAGCTGGAGTGGGCCATTCAGCCCTTCAAGCCCCCTCTGCTATTCAATGAGATCAAGGCTGATCTTCAACTTCAACACCATTTCCCTGCACTATCCCCACATCCCTTGATGTTTGTAACATGTAGAAATCTATCAGTCCCAGTCTTGAACATACTCAACAACTGAGCCTCCACAGCCCTCTGGCATGGAGAATTTGAGGAGGGAGGCCATGGGAGGGGGTGGCATTGGAGATAGGAATAAACAGCAGGAAAGTGGGAAGAGGGAGAGGACCAGATTACAGGGCTTAGAAAGCAGGACGGCATGGGGGTAGGACAGCAGGGGAGGGGAGGAAGATCTGAGCGGGGTGGAGGAATTCCATGGAGGAGTGACGGCATGGGTGAGAGGGGGCTGTAACATTATGGGGGGTGGGGGCAGACCTGGAGGGGTGGGCAGGATGGCCTGTGGGATGGAGTAGGGAATGGGGTTGGCACAAGAAGCAGGAGAGGGGTGGGGATGACATGAGGGGAATTTGAAGAAGTACTGCTGCAACAAGGTACTAATTTCACTGAAAATGTTTTGCAGGTATCTGTTAGTTATGAAATATTAACTTAAATGTTCGCCTATGTATATCCACCATTACACCTTTTAATTTAATTTCTTAATACAACCCTGTGCTGTACCTGTCCTAGGAACGTTTCACTGGGACTGTGTAGAGGGAGCTTTACTCTATCTAACCTCGTGCTGTACCTGGCCTGGGAGTGTTTGATGGGGACAGTGTAGAGGGAGCTTTACTCTGTATCTAACCTCGTGCAGTACCTGTCCTAGGAGTGATTGAAGGGACCGTGTAGATGGATTCTGCCAATATGTCTCCAATCATGTGCAGTGCCTCTGGAAATTCTGACAGAAATACACACATTTCTCATTTCTACTCCAGAAGTGTCATCTTTGTCAATGACTCCCAGGGCTCAGTATTGGCGTACAGCTGAGCAGAGCTTGGAGTATGCGGCATCCTCCAACAGGGAATTCCACAGCTATCCCTATCTCCGGTCCCCACTCCTGCTCACATTCATCATGTGTTCTTCACTATGTGAAAACCTAGATGGCTCAATTTGTGTCCCCATTGAGATATATGTTTCTGTGCCGGTGAGGGAGGTGCACGCTGTGATAGTGCCCTCTCAGACTGCACTCCTCCTTCTCCTGTTCCTCTGACATTCTTGAAAGACCTGTGGCAAAGCAATGGCATGAATTTGAATTGGCATGAGGAAAGCGTTCAAAAGACATTTCAGTTTGTGGTGAGAGCAAACCACCATGAGTGAGTGTTAAATGTCAAGTGGCAAAGTGATATCTAATCCTGTAGCCAATAAGCGGGAGATCTCCGTCTCTCCATCGACAATGCCCATCAACCTGCCACCTCCCTCCACTGCAGCAGCCGGGGTCGTTTTGATTTCAGGACCGTCCCCAATTCCCTGCCTTTCTCTGGAGTTACGATTGCTCTTCTGGAATGAGAGGAAGCAAAGAATTATAAGTAGGAAAAGTGGAATGTTTGGAGATAATGGAATGGCAACAGTTGTGGAGAGAGTGAGGAATGGGTGTGAGATGATAAGATGAGGCGGAGTGTGATTGCTGGGCATTTAGATGGGGAACAGAGTCGGTGTCTGGAGAGGGAGGAATGAGTGGAAATGCAAGATGTGTTGGTCTGAAGAGTGTTGTGCAGGAGGATGCTTGAGAAGTCAGAGAGTGGAGATTGGTATCTGAAAATGGTATGCCACTCACATTTCCTGTGCAGAGGAAGTTATTGAACCTCTTGTGTCAATGTATCCATGCCCTCAGGAACTGTTGACTGCCTCATAGCCTTCCCGCCATGCCAGATTTTTTGGGGGGGTTGCTGGCCTCTTCCTCTTGTTCAGAGGAAACAACACATTTCTTCAAGCTCTTAGCATCTCCAGCATCACCTCCAGAGAAGAGTCAGAGAACAGAGAGGAGGTGTGGAGGAGCAGGTAGGAGGGGTGAGTGGGGAGGAAGGTGTGAGTGGGGAATTAGGGAGAGGGGGGGAAGGATGGGGTGTGGGGAGAAGTGGGGATGCAGCCACCCCGCATCCCACATGGATAGGAAACTCAGGAGTGGGATGAATTAGCAGTAGCTGAATTAAACCATGGCAAAGCCCACCAATAAAACTAACAGCTTCTCGAACTCTCACCAACACTGTCCATAGTATCTGCTCCAATATTCCATGTTCCATAATCCTCCATCTCTTGGGACACACTGTCCCAACTGCTCAAACCCCTTGTGCCTATCTACAAGAAGTGACTCCCTCTTTCTGCTCATGGATGTAATGGTAGTCATGTTCTCAGCTGCCTGGGCCCTAAGCTCTGGAATTCCCCCCTCAAAACCTTTCCTCCTCTTTTCCCCTCTCTCCTACCTTAAGATACTCCTTAAAACCTACCAAGCTTTTGACCAGCTGTCCTAATTTTCTTTATGTCAAACCTTGCCTGATAACATGCCTGTGAAACACCTTGGGATGTTTTACTACATTAAAAGTGCAATATAAATGCATATTGTTGGTGTTGTTGTTGTATTCTGATGCCTATAGACACACCAACTCCTTAAATGAATGAGTAGATCTGATGTGCGTGCCATAGATTAACATTTCGATCAACAGTTTATAGAAATCCTGTGCCCAGCCTAAACTTTGAGATATTTATTATGATTCAGCTCTCATTTTCTACAAACTAGCACAACATGTGTGGCCCAATGGAAGATGATAATCTTTAACAACATTCAGGAGTGATAGTGTCGGGTAATCCCCTGCTTCAAGAGTGGAGAAGTTGCTGGTCTCCCAGTGCAACTCCGTTTATTTTTATTTGCCTCTCGGATTTAGACCCTCCGCCAGCTGCCTCTGATACTTTCATCCCTTCCCCTATCTCAACTGGCCAAACTTTCTCGAAAGACCCCCACCTCCCCAGCAAACCCTGGCCCTGAAACTGCATCTAGTTTCTCCCCTATTTCCCTTCATGCCCGCTCTGAACTCATCTTGTCCAAGAGACCCACCTCCTGCTTCCTCAATCCTATTCCCTCTAAACTGCCAATCACCCAACTTCCCCTCATTTTCCCCATGTTTCCCAATAATGTTAATGGTTCTCTCTCTTCAGATGTTATCCCTGTCCCCTTCAAATCTGTCATCATCACCCCTCTCTTCAAAAAAACAACTCCTGACTCCTCTGTCCTTGCAAACTACCATCCTACCTTCAAACTGCCTTTTCTCTCCAAAGTCCTTGAATGCGTTTCTGACTCCCGAATCCACGCACATCTTTCCTGAAACACCACAATTGAATCCTTCCAATCAGATTTCCGAACCAGTTCTTATCAAAATCACAAATGATATCCTAGTGACAGTGAGAAAGTTAAACATTCCCTCTCATCTTTCTCAACTAGTCTGCAGTCTTTAACCACACTCATCCTCCAACACCTCTCCACCATCACCCAGCCTTGGTGAGTCTAGACTTGCCTGGTTCCATTCTTATTTATTCAGTCAGGGAATCACTTGCAATGGCTTCTCTTCCCACTCCACACCATTCCCCCTGGTGTCCCCCAAGGATCTATCCTTGGCCTCCTATTTTTCATCTACACCCTTTCCCTTGGCAACATCATCTGACAACACAGTGCCAGTTTTCACATGTATGCTGAAAACACCCAGCTCTCCCTCACTCCCTCATCACCATCTCCACTGCCTCTAAATTATCAGACTGCTTGTCCAACATCATGACGAGATAAGAAGAAATTTCCTCCAATTAAATCTTGGGAAGACTGTAGCCACTGCCACACACTCCATTATTTTGCTACAGAGTCCATCTCTCGCCCTGGCAACTCCAAGGCTGAACCAGATTGTTGACACCTTTGGTATCATATATGACCCCGAGATGAGCTACTGATCACATATTCATGCTATCAGTAAGACCACTTATTTCCATCTCTGTAACATCGCCCAAATCTGCCACTGCCTCATCTCATCCACTGCTGAAACCCTCATCTGTGCCTTTGTTACCTCTAAATGCACTCCTGGCTGGACTCTCAGCCCTTGTCGTAATTCGCACCAAGTCCCATTCACCTTCATCCTGATGCTTTCCAACCTGCACAATTTTAAAGCTCTCATTCTTGTTTTCAAATCCCTCCAGGGCCTTGCCTCTCTCTAACTCTATAACATCCCCCACCCTGCAAGCCTTCAAGATATCTGCGCTCCTCTCATTCTGGACTTTGCAGCATCGCTGATTTTTATTGCTCCACCATTGACAACCTATTGCATAGGCCCTAAGTTCTGAAATTCCTTCTCTAAACCTCTCTGGATCTTTTCTCCTTTAAGATGCTCCTTAAAATCTATCTCGAGAACCAAGATTTTAGTCATCTGCCCTGATATCTGCTTAAGTGACGACGTCAAATTTAGTTTTCTAATGCTTCTGTGAAGTGCCTTGGAGTGTGTAACTATATTAACTTCGTTATAAAGTTGTTGTTTATTAACCCTCAATAACATCAAGACTCACTCCATTGGCACAGAATAAAATAAACAATACTGAGTTCAGGTAATCTGACACAAAGCATAGAGTGGTCTGGAAAACATTCATTCCACACGACAGACAAACAGATGACTAGAATACAGCTCGTACACAGCTATTGCTGACATCAATAAGTGTGAAAAATTAACTCGAATGGTTCAGTACCCAGCACGAGCTGTTCACCAGGATTGTCTATTCATCACAAACTGAGGCACCTCCTGACTCAGTTTCAGACCCTATTATTTGGTTGTTTACCTTCAAGAAATTCTTAAACATCCATAATTATCATTTGCCAGTGCCAAATATCAGCTCACCATCTCACTAACAGGTATCCATTACCCTCTCTCTCAATAACAGGTGTCCATTATGCTCCGTCTATAGGACATAGAAACTAGGAGTAGGAGTAGGCCATTCGACCTTTCAAGCCTGCTCCACCATTCAATATGATCATGGCTGATCCTCTATCTCAACGCCATATTCCCATTCTCTCCCCATACCCCATGATGCCCCTAGTATCTAAAAATTTATCAATTTCTTTCTTGAATATACTCAGCGACCTGGCATCCACAGCCTTCTGTGATAGAGAATTCCACAGGTTAACCACCTGTGAAGAAATTTTTCCTGATCTCAGTCCTAAATGGCCTGCCCCATATCCTGAGACTGTGGCCCCTGGCTCTAGATTCTCCAACCAGGGGAAACATCTTCCCTGCATCCAGTCAGTCTATCCCTGTTAGAATTTTGTGTTTCAATCAGATCCCCTATCATTCTTCTAAACTAGTGAAATTAGGCCCAGCCAAATCAATCTCTCCTCATACGACATGGAAGCAAATGGGCGTATTAGTGAGAGGCAGCATGGTTTTGTGAAGGGGAGGTCGTGTCTCACTAACTTGATCGAGTTTTTCGAGGAAGTGACAGAGATGATCAACAATGGAAGGGCAGTGGATGTTATCTACATGGATTTGGTAAGGCCTTTGACAAGGTCCCTCATGGCAGACTGGTACAGAAGGTAAAGTCGCACAAGATCAGAGGTGAGCTGGCAAGATGGGTACAGAGTTGGCTTGGTCATAGAAGACAGAGGGTAGCAGTGGGAGGGTGCTCTTCTGAATGGAGAGCTGTGAGTAGTGGTGTTCCCCAGGGATCAGTGCTGGGACCTTTGCTGTTTGTAGTATACGTAAATGATTTGGAGGAAAATGTAACTGGGCTAATTAGTAAGTTTGCAGACGACACTAAGGTTGGAGGAGTTGCAGATAGTGAAGAGGATTGTCAAAGGATACAACGGGACATAAATCGGTTGGAGACTTGGCCGGAGAAATGGCAGATGGAGTTTAATCTGGACAAATGCAAGGTAATGCATTTTGGAAGGTCTAATACAGGTAGGAATTATACAGTAAATGGCAGAACCCTTAAGTGCATTGACGGGCAGAGGGATCTGGGTATACAGGTCCACAGATCACTGAACGTGGCAACACAGGTGGATAAGGTAGTCAGGAAGGCAAATGGCATGCTTGCCTTCATCGGCAGGTGTATTGAGTATAAAAGCTGGGAAGTCATGCTGTAGCTGTATAGAACCTTGGTTAGGCCACCCTTGGAATATTGCGTGCAATTCTGGTCGCCACATTACCAGAAGGAAATGGAGGCATTGGAGAAGGTGCAGAGGAGGTTTACCAGGATGCTGCCTGGTCTGGAGGTTATTAGCTATGAAGAGAGGTTGGAGAAACTTGGATTGTTCTCACTAGAGTGACAAAGATTGAGGGGCGATTTGATAGAAGTTTACAAAATTATGAATGGCATGGACAGAGCAGATAGTCAGAAGCTTTTTCCCAGGGTGGAAGAGTCAATTACTAGGGGACATAGATTTAAGGTGAGAGGAGAAAACTTTAGAGGAGATGTGCAGGGCAAATGTTTTATGCAGAGGGTAGTGAGTGTCTGGAATTCACTGCCAGAGGAGGTGGTGGAAGCAGGTACGATAGTGGTGTTTAAGAGGCAGCTTGACAAATACGTGAATAGGATGGGAATAGAGGGATACGGACCCCGGAAGTGCAAAATGTTTTAGTTTGACAGGCAATATGATCGGTGCAGGCTTGGAGAGCCGAAGGGCCTGTTCCTGTGCTGTACTTTTCTTTGTTCTTTGACAGTCCTGCCACCCCTGATATTAGCCTAGTGAACCTTTGGTGCACTCCCTCTATGGCAAGTATATCCTTTCTTAGGTAGGGAGACCAAAACTGCACACAATACTCCAGGTGTGGTCTCACCAAGGCCCTGATAACTGCAGTGAGACATCCCTACCTCTTGCAATGAAGGTCAACATACCATTTGCCTTCCTAATTGCTTGCTGCCTGTTTATTTTCGTTGACTGGTGTACAAGGACAACCAGATTCCTTTGTACATCCACATTTCCCAATACATCACCATTTAAAGAATACTCTGCCTTTCTGTTTTTCACGCCAAAGCGTAAAACTTCACATTTATCCACATTACATTGCACCTGCCATGTGTTTGCCTACACACACAACTTGTCTAAATCGCCCTGAAGCCTCCTTGCATCCTCCTCACAACCCCGCCCAGCCTTGTGTCGTCAGCAAACTTGGAAATATTGCATTTGGTTTCCTCATCCAAGTTATTTATAAATATTGTGAAAAGCGGGGGCCCAAGCACTGATCCCTGCTGTACATCACTAGTCACTGCCTGCCACCCGGAAAAATAACCATTTATTCCCACTCTCTGTATCTCACTGAGAGGTGTCCATTACGCGCTCTCTACCTCACTGACAGGTATCCATTAGCTGCTCTCTACCTCACCGACAAAAATCCATAACCCTGTCTCCATGTCACTGACAGGTATCCATCACCCTCCTCTATCTCAATCAGAAGTATCCATTTCTGTCTCACTATATCACTGACAGGTATCCATTACCCTATCTCTATCTCACTGACATGTATCCATTACTTTATCTCTCTATCTCACTGACCAGTGTCCATTACCCTCTCTCTATCTCATGGACAGGCGTCCATTACCATCTCTCTAACTCACTGACAGGTATCCATTATCCTCTCTCTATCTTAGTGAAAGGTGTACGTTAGCCTCTTTCTCTATCTCAGTGACAAATATCCATTACCCTCTCTCCAACTGACAGGTGTCCATTACCGTCTCTTTATCTCACTGAAAGATGTCCATTACCCTCTCTCTATCTCACTGACAGGTCCATTGTCCTCTGTCTATCTCACTGACGGGTGTGCATTACCCTCCCACTATTTTACTGACAGGTATTCATTACTCTGTTGCTACCTCACTGACAGGTGTCCATTATGTCCTCTCTGTCGCACTGAGAGGTGTCCATTAGCTTCTCTCTATCTCACTTACAACCGTCCATTATCCTGTCTCCATTTCACTGAGAGTCTTCCGTCACCATCTCTCTATATCAATCAAAGGTATCCATTTCCCTCTTGTTATATCACTGACAGGTGTCAATTACCCGCTCTCTATCTCACTGACAGGTATCTAGTACCCTCTAATTCATTGACAAGTGTCCATACCCTCTCTTTATCTTACTAACAGGTATCCATAACCCTCTCAGTATCTCACTGACTGGTGACCATTACCCTCTCACTACCAGGTATCCATTACCCTCTCTCTACCTCAGTGAAAAGTGTCCATTTCCATCTCCCTAACTTACTGACAGGTATCCATTGCACTCGCTCTATCTCACTGTCAGGTATCCATTATCCTCCCTCTATCTCAGTGAAAGGTGTCCCTTACTGTCTATTTCACTGACTGGTAATAATTAAACCCTTTCAATCTCACTGATAGGTGTCCATTGTCGTCTTAAGATAAAAGCAAAATACTGCGGATGCTGGAAATCTGAAACAGAAACAGAAAATGCTGGGAAAACTCAGCAGATTTAACAGCAACTGTGGAGATAAAGACAGAGTTAACATTTCGAGTCTGTATGACTTCTTCAGAGCTAAAGAGAGGTAAAAATGTGATGAAATTTATACTGTTTAAGGGGACTGGAGCCACTGAAACTGGATAGAAGGCCAGTGATAGGTGGAGGCAAAGGAGAGATTGACAAAGATGTCATGAGCAAAAGGACAAAGGGGTGTTAATGGTAGTGGTACCGGCTAAAGGAGGTGCTGATAGCGGCATTAAGGTCAGAAAACAGAAAGTGATAACAGCAGGATAAGGGTAAGCACTCTGGAAAGAACAACATGAACAAGTGACAGATGGCCCTTGTGGGGGTGGGGTCGGGGGGAGGAGATGGTGGTGGGAAAAAGATCAAAAATAGGATAAGGTGGGGATAACACAATGAATAAAAATGAAAATAAATATAAATAAAAATAAGTGGATAAAAAATTAAAATTTAAAAATTAAAATATTGAAAAAAAGGGATAATAAGGGGGTGAGGATGGAGGAGAGAGTTCATGGTCTAAAGTTGTTGAACCCAATATTAAGTCTGGAAGGTTGTAAAGTGCCTAATCAGAAGATGAGGTGCTGTTCCTCCAGTTTGCGTTGAGCTTCACTGGAACAATGCAGCAGGCCAAGGACAGACATGTGGGCATGAGAGCAGGAATGGGTGTTGAAATGGCAAGCGACAGGGAGGTCTGGGTCATGCTTACAGACAGACCGAAGGTGTTCTGCAAAGCGGTCACCCAGTATGCATTTGGTCTCTCCAAGGTAGAGGAGACCATTGGGAGCAGTGAATGCAGTTGACTAAGTTGAAGGAGGTGCAAATGAAGCACTGCTTCACCTGAAAGGAGTGTTTGGGCCCTTAGACAGTGAGGAAGGGGGAGGTAAAGGGGCAGGTGTTACACCTTCTGCGATTGCCTGGGAAGGTTCCATGGAAGGGGAATGAGGTGTAGGGGTGAAGGAGGAGTGGACCAGGGTGTCCTGGAGGAAATGGTCCCCATGGCATGCCAACAGGAAAGATGTGTTTGGTAGTGGCATCATGCTGGAATTGGCGGAAATGGCGGAGGAAGGTCCTTTGAATGCGGAGGCTGGTGGAGTGATAAGTGAGGACAAGGGGGACCCTACCATGGTTCTGGGAGGGAGGGGGAGGTGTGAGGGCAGAGGCATGGGAGATGAGGCAGACACAGTTGAGAGCCCTGTCAACCACATTTGGGGGGAAACCTTGGTTAAGGAAGAAGGAAGACGTGTCACAAGTGCCATTTTGGAAATTGGCATCATCAGAACAGATGCGATGGAGGTGAAGGAACTGAGAGAATGGGATGGAGTCCTTACAGGAAGTGGGGTGTGAGGAGCTGTAGTCGAGGTAGCTGTGGGAGTTGGTAGGCTTGTAATGAATATTAGTGGACAGCCCATCACTAGAAATTGAGACAGACAGGTCAAGGAAGGGAAGTGTCGGAGATGGGCCACGTGAAGGTGATGGAGAGGTGGAAATTAGAAGCAAAATTGATCATTTTTCCAGGTCCAGATGAGAGCATGAAGCAGCACCAAAACAGTTATCAATGTATCGGAGAAAGAGTTGTGGGAGGGGGCCGGAGTAGGACTGGAGCAAGGAATGTTCCACGTACCCCATTTTGATCCATTATAGTCTCTATCTCACTGACAAGTATCCATTAACCTCTCTCTATCTCACTGACCATTAAGGTGTCTCTATCTCACTCACAGGTGTCCCTTGCCCTCTCTCTATCTCAATGACGTGTCTATTACCATCTCTCTATCTCACTGACAGGTATGCATTACCCTCCCTTTATCTCACTAACAGGTGACAACTACCCCCTCTCTGTCTCACTGAGAGGTATCCATTACCCTCTCTCTATTTCATTGACAGCTTTCTGGTGTCTACCTCACTGACAGCTGCCCATTAGCCTCTCTCTTTTGCACTGCCAAGTCTCCATTACTCTCTCTCTATCTCACTGACAGGTATCGATTACCATCTCTCTAACTCACTGAGAGGAATCCATTGCACTCGCTCTATCTCACTGTCAGGTATGCATTACCCTCTCTCTATCTCAGTGAAAGGTGTCTATTTGCCTCCCTCTACCTCAATGACAGGTATCCATTAACTTCTCTCTATCTCACTGACAGGTATCCATTACTGTCTCTCCATCTCACTGTCAGCTGTCCATTACCCCCTATCTCACTGAGAGTTATGCATTACTCTCTTTCTATCTCACTGACAGGTGTCCATTACCTTCTCTCTGTCTCACTGACAGGTGTCTATTATCATCTCTCTGTCTCACTGACAGCTGTCCATTACCCTCTCTTTATCTCACTGGCAGGTATCTATTGCCCTCACTCTATCTCAGTGACAGGTATCCATTACCCTCTCTCTATCTCACTAACAAATGTCCATTACTCTCTGTTTCAAACTGAGAGGCATCAATTACCCTTTCTCTGTCTCCCTGACAGGGATCCATTAGTCTTTCTCTATCTCACTGACAGCTGTCATAGAAACAAAGAAAATAGGAGCAGGAGTATGTCATTCAGCACTTCTAGCCTACTCCACCATTCTTAATGATCATGGCTGATCCTCTATCTCAACTCCAATGCTCCTCTGCTTCCCCATACCCCTTAATGCCTTTCAAGTCCAGAAATCTGTCTATTTCTTCCTTAAATATATTCAGTGACTTGGCCTCCACATGCTGCGGTGGTCGTGAATTTCACAGATTCACCACACTGAGTGAAGAAATTTCTCCTCATCTCAGTTCTATATGGCTTATCCCATATCCTGAGATTGTGACCCCCTTTTTCTAGACCTCCCCTCCAGACACAGCCTGTCTATCCATCCCTGTCAGGATGTTATACGTTTCAATGAGACCTCCTCTCATTCTTCTAAACTCCAGTGAATACAGGCCTAATCGGCCAAATCTCTCCTCATAAGGCAATCCTGCCAACCCAGGAATCAGTCTGGTGAGCCTTCACTGCACTCCCTCTATGGTAAGTATATCTTTTCTTAGGTAAGGAGACTAAAATTTCACACAATACTCCAGGTGTGGTCTCACCAATACCCTGTACAGCTGCAGTAAAACATCCTTGTTCCTGTACTCAAGTCCTCTCGCAATGAAGGCCAACATACCATTTGCCTTCTTAACTGCTTGCTGCACCTTCATGCTTGCTTTCAGTGATTGGTGTACAAGGACACCCAGGTCCCTTTGTACATCAACATTTCCCACTCTATCACCATTTAAATAAAACTCTGCCATTCTGTTTTTCCTTCCAAAGTGGATAACTTCACATTTATCTAATTTGTACTGCATCTGCCATGTATTTGCCCATCCACTTAACCTGTTTAAATCACTTTAAAGCCCCTTAATATCCTGCTCAACGCTCACATTCCCACCAAGTTTCATTTCATCTGCAAACTTGGAAATATTATAAAGACAAAACAAAACTGCGGATGCTGGAAATCCAAAACAAAAACAGAATTACCTGGAGAAACTCAGCAGGTCTGGCAACATCGGCGGAGAAGAAAAGAGTTGACGTTTCGAGTCCTCATGACCCTTCGACAGAACTATTATATTTGGAAATATTATATTTGGTTCCCTCATCCAAATGATTGATATATATTGTGAATAGTTGGGGCCCAAGCACTGATCCCTCCAGTACCCCACTTGTTGCTGCCTGCCATTCTGAAAAAGATCAATTTATTCCTACTCTCTGTTTCCTGTCAGTTAAACACTTCTCAGTCCTTGCCAGTATATTACCCCCAATCCCATGTGCTTTAATTTTACACAGTAACCTCTCATATGGGACTTTATCAAAAGCACTTAGAAAATACAAATACACCTCATCCACTGGTTCTCCCTTATCTATTCTACTAGTTATGTCCTCAAAAAACTCCAGTAGGTTTGTCAAGCATGATTTCCCTTTCATAAATCCATGTTGACTTTGTCTAATCCCACTGATATTTTCTAAGTATCCTGTTATCACATCCGTGATAATGGACTCCAGCATTTTCCCTACTACTGATGTTAGGTTAACCGGTCCGTAATTCCGTTTTCACCCTCCCTCCTTTTTTAAATAGTCGGGTTACATTTGCCATCCTCCAATCTGCTGGGATTGTTCCAGATTCTACACAAGCTGACAATGCCCCCACTATTTGCATGGCTACCTCTTTTAGTACCCTGGGATGTAGATTATTGGGCCCTGGGGATTTATTGGCTTTCAGTCACATTAATTTCTCCAGCACTTTTTTTTAGCAATACTAATTTGCTTCAATTCGTCCTTCTCAGTGGACACTTTGTTCCCTAGTATTTCTGGGAAGTTATTTGTGTCTTCCTCCATGAAGACAGAACTAAAGTAGTTGTTTAATTGCTCTGCCATTTCCTTGTTCTCTGTTATAAATTCTCCTGTTTTAGACTGTAAGGGACCTACATTTGTCTTCACTAATCTTTTTCTTTTTACATACTTATAGAAGCTATTACAGTCCACTTATGTCCCTTGAAAGTTCACTCCCATACTCTATTTTTTCCCTCTTAATCAATCTCTTGGTCTGCCTTTGCTGAATTATAAACTGCCCCCAATCCTCAGATTTGCTGCTTTTTCTAGCAACTTAATATGACTCCTCTTTGGGTTTAATACTATCCTTACTTTCTTGTTAGCCATGGTTGTGCCATTTTTGCTGTTGTGTTTTTATGCCAGAAAGGGATGTATAACTGTTGTAATGCATACATTCGTTCTTAAATATTAACCTTTGTCTACCCACTGACATGTCTTTTAATGGAAGTCCCCAATCTATTGCTGCCAACTTACATTCATAGTTTTCTTTGTTAAGATTTAGGACCCTAGTTTCAGATTTTCTACTTTACTTTCCTTCCTAATGATGAATTCTATCATGTTATGGTCACTGTTCACTAAAGGACCCTGCACAACAAGATTATTAATTAAACCCTTCTCATTACACAATTCCAAATCTAGGATACCCTGTTCCCTAGTCAGTTCCTCGACATACTAGTCTAAAAAAACATCTCGTACACACTCCAGGAATTTATCCACCATAGTATTAGTGCTAATTTGGTTTGCCCAGTCTATATGTAGATTAAAGTCACCCATGATTACTGCAGCACCCATGTTACATGCATCTCTAATTTCCCATTTAATGCCATCCCCTAACTTATTGCTCTTGTTTGGAACCAATATACAGCTCCCACTGATGTTTTCTGCCCCTTGTTGCTTCTTACCTCCACCCAGACCGATTCTACATCTTGATTTTTTGAGCCAATATCCTCTCTCACTATCGCACTGATTTCATCCTTAACTAACAATGTCACACCACCTCCTTTTCCTTTTGTCTGTCCCTTCTAAATATCAAGTACCCTTGGAAATTCAGTCCCCAGGTTTGGTCACCCTGCAGCCATGTCTCTGTAATCGCAATCATATCATACCTGTTTACATCTACTTGCGCTGTTAATTTGTCTACCTTATTGTGAATACTCCGTGCATTCATACAGTGCCTTTAGATTTGTTTTTTTAACATTTTTACACATTTTTTTTGTATTATGGTCCAATTTGCTTCCAGCCCTTGTTTCCTCTGTCTTCCAATTTTGCTTTCTACTTTTGTGTCTTTTATTCCTATCTTTATTTCCCTCTCTTGTGTCTCCCCGCTCAGGTTCCCGTCCCCCTGCCGGTCTAGTTGAAACCCTCCTCCACGGTACTAGCGAACACCCCTGCGAGGATATTGGTCCTGGTCCTGCTGGGGTGCAACCCATCCAGCTTGTACAGGTCCCAGTTCCCCAGAATCAGACTCAATGCCTCAGGAATCGAAATCCCTCCTCCCTACACCATCTCTCCAGCATTCATCTGGTCGATTCCCCTATTCCCGATCCCTGAGGAATTCTGAGATTACTACCTTTGAGGACCTGCTTTTTAATTTATTTCCTAGCTCCCCAAATTCTGCTTTCAGAGCCTCATCCCTCTTTTTATCATGTCGCTGGTACAATAACCTCTGGCTGTTCACCCTCCCCCTTCAGAGTGTCTTGCAGCTGCTCAGTGACGTCCTTCACCCTGGCACATACCATCCTGGTGTCATGTCTGTGACCGCAGAAACATCTATCTGTTCCCTTTATGATAGAATCCCCTATCACTATTGCTGTCTCGCTCTTTCCCTCCTGCCCCGCCCGCCTCTGTGCAGCTGAGCCACTTGTGGTGCCATGGCCTTGGCTCTTGCTTTATTCCCCTGAGAAACCATCTCCCCCACCAGTATCCAAAATAGAAAACCTGTTGGAGAGGGGGATAGACCAGGGAACTCCTGCACTACCTGCCGAGTGCTTTTACTCTGCGTGGTGGTCACCCATTCCCTTACTGCCTGTGCACTAACTGCGGTCTGACCACCTCACTGTATGTGCTATCCATGAAGATCCCATCCTTGCAGATGCTCCACAGTGACTCCAGGTGCAGCTCCAGCTCTGAAACACAAATTTCAAGTAGCTGCCATTGGAGTCACTTCCTGCACACATGGTCACCCTGGACACTGGAAGTGTCCGTGACTTCCCACATTGCACAGAAGGAGCATTCCACTTGCTGAGCTGCCCTGCCATGACTTATCCTTAAATTACTCCTTTTACTTTTACTTCCTCTAGTTTAGAGAATATTAAGGACAGAAGAAATACTTAGGTCCTACTTACCAAGGCCACCACTCCTCTTACTGAGGAAAGGTACAAAGTGAAAGGATCACCTTCCCTCTTCACTGAACTCCTTCTCTCACTAAATTCCAACTGAAGCACTCTAATGCAGCTCAAAGCAGCACTCCCAGTGCAGACAAAAGCAGTACGGTAGATGATTTGCTTTTATGCTGTCTGAATCTAGCTTCTGAAAACCTGTTTAAACCAGCAGAGCCTGTGTAACCCTTGCTTTAAATCTGGACTAAAAATCACCTTCTCCCAACCCAAAGAGCAACTTTTAATTAGTTGTTAAATCAAATAAAGATTAGGCTTTAGAGAGAAATTAACCCTTAAAAGTCCCTCTCTCACCAAACTCCAGCTGAAGTACTCGAATGCAGCCAAAAGCAGCACTCCAGTGCAGGGTCCATTACTCTCCCTCTATCTCACTGACAGGTACCCATTATCCTCTATCTTTTTTTTAATTCATTCATGGGATGTGGGCTTCGCTGACTGGACCAGCATTTATTGCCCATTCCTAGTTGTCCTTGAGAAGATGGTGGTGAGCTGCCTTCTTGAGCTGCTGCAGTCCATGTGGTGTAGGTACACTCACAGTGCTGTTAGGAGGGGAGTTCCAGGATTTTGACCCAGCAACAGTGAAGGACAGCAATATATTTCCAAGTCAGCATGGTGAGTGACTTGGAGGGAAACTTCCAGGTGGTGGTGTTCCCATCTATCTGCTGCCCTTGTCCTTCTAGGTGGTAGTAGTCATGGGATTGGAAGGTGCTGCCTAAGGAACCTTGGTGAATTCCTACGATGCATCTTGTAGATGGTACATACTGCTGCTACTGTGCTTTGGTGGTGGGGGAAGTGAATGTTTGTGGATGCACTGCCAATCAAGTGGGCTGCTTTGTTCTGGATGGTGTCAAGCTTCTTGAGTGTTTTTGGAGCTGCACTCATCCAGGCAAGTGGGGAATATTCCATCACATTCCTGATTTATGCCTTGTAGGGGGTGGACAGGCTTTGGGGAGTCAGGAGGTGAGTTACTCACCACAGGGTTCCTAGCCTCTGACCTGCTTGACACCGTCTAGAACAAAGCAGTCCACTTGATTGGTAACACATCCACAAACATTCACGCCCTCCACCACCGACACACAGTAGCAGCAATGTGTACCACATACAAGATGCCACCACAGGAAGTCACCAAGGCTTCTTAGGCAGCACCTTCCAAAGCCATGACTGCTACCACTTAGAAGGACAAGGGCAGCAGATACATGGGAACACCACAACCTAGAAGTTCCCCCATAAGTCACTCACCATCCTGACTTGGAAATATATTGCTGTTCCTTCACTGTCGCTGGGTCAAAATCCTGGAACTCCCTCCCTAGCAGCACTGTGGGTGTACCTACACCACATGGACTGCAGCGGTTCAAGAAGGCAGCTCACCACCACCTTCTCAAGGGCAACTAGGGATGGACAATAAATGCTGGCCCAGCCAGTGAAGCTCACATCCCGTAAACAAATAATATATAAATCCCTGAGGTTTCTGCCACAAGTAAGTTTAGGGATAGCCAAGACTTTTAGTGTTGCTTCCCTTTTAATTTCCCCAATGGACTTTCTGGCCAATGTATGCAAATTATACTTATAGGATCTGACATCAAGGACCTCAGGTGAGATCTGGTCAGTAAGATTGTAAAGAGTGCCAATCCTACTGATTCTCCCATCTCCATGACACGATTCCAGAGCTGCCTGCATTCCAAAACACTTGTCAAATCAATATCTATAAGTGCACATAGTGGAAAGCAAACAGTACTTTTGGATTCCTCATGCTTGATCCAACAACTGGTTCCCCTTGGGTGGGGAAGGATACACAATAACCAGATGGAGCAGATCACGCACATCTCATTCATTCTAAATAACACGAGGTCTCAGCTAAACCACATCCTCACAATTCAGCCAGAGGAAGAGAGAAAATTGGGCATTGTATTAACAAAAGCTCATTCACAAATCTTGCAAAATGTTATTTTTTTTCTGATGCAACTTATGGAGATGGTTAGAAGCAGTTAAAATGGTGCAGTCAGATATAATGCAGTTTATACCACTGTGTTCTCACATCTCACTCAGCAAGGTGACTATCAGCTAGTCAGCTTATTGAGCGCAAGCTTTCTCAATTCTTTCACCAATTATCCCCATCCTAGAATAATTATTCAAGGGCAGTGCACTTTGAAATGTGAGCTCCTGGATGCACGAGTGAATCAGGGGAACAGGATTGAGGGGAAGAGACATAAGCCCATAGCATTTTGCTGAATTTGTTAGCTTACTTGCTGCATAATAATAAAAAGAGATTTCCTGCAATGGTGGCACTGTTTTTATCTGGATGTCCCACCCTTTCAGAAGTACAATCTGATCCTGCAGAAAGTTTCAGTGTTACCACAGGGCTTTCCAGGAGGTTCTAAAGAGTTACAGGATGTCACTGTGAATATCTCACTGTGTAGAGGTGCCCCTGGGAGTGCCTCACTATTTACAGGGGACCCTGGGAGTGTCTCTATTAACTGAGGCGTTCCCTGGAGTATCTCAATATTTACATGGGGTGCTAGGAATGTCAACATTTACAGAGATCCCATGGAATGTATCAATATTTACAGAGGATCCCTGGAATTGCCTCAGTGCTTCCTGGAGGTTCCCTGGAGTGTCTCAATATTTACCTGCAGCTGCAACTTTACAACTTCTTGGGTTCCATTTTTTTGGGCTCTGAGTACTGAATGCTGCGATCACCTCTACAAGTCTAACATCAATAACTGTATCGAGTAATCAATTATTGCACTGTGTCTGATCTACAGGTCAATGTTTCCAAGGGTGTCCCGCTCTCAGTTTGGTTTATTCAAATTAGTGCAGTAATAATGAGCTTTTATTTCCAGCTTCTAGAACATTTCCATCACAGAATAACTAAAGGAATACAAGTGATATGGAATTGTTACAATGTGTGTAACATTGGTCCCATCGGTGAGCCATCTTCTACTCAGTTAACAATATTGTGATCCCAGTTATAAGAATACTGGATAAGCCAGATACTTGCCAGGATCTGGCTTGATGGACCATAATCATTTAAAGAATGTAATGCATGGAGGAACACAGGATAAAGAACTAAGTGGCAGGATTCCAAGATTAAATTGAAACACCAAAAGAATCTTTACTGTACAAACATGAACAAAACAAACACAAGCAATAATGACTAAAAAGATACACTGAGCATATAAGATAATGGGTGGAATCGTCCTGGATTTGTACTAAGTGCAGTAGCGGGCTGGTAAAACAACGTTTTACCCCTGGCCGCGATGACATCTTTTTACACCATATCATCCCAAAACCCCGGCATTACTTATGCATTCCCGGGATACACACCGTTTCCATGGCAGGCAGGCTCTCATTCACCCGCTACACCATCACCTCCCTGCTTCATCACACCAAACATCACGTTTAAAATGCAGCCGAGCTCAGTGCTTCCAACCCAGGACTGCAGCAAAGAAATTGCCCTAAAAGGCAAGAAGACTGCAGCTCTTGAGCACCTTTTGGATACCATGGAAGACCACTATGATGTCCTCTACCCCCGCCCTGGCTGCAGGAGGGGCAGCTACATTAGCACTCCGGCTTGGTATGTGATGACAGTGGTGATCAGTGCCAACGTTGCACAGGAAAGGTTGGCTACCCAACGTAGGAAGAGGATGAATGATCTCATCTGTGCAGCGAGGGTAAGGCAACCATCTCATCACTCTAAACTCACGCACTCAAGCCCATCACACGTTCACTGGCACCTCACTCACTGCCAGCTCAAGGGACATCACCACTCACTCTCTCACACACCCTCACATCTCCATCTGGCCTCATTTCCACTGGAGACTGCCTCCTCATCTGTCACCACCTTGAGGCCAGCTACAGAGATCAACATGTCCCCCCAAACACACCCTGGGATACCCCACTTCTGCAGTACAGCCCTCACCCTGCAGCCTCTTCCCTTGCCTGAGGCCACTTCTCCTCCTTCCTCAAGCAAGACCTTGCCCTGCAGCCGTTGAAAAGACACCCATGCGTTACAGCTGGCCTGGAAAGTAGAGGCCTGCCATGAGCCCCCCTAAGAGTGATGTGATGTCTGTGAAGCCTGGCGCTGATGACCATGAGTGCTGACCAAAGCAGGGGAGGCAAACAAACCTTGAAGTCCCAAGTGAAGTGCAGCTCGCCAGGCCTGCGTTATATATGCTGTTGTGAAACACGTCAGTGTGTTTTCCTGCTGATGTGGGCAGATGATCCAGCGAGGGGGAGATGAGTCTGGCAGGCTGGCCTTAAATGATATGTTGATGTATTGCAATGTGATTCCCGACGTTAGATGGTGGGGAATGTGGCCCGTCATTGGTGGGTGGAGAGGATGATCACAAACTCTTTTCATGACATTGTGAAACTGATTTTTGGCCTTCTCGCCATATTGTCCACTCACGCCATACCCAACACGAGCAGGCACGGAAAATCCTGGCCGATGATTCTAAAAAATATGAGCTTCTACTTTAAACACAATCCAAGAGATTTAGCCTAGCTTAATCGTTTACTATATCTTTCATTCTGATCGGCTTTTAAGCAGACTTGTGCTCTGGAAAGCAGTTCCTTTTCTCTAGGTCTGGCTGCACAGGTCACAGCTCAGCTCTATGGGATATTCATACCAATACAACCTTCTGGGCCAAGTACAGGCATTGCTGATAGTCACTCACCAAGACCCACCAGATACATGTAGATATTCCTTATTCTGTAGCTGGACTTCTCTCTTTAGAGAGCTATTTGGTCATTCCCAATTCTCTCGTGGTCAGTTTCTCTTACACTTATATTTTTCCTGAATACACCAAAATTCACCAGCTTTCCTTTAAGAACTTAGCTCCACCCTGAGAAATTTTCTCCATAGTAACCTCAGGGATTTCTTGCATAAACCAAACCAAATTAAACAACCCCCAATTCACCTTAAACTGAAATAAAAACTCTATATTCTTAACCCTTAAGATAACCTACAATTGAGACAATTATGATAATATGTAAGCATCAGTTAAATCATGATCACCTAAGAGCTTAGCTTGGATGTGAAATGGTGCTCTTTAATAGATGCATTGGTTTTAATCTTCCAAAGTTCCCTAGATTCTGGAAAAGTCCCAATTGATTGGAAAGTAGCAAATGTAATCCTACTTTCAAGAAAGGAAGGAGAAAGAAAAATCTGACATCAGTAGTAGGGAAAATATTAGAATCTATTTTAAGAAACTGATAGCAGGGCACTTAGAAAATCACAGTATGATTGGGCAGAGTCAACACACAGATTTTGGAAGGGAAATCATGTTTGACAAATCTGTTCAGAGTTTTTGAGGTTGTAACTAACAGGATAGATAAGGGGAAGTCAGTGAATGTGGTGTATTTGGATGTTGAAAAAGTATTCGATAAGGTATCACACAAGAGGTTTTGATACAAAATTAGGACTCATGGCATTGGAGATAATATATCAGCATGGAGTGAGAATTAGTTAACAGACAGGAAGCAGAGAATAAGAATAAACAGAACATTTTTGGTTTGAAGAGTGCCGCTCAAAAACCAGTGCTGGGGCCCAGGTTTTTATAATTGTTATCAATGACTTAGATGAAGAGACTGAGCGTAACGTATCCAAGATTGTTGATGATACAAAGTTAAGTGGGAAAGTAGCTGTGAAGGGGACAGAAAGAGGCTACAAAGGGATATAGAGAGCTTAAATGAGTAGGTGAGAACATGGCAAATGGAATATTATGTGGGGAAGCATGAAGTTATCCACATTGGCAGGAAAAATATAAAAGCAAAATATTTTTTGAATGGTGGAGGACTTGGAGATGCTGGTATTAGGACGGATCTAACTGTCCTTGTACCCAAATCACAAAATGTTAGCATGCAAGTACAACAAACAATTAGGATCTCTTGTGGTGTTGTGGCTTGTGACTTCTGAGTCAGATGTTCCCAGTTCTAGTCCCACCCCAGGACTTGATGGTTGAGAAACATGTGTTCATAGTGTGACCAATGTGGTTGAGTATCAACTTGCAAACCCTTCCAACACACACCAACAGCAGGTGGTCAGAACAGGAAAGATTTCAGGCAGCTATTTGATGGAAAGAAAGTTGTAGCCTCTACCATCTCCATCCATAGCTCCAGGCTACAACATACATGTAAAAGTGCATATTGCCACAGCAATGAGGACTCTTTAAGTGAACTGTAACACCACCACAACAAGCAATTAGGATAGCAAATAATATGTTAGTCTTTATTAGAAACAGAGTGGAGCATGAGAATAAAGAAGTCTTATTCTAATTAAATAGAGTCTTGGTGAGGTCACACCATAAGTACTGGGTACAGCTTTGCTCCCCTTAACCTAAGGAAGAACTTACTTGCCTTAGAGAAATTGCAACAAAGGCTCACCTAATCCCTGGAATGAGAGGATTGTCATATGAGGTGAGATTGAGTTTATATTCCCTGGAGTTTAGAAGAATGAGTGTTGATCTAACTGAAACATAAAGATTCTTAAGGGGCTTGAAAGGGTAGCAGCTGACTGGAGAATCTGGAACTAAGGATTACTATCTCAGGATAAAGGATCAAACTGAGAGGAGGAAAAATTTCTTCATTCAAAGAGTTGTGAATCTTTGGAATTCTCAACTCCAGAGAGCAATGAATGTTCAGTTCTTGAGTGTATTCAACCAGAGGTTGATTGATTTTTGTATACAATGGGAATTAAGGGATATGGGGATAGCATAGAGAGATTAAATTGAAGTTGAAGATCAGTCATGATCTTGTTGAAAGGTGCAGCAGGCTCAATGGCTGAATAGCCTACTCCCACTCCTATATCATATGTTCAATGGTTTAATTGATCTATGTTTGATTATGTTAGTCTGTTGACTGATCTATGTTCACTGTGCTTGATTGATTAAGCCTGGCTGGTTCTTCTGAGCTAAAGCAAACAGAAGCTTCCAGAAAGACCTGAGAAGCCCGAGCTATGAATATTCATGTAGAAACCCTGCTTGCTGAAATATTTTAAATACTATTAATAAATCTGTTGTAGACTTAGAACTAGTGTCATCTCTGAATTGATCTGAGGTAAATCTGATGTATAAAATATACAACAAACCAGTGAATATACAACACTCAGGTTCCCTGTTTTATACTCATGCCTAATTCAAATTAACAAATGGAGGAAAGTCTTTCTCTAAAGTGAGCAGTAACAATAATCCACACCTGAAAAACCTCCCAACAATTCAGTTACCAATTCCCGTGGTCGGCATTGACTTAGCTTTGATTTTCCAGTCAAAACCCTTACTTGGTACATGTTTCTGCAACTATCTGACAATCTGTGTAGCCAATGAGCTTTATAGTTTGGCAAACCCATACAACCCACCAATGAATAGAATGGGTGAACTGAATTTTAAAACCTTCTGGCTTTTGGAAATGGTATGATAGTTCCCACAAATGAGGGCAATGACCTGCCGTGCAATAGCTGATATCAATATTGTTGCAGTAATGTTGATCACAGCCTTCGAATGGTCCACAACATTCACCAAGCCTAACCTTTTGGCCGCAGAATTCACTGGGGCCTTCAACGAGACCTTTCTGCTCACTGCAGGCTGATGCTAGACTCCTGGAGTCAGGGTTAAGTCCATTAAGAAGGAAAATGTGGAACCTAAGACGTCAAACGAACCCCAATTGCCATTTTAGGATGGAGTCCTCTGCGTATTCCCACCAATATCCATTGGCAGTGCAGTCAAAGAGGGACCAGAAAACCAGTATTTTGAGAGTTGCTATCAATTTAAAATCTTCTAGGGTTAAGGCAGCATGGCATCTACGCAAAAAGGGACAGAATCAATACCAGATGCCAAGATGCTCCAAATATGGTAAAGTGATGGAGCAGCAACAATGGGCCAGCAGTTGCAACTCCTCAGACACTGAAGCAGTCCATGTCCAAATGCGGCAAGTCCCGGACAATATCCAGACTTGGGCTGACAAGTGGCAAGTAACATTGGTGCCACATAAGTGCCAGGCAATGACCATCTCCAACAGGAGAGAATCCAACCATTGCCCTTCACATTCAATGGCATTACCATCGCTGAATCCCCCACTATCAACATCCTTGGAGTTACCATTGACCAGAAACTGAACTGGACAGGCCATATAAATAGTTTGGCTACAAGAGCAGGTCAGAGGCTAGGAATCCTGAGGAGAGTAACTCACCTCCTGACTCCCCAAAGCCTGTCCACCATCTACAAGGCACAAGTCAGGAGTGTGATGGAATACTCTCCACTTGCCTGGATGAGTGCAGCTCCCACAACACTCAAGAAGCTCAACACCATCCAGGACAAAACAGCCCGCTTGATTGGCACCCCTTCCACAAACATTCACTCCCTCTAACACCGACACACAGTAGCAGCAGTGTGTATCATCTACAAGATGCCCTGCAGAAACTCATCAAGGCTCTTTAGACAACACCTTCCAAACCCATCTAGAAGGACAAGGGATCAGACACATGAGAACACCACCACCTGGAAGCTCCCCTCCAAGTCACTTACCATCTTGACTTGGAAATATCTTACCGTTCCTTCACTGTCACTGGGTAAAAATCCTGGAACTCCCTCCCTAACATCATTGTGGGTTTACCTACACCACATGGACTGCACCAGTTCAAGAAGGCAGCTCACCACAACCTTCTCAAGGGCCAATTAAGAATGGGCAATAAATGTTGGCCTAGCCAGCAACACCCACATCCCATAAATGATTTTTTTAAAATCGCCTCAGAGGTCATGACTGAAAAACCATAGCTGAGTCTGTAGGACTGGTCAAGATGACCCTTCTAAGGACCAAGCTCAAATTGGCTTCAATATTATTACTTTTTGCTAATATCAGCAAGTTTGGTTCTAGGATCAATGTGACTGCAGGATATTTATCTGAATTGTTCTGTTTCATTTAGTAAGACAATTTTTCCAAATGGCATTTCCTATTGAAAAAAAGAAAAAAACTTGCCTTTATATACATGATTCCTCACTTAATGTTGACTCGGTCAGCTTTGTTTTGTGATAACGTTGCTGATAAAATAGGGAACGTATATCCTTTTAGCATTGTGATGTTCGCTATTCTGTCATTTGCCAAAAAGTTTCTGGCCTCCACTCCTTTCCCTGTCAAAGGCTCTGAACACTCCTTCCATGTCAAACAGTGATTTACTTTTACTTCTTTCAGTTTAGTATTCTGTATCCACTGCTGATGATGTGGTCTGCTGTACACTGAGGAGACCAAATGCATTCTGGGTGACCGCTTTGTGGAACTCCTCCATTTAGTCCACAGGTATGACCCAAGATCCCAGTCGCCTGCTATTTGATTTCTCCACCTGCACCCACTCTGACCTCTTTGTCCTCAGCCTGTTACAATATTCCACTGATGCTCAACATAAGCTTGAGGGACAGCACCTCATCTTTCAGCTGGACACTTTACAGCCTTCTGAACTGAACACTGAGTTCAGTAATTTTGGATCATAACCTCTGCCCCCATTTTGTTTCCTTTCTCTTTGCTGTTTTGTCTTCTTCCTCTCTCATTTCTCTCTTTTTTCCCTTTTTTTTCTTTCAGACAGCAGCTATTCAGGATCCTGCCATTCACACCTCCTCTGGACATCTTTTGTTTTTTTTTAAACTTATCCCATTACCAGTCCTTTTGACCCTGCGTGAGTAACTCTTTTGTCATATAATCTCTCCTGCCTTACCACAGACCTTGCCTTTTGTTCTTTTTCTTACCCTGTCCCTTCCCCTTGCTCAACACCCATTCCATTTCTAACTGTTCCCTGTTCTGATGAAAGGTCATTGACTTGAAACATTAACTCTGCTGCTCTCACTACAAATATTGTCAGACCTGCTGAGTATTTGCACAATTTTCAGGTTTTTGCACAGTTTCCTCCATGTTTCCCCAGCAGGCCTCTACATGCAGAGTTATGCAGAGGATGTTAATGCCTGCCACCCTAAGGATCAAAGAATTTGGTTGGAGTGAGGTCGGGCAAATCAAAAAAAAGGAGGCCTAAAAAAATGTTGGTAGCAGCTTTTTCCCCCAGCGGTCTACCATGAACACGTGAGTTTAAAGGCATTTGGACAATGACTATTCTGTGCCAAACATTACAGCATTGGCTGGATTGCTGGCTCCCAATAGAGGACACATGGCCCAAGCCAAGAGGCAAGCCTATAGCTGGAGAATGTTGGGTAATGGATAATTACTCATACCCACTTTCAGGCCCTGTCATGCTGAACCACACTCAACCCATATCCAAGCACAGATTGCGGATAAGATTAGAGCCTGGGTGTGAGCCTAACTCCAAGATCATTTGTGGGTAGAGAGGCAAGGTCCACAAAGTGATCATCTAAAGACAGTTATCCCAGTCCATCCATTAAATTAAACATTAGCAATGAATGAGATACAAAGCACAATCTGGAAAAGAGGATGACTTCAAAAAACAGATGCTGAGGAAAACCAAAATAGATCAGAAAGCAGAAAGTGACTTGCATCATCAGAGGAACAACTGTTTAAATAAATCCAGAAAACCCTGCTTCTGCCTCTAATTGACCCCAACAGCATCTGGATCTTGCCTGGACAATCTTTAGTTAGCATTCAAAAATACTTATGAAAGAAAATGGTTTTGTGGGTTTGGGATCCAGTTAAACTCGTTTGTACAAAGCTGAAACTCATTAAAGCTGAAATACTAAACAGGACAACTAAAGAAATCACTATTTTCACTCTCTCTGAGTCTGCATAAAACACATAAGAGTTGGGCACAAAGTCACAAGAAGTGTAATCATTGGACTTCTTTCCATGTCTTATTAATGCAACCCATCTGATAAAGAACAATCCTTCAGCATAATTCACCACTAGTGCAACTGCTTGAATCAAAATTCTTGTTATAATGAGGTGCTCCCTCATAAAATCATAGAACCATAGAATGGTCTGTCGAGTCTATGTTGGCTCTCTGAAAGAACTCTTCACTGAGTGCTACTCCCCTACCTTTTCTCTGTAGCCCCACAAATTTTTGCTTTTCAGATGCTTTTCTGAAGGTTTTTCCTGATGTTGCCATTGCTTCTTTTGCCAATTACATTGTCGCTCTCTGCATTCGTCCTACCAAAATAGATTCCTACCAAAATAAATTACATCACAGTTCTCTGCATTAAATTTCATTTGCCACTTATTCCACCAATTTGTTTATGTCCTTTTGACGTTCAACAATATCCTTCAGTAGTAATCTAATGTGCAATATACCTTTAAGACAAATGTTGTAATGTAAGATCACATGATCATGGTGACCAATTGCAGAGTAGCATGGGCTACCTCTGTAGTCAGTAGTATTGAGTTAGAGTCTGAAGAGTAAAGACAGAGTTTTGAGTTGTGAGCACAAAAGTGTAGCTGCTGAATTCCTTTCGTAAATAAACAGAATGTGTTTCTTCTAAGAATGATCTACTGATCTTCTCTGTCTTGGCATCAACTCGGTCTCACCGAAACAAGCGTGCAGCCCGGATCCTTTAGCCCCAACAAACCAGGGCACTGGAGCCAACACACTGGCAATGAGAGTAAAAAGCAAGAAAAGACACAAAAGAGTGAGGTAAAAAGCAAGAAAGAATGAAGGAAATCAGAAGAACTGAAATCAGGCTGTACCTCGCACAGTAGTTGTAAGTAAAGAAAAATTTCCTTCCTGATCATCGAAGCAATCTCCTCAGAGCATGTTGCAATTTGGAAGAGTGGAGCCTTTCAATCCAACCTCGGACGACTGGTCTCGCATTCTTTTTCCAGGCGGACGACATCGTGGGGGAGAAGAAGTGTGCGATCCTCTTATCTACATGTCAGAGTAAGACATGTGGATTAATTCAAAATTTGTTGCCCAGTGCCCAGGATTCAAAGTTTTGATGACTTAGTGAACTACATAAAGAATCATTACGAGTCCATGCCATCGGTGACAATGCAATGGTTCCAGTTTAACTCCGAGAATAGAGCCACAGGGGAAACAGTTGCTTGTTATGTGGCAAGCCTGAAACAATTAACAGAATATTGTGAGTTTGGTACATCTATCAATGATACGCTTTGAGATCATTTGGTGTGCGGTATACACAAAGATGCGATTCAGAAGAGATTACTGTCTGAAACAAATTTAGATTTTCAGAAGACATTGGAAATCGCTCTGGCAATGGAAGTTGCAGTGCAAGACTTGAAAGCCATACAGGGATCACAAAATGGTGCCATCCTCTACATAGGATGGGGAGCCTCAGCCACAAAGAGCGCAAAATTGCAAAGCTTTATTCAGAAGCAGGAAGCAGGAAGCAGCCACCATTAGCAGACAAATTAAAAGAGATATCTAAGCAGCAAAAACATGGCATAATTATATATTTTTTTCATTGACAGGATGTGAGCTTCACTGGCTGGGCCAGCATTTATTGCCCATCCCTAATTGCCCTTGAGAAGGTGGTGGTAAGCTGCCTTCTTGAACTGCAGCAGTCCATGTGGTGTAGGTAGACCCACAGTGCTGTTATGGAGGGAGTTCCAAGATTTTGACCTAGCGACAGTGAAGGAACAGTGATATATTTCCAAGCCAGGATAGTGAGTGACTTGGGAGGGAACATCTAGTTGGTGGTGTTCCCATCGATCAGCTGCCCTTCTCCTTATAGATGGTAGTGGTCGAGGGTATGGAAGGTACCGTCTAAGGAGCCTTGGTTAATTTCTGCGTCTTGTAGGTGGTACACACTGCTGCTACTGTGTGTTGGTGGTGGGGGGAGTGAATGTTTGTGGATGTGGTGCCAATCAAGTGGGCTGCTTTGTCCTGGATGGTGTCAAGCTTCTTGAGTGTTGTGGGAGCTGCACTCATCCAGGCAAGTGGGGAGTATTCCATCACACTCTTGACTTGTGTCTTGTAGATGGTGGACAGGCTTTGGGAAGTCATGAGGTGAGTTACTCATCGCAGAATTCCTAGCCCCTGACCTGCTCTTGTAGCCATAGTATTTATATGGCTAGTCCAGTTCAGTTTCTGGTTACTGGTAATCCCCAAAATGTTGATAGTGGGGGATTCAGTGATGGTAATGCCATTGAACATCAAGGGGCGATGGTTGGATTCTCTTTTGATGGAGATGGGCATTGCCTGGCACTTGTGTGGCGCAAATGTTACTTGCCACTTGTCAGCCCAAGCCCGAATATTTTCCAGGTCTTGCTGCATTTGGACATGGACTGATTCAGTATCTGAGGAGTCACAGATGGTGCTAAACATTGTGAAATCATCAGTGAACATCCCCACTTCTGACTTTATGATGGAAGGAAGGTCATTGATGAAGCAGCTGAAGATGGTTGGGCTGACGACACTACCCTGAGGAACTCCTGCAGTGATGTTCTGGAGCTGAGATGACTGACCTCCAACAACCACAACCATCTTCCTTTGTGCTTGGTATGACTTTAACCAGCAGAATTTTCTCCCTGATTCCCATTGACTCCAGTTTTGCTGGGGCTCCTTGATGCCACACTCGGTCAAATGTGGCCTTGATGTCAAGGGCAGTCACTCTCACCTCACCTCGGGAGTTCAGTTCTTTTCTCCATGTTTGAATCAAGGCTGTAATGAGGTCAGGAGCTGAGTGGCCCTGGCAGCACCCAAACTGGGCGTCAGTGAGCAGGTTATTGCTAAGCAAGTGCTGCTTGATAGTACTATTGATGACCCCTTTCATTACTTTACTTATGATCAAGAGAGACTGATGGAGCGGTAATTGGCCGGGTTGGATTTGTCCTGCTTTTTGTGCACAGGATATACCTGGGCAATTTTCCATAAAGCTGGGCGGATGTCGGCGTTGTAGCTGTACTGGAGCAGCTTGGCCAGAACGTTGTCAGAGCCCATGGCCAGTGCCTTCAGCCATTTCTTGATAGCACCTGGAGTGAATCAAATTGGCTGAAGACTGGCATCTGTGATGCTGGGGACCTCCGGAGGAGGCTGAGATGGATCATCCACTCGGCACTTCTGGTTGAAGATGGTAGCAAATGCTTCAGCCTTATCTCTTGCACTGATGTGCTGGGCTTCTCCATCATTGAGGATGGGGATATTTGTGGAGCCTCCTCCTCCAGTGAATTGTTTAATAATTGTTTAATATCACGGCAGTTACCTTCAAGGCCCCTGGCAGGGGACAGCCTCCCAGTCCACGGGGTGTCAGGTCCTCACAGAGAAAGTGGCAGATGTGATCTACCAGAGCTCAGGACAAGGGGAGACGTGCATAACCTAGTCTCTCACTCATCCGTAAATCAGAGAGTCTTCTTCAGTATACCCTAGGTCTAGCAAGTTGTCTCCATGGTCTGGGTCTATCCTCCTCTACCATTCACAGCTGGATGTGGCAGGGCTGCAGAGCTTAGATATGATCCGTTGGTTGTGGGGATGGAAGCAGACAACCTTGTTATGAATCACAGTTTAAAAAGATCAAATGTTTTTCCTGTCATTGGAATGGACACCTCATGAGACATTGTAAAGATAGAATCAGGCAGAGTTTCAGATTTAGGCAAAGACCCAATGAAATTAATAGCGCTGAAACACCTGAAATAATAGATTCAGATATTTATTTGCTATATAATTTAAAGGTTAGGAGAACAGAACCTATCTATGTAACCATGAGAGTGAATAAGATGCCAAGGAGAATGGAGGTAGATAATGGAGCACCCACTATGGTGATAGGTGAGTATACTTTTAAGTTCCTTAATCATGGGGAACATAAATTAAATTTGGAAAAAACTGATGTCAAATTGAAAACTTATACGGGAGATGTCAAAGGCACATGTAAAGTCACAGTACACTACGGAGGTCAAATAGTGAAATGACCCTTGATGGTGGTAGCAGGTGAGGGATCTTGTCTCCTTGGATGTAACAGCTGAAAGAAGTTAAATTGAAATGGATGGAAATCTCTCAACTGAGAACTAATGGGCTATCAGAGCTACTACAAAAACATGCTTCAGTTTTCAAGAACGGTCTTGGATTGAAGGGCTACAAGCAAAAATTCATGTAGATCCAGATGCAGCACCAAGATTCATGAAGGCTAGACCTGTTCCTTATGCAATGCAGGAAAAAGTAGATGCAACCTGGACAGATTAGAAAAACTGGGATTGATACAACCAGTGCAGTTTTCAGAGGGGGCAGCACTAATTATATCTGTTCTCAGCCCTGACCGAAGTATTCGAATTTGTGGAGACTACAAATTAACAATCAATAAAGTGGCTAAGTTGGACAGACACCCCATACCAAAAATTGAAGACTTTTATGCTAAACTGGCAAGTGGAACTGCCGACACGAAGCTTGATATGAGTCATGCTCATCAACAATTGGAATTAGAGAAGGCCTCCCGGAAGTTTGTCACCATTAATACACAGAAAGGCTTGTACTAATACACCCGTTAATCCTTTGGCGTATCTTTAGCTTGCGCCATATTCCAAAGAAGCATGGAAAGTTTACTACAGAGACTGCCCCATGTTGTAGTTTATTTGGCTAACAATCTCGTGACTGGATTCACTAAAAAGGAAACAGCTCTTACAATTATCTACACTTCTCGTACATTTTGACCCAAAAAGAGAGTTGGTATTAACGTGTGACACGTCTCCCTATGGTGGGAGCAGTGCTTTCCCATCGAATCGATGATGCATCAGAACGACATATAGGATATGTATTGAGAACACTCAGTTGCTGAAGAAACAGGTACTCACAAATTGAAAAAGATGGCCTGTCAAACATTTTCGGTGTTAAGAAGTTTCCCCAACATGTACATGGTTGTCATTCTACTATCATATCGGACCACAAGCTATTATTGGAATTGTTCAGCCAAGACAAGGCTATACCTCCTATAGCATCAGCAAGAGTACAAAGATGGGCGTTAATCTTGGCAGCGTATGCGTATACTTTCATTCATAGACCCAGAAGTCAAATTGCAAATGCAGATGCACTTAGTCGCTTTCCCATGAAAGTAAAAGATGAGGATATTCCAATTCCTCAAGAATTTGTTTTATTATTGATCTTCCTGGTCTCATTATCGATACAGACGGATTAAAGAATGGACAAATCAAAACCCAGTCTTATCCAAAGTGCGAGATCAAGTTCTTCATGGTTGGTCACAAGAACAAGAAGCTAATGAAATGAAGCTGTATTTGCAGAGAACATACGAAATAACCATGCAGGAAGGTATCTTATTGTAGGGAGCATGAATGATTGTTCCTCCAAAAGGATGAAAGCCATTGTTATCTAAACTTCCCAGTGCACATCCCGGAATTTCCAGAATTAAGGCAATAGCACGCAGCTATCTATGGTGGCCTGGGATGGATGGAAAACTTAGTGAGAAGTTGTTTGCAGTGTCAGCAAGTACAAAAATTACCTTCAACATTTCCGTTACACCCCTGGGAGTGGCCAGGAAGGACATGGGTGCAAGTACACATCGACTATGCAGGACCTTTTATGGGAACAATATTTCTACTTATCAACTATGCACATTCAAAATGGATGAACATATATGAAATGAGGTCCCCAATATCTTCTGCTACAATGGACCAGCTAAGACAAAGTTTCACAATCAAAGGACTACCCAAAGTGATCTTATCAGACAATGGAACAGTATTTATGAGTGTAGAATTTCACCAATTTATCAGCCTCAATGGTATTACTCATGTGAAAACTTCACCATACCACCATTCTTCAAATGGACTGGCCGAGAGAGCAGTTCAGATGTTCAAATGTGGTATGAAGAAATTATCTGGAGATTCTATAGAGACTAAATTAGCATGTTTTCTTTTCTATTATAGAACTACCCGTCATACGACAACAGGTGTCACACCTGCAGAATTGTTGATGAAGCGCCGTCTCCTGTCGAGATTGAGCCTAATTATGCCAGAAAGACTGACTTTGTAAATTATTTACCTGTGCGAATAATTGGTATTTTGAGAAAAATTGTAAAATGTATTTCTGAGTAAAGAGGAGGATGTGGTAATTTGATGCGTAATATACCTTTAAGACAAATGTTGTAATGTAAGATCACATGATCATAGTACCCAATAGCAGAGTAGCTTGGGCTACCTCTGTCATCAGTAGTCTTGAGTTAGAGTCTGAAGAGTAAAGAGAGTCTTGAGTTGTGAGCACAAGTGTAGCTGTTGAGTTCCTTTTGTAAATAAACAGAATATGTTTCTCCTAAGAATGATCTACTGATCTTCTTTGTCTTGGCACCAACTCGGTCTCCCCAAAACAAGCATGCAGCCCAGATCCTTTAACCCCAACAAACCAGAGCACTGGATCCAACAACAACAAGGGATAGGTGAAATGTGGCCATCCTCTCCTGCCTTCACTTTACACCTGCTGAAATTTGGTAGCAATTAACGTGGCATGGACATGTCTTCCACGTTGTGCTTCTTCAATGGCTTCATCCCTTGGAAGCTGAGCCTCATCACCCCCCTCAGGTTCCTGGCCCTCCCACTCTTCATCCTCCGAGGAGCTCTCATCCTCCTCCATTTCACCCTCTGGCAAGGGCTGTTTGCAGCATCAGGTTGTGAAGGGTGCAACACACCATGATGATGAAGGATACCCTATCTGGAGTGTACTGCAGTGCACCACCTAAGCAATCCAAACACGGAAGCACATCTTCAGAATGCCCGCGGTCTGCTTGATTAGGGATCGTGTGGAGCTGTGTGCTGCATTGTACCTCTCCTCTGAAGTACTCTGAGGCTGACGGATGGATACCCCCTATCCCCAAGCAGCCAACCCTGTAGAGGCTCAGGCCCTTCAACTATCTGAGGCACCTGGGAGTGATTCAGGATGTATGCATCATGGCAACTCACAGGATACCTGGCACAAACATGCAGTATGTGCTTCCAGTGATCACACACCAGTTGTACACCCTTGGAATGAAAGCCATTATGGGTTGATAAACATCAGGGGCTGCTGCCATGGAGCCCTTAAATCCAAATGCGCCCAGTCAATTGTGCCCCGCATTCTTGGTAAGCCTGAGATAGCTACAAACCCAGTGAATTTCGCAGCCTGACTATCCTCATCGAGAGAAAACCTCCTTGCCTTGTTGTAGACCCAGAAGCAAAGAAATTGAGCAAGGTGGTTACCTTCAAGGCCTCTGGCAGGGGACAGCCTCCCAGTCCATGGGTTGTCGGGTCCTCACAAAGAATGTGGCAGATGTGATCTACCGGAGCTTAGGACAAGCGTAGACATGCACAGCATTGTCTCTCACTCAACCGTAAATCAGAGAATCTTCTTCAGTATACCCTAGGTCCAGCGAGTTGACTCCATGGTCTGGGTCTATCCTCCTGATCCTAATGTTCTTGCTGTGGCTCCCCTGTTCTCTGGACCTCAGGCAGGGCCTCCTCCTGAAGCTGCACTCAGCATTGCCTGTCTCTTCTTCTCCTCCTCCATTCTATTAGAACCCTCAAGAAGGCAGCATTGAGTCTTGGGTCCATCGCTGTTTTATGTTTTCTGAAATAATAGATTGTATAGGTTAATGATTAATGGGTAAACATATGAAGCTCACAATCTTGAGCCAATAGCAACTGTTATGGTCTGCAGTGGCTTCTGTTTGACTAGCCTTGTCGCTTGATGCAGCCTTGTATCTGAGATGCTAACAGGGGAATCGAGGTGACCATGATTTAAGGTTTAAGACCAAGAGGTGACTAAGACTTAACATCTGAACCTCACAAAGTTTGGAGAAGGTTTGAATGACATGCGTGACCTTCCTCAGTGCTCCAAACTCTGATCTGGAATACTCATTAACAATAGGTTGCTCATGATTAATGATTGGATGCCCTTTGGCTGTTATGAATGTTAATTCTGGAAAGCACATGACATTGATAGGACGCCATATATGCAGCACCTGTGCCTCCTCAAGGGTTGCCTGCATTCCCAAATTTCCCATTCCTGTGTGTTAATGTTGAAATACAGTAACTGTGATGTTAAGCCAGAGGCTCCTACATTTCCCCATTGCAGCATGGTAAAAGGCATGGGATCCAATGGCTACCTTCTCAAGGAGGTTTTCCTCCTTTCTTTCTCAGACTCCAGTTTACAACAAGTTAAAGGGCATGCAGAAAAGGCCCCTTCATCTAGCAGTGAGCTCCTCCCAGCCTGCCTCAGACCCCTCCCATGCAGACCTGCTTCTACCTTCGACTTATAACTGTGCCATAACTTCGATAGAACAAGATGGTGATTCTCCATTATTCCTTCTTGGCCAGATTTGATGCTCCATCTCTCACTGTCCGCGGCCCAGAAATTTATCTGGAACTTCAAGAGGTGAAGGTAGAGCTCCTTCCTGTTATTCTCTAGTGTCCCCCAATACTACTGGATCCCATTGTTGTTGCGGTTGACATTCCTGCCCGTTCTCACAAGCACAGCACTAATGATGTGCCTATGCCCCATGTGGACATCACCCCTCCCCATATAGAGGCTGTGCGCATGGTCAGCTACAGGGGAGACAGTCCCACAGAAAGACTTCACACACCCCCCACCCTTTAGTATGTTTCCCCCCAATTTAGGCTGCAAAGGCATCGCATAACTCAACCACAACATGTAACCTCATGGCCCGGCATATCCCCCACACAACCATTCCGCCAAGCCAGGGGATCAACCCTAGTTCAATGAAGAGTGCAGGAAGGCATGCCAGGAGCAGCACCAGGCATACCTAAAAATGAGGTGTCAACCTGGTGAAGCTATAACACAGGACTACTTGCATGCCAAACAACATAAGCAACAAGTAAAAGACAGGGCTAAACAATCCCACAACCAGCAGATCAGATCTATATTCTACGGTCCTGCCACATCCAGTCATGAATGGCGGTGGATGATTAAACAACTCACTGGAGGAGGAGGAGGCTCCACACATCTCACCCATCATTGAGGATGGGGATCCCAGCACATCAGTGCAAAAGATAAGGCTGAAGCATTTGCTACAATCTTCAGCCAGAAGTGCCGAGTGGATGATCCATCTCAGCCTCGAGAGGTCCCCAGCATTACAGATGCCAGTCTTCAGCCAATTCAGTTCACTCCACGTGATATCAAGAAATGGCTGAAGGCACTGGATACTGCAAAGGCTATGGGCTCTGACAATATTCCGGCAACAGTACTGAAGACTTCTGCTCCAGAACTTGCCACGCTCCTAACCAAGCTGTTCCAGTAAAGCCAAAACACTGGCATCTACCTGGCAATGTTGAAAATTGCCCAGGTATGTCCTGTACACAAAAAGCAGGACAAATCCAACCCAGCCAATTACCGCCCCATCAGTCTACTCTCCATCATCAGTAAGTAATGGAAGGGGACATCAACAGTGCTTTCAAGCAGCACTTGCATAACAATAACCTACTCACTGAGGCCCAGTTTGGGTTCTGCCAGGGTCACTCAGCTCCTGACTTCATTACAGCCTTAGTTCAAACATGGACAAAAGAGCTGAGCACATGAGGTGAGGTGAGAGTGACTGTCCTTGACATCAAGGCAGCATTTGATCGAGTGTGACATCAAGGAGCCCCAGCAAAACTGGAGTCAATGGGAATCAAGGGGCAAGCTCTCCACTGGCAAGCACAAAGGAAGATGGTTGTGGTTGTTGGGGGTCAATTATCTTAGTTCCATGGCATCACTGCAAGATGTTCCTCAGGGTAGTGTCCTAGGCCCAACCATTTTCAGCTGCTTCATCAATGACCTTCCTTCTATCATAAGGTCAGAAATGAAGATGTTAGCTGATGGTTGCGCAACGTTCAGCACCATCGCAACTCCTCAGATACTGAAGCAGTTCATGTCCAAATGCAGCAAGGCCTGGACAATATCCAGGTTTAGGCTGACAAGTGGCTAGTAACATTCATGCCACACAAGCGCCAGGCAATGACCATCTACAACAAGAAAGAATCTAACCACAGGCCCCTGACATTCAATGGCATTACCATCACTGAATCCCCCACTATCAACATCCTAGGGCTACCATTGACCAGAAACTGAACTGGACTAGCCATATAAATACTGTGGCTAGAACAGCAGGTCAGAGACTAGGAATCCTGTGGAAAGTAACTCACCTACTGACTCACCAAAGCCTGTGCACAATCTACAAGGCGCAAGTCAGGAGTGTGATGGAATACTCTGCCCTTGTCTGGATGAGTGCAGCTCCAAAAGCATTCAAGGAACTTTACACCATCCAGGACAAAGCAGCCTGTTTGATTGGCACACCATCTGCAAACATTCACTCCCTCCACCACCGATGCACAGTGGCAGCAGTGTGTACCATCTACAAGATACACTGCAGGAATTCACTAAGGATCCTTAGGCAGCAGCTTCCGAACCCACAGCCACTACCATCAAGAAGGACAAAGGCAACAGATAGATGGGAACACCACCACCTGGAAGTTCCCCTCCGAGTCACTCACAATCCTGACTTGGAAATATATCACCATTCCTTAGCTGGTCAAAATCGTGGAACTCCCTTCCTAACAGCATTGTGGGTGTACCTACACCACATGGACTGCAGCGGTTCAAGAAGGCAGCTCACCATCAAAAATACATTACTTTCCTATCTGCAGCCCAGTACAGAGGCAGTCAAGCCCATGGACACCAACTGTTAAAATGCCCTGCACACCAAGCTGTGCATTATCCCAATTGAGCACACAGCCGTTGCCCCTCCCTGGAGCAAGAAAACAACGTGAGCACTATGCATAGCCCTGGAGCATGGCCTGCTGTACACCATGACTGTCTCAACTCTCTTACTCTTTACTGTGAGGTGCACAGAGTCCAAGGATTTTCTGTACTCTGGAGAAATGTCTCCACTCTCTCACTCCTGATTGTGAGCCCCAGGAGTGTCTCTTGTCTCTGATTCTGATCAGCTGGCCCCAGGCCAAGGATTTTGACCTTCAGTAATTTCCCCATTGCCCCCATAAATTAGCACTGCATGGTCTCCCTTCCCACCACCATTGCACCACCACTCCTCCCCCCACCCCGCCCCACCTTATTAGTCTCAGTGCAACCCATGCCTCCTGTGCCACGCTAACACACACACCCTCTTTCCTATTCTAGAGTCTGCGTGTATCTCCCCCCATTCATACATGTGGTATCCCAACCACCCCCTTGTTTGTTAGTGTTTCAGTTTCCCTTGGCAGGCTCCAGCTTCCCACTCCTCGTTCTCCCCTCTGCCTACCATCGTTCCCCCTCCTCCATGCAAAGCCTTCCAGCCTTTCTGTCGCCCCCATCATTCCCCTCTCCCCAGCCTCTTGCAATGATTTCCTGCCCCTTTACCCCGCCATGCGTTTGTTATCCTTTCCCCCACCCTGGTCTCTGTCTGACTGTTGAGCCCTGCCTGAGTACCGCTGCATAGTGCTGTCCTTCAGGACTGAGGAAGTACCCACCAGAAGCAAACCAACCCTACAGCCCCAGCAGCATGGTGTTCCACTGGCATCGCAATAAGACTGGCACAGCGCTGTGGCAGGTGTTGCACTCACCTTGAAGTCGAGAGCAAAGTAAGGCCCAAGCACTGCATGCCATTCTATTTCAAATGTGATTCAGGCCACCATGATTTTCTGCTGACATGACGCAAGATTGGAAGGTGGCACCTCATTCTGGCGAGACGCTAATTTAATGAGTATTCATGAGATGGTAATGAATGTAAATAGCGTTCACGCCACTAGTTGGCAGGATACCCGACTCACCATTAACCTGCCATCGGGAGAATTCAAACTGTTTTTATGCCGGTGGGATTCTGATCTTTTTGTCTCCCGCTAGATTCCCCACTCCCGCCTGCCACGAAACCCACCGTAGGCAGGATGGCAAAATTCGGCCTATCATTTCTAAAAGCATCGCCACTACTGAGTGAAAATCTAAATGAATTTGTTAAAACATTACCCCAACCCACAAAGAGGAGCTACAATGTTAAATCAATCCAATAGAAAATTGCTATACAATGTTGCCCTATCCAATAAATACTTGGAGTATCGTGTTACTCCAGCCAGTAGATACTTGTCAAATAACATTACAGCATCAACGAAACTCGGAGCACAGTGTGACCCAATTTAACTCAGACATTTTGATAGGAAGAACGAGGAGAGGCAGCATATATCAAATGCCACAATTCTGAAAAGTATTCCGCGGCAGAGATGCCCATGGGTATATGTGCACAAATCAGTGCAAGTGGCAGGGCAGGTTGAGAAAGTGATTAGTAAAGTATATGGAGCCATGGGCTTTATAAATAGAGGCAAACAAGGCAAAAGCAAGGAAATTAGGATAAACTTGTATGAAACTCTGGTTCAGCTTTATCTGGAGTTTTGTGTCCAATTCTGGGCATCACACTTCAGGAAGGATGTGAAGACATTAGAGAGGGCCCAGAAAAGATTCACAAAAATGGTTCCAGTGATGAGGAACTTCAGGTAGGTAAATAGATTGGGGAAGCAGGGGCTGTTCTTAGAGAAGAGAAGGCTGAGAGTACATTTGATAGAGGGGTTCAAAAGCACGAGGGGTCTAGACAGGTAGATAGGGAAAACTGTTCCCATTGGCAGAAGGGTTGAAACCAGAGGAAACTGATTTACAAGGTAGGCAGCTGAACCAAAGGCAGCATTAGGATTTTTCCATGTAGCAAATGGTTGGGTCTGGAATGCACTGCCTGAGAATGTGGTGGAGGCTGCGTCAATTGAATGGTTAGGATCTGGATTGCACTGTCTGAGAGTGTGGAGGAGACAGGGTCAATTGAGTGGTTAGGGTCTGGAATGCAGTGCCTCAGAGTGTGATGGTGAGAATAAGGTCAATGGAGTGGTTAGGATCTGGAATTCACTGTCTGAGAGTGGGGTGGAGACAGGTCAGTCAACTGGTTTGGATCTGGAATGCACTGCCTGAGAGAGAGTGGTGGAGGCTGGGTCAATCGAGTGGTTAGGGTCTGGAATGCAATGCCTCAGAGTATGGTGGAGAGAGTGAGGTCAATTGAGTGGTTAGGATCTGGAATTCACTGTCTGAGAGTGGGGTGGAGACAGCATCAATTGATTGGTTGGGGTTTGGAATGCACCGCATAAGAGTGTGGTGGAAAGAATGAGGTCAATCGAATGGTTAGGGTCTGGAATGCACTGCCTGAGAGAGAGTGGTGGAGGCTGGGTCAATCGAATGGCTAGGGTCTGGAATGCACTGCCTGAGAGTGTGGTGGAGACAGGGTCAATAGAGTGGTTAGGGTATGGAATGCACTGCCTGAAAGTGTGGTGGAGAGAATGAGGTCAATCGAGCGGTTAGGATCTGGAATGCACTGCCTGAGAGTGTGGTGGAGAGAGTGAGATCAATCGAGCGGTTAGGATCTGGAATGCACTGCCTGAGAGTCTGGAGGAGACAGGGTCAATCAGGTTGTTAGGGTCTGGAATACACTGTCTGAGAGTATGGGGGAGACAGGGTCAATCGAGAGGTTAGGATCTGGAATGCACTGCCTGAGGGTGTGGTGGAGGCAGGGTCAATCAAGTGGTTAGGATCTGGAATGCACTGCCTGAGGGTGTGGTGGAGGCAGGGTCAATCAAGTGGTTAGGATCTGGAATGCACTGCCTGAGATTGTGATGGAGACAGGGTCAATTGAGTGATTAGGGTCTGGAATGTACTGTGTGGATGAGAGCAGGGACTGCAGGGAGGATGGGTGAACTGACCATGGCACCATGGTACAAGGAGCCATTCAAGTTGGGGGAGGAAATAGGAACATAGTAGTGTTAGGGGACAGTATAATTAAGGGGATAGATACTGTTTTCTACAGCCATGAGCGAGAGTCCTGGAATCTGTGTTGCCTACCAGGTGACAGGGTTAAGGACATCTCAGCGCTGGAGAGGAACTTGGAGTGGGAGGGGAGGGATCCAGTTGTCATCGTCCATGTTGGTACCAATGACATTGATGGGACTAGAAAGGAGGTTCTGCTGAAAGAATTTGAACAGTTAGGAGTTAAGTTAAAAAGCAGAACCCCCAAGGTAATAATCTCAGGATTAGTACCTGAGCCATAGACATACTGGCATAGGGTAAATAAAGTCAAGGAGCTAAATGTGTAGCTCAAAGATTGGTGTGGGAGGAATGAGTTTCAGTTCATGAGGCACTGACACCAGTACTGGGATAGAAGGGAGCTGTTCCGGTGGGACAGGCTTCACTTGAACTGTACTGGGCTAATCAAATAACTAGGGATGTAGAGAGGGTTATAAACTGATATTTGGGGAGTGGGGTTTCTGGGGAGGGGATACATAGGCTAACAAAGCAAAAGGATATGGTAGCATTGCAGGGCACCTATTTAAGTATTGATATCCAGAGTGTGACAGGAAGGGACAGAGTGTACAAACATTAATAAAAGCAGCAAATGGGGTCAAAGGAGGAAAAAAATGGTAAAAAGGCAAGGTTAATGGCTCTTTAATTAAATGCACATAGTACTCAGAGCAAAAAAATGAATTAACGGCACAAATAGAAGGTAAGGGGTATGATCTGATAGTCATTACAGAGATGTGGTTACAAGGAGATCAAAGCTGAGAACTAAATATTCAGGGAAATGTAACTTTTTGAAAGAACAGGCAGGAAGGAAAGGGTGCTGGGGTAGCTTTGTTAGTACAGGATGGAATAAGTATGTTAGCAAGAAATGATCTTGGACCAGAAGGTGTAGAAAACAAAAGGGTGCAGGTAAGGAATAAGAAGAGGAAGAAGACACTGGTGGAAGTAATTTATAGGCCCCCTAAAAATAGCTATACTGTAGGACAGAGAATATAACAGGAGATAACACAGGCATGTAAAAATATCATGGGTGACTTTAATCTTCAAGTAGATTGGGAAAATCAAATTGGCAGAGGTAACCATGAGCAAGAATTCATAGAGTGTATTCAGGACAATTTCCTAGAACAATATGTTGTGAATCCAACCAGGGGTCAGGCTATTTTGGATCTGGTAATGTGTAATGAGGCAGGTTTAATAAATAATCTGCGAGTAAATGATCCCATAGGAAACAGTGACCATAACATGGTCGAATTTAGCATTCAGTTTGAGAGTGAGAAACTTGGGTCAGAAACAACTGTGCTAAATTTAAATAAAGGTAATTACAAAGGAGTGAGGCTGAAGTGGGCTAGGAAAGGAGTTTAGTAGAAAAGACAGTTGATGAACAATGGCAGACATTTAAGAAAATAATTCATAACTCACGACAAATATATATCCTAGTAAGAAAGAAGGATTCTAGGAAGGGGATAAACCAATCATGGTTAACCAAGGAAGTTAAGGATAGTATCAAATTGAAAGGAAAAACATACATTGTGGCAAAGATTAGTGGTAAGCCAGAGGATTGGGAAAGTTTTAAAAACCAACCAAAGATAACCAAAAAAAAAAGAGGGAGAAAATAAACTTTGAGGGTAAACTAGCAAGTAATAAAAAAAGTTACTTTAAATATATAAAAAGGAAGAGAGAGGCCAAAGTGAACATAGGCCTCTTAGAGAATGAGGCTGGGGAAATAATAATAGGGAACCAGGAAATGGCAGGGGAGTTGAATAAGTACTTTGCATTGGGCTGCACAATAGAAGACTAATAGCATTCCAAAAATACTAAATGATCAAGGGAAAAAGTTGGGGCGGGGTGGGGGGGGTGGTGGAGAAAATAAATACAATAACTATCACTAGAGAAAAAGTACTAGGGAAACTAATGGGGCTAAAGGCCGATAAGTCCCCTGGACCTGATGAATTGCATCCTGGGATATTAAAGGAAATAGCCACACAAATAATGGATGCTCTGGTAGTAATCTTCCAAGGATCCTTAGAATCTGGAAAAGTCCCAGAAGATTGGAAAACTGATAATATAATGCCTTTATTCAAAAAGGGAGGGAGACAAAAATCATGTGATTATAGGCCAGTTAGCTTAACATCAATCATTGGGAAGTTGTTAGAGTCTATTATAAAGGATGTAACAGCAGAGCATTTAGAAATGCCTAACATAATCAAGCAGAGTCAGCATGGCTTAATGAAGGGGAAATCATGCCTGACAAATTCATTAGAATCCTTTGAGGAAGTAACAAGCAGGATAGATAAAGGGGAACCAGTAGATGTAATATATTTGAATTTCCAGAAGGCGTTTGATACTGCACATAAGGCTACTTAATAAGATAAAAGCCCATGGTATTGGGGGTAGCATATTAGCATGGATAGAGGATTCGCTAACTAATAGAAGACAGAGAGTTGGGATAAGGGAGGCATTTTAAGGATGGCAGCCTGTAACTAGTGGAATGCCACAGGGATCAGTGCTGAGGCCACAATTATTTACAATATATATTAATAACTTAGATGAGGGAAGTGAATGTACTATCGCCAAGTTGGCAGATGACACAAAAATAGGTGGGAAGGCAAGTGGTGAGGATGACATAAAGAGTCTACAATAGGCAAATTAAGTGAGTGGGCAAAAACTTGGCAGATGGAATATAATGTGGGAGAATGGGAGGTTATGCATTTTGGCAGGAAGAATAGAGGAACTGAATATTATTTAAATGGAGAAAGACTGCAGAAGGCTGCAGCAGAGAGGGATTTAGGAGTCCTCGTGCATGAATCCCAAAAAGCTAACTTACAAGTTCAGCAGGTAATAGGTAAGACAATTGGAATGTTGACCTTTATTTCAAAGGGAATGGAGCATGAAAATAGCAAAGTCTTGCTAAAACTATACAAGGCATTAGTTAGGTCATGCCTAGAATACTTTGAACAGTTTTGGTCCCCTTATCTAAGGAAAGATATACTGGCAGTGGAGGCAGCCCAGAGAAGGTTCACTAGATTGATCCCGGGTATGGAGGGATTTTCTTATGATGAGAGGTTGAGTAAGTTGGGCCTGTACTAATTGAGTTTAGAAGAATGAGAGGCAACCATATTGAAATATATAAGATTCTTATGTGGCATGACAGGGTAGACGTTGAGAGGTTGTTTTCCCTTGTGAGACAGTCTATGACTAGAGGGCATAATTTCAGAATAAGGGGTCACCCATTTAAGAAAGAGATGAGGAGGAATTTCTTCTCTCAGAGGGTAGTCAATCTGTAAAATTCTGTACCGCAGTGGGCTGTAGGAGCTGGGTCATTAAGTATATTCAAGGCTGAGATAGACAGATTTTTAATCAGTAAGGGAATCAAGGGTTATGGGGAAAAGGCAGGAAAGTGGAGTTGAGGACTATCAGATCAGCCATGATCTCATTGAATGGTGGAGCAGACTCGATGGGCCGAATGGCCTACTTCTGCTCCTACGTCTTATGGAATGCACTGCCTGAGAGTATGGTGGAGACAGGGTCAATCGAGTGCTTAGAATCTGGAATGCACTGTCTGTGATTGAGGTGGAGACAGGATAAATCAAGTGGTTAGGGTCTGGAATGCACTGTCTGAGAGTGTGGAGGAGACAGGGTCAATTGAATGATTAGGGTCTGGAATGCACTGTCTGAGAGTGTGGTGGAGGCAGGGTCAATCGAGTGATTAAGATCTGGAATGCACTGCCTGAGGGTGTGGAGGAGACAGGGTCAATTGAGTGGTTAGGATTTGGAATGCACTGCCTGAGAATTGGAGGAGAAAGGGTACACAAGTGATTAGGGTCTGGAATGTACTGCCTGAGAGTGTGGTGGAGAGAGTGAGGACAATCGAGCGGTTAGGATCTGGAATTCACTGCCTGAGAGTCTGGAGGAGACAGGGTAAATCAAGTGATTAGGGTCTGGAATGCACTGCCTGAGAGTGTGGTGGAGGCAGGGTCAATCGAGTGGTTAGGATCTGGAATGCACTGCCTGAGATTGTGACGGAGACAGGGTCAATTGAGTGGTTAGGATCTGGAATGCACTGCCTGAGAGTGTGGAGGAGACAGAGTCAATTGAGTAGTCAGGATCTGGAATGCACTGTCTGAGAGTGTGCTGGAAACAGGGTCAATCAAGTAGTTAGGGTCTGGAATGCAGTGCATGAAAAGGAAGTGGAGGCAGATTCAATCATGACATTCAAACAGAAATTGGATAAGCATCTGAAGGGGACAATTTGCAGGGTTCCATGAAATGGCAGGAGAGTGGGGCTAGGTGGGTGGGTCTAGGTGAGTTGCTCTTGCAGGGAGTAGGCATGAAACAATGGACTGAATGGCCTCCTTTAGTGCTGAACTGTTCTATCTTTCTCTGATACCTGAATACAATGTTACCTTGGTCAATAGGTACCTGGCTAGCCTGTTCCATTCTCAGTGCATGATGTTCTCCAAACACTGGGTATGGGTTCCTCTACTCTGCATATATTTGAGATATAGCCAGTAACTACCCTCTACAAGCACACGCCATTGGGCCCAGTGTTAGATCACTTTATAAATATTCTAGTCCACTAATCTCCAATCCTACACATTATTAACACACATTCAGAGTAAATGAATCCCCATGTCACACATGCTCAATGTACAATGTTACTGCATCCTGCACATACTGGGAGTGCCATGTTACAATAGCCTACACATACAGTGATACAATGTTAGGTCACCCTATACATACTCAGGGCGTTGTGATAGTCCACTTTCTATGGATGCTGTTACAGGTCTATCCCTGATGCTGTATGAACTCAGAGAGGAACTACTGCTGCATCACTTTCCAATTCTTTAACTTAAGTATCTCAGCCATCATACATCACTGAGTGCTGTGACAGTGAAAGGCAGCAATATGAGTCAGTGTCCCTGACCTGCACTCTCTCCATTCAGTCGCACTGCCAGTCAGCTGGGACCTTCCAGTCCCAGCTGGCTCCCATTATACTCACATTCTTTTTAGCAATCAGATATTGAGATGTATTGGGCAATATAAAGACACAGAGCAGTGTGTAACATACACAGCTGCTGTTATTCAAACCAGTTGTTTGATTTTAATACAGTCTGTATTATATGTTTGCTGCTCAAACATCTGGACTTATTTACTATGCAGTTGGAATTACTGCATTTTATAAACACTCTGTTCTGTTTGTTTTGCCTAGTTTTACCATTTATGAATTGTCGATTTGTTAAGTTTGTATATTATTCCAACAAGGGAAAACCTGAACTGTTCAGATATCTTTTTCTCACTTACTCCAAACTGCTCTGGAGAAAACATGAAACATTTGTTAGCAGCTCTCTGAGTTATTATTTGGTTGCAACTCCATTGAGCTCTCTTTGCCGACTCTGCAGATGTCTCTCTCTACACGTGCTGCATAACGGGTCAAAGCTGATGGAAACAGCATTGGTTCACTCTTGTAATTCTGCATTCTGCTAGCTTCCAAATCTCGCTGGAACTGGGAAGGAGGTTTGCTGTTAAGGCTGGACACCTCCATACTGAGAGACATATTGAATGTGAGGTTGTGAACACAGCAAAGTGATGCCAATATGCAAGCCCTCCTGAGATCAAGCCAGCAATCAATCACAGTCCTGATCACTCACTCACTCCTTCGACTGAACTATTTCCAAACCAGAGTGATCTAGGAATGTCAAGGAGAGATCCCATGTATTGTTGTCTATGCCAAATGTTTTGTTTGTTTCAATGTCTCTCGATTAACTTGGACCATGATCTTTCAGATAGCAGGGATCCCCCCAAACCTGCCACCTGCAGAGTCAGCAATGAACATAGCCCTACTGATCACAGCAGCCCCACAGTCACTCAACACCCCAAGGAGTGTTAATTGGTTGAAGTCAAGATTTCTGACCCTACTCAGGTGGAAGTCCCACCTCAGAGAGATGCTGGCCAATCAGATGCCAGAATGAAAAAAACGGTAAATACTGGGAAAAAAGAATACTGGTCTGAACTGGTCTTGTATACTTTAAAATGGAACACCAGTAAAACTATGAAATAAGAGTACTGGTCCAAACTGTTTTTCCCTTCTGGGGTTCTGTCTCCAGATTCCAGGGAAATGTGGGTGTGGTGAGTAACCCACCTCCTGACTCCCCAAAGCCTGTCCACCATCTACAAGGCACAAGTCATGAGTATGATAGAATACTCCCCACTTGCCTGGATGAGTGCAGCTCTGACAACACTCAAGAAGCTTGACACCATCGAGGACAAAGCAGCCCACTTGATTGGCACCACACCCACAAACATTCACTCCCTCCACCACTGCACAATGGCAGCAGCAGTGTGTACCATCTACAAGATACACTGCAGGAACTCACCGAGGCTCCTTCAGCAGCACCTTCCAAACCTGCGACCTCTACCACCTAGAAGAACAAAGGCAGCAAACTCATGGGAACACCACCACCTGCAAGTTCCCCTCCAAGTCACTTACCATCCTGACTTGGAAATATATCATCGTTCCTTCACTATTGCTGGGTCAAAATCCTGGAACTCCCTTCCTAATAGCACTGTGGGTGTACCTACACCACATGGACTCAGCGGTTCAAGAAAGCAGCTCACCCCCACCTTTTCAAGGGCAACTAGGGATGGGCAATATTTTCTAGTCATCCCGTAAAAGAACAATTTTTTAATAAAATTAATTAGGAGATACTGCAACAAACAAAATACTTGGCAAAGGCAAGAATAAATGGTGTTTCTAAGTCACACTGGTTTGGAAATAATTCAGCAGAAGGAGTGAGTGTGTAAGTGGTGTCTGTGATGATATTCATGAGAGATGCTTTGTTCTGTGCTTATTCACTCCACCCTTTGGAAATCTCTAATTACTTGACTTCCCGGAGAATTCCTCCTGTGGGACTGCAGTGATGTCAGCTGCCACAGGCTGCTCACGGTGAACACAAAGGATGCCCTTCAAGAACTTTCAATTCTTTCATTAACTGTGGTCTGAAGTCAGGACCAGTGGGGTCCCAATTCCTCACCCCTAGAGCAGAGAAACACTTTGGACTCTTCTGCTGCCTCTGCTTACATCCAGAGGTTATTCGCCTGTGGAATTCTCTTCCCCTGAGAGCAGTAGAGATTGCATCATTGAATATATTCAAGGCTGATTTAGACAGATTTTTGATCAACAAGGGAGTCAAGGGTTATGGGGGTGGGGGGGTTGGGGGCAGCCAGAAAAGTGGAGTTGAGACCACAACCAGATCAACCATGATCTTATTGAAGGGTATATCAGGCTTGAAGGGCTGAGTGGTCTAATCCTGTTCCTAAGTCCAATGTTCCTATTGCATCCCCTACCCCAACAAACAGAGGAATGCTAATTCAACTGCAAGTGTAATTCCTCAGCCTCATATACGGTCTGTGTCAGTGCCTGGGCTGGCAAACTATTGTTGTGTGCCAAGGTTAGTGATACAGCATGCTCTGCCCTCCCCATCCTCAGGCAAACCAAAGGAAGAAAAACTACAACATTTCTTTGAGATAATCCCTTGCTATGAGGATAGAGCCAAGCACATCACTGGATCAGGCACCAAGTGTGAAACCCTGGACTGAAACTTCAGCAAGTCGCTGAGAGTGAAGAAAATGGAAGACAGGCTCACATTTTTATAGCACCTCCATTCATGACCTCAGGATGTCCCAAAGTAGTTTGCAGTCACTGAAGGACGACAAAGGTACAGTCACTGTTGTAATCTGGGAGACATGACAGATAATTTGCACACAGAAATATCTCACAATCAGTGACAGGATAATGATCAAGGGCTGTGCATTAATGGTTTTGAGAAATCATGTGTAACAGTAATCAGAGATAGTGAGAGTGACTATTCACATAGGATCAGAGTGATAGGAGAGAGTGAGAGTGAGTATTCACACAGGATCACAGTGATCAGGGAGACTGGGAATGAGTATTCACACAAGATCAGAGTGATCAGAGAGTGAGAGTGAATATTCACACAGGATCAGAGAGATTGAGAGTGAACATCATGGTGATCAGAGAGAGCAAGAGTGAGTATTCACACAGGATCAGAGTAATCAAAGAGTGAGAATGAGTACTCACACAGGATCAGAGTGATCAGAGAGTGAGCGCGAGTATTCACACAGGATCAGAGTGATCAGAGAGTGAGCGCGAGTATTCACACAGGATCAGAGTGATCAGAGAGTGAGCGTGAGTATTCACACAGGGTCAGAATGATCAGAGAGTGATTGTGAGTATTCACACAGGGTCAGAGTGATCAGAGAGTTAGACTGAGTATTCACAAAGGATAAGAGTAATCAGAGAGAGTGAGAGTGAGTATTCACACAGATTAGAGTGATCAGAGAGTGAGAGTGAATGTTCACACAGGTTCAGAGAGATCAGTTACTGAGAGGGAGTATTTACACAGAATCACAGTGATCAGAAAGAGTGAGAACGAGTATTCACAAAGAATCAGGGTGATCAGAGAGTGAGAGTGAGTGTTCACACGTAATCACAGTGATCTAAGAGAGTGAGAGTGAGTATTCACACAGGATCAGGGTGTTCATAGTGTGAAAGTGAGTATTCACACAGGATGAGGGTGATCAGAGAGCGAGCATGAGTATTCACACAGGATCAGAGTGATCAGAGAGTGGGAATGAGTGTTCACAATGGATCAGAGTGATCAGAGAGCAAGAATGAGTATTCACAATGGATCAGAGTAATCAGGGAGGTTGAGAAGAAGTATTCACACAGCATCAGAGTGATCAGAGAGAGTGAGAGTGGGTATTCACACAGGATCAGAGTGATCAGAGAGTGAGAGTGAGTATTCACACAGGATCAGAGTGATCAGAGAGTGAGAGTGAGTGTTCACACACGGAGACAGAGAGAGAGTATTCACACAGGATCACAGTGATCAGAGGGAAGGATGTATTTACAAAGGATCAAACTGATCAGAAACGGTGACTTTCATAATTCTCCCAGGACCACAGTCTGCAGAGAGAGTGTGAGTGAGTATTCACACAAAGTCTGAGTGATCAGAGAGTGAGAGTATTAGACCATAAGACCATAAGTCATAGGAGCAGCAATTGGGCCATTCGGCCCCTCGAGTCTATTCTGCCATTCAATCATGGCTGATATGTTTCTCAACCCCATTCTACCGCCTTCTCCCCGTAGCCTTTGATTCCCTTACCAATCAAGAACCTATCTATCTCAGTCTTAAATACACTCAATGACCTGGCATCCACAGCCTTCTGTGGCAATGAATTCCATAGATTCACCACTCTCTGGCTAAAGAAGTTTCTCCTCATCTCTGTTCTAAAAGGTCTTCCCTTTACTCTGAGGCTGTGCCCTCGGGTCCTAGTTCCTCCTACTAATGGAAACATCTTCCCCACGTCCACTCTAACCAGGCCTTTCAGTATTCTGTAAGTTTCAATCAGATCCCACCTCATCCTTTTAAACTCCATCGAATATAGACCCAGAGTCCTCAAATGTTCCTCATGTGTTAAGCCTTTCATTCCTGGGATCATTCTCGTGAACCTCCTCTGGACCCTCTCCAGGGCCAGAACATCCTTCCTAAGATACGGGGCCCAACATTGCTCACAATATTCTAAATGTGGTCTGACCAGAGCCTTATAAAGCCTCAGCAGCACATCCCTGATTTTATATTCTAGTCCTCTCGAAATAAATGCCAACATTGCATTTGCCTTCCTAACTACCGCATCAACCTGCAAGTAAACATTAAGAGAATCCTGGACTAGATCTCCCAAGTCACTTTGCACTCCAGATTTCTAAATTCTCTCCCCATTTAGAAAATAGTCTATGCCTCTATTCTTCCTACCAAAGTGCATGACCTCACACTTGCCCACGTTGTATTCCATCTGCCTCTTCTTTGCCCATTCTCCTAACTTGGCCAAATCCTTCTGCAGCCTCCCCGCTTCCTCAATATTACCTGTCCCTCCACCTATCTTTGTATCATCTGCCCTCAGTTCTTTCATCTAGATCATTAATGTATAAAGTGAAAAGTTGTGGTCCCAACACTGACCCCTGTGGAACTCCACTAGTCACCAGCCGCCATCCTGAGAAGGACCCCCTTATCCCCACTCTCTGCCTCCTCCCAGACAGTCAATCTTCTATCCATGCTAGTACCTTGCCTCTAACACCATGGGGTCTTATCTTACTGAGCAGTCTCCTGTGCGGCATCTTTTCAAAGGCCTTCTGGAAGTCCAAGTAGATAACATCCATTGGCTCTCCTTTGTCTAACCTACTCGTTACCTCTTCCAAGTATCCACACGGGATCACAATGATACGAGAGTGAGAGTGCTCACATGGGGTCACAGTGATCAGAGAGTGTGGGAATGAGAATTCACACAGGGTCAGAGTGATCAGAGAGTGAGAGAGAGTATTAACACAGGATCAGAGTGATTAGAGCGTGAGAGTGAATATTAACAAAAGGTCACAGTGATCAGAGAGAGTGGGAAAGAGTATTCACACAGGATCAGAGTGATCAGAGAGAGTGACATTCAGTATTTACACAGGATTACAGTGAACAGAGAGAGTGAATATTTTCCCAGAAACACAGTGATCAGAGAGGTTGAGTATTCACACTGGATCAGGGTGATCAGAAAGAGTGAAAGTGAGAATTCACAGAGGATCAAAGTGATGAGAGAGTGAGAGTGAGTATTCACACAGTATCACAGATATCAGAGAGTGAGAGTGAGAGTGAGTATTCAGCCAGGATCAGAGTGATCAGAGAGGTTGAGAGCGATTATTCTGACAGGATCAAAGTGAACAGAGAGAGTGAGAGTGAGTATTCACACAGGATCAGAGTGATCAGAAATTGAGTGTGAGTATTAATAGAGTATCAAGGTGATCAGAGAGAGCAAGAGTGAGTGTTAACACTGGATCACAGTGGTCAGAGAGATTGAGAGTGAACATTCACACTGGTAACAGTGATCAGAGAGGGTAAGGGGGAATATTCACACAGCATCACTCTGATCAGTATTCTGCCAGGATCACAGTGTTGAGAGAGAAGTATATATTCACACAAGATCAGAGTGATCAGAAAGAGCAAAACTGAGTATTCACACAGGATCAGGGTGATCAGAGAGTGAGCGTGAGTATTCACACAGGATCAGAGTGAACAGAGAGTGAGAGTCAGTATTCCCACAGGATCAGAGTGATCAGAGATTGAGAGGGAGTATTTAGACTGCATCAGAGTGATCTGAGAGTGAGAGTGAGTATACACACAGAATCACAGTGATCAGAAAGAGTGAGAGCGAGTATTCACAAAGCATCAGAGTGATCAGAGTGTGAGCGGGAGTGTTTACTCAGAATCATAGTGATCAGAGAGAATGACAGTGAGTATTCACAGAGGATCAGGGTGATCAGAGAGTGAGAGTCAGTACTCCCACAGGATCAGAGTGATCAGAGATTGAGAGGAAGTATTTAGACTGGATCACAGTAATCTGAGAGTGAGAGTGAGTATTCACACAGAATCACAGTGATCAGAGTGTGAGCAAGAGTGTTCACACAGAATCATAGTGCTCAGAGAGAGTGACATTGAGTATTCACACAGGATCAGGGTGATCAGAGAGTGAGAGTGAGTATTCACACTGGATCAGGTTAATCAGAGAGAGAGTGATTATTTACACGCCATTAGAGTGATCAGAGGGCGAGAGTGAGTATTCACAATCGATCAGAGTGATCAGGGAGAGTGAGGGTCAGTATTCAAATGACATCAGAGTGTTCAGAGATAGTGAGAGTGAGTATTCTGACAGGATCAAAGCAATCAGACAGAGTGAAAGTGAGTATTCACTCAGGATCACAGTGATCAGAGAGGTTGAGAGTGAGTATTCTGACAGGATTATAGCCATCAGAGAGAGTGAAAGTGAGTATTCACAAAGTATCACAGTGATCAGAGAGGTTGAGAGTGAGTATTTTGACAGGATGAGAGTGATCAGAGAGTGAGAGTGAGTACTCACACATGGTCACAGTGATCATAGATAGTGAGAGTGAGTATTCACACAGGATCAGAGTCATCAGAAATTGAGAGTGCGTATTCGCAGAGTATCACGGAGATCAGAGAGAGCAAGATTGAGTGTTAATGCAGGATCTCAGTGGTCAGAGAGATTGAGAGTGAGCATTCACACTGGTAACAGTGATCAGAAAGAGTAAGAGGGAATATTCACACAGGATTACTCTGAACAGAGAGAGTGACATTCAGAATTCTCCCAGGATCACAGTGACGAGAGAAAAGTATATATTCACACAAGATCAGAGTGATCAGAGAGAGCAAGAGTAAGTATTCACACAGGGTCAAAGTGATCTGAGAAAGCAAGAGTAAATATTCAAAAAGGTTCAGAGTGATCAAAGAGTGGGAATGAGTACTCACACAGGATCAGAGTGATCAGAGAGTGAGCATTAGTATTCACACAGGATCAGGGTGATCAGAGAGTTAGAGTGAGTATTCACAAAGGATAAAAGTTATCAGAGAGAGTGAGCATTAGTATTCACACAACATCACAGTGATCAGAGAGTGAGAGTGTGTATTCACAAAGGATAAAAGATCAGAGAGAGTGAGATTGAGTATTCACACGTCAGAGAGTGAGAGTAAATATTCACACAGTTTTGGAGAGATCAGAGAGTGAGAGGGAGTATTTACACAGGATCAGAGTGATCAGAGAGTGAGAGTAAGTATTCACATAGAATCACACTGTTCAAAAAGAGTGAGAACGAGTATTCACAAAGCATGAGAATGATCAGAGTGTGAGAGTGAGTGTTTAAAGATTCACAGTGATCAGAGAGAGGGATAGTGAGTATTCACACAGGATCAGGGTGATCAGAGTGTGTGAGTATTCAAACAGTGTCAGGTGATCAGAGAGTGTGAGTGAGTATTCGCACATGATCAGAGTGATCAGTGACAATGAGAGTGAGTATTCATACAGGATCACAGTGATCAGAGAGAAGGAAGTATTCACAAAGGATCACATTGATTAGAGAGAGTGACTTTCATTATTCTCCCAAGAATACAGTGAGCAGAGAGTGGGAGAGTGAATATTCACACAAGCTCAAACTGATCAGAGAGTGAGGGTGAGTATTCATAGGGATCAGAGTATTCAGAGAGAGGGAGAGTGAGATTTCACACAGCATGAGAGTGATCAGAGAGTGTGAGTGAGTTTTCACACAGGTTCCGGAAAACAGAGAGTGAGAGTGAGTATTCATACATGATCAGGGTGATCAGAAAATGTGAGTGAGTATTCACATAGGATCAGAGAGAGCAAGGGTGAATTTAACGCATTATCAGAGTGGTCAGAGAGATTGAGAGTGAGCATTCACACTGGTAACAGTGATCAGAAAGAGTAAAAGGTTATATTCACACAGGATTACTCTGAACAGAGAAAGTGACATTTAGTATTCTCCCAGGATCACACTGATGAGAGAAAGGTATATATTCACACAAGATCAGAGTGATCAGAGAGAGCAAGATTCATGCAGGATCAAAGCGATCAGAGAGAGTGAAAGTGAGTATTCACTCAGGATCACAGTGATCAGAGAGGTTGAGAGTGAGTATTCACACAGGATCAGAGTGATCTGAGAATACGAGTTAGTAATCACACTTCAGAATCACAGTGATCAACGAGTGAGAGTGAGAATTAACTCAGGATCAGAGTGATCAGAGAGGTTGAGAGTGAGTATTTACAGACGGTCAGACTGATCAGAGAGAGTGAGTGTGAGTATTCACACAGGATCAGGGTGATCAGAGAGAGGGAGAGTGAGTATTCACACAAGATCAGTGTGATCAGAGCATGAGAATGAGTATTCACACAGTATTACAGTGATCAGCGAGTGAGAGTGAGAATTCACTCAGGATCAGAGTGATCAGACAGAGCGAGTGTGAGTATTCACACAAGATCAGAGTTATCAGAGAGAACAAGAGTGAGTATTCACTCAGGATCAGAGTGATCGGACAGAGTGAGAGTGAGTATTCACACAGGATCAAAGCGATCAGAGGGAGTGAGAGTGAGAATTAACTCAGGATCAGAGTGGTCAGAAAGGTTGAGCGTGAGTATTCACAGTAGATCAGATTGATCAGAGAGAGTAAGAGTGAGCATTCACAAAAGATCAGGGGGATCAGAGAGTGAGAGTGAGTTTTCACTCAGGTTCAGAGTGGTCAGAGAGGTTGACAGTGAGTTTTTACACAGGATCAGAGTGATCAGAGAGATCGAGAGTGAGTATTCACAGAAGATCAGAGAAATCAGAGAGAGTGTGAGTGAGCATTCACACAGAATCAGTGTGATCTGAGAGTGAGTGAGTATTCACACAGCATCACATTGATCAGAGTTTGACTGTGAGTAATCACACAGCATCAAGGTGATCAGAGAGTGAATGAATATTCACACAGGATCAGGGTGAGCAGAGAGAATGAGAATAAGGATTCACACAGGATCAGGTTGATGAGAAAGACTGAGAGTCAGGATTCACACAGGATCACGAGAACAGAGAGTGAGAGTGAGGATTCACACAGGATCACAGAGAACAGAGAGTGAGTGAATATTCACACAGGATCAGGCTGATCAGAGTGTGCGAGTGAGGATTCACAGAGGATCACAGAGATGAGAGAGTGAGAGTGAGTATTCACACAGGTTTAAAGTGATGAGAGAGTGAGAGTGAGTATTCACACAGGATCAGATTGAACAGAGAACAACATTGAGTCCTCACACATGATCAGAGTGATCAGAGGTAGTGAGAGTGAGTATTCACAATGGATCAGAGTGATCAGAGAGAATGAAAGTGATGATTTCACACAGTATCACAGTGGTTAGCGAGTGAGAGTGAGAATTCACTCAGGATAGAGTGATCAGAGATTGTGAGAGTGAGTCTTCACACAAGGTCAGAGTATTCAGAGAGTTTGAGAGTGAGTATTTACCCAGGATCAGAGTGATCAGAGAGAGTGAGACTGAGTCTTCACATTGGGTCAGAGTGATCAGACAGTGAGAGTGAGTATTCACACAGGATCAAAGCAATAAGAGAGAGTGAGAGTGAATATTCACAGAGGATCACAGTGATCAGCAAGTGAGAGTCAGAATTAACTCAGGATCAGAATGATCAGAGAGGTTGAGAGTTAGCATTGGCAAAGATCAGGGTGATCAGGGAGTGAGAGTGAGTATTCACACAGCATCACATTGATCAGAGTGTGAGAGTGAGTGTTCACACAGGATCAGGGTGATTAGAGTGTGAGTGAATATTCACACAGATTCAGAATGATCAGAGAGTGAGAGTGATTATTCACACAAGGTCAGATTCATCAGAGAGTGAGAGTATTCACACAGGATCAGAGTAATCAGAGAGAGTGACATTTAGTATTCTCCATGGATCACAATGATCTGACAGATTGAGATTGAGTATTCAAACTGTATCACAGTGATCAAAGAGTCTGACAATGAGTATTCACACAAGATCAGAATGTTCGGACAGTGAGAGTGAGTATTCACACAGGATCAGAGTGATCAGAGCATGAGAGTGAATATTCACACAGGATCAGAGTGATCGGGGTGTGAGAGTGAGTATTCACACAGTATCAGATAGTGAGACTGAGTATTCACAAAGAATCAGATTGATCAGAGAATGTGAGAGTGAGTATTCACACTGGCTTACAGTCGTCAGAGAGTGAGAGTGAGTATTCAAACAGTATCACTGTGATCAGTGAGTAGTAGTGAGTATTCACTCAGGATCAGAGTGATCAGAGAGTTTGGGAGTATGTATTTACAATGGATCAGAGTGATCAGAGAGAGTGAGAAAGAGTATTCACACAGGATCACAGTGATCAGAGAGTGAGAGTTTTTATTCACACAGAAACAGGGTGAACGGAAATTGAGAGTGATTATTCACACAGGATAAGCGTGAGCAGTGACTGAAAGTGAGTATTCACACTGCCATATTGATCAGAGTGAGTTGGAGTGAGTATGCACTCAGTATCACAGTGATCAGAGAGTGAGAGTATTTATTCACACAGAAACGAGTTTATCAGAGAGTGAGAGTGAGTATTCATGAAGGATCAGATTTATAAGAGAGTGAGAGTGAGTTTTCGCATAGGATCAGACTGAACAGAGAGAAAGAATGAGTATTCACACTGCATCACAGCGATCGGAGAGTGAGAGTGAGTATTCACAAAGGATCAGATTGATCAGAGAGTGAGAGTGATTATTTACACAGGATCAGGGTGATCAGAGATTGTGAGAGTGACTATTCACTCAGGATCAAGTTGAACATAGAGTGAGTGTCAGTATTCAAATAGGATCAGAGTGATCAGAGAGTTAGAGTGAATATTTACAAAGCGTCAGGATGATCAGAAAGTGAAAGTGAGTATTCACACAGTATCAGATTGATCAGAGAGGGTGAATAGTCAGGATTATCACATGATCACAGAGATCAGAATGAGAGTGAGTACTCACACAGGATCAGGGTGATCAGGGAGTGAGTATTAGTACTCACAGTGGATCACAGTGATCAGAGAGAGTGAGAGTGAGTATTCACACAGGTCAAATTGATCAGAGTGAGGGTGAGTATTCACAAAAGCTCGGGGGATCAGAGAGTGAGAGTGAGTATTCACTTTGGATCTGAGTAGTCAGAGAGGTTGAGAGTGAGTATTCACACAGGATGAGAGTGATCAGAGAGAATGGTAGAGAGCAATCACAGATGACCACAGTGATCAGAGAGTGAGATTGAGTATTCACACAGGATCACAGTGATCAGAGAGAGTGAGAGTGAGCATTCACACAGTTTCACAGTGATCGGACAGTGACAGTGAGAATTCACTCAGGATCAGAATGATCAGAGGGGTTGAGATTGATTATTTACACAGGTCAGGGTGATCAGTTGAGTGAGCGTCAGTATTCACAAAGGGACAGGGTGATCAGAGAGAATGAGAGTGAGTATTCACACAGGATCAGGGTGATCAGAGAGAGTGAGAGTGAGAGTGAGTACTCACACAGGATCAGGGTGATCAGAGAGAGTGAGAGTGAGTATTCACACAGGATCAGGGTGATCAGAGAGAGTGAGAGTGAGTATTCACACTGTTTCACAGTGATCAGTGAGTGACAGTGAGAATTCACTCAGGATCAGAATGATCAGAGAGGTTGAGAGTGAGTATTTACACAGGGTCAGTGTGATCAGATAGAATGAGCGTGAGTATTCACAAAGGGACAGGCTGATCAGAAAGAATGAGAGTGAGTATTCACACAGCATCACGTTCATCAGAGTGTGAGAGTGAGTATTCACACAGGATCAGGGTGATCAGAGAGTGTGAGAGTGAGTATTCACACTGGCTTACAGTCGTCAGAGAGTGAGAGTGAGTATTCAAACAGTATCACTGTGATCAGTGAGTAATAGTGAGTATTCACTCAGGATCAGGGTGATCAGAGAGGTTGGGAGTATGTATTTACAATGGATCAGAGTGATCAGAGAGAGTGAGAAAGAGTATTCACACAGGATCACAGTGATCAGAGAGAATGGAAGAGAGCAATCACAGATGATCACAGTGAGCAGAGAGTGAGAGTGAGTATTCACACAGGATCAGGGTGATCAGAGAGAGTGAGAGTGAGTATTCACACTGTTTCACAGTGATCAGTGAGTGACAGTGAGAATTCACTCAGGATCAGAATGATCAGAGAGGTTGAGAGTGAGTATTTACACAGGGTCAGTGTGATCAGATAGAATGAGCGTGAGTATTCACAAAGGGACAGGCTGATCAGAAAGAATGAGAGTGAGTATTCACACAGCATCACGTTCATCAGAGTGTGAGAGTGAGTATTCACACAGGATCAGGGTGATCAGAGAGTGTGAGAGTGAGTATTCACACTGGCTTACAGTCGTCAGAGAGTGAGAGTGAGTATTCAAACAGTATCACTGTGATCAGTGAGTAATAGTGAGTATTCACTCAGGATCAGGGTGATCAGAAAGGTTGGGAGTATGTATTTACAATGGATCAGAGTGATCAGAGAGAGTGAGAAAGAGTATTCACACAGGATCACAGTGATCAGAGAGTGAGAGTTTTTATTCACACAGAAACAGGGTGCACAGAAATTGAGTGATGATTCACACAGGATAAGCGTGAGCAGTGACTGAAAGTGAGTATTCACACTGCCATATTGATCAGAGTGAGTGAGAGTGAGTATGCACTCAGTATCACAGTGATCAGAGAGTGAGAATGTTCATTCACACAGAAAAAAGTTTATCAGAGAGTGAGAGTGAGTATTCATGAAGGATCAGACTGATAAGAGAGTGAGAGTGAGTTTTCGCACAGGATCAGATTGAACAGAGAGTAAGAATGAGTATTCACACTGCATCACAGCGATCGGAGAGTGAGAGTGAGTATTCACAAAGGATCAGATTGATCAGAGAGTGAGAGTGATTATTTACACAGGATAAGAGTGATCAGAGATTGTGAAAGTGACTATTCACTCAGGAGCAAGTTGAACATAGAGTGAGTGTCAGTATTCAAACAGGATCAGAGTGATCAGAGAGTTAGAGTGAATATTTACAAAGCGTCAGGATGATCAGAAAGTGAAAGTGAGTATTCACATAGTATCAGATTGATCAGAGAGGGTGAATAGTCAGGATTATCACATGATCACAGAGATCAGAATGAGAGTGAGTACTCACACGGGATCAGGGTGATCAGGGAGTGAGTGTTAGTACTCACAGTGGATCACAGTGATCAGAGAGAGTGAGAGTGAGTATTCACACAGGTCAGATTGATCAGAGTGAGGGTGCGTATTCACAAAAGATCAGGGGGATCAGAGAGCGAGAGTGAGTATTCACTTAGGATCAGAGTGGTCAGAGAAGTTAAGAGTGAGTATTCACACAGGATGAGAGTGATCAGAGAGAATGGTAGAGAGCAATCACAGGTGATCACAGTGATCAGAGAGTGAGATTGAGTATTCACACAGGATCACAGTGATCAGAGAGAGTGAGAGTGAGCATTCACACAGTTTCACAGTGATTGGAGAGTGACAGTGAGAATTCACTCAGGATCAGAATGATCAGAGAGGTTGAGATTGAGTATTTACAAAGGGTCAGGGTGATCAGTTGAGTGAGCGTCAGTATTCACAAAGGGACAGGGTGATCGGAGAGAGTGAGAGTGAGTATTCACACAGGATCAGGGTGATCAGAGAGAGTGAGAGTGAGAGTAAGTACTCACACAGGATCAGGGTGATCAGAGAGAGTGAGAGTGAGTATTCACACAGGATCAGGGTGATCAGAGAGAGTGAGAGTGAGTATTCACACAGGATCAGGGTGATCAGGGAGTGAGAGGGAGTATTCACAAAGAATCAGGGTGATCATGGAGTAAGAGTGAGTATTCATACAGGATAAGAGTGGTCAGAGAGTGTGAGAGTGACTATTCACTCAGGACCAAGTTGAACATAAAGTGAGTGTCAGTATTCAAACAGGATCAGAGTGATCAGAGAGTTAGAGTGAATCTTTACAAAGCGTCAGGATGATCAGAAAGTGAAAGTGAGTATTCACATAGTATCAGATTGATCAGAGAGGGTGAATAGTCAGGATTATCACATGATCACAGAGATCAGAATGAGAGTGAGTACTCACACGGGATCAGGGTGATCAGGGAGTGAGTGTTAGTACTCACAGTGGATCACAGTGATCAGAGAGAGTGAGAGTGAGTATTCACACAGGTCAAATTGATCAGAGTGAGGGTGCGTATTCACAAAAGACCAGGGGGATCAGAGAGCGAGAGTGAGTATTCACTTAGGATCAGAGTGGTCAGAGAAGTTAAGAGTGAGTATTCACACAGGATGAGAGTGATCAGAGAGAATGGTAGAGAGCAATCACAGAAGATCACAGTGATCAGAGAGTGAGATTGAGTATTCACACAGGATCACAGTGATCAGAGAGAGTGAGAGTGAGCATTCACACAGTTTCACAGTGATTGGAGAGTGACAGTGAGAATTCACTCAGGATCAGAATGATCAGAGAGGTTGAGATTGAGTATTTACACAGGGTCAGGGTGATCAGTTGAGTGAGCGTCAGTATTCACAAAGGGACAGGGTGATCGGAGAGAGTGAGAGTGAGTATTCACACAGGATCAGGGTGATCAGAGAGAGTGAGAGTGAGAGTAAGTACTCACACAGGATCAGGGTGATCAGAGAGAGTGAGAGTGAGTATTCACACAGGATCAGGGTGATCAGAGAGAGTGAGAGTGAGTATTCACACAGGATCAGGGTGATCAGGGAGTGAGAGGGAGTATTCACAAAGAATCAGGGTGATCATGGAGTAAGAGTGAGTATTCATACAGGATAAGAGTGGTCAGAGAGTGTGAGAGTGACTATTCACTCAGGACCAAGTTGAACATAAAGTGAGTGTCAGTATTCAAACAGGATCAGAGTGATCAGAGAGTTAGAGTGAATCTTTACAAAGCGTCAGGATGATCAGAAAGTGAAAGTGAGTGTTCACATAGTATCAGATTGATCAGAGAGAGTGATAGTCAGGATTATCACACGATCACAGAGATCAGAATGAGAGTGAGTACTCACACAGGATCAGGGTGATCAGAGAGTGAGTGTTAGTACTCACAATGGATCACAGTGATTAGAGAGAGTGAGAGAGAGTATTCACACAGGGTCAGATTGATCAGAGTGAGGGTGAGTATTCACAAAAGATCAGGGGGATCAGAGATTGAGATTGAGTATTCATTCTGGATCAGAGTGGTCAGAGAGGTTGAGCGTGAGTATTCACAGTGGATCAGAGTGATCAGAGTGATTGTGTGAGTTTTCACACAAGATCAGAGCGATCAGAGAGAGTGAGATTGAGTATTCACACAGGATCAGAGTGATCAGAGAGAATGGAGGAGAGCAATCACAGATGATCACAGTGAGCAGAGAGTGAGATTGAGTAATCACACAGGATCACAGTGATCAGAGAGAGTGAGAGTGAGTATTCACACTGTTTCACAGTGATCAGTGAGTGACAGTGAGAATTCACTCAGGATCAGAATGATCAGAGAAGTTGAGAGTGAGTATTTACACAGGGTCAGTGTGATCAGATAGAATGAGCGTGAGTATTCACAAAGGGACAGGCTGATCAGAAAGAATGAGAGTGAGTATTCACACAGCATCACGTTGATCAGAGTGTGAGAGTGAGTTTTCACACAGGATCAGGGTGATCAGAGAGAGTGAGAGTGTGTATTCACACTGGCTTACAGTCGTCAGAGAGTGAGAGTGAGTATTCAAACAGTATCACTGTGATCAGTGAGTAATAGTGAGTATTCACTCAGGATCTGGGTGATCAGAGAGGTTGGGAGTATGTATTTACAATGGATCAGAGTGATCATAGAGAGTGAGAAAGAGTATTCACACAGGATCACAGTGATCAGAGAGTGAGAGTTTTTATTCACACAGAAACAGGGTGCACAGAAATTGAGTGATGATTCACACAGGATAAGCGTGAGCAGTGACTGAAAGTGAGTATTCACACTGTCATATTGATCAGAGTGAGTGAGAGTGAGTATGCACTCAGTATCACAGTGATCAGAGAGTGAGAGTGTTTATTCACACAGAAAAAAGTTTATCAGAGAGTGAGAGTGAGTATTCATGAAGGATCAGACTGATAAGAGAGTGAGAGTGAGTTTTCGCATAGGATCAGACTGAACAGAGAGTAAGAATGAGTATTCACACTGCATCACAGCGATCGGAGAGTGAGAGTGAGTATTCACAAAGGATCAGATTGATCAGAGAGTGAGAGTGATTATTTACACAGGATAAGACTGATCAGAGATTGTGAGAGTGACTATTCACTCAGGATCAAGTTGAACATACAGTGAGTGTCAGTATTCAAACAGGATCAGAGTGATCAGAGAGTTAGAGTGAATATTTACAAAGCGTCAGGATGATCAGAAAGTGAAAGTGAGTATTCACATAGTATCAGATTGATCAGAGAGGGTGAATAGTCAGGATTATCACATGATCAAAGAGATCAGAATGAGAGTGAGTACTCACACAGGATCAGGGTGATCAGGGAGTGAGTGTTAGTACTCACAGTGGATCACAGTGATCAGAGAGAGTGAGAGTGAGTATTCACACAGGTCAGATTGATCAGAGTGAGGGTGCGTATTCACAAAAGATCAGGGGGATCAGAGAGTGAGAGTGAGTATTCACTTTGGATCAGAGTGGTCAGAGAAGTTAAGAGTGAGTATTCACACAGGATGAGAGTGATCAGAGAGAATGGTAGAGAGCAATCACAGGTGATCACAGTGATCAGAGAGTGAGATTGAGTATTCACACAGGATCACAGTGATCAGAGAGACTGAGAGTGAGCATTCACACAGTTTCACAGTGATTGGAGAGTGACAGTGAGAATTCACTCAGGATCAGAATGATCAGAGAGGTTGAGATTGAGTATTTACACAGGGTCAGGGTGATCAGTTGAGTGAGCGTCAGTATTCACAAAGGGACAGGGTAATCAGAGTGAGTGAGAGTGAGTATTCACACAGGATCAGGGTGATCAGGGAGTGAGAGGGAGTATTCACAAAGAAAAAGGGTGATCAGATAGTAAGAGTGAGTATTCATACAGGATAAGAGTGGTCAGAGAGTGTGAGAGTGACTATTCACTCAGGATCAAGTTGAACATACAGTGAGTGTCAGTATTCAAACAGGATCAGAGTGATCAGAGAGTTAGAGTAAATCTTTACAAAGCATCAGGATGATCAGAAAGTGAAAGTGAGTATTCACATTGTATCAGATTGATCAGAGAGGGTGATAGTCAGGATTGTCACATGATCACAGAGATCAGAATGAGAGTGAGTACTCACACAGGATCAGGGTGATCAGAGAGTGAGTGTTAGTACTCACAATGGATCACAGTGATCAGAGAGAGTGAGAGTGAGTATTCACACAGGGTCAGATTGATCAGAGTGAGGGTGAGTATTCACAAAATATCAGGGGGATCAGAGAGCGAGAGTGAGTATTCACTCTGGATCAGAATGGTCAGAGAGGTTGAGCGTGAGTATTCACAGTGGATCAGAGTGATCAGAGTGATTGAGTGTGAGTTTTCACACAAGATCAGAGCGATCAGAGAGAGTGAGATTGAGTATTCACACAGGATCACAGTGATCAGAGAGAATGGAAGAGAGCAATCACAGATGATCACAGTGATCAGAGAGTGAGATTGAGTATTCACACAGGATCACAGTGATCAGAGTGAGTGAGAGTGAGCATTCACACAGTTTCACAGTGATTGGAGAGTGACAGTGAGAATTCACTCAGGATCAGAATGATCAGAGAGGTTGAGATTGAGTATTTACACAGGGTCAGGGTGATCAGTTGAGTGAGCGTCAGTATTCACAAAGGGACAGGGTAATCAGAGTGAGTGAGAGTGAGTATTCACACAGGATCAGGGTGATCAGGGAGTGAGAGGGAGTATTCACAAAGAAAAAGGGTGATCAGATAGTAAGAGTGAGTATTCATACAGGATAAGAGTGGTCAGAGAGTGTGAGAGTGACTATTCACTCAGGCTCAAGTTGAACATACAGTGAGTGTCAGTATTCAAACAGGATCAGAGTGATCAGACAGTTAGAGTAAATCTTTACAAAGCGTCAGGATGATCAGAAAGTGAAAGTGAGTATTCACATTGTATCAGATTGATCAGAGAGGGTGATAGTCAGGATTGTCACATGATCACAGAGATCAGAATGAGAGTGAGTACTCACACAGGATCAGAGTGATCAGAGAGTGAGTGTTAGTACTCACAGTGGATCACAGTGATCAGAGAGAGTGAGAGTGAGTATTCACACAGGGTCAGATTGATCAGAGTGAGGGTGAGTATTCACAAAATATCAGGGGGATCAGAGAGTGAGAGTGAGTATTCACTCTGGATCAGAATGGTCAGAGAGGTTGAGCGTGAGTATTCACAGTGGATCAGAGTGATCAGAGTGATTGAGTGTGAGTTTTCACACAAGATCAGAGCGATCAGAGAGAGTGAGATTGAGTATTCACACAGGATCAGAGTGATCAGAGAGAATGGAAGAGAGCAATCACAGATGATCACAGTGATCAGAGAGTGAGATTGAGTATTCACACAGGATCACAGTGATCAGAGTGAGTGAGAGTGAGTATTCACACAGGTTTAAAGTGATGAGAGAGTGAGAGTGAGTATTCACACAGAATCAGAGTGATCAGAGAGTGAGTGTGATTATTCACACAGGATCAGAGTGATCAGAGAGAATGGAAGAGAGCAATCACAGATGATCACAGTGATCAGAGAGTGAGATTGAGTATTCACACAGGATCACAGTGATCAGAGTGAGTGAGAGTGAGTATTCACACAGTTTCACGGTGATCAGCGAGTCAGAGGGTGTATTCACATTGGATCACAGAGATCTTAGTCTGAGAGTGAGTATTCACACGATATCACAGTGATCAGAGTGTGAGTGAATACTCACACAGGATCAGGATGATGAGAGAGTGAGAGTGAGTATTCACACAGGATCAGGGTGATCAGAGGGTGAGAGTGAATATTCACACAAGATCAGATTGATGACAGAGAGTGAGAGAGAGGACTAACACAGGATCACAGAGGTAAGAGAGTGAGAGTGAGTATTCATACAGGTTTAGACTGATGAGAGAGTGAGAATGAGTATTCACATAGGATCAGGGTGATCAGAGAGTGAGTGTTAGTACTCACAATGGATCACAGTGATCAGAGAGAATGAGAGTGAGTATTCACACAGTATCAGATTGATCAGAGAGGGTGATAGTGAGGATTATCACACGATCACAGAGATCAGAATGAGAGTGAGTACTCACACAGGAACAGGGTGATCAGAGAGTGAGTGTTAGTACTCACACTGGATCACAGTGATTAGAGAGAGTGAGTGAGTATTCAGACAGGGTCAGATTGACCAGAGTGAGGGTGAGTATTCACAAAAGATCAGGGGGATCAGAGAGTGAGAGTGAGTATTCACTCTGGATCAGAGTGGTCAGAGAGGTTGAGTGTGAGTATTCACAGTGGATCAGAGTGATCAGAGTGATTGAGAGCGAGTTTTCACACAAGATCAGAGCGATCAGAGAGAGTGAGAGTGAGTATTCACACATGATCAGAGTGATCAGAGAGAATGGAAGAGAGCAATCACAGATGATCACATTGATCAGAGAGTGAGATTGAGTATTCACACAGGATCACAGTGATCAGAGTGAGTGAGAGTGAGTATTCATACAGTTTCACAGTGATCAGCGAGTTAGAGGGTGTATTCACACTGGATCACAGAGATCTTAGTCTGAGAGTGAGTATTCACACGATATCACAGTGATCAAAGTGTGAGTGAATATTCACACAGGATCAGGATGAACAGAGAGTGAGAGTGAGTATTCACACAGGATCAGGGTGATCAGAGAGAATGAGAGTAAGGATTCACACAGGATCAGGTTGATGAGAAAGACAGAGTGAGGATTCACACAGGATCACAGAGAACAAATTGAGTGAATATTCAAACAGGATCAGGCTGATCAGAGTGTGCGAGTGAGGATTCACAGAGGATCACAGAGATGAGAGAGTGAGAGTGAGTATTCACACAGGTTTAAAGTGATGAGAGAGTGAGAGTGAGTATTCACACAAGGTCAGAGTATTCAGAGAGTTTGAGAGTGAGTATTTACCCAGGATCAGAGTGATCAGAGAGAGTGAGACTGAGTCTTCATATAGGGTCAGAGTGATCAGACAGTGAGAGTGAGTATTCACACAGGATCAAAGCAATCAGAGAGAGTGAGAGTGAATATTCACAGAGGATCACAGTGATCAGCAAGTGAGAGTCAGAATTAACTCAGGATCAGAATGATCAGAGAGGTTGAGAGTGAGTATTCACACAGGATCAGGGTGATCAGAGAGAGTGAGAGTTAGCATTGGCAAAGATCAGGGTGATCAGGGAGTGAGAGTGAGTATTCACACAGCATCACATTGATCAGAGTGTGAGAGTGAGTGTTCACACAGGATCAGGGTGATTAGAGTGTGAGTGAATATTCACACAGATTCAGAATGATCAGAGAGTAAGAGTGAGTATTCACAAAGGATCAGACTGATCAGAGAGTGAGAGTGATTATTCACACAAGGTCAGATTCATCAGAGAGTGAGAGTATTCACACAGGATCAGAGTAATCAGAGAGAGTGACATTTAGTATTGTCCATGGATCACAATGATCTGACAGATTGAGAGTGAGTATTCAAACTGTATCACAGTGATCAAAGAGTCTGACAATGAGTATTCACACAGGATCAGAATGTTCAGACAGTGAGAGTGAGTATTCACACAGGATCAGAGTGATCAGAGCATGAGAGTGAATATTCACACAGGATCAGAGTGATCGGGGTGTGAGAGCGAGTATTCACACAGTATCAGATAGTGAGAGTGAGTATTCACAAAGAATCAGATTGATCAGAGAATGTGAGAGTGAGTATTCACACTGGCTTACAGTCGTCAGAGAGTGAGAATGAATATTCAAACAGTATCACTGTGATCAGTGAGTAATAGTGAGTATTCACTCAGGATCAGAGTGATCAGAGAGGTTGGGAGTATGTATTTACAATGGATCAGAGTGATCAGAGAGAGTGAGAAGGAGTATTCACACAGGATCACAGTGATCAGAGAGTGAGAGTTTTTATTCACACAGAAACAGCGTGAATAGAAATTGAGAGTGATGATTCACACAGGATAAGCGTGAGCAGTGACTGAAAGTGAGTATTCACACTGCCATATTGAACAGAGTGAGTGAGAGTGAGTATGCACTCAGTATCACAGTGATCAGAGAGTGAGAGTGTTTATTCACACAGAAACAAGTTTATCAGAGAGTGAGAGTGAGTATTCATGAAGGATCAGACTGATAAGAGAGTGAGAGTGAGTTTTCGCACAGGATCAGACTGAACAGAGAGTAAGAATGAGTATTCACACTGCATCACAGCGATCGGAGAGTGAGAGTGAGTATTCACAAAGGATCAGATTGATCAGAGAGTGTGAGTGATTATTTACACAGGATAAGAGTGATCAGAGATTGTGAGAGTGACTATTCACTCAGGATCAAGTTGAACATAAAGTGAGTGTCAGTATTCAAACAGGATCAGAGTGATCAGAGAGTTAGAGTGAATATTTACAAAGCGTCAGGATGATCAGAAAGTGAAAGTGAGTGTTCACATAGTATCAGATTGATCAGAGAGAGTGATAGTCAGGATTATCACACGATCACAGAGATCAGAATGAGAGTGAGTACTCACACAGGATCAGGGTGATCAGGGAGTGAGTGTTAGTACTCACAATGGATCACAGTGATCAGAGAGAGTGAGAGTGAATATTCACACAGGTCAGATTGATCAGAGTGAGGGTGAGTATTCACAAAAGATCAGGGGGATCAGAGAGTGAGAGTGAGTATTCACTTTGGATCAGAGTGGTCAGAGAAGTTAAGAGTGAGTATTCACACAGGATGAGAGTGATCAGAGAGAATGGTAGAGAACAATCACAGATGATCACAGTGATCAGAGAGTGAGATTGAGTATTCACACAGGATCACAGTGGTCAGAGAGAGTGAGAGTGAGCATTCACACAGTTTCACAGTGATTGGAGAGTGACAGTGAGAATTCACTCAGGATCAGAATGATCAGAGAGGTTGAGATTGAGTATTTACACAGGGTCAGGGTGATCAGTTGAGTGAGCGTCAGTATTCACAAAGGGACAGGGTGATCAGAGAGAATGAGAGTGAGTATTCACACAGGATCAGGGTGATCAGGGAGTGAGAGTGAGTCTTCACACAGCATCACGTTGATCAGAGTGTGAGAGTGAGTATTCACATGGGATCAGGGTGATCAGAGTGATTGAGAGCGAGTTTTCACACAAGATCAGAGCGATCAGAGAGAGTGAGAGTGAGTATTCACACATGATCAGAGTGATCAGAGAGAATGGAAGAGAGCAATCACAGATGATCACATTGATCAGAGAGTGAGATTGAGTATTCACACAGGATCACAGTGATCAGAGTGAGTGAGAGTGAGTATTCATACAGTTTCACAGTGATCAGCGAGTTAGAGGGTGTATTCACACTGGATCACAGAGATCTTAGTCTGAGAGTGAGTATTCACACGATATCACAGTGATCAAAGTGTGAGTGAATATTCACACAGGATCAGGATGAACAGAGAGTGAGAGTGAGTATTCACACAGGATCAGGGTGATCAGAGAGAATGAGAGTAAGGATTCACACAGGATCAGGTTGATGAGAAAGACAGAGTGAGGATTCACACAGGATCACAGAGAACAAATTGAGTGAATATTCAAACAGGATCAGGCTGATCAGAGTGTGCGAGTGAGGATTCACAGAGGATCACAGAGATGAGAGAGTGAGAGTGAGTATTCACACAGGTTTAAAGTGATGAGAGAGTGAGAGTGAGTATTCACACAAGGTCAGAGTATTCAGAGAGTTTGAGAGTGAGTATTTACCCAGGATCAGAGTGATCAGAGAGAGTGAGACTGAGTCTTCATATAGGGTCAGAGTGATCAGACAGTGAGAGTGAGTATTCACACAGGATCAAAGCAATCAGAGAGAGTGAGAGTGAATATTCACAGAGGATCACAGTGATCAGCAAGTGAGAGTCAGAATTAACTCAGGATCAGAATGATCAGAGAGGTTGAGAGTGAGTATTCACACAGGATCAGGGTGATCAGAGAGAGTGAGAGTTAGCATTGGCAAAGATCAGGGTGATCAGGGAGTGAGAGTGAGTATTCACACAGCATCACATTGATCAGAGTGTGAGAGTGAGTGTTCACACAGGATCAGGGTGATTAGAGTGTGAGTGAATATTCACACAGATTCAGAATGATCAGAGAGTAAGAGTGAGTATTCACAAAGGATCAGACTGATCAGAGAGTGAGAGTGATTATTCACACAAGGTCAGATTCATCAGAGAGTGAGAGTATTCACACAGGATCAGAGTAATCAGAGAGAGTGACATTTAGTATTGTCCATGGATCACAATGATCTGACAGATTGAGAGTGAGTATTCAAACTGTATCACAGTGATCAAAGAGTCTGACAATGAGTATTCACACAGGATCAGAATGTTCAGACAGTGAGAGTGAGTATTCACACAGGATCAGAGTGATCAGAGCATGAGAGTGAATATTCACACAGGATCAGAGTGATCGGGGTGTGAGAGCGAGTATTCACACAGTATCAGATAGTGAGAGTGAGTATTCACAAAGAATCAGATTGATCAGAGAATGTGAGAGTGAGTATTCACACTGGCTTACAGTCGTCAGAGAGTGAGAATGAATATTCAAACAGTATCACTGTGATCAGTGAGTAATAGTGAGTATTCACTCAGGATCAGAGTGATCAGAGAGGTTGGGAGTATGTATTTACAATGGATCAGAGTGATCAGAGAGAGTGAGAAGGAGTATTCACACAGGATCACAGTGATCAGAGAGTGAGAGTTTTTATTCACACAGAAACAGCGTGAATAGAAATTGAGAGTGATGATTCACACAGGATAAGCGTGAGCAGTGACTGAAAGTGAGTATTCACACTGCCATATTGAACAGAGTGAGTGAGAGTGAGTATGCACTCAGTATCACAGTGATCAGAGAGTGAGAGTGTTTATTCACACAGAAACAAGTTTATCAGAGAGTGAGAGTGAGTATTCATGAAGGATCAGACTGATAAGAGAGTGAGAGTGAGTTTTCGCACAGGATCAGACTGAACAGAGAGTAAGAATGAGTATTCACACTGCATCACAGCGATCGGAGAGTGAGAGTGAGTATTCACAAAGGATCAGATTGATCAGAGAGTGTGAGTGATTATTTACACAGGATAAGAGTGATCAGAGATTGTGAGAGTGACTATTCACTCAGGATCAAGTTGAACATAAAGTGAGTGTCAGTATTCAAACAGGATCAGAGTGATCAGAGAGTTAGAGTGAATATTTACAAAGCGTCAGGATGATCAGAAAGTGAAAGTGAGTGTTCACATAGTATCAGATTGATCAGAGAGAGTGATAGTCAGGATTATCACACGATCACAGAGATCAGAATGAGAGTGAGTACTCACACAGGATCAGGGTGATCAGGGAGTGAGTGTTAGTACTCACAATGGATCACAGTGATCAGAGAGAGTGAGAGTGAATATTCACACAGGTCAGATTGATCAGAGTGAGGGTGAGTATTCACAAAAGATCAGGGGGATCAGAGAGTGAGAGTGAGTATTCACTTTGGATCAGAGTGGTCAGAGAAGTTAAGAGTGAGTATTCACACAGGATGAGAGTGATCAGAGAGAATGGTAGAGAACAATCACAGATGATCACAGTGATCAGAGAGTGAGATTGAGTATTCACACAGGATCACAGTGGTCAGAGAGAGTGAGAGTGAGCATTCACACAGTTTCACAGTGATTGGAGAGTGACAGTGAGAATTCACTCAGGATCAGAATGATCAGAGAGGTTGAGATTGAGTATTTACACAGGGTCAGGGTGATCAGTTGAGTGAGCGTCAGTATTCACAAAGGGACAGGGTGATCAGAGAGAATGAGAGTGAGTATTCACACAGGATCAGGGTGATCAGGGAGTGAGAGTGAGTCTTCACACAGCATCACGTTGATCAGAGTGTGAGAGTGAGTATTCACATGGGATCAGGGTGATCGGAGAGAGTGAGAGTGAGTATTCACACAGGATCAGGGTGATCAGAGAGAGTGAGAGTGAGAGTAAGTACTCACACAGGATCAGGGTGATCAGAGAGAGTGAGAGTGAGTATTCACACAGGATCAGGGTGATCAGAGAGAGTGAGAGTGAGTATTCACACAGGATCAGGGTGATCAGGGAGTGAGAGGGAGTATTCACAAAGAATCAGGGTGATCTGGAGTAAGAGTGAGTATTCATACAGGATAAGAGTGGTCAGAGAGTGTGAGAGTGACTATTCACTCAGGACCAAGTTGAACATACAGTGAGTGTCAGTATTCAAACAGGATCAGAGTGATCAGAGAGTTAGAGTGAATCTTTACAAAGCGTCAGGATGATCAGAAAGTGCAAGTGAGTGTTCACATAGTATCAGATTGATCAGAGAGAGTGATAGTCAGGATTATCACACGATCACAGAGATCAGAATGAGAGTGAGTACTCACACAGGATCAGGGTGATCAGAGAGTGAGTGTTAGTACTCACAATGGATCACAGTGATTAGAGAGAGTGAGAGAGAGTATTCACACAGGGTCAGATTGATCAGAGTGAGGGTGAGTATTCACAAAATATCAGGGGGATCAGAGATTGAGATTGAGTATTCACTCTGGATCAGAGTGGTCAGAGAGGTTGAGCGTGAGTATTCACAGTGGATCAGAGTGATCAGAGTGATTGTGTGAGTTTTCACACAAGATCAGAGCGATCAGAGAGAGTGAGATTGAGTATTCACACAGGATCAGAGTGATCAGAGAGAATGGAAGAGAGCAATCACAGATGATCACAGTGAGCAGAGAGTGAGATTGAGTAATCACACAGGATCACAGTGATCAGAGAGAGTGAGAGTGAGTATTCACACTGTTTCACAGTGATCAGTGAGTGACAGTGAGAATTCACTCAGGATCAGAATGATCAGAGAAGTTGAGAGTGAGTATTTACACAGGGTCAGTGTGATCAGATAGAATGAGCGTGAGTATTCACAAAGGGACGGGGTGATCAGAAAGAATGAGAGTGAGTATTCACACAGCATCACGTTGATCAGAGTGTGAGAGTGAGTATTCACACAGGATCAGGGTGATCAGAGAGAGTGAGAGTGAGTATTCACACTGGCTTACAGTCGTCAGCGAGTGAATGTGAGTATTCAAACAGTATCACTGTGATCAGTGAGTAATAGTGAGTATTCACTCAGGATCAGGGTGATCAGAGAGGTTGGGAGTATGTATTTACAATGGATCAGAGTGATCATAGAGAGTGAGAAAGAGTATTCACACAGGATCACAGTGATCAGAGAGTGAGAGTTTTTATTCACACAGAAACAGGGTGCACAGAAATTGAGTGATGATTCACACAGGATAAGCGTGAGCAGTGACTGAAAGTGAGTACTCACACTGTCATATTGATCAGAGTGAGTGAGAGTGAGTATGCACTCAGTATCACAGTGATCAGAGAGTGAGAGTGTTTATTCACACAGAAAAAAGTTTATCAGAGAGTGAGAGTGAGTATTCATGAAGGATCAGACTGATAAGAGAGTGAGAGTGAGTTTTCGCATAGGATCAGACTGAACAGAGAGTAAGAATGAGTATTCACACTGCATCACAGCGATCGGAGAGTGAGAGTGAGTATTCACAAAGGATCAGATTGGTCAGAGAGTGAGAGTGATTATTTACACAGGATAAGACTGATCAGAGATTGTGAGAGTGACTATTCACTCAGGATCAAGTTGAACATACAGCATCAGAGTGATCAGAGAGTTAGAGTGAATATTTACAAAGCGTCAGGATGATCAGAAAGTGAAAGTGAGTATTCACATAGTATCAGATTGATCAGAGAGGGTGAATAGTCAGGATTATCACATGATCAAAGAGATCAGAATGAGAGTGAGTACTCACACAGGATCAGGGTGATCAGGGAGTGAGTGTTAGTACTCACAGTGGATCACAGTGATCAGAGAGAGTGAGAGTGAATATTCACACAGGTCAGATTGATCAGAGTGAGGGTGCGTATTCACAAAAGATCAGGGGGATCAGAGAGTGAGAGTGAGTATTCACTTTGGATCAGAGTGGTCAGAGAAGTTAAGAGTGAGTATTCACACAGGATGAGAGTGATCAGAGAGAATGGTAGAGAACAATCACAGATGATCACAGTGATCAGAGAGTGAGATTGAGTATTCACACAGGATCACAGTGGTCAGAGTTTGAGAGTGAGCATTCACACAGTTTCACAGTGATCGGACAGTGACAGTTAGAATTCACTCAGGATCAGAATGATCAGAGAGGTTGAGATTGAGTATTTACACAGGGTCAGGGTGATCAGTTGAGTGAGCGTCAGTATTCACAAAGGGACAGGGTGATCAGAGAGAATGAGAGTGAGTATTCACACAGGATCAGGGTGATCAGGGAGTGAGAGTGAGTATTCACACAGGATCAGGGTGATCAGGGAGTGAGAGTGAGTCTTCACACAGCATCACGTTGATCAGAGTGTGAGAGTGAGTATTCACATGGGATCAGGGTGATCAGAGAGAGTGAGAGTGAGAGTGAGTATTCACACAGGATCAGGGTGATCAGACAGAGTGAGAGTGAGTATTTACACAGGATCAGGTTGATCAGGGAGTGAGAGGAAGTATTCACAAAGAATCAGGTTGATCATGGAGTAAGAGTGAGTATTCATACAGGATAAGAGTGGTCAGAGAGTGTGAGAGTGACTATTCACTCAGGACCAAGTTGAACATACAGTGAGTGTCAGTATTCAAACAGGATCAGAGTGATCAGAGAGTTAGAGTGAATCTTTACAAAGCGTCAGGATGATCAGAAAGTGCAAGTGAGTGTTCACATAGTATCAGATTGATCAGAGAGAGTGATAGTCAGGATTATCACACGATCACAGAGATCAGAATGAGAGTGAGTACTCACACAGGATCAGGGTGATCAGAGAGTGAGTGTTAGTACTCACAATGGATCACAGTGATTAGAGAGAGTGAGAGAGAGTATTCACACAGGGTCAGATTGATCAGAGTGAGGGTGAGTATTCACAAAATATCAGGGGGATCAGAGATTGAGATTGAGTATTCACTCTGGATCAGAGTAGTCAGAGAGGTTGAGCGTGAGTATTCACAGTGGATCAGAGTGATCAGAGTGATTGTGTGAGTTTTCACACAAGATCAGAGCGATCAGAGAGAGTGAGATTGAGTATTCACACAGGATCAGAGTGATCAGAGAGAATGGAAGAGAGCAATCACAGATGATCACAGTGAGCAGAGAGTGAGATTGAGTAATCACACAGGATCACAGTGATCAGAGAGAGTGAGAGTGAGTATTCACACTGTTTCACAGTGATCAGTGAGTGACAGTGAGAATTCACTCAGGATCAGAATGATCAGAGAAGTTGAGAGTGAGTATTTACACAGGGTCAGTGTGATCAGATAGAGTGAGCGTGAGTATTCACAAAGGGACAGAGTGATCAGAAAGAATGAGAGTGAGTATTCACACAGCATCACGTTGATCAGAGTGTGAGAGTGAGTATTCACACAGGATCAGGGTAATCAGAGAGAGTGAGATTGAGTATTTACACAGGGTCAGGGTGATCAGTTGAGTGAGCGTCAGTATTCACAAAGGAACAGGGTGATCGGAGAGAATGAGAGTGACTATTCACACAGGATCAGGGTGATCAGGGAGTGAGAGTGAGTATTCACACAGCATCAGGGTGATCAGGGAGTGAGAGTGACTTTTCACACAGCGTCACGTTGATCAGAGTGTGAGAGTGAGTATTCACATGGGATCAGAGTGATCAGAGAGAGTGAGAGTCAGTATTCACACAGGATCAGGGTGATCAGCGAGTGAGAGGGAGTATTCACAATTAAACAGGGTGATCAGAGAGTAAGAGTGAGTATTCATACAGGATAAGAATGGTCAGAGAGTGTGAGAGTGACTATTCACTCAGGATCAAGTTGAACATAGAGTGAGTGTCAGTATTCAAACAGGATCAGAGTGATCAGAGAGTTAGAGTGAATCTTTACAAAACGTCACGATTATCAGAAAGTGAAAGTGAGTATTCACATAGTATCAGATTGATCAGAGAGGGTGATAGTCAGGATTGTCACACGATCACAGAGATCAGAATGAGAGTGAGTACTCACACAGGATAAGGGTGATCAGAGAGTGAGTGTTAGTACTCACAATGGATCACAGTGATCAGAGAGAGTGAGAGTGAGTATTCACACAGGGTCAGATTGATCAGAGTGAGGGTGAGTATTCACAAAATATCAGGGGGATCAGAGAGTGAGAGTGAGTATTCACTCTGGATCAGAATGGTCAGAGAGGTTGAGCGTGCGTATTCACAGTGGATCAGAGTGATCAGAGTGATTGAGAGTGAGGTTTCACACAAGATCAGAGAGAGTGAGATTGAGTATTCACACATGATCAGAGTGATCAGAGAGAATGGAAGAGAGCAATCACAGATGATCACAGTGATCAGAGAGTGAGATTGAGTAATCACACAGGATCACAGTGATCAGAGAGAGTGACAGTGAGTATTCACACTGTTTCACAGTGATCAGTGAGTGACAGTGAGAATTCACTCAGGATGAGAATGATCAGAGAGGTTGAGAGTGAGTATTTACACAGGGTCAGGGTGATCAGATAGAATGAGTGTGAGTATTCACAAAGGGACAGAGTGATCAGAAAGAATGAGAGTGAGTATTCACACAGCATCACGTTGATCAGAGTGTGAGAGTGAGTATTCACACAGGATAAGGGTGATCAGAGAGAATTGAAGAGAGCAATCACAGATGATCACAGTGATCAGAGAGTGAGATTGAGTAATCACACAGGATCACAGTGATCAGAGAGAGTGAGAGTGAGTATTCACACTGTTTCACAGTGATCAGTGAGTGACAGTGAGAATTCACTCAGGATCAGAATGATCAGAGAGGTTGAGAGTGAGTATTTACACAGGGTCAGGGTGATCAGATAGAATGAGCATGAGTATTCACAAAGGGACGGGGTGATCAGAAAGAATGAGAGTGAGTATTCACACAGCACCACGTTGATCAGAGAGTGAGAGTGAACATTCACACAGGATCAGGGTGATCAGAGAGAGTGAGATTGAGTATTTACACAGGGTCAGGGTGATCAGTTGAGTGAGCGTCAGAATTCACAAAGGGACGGGGTGATCAGAGAGAATGAGAGTGACTATTCAAACAGGATCAGTGTGATCAGGGAGTGAGAGTGAGTATTCACACAGGATCAGGGTGATCAGGGAGTGAGTGTGAGTCTTCACACAGTGGCACATTGATCAGAGTGTGAGAATGAGTATTCACATGGATCAGGGTGATCAGACAGAGTGAGAGTGAGTACTCACACAGGATCAGGGTGATCAGAGAGAGTGAGAATGAGTATTCACACAGGATCAGGGTGATCAGAGAGAGTGAGAGTGAGTATTCACACAGGATCAGGGTGATCAGGGAGTGAGAGGGAAGTATTCACAAAGAAACAGGGTGATCAGATAGTAAGAGTGAGTATTCATACAGGATAAGAATGGTCAGAGAGTGTGAGAGTGACTATTCACTCAGGATCAAGTTGAACATACAGTGAGTGTCAGTATTCAAACAGGGTCAGAGTGATCAGAGAGTTAGAGTGAATCTTTACAAAGCGTCAGGATTATCAGAAAGTGAAAGTGAGTATTCACATAGTATCAGATTGATCAGAGAGGGTGATAGTCAGGATTGTCACACGATCACAGAGATCAGAATGAGAGTGAGTACTCACACAGGATCAGGGTGATCAGAGAGTGAGTGTTAGTACTCACAATGGATCACAGTGATCAGAAAGAGTGAGAGTGAGTATTCACACAGGGTCAGATTGATCAGAGTGAGGGTGAGTATTCACAAAATATCAGGGGGATCAGGGAGTGAGAGTGAGTATTCACTCTGGATCAGAATGGTCAGAGATGATGAGCGTGAGTATTCACAGTGGATCAGAGTGATCAGAGTGATTGAGTGTGAGTCTTCACACAAGATCAGAGCGATCAGAGAGAGTGAGATTGAGTATTCTCACAGGATCACAGTGATCAGAGAGAATGGAAGAGAGCAATCACAGATGATCACAGTGATCAGAGAGTGAGATTGAGTAATCACACAGGATCACAGTGATCAGAGAGTGACAGTGAGAATTCACTCAGGATCAGAATGATCAGAGAGGTTGAGAGTGAGTATTTACACAGGGTCAGGGTGATCAGATAGAATGAGAGTGAGTATTCACACAGCATCACGTTGATCAGAGTGTGAGAGTGAGTATTCACATGGGATCAGGGTGATCAGAGAGAGTGAGAGTGAGTATTCACACAGGATAAGGGTGATCAGAGTGAGTGAGAGTGAGTATTCGCGCTGTTTCACGGTGATCAGCGAGTGAGAGGGTGTGTTCACACTGGATCACAGAGATCGTAGTCTGAGAGTGAGTATTCACACGATATCACAGTGATCAGAGAGTGAGTGTGAGTATTCACTCAGAGTCACAGTGATGAGAGAGTGAGAGGGAGTATTCACTCAGGAACAGAGTGATCAGACAGAGTGAGAGTGAGTATTCACACAGGATTAGGGTGATCAGAGAGAGTGAGAGTGAGTATTCACACAGGGTCAGATTGATCAGAGTGAGGGTGAGTATTCAGAAAAGATCAGGGGGATCAGAGAGTGAGAGTGAGTATTCACTCTGGATCAGAATGGTCAGAGACGTTGAGCGTGAGTATTCACAGTGGATCAGAGTGATCAGAGTGACTGAGAGTGAGTTTTCACACAAGATCAGAACGATCAGAGAGAGTGAGAGTGAGTATTCACACAGGATCAGAGTGATCAGAGAGAATGGAAGAGAGCAATCACAGATGATCACAGTGATCAGAGAGTGAGATTGAGTATTCACACAGGATCACAGTGATCAGAGTGAGTGAGAGTGAGTATTCACACAGTTTCACGGTGATCAGCGAGTCAGAGGGTGTATTCACATTGGATCACAGAGATCTTAGTCTGAGAGTGAGTATTCACACGATATCAAAGTGATCAGAGTGTGAGTGAATACTCACACAGGATCAGGATGATGAGAGAGTGAGAGTGAGTATTCACACAGGATCAGGGTGATCAGAGGGTGAGAGTGAATATTCACACAAGATCAGATTGATGACAGCGAGTGAGAGTGAGGACTAACACAGGACCACAGAGATAAGAGTGTGAGAGTGAGTATTCATACAGGTTTAGACTGATGAGAGAGTGAGAATGAGTATTCACATAGGATCAGGGTGATCAGAGAGTGAGTGTTAGTACTCACAATGGATCACAGTGATCAGAGAGAGTGAGAGTGAGTATTCACACAGTATCAGATTGATCAGAGAGTGTGATAGTGAGGATTATCACACGATCACAGAGATCAGAATGAGAGTGAGTACTCACACAGGAACAGGGTGATCAGAGAGTGAGTGTTAGTACTCACCCTGGATCACGGTGATTAGAGAGAGTGAGTGAGTATTCAGACAGGGTCAGGTTGATCAGAGTGCGGGTGAGTATTCACAAAAGATCAGGGGGATCAGAGAGTGAGAGTGAGTATTCACTCTGGATCAGAGTGGTCAGAGAGGTTGAGTGTGAGTATTCACAGTGGATCAGAGTGATCAGAGTGATTGAGAGCGAGTTTTCACACAAGATCAGAGCGATCAGAGAGAGTGAGAGTGAGTATTCACACAGGATCAGAGTGATCAGAGAGAATGGAAGAGAGAAATCACAGATGATCACATTGATCAGAGAGTGAGATTGAGTATTCACACAGGATCACAGTGATCAGAGTGAGTGAGAGTGAGTATTCATACAGTTTCACAGTGATCAGCGAGTCAGAGGGTGTATTCACACTGGATCACAGAGATCGTAGTCTGAGAGTGAGTATTCACATGATATCACAGTGATCAAAGTGTGAGTGAATATTCACACAGGATCAGGATGAACAGAGAGTGAGAGTGATTATTCACACAGGATCAGGGTGATCAGAGAGAATGAGAGTAAGGATTCACACAGGATCAGGTTGATGAGAAAGACTGAGAGTGAGGATTCACACAGGATCACAGAGAACAGAGAGTGAGAGTGAGGATTCACACAGGATCACAGAGAACAGAGTTTGAGTGAATATTCACACAGGATCAGGATGATCATAGTGTGCGAGTGAGGATTCACAGAGGATCACAGAGATGGGAGAGTGAGAGTGAGTATTCACACAGGTTTAAAGTGATGAGAGAGTGAGAGTGAGTATTCACACAGAATCAGAGTGATCAGAGAGTGAGTGTGATTATTCACACAGAATCAGATTGAACAGAGAACAACATTGAGTCCTCACACATGATCAGAGTGATCAGAGGTAGTGAGAGTGAGTATTCACAATGGATCAGAGTGATCAGAGAGAATGAAAGTGATGATTTCACACAGTATCACAGTGGTCAGCGAGTGAGAGTGAGAATTCACTCAGGATCAGAGTGATCAGAGATTGTGAGAGTGAGTCTTCATACAAGGTCAGAGTATTCAGAGAGTTTGAGAGTGAGTATTTACCCAGGATCAGAGTGATCAGAGAGAGTGAGACTGAGTCTTCACATAGGGTCAGAGTGATCAGACAGTGAGAGTGAGTATTCACACAGGATCAAAGCAATCAGAGAGAGTGAGAGTGAATATTCACAGAGGATCACAGTGATCAGCAAGTGAGAGTCAGAATTAACTCAGGATCAGAGTGATCAGAGAGGTTGAGAGTGAGTATTCACACAGGATCAGGGTGATCAGAGAGAGTGAGAGTTAGCATTGGCAAAGATCAGGGTGATCAGGGAGTGAGAGTGAGTATTCACACAGCATCACATTGATCAGAGTGTGAGAGTGAGTGTTCACACAGGATCAGGGTCATTAGAGTGTGAGTGAATTTTCACACAGATTCAGAATGATCAGAGAGTAGAGTGAGTATTCACAAAGGATCAGACTGATCAGAGAGTGAGAGTGATTATTCACACAAGGTCAGATTCATCAGAGAGTGAGAGTATTCACACAGGATCAGAGTAATCAGAGAGAGTGACATTTAGTATTGTCCATGGATCACAATGATCTGACAGATTGAGAGTGAGTATTCAAACTGTATCACAGTGATCAAAGAGTCTGACAATGAGTATTCACACAGGATCAGAATGTTCGGACAGTGAGAGTGAGTATTCACACAGGATCAGAGTGATCAGAGCATGAGAGTGAGTATTCACACAGTATCAGATAGTGAGACTGAGTATTCACAAAGAATCAGATTGATCAGAGAATGTGAGAGTGAGTATTCACACTGGCTTACAGTCGTCAGAGAGTGAGAGTGAGTATTCAAACAGTATCACTGTGATCAGTGAGTAATAGTGAGTATTCACTCAGGATCAGAGTGATCAGAGAGTTTGGGAGTATGTATTTACAATGGATCAGAGTGATCAGAGAGAGTGAGAAAGAGTATTCACACAGGATCACAGTGATCAGAGAGTGAGAGTTTTTATTCACACAGAAACAGGGTGAACAGAAATTGAGAGTGATTATTCACACAGGATAAGCGTGAGCAGTGACTGAAAGTGAGTATTCACACTGCCATATTGAACAGAGTGAGTGAGAGTGAGTATGCACTCAGTATCACAGTGATCAGAGAGTGAGAGTGTTTATTCACACAGAAACAAGTTTATCAGAGAGTGAGGGTGAGTATTCATGAAGGATCAGACTGATAAGAGAGTGAGAGTGAGTTTTCGCACAGGATCAGACTGAACAGAGAGTGTGAGTGATTATTTACACAGGATAAGAGTGATCAGAGATTGTGAGAGTGACTAATCACTCAGGATCAAGTTGAACATAGAGTGAGTGTCAGTATTCAAACAGGATCAGAGTGATCAGAGAGTTAGAGTGAATATTTACAAAGCGTCAGGATGATCAGAAAGTGAAAGTGAGTATTCACATAGTATCAGATTGATCAGAGAGGGTGAATAGTCAGGATTATCACATGATCACAGAGATCAGAATGAGAGTGAGTACTCACACAGGATCAGGGTGATCAGGGAGTGAGTGTTAGTACTCACAATGGATCACAGTGATCAGAGAGAGTGAGAGTGAGTATTCACACAGGATAAGGGTGATCAGAGTGTGTGAGAGTGAGTATTCGCACTGTTTCACGGTGATCAGCGAGTGAGAGGGTGTATTCACACTGGATCACAGAGACCATAGTCTGAGACTGAGTATTCACATGATATCACAGTGATCAGAGAGTGAGTTTGAGTATTCACTCAGAGTCACAGTGATGAGAGAGTGAGAGGGAGTATTCACTCAGGATCAGAGTGGTCAGACAGAGTGAGAGTGAATATTCACACAGGATCAGGGTGATCAGAGAGAGTGAGAGTGAGTATTCACACAGTTTCACAGTGATCAGCGAGTCAGAGGGTGTATTCACACTGGATCACAGAGATCGTAGTCTGAGAGTGAGTATTCACACGATATCACAGTGATCAAAGTGTGAGTGAATATTCACACAGGATCAGGATGATCAGAGAGTGAGAGTGAGTATTCACACAGCATCAGATTGATGAGAGAGAGTGCGAGTGAGGACTAACACAGGATCACGGAGAACAGAGAGTGAGAGTGAGTATTCATGCAGGTTTAGAGTGATGAGAGAGTGAGAATGAGTAGTCACACAGGATCAGGGTGATCAGAGAGTGAGTGTTAGTACTCACAATGTATCACAGTGATCAGAGAGAGTGTGAGTGAGTATTTACACAGTATCAGATTGATCAGAGAGGGTGATAGTCAGGATTGTCACATTATCACAGAGATCAGAATGAGAGTGAGTACTCACACAGGATCAGGGTGATCAGAGGGTGTGAGTGAGTATTCACACAGGATCAGAGTGATCAGAGAGGCTGAGAGTGAGTATTCACACTGGCTCAGAGTGATTAGAGAGAGTGAAAGCGAGTATTCACAAAGGATCAAAGCGGTCAGAGAGAGTGAGAGTGATTATTCACACAGGATCACGGTGATCAGCAAGTGAGAGTGAGAACTCACTCAGGATCAGAATGATTAGAGAGGTTGAGAGTGAGTATTTACACAGGGTCAGGGTGATCAGATAGAGTAAGCGTGAGTATTCACAAAGGGTCAGGGTTAGCAGAGAGAGTGAGAGTGACTATTCACACAGGATCAGGTTGATCAGAGAGTGAGAGTTAATATTCACATATTATCAGGGTGATCAGAGAGAGTGAAGTAAGGATTCACACAAAATCGCAGAGATCAGAGAGACAGAATGAATATTCACACAGGTTTAGAGTGATGTGAGAGTGACTATTCAGGGTGATCAGAGAGTGAGTTTTAGTACTCACACTGGATCACAGTGATCAGAGAGAGAGAGTGCGAGAATTCACTCAATATCACTGTAATCAGCGAGTGAGAGTGAGAATTCACTCAGTATTTGAGTGATCAGAGAGGTTGAGAGTGAGTATTTACACAGGGTCACGGTGATCAGATAGAGTGAGCATGAGTATTCACACAGGATCAGGGTGATCAGAGAGAGTGAGAGTGAATATTGACACAGGATCAGGGTGATCAGGGAGTGAGAGTGAGTATTCACAAAGAATCAGATTGATCATTGAGTAAGAGTGAGTATTCATACAGGATAAGAGTGATCAGAGAGTTTGACAGTGACTATTCACTCAGGATCAAGTTGAACATAGAGTGAGTGTCAGTATTCAAACAGGATCAGAGCCATCGAAGAATTAGGGCGAATATTTAGAGAGGGTCAGAGTGATCAGAAAGTGAGAGTGAGTATTCACCCAGGATCAGAGTGATCAGAGAGTGAATGAATATTCACACAGGATCAGGTGATCTGAGAGAGTGAGAGTGAGGATTCACACAGGGGCACAGAGATCAGAGAGTGAGAGTGAGTATTCCCACAGGTTTAGCTTGATGTGAGAGTGATTATTCACACAAGATCAGGGTGAACAGTGAGTGAGTCTTAGTACTCACACTGGATCACAGTGATCAGACAGAGTGAGAGTGATTATTCACACAGGATCACTGTGATCAGCGAGTGAGGGTGAGAATTCACTCAGTATCAGAGTGATCAGAGAGGTTGAGAGTCAGTATTTACACAGGATAAGATTGATCAGAGTGAGCGAGAGTGAGTATTCACAAAAGATCAGAGAGATCAGTGAGAGTGAGAGTGAGTATTCACACAGGATCAGGGTGATTAGGGATTGAGAGTGAGTATTCACAAAGCACCACATTGATCAGAGAGTGAGAGTTAGTTTTCACACAGGATCAGGGTGATCAGAGGGTGAGAGTGAGTATTCACACAGGATCAGGATGATCAGAGAGTGAGAGTGAGGATTCACATGTTGATCACAGAGATCAGAGAGTGAGAGTGAGTATTCACAGAGGATCAGGGTAATCAGAGAGTGAGTGAATATTCACACAGGATCAGGATGATCAGAGAGTGAGAGTGAGTATTCACGCAGGATCAGGATAATCAGAGAGTGAGTGTTAGTATTCACACTAGATCACAATGATGAGAGAGAGTGAGAGTGAGAATTCATTCATGATCAGAGTGATCAGAGAGGGTGAACGTGAGTTTTTACACGGGATCAGAGTGATCAGAGAGAGCGAGAGTGAGTATTCACAGAAGATCAGAGAGATCAGAGAGAGTGAGAGTGAGCATTCACGCAGGATCAGTGTGATCTGAGAGTGAGTGAATATTCACACAGGATCAGGATGATCAGAGAGTGAGAGTGAGTATTCACAGAGGATCAGGGTAATCAGAGAGTGAGTGAATATTCACACAGGATCAGGATGATCAGACAGTGAGAGTGAGGATTCACACGTTGATCACAGAGATCAGAGAGTGAGAGTGAGTGTTCACGCAGGATCAGGATAATCAGAGAGTGAGTGTTAGTATTCACACTAGATCACAGTGATGAGAGAGAGTGAGAGTGAGTATTCATTCATGATCAGAGTGATCAGAGAGGGTGAACATGAGTTTTTACACGGGATCAGACAGAGCGAGAGTGAGTATTCACAGAAGATCAGAGAGATCAGAGAGAGTGAGAGTAAGCATTCACGCAGGATCAGTGTGATCTGAGAGTGAGTGAATATTCACACAGGATCAGGATGATCAGAGAGTGAGAGTGAATATTCACACAGGATCAGGGTGATCAGAGAGTGAGAGTGAGTCTTCACACAGGATCAGGGTGATCAGAGAGTGAGAGTGAGTCTTCACACAGGATCAGGGTGATCAGAGGGTGAGTGTGAGTATTCACACAGGATCAGATTGATGAGAGAGACTGAGAGTGAGGATTCACACGTTGATCACAGAGATCAGAGAGTGAGAGTGAGTATTCACGCAGGATCAGGATAATCAGAGAGTGAGTGTTAGTATTCACACTAGATCACAGTGATGAGAGAGAGTGAGAGTGAGTATTCACACAGGATCAAGTTGATCAGAGAGAGTGAGAGCGAGCATTCACAAAGGATCAGGGGGATCAATGAGTGAGAATGAGTATTCACACAAGATCAGATTGATCAGAGAGAGTGAGTGTGAGTATTCACAAAGGATCAGCATGATCTGAGAGTGAGAATGAGTCTTCACACAGGGTCAGAGGGATCAGAGAGTGAGATTGAGTATTCACACAGGATGACAGTGATCAGAGTGAGTGAGAGTGAGTATTCACGGAGGATCACAGTGATCAGAGAGTGTGAGGGAGTATTCACACTGGATCACAGAGATCGTAGTCTGAGAGTGAGTATTCACACAGTATCTCAGTGATCAGAGAGTGAGAGTGAGTATTCACTCAGGAACACAGTGATCAGAGAGGAGTGAATATTCACACAAGATCAGAGTTATCAGAGAGAACAAGAATGAGTATTCACTCACGATCAGAGTGATCGGACAGAGTGAGATTGAGTATTCACACAGGGGCAGAGTGATCAGAGAGTGAAAGTGAGTATTCAGACAGTATCATAGTGACCAGAGAGTGAGAGTGAGTATTCACTCAGGATCATTGTGGTCAGAGAGGTTCAGAATGAGTATACACACAGGATCAGGGTAATCAGAGAGAGTGAGAATGAGTATTCACACAGTATCAAAGCGATCAGACAGACTGAGAGTGAGAGTGAGTATTCACACAGTTTCATGGTGATCAGCGAGTGAGAGTGTGAACTCACTCAGGATCACAGTTATCAGAGAGGAGTGAATAATCAGACAGGATCATAGTGATCAGAGAGGAGTGAATATTCACACAAGATCAGAGTTATCAGAGAGAACAAGAGTGAGTATTCACTCAAGATCAGAGTGATCGGACAGAGTGAGAGTGAGTATTCACAAAGGATCACAGTGCTCAGAGAGTGAGTGTGAGGATTCACTCTGGATCACAGTGATCAGAGAGGAGTGAATAATCAGACAGGATCAGAGTTATCAGAGAGAACAAGAGTGAATATTCACTCAGGATCAGAGTGATCGGACAGAGTTAAAGTGAGTATTCACACAGGATCACAGTGATCATAGAGGAGTGTACATTCACACAATATCAGAGTTATCAGAGAGAACAAGAATGAATATTCACTCAGGATCAGAGTGATCGAAGAGAGTGCGACCGAGTACTCACAAAGTATCATTGTGATCAAAGACTGAGAGTGAGAATTCACACAGGGGCAGAGTGATCAGAAAGTGAAGGTGAGTATTCAGACAGTATCACAGTGACCAGAGATTGAGAGTGAGTATTCACTCAGGATTATAGTGTATAGAGAGGTTGAGAGTGAGTATTCACACAGGATCAGAGTGATCAGAGAGAGTGAAAGTGAGTATTCACACAGGATCAGAGTGATCAGAGCACGTGAGAGTGATTATTCACACAGTTTCACAGTGATCAGCGAGTGACAGTGAGAATTCACTCAGGATCAGAGTGATCAGAGAGGTTGAGAGTGAATATTTACACAGGATCAGGGTGATCAGATAGAGTGAGCGTGAGTATTCACACAGCATCACATTGATCAGAGTGTGAGAGTGAGTATTCACACAGGATCAGAGTAATCAGGGAGTGAGAGTGAGTATTCACAAAGAATCAGGGTGATCAGATAGTAAGAGTGAGTATTCATACAGGATAAGAGTGATCAGAGAGTGTGACAGTGACTATTCACTCAGGATCAAGTTGAACATAGAGTGAGTGTCAGTATTCAAACAGGATCACAGTGATCAGAGAGTTATAGTAAATATTTACACAGCATCAGAGTGATCAGAATATGAGAATGAGTATTCACAGAGGATCAGGGTGATCAGAGAGTGAGTGTTAGTACTCACAATGGATCACAGTGATCAGAGAGAGTGAGAGTGAGTATTCACAAAAGATCAGGGGGATCAGAGACTGAGAGTGAGTATTCACTCAGGATCAGAGCGATCAGCGAGTGAAAGTGAGTATGCAGACAGTATAACAGTGACCAGAGAGTGAGAGTGAGTATTCACTCAGGATAATAGTGGTCAGAAAGGTTGGGAGTGAGTATTCACACTGGATCAGAGAGAGTGAAAATGAGTATTCACACAGGATCAAAGCGGTCAGAGAGAGTGAGAGTGAGTATTCACACAGTTTCACGGTGATCAGCGAGTGAGAGTGAGAACTCGCTCAGGATCAGAATGTTTAGAGAGGTTGAGCGTGAGTATTTACACAGAATCAGCGTGATCTATCACTCTCAGATAGATTGAGGATTCACACAGGATAAGAGTGATCAGAGAGTGTGACAGTGACTATTCACTCAGGATCAAGTTGAACATAGAGTGAGTGTCAGTATTCAAAAAGGATCAGAGTGATCAGAGAATTAGAGTGAGTATTTACACAGCATCAGGGTGATCAGGGAGTGAGAGTGAGTATTCACACAGGATCAGGATGATCGGAGAGTGAGAGTTAATATTCACATATTATCAGGGTGATCAGAGAGGGTGAGAGCAAGGATTCACACAGGATTGCAGAGATCCGAGAGATAGGGTGAATATTCACACAGGTTTAAAGTGATGTGAGAGTGATTATTCACACAAAATCAGGGTGATCAGAGAGTGAGTTTTAGAACTCACACTGGATCACAGTGATCAAAGAGAGTGAGAGTGAGAATTCACTCTGTATCACTGTAATCAGTGAGTGAGAGTGAGAATTCACTCAGTATTCGAGTGATCAGAGAGAGCGAGAGTGAGTATTTACATAAGATCAGCGATCAGAGAGTGTGAGAGTGAGTATTCACACAGAATCAGCGTGATCTGAGAGTGAGAGTGAGTATTCACACAGGATCAAAGCGATCAGAGTGAGTGAGAGTGAGTATTCACACAGGATCAGGGTGATCAGGGAGTGAGAGTGAGTATTCCAGAAGAATCAAATTGATCAGAGGGTAAGAGTGAGTATTCACACAGGATAAGAGTGATCAGATAGTGTGACAGTGACTATTCACTCAGGATCATGTTGAACATAGAGTGAGTGTCAGTATTTAAACAGGATCAGAGCCATCGGAGAATTAGAGTGAATATTTACACAGGGTCAGAATGATCAGAAAGTGAGAGTGAGTATTCACACAGAATCAGCGTGATCCGAGATTGAGAGTGAGTCTTCACACAGGGTCAGAGTGACCTGAGAGTGAGAGTGAGTATTCACTTAGGATCAGAGTGATCAGCGAGTGAAAGTGAGTATTCAGACAGTATCACAGAGACCCTAGAGTGAGAGTGAGTATTCACTCAGGTTCATAGTGGTCAGAGATGTTGAGAGTGAGTATTCACACTGGATCAGAGTGATCAGAGAGAGGGAAAGTGAGTATTCAGACAGTATGACAGTAACCAGAGAGTGAGAGTGAGTATTCACTCAGGATCATAATGGTCAGAGATGTTGAGAGTGAGTATTCACACTGGATCAGAATGATCAGACAGAGTGAAAGTGAGTATTCACCCAGGATCAAAGCAAACAGAGAGAGTGAGAGTCAGTATTCACACAGTTTCACAGTGGTCATCGAGTGAGAGTGAGAACTCACAGGATCAGAGCGATCAGATAGAGTGAGCATGAGTATTCACAAAGGGTCAGGGTGATCAGACAGAGTGAGAGTGACTATTCACACAGGATCAGGGTGTTCAGGGAGTGAGTGTATGTATTCAAACAGGATCAGGATGATCAGAGAGAGAGAGTGTGAGTATTCACAAAGAATCAGCTTGATCTGAGAGTGAGAATGAGTATTCACATAGGGTCAGAGTGATCAGAGAGGTTGAGGTGATTATTTACACATGATCAGAGAGATCAGAGAGATCGAGAGTGTGCCTTCACACAGGGTGAAATTGATCAGAGAGTGAGAGCGAGAGTTCACACATGATCAGATTGATCAGAGAGAGTAAGAGTGAGCATTCACACAGATTAAAGAATGATCAGTGTGATCAGAGTGTGAGAGTGATCATTCACACAGGATCAGAGCGATCAGAGAGTGAGAATGTATATTCACACAGGATCAGAGTGATCAGAGAGAATGGTAGAGAGCAATCACAGAGGATCACAGTGATCAGAGAGTGAGATTGAGTATTCACACAGGATGACAGTGATCAGAGTGAGTGAGAGTAAGTATTCACAGAGGATCACAGTGATCAGAGAGTGAGAGGGAGTATTCACACTGGATCACAGAGATCGTAGGCTGATAGTGAGTATTCACACAGTATCACAGTGTTCAGAGAGTGAGTGTGAGTATTCACTCAGGAACACAGTGATCAGAGAGTAGTATATATTCACACAAGATCAGACTTATCAGAGATAACAAGAGTGAGTATTCACACAGGATCAGAGTGATCGGACAGAATGAGACTGAGTATTCACACAGGGGCAGAGTGATCAGAGAGTGAAAGTGAGTAGTCAGACAGTATCACAGTGACCAGAGTATGAGTATTCACTCAGAATCATTATGGTCAGAGAGGTTCAGAGTGAGTGTTCACGAGGGATCAGAGTGATCAGAGAGAGTGAGAGTGAGCATTCACACAGGATCAAAGCGATCAGAGAGAGTGAGAGTGAGTATTCACACAGTTTCATGGTGATCAGCGAGTGAGAGTGTGAATTCACTTAGGATCAGAGTGATCAGAGAGGTTGAGAGTATGTATTTACACAGGGTCAGAGTGATCAGATAGAGTATGTGTGAATACTAACAAAGGGTCAGGGTGATCGGAGAGAGTGAGAGTGAGAATCAGTATTCACACAGGATCAGGGTGATCAAGGAGTGAGAGTGAGTATTCACACAGGATCAGGGTGATCAGGGAGTGAGAGTGAGTCTTCACACAGGATCAGTTTGATCAGAGAGAGTGAGAGTGAGTATTCACACAGGATCAGGGTGATCAGGGAGTGAGAGTGAGTATTCACTCAGGATCAAACTGAACATAGCGTGAGTGTCAGTATTCAAACAGGATCAGAGTGAACAGAGAATTAGAGTGAGTATTTACACAGGATCAAAGCGATCAGAGAGAGTGAGAGTGAGTATTCACACAGTTTCACGGTGATCAGCGAGTGAGAGTGTGAATTCACTTAGGATCATAGTGATCAGAGACGTTGAGAGTATGTATTTACACAGGGTCAGAGTGATTGGATAGAGTGAGCGTGAGTATTAACAAAGGGTCAGGATGATCGGAGAGAGTGAGAGTGAGAATCAGTATTCACACAGGATCAGGGTGATCAGGGAGTGAGAGTGAGTATTCACACAGGATCAGGGTGATCAGGGAGTGAGAGTGAGTATTCACACAGGATCAGGGTGATCAGGGAGTGAGAGTGAGTATACACAAAGCATCAGGGTGATCAAAGAATAACAGTGAGTATTCACACAGGATCAGGTTGATCAGAGAGAGTGAGAGTGGGTATTCACACAGGATCAGGGTGATCAGGGAGTGAGAGTGAGTATTCACTCAGGATCAAGCTGAACATAGAGTGAGTGTCAGTATTCAAACAGGATCACAGTGATCAGAGAATTAGAGTGAATTCTTACACAGGGTCAGAGTGATCAGAAAGTGAGAGTGAGTATTCACACCGGATCAGATTGATCAGAGAGTGAGTGAATATTCACACAGGATCAGGATGATCAGAGAGCGAGTATTAATATTTACACGTTATCAGGGTGATCAGAGAGAGTGAGAGGGAGGATTCACACAGGATCACAGAGATCAGAGAGTGAGAGTGAATATTCACACAGGTTTAGAGTGACATGAGAGTGATTATTCACACAGGATCAGTGTGATCAGAGAGTGAGTCTTAGTAATCACACAGGATTTCAGTGACCAGCGAGTGAGAATGAGAATTCACTCAGGATCACAGTGGCCAGAGAGAGTGAGAGTGAGTATTCACACAGGATGAGGTTGATCAGAGAGAGTGAGTGCGAGCATTCATAAAGGATCAGGCGGATCAGAGAGTGGGAATGAGTGTTCACAGAAGATCAGATTGGTCAGAGAGAGTGAGAGTGAGTATTCACACAGGATCAGTGTGATCTGAGAGTGAGAGTGAGTCTTCACACAGGGTCAGAGTGATCTGAGAGTGAGTATTCACACAGGATCAGTGTGGTCAGAGAGATTGAGAGTGATTATTTACACAGGATCAGAGTGATCAGAGAGATCGAGAGTGAGTCTTCACCCAGGGTCGGAGTGATCAGAGAGTGAGTGTGAGTCTTCACACATGATCAGTTTGATCAGAGAGAGAGTAAGAGTGAGCATTCACACAGATTAAAGAGTAATCAGAGTGATCAGAATGTCCGAGTGAGTATTCACACAGAATCAGAGTGATCAGAGAGTGAGTGTGATTATTCACACAGGATCAGAGTGAACAGAGAAGGACATTGAGTCTTCACACAGGTTCAGAGTGATCAGATGTAGTGATAGTGAGTATTCACACTGGATCAGAGTGATCAGAGAGAGCAAGAGTGATGAATTCACACAGTATCACAGTGATCAGCGAGTTAGAGTGAGAATTCACTCAGGATCAGAGTGATCAGAGAGAGCGAGAGAGAGTATTCACACAAGATCAGATTGATCAGAGAGAGAGTTTGAGTATTCACCCAGATTAAAGAGTGATCAGAGTGATCAGAGTGTGAGAGTGATTATTCACCCACATCACAGTGATCAGAGTGTGAGAGTGAGTATTCACACAGAATCAGAGTGATCAGAGGTTGAGTGTGATTATTCACACAGGAGCAGAGTGATCAGAGGTAGTGAGAGTGAGTATTCACAAAGGATTACACTGGTCAGAGAGAGTGAGATTGAGTATTCACAAAGGTCAGAGTGATCAGAGAGTGAGAGTGAGTATTCACACAGAACCAGAGTGATCAGAAAGTGAGTGTGATTATTCACACAGAATCAGAGTGAACAGAGAAGCACACTGAGTCTTCACATAGGATCAGAGTGATTAGAGTTAGTGAGAGTGGGTATTCACGCAAGATCAGAGTGATCAGAGACTGAGTATTCACAGAGGATCAGAGTGAACAATGAGTGCGATTGAGTATTCATACAAGATCAGAGGGATCAGAGAGTGAGAGTGAGTATTCATGCAGGATCACAGTGATCAGAGAGGAGCGTATATTCACACAAGCTCAGAGTTTTCAGAGAGAACAAGAGTGAGTATTCACTCAGGATCAGAGTGATTGGACAGAGTGAGATGAGTATTCACATAGGATCAAAGCGATCAGAGAGAGTGAGAGTGCATATTCACAGAAGATCACAGTGATCAGCGAGTGAGTCAGAATTAACTCAGGATCAGAATGATCAGAGAGGTTGAGAATGAGTACTTACAGAGGGTCAGAGTGATCAGAATGAGTGAGCGTGAGTATTCACACAGTATCAGCGTGATCAGGGAGTGAGAGTGAGTACTCACACAGCATCACATTGATCTCTGTGTGAGAGTGAGCATTCACACAGGATCAGGGTTATCAGAGAGTGAGTTAATATTCACACAGGATCAGAATGATCAGAGTGTGAGTGATTATTCACACAAGGTCAGAGTGATCAGAGTGTGACAGTATTCACACAGGATCAGAGTGATCAGAGAGAGTGACATTTAGTATTCTCCCAGAATCACAGTCATCTGGCCGAGTGAGAGTGAGTTTTCAAACTGTATCACAGTGATCAAAGAGTTCAACAATGAGTATTCACATGGGATCAGAGTGATCAGAGAATGAGAGTGAGTAATCACGCAGGATCAGAGTGATCAGAGCGTGAGAGTGAATATTCACACAGGTTCAGAGTGATCAGGGTGTTAGAGCTAGTGTTCACACAGTATCAGACAATGAGGATCAGAGTGATAAAGGAGTGTGAAAGTAAGTATTCACGCACACATCACAGTCATCAGAGAGTGACAGGGAGTATTCACACTGTATCACAGTGATCAGTGAGTGAGGGTGAGTATTCACACAGGATCACAGTTATCAGAGAGTGAGAGTGTTTACACAGGAACAGGGTGAACAGAGATTGAGAGCGATTATTCACATAGGATCAGCGTGAGCAGAGAGTGAGTGTGAGTATTCACACAGGGTCAAATTGATCAGAGTGAGTGAGAGTGAGTATGCACTCAGCAGCACAGTGAACAGAGAGTGAGTGTGTTTTTTCACAAAGGAACAGGGTTATCAGAGAGAGAGAGTGAGTATTCACCCAGGATCAGGCCGATCAGAGCGTAAGAGTGAGTATTCACACAGCACCACAGCAATCAGAGAGTGAGAATGAGTATTCACAAAGGATCAATGTGATCAGAGAGTGAGAGTGAATATTCACACAGGATCAGAGTGATCAGAGAGAGTGAGTGTTAGTATTCACACTGGATCACAGTGATCAAAGAGAGCGAGCGTGAGTATTCACACAGGATCAGACAGATCAGAGACAGTGACTGTCATTATTCTCCCAGGACCTCAGTGAGTAGAGAGAGTGAGTATGAGTATTCACACAAGGTCAGAGTGATCAGTGAGTGTGAGTATTCACACAGAATCAGAGTGATCAGAGAGAGACATTCAGTATTCTCCCAGGATCACAGTGATCAGACAGATTGAGAGTGAATATTCACACTGGATCACAGTGATCAAATAGATTGAGAGTGAGTATTCACACAGGGTCAGCGTGATCATAGAGTGAGAGTGAGTATTCACACAGGATCACACTGACCAGAGAGAGTGAGAGTGAATATTCATACAGAATCACAGAGATGAGGGAGAGAAAGAGTGAGTATTCATACAGGATCAGGGTGATCAGTAAATGAGAATTAACTCAGGATCAGAGTGATCAGAGAGAGCGAGAGTGAGTATTCACACAAGATCAGAGTGATCAGAGAGAGTGAGTGTGAGTATTCATGCAGATTAAACAGTGATCAGAGTGATCAGAGTGTGAGAGTGATTATTCACACAGAATCAGAGTGATCAGAGGTTGAGTGTGATTATTCACACAGGATCAGAGTGATCAGAGGTAGTGAGAGTGAGTATTCACACAGGATTACACTGGTCAGAGAGAGTTAGATTGAGTATTCACAAAGGTCAGAGTGATCAGAGAGTGAGAGTGAGTCTTCACACAGAACCAGAGTGATCAGAAAGTGAGTGTGATTATTCACACAGAATCAGAGTGAACAGAGAAGTGCACTGAGTCTTCACATAGGATCAGAGTGATCAAAGAGAGTGAGAGTGAGTATTCACACAGGATCAGGGTGATCAGGGAGTGAGAGTGAGTATACACAAGGCATCAGGGTGATCAAAGAATAACAGTGAGTATTCACACAGGATCAGTTTGATCAGAGAGAGTGAGAGTGGGTATTCACACAGGATCAGGGTGATCAGGGAGTGAGAGTGAGTATTCACTCAGGATCAAGCTGAACATAGAGTGAGTGTCAGTATTCAAACAGGATCACAGTGATCAGAGAATTAGAGTGAATTCTTACACAGGGTCAGAGTGATCAGAAAGTGAGAGTGAGTATTCACACCGGATCAGATTGATCAGAGAGTGAGTGAATATTCACACAGGATCAGGATGATCAGAGAGCGAGTATTAATATTTACATGTTATCAGGGTGATCAGAGAGAGTGAGAGGGAGGATTCACACAGGATCACAGAGATCAGAGAGTGAGAGTGAATATTCACACAGGTTTAGAGTGACATGAGAGTGATTATTCACACAGGATCAGTGTGATCAGAGAGTGAGTCTTAGTAATCACACAGGATTTCAGTGACCAGCGAGTGAGAGTGAGAATTCACTCAGGATCACAGTGGCCAGAGAGAGTGAGAGTGAGTATTCACACAGGATGAGGTTGATTAGAGAGAGTGAGAGCGAGCATTCATAAAGGATCAGGCGGATCAGAGAGTGGGAATGAGTATTCACAGAAGATCAGATTGGTCAGAGAGAGTGAGAGTGAGTATTCACACAGGATCACACTGACCAGAGAGAGTGAGAGTGAATATTCATACAGAATCACAGAGATGAGGGAGAGAAAGAGTGAGTATTCATACAGGATCAGGGTGATCAGTAAATGAGAATTAACTCAGGATCAGAGTGATCAGAGAGAGCGAGAGTGAGTATTCACACAAGATCAGAGTGATCAGAGAGAGTGAGTGTGAGTATTCATGCAGATTAAACAGTGATCAGAGTGATCAGAGTGTGAGAGTGATTATTCACACAGAATCAGAGTGATCAGAGGTTGAGTGTGATTATTCACACAGGATCAGAGTGATCAGAGGTAGTGAGAGTGAGTATTCACACAGGATTACACTGGTCAGAGAGAGTTAGATTGAGTATTCACAAAGGTCAGAGTGATCAGAGAGTGAGAGTGAGTCTTCACACAGAACCAGAGTGATCAGAAAGTGAGTGTGATTATTCACACAGAATCAGAGTGAACAGAGAAGTGCACTGAGTCTTCACATAGGATCAGAGTGATCAAAGAGAGTGAGAGTGAGTATTCACACAGGATCAGGGTGATCAGGGAGTGAGAGTGAGTATACACAAGGCATCAGGGTGATCAAAGAATAACAGTGAGTATTCACACAGGATCAGTTTGATCAGAGAGAGTGAGAGTGGGTATTCACACAGGATCAGGGTGATCAGGGAGTGAGAGTGAGTATTCACTCAGGATCAAGCTGAACATAGAGTGAGTGTCAGTATTCAAACAGGATCACAGTGATCAGAGAATTAGAGTGAATTCTTACACAGGGTCAGAGTGATCAGAAAGTGAGAGTGAGTATTCACACCGGATCAGATTGATCAGAGAGTGAGTGAATATTCACACAGGATCAGGATGATCAGAGAGCGAGTATTAATATTTACATGTTATCAGGGTGATCAGAGAGAGTGAGAGGGAGGATTCACACAGGATCACAGAGATCAGAGAGTGAGAGTGAATATTCACACAGGTTTAGAGTGACATGAGAGTGATTATTCACACAGGATCAGTGTGATCAGAGAGTGAGTCTTAGTAATCACACAGGATTTCAGTGACCAGCGAGTGAGAGTGAGAATTCACTCAGGATCACAGTGGCCAGAGAGAGTGAGAGTGAGTATTCACACAGGATGAGGTTGATTAGAGAGAGTGAGAGCGAGCATTCATAAAGGATCAGGCGGATCAGAGAGTGGGAATGAGTATTCACAGAAGATCAGATTGGTCAGAGAGAGTGAGAGTGAGTATTCACACAGGATCAGTGTGATCTGAGAGTGAGAGTGAGTCTTCACACAGGGTCAGAGTGATCTGAGAGTGAGTATTCACACAGGATCAGAGTGGTCAGAGAGATTGAGAGTGATTATTTACACAGGATCAGAGTGATCAGAGAGATTGAGAGTGAGTCTTCACCCAGGGTCGGAGTGATCAGAGAGTGAGTGTGAGTCTTCACACATGATCAGTTTGATCAGAGAGAGAGTAAGAGTGAGCATTCACACAGATTAAAGAGTAATCAGAGTGATCAGAATGTCCGAGTGAGTATTCACACAGAATCAGAGTGATCAGAGAGTGAGTGTGATTATTCACACAGGATCAGAGTGAACAGAGAAGGACATTGAGTCTTCACACAGGATCAGAGTGATCAGATGTAGTGATAGTGAGTATTCACACTGGATCAGAGTGATCAGAGAGAGCAAGAGTGATGAATTCACACAGTATCACAGTGATCAGCGAGTTAGAGTGAGAATTCACTCAGGATCAGAGTGATCAGAGAGGGTGAGAGTGAGTATTCACACAGGATCAGGGTGATCAGGGAGTGAGAGTGAGTATTCACACAGGATGAGGTTGATCAGAGAGAGTGAGAGCGAGCATTCATAAAGGATCAGGGGGATCAGAGAGTGGGAATGAGTATTCACAGAAGATCAGATTGGTCAGAGAGAGTGAGAGTGAGTATTCACAGAGGATCAAAGCGACCAGCGAGAGTGAGAATGAGTATTCACACAGTATCACGGTGATCAGCAAGTGAGAGTGAGAATTCACGCAGGATAAGAGTGATCAGAGAGGTTGAGAGTGAGTACTTACACTGGGTCAGAGTCTTCAGAGAGAGTGAGCATGAGTATTCACAAAGGATCACTGTGCTCAGAGAAAGTGGGAGTGAGTATTCACACAGGATCAGGGTTATCAGGGAATGAGCATGAGTATTCACACAGCATCACGTTGAACAGACTGTGAGAGTTAGTATTCACAAAGGATAACCATGATCATAAAGTGTGAGAGTGCCTATTTTCTCAGGATCAAGTTGAACATAGAGAGAATGTCAGTATTCACACAGTAGCAGCCTGATTAGAGAGTGAGTGAGTATTCACACAGTATCAGGATTATCAGAGAGTGGGAGTAAGAATTCACAGGATCAAAGCGACCAGAGAGAGTGAGAGTGAGTATTCACACAGTATCACAGTAATCAGCGAGTGAGAGTGAGAATTCACTCAGGAGCAGAGTGATCAGTGAGAGCGACAGTGAGTATTCACACAAGATCAGAGTGATCAGAGAGAGAGAGAGTGAGCATTCACAGAAATTAAAGAGTGATCAGAGTGTGAGAATGATTATTCACACAAGGATCAGAGTGATCAGAGAGTGTGTGATTATCCGGAAAGAATCAGAGTGAACAAAGAACGCCACTGAGTCTTCACACAGGATCAGAGTGATCAGAGAGAGTGAGAGTGAGTATTCACACAGGTTTAGAGTCATCAGAGAGTGAGTGCTAGAATCCACACTGGATCCACACTGGAGAGTGAGCATTCACAAAAGATCAGGGGGATCAGAGACTGAGGGTGAGTATTCACTCTGGATCAGAGTGGTCAGAGAGGTTAAGCGTGAGTATTCACAGTGGATCAGAGTGATCAGAGAGATTGACAGTGAGTATTCACACAGGATTCGAGAGATCGGAAAGAATGGGAGAGAGAACTCACAGAGGATCAGAGTGATCCGAGAGTGAGATTCACACAGAATCACAGTGATCAGAGTGAGTAAGAGTGAGAATTCACAAAGGATCACAATGATGAGAGAATGAGAGGAAGTATTCACACTGGATTACAGTGATCAGAGAGTGTGACAGTGACTATTCACTCAGTATCAAGTGAACAGAGAGTGAGTGTCAGTATTCAAACAGGATCAGAATGATCAGAGAGTTAGAGTGAATATTTACACAGGGTCAGTGATTGGAAAGTGAGGGTGAATATTCACACAGGATCAGGTTGATCAGAGAGAGTGAGAGTGAGAGTTAACACAGGATCAAAAGAGATCAGTGAGTGAGAGTGAGTATTCACACAGTATCAGGGTGATCAGAGAGTGAGTTTTGTTATCACATTGGATCACGGTGATCAGAGAGAATGAGGTTGAGTATTCACACAGGATCAAATTGATCAGAGAGAGTGAGAGTGAGCATTCACAAAAGATCAGGGGGATCAGAGACTGAGGGTGAGTATTCACTTTGGATCAGAGTGGTCAGAGAGGTTGAGCGTGAGTATTCACAGTGGATCAGAGTGATCAGAGAGATTGACAGTGAGTATTCACACAGGATTAGAGTAATCGGAGAGAATGGGAGAGAGCATTCACAGAGGATCAGAGTGATCCGAGAGTGAGATAGAGTATACACACAGAATCACAGTGATCAGAGTGAGTGAGAGTGAGAAATCACAGAGGATCACAGTGATGAGAGAGTGAGAGGGAGTATTCACACTGGATCACAGTGACCAGACAGTGAGTGTGAGGATTCACTCTGGATCACAGTGATCAGAGAGGAGTGAATATTCACACAAGCTCAGAGTTATCAGAGAGAACAAAGAGTGAGTACTCACTCAAGATCAGAGTGATTGGACAGATTGAGAGTGACTATTCATGATCATAGAGATCAGAGAGTTTGAGAGTGAGTATTCAAACTGGATCAGAGTGATCAGAGAGAGTGAGAGTGAGTATTCACACTGGATCAGAGTGAACAGAGAGAGTGAGAGTGAGTATTCACACTTTATCATGGTGATCAGCAAGTGAGAGTGAGAACTCACTCTGGATCAGAGTGATCAGAGAGGTTTAGAGTGAGTACATAGGGTCAGAGTGACCAGAGAGAGTGAGCATGAGTTTTCACAAAGGATCTGGGTGATCAGAGAATGTGAGAGTGAGTATTCACACATGTTTAAAGTGATGAGAGAGTGAGAGTGAGTATTCACACAGGATCAGAGTGAAAAGAGAGTGAGTGTTAGTCCTCACAATGGATCAAAGTGATCAGAGAGACTGCGAGTGAGTATTCACACAGGATCAGATTGATCAGAGAGAGTGAGAGTGAGGATTCACACAAGATCCGAGTGATCAGAGAGAATGGGAGAGAGCATTCACAGACGATCAGAGTGATCAGAGAGAGGGAGAGTGAGTATTCACACAGGATCAGAGTGATCACAGAGGAGTGTGAGTATTCACTCAGGGTCACAGTGATCAGAGAGCAGTGAATATTCACACAAGAACACAGTTATCAGAGAGAACAAGAGTGCGTATTCACTCAGGTTCAGAGTGATCGGACAGAGTGAGAGTGAGCATTCACACAGGATCACAGTGATCAGAGAGTGAGAGGGAGTATTCACAAAGTATCACAGTGATCAGAGAGTGAGAGTGAGAATTCACTCAGGATCAGGGTGATCTGTGAGTGAGAGTGAGTATTCACACAAGGGCAGTTTTATCAGAGAGTGAAAGTGTGTATTCAGACAGCATCACAGTGACCAGAGAGTAAGAGTGAGTATTCACACAGGATTAGAGTGATCACAGAGGAGTGTGAGTATTCACTCAGGGTCACAGAGATCAGAGAGCAGTGAATATTCACACAAGTACAGAGTTATCAGAGAGAAAAAGAGTGCATATTCACTCAGGTTCAGAGTGATCGGACAGAGTGAGAGTGAGCATTCACACAGGATCACAGTGATCAGAGAGTGAGAGGGAGTATTCACAAAGTATCACAGTGACCAGAGAGTGAGAGTAAGAATTCACTCAGGATCAGGGTGATCTGTGAGTGAGAGTGAGTATTCACACAAGGGCAGTTTTATCAGAGAGTGAAAGTGTGTATTCAGACAGCATCACAGTGACCAGAGAGTAAGAGTGAGTATTCACTCAGGATCATAGTGGCCAGAGAATTTGAGAGTGACTATTCACACTGGTTCAGAGGGAACACAGAGAGTGAGATTGAGTATTCACAGAGGATCAAAGCGACCAGAGAGAGTGAGAGTGAGTATTCACACAGTATCACGGTGATTAGCAAGAGAGAGAGAGAATTCACTCAGGATCATAGTGGCCAGAGTTTGAGAGTGAGTATTCACAAAGGATCAAAGTGATCAGAGAAAGTGGGAGTAAGTATTCACACAGGATCAGGGTGATCAGTGAGTGAGAGTGAGTATTCACAAAGAATCAGAGTGATCAGATAGTAAGAGTGAGTATTCACACAGGATAACAGTGATCAGAGTGTGACAGTGAATATTCACTCAGTATCAAGTGAACACAGAGTGAGTGTCAGTATTCAAACACGATCAGAATGATCAGAGAGCTAGAGTGAATATTTACACAGGGTCAGAGTGATCGGAAAGTGAGAGTGAATATTCACACAGGATCAGGTTGATCAGACAGATTGAGAGTGAGAGTTAACACAGGATCAAAGAGATCAGTGAGTGAGAGGGAGTATTCACACAGGTTTTGAGGGATCAGAGAGTGAGAGTGAGTATTCACACAGTATCAGGGTGATCAGAGAGTGAGTGTTAGTACTCACATTGGATCACGGTGATCAGAGAGAATGAGGTTGAGTATTGATCAGAGAGAGTGAGAGTGAGCATTCATGAAAGATCAGGGGGATCAGAGACTGAGGGTGAGTATTCACTTTGGATCAAAGTGGTCAGAGAGGTTGAGCGTGAGTATTCACAGTGGATCAGAGTGATCAGAGAGATTGACAGTGAGTATTCACACAGGATTAGAGTGATCGGAGAGAATGGGAGAGAGCATTCACAGAGGATCAGAGTGATCTGAGAGTGAGATTGAGTATACACACAGAATCACAGTGATCAGAGTGAGTGAGAGTGAGAATTCACAGAGGATCACAGTGATGAGAGAGTGAGAGGGAGTATTCACACTGCATCACAATGACCAGAGAGTGAGTGTGAGGATTCACTCTGGATCACAGTGATCAGAGAGGAGTGAATATTCACACAAGATCAGAGTTATCAGAGAGAACAAGAGTGAGTATTCACTCAAGATCAGAGTGTTTGGAAAGAGTGAGAGTGAGTATTCACTCATGATCATAGAGGTCAGAGAGTTTGAGAGTGAGTATTCACCCTGGATCAGAGTGAACAGAGAGAGTGAGAGTGAGAGTGAGTATTCACACTGGATCAGAGTGAACAGAGAGTGAGAGTGAGTATTCACACTGGATCAGAGTGAACAGAGAGAGTGAGAGTAAGTATTCACACATTATCATGCTGATCAGCGAGTGAGAGTGAAAACTCACTCTGACCCTATGTACTCACTCTCTGATCACTCTGATCCAGAGTGACCAGAGAGAGTGAACATGAGTTTTCACAAAGGATCAGGGTGATCAGAGAAAGTGTGAGTGAATTTTCACACATGTTTAAAGTGATGACAGAGTGAGAGTGAGTATTCACACAGGATCAGTGTGAAAAGAGAGTGAGTGTTAGTCCTCACAACGGATCACAGTGATCAGAGAAACTGCGAGTGAGTATTCACACAGGATCAGATTGATCAGAGAGAGTGAGAGTGAATATTCACACAGGATCAAGGTGATCAGAGAGAATGGGAGAGAGCATTCACAGGTGATCAGAGTGATCAGAGAGAGTGAGAGTGAGGATTCACACAGGATCCGAGTGATCAGAGAGAATGGGAGAGAGCATTCACAGACAATCAGAGTGATCAGAGAGAGTGAGAGTGAGGATTCACACAGGATCAGAGTGATCAGAGAGAATGGGAGAGAGCATTCACAGACGATCAGAGTGATCAGAGAGAGTGAGAGTGAGTATTCACACAGGATCAGAGTGATCAGAAAGGAGTGTGAGTGTTCACTCAGGGTCATAGTGATCAGAGAGCAATGAATATTCACACAAGTACAGAGTTATCAGAGAGAACAAGAGAGCGTATTCACTCAGGTTCAGAGTGATCGGACAGAATGAGAGTGAGCATTCATACAGGATCACAGTGATCAGAGAATGAGAGGGAGTATTCACAAAGTATCACAGTGATCAGAGAGTGAGTGTGAGAATTCACTCAGGATCAGGGTGATCTGTGAGTGAGAGTGAGTATTCACACAACGGCAGTTTTATCAGAGAGTGAAAGCGTGTATTCAGACAAAATCACAGTGACCAGAGAGTAAGAGTGAGTATTCATTCAGGATCATAGTGGCCAGAGAGTTTGAGAGTGAGTATTCACATTGGTTCAGAGTGAACAGAGAGATTGAGAGTGAGTATTCACACAGGATCAAAGCGACCAGAGAGAGTGAGAGTGAGTATTCACACAGTATCACAGTGATCAGCAAGTGAGAGTGAGAATTCACTCAGGATCATAGTGGCCAGAGAGTTTGAGAGTGAGTATTCACAAAGGATCAAAGTGATCAGAGAAAGTGGGAGTAAGTATTCACACAGGATAAGGGTGATCAGTGAGTGAGAGTGAGTATTCACAAAGAATCAGGGTGATCAGAGAATAAGAGTGAGTATTCACGCAGGATAACAGTGATCAGAGAGTGTGACAGCGACTATTCACTCAGTCTCAAGTGAACAGAGAGTGAGTGTCAGTATTCAAACAGGATCAGAATGATCAGAGAGTTAGAGTGAATATTTACACAGGGTCAGAGTGATCGGAAAGTAAGAGTGAATATTCACACAGGATCAGGTTGATCAGAGATAGTGAGAGTGAGGATTAACACAGGATCAAAGAGATCAGTGAGTGAGAGGGAGTATTCACACAGTATCAGGGTGATCAGAGAGTGAGTTTTAGTTATCACATTGGATCATGGTGATCAGAGAGAATGAGGTTGAGTATTCACACAGGATCAAATTGATCAGAGAGAGTGAGAGTGAGCATTCACAAAAGATCAGTGTGATCAGAGAGTGAGGGTGAGTATTCACTTTGGATCAGAGTGGTCAGAGAGGTTGAGCTTGAGTATTCACAGTGGATCAGAGTGATCAGAAAGATTGACAGTGAGTATTCACACAGGATTAGAGCGATCGGAGAGAATGGGAGAGAGCATTCACAGAGGATCAGAGTGATCCAAGAGTGAGATTGAGTATTCACACAGAATCACGGTGATCAGAGTGAGTGAGAGTGAGAATTCACAGAGGATCATAGTGATCAGAGAGTGAGAGGGAGTATTCAAACTGGATCACAGTGATCAGAGAGGAGTGAATATTCACACAAGATCAGAATTATCAGAGAGAACATGAGTGAGTATTCACTCAAGATCAGAGTGATTGGACAGAGTGTAAGTGAGTCTTCACTCATGATCATAGAGGTCAGAGAGTTTGAGAGTGAGTATTCACACTGGATCAGAGTGACAGAGTGAGGGTGAGAGTGAGTATTCACAGAGGATCAGAGTGAACAGAGAGATTGAAAGTGAGTATTCACACTGGATTAGAGTGAACAGAGAGAGTGAGAGTGAGTATTCACACTTTATCATGGTGATCAGCGAGTGAGAGTGAGAACTGAATCAGGATCAGAGTGATCAGAGAGTGAGTACATAGGGTCAGAGTGACCAGAGAAAGTGAGCATGAGTTTTCACAAAGGATCAGGTGATTAGAGAATGTGAGAGTGAATATTCACACATGTTTAAAGTGATGAGAGAGTGAGAGTGAATATTCACACATGTTTAAAGTGATGAGAGAGTGAGAGTGAGTATTCACACAGGATCAGTGTGAAAAGAGAGTGAGTGTTAGTCCTCACAATGGATCACAGTGATCAGAGAGACTGCGAGTGAGTATTCACACAGGATCAGATTGATCAGAGAGAGTGAGAGTGAATATTCACTCAGGATCAGGGTGATCAGAGAGAATGGGAGAGAGCATTCACAGGCGATCAGAGTGATCAGAGAAAGTGAGAGTGAGGATTCACACAGGATCAGAGTGATCACAGAGGAGTGTGAGTATTCACTCAGGGTCACAGTGAACAGAGAGCAGTGAATATTCATACAAGAACAGAGTTATCAGAGAGAACAAGAGTGCGTATTCGCTCAGGTTCAGAGTGATCGGACAGAGTGAGAGTGAGCATTCACACAGGATCACAGTGATCAGAGAGTGAGAGGGAGTATTCACAAAGTATCACAGTGATCAGAGAGTGAGAGTGAGAATTCACTCAGGATCAGGGTGATCTGTGAGTGAGAGTGAGTATTCACACAATGGCAGTTTTATCAGAGAGTGAAAGTGTGTATTCAGACAGCATCACAGTGACCAGAGAGTAAGAGTGCATATTCACTCAGGATCATAGTGGCCAGAGAATTTGAGAGTAAGTATTCACACTGGTTCAGAGTGAACAGATAGAATGAGATTGAGTATTCACAGAGGATCAAAGCGACCAGAGAGAGTGAGAGTGAGTATTCACACAGTATCACGGTGATCAGCAAGACAGAATGAGAATTCACACAGGATCATAGTGGCCATAGACTTTGAGAATGAGTATTCACAAAGGATCAAAGTGATCAGAGAAAGTGGGAGTAAGTATTCACACAGGTTCAGGGTGATCAGAGAGTGAGCGTGAGTATTCACACAGCGTCACATTGAAACAGACTGTGAGAGTGATTATTCACAAAGCATAACCGTGATCATAAAGTGTGAGAGTGCCTATTTTCTCAGGATCAAGTTGAACATAGAGTGAGTGTCAGTATTCACACAGTAGCAGCCTGATTAGAGAGTGAGTGAGTATTCACACAGTATCAGGATTATCAGAGAGTGATAGTAAGTATTCACACAAGATCAAAGTGATCAGAGAGAGTGAGAGAGAGTATTCACACAGTATCACAGTGATCAGTGAGTGAGAGTGAGAATTCACTCTGGAGCAGCGTGATCAGTGAGAGCGACAGTGAGTATTCACACAAGATCAGAGAGATCAGAGAGAGTGAGAGTGAGTTTTCAAACAGGATCAGCGTGATCTGAGAGTGAGAGTGAGTCTTCACACAGGGTCAGAGTGATCATAGAGTTGAGAGTGATTATTTACACAGGATCAGAGTGGTAAGAGAGAGCGAGAGTGAGTCTTTACACAAGATCAGATTGATCAGAGAGAGTGAGAGTGAGCATTCACAGAAATTAAAGAGTGAGCAGAGTGTGAGAATGATTATTCACACAAGGATCAGAGTGATCAGAGAGTGTGTGATTATCCGCAAAGAATCAAAGTGAACAGAGAACAACACTGAGTCTTCACACAGGATCAGAGTGATCAGAGAGAATGAGAGTGAGTCTTCACAGTGGATCAGAGTGTTCAGAGAGAGTGACAGTGAGTATCCATACAGTTTTAGAGTCATCAGAGAGTGAGTGCTAGTATCCACACTGGATCCACACCGGAGAGTGAGCATTCACAAAAGATCAGGGGGATCAGACAGTGAGAGTGAGTATTAACTTATGATCAGAGTGGTCAGAGAGGATAAGCGTGAGTATTCACAGTGTATCAGAGTGATCTGAAGAGAGTGAGAGTGAGTATTCATAGTGGATCAAAGCTTTCAGAGAGAGTGAGCGTGAGTATTCACATAGGATCAAATTGATCAAAGAGAGTGAGAGTGAGAATTCACAAAAGATCAGGGGGATCAGAGAGTGAGAGTGAGTATTCACTCAGCAACAGAGTGGTCAGAGAGGTTGAGCGTGAGTATTCACAGTGGATCAGAGTGATCAGAGAGAGTGAGAATGAGTATTCACACAGGGTCAGCATGATCATAGAATGAGTGTGAATATTCACACAGGATTACACTGACCAGAGAGAGTGAGAGTGATTATTTATACAGGATCACAGAGATGAGGGAGAGAAAGATTGAGTATTCAGAAAGGGTCAGGGTGATCAGAGAAAGTGAGAGTGAGTATTTACACAGGATCAGGGTGATCAGAGAGAGTGAGAGTGAGTATTCACACAGGATCAGGGTGATCAGTGAGTGAGAGTGAGTGTTCACAAAGAATCAGGGTGATCAGAGAGTAAGAGTGAGTATTCACACAGGATAACAGTGATCAGAGAGTGTGACAGTGACTATTCACTCAGTATCAAGTGAACAGAGAGTGAGTGTCAGTATTCAAACAGGATCAGAATGATCAGAGAGTTAGAGTGAATATTTACACAGGGTCAGAGTGATTGGAAAGTGAGAGTGAATATTCACACAGGATCAGGTTGATCAGAGAGATTGAGAGTGAGAGTTAACACAGGATCAAAGAGATCAGTGAGTGAGAGGGAGTATTCACACAGGTCTAGAGGGATCAGAGAGTGAGAGTGATTACTCACACAGTATCAGGGTGATCAGAGAGTGAGTCTTAGTTAACATATTGGATCACGGTGATCAGAGAGAATGAGGTTGAGTATTCACACAGGATCAATTTGATCAGAGAGAGTGAGAGTGAGCATTCATGAAAGATCAGGGGGATCAGAGAGTGAGGGTGAGTATTCACTCTGGATCAGAGTGGTCAGAGAGATTGACAGTGACTATTCACACAGGATTAGAGTGATCGGAGAGAATGGGAGAGAGCATTCACAGAGGATCAGAGTGATCCGAGAGTGAAATTGAGTATTCACACAAAATCACGGTGATCAGAGTGAGTGAGAGTGAGAATTCACAGAGGATCACAATGATTAGAGAATGAGAGGGAATATTCACACTGGATCACAGTGATCAGAGAGTGAGTGTGAGGATTCACTCTGGATCATAGTGATCAGAGAGGAGTGAATATTCACACAAGATCAGAGTTATCAGAGAGAACAAGAGTGAGTATTCACTCATGATCTTAGAGGTCAGAGGGTATGAGAGTGAGTATTCACACTGGATCAGAGTGAACAGAGAGAGTGAGAGTTAATATTCATAGAGGATCAGAGTGAACAGAGAGAGTGAGAGTGAGTATTCACACATTATCCTGGTGATCAGCGAGTGAGAGTGAGAACTCAGTCTGGATCAGAGTGATCAGAGAGTGAGTACATAGGGTCAGAGTGACCAGAGAGAGTGAGCATGAGTTTTCACAAAGGATCAGGGTGATCAGAGAAAGTGAGAGTGAATATTCACACATGTTTAAAGTGATGACAGAGTGAGAGTGAGTATTTACACAGGATCAGTGTGAAAAGAGAGTGAGTGTTAGTCCTCACAATGGATCACAGTGATCAGAGAGACTGTGAGTGAGTATTCACACAGGATCAGATTGATCAGAGAGAGTGAGAGTGAATATTCACACAGGATCAGCGTGATCAGAGAGAATGGGAGAGAGTATTCACAGGCGATCAGAATGATCAGAGAGAGTGAGAGTGAGGATTCACACAGGATCCGAGTGATCAGAGAGAATGGGAGAGAGCATTCACAGACAATCAGAGTGATTAGAGAGAGTGAGAGTGAGGATTCACACAGGATCAGAGTGATCAGAGAGGAGTGTGAGTATTCACTCAGGGTCACAGTGATCAGAGAGCAGTGAATATTCACACAAGTACAGAGTTATCAGAGAGAACAAGAGAGCGTATTCACTCAGGATCAGAGTGATCGGACAGAATGAGAGTGATTATTTACACAGGATCAGAGTGGTCAGAAAGAGCGAGAGTGAGTCTTCACACAAATTAAAGAGTTATCAGAATGTGAGAATGATTATTCACACAAGTATCAGCGTGATCAGAGATTGTGTGATTATTCACAAAGGATCAGAGTGAACAGAGAACGACACTGAGTCTTCACACAGGATCAGAGTGATCAGAGAGAATGAGAGTGAGTATTCACAGTGGATCAGAGTATTCAGTGAGAGTGAGAGTGAGTATGCACACAGTTTTAGAGTGATCAGAGAGTGAATGTTAGTATCCAAACAGGATCAGAGTGATCTGAGAGAGTGAGAGTGAGCATTCAAAAAAGATTAGGGGGATCAGAGAGTGAGATTGAGTATTAACCTATGATCAGAGTGGTCAGAGAGGATGTGTGTGTGTATTCGGAGTTTATCAGAGTGATCTGAGAGAGTGAGAGTGAGTATTCATACTAGATCAAAGCGATCAGGGATAGTGAGCGTGAGTATTCAAACAGGAGCAGATTGATCAGAGTGAGAGTCAGAGTGAGCATTCACAAGAGATCAGGGGGATCAGAGAGAATTAGAATGAGTATTCACACAGGGTCAGCATGATCATAGAATGAGTGTGAGTATTCACACAGGATTACACTGACCAGAGAGAGTGAGAGTGATTATTCATACAGGATCACAGAGATGAGGGAGAGAAAGAATGTGTATTCAGACAGGGTCAGGGTGATCAGAGAAAGTGAGAGTGAGTATTCACACAGGATCAGGTTGATCAGTGAGTGAGAGTGAGTATTCACGAAGAATCAGGGTGATCAGAGAGTAAGAGTGAGTATTCACACAGGATAACAGTGATCAGAGAGTGTGACAGTGAATATTCACTCAGTATCAAGTGAACAGAGAGTGAGTGTCAGTCTTCGAACAGGATCAGAATGATCAGAGAGTTAGAGCGAATATTTTCACAGGGTCAGAGTGATCGGAAAGTGAGAGTGAGTATTCACACAGGATCAGATTGATCGGAGAGATTGAGAGTGAGTATTAACACAGGATCAAAGAGATCAGTGAGTGAGAGGAAGTATTCACACAGGATCAAATCGATCAGAGAGAGTGAGAGTGAGTATTCACACAGTATCGGGGTGATTAGAGAGTGAGTGTTAGTACTCACAATGGATCACGCTGATCAGAGAGAATGAGGTTGAGTATTCACACAGGATCAAATTGTTCAGAGAGAGTGAGAGTGTGCATTCACAAAAGATCAGGGGGATCAGAGAGTGAGGGTGAGTATTCACTCTGGATTAGAGTGGTCAGAGAGGTTGAGCGTGAGGTATTCACAGTGGATCAGAGTGATCAGAGAGATTGACAGTGAGTATTCACACAGGATTAGAGTGATCGGAGAAAATGGGAGAGAGCATTCACAGATGATCAGAGTGATCCGCGAGTGAGATTGAGTATTCACACAGAATCACAGTGATCAGAGCGAGTGAGAGTGAGAATTCACAGAGGATCATAGTGATCAGAGAGTGAGAGGGAGTATTCACACCGCAACACAGTGATCAGAGAGTGAGTGTGAGGATTCACTCTGGATCACAGTGATCAGAGAGGAGTGAATATTCACACAAGATCAGAGATATCAGAGAGAACATGAGTGAGTATTCACTCAAGATCAGAATGATTGGACAGAGTGTGAGTGAGTCTTCACTCATGATCATAGAGGTCAGAGAGTTTGAGAGTGAGTATTCACACTGGATCAGAGTGAACAGAGAGAGTGAGAGTGAGTATTCACAGAGGATCAGAGTGAACAGAGAGTTTGAGAGTGAGTATTCACACATTATCATGGTGATCAGCGAGTGAGCGTGAGAACTCACAAAGGATCAGAGTGATCACGGAGGTTGAGAGTGAGTGCACAGGGTCAGTGACTTGAGAAAGTGAGCATGAGTATTCACAAAGGATTAGGTTGATCAGAGAAAGTGAGAGTGATTATTCACTCATGTTTAAAGTGATGAGAGAATGAGATTGAGTATTCACACAGGATCAGTGTGAAAGGAGAGTGAGTGTTAGTCCTCACGATGGATCACAGTGATTAGAGAGAGTGCGAGTGAGTATTCACACAGGATCAGGGTGATCAGAGAGAATGGGAGAGAGCATTCACAGACGATCAGAGTGATCAGAGAGAGTGAGAGTGAGGATTCACACAGGATCAGAGTGATCAGAGAGGAGTGTGAGTATTCACTCAGGGTCACAGTGATCAGAGAGGTTGAGAGTGAGTATTTACACTGGGTCAGAGTGTTCAGAGAGAGTGAGCGTGAGTATTCACACAGGATCACAGTGATCAGAGAAAGTGGGAGTGAGTATTCACACAGGATCAGGGTGATCAGGGCGTGAGCGTGAGTATTCACACAGCGTCACATTGAACAGACTGTGAGAGTGAGTATTCACAAAGGATAACCATGTTCATAAAGTGTGAGAGTGCCTATTTTCTCAGGATCAAGTTGAACATAGAGTGAGTGTCAGTATTCACACAGTAGCAGCCTGATTAGAGAGTGAGTGAGTATTCACACAGTATCAGGATTATCAGAGAGTGAGAGTAAGCATTCACACAGTATCACAGTGATCAGCGAGTGAGAGTGAGAATTCACTCAGGAGCAGAGTGATCAGTGGATCAGTGAGAGCGACAGTGAGTATTCACACAAGATCAGAGAGATCAGAGACAGTGAGAGTGATTTTTCAAACAGGATCAGCGTGATCTGAGAGTGAGAGTGAGTCTTCACACAGGGTCAGAGTGATCATAGATTTGAGAGTGATTATTCACATAGGATCAGAGTGGTCAGAGAGAGCGAGAGTGAGTCTTCACACAGGGTCACAGTGGCCAGGGAAACTGAGAGAGAGTGTTCACAGTGGTTCAGAGTGATCAGAGAGAGCGAGAGTGAGCATTCACACAAATTAAAGAGTTATCAGAGTATGAGAATGATTATTCACACAAGGATCAGCGTTATCAGAGAGTGTGTGATTATTCGCAAAGGATCAGAGTGAACAGAGAACGACACTGGGTCTTCACACAGGATCAGAGTGATCAGAGAGAATGAGAGTGAGTATTCACAGTGGATCAGAGTGATCAGAGAGAATGAGAGTGCGTATGCACACAGGTTTAAAGTGATCAGAGAGTGAGTGTTAGTATCCACACAGGTTTAGAGTGATCAGAGAGAGCGAGAGTGAGCATTCACAAAACATTAGGGGGATCAGAGAGTGAGATTGAGTATTAACTTATGATCAGAGTGGTCAGAGAGGATGTGTGTGAGTATTCGGAGTGTATCAGAGTGATCTGAGAGAGTGAGAGTGAGTATTCATAGTGGATCAAAGCGATCAGGGAGATTGAGCGTGAGTGTGAGTATTCACACAGCAGCAGATTGATCAGAGTGAGAGTGAGCATTCACAAAAGATCAGGGGGATCAGAGAGAATTAGAATGAGTATTTACACAGGGTCAGCATGATCATAGAATGAGTGTGAGTATTCACACAGGATGTCACTGACCAGAGACAGTGAGAATGATTATTCATACAGGATCACAGAGATGAGGGAGAGAAAGAGTGTGTATTCAGAAAGGGTCAGGGTGATCAGAGAATGTGAGAGTGAGTATTCACGCAGGATCAGGGTGATCAGAGAGAGTGAGAGTGAGTATTCACACAGGATCAGGGTGATCAGTGAGTGAGAGTGACTATTCACAAAGAATCAGGGTGATCAGAGAGTAAGAGTGAGTATTCACACAAGATAACAGTGATCAGAGAGTGTGACTGACTATTCACTCACTATCATGTGAACAGACAGTGAGTGTCAGTATTCAAACAAGATCAGAATGATCAGAGAGTTAGAGTGAATATTTACACAGGGTCAGAGTGATCGGAAAGTGAGAGTGAGTATTCACACAGGTTCAGATTGATCAGAGAGATTGAGAGTGAGGATTAACACAGGATCAAAGAGATCAGTGAGTGAGAGGGAGTATTCACACAGGTTTAGAGGGATCAGAGAGTGAGAGTGAGTATTCACACAGTATCAGGGTGATCAGAGAGTGAGTGTTAGTACTCACAATGGATCACGGAGATCAGAGAGAATGAGGTTGAGTATTCACACAGGATCAAATTGATCAGAGAGAGTGAGAGTGAGCATTCACAAAGGATCAGGGGGATCAGAGAGTGAGGGTGAGTATTCACTCATGAGCATAGATGTCAGAGAATTTGAGATTGAGTATTCCCACTGGATCAGAGTGAACAGAGAGAGTGAGAGTGAGTGTTCACACATTATCATGGTGATCAGAGAGTGAGAGTGAGAACTCACTCAGGATCAGAGTGATCAGAGAGGTTGAGAGTGAGTACACAGGGTCAGAGTGACCAGAGAGAGTGAGCATGAGTATTCACAAAGGATCAGGGTGATCAGAGAAAGTGGGAGTGAGTATTCACACATGTTTAAAGTGATGAGAGAGTGAGAGTGAGTATTCACACAGGATCAGTGTGAAAAGAGATTGAGTGTTAGTCCTCACAATGGATCACAGTGATCAGAGAGAGTGCGAGTGAGTATTCACACAGGATCAGAGTGATCAGAGAGAAAGGGAGAGATCATTCACAGGCATTCAGGGTGATCAGAGAGAGTGTGAGTGAGTATTCACGCTGGATGAGTGTGAAAAGAGTGTGAGTGTTAGTCTTCACAATGGAACACTTTGATCAGAGAGTGAGTGTGAGTATTCACTCAGGATCATAGTGATCAGAGAAGAGTGTGAGTATTCACTCAGGGTCACAGTGATCAGAGAGTGAGTGTGAGTATTCACTCAGGGTCACAGTGGTCAGAGAGGAGTGAATATTCACACAAGATCAGAGTTATCAGAGAGAACAACAGGTTCAGCCTGATCGGTCAGAGTGAGAGTGAGCATTCACACAAGATCACAGTGATCAGTGAGTGAGAGTGAGAATTCACTCAAGAGCAGAGTGATCATTGAGAGCAACAGTGAGTATTCACACAAGATCTGAGTGATCAGAGTGAGAGTGAGTATTCACACAGTATCATGGTGATCAACGAGTGAAAGTGAGAACTCACTCAGGATCACAGTGATCAGAGAGTGAGATTGAGTATTCACACTGGATCACAGTGATCAGAGGGAATGGGAGAGGGCATTCACAGAGGATCACTGTGATCAGAGAGTGAGATTGAGTATTCACACAGGACCACAGTGATCAGAGTGAGTGAGAGTGAGTATTCACAAAGGACCACAGTGATCAGAGAGAGTGAGAGTGAGTATTCACACAGTATCACAGTGATCAGAGAGAATGGGAGAGAGCATTCACAGAGCATCACAGTGATCAGAGAGTAAGATTGAGTATTCACACAGGACCACAGTGATCAGAGTGAGTGAGAGTGAGTATTCACAGAGGATCACAGTGATCAGAGAGTAAGAAGGTGTATTCACACTGGATCGCAGTGATCAGAGAGTGAGTGTGAGGATTCACTCTGGATCACAGTGATCAGAGAGGAGTGAATATTCACACAAGTTCAGAGTTATCAGAGAGAACAAAGAGGGAGTACTCACTCAAGTTCGAAGTGATCGGACAGAGTGAGAGTGAGTATTCACAAAGGACCACAGTGATCAGAGAGAGTGAGATTGAGAATTCACAGTGGATCAGAGTGATCAGAGAGAGTGAGAGTGAGTATTCACACAGTATCACAGTGATCGGAGAGAATGGGAGAGAGCATTCACAGAGGATCACAGTGATCAGTGAGTGAGATTTAGCATTCACACAGGACCACAGTGATCAGAGTGAGTGAGAGTGAGTATTCACAGAGAATCACAGTGATCAGAGAGTGAGACGGTGTATTCACACTGGATTTCAGTGATCAGAGAGTGAGTGTGAGGATTCACTCAGGATCACAGTGATCAGAGAGAAGTGAATATTCACACAAGATCAGAGTTATCAGAGAGAACAAGAGTGAGTTCTCACTCAGGATCAGAGTGATCGGACAGTGTGAGACTGAGTATTCACAAAGTATCACAGTGATTAGAGAATGAGCATGAGAATTCACTCAGGATCAGAGTGATATGTGAGTGAGAGTGAGTATTCACACAGGGGCAATTTTATCAGAGTGAAAGTGTGTATTCAGACAGCATCACAGTGACCAGAGAGTGAGAGTGAGTAATCACTCAGGATCATAGTGGCCAAAGAGTTTGAGAATGAGTTTTCACACTGGATCAGAGTGAACAGAGAGAGAGAGAGAGAGAGAGAGAGAGAGTATTCGCACAGGATTAAAGCGACCAGAGAGAGTGAGAGTGAGTATTCACACAGTATCAAGGTGATTAGCAATTGAGAGTGAGAATTCACTCAGGATAAGAGTGATCAGAGAGGTTGACAGTGAGTATTTACACCGGGTCAGAGTGTTCAGAGGGAGTGAGCGTGAGTATTCACAAAGGATCACAGTGATCAGAGAAATTGGGAGTGAGTATTCACACAGGATCAGGGTGATCAGGGAGTGAGTGTGAGTATTCACACAGCATTACGTTGAACAGACTGTGAGAGTGAGTATTCACAAAGGATCATGTGATCAGAGTGTAAGAGTGAGTATTCACATAGGATAACAGTGATCATAAAATGTGAGAGTGACTATTTTCTCAGGATCAAGTTGAACATAGAGTGAGTGTCAGTATTCACACAGGAGCAGACTGATTAGAGAGTGAGTGAGTATTCACACCGTATTAGGATGATCAGAGAGTGAGAGTGAGTATTCACACAGGAGCAAAGCATTTAGAGAGAGTGAGAGTGAGCATTCACACAAGATCACAGTGATCAGCGAGTGAGAGTGAGAATTCACTCAAGAGCAGAGTGATCATTGAGAGCAACAGTGAGTATTCACACAAGATCTGAGTGATCAGAGTGAGAATGAGTATTTACACTGGATCACAGTGATCAGAGAGAATGGGAGAGGGCATTCACAGAGGATCACTGTGATCAGAGAGTGAGATTGAGTATTCACACAGGACCACAGTGATCAGAGTGAGTGAGAGTGAGTATTCACAAAGGACCACAGTGATCAGAGAGAGTGAGAGTGAGTATTCACACAGTATCACAGTGATCAGAGAGAATGGGAGAGAGCATTCACAGAGGATCACAGTGATCAGAGAGTGAGATTGAGTATTCACACAAGACCACAGTGATCAGAGTGAGTGAGAGTGAGTATTCACAGAGGATCACAGTGATCAGAGAGTGAGAAGGTGTATTCACACTGGATCACAGTGATCAGAGAGTGAGTGTGAGGATTCACTCTGGATCACAGTGATCAGAGAGGAGTGAATATTCACACAAGTTCAGAGCTATCAGAGAGAACAAAGAGTGAGTACTCACTCAAGTTCGGAGTGATCGGACAGAGTGAGAGTGAGTATTCACAAAGGACCACAGTGATCAGAGAGAGTGAGAGTGAGAATTCACAGTGGATCAGAGTGATCAGAGAGAGTGAGAGTGAGTATTCACACAGTATCACAGTGATCGGAGAGAATGGGAGAGAGCATTCACAGAGGATCACAGTGATCAGAGAGTGAGATTTAGTACTCACACAGGACCACAGTGATCAGAGTGAGTGAGAGTGAGTCTTCACGGAGAATCACAGTGATCAGAGAGTGAGAGGGTGTATTCACACTGGATTTCAGTGATCAGAGAGTGAGTGTGAGGATTCACTCAGGATCACAGTGATCAGAGAGGAGTGAATATTCACACAAGATCAGAGTTATCAGAGAGAACAAGAGTGAGTTCTCACTCAGGATCAGAGTGATCGGACAGTGTGAGACTGAGTATTCACAAAGTATCACAGTGATCAGAGAATGAGCGTGAGAATTCACTCAGGATCATAGTGACCAGAGTTTGAGAGTGAGTATTCACACTGGATCGGAGTGAACAGAGAGAGTGAGAGTGAGTATTCACACAGGTTCAGGATGATCAGTGAGTGAGAGTGAGTATTCACAAAGAATCAGGGAGATCAGAGAGTATTCACACAGGATAACAGTGATCAGAGATTGTGACAGTGACGATTCACACAGGATCAAGTGAACATGGATTGAGTGTCAGTATTCAAACAGGATCAGAATGATCAGAGAGTTAGAGTGAATATTTATACAGGGTCAGAATGATCAGGAAGTGAGAGTGAGTATTCACACAGGATCAGATTGATCAGAGTGAGTGAGAGTGAGGATTGCCACAGGATCACAGAGACCAGTATGTGAGAGTGAGTATTCACCCAGTATCAGGGTGATCAGAGAGTGAGAGTTAGTACTCACAATGGATCATGGTGATCAGAGAGAATGAAGTTGAGTATTCACACAGGATCAGATTGATCAGAGAGAGTGAGAATGAGTATTCACACAGGATCAGAGTGATCAGAGAGAATGAGAGAGAGCATTCATAGAGGATCAGACTGATCAGAGAGCGAGATTGAGTATTCACACAGGATTACGGTGATCAGAGTGAGTAAGAGTGAGAATTCATTGAGGATCACAATGATCAGAGAGTGAGCGTGAGGAATCACTCAGGATCACAGTGATCAGAGAGGAGAGTATATTCACACAAGATCAGAGTTTTCAGAGAGAACAAGAGTGCGTATTCACCCAGGTTCAGCGTGATCGGATCGTGTGAGATTGAGTATTCAAAAAGTATCACAGTGATCAGAGACTGAGATTGTGTATTCACACAGGACCACAGTGATCAGAGTGAGTGTGAGGGAGTATTCACATGGATCACAGTGATCAGAGAGTGAATGTGAGGATTCACTCAGGATCACAGTAATCAGAGAGGAGTCTATATTCATACAAGATCAGAGTTATCAGAGAGAACAAGAGTGAGTGTTCACTCAAAATCAGAGTGATCGGACAGAGTGAGAGTGAGTATTCACAAAGGACCACAGTGATCAGAGAAAGTGAGAGTGAGAATTCACTCAGGATCAGAGTGATCAGAGTGTGAGAGTGATCATTGACATAGGATCAGAGCGATCAGAGAGAGTGAGAGTGAGTATTCACACAGGATCCGAGTGATCAGAGAGAATGGGAGAGAGCATTCACAGAGGATCAGAGAGTGAGATTGAGTATTCACACAGGACCACAGTGATCAGGGTGAGTGAGAGTGAGTATTCACAGAGGATCACAGCGATCAGACAGTGCGAGGGTGTATTCACTCAGGGGCAGTTTTATCAGTGAGTGAAAGTGAGTATTCAGACGGTATCACAGTGACCAGAGAGTGAGAGTGAGTATTCACACTGGATCAGAGTAAACAGAGAGAGTGAGAGTGAGTATTCACACATTATCACATTGATCAGCGAGCGAGAATGAGAACTCACTCAGGATCAGAGTGATCAGAGTAATCAGAGAGGTTGAGAGTGAGTACACTGGGTCAGAGTGATCAGAGAGAGTGAGCATGAGTATTCACAAAGGATCAAGGTGATCAGAGAAATTGAGAGTGAGTAATCACACATGTTTAAAGTGATGAGAGAGTGAGAGTGAGTTTCACACAGGTTCAGTGTGAAAAGAGATTGAGTGTTAGTCCTCATAATGGATCACAGTGATCAGAGAGAGTGCGAGTGAGTATTCACACAGGATCAGATTGATCAGAGAGAATGGGAGAGAGCATTTACAGGTGATTTGAGTGATCAGAGAGAGTGAGAGTGAGTTTCACACAGGATCAGAGAGATTAGGAGTGAAGGTGAATATTCACTCAGGATCAGAGTGGTCAGAGAGGTTGAGCGTGAGTATTCACAGTGGATCAGAGTGATCAGAGAGAGAGAGAGTGAGTATTCACACAGGATCAGAGTGATCAGAGAGAATGGGAGGGAGCGTTAACAGGAGATCAGAGTGATCAGAGAGAGTGAGCGTGAGTATTCACACTGGATCAGAGTGATCAGAGAGAGTGAGAATGAGTATTCACACAGGGTCAGCATGACAATAGAATGAGTGTGTGTGTTCACACAGGATTACACTGACCAGAGAGAGTGAGAGTGAATATTCACACAGGATCACAGAGATGAGGGAAGGAAAGAGTGAGTATTCAGACAGGGTCAGAGTGAACAGAGTGAGTGAGAGTGAGTATTCAGACAGGATCAGGGTGATCAGAGAGAGTGAGAGTGAGTATTCACACAGGTTCAGGATGATCAGTGAGTGAGAGTGAGTATTCACAAAGAATCAGGGAGATCACAGAGTAAGAGTGAGTATTCACACAGGATAAGAGTGGTCAGAGAGTGTGACAGTGACTATTCACTCAGGATCAAGTGAACATAGAGTGAGTGTCAGTATTCAAACAGGATCAGAATGATCAGAGAGTTAGAGTGAATATTTACACAGGGTCAGAGTGATCAGGAAGTGACAGTGAGTTTTCACACAGGATCAGATTGATCAGAGAGAGTGAGAGTGAGGATTCACACAGGATCAAAGCAATCAGAGAGAGTGAGAATGAGTATTGACTCAGGATCAGAGTGATCAGAGAGAATGGTAGAGTGCATTCACAGAGGATCAGAGTGATCAGAGAATGTGATTGAGTATTCACACAGGAGCACAGTGATCAGAATGAGTGAGAGTGAGTATTCACACTGGATCACTGTGATCAATAAGTAAATGTGAGTATTCACTCAGGTTCAAAGTAATAAGAGAGGAGTCTATATTCACACAAGATCATAGTTATCAGAGAGAACAAGAGCAAGTATTCACTCAAGATCAGAGTAATCGGACAGAGTGAGAGTGAGTATTCACTAAGGACTACAGTGATCAGAGAGTGAGTGAATAATCACACAAGATCAGAGTGATTGGACAGAGTGAGAGTGAGTATTCACAAGGGATCCGAGTGATCAGAGAGAATGGGAGAGAGCATTCACAGAGGATCAGAGAGTGAGATTGATTATTCACACAGAACCACAGTGATCAGAGTGAGTGAGAGTGAGTATTCACAGAGGATCACAGTGATAAGAGAGTGAGTGTGAGGATTCACACTGGTTCACAGCGATCAGAGAGGAGTGAATATTCACACAAGATCAGAGTTATCAGAGAGAACAAGAGTGAGTATTCACTCAGGATCAGAGTGAACAGAGAGAGTGAGAGTGAGTGTTCACACAGTATCACAGTGATCAGAGAGTGAGAGTGAGAATTCACTCAGGATCAGGGTGATCTGTGAGTGAGAGTGGATAATCACACAGGGGTAGTTTTATCAGAGAGTGCAAGTGAGTATTCAGACGGTATCACAGTGACCAGAGAGTGAGAGTGAGTATTCACTCAGGATTATAGAGGTCAGAGTGTTTGAGAGGGAGTATTCACACTGGATCAGAGTGAACAGAGAGAGTGAGAGTGAGTATTCACACTGGATCAGAGTGAACAGAGAGAGTGAGAGTGAGTATTCACAATGGATCAGAGTGAACTGAGAGAGTGAGAGTGAGTGTTCACACAGTATCACTGTGATCAGCGAGAGAGAGTGAGAACTCACTCAGGATCAGAGTGATCAGAGAGGTTGAGAGTGAGTACACAGGGTCAGAATGATCAGAGAGAGTGAGCATGAATATTCACAAAGGATCAGGGTGATCAGAGAAAGTGAGAGTGAGTATTCACACACGTTTAAAGTGATGAGAGAGTGAGAGTGAGTATTCACACCAGATCACAGTGGTCAGAGACGTTGAGCTTGAGTATTCACACAGGATCAGACTGATCAAAGAGAATGGGAGAGAGCATTAACAGAGGATCAGAGTGATCAGAGAGTGAGATTGAGTATTCACTCAGGTTCACAGTGATCAGAGAGAGTGTGAGGATTCACTCTGGATCACTGTGATCAGAGTGGAGTGTATCTTCACACAAGATCAGAGTTATCAGAGAGAACAATAGTGCGTATTCACTCAGGGTCAGAGTGATCAGATTCAGTGTGACCGAATATTCACAAAGTATCACAGTGATCAGAGAGTGAGAGTGAGAATTCACTCAGGATCATAGAGGTCAGAGAGATTGAGAGTAAGTATTCACACCAGATCAGAGTGAACAGAGAGAATGAAACTGAGTATTCACACAGGATCAAAGCGATCAGACAGAGTGAGAGTGAGTATTCACACAGTAACACGGTGATCAGCGAGTGAGAGTGAGAGCTCACTCAGGATCAGAGTGATTAGAGAGGTTGAGAGTGAGTATTTACACAGGGTCAGAGTGACCAGAGAGAGTGAGCATGAGTATTCACAAAGGATCAGAGTGATCAGAGAAAGTGAGAGTGAGTATCCACACATGTTTAAAGTGATGAGAGAGTAAGAGTGAGTATTCACACAGGATCAGGGTGAAAAGAGAGTGAGTGTTAGTACTCACAATGGATCACAGTGATCAGAGAGAGTGAGAGTGAGTACTCACACAGGATCAGATTGATGAGAGAGAATGAGAGTCAGGATTCACACAGGATCACGGAGATCAGAGAGAGTGAGAGTGAGTATTCACACAGGTTTAAAGTGATGAGAGAGTGAGAATGAGTATTCACACTGGATCAAAGCGACCAGAGAGAGTGAGAGTGAGTATTCACACAGTATCACAGTGATCAGTGAGTGAGAGTGAGAATCAACTCAGGATCAGGGTGATCAGAGAGGTTGAGAGTGAGTACTTACACAGGGTCAGAGTGATCAGAGAGATTGAGTGTGTGTATTCACACAGGATCAGTGTGATCAGGGAGGAAGAGTGGGTATTCACACAGGATCAGAATGATCAGGGAGAAAGAGTGAGTATTCACAAAGAATCAGACTAATCAGAGAGAATGAGAGTGAGTATTCAAACAGGATCACTGAGATCAGAGAGTGAGAGTGAGTATTCACACTGGTTTAGAGTAATCAGAGAGTGAGTGTGAGTATTCACTCAGGATCACAGTGATCAGAGAGCAGTGTATATTCACACAAGATCAGAGTTATCAGAGAGAACAAGAGTGCATATTCACTCAGAATCAGAGTGATCGGACAATGTGAGACTGAGTATTCACAAAGTATCACAGTGATCAGAGAGTGAGAGTGAGAATTCACTCAGGATCAGAGTGATCAGTGAGTGAAAGTGAGTATTCACACAAGGGCAGTTTTATCAGAGAGTGAAAGAGAGTATTCAGACAGCATCACAGTGACCAGAGAGTGAAAGTGAGTATTCACTCAGGATCATAGTGGCCAGAGAGTTTGAGAGTGAGTATTCACACTAGATCAGTGTGAACAGAGAGAGCGAAAGTGAGTATTCCCACAGGATCAAAGCGATCAGAGCGAGTGAGAGTGATATTCACACAGAATCACGGTGATCAACGACTGAGAGTGAGAATTCACTCAGGATCAGAGAGGTTGAGAGTGAATATTTACACAAGGTCAGAGTGATCAGAGAGAGTGAGCATGATTATTCACAAAGGATCAGAGTGATCAGAGAAAGTGAGAGTGAGTATCCACGCATGTTTAAAGTGATGAGAGAGTAAGAGTGAGTATTCACACAGGATCAGGGTGAAAAGAGAGTGAGTGTTAGTACTCACAATGGATCACAGTGATCAGAGAGAGTGAGAGTGAGTACTCACACAGGATCAAATTGATGAGAGAGAATGAGAGTCAGGATTCACACAGGATCACAGAGATCAGAGAGAGTGAGAGTGAGTATTCACACAGGTTTAAAGTGATGAGAGAGTGAGAATGAGTATTCACACTGGATCAAAGCCACCAGAGAGAGTGGGAGTGATTATTCACACAGTATCACAGTGATCAGAAAGGTTGAGAGTGAGTACTTACACAGGGTCAGAGTGATCAGAGAGATTGAGTGTGAGTATTCACACAGGATCAGTGTGATCAGTGTGAGTGAGAGGGAGTATTCACACAGGATCAGAATGATCAGGGAGTAAGAGTGACTATTCACAAAGAATCAGACTGATCAGAGAGTGCGATTAATTATTCACACAAGGCCAAAGAGTGAGAGTAATCACACAGGATCAGAGTAATCAGAGAGATTTATATTTAGTATTCTCCCAGATTCACAGTGGTCTGACAGAGTGAGAGTGAGTATTCAAACTGTAGCACAGTGGTCAAAGAGATCGACAATGAGTATTTACACAGGATCAAATTGATCAGAGAGAGTGAGAGTGAGTATTCACACAGGATCAGGGTGATTAGGGAGTGAGAGTGAGCATTCACAGAAATTAAAGAGTGATCAGAGTGAGAGAGTGATTATTCACACAAGCATCAGTGTGAACAGAGAACGACACTGAGTCTTAACACAGGATCAGAGTGATCAGATGTTGTGAGAGTGAGTATTCACAGAGGATCAGAGTGATCAGAGAGAATGAGAGTGAGTATTCAAACAGGATCACAGAGATCAGAGAGTGAGAGTGAGTATTCACACAGGTTCAGAGTAATCAGAGAGTGAGTGTTAGTATTCACATTGGATCACAGTGATCAGAGAGAATGAGAGTGAGAATTCACGAAAGATCAGGGGGATCAGAAACTGAGAGTGAGTATTCACTCAGGATCAGAGTGGTCAGAGATGTTGAGCATGAGTATTCACAGTGGATCAGAGTAATCAGAGAGAATGAGAGTGAGTATTCACACAGGATAAAAGCGATCAGAGAGATTGAGAATGAGTATTTACATAGGATTACCATAACCAGAGAGTGTGAGAGCAAATATTCATACAGGATCAAAGAGATGAGGGAGGGAAAGAGTGAGTATTGAGACAGAATCACGGTGATCAGGGAGCGAGAGTGATAATTAACTCAGGATCAGTGTGATCAGAGAAATTATGAGTGAGTGTTCACACAGGTTCAGGATGATCAGGGAGTGAGAGTGAGTATTCACACAGGATAACAGTGATCAGAGATTGCGAGAGTGACTATTCACCCAGGATCAAGTTGAACAAAACGTGAGTGCCTGTATTCAAACAGGATCAGAATGATCAGAGAGTTAGAGTGAATATTTACACAAGGTAAGAGTGATCAGAAACTGAGAGTGAGTATTCACACAGGATCAGATCGATCAGAGAGATTGAGAGTGAGAATTACCACAGGATCACAAAGATCAGAGAGAGACAGTTAGAATTCACATAGGTTTAGAGGGATGAGAGAGTGAGAGTATTCACACAGTATCAGGGTGATCAGAGAGTGAGTATTAGTACTCACAATGGATCACAGTGATCAGAGAGAGTGAGGGTGAATATTCACACAGGATCACAGTGATCAGAGAGGAGTGTATATTCACACAAGATCAGAGTTATCAGAGAGAACAAGAGTGCGTATTCACTCAGGATCAGAGTGATCGGACAATGTGAGACTGAGTATTCACATAGTATCACAGTGATCAGTGAGTGAGAGTGAGACTTCACTCAGGATCAGAGTGATCAGTGAGTGAAAGTGAGTATTCACACAGGGGCAGTTTTATCACAGAGTGAAAGTGAGTATTCACTCAGGATCATACTGGCCAGAGAGTTTGAGAGTGAGTATTCACGCTAGATCAGTGTGAACAGAGAGAGCGATAGTGAGTATTCACACAGCATCAAAGCGATCAGAGAGAGTGAGAGTGAGTATTCACACAGTATCACGGTGATCAGCGACTGAGAGTGAGAATTCACTCAGGATCAGAGCGATCAGAGATGTTGAGAGTCAGTAATTACACAGGGTCAGAGTGATCAGAGAGAGTGAGCGTGAGTATTCACAAAGGATCCGGGTGATCAGAGACAGTGAGAGTGAGTATTCATACAGGATCACAGTAATCAGACAGTGAGAGAGAGTATTCACTCAAGATCAGAGTGATCAGAGAGGAGTGAATATTCACACAAGATCAGAGTGATCAGAGAGAACAAGAGTGCGTATTCACTCAAGATCAGAGTGATCGGACAATGTGAGAGTGAATATTCACAAAGTATCACAGTGATCAGAGTGAGAATTCACACAGGAGCAGTTTTATCAGTGAGTGAAAGTGAGTTTTCAGACAGTATCACAGTGACCAGAGAGTGAGAGTGAGTATTCACTCAGGATCATTGTGGCCAGAGAGTTTGAGAGTGAGTATTCACAGTGCATCAGAGTGATCAGAGAGAGTGAGAGTGAGGATTCACAGAGGATCAAAGTGTTCAGAGAGAGTGAGAGTGAGTATTTACACAGGATCAGAGTGATCAAAGACAGTGAGAGTGAGTATTAAAACAGAGGATCAGAGTGATCAGAGAGTGAGATTGAGTATTCACACTGGATCACAATGACCAGAGTGAGTGAGTGTGAGAATTTGCAAAAGATCAGGGGGATCAGAAACTGAGAGTGAGTATTCACTCAGGATCAGAGTGGTCAGAGATGTTGAGCGTGTGTATTCACAGTGGTTCAGAGTAATCAGAGAGAGTGAGAGTGAGTATTCACACAGGATCAGCATGATCTGAGAGTGAGAGTGGGTCTTCACACAGGTTCAGAGTGATCAGAGAGGTTGAGAGTGATTATTTACACTGGATCAGAGTGGTCAGAGAAATCGAGAGTGAGTCTTCATACAGGATCACAGTGGCAAGGGAAAGTGAGAGTGAGTATTTGCACAAAATCAGATTGATCAGTGAGTGTGAGACTAAGTATTCACACAGATTAAGAGTGATCAGACTGTGCGAGTGAGTCTTCACACAGGATCAAAGTGATCAGAGGTAATGAGAGTGATTATTCGCAGAGTGATCAGAGAGAATGATGGTGAGAATCCACACAGGATCACATAGATCAGAAAGTGAGAGTGTGTATTCAAACAGGTTTAGAGGGGTCAGAGAGTAAGAGTGCGTGTTCACACAGGATCACAGTGGCCAGAGAGAGTGAGAGTGAGTATTCACACAAATTAAAGAGTGATCAGAGAGTGAGAGTGATTACTCACACAGGATCAGAGTGATAAGAGTGTGCGAATGAGTATTCACACAGAATCATTGTGATCAGTGAGTATGTGTGATTATTCACACAGGATCAGAGTGAACAGAGAATGGCAGTGAGTTTTCACACAGGATCAGAGTGGTCAGAGAGAGTGAGAGTGAACATTCACACAAATTAAAGAGTGATCAGAGAGTGAGAGTGAGTATTCACACAGGATCAGAGTGAATAGAGTTAGTGAGAGTGAGTATTCACACAGGATCACAGTGGCTAGAGAGAGTGAGAGTGAGTTTTCACACAGAGCCAGAGTGATCAGAGAGTGAGACTGAGTATTCACACAGGATCACACTGATCAGAGGAAGTGAGAGTGATTATTCACACAGAATCAAAGTGATCGGGGAGAGTGATAACGTGTATTTACACATGATCACAATGATCAGGGACAGCAAGAGTGAGTATTCATACTGGATCACAGTGATCCCATAGAGTGTGACTGAGTATTCACATTGGATCAATGGAGAGTGAAGTCAGTATTCACTCACAATGGAGAGTGAAATCAGTATTCACACAGGATCAGTGTGATCAGAGAGTGAGAGTGAGTATTCACACAGTATTAAAGTGATCAGCGAGTGAGAGTGAGTATTCACACAGGATCGGTGTGATCTGAGAGTGAGAATGAGTATACACACAGCATTACATTGATCAGAGAATGAGTGAATATTGACTCAGGATTAGGTTGTTCAGAGTGTGAGAGTGAGTATTCACACAGATCAGAGTGATCAGAGAGAGTGAGAGTGAGTATTCACACAGGAATACAGAGATAAGGAAGAGCAAGAGTGAGTATTCATACTGGATCACAGTGATCCCATAGAGTGTGACTGAGTATTCACATTGGATCTCTGTGAATGGAGAGTGAAATCAGTATTCACACAGGATCAGTATGATCAGAGAGTGAGAGTGAGAATTCACTCAGGATCAGAGTGATCAGAGAGGTTGGGAGTGAGTATTTACACAGGGTTAGAGTGATCAGAGAGAGTGGCCGTGAGTATTCACAAAGGATCACGGTGATCAGAGAATAAGAATGAGAACTCACACAGGATAAGAGTGATCAGAGATTGTGAGAGTGACTATTCACTCAGGATCAAGTTGAACATAGAATGAGTGTCATTATTCAAACAGGATCAGAGTGATCAGACAAAGTGGGAGTGAGTATTCACACTGGATCAGGGTAATCAGGGAGTGAGTGAGTATTCACCAAGAATCAGGGTGATCAGTCAATAAGAATGAGAACTCACACAGGATAACAGTGATCAGAGATTGTGAGAGTGACTATTCCCTCAGTACCAAGTTGAACATAGAGTGAGTGTCAGTATTCAAACAGGATCAGAGTGATCAAAAGGTGAGTGTTTGTATTCACACAGTATCAGGGTGATCAGAGGGAGGGAGAGTGAGGATTATCACAGGATCACAGAGATCAGAGAGTGAAACTGAGTATTCACACAGGTTTAGAGTGACGTGAGAGTGAGATTCACACAGGATCAGTGTGATCAGAGAGTGAGTGAGTATTCAGACAGGATCAGATTGATGAGAGAGAATGAGAGTGAGGTTTCACACAGGATCACAGACATCAGAGATTGAGAGTGAGTATTCACACAGGTTTAAAGTGATGAGAGAGTGAGAATGAGTATTCACACAGGATCAAAGCGATCAGAGAGAGTGAGAGTGAGTATTTACACAGTATCACAGTGATCAGCAAGTGAGAGTGAGAATTCACAGAGGATCAGAGTGATAATGTGTATTCATACAGGATCACAGAGATCAGGGAGAGCAAGAGTGAGTATTCATACTGGATCACAGTGATCCCATAGAATGTGACTGATTATTCACATTGGATCTCTGTGAATGGAGAATGAAATCAGTATTCACACAGTATCATGGTGATCAGCGAGTGAGAGTGAGAATTCATTCAGGATCAGAGCGATCAGAGAGGTTGGGAGTGAGTATTTACACAGGGTCAGAGTGATCAGTGAGAGTGAGAGACAGGATTCACACAGGATCACAGAGATCAGAGATTGAGAGTGAGTATTCACACAGGTTTAAAGTGATGAGAGAATGAGAATGAGTATTCACACTGGATCACTGTGAACAGTGAGAATGAGAATGAGTATTCACACAGAATCAGATTGATCAGAGAGAGTGAGAGTGAGTATTCACACAGTATCACTGTGATCAGCGAGTGAGAATGAGTATTCACACAGGATCGGCATGATATGAGAGTGAGAATGAGTACACGCACAGCATCACGTTGATCAAAGAGTGAGTGAATATTCACTCAGGATCAGGATGATCAGAGAGTGAGAGTGAGTATTCACACAGGATCAGATTGATAAGAGAGAGAATGAAAGTCAGGATTCACACAGGATCACAGAAGTCAGAGAGTGACAGTTAGTATTCACACAGGTTTAAAGTGATGAGAGAAGAGAATGAGTATTCAGACAGGATGAGAGAGATCAGAGTGTGACTGTTAGTATTCACACTGGATCTCAGTGAACAGAGAGAGTGAGCATGATTATTCACACAGGATCAGATTGATCAGAGGGAGTGAGAGTGAGTATTCACTCAGGTTCAGAGCGGTCAGAGAGGTTGAGACTGAGTATTCACGCAGGTTGAAAGTGATGAGAGAATGAGACTGAGTATTCAGACAGGATCAAAGTGATCAGAGAGCATGTGTTTGTATTCACACTGGATGAAAATGATCAGTGAGAATGAGAGTGAGTATTCACTCAGGATCAGATAGATCAGAGAGAGTGAGAGTGAGTATTCACTCAGGTTCAGAGCGGTCAGAGAGGTTGAGAGTGAGTGTTCACACAGGATCTGAGGGATCAGAGAGGTTGAGAGTGATTACTTACACAGGATAAGAGTGATGAGAGAGAGCGAGAGTGAGTCTTCACACAGGATCACGGTGGCCAGAGAGAGTGAGAGTGCGTATTCACACATGATCAGATTGATCAGAGAGAGTGAGAGTGAACATTCACACAAATTAAAGAGTGATCAGAGTGTGAGAGTGATCATTCACACAGGACCAGAGTGATAAGAGTGTGTGATTGAGTATTCACACAGAATCATTGTGAATAGAGAGTATGTGTGATTATTCACACAGGAGCAAAGTGAACAGAGAATGGCATTGAGTTTTCACACAGGATCAGAGTGATCAGAGTTAGTGAGAGTGAGTATTCACACAGGATCACAGTGGCTAGTGAGAGTGAGAGTGAGTATTCACACAGGGTCAGAGTGATCAGAGACTGACAGTGAGTATTCACACAGGATCACACTGATCAGAGGAAGTGAGAGTGAGTATTCACACAGGATCACAGTGGCTAGAGAGAGTGAGAGTGAGTATTCACACAGGGTCAGAGTGATCAGAGAGTGACAGTGAGTATTCACACAGGATCACACTGATCAGAGGAAGTGAGAGTGAGTATTCACACAGGATCAGAGTGAACAGGGAGAGCATGTTTGAGTCTTCACACAGGGTCAGAGTGATCAGAGAGTGAGAGTGAGTATTCACAGAGGATCAGAGTGATCAGAGAGAGTGATAATGCGTATTCACACAGGATCACAGAGATCAGGGAGAGCAATTGTGAATATTCATACTAGATCACAGTGATCCCAAAGGGTGTGACTGAGTATTCACAATGGATCTCTGTGAATGGAGAGTGAAATCAGTATTCACACAGGATCAGTGTGATCAGAGAGTGAGAGTGAGTATTCACACAGGATCACAGGGATCAGAGAGAGTGAGAGTGAGTATTCACACAGTATCATGGTGATCAGCGAGTGAGAGTGAAAATTCACTCAGGATCAGAGCAATCAGAGAGGTTGGGAGTGAGTATTTACACAGGGTCAGAGTGATCAGAGGGAGTGAGAGTCAGGATTGACACTGGATCACAGAGATCAGAGTGTGAGAGTGAGTATTCACACAGGTTTAAGGTGATGAGAGAATGAGAATGAGTATTCACACAGGATCACAGTGATCAGTGAGAATGAGAGTGAGTATTCACACAGGATCAGATTGATCAGAGAGAGTGAGAGTGAGTATTTACACAGTATCACAGTGATCAGCGAGTGAGAGTGAGTATTCACACAGGATCGGCATGATCTGAGAGTGAGAAGGAGAATACGCACAGCATCACGTTGATCAAAGAGTGAGTGAATATTCACTCAGGATCAGGCTGATCAGAGAGAGAGAGTGAATATTCACTCAGGATCAGCGTGATCTGAGAGAGAGTTTGAGTATACACACAGCATCACATTAATCAGAGAGTGAGTGAATATTCACACAGGATCAGGGTGATCAGAGAGTGAGAGTGAGTATTCAGACAGGATCAGATTGATCAGAGAGAGTGAGAGTCAGGATTCACACAGGATCACATAGATCAGAGAGTGAGAGTGAGTATTCACACAGGTTTAAAGTGATGAGAAAATGAAAATGAGTATTCACACAGGATCAGAGTGATCAGACAGTGAGTGTTTGTATTCATACTGGATCACAGTGATCAGTGAGAATGAGAGTGAGTATTCACTCAGGATCAGATTGATCAGAGAGAGTGAGAGTGAGTATTCACTCAAGTTCAGAGCAGTCAGAGAGGTTGAGAGTGAGTGTTCACACAGGATCAGAGTGATCAGACAGTGAGAGTGAGTCTTCACACAGGATCAGAGTGATCAGAGAGAGTGAGAGTGAGTATTCACACAGTATCACAGGGATCAGAGAGAGTGAGAGTGAGTATTCACACAGTATCAGGGTGATCAGCGAGTGAGAGTGAGAATTCATTCAGGATCAGAGCAATCAGAGAGGTTGGGAGTGTGTATTTACACAGGGTCAGAGTGATCAGTGAGAGTGAATGTCAGAATTCACACAGGATCACAAAGATCAGAGAGTGAGAGTGAGTATTCAAACAGGTTTAAAGTGATGAGTGAATGAGAATGAGTTTCACACTGGATCACAGTGATCAGTGAAAATGAGAGTGTGTATTCACACAGCATCAGTTTGATCAGAGAGAATGCCCGTGAGTATTCACACAGAATCGGTGTGATCTGAGAGTGAGAATGAGTATACGCACAGCATTACGTTGATCAAAGAGTGAGTGAATATTCACTCACGCTCAGGATAATCAGAGAGTGAGAGTGAGTATACATACAAGATCAGAGTGATCAGACAGTGAGAGTGAGACTTCACACAGGATCACAGTGGCCAGAGAGAGTGAGAGTGAGTATTCACATATGATCAGATTGATCAGAGAGACTGAGAGTGAGCATTCACACAAATTAAAGAGTGATCAGAGTGTGAGAGTGATTATTCACACAGGACCAGAGTGATAAGAGTGTGTGAGTGAGTATTCACACAGAATCATTGTGATCAGAGAGTATGTGTGATTATTCAAACAGGATCAGAGTGAACAGAGAATGGCACTGAGTTTTCACACAGGATCAGAGTGATCAGAGAGTGAGTGTTTGTATTTACATTGGATCACCATGACCAGCGAGAATGAGAGTGAGTATTCACTCAGGGTCAGGTTGATCAGAGAGAGTGAGAGTGAGCATTCACACAAATTAAAGAGTGATCAGAGTGTGAGAGTGATTATTCACACAGGACCAGATTGAACAGAGAATGGCATTGAGTTTTCACACAGGATCAGAATGATCAGAGTTAGTGAGAGTGAGTATTCACACAGGATCACAGTGGCCAGAGAGAATGAGAGTGAGAGTGAATATTCACACATGATCAGATTGATCAGAGAGAGTGAGAGTGAGAATTCACGCAAATTAAAGAGTGATCAGAGTGTGAGAGTGACTATTCACTCAGGACAAGAGTGATAAGAGTGTACGAATGAGTATTCACACATAATCACTGTCATCAGAGAGTATGTCTGATTATTCACACAGGATCAGAGTGATCAGAGTTAGTGAGAGTGAGTATTCACACAGGATCACACTGACAGAGGAAGTGAGAGTGAGTATTCACACAGGATAACAGATATCAGGGAGAGCATGTTTGAGTATTCACACAGTGTCAGAGTTATCAGAGAGTGAGAGTGAGTATTCACAGAAGATCAGAGTGATCAGAGAGGATAATAATGCGTATTCACACAGGATCACAGACAACGGGGAAAACAAGAGTGAGTATTCATACTGGATCACGGTGATCCCATAGATTGTGACTGAGTATTCACATTAGATCTCTGTGAATGGAGAGTGAAAACAGTATTCACACAGGATCAGTGTGATCAGAGAGTGAGAGTGAGTAATCACACAGGATCACAGGGATCAGAGAGAGTGAGAGTGAGTATTCACAAAGTATCATTGTGTTCAGTGAGTGAGAGTGAGAATTCACTCAGGATCAGAGCGATCTGAGAGGTTGGGAGTGAGTATTTACACAGGGTGAGAGTGATCATAGAGAGTGAGAGTCAGGATTGACACAGGATCACAGAGATCAGAGAGTGAGTGAGTATTCACACAGGTTTAAAGTGATGAGTGAATGAGAATGAGTTTCACACTGGATCACAGTGAGCAGTGAGAATGAGAGTGTGTATTCACACAGCATCAGTAATATCAGAGAGAGTGAGATTGAGTATTCACACAGTATTACAGTGGTCAGCGAGTGCGCGTGAGTATTCACACAGGATCGGGGTGATCTGAGAGTGAGAATGAGTATACTCACAGCATCACGTTAATCAAAGAGTGAGTGAATATTCACTCAGATTCAGGATGATCAAAGAGTGAGAGTGATTTTGCACAAAGGATCAGATTGATGAGAGAGAATGAGAGTCAGGATTCACACAGGATCAGAGAGATCAGAGAGTGACAGTTAGTATTCACACAGGTTTAAAGTGATGAGAGAATGAGAATGAGTATTCACACAGGATCAGAGTGGCCAGAGAGTGAGTGTTTGTATTCACACTCGATCAAAGTGATCAGTGAGAATGAGAGTGAGTATTCACTCAGGATCAGATTGATCAGAGAGAGTGAGAGTGAGTATTCACACAGGTTCAGAGTGGTCAGAGAGGTTGAGAGTGAGTGTTCACACAGGATCAGAGTGATCAGAGAGGTTGAGAGTGATTACTTACACAGGATCAGAGTAATCAGAGAGAGCGAGAGTGAGTCTTCACACAGGGTCAGAGTGATCAGAGAGTGAGAGTGAGTCTTCACACAGGATAACAGTGATCAGAGAGGTTGAGAGTGATTTCTTATACATGATCACATTGATCAGAGAGAGTGAGAGAGAGCATTCACACAAATTAAAGAGTAATCAGAGTGTGAGAGTGATTATTCACACAGGACCAGAGTGATAATAGTGTGTGAGTGAGGATTGACACAGAATCATTGTGATCAGAGAGTATGTGTGTTTATTCACACAGGATCAGAGTGAACAGAGAATGGCACTGAGTTTTCACACAGGATCAGAGTGATCAGAGAATGAGTGTTTGTATTTACATTGGATCACAGTGACCAGCGAGAATGAGAGTGAGTATTCACCCAGGGTCAGATTGATCAGAGAGAGTGAGAGTGAGTATTCACTCAGGTTCAGAGTGGTCAGAGAGATTCAGAGTGTGTGTTCACACAGGATCAGAGTGATCAGGGAGGTTGAGAGTGATTAATTACACAGGATCAGAGTGATCAGAGAGAGCAAGAGTGAATCTTCACACATGGTCAGAGTGATCAGAGAGTGAGAGTGAGTATTCACCCAGGGTCAGATTGATCAGAGAGAGTGAGAGTGAGTATTCACTCAGGTTCAGAGCTGTCAGAGAGATTCAGAGTGTGTGTTCACACAGGATCAGAGTGATCAGGGAGGTTGAGAGTGATTAATTACACAGGATCAGAGTGATCAGAGAGAGCAAGAGTGAGTCTTCACACATGGTCAGAATGATCAGAGAGTGAGAGTGAGTCTTCACACAGGATCACAGTGGCCAGAGTGAGTGAGAGTGAGTATTCACACATGAGTAGATTGATCAGAGAGACTGAGAGTGAGCATTCACACAAATTAAAGAGTGATCAGAGTGTGAGAGTGATTATTCACACAGGACCAGAGTGATAAGAGTGTGTGAGTGAGTATTCACACAGAATCATTGTGATCAGAGAGTATGTGTGATTATTCAAACAGGATCAGAGTGAACAGAGAATGGCACTGAGTTTTCACACAGGATCAGAGTGATCAGAGAGTGAGTGTTTGTATTTACATTGGATCACCATGACCAGCGAGAATGAGAGTGAGTATTCACTCAGGGTCAGGTTGATCAGAGAGAGTGAGAGTGAGCATTCACACAAATTAAAGAGTGATCAGAGTGTGAGAGTGATTATTCACACAGGACCAGATTGAACAGAGAATGGCATTGAGTTTTCACACAGGATCAGAATGATCAGAGTTAGTGAGAGTGAGTATTCACACAGGATCACAGTGGCCAGAGAGAATGAGAGTGAGAGTGAATATTCACACATGATCAGATTGATCAGAGAGAGTGAGAGTGAGAATTCACGCAAATTAAAGAGTGATCAGAGTGTGAGAGTGACTATTCACTCAGGACAAGAGTGATAAGAGTGTGCGAATGAGTATTCACACATAATCACTGTCATCAGAGAGTATGTCTGATTATTCACACAGGATCAGAGTGATCAGAGTTAGTGAGAGTGAGTATTCACACAGGATCACACTGACAGAGGAAGTGAGAGTGAGTATTCACACAGGATAACAGATATCAGGGAGAGCATGTTTGAGTATTCACACAGTGTCAGAGTTATCAGAGAGTGAGAGTGAGTATTCACAGAAGATCAGAGTGATCAGAGAGGATAATAATGCGTATTCACACAGGATCACAGACAACGGGGAAAACAAGAGTGAGTATTCATACTGGATCACGGTGATCCCATAGATTGTGACTGAGTATTCACATTAGATCTCTGTGAATGGAGAGTGAAAACAGTATTCACACAGGATCAGTGTGATCAGAGAGTGAGAGTGAGTAATCACACAGGATCACAGGGATCAGAGAGAGTGAGAGTGAGTATTCACAAAGTATCATTGTGTTCAGTGAGTGAGAGTGAGAATTCACTCAGGATCAGAGCGATCTGAGAGGTTGGGAGTGAGTATTTACACAGGGTGAGAGTGATCATAGAGAGTGAGAGTCAGGATTGACACAGGATCACAGAGATCAGAGAGTGAGTGAGTATTCACACAGGTTTAAAGTGATGAGTGAATGAGAATGAGTTTCACACTGGATCACAGTGAGCAGTGAGAATGAGAGTGTGTATTCACACAGCATCAGTAATATCAGAGAGAGTGAGATTGAGTATTCACACAGTATTACAGTGGTCAGCGAGTGCGCGTGAGTATTCACACAGGATCGGGGTGATCTGAGAGTGAGAATGAGTATACTCACAGCATCACGTTAATCAAAGAGTGAGTGAATATTCACTCAGATTCAGGATGATCAAAGAGTGAGAGTGATTTTGCACAAAGGATCAGATTGATGAGAGAGAATGAGAGTCAGGATTCACACAGGATCAGAGAGATCAGAGAGTGACAGTTAGTATTCACACAGGTTTAAAGTGATGAGAGAATGAGAATGAGTATTCACACAGGATCAGAGTGGCCAGAGAGTGAGTGTTTGTATTCACACTCGATCAAAGTGATCAGTGAGAATGAGAGTGAGTATTCACTCAGGATCAGATTGATCAGAGAGAGTGAGAGTGAGTATTCACACAGGTTCAGAGTGGTCAGAGAGGTTGAGAGTGAGTGTTCACACAGGATCAGAGTGATCAGAGAGGTTGAGAGTGATTACTTACACAGGATCAGAGTAATCAGAGAGAGCGAGAGTGAGTCTTCACACAGGGTCAGAGTGATCAGAGAGTGAGAGTGAGTCTTCACACAGGATAACAGTGATCAGAGAGGTTGAGAGTGATTTCTTATACATGATCACATTGATCAGAGAGAGTGAGAGAGAGCATTCACACAAATTAAAGAGTAATCAGAGTGTGAGAGTGATTATTCACACAGGACCAGAGTGATAATAGTGTGTGAGTGAGGATTGACACAGAATCATTGTGATCAGAGAGTATGTGTGTTTATTCACACAGGATCAGAGTGAACAGAGAATGGCACTGAGTTTTCACACAGGATCAGAGTGATCAGAGAATGAGTGTTTGTATTTACATTGGATCACAGTGACCAGCGAGAATGAGAGTGAGTATTCACCCAGGGTCAGATTGATCAGAGAGAGTGAGAGTGAGTATTCACTCAGGTTCAGAGTGGTCAGAGAGATTCAGAGTGTGTGTTCACACAGGATCAGAGTGATCAGGGAGGTTGAGAGTGATTAATTACACAGGATCAGAGTGATCAGAGAGAGCAAGAGTGAATCTTCACACATGGTCAGAGTGATCAGAGAGTGAGAGTGAGTATTCACCCAGGGTCAGATTGATCAGAGAGAGTGAGAGTGAGTATTCACTCAGGTTCAGAGCTGTCAGAGAGATTCAGAGTGTGTGTTCACACAGGATCAGAGTGATCAGGGAGGTTGAGAGTGATTAATTACACAGGATCAGAGTGATCAGAGAGAGCAAGAGTGAGTCTTCACACATGGTCAGAATGATCAGAGAGTGAGAGTGAGTCTTCACACAGGATCACAGTGGCCAGAGTGAGTGAGAGTGAGTATTCACACATGAGTAGATTGATCAGAGAGACTGAGAGTGAGCATTCACACAAATTAAAGAGTGATCAGAGTGTGAGAGTGATTATTCACACAGGACCAGAGTGATAAGAGTGTGCGAGTGAGTATTCACACAGAATCATTGTGAGCAGATACTATGTGTGATTATTCACACAGGATCAGAGTGAACAGAGAATGGCACTGAGTTTTCACACAGGATCAGAGTGATCAGAGTTAGTGAGAGTAAGTATTCACACAGGATCACAGATATCAGGGAGAGCATTTTTGAGTATTCACACAGGGTCAGAGTGATCACTGAGTGACAGTGAGTATTCACACAGGATCACACAGATTAGAGGAAGTCAGAGTGAGTATTCACACAGGGTCAGAGTGATCAGAGAGTGACAGTGAGTATTCACACAGGATCACACAGATCAGTGGAAGTGAGAATGAGTTTTCACACAGGATCACAGATATCAGGGAGGGCAGGGTCAGAATGATCAGAGAGTGAGAGTGAGTAATCACACAGGGTCAGAGTGATCAGAGAGTGAGTGTTTGTATTCATACTGGATCGCAGTGATCAGCGAGAATGTGAGTGAGTATTCACTCAGGATGAGATTGATCAGAGAGAGTGAGAGTGAGAGTGAGTATTCACTCAGGATCAGAGCGGTCAGAGAGGTTGAGAGTGAGTGTTCACACAGGATCAGAGTGATCAGAGAGATTGAGAGTGATTACTTACACAGGATCAGAGTGATTGGAGAGAGCGGGAATGAGTCTTCACACAGGATCAGAGTGATCAGAGAGTGAGAGTGAGTATTCACACAGGATCACAGTGGCCAGAAAGAGTGAGCGTGAGTATTCACACATGATCAGATTGATCAGAGAGAGTGAGAGTGAGCATTCACACAAATTAACGAGTGATCAGAGTGTGAGAGTGATCATTCACACAGGACCAGAGTGATCAGAGTGTGCGAGTGAGTTTTCACACAGAATCATTGTGAATAGAGAGTATGTGTGATTATTCACACAGGATCAGAGTGAACAGAGAATGGCATTGAGTTTTTACTCAGGATCAGAGTGATCAGAGTTAGTGAGAGTGAGTATTCATACACGATCACAGTGGCTAGAGAGAGTGAGAGAGTATTCACACAGGGTCAGAGTGATCAGAGATTGAGTGCTTGTTTTCACACTGGATCAAAGTGATCAGCGAGAATGTGAATGAGTATTCACTCAGGATCAGATTGATCAGAGAGAGTGAGAGTGAGTATTCACTCAGGTTCAGAGCGGTCAGAGAGGTTGAGAGTGATTACTTACACAGGATCAGAGTGATCAGAGAGAACGAGAGTGAGTCTTCACATAGGGTCAGAGTGATCAGACAGTGAGAGTGAGTGTTCACACATGATCAGATTGATCAGAGAGAATGAGAGTGAGCATTCACACAAATTAAAGACTGATCAGAGTGTGAGAGTGATTATTCACACAGGACCAGAGTGCTAAGAGTGTGTGAGGGAGTATTCACACAGAAACATTGTGAATAGAGAGTATGTGTGATTATTCACACAGGATCAGAGTGAACAGAGATAGTGAGAGTGAGTATTCACATAGGATCACAGTGGCTAGAGAGAGTGAGAGTGAGTATTCCCACAGGGTCAGAGTGATCAGAGAGTGACAGTGAGTATTCACACAGGATCACACTGATCAGAGGAAGTGAGAGTGAGTATTCACACAGGATCACAGAGATCAGGGAGAGCAGGGTCAGAATGATCAGAGAGTGAGAGTGAGTATACACACAGGATCAGAGTGATCAGAGAGAGTGATAATGTGTATTCACACAGGATCACAGAGATCAAGGAGAGCAAGAGTGAGTATTCATACTGGATCACCGTGATTCCATAGAGTGTGACTGATTATTCACATTGGATCTCTGTGAATATAGAGTGAAATCAGTATTCACACAGGATCAGTGTGATCAGAGAGTGAGAGTCAGTATTCACACAGGATTTACAGGGATCAGAGAGTGTGAGAGTGTGTATTCACACAGTAACATGGTGATCAGGGAGTGAGAGTGAGAATTCACTCAGGATCAGAGCGATCAAAGAGGCTGGGAGTGAGTATTTACATAGGGTCAGTGTGATCAGAGAGAGTGAGAGACAGGGTTGACACAGGATCACAGAGATCAGACAGTGAGAGTGAGTATTCACACAGGTTTAAAGTGATGAGAGAATGTGATTGAGTATTCCCACAGGATCACAGTGATCAGTGAGAATGAGAGTGAGTATTCACACAGCATCAGATTGATCAGAGAGAGTGAGAGTGAGTATTCATACTGGATCACCGTGATTCCATAGAGTGTGACTGATTATTCACATTGGATCTCTGTGAATATAGAGTGAAATCAGTATTCACACAGGATCAGTGTGATCAGAGAGTGAGAGTCAGTATTCACACAGGATCACAGGGATCAGAGAGTGTGAGAGTGTGTATTCACACAGTAACATGGTGATCAGGGAGTGAGAGTGAGAATTCACTCAGGATCAGAGCGATCAAAGAGGCTGGGAGTGAGTATTTACATAGGGTCAGTGTGATCAGAGAGAGTGAGAGACAGGGTTGACACAGGATCACAGAGATCAGACAGTGAGAGTGAGTATTCACACAGGTTTAAAGTGATGAGAGAATGTGATTGAGTATTCCCACAGGATCACAGTGATCAGTGAGAATGAGAGTGAGTATTCACACAGCATCAGATTGATCAGAGAGAGTGAGAGTGAGTATTCAAACAGTATCACAGTGATCAGCGAGTGAGAGTGAGAGTGAGTATTCACACAGGATCGGCGTGATCTCAGAGTGAGAATGAGAATATGCACAGCAGCACGTTGATCAAAGAGTGAGTGAATATTCGCTCAGGATCAGGATGATCAGAGAGCGAGAGTGAGTCTTCACACAGGGTCAGAGTGATCAGGGATTGATTTTTCACACAGGATCAGATTGATCAGAGAGAGTGACAGTCAGGATTCACACAGGATCACAGAGATCAGAAAGTGAGAGTGAGTATTCACACAGGTTTAAAGTGATGAGAGAATGAAAATGAGTATTCAGACAGGTTCAGAGTGATCAGAGAGTGAGTGTTTGTATTCATACTGGATCGCAGTGATCAGCGAGAATGTGAGTGAGTATTCACTCAGGATCAGATTGATCAGAGAGAGTGAGAGTGAGAGTGAGTATTCACTCAGGTTCAGAGCGGTCAGAGAGGTTGAGAGTGAGTGTTCACACAGGATCAGAGTGATCAGAGGGAGTGAGAGTGAGTATTCACACAGTATCATAGTGTTCAGCGAATGAGAGTGAGTATTCAAACAGGATCGGTGTGATCAGAGAGTGAGAATGAGAATATGCACAGCAGCACCTTGATCAAAGAGTGAGTGAATATTCGCTCAGGATCAGGATGATCAGAGAGTGAGAGTGAGTATTCACACAAGATCAGAGTGATCAGGGATTGATTTTTCACACAGAATCAGATTGATGAGAGAGAATGAAAGTCAGGATTCACACAGGATCTCAGAAATCAGAGAGTGACAGTTATTATTCACACAGGTTTAAAGTGATGAGAGAATGAGAATGAGTATTCACACAGGATGAGAGTGATTAGAGAGTGAGTGTTAGTATTCACACTGGATCTCAGTGATCATAGAGAGTGAGAGTGAGTATTCACACAGGATCAGATTGATCAGAGAGAGTGACAGTCAGGATTCACACAGGATCACAGAGATCAGAAAGTGAGAGTGAGTATTCACACAGGTTTAATGTGATGAGAGAATGAAAATGAGTATTCAGACAGGTTCAGAGTGATCAGAGAGTGAGTGTTTGTATTCATATTGGATTGCAGTGATCAGCGAGAATGTGAGTGAGTATTCACTCAGGATTAGATTGATCAGAGAGAGTGAGAGTGAGAGTGAGTATTCACTCAGGTTCAGAGCGGTCAGAGAGGTTGAGAGTGAGTGTTCACACAGGATCAGAGTGATCAGAGAGGTTGAGAGTGATTACTTACACAGGATCAGAGTGATCAGAGAGATCGAGAGTGAGTCTTCACACAGGGTCAGAGTGATCAGACAGTGAGAGTGAGTATTCACTCAGGTTCAGAGCGGTCAGAGATGTTGAAAGTGAGTGTTCACACAGGATCACAGTGATCAGAGAGGTTCAGAGTGATTACTTACACAGGGTCAGCGTGATCAGAGAGAGCGAGAGTGAGTCTTCACACAGAGGTCAGAGTGATCAGAGAGTGAGAGTGAGTCTTCACACAGGATCACAGTGGCCAGAGAGAGTGAGAGTGACTATTCACAAATGATCAGATTGATCAGAGAGCATGAGAGTGAGCATTCACACAAATGAAAGAGTGATCAGAGTGTGAGAGTGATTATTCACTCAGGGTCAGAGTGATCAGAGAGTGACAGTGAGTATTCACACAGGATCACACTGGTCAGAGGAAGTGAGAGTGAGTATTCACACAGGATCACAGAGATCAGGGAGAGCAAGAGTGAGTATTCATACTGGATCACCGTGATTCCATAGACTGTGACTGATTATTCACATTGGATCTCTGTGAATATAGAGTGAAATCAGTATTCACACAGGATCAGTGTGATCAGAGAGTGAGAGTCAGTATTCACACAGGATCACAGGGATCATAGAGAGTGAGAGTCTGTATTCACACAGTAACATGGTGATCAGGGAGTGAGAGTGAGAATTCACTCAGGATCTGAGCGATCAAAGAGGCTGGGAGTGAGTATTTACACAGGGTCAGAGTGATCAGAGAGAGTGAGAGACAGGGTTGACACAGGATCACAGAGATCCGAGAGTGAGAGTGAGTATTCACACAGGTTTAAATTGATGAGAGAATGAGAATGATTATTCACAATGGATTACAGTGATCAGTGAGAATGAGAGTGAGTATTCACACAGCAACACATTGATCAGAGAGAGTGAGTGAGTATTCACACAGTATCACAGTGATCAGCAAGTGAGAGTGAGTATTCACTCAGGATCCGATTGATCAGAGAGAGTGAGAGTGGGAGTGAGTATTCACTCAGGTTCAGAGCGGTCAGAGAGGTTGAGAGTGAGTGTTCACACAGGTTCAGAGTGATCAGAGAGAGTGAGAGTGAGTATTCACACAAATTAAAGAGTGATCAGAGTGTGAGAGTGATTACTCACAAATTAAAGACTGATCAGAGTGTGCGAGTGAGTATTCACACAGAATCATTGTGAATAGAGAGTACGGGTGATTATTCACACAGGATTAGAGTGAACAGAGAATGGCATTGAGTTTTCACACAGGATCAGAGTGATCAGAGTTACTGAGAGTGAGTATTCACTCAGGTTCAGAGCGGTCAGAGAGATTGAGAGTGTGTGTTCACACAGGATCAGAGTGATCAGAGAGAGCAAGAGTGAGTCTTCACACATGGTCAGAGTGATCAGAGAGTGAGAGTGAGTCTTCACACAGGATCACAGTGGCCAGAGTGAGTGAGAGTGAGTATTCACACATGATCAGATTGATCAGAGAGACTGAGAGTGAGCATTCACACAAATTAAAGAGTGATCAGAGTAAGAGAGTGATTATTCACACAGGACCAGAGTGATAAGAGGGTGCGAGTGAGTATTCACACAGAATCATTGTGAGCAGATACTATGTGTGATTATTCACACAGGATCAGAGTGAACAGAGAATGGCACTGAGTTTTCACACAGGATCAGAGTGATCAGAGTTAGTGAGAGTGAGTATTCACACAGGATCACAGATATCAGGGAGAGCATTTTTGAGTATTCACACAGGGTCAGAGTGATCACTGAGTGACAGTGAGTATTCACACAGGATCACACAGATTAGAGGAAGTGAGAATGAGTATTCACACAGGGTCAGAGTGATCAGAGAGTAACAGTGAGTATTCACACAGGATCACACAGATCAGTGGAAGTGAGAATGAGTTTTCACACAGGATCACAGATATCAGGGAGAGCAGGGTCAGAATGATCAGTGAGTGAGAGTGAGTAATCACATGGGGTCAGAGTGATCAGAGAGTGACAGTGAGTATTCACACAGGATCACACTGATCAGAGGAAGTGAGAGTGAGTATTCACACAGTATCACAGATATCAGGGAGAGCATGTTTGAGTATTCACACAGGGTCAGAGTGATCAGAGTATGAGAGTGAGTATTCACAGAAGATCAGAGTGATCAGAGAGAGTGATAATTCATATTCACAGGATCACAGAGCAATGGTGAGTATTCATACTAGATCACAGTGATCCCATAGGGTGTGATTGAGTATTCACATTGGATTTCTGTGAATGGAGAGTGAAATCAGTTTTCACACAGGATCAGTGTGATCAGAGAGTGTGAGTGAGTATTCACACAGGATCACAGGGATCAGAGAGAGTGAGAGTGAGTATTCACACAGTATCATGGTGATCAGCGAGTGAGAGTGAGAATTCACTCAGGATCAGAGCGATCAGAGAGGTGCGGAGTGAGTATTTACAGAGGGTCAGAGTGATCAGTGAGAGTGAGAGTCAGAATTGGCACAAGATCACAGAGATCAGAGAGTGAGAGTGAGTATTCACACAGGTTTAAAGTGATGAGAGAATGAGAATGAGTTTCACACCGGATCACAGTGATCAGTGAGAATGAGAGTGAGTATTAACACAGCATCAGATTGATCAGAGAGAGTGAGAGTGAGTATTCACACAGTATTACAGTGATCAGTGAGTGCGCGTGAGTATTCACACAGGATCGGCGTGATCTGAGAGTGAGAATGAGTATACGCACAGCATCACGTTGATCAAAGAGTGAGTGAATATTCAATCAGAATCAGGATAATCAGAGAGTGAGAGTGAGTATTCACACAGGATCAGAGTGATCAGACAGTGAGAGTGATTTTCCACACAGGATCAGATTAATGAGAGAGAATGAGAGTCAGGATTCACACAGGATCACAGATATCGGAGAGTGAGAGTGAGTATTCACACAAGTTTAAAGTGATGAGAGAATGAGAATGATTATTCACACACGATCAGAGTGATCAGAGAGTGAGTGTTTGTATTCATACTGGATCAAAGTGATCAGCGAGAATGTGAATGAGTATTCACTCAGGATCAGATTGATCAGAGAGAGTGAGAGTGAGCATTCACTCAGGTTCAGAGCGGTCAGAGAGGTTGAGAGTGAGTCTTCACACAGGGTCAGAGTGATCAGAGAGAGCGAGAGTGAGTCTTCACATAGGGTCAGAGTGATCAGACAGTGAGAGTGAGGGTTCACACATGATCAGATTGATCAGAGAGAATGAGAGTGAGCATTCACACAAATTAAAGAGTGATCAGAGTGTGAGAGTGATTATTCACACAGCACCAGAGTGCTAAGAGTGTGCGAGGGAGTATTCACACAGAAACATTGTGAATAGAGAGTATGTGTGATTATTCACACAGGATCAGAGTGAACAGAGATAGTGAGAGTGAGTATTCACACAGGATCACAGTGGCTAGAGAGAGTGAGAGTGAGTATTCCCACAGGGTCAGAGTGATCAGAGAGTGACAGTGAGTATTCACACAGGATCACACTGATCAGATGAAGTGAGAGTGAGTATTCACACAGGATCACAGAGATCAGCGAGAGCAAGAATGAGTATTCATACTGGATCACCGTGATTCCATAGAGTGTGACTGATTAATCACATTGGATCTCTGTGAATGGAGAGTGAAATCAGTATTCACACAGGATCAGTGTGATCAGAGAGTGAGAGTGAGTATTCACACAGAATCACAAGGATCAGAGAGAGTGAGAGTGTGTATTCACACAGTATCATGGTGATCAGGGAGTGAGAGTGAGAATTCACTCAGGATCAGACAGATCAAAGAGGCTGGGAGTGAGTATTTACACAGGGTCAGTGTGATCAGAGAGAGTGAGAGACAGGATTGACACAGGATCACAGAGATCCAAGAGTGAGAGTGAGTATTCACACAGGTTTAAACTGATGAGAGAATGAGAATGAGTATTCACACTGGATCACAGTGATCAGTGAGAATGAGAGTGAGTATTCACACAGCATCAGATTGATCAGAGAGAATGAGAGTGAGAGTGAGTATTCACACAGTATCACAGTGATCAGCAAGTGAGAGTGAGAGCGAGTATTCACACAGGATCGGCGTGATCTCAGAGTGAGAATGAGAATATGCACAGCAGCACGTTGATCAAAGAGTGAGTGAATATTCACTCAGGATCAGGATGATCAGAGAGTGAGAGTGAGTATTCACACAAGATCAGAGTGATCAGGGATTGATTTTTCACACAGAATCAGATTGGTGAGAGAGAATGAGAGTCAGGATTCACACAGGATCACAGAAATCAGAGAGTGACAGTATTCACACAGGTTTAAAGTGATGCGAGAATGAGAATGAGTATTCACACAGGATGAGAATGATTAGAGACTGAGTGTTAGTATTCACACTGGATCTCAGTGATCATAGAGAGTGAGAGTGAGTATTCACACAGGATCAGATTGATCAGAGAGAGTGAGAGTCAGGATTCACACAGGATCACAGAGATCAGAGTTAGTGAGAGTGAGTATTCACACAGGTTTAAAGTGATGAGAGAATGAGAATGAGTATTCAGACAGGTTCAGAGTGATCAGAGAGTGAGTGTTTGTATTCATACTGGATTGCAGTGATCAGCGAGAATGTGAGTGAGTATTCACTCAGGATTAGATTGATCAGAGAGAGTGAGAGTGAGAGTGAGTATTCACTCAGTTTCAGAGCGGTCAGAGAGGTTGAGAGTGAGTGTTCACACAGGATCACAGTGATCAGAGAGAGTGAGAGTGATTACTTACACTGGATCAGAGTGATCAGAGAGAGCGAAAGTGAGTATTCCCACAGGGTCAGAGTGATCAGAGTGTGAGAGTGAGTATTCACGCAGGATCACAGTGGCCAGAGAGAGTGAGAGTGAGTATTCACACATGATCAGATTGATCAGAGAGAGTGAGAGTGAGCATTCACACAAAATAAAGAGTGATAAGTGTGTGCGAGTGAGTATTCACACAGATTCATTGTGATCAGAGAGTATGTGTGATTATTCACACAGGATCAGAGTGAACAGAGAATGGCACTGAGTTTTCACACAGGATCAGAGTGATCAGAGTTAGTGAGAGTGAGAATTCACACAGGATCACAGTGGCTAGAGAGAATGAGAGTGTGTATTCACACAGTTTCATGGTGATCAGGGAGTGAGAGTGAGTATTCACACAGGATCACAGGGATCAGAGAGAGTGAGAGTCTGTATTCACACAGTTTCATGGTGATCAGGGAGTGAGAGTGAGAGTGAGAATTCACTCAGGATCAGAGAGATCAAAGAGGCTGGGAGTGAGTATTTACACAGGGTCAGAGTGATCAGAGAGAGTGAGAGACAGGATTGACACAAGATCACAGAGATCCGAGAGTGAGAGTGAGTATTCACACGGGTTTAAAGTGATGAGAGAATGAGAATGAGTATTCACACTGGATCACAGTGATCAGAGAATAAGAATGGAAACTCACACAGGATAAGAGTGATCAGAGATTGTGGGAGTGACTATTCACTCGGGATCAAGTTGAACATAGAGTGAGTGTCAGTATTCAAACAGGATCAGTGATCAGAAAGTGAGAGTGAGTATTCTCACAGGATCAGATTGATCAGAGAGTGAGTGTTTGAATTCACGCAGTATCAGGGTGATCAGAGAGAGGGAGTGTGAGGATTCTCACAGGATCACAGAGATCAGAGTGTAAGACTGAGTTTTCACACAGGTTTAGAGTAATGTGAGAGTGAGTATTCACATAGGATCAGGGTGATCAGAGAGTGAGTCTTAGTATTCACACTGGATCAGATTGATCAGAGAGAGTGAGAGTGCGTATTCACACAGGAACAAAGCAATCAAAGAGATTGAGAGTGAGTATTCACACAGTATCACAGTGATCAGTGAGTGAGAGTGTGAATTTCCTCAGTTTCAGAGTGATCTGAGAGGTTGAGAGTGAGTATTAACACAGGATCAGAGTGATCAGAGAGAGCAAGAGTGAGTATTCACACAGGATCAGAGAGAGTGAGAGTGTATATTAACACAGGATCACAGCGATCAACGAGTGAGAGTGAGTATTCACACAGGATCAGCATGATCTGAGAGTGAGAGTGAGTATACACACAATATCACATTGATCAGAGAGTGAGTGAATATTCATTCAGGATCAGGATGATCAGAGAGTGAGCGTGAGTATTCAAACAGGATCAGGGTGATCAGAGAGTGAGAATGAGTATTCACACAGGATCAGATTGATGAGAGAGAATGAGAGTGAGGATTCACAGAGGATCACAGAGATCAGAGATTGAAAGCAAGAGTGAGTTTTCACACAGGTTTAAAGTGATGAGAGAGTGAGAATGAGTATTCACACAGGATCAAAGCGATCAGAGAGAGTGAGAGTGAGTATTCACACAGAATCAGTGTGATCGGAGAGTGAGTGAATATTCACACAGAATCAGAATGATCAGGGAGTAAGAGTGAGTATTCACAAAGAATCAGACTGATCAGAGAGTGTGATTCATTATTCACACAACGTCAGAGTGATCAGAGAGTAAGGAGTATTCACAAAGGATGATATTCAGAGAGGTTGAGAGTGAGTATTCACACAGGATCACAGTGGCTAGAGAGAGTGAGAGTGAATATTCACACAGGGTCAGAGTGATCAGAGAGTGACAGTGAGTATTCACACAGGATCACAGATATCAGGGAGAGCATATCTGATTATTCACACAGGGTCAGAGTGATCAGTGAGTGAGAGTGAGTATTCACACATGGTCATAGTGATCAGAGACTGACAGTGAGTACTCACAGAGGATCAGAGTGATCAGAGAGAGTGATAATGCGTATTCACACAGGATCACCGAGATCAGGGAGAGCAAGAGTGAGTATTCATACTGGATCACAGTGATCCCATAGAGTGTGACTGATTATTCACATTGGATCTCTGTGAAAGGAGAGTGAAATCCCTATTCACACAGGATCAGTGTGATATGAGAGTGAGAGTAAGTATTCACACAATATCATGGTGATCAGCGAGTGAGAGAGAGAATTCACTCAGGATCAGAGCGATCAGAGGGGTTGAGAGTGAGTATTTACAGAGGGTCAGAGTGATCAGAGAGAGTGACCGTGAGTATTCACAAAGGATCACGGTTATCAGAGAATAAGAATGAGAACTCACACAGGATAAGAGTGATCAGAGATTGTGGGAGTGACTATTCACTCAGGATCAAGTTGAACATAGAATGAGTGTCAGTATTCAAACAGGATCAGAGTGATCAGAAAGTGAAGTGAGTATTCACACAGGATCAGTGTGATCAGAGAGTGAGTGAATATTCACACAGGTTCAGAATGATCAGGGAGCAAGAGTGAGTATTCACAAAGAATCAGACTGATCAGAGGGATTGAGAGTGAGTATTCACACAGGATCAGTGTGATCTGATAGTGAAATTGAGTATACACACAGCATCACATTAATCAGAGAGTGAGTGAATATTCACACAGGAACAGGGTGATCAGAGAGTGAGAGTGAGTATTCACACAGGATCAGATTGATGAGAGAGAATGAGAGTGAGGATTCACACAGGATCACAGAGATCAGAGAGTGACAGTGAGTATTCACACAGGTTATAGGTGAAGAGAGAATGAGAATGAGTATTCACACAGTATGAGGGTGATCAGAGAGTGAGTGCTTGTATTCATACTGGATCACAGTGATCAGCGAGAATGAGAGTGAGTATTCACTCAGGATCAGATTGATCAGAGAGAATGAGAGTGAGTATTCACTCAGGCTCAGAGTGGTCAGAGAGGTTGAGAGTGATTACTTACACTGGATCACAGTGATCAGAGAGAGCGAGAATGCGTCTTCACACAGGGTCAGAGATCAGAGAGTGAGAGTGAGTCTTCACCCAGGATTACAGTGGCCAGAGAGAGTGAGAGTGCGTATTCACACATGATCAGATTGATCAGAGAAAGTGAGAGTGAGCATTCACACAAATTGAAGAGTTATCAGAGTGTGAGAGAGTTTATTCAAACAGGAACAGAGTGATAAGAGTGTGCGAGTGAGTATTTACACAGAATCATTGTGATCAGAGAGTTGTGTGATTATTCACACAGGATCAAAGTGAACAGAGAATGGCAGTGAGTTTTCACACAGGATCAAAGTGATCAGAGTTAGTGAGAGTGAGTATTTACACAGGATCACAGTGTCTAGAGAGAGTGAGAGTGGGTATTTACACATGATCAGATTGATTATAGAGAGTGAGATTGAGCATTCACACAAATTAACGAGTGATAGGAGTGTGAGAGTGATTATTCACACAGGACCAGAGTGATAAGAGTGTGCGAGTGAGTATTCACACAGAATCATTGTGATTAGAGAGTATGTGTGATTATTTACACAGGATCAGAGTGAACAGAGAGTTAGTGAGAGTGAGTATTCACACAGGGTCAGAGTGATCAGAGAGTGACAGTGAGTATTCACACAGGATCACTCTGATCGGAGGGAGTGAGAGTGAGTTTTCACACAGAATCAGAGAGATCAGGGAGAGCATGTTTGAGTATTCACACAGGATCAGAGTGATCAGAGAGAGTGAGAGTGTGTATTAACACAGGATCACAGTGATCACCGAGTTAGAGTGAGTATTCACACAGGATCAGCGTGATCTGAGAGTGAGACTGAGTATACAGACAATATCACATTGATCAGAGAGTGAATGAATATTCATTCAGGATCAGGATGATCAGAGAGTGAGAGGGAGTATTCAAACAGGATCAGGGTGATCAGAGAGTGAGAGTGAGGATTCACACAGGATCACAGAGATCAGAGAGTGACAGTGAGTATTCACACAGGTTATAGGTGAAGAGAGAATGAGAATGAGTATTCACACAGTATGAGGGTGATCAGAGAGTGAGTGTTTGTATTCACGCTGGATCACAGTGATCAGCGAGAATGAGAGTGAGTATTCACTCAGGATCAGATTGATCAGAGAGAATGAGAGTGAGTATTCACTCAGGATCAGAGTGATCAGAGATGTTGAGAGTGATTACTTACACAGGGTCAGAGTGATCTGAGAGTGAGAGTGAGTCTTCACCCAGTATCACAGGGATCAGAGAGAGTGAGAGTGAGTATTCACAAAGTATTGTGAATGTGAGAATTCACTCAGGATCAGAGCGATCAGAGAGGTTGGGAGTGAGTATTTACACAGGGTCAGAGTGATCAGAGAGAGTGACCGTGAGTATTCACAAAGGATCACAGTGATCAGACAATAAGAATGAGAACTCACACAGGATAAGAGTGATCAGAGATTGTGAGAGTGACTATTCACTCAGGATCAAGTTGAACATAGAGTGAGTTTCAGTATTCAAACAGGATCAGAGTGATCAAAAAGTGAGTGAGTATTCTCACAGGATCAGATTGATCAGAGAGTGAGTGTTTGTATTCACACAGTATCAGGGTGATCAGAGAGAGGGAGTGTGAGGATTCTCACAGGATCACAGAGATCAGAGTATAAGACTGAGTTTTCACACAGGTTTAGAGTGATGTGAGAGTGAGTATTCACACAGGATCAGGGTGATCAGAGAGTGAGTCTCAGTATTCACACTGGATCAGATTGATCAGAGAGAGTGAGTGTTCGTATTCACACAGGAACAAAGTGATCAGAGAGATTGAGAGTGAGTATTCACACAGTATCACAGTGATCAGCGAGTGAGCGTGTGAATTCTCTCAGTATCAGAGTGATCTGAGAGGTTGAGAGTGAGTATTAATACAGGATCAGAGTGATCAGAGAGAGCGAGAGTGAGTATTCACACAGGATCAGAGTGATCAGAGATAGTGAGAGTGTGTATTAACACAGGATCACAGTGATCACCGAGTGAGAGTGAGTATTCACACAGGATCAGCGTGATCTGAGAGTGAGACTTAGTATACAGACAATATCACATTGATCAGAGAGTGAATGAATATTCATTCAGGATCAGGATGATCAGAAAGTGAGAGTGAGTATTCACACAGGATCAGGTTGATGAGAGAGGATGAGAGTGAGGATTCACACAGGATCACAGAGATCAGAGAGAGTGAGAGTGAGTATTCACACACAATCAGTGTAATCGGAGAGTGAGTGAATATTCACACAGGATCAGAATGATCAGGGAGTAAGAGTGAGTATTCACAAAGTATCAGACTGATCAGAGAGTGTGATTGATTATTCACACAAGGTCAGAGTGATCAGAGAGTGAGAGTATTCACAAAGGATGATAGTCAGAGAGGTTGAGAGTGAGTATTCACACAGGATCACAGTGATCAGAGAGAGTGAGAGTGAGTATTCACAAAGTATCATGGTGATCAGCGAGTGAGAGTTTGAATTCACTCAGTATCAGAGCGATCAGAGAGGTTGGGAGTGAGTATTTACACAGGGTCAGAGTGATCAGAGAGAGTGACCGTGAGTATTCACAAAGGATCATGGTGATCAGACAATAAGAATGAGAACTCACACAGGATAACAGTGATCAGAGATTGTGAGAGTGACTGTTCACAAAGGATCAAGTTGAACATAGAGTGAGTTTCAGTATTCAAACAGGATCAGAGTGATCAGAGAGAGGGAGTGTGAAGATTCTCACAGAATCACAGAGATCAGAGTGTAAGACTGAGTTTTCACACAGGTTTAGAGTGACGTGAGAGTGAGTATTCACACAGAATCAGGGTGATCAGAGAGTGAGTCTTAGTATTCACACTGGATCAGATTGATCAGAGAGAGTGAGAGTTCGTAGTCACACAGGAACAAAGTGATCAGAGAGATTGAGAGTGAGTATTCACACAGTATCACAGTGATCAGCGAGTGAGAGTGTGAATTCTCTCAGTATCAGAGTGATCTGAGAGGTTGAGAGTGAGTATTAACGCAGGATCAGAGTGATCAGAGAGAGTGAGAGTGTATATTAACACAGGATCACAGTGATCACCGAGTGAGAGTGAGTATTCACACAGGATCAGCATGATCTGAGAGTGAGAGTGAGTATACACACAATATCACATTGATCAGAGAGTGAGTGAATATTCATTCAGGATCAGGATGATCAGAGAGTGAGCGTGAGTATTCAAACAGGATCAGGGTGATCAGAGAGTGAGAATGAGTATTCACACAGGATCAGATTGATGAGAGAGAATGAGAGTGAGGATTCACAGAGGATCACAGAGATCAGAGATTGAAAGCAAGAGTGAGTTTTCACACAGGTTTAAAGTGATGAGAGAGTGAGAATGAGTATTCACACAGGATCAAAGCGATCAGAGAGAGTGAGAGTGAGTATTCACACAGAATCAGTGTGATCGGAGAGTGAGTGAATATTCATTCAGGATCAGGATGATCAGAGAGTGAGAGTGAGTATTCAAACAGGATCAGGGTGATCAGAAAGTGAGAGTGAGTATTCACACAGGATCAGATTGATGAGAGAGAATGAGAGTGAGGTTTCACACAGGATTACAGACATCAGAGAGTGAGAGTGAGTATTCACACAGGTTTAAAGTGATGAGAGATTGAGAATGAGTATTCACACAGGATCAAAGCGATCAAAGAGAGTGAGAGTGAGTATTCACACAGTATCACAATGATCAGTGAGTGAGTGTGAGAATTATCTCAGGATCAGAGTGACCAGAGAGGTTGAGAGTCAGTATTTACCCAGGTTCAGAGTGATCAGAGAGATTGAGTGTGAGTATTCACACAGAATCAGTGTGATCGCAGAGTGAGTGAATATTTACACAGGATCAGAATGATCAGGGAGTAAGAGTGAGTATTCACAAAGAATCAGACTGATCAGAGAGTGTGATTGATTATTCACACAAGGTCAGAGTGATCAGAGAGTGACATTGAGTATTCACACAGGATGATAGTCAGTGAGGTTGAGAGTGAGTATTCACACAGGATCACAGTAGCTAGAGAGAGTGAGACGGAGTATTCACACAGGGTCAGAGTGATCAGAGAGTGACAATGAGTATTCACACAGGATCACACTGATCAAAGGAAGTGAGATTGACTATTCACACAGGATCACAGAGATCAGGGAGAGCATGTTTGAGTATTCACACAGGGTCAGAGTGATTAGAGAGTGAGAGTCAGTATTCACACAGGGTCAGAGTGATTAGAGAGTGAGAGTCAGTATTCACACAGGGTCAGAGTGATCAGAGACAGTGATAATGAGTATTCACACAGGATCACATAGATCAGAGAGAGCAAGAGTGAGTATTCATACTGGATCATAGTGATCCCATAGAGTGTGATTGAGTATTCACATTGGATCTCTGTGAATGGAGAATGAAATCAGTATTCACACAGGATCAGTGTGATCAGAGAGTGAGATTGAGTATTCACACAGTATCACGGTGATCAGCGAGTGAGAGTGAGAATTCACTCAGGATCAGAATGATCAGAGAAGTTGAGAGTGAATATTTACACGGTGTCAGAGTGATCAGTGAGAGTGAGTGTGAGTTTTCACAAAGGATCACGGTGATCAGAGAAAGTGAGAGTCAGGATTCACACAGGGTTACAGAGATCAGAGAGTGAGAGTGAGTATTCACACAGCTTTAAAGTGATGAGAGAGTGAGAATGAGTATTCACACAGGATCAAAGCAATCAGTGAGAGTGAGAGTGAGTATTCACACAATATCACAGTGAGCAGCAAATGAGAATTATCTCAGGATCAGAGTGACCTGAGAGGTTGAGAGTGAGTATTCACATAGCTTTAAAGTGATGAGAGAGTGAGAATGAGTACTCACACAGGATCAAAGCAATCAGTAAGAGTGAGAGTGAGTATTCACACAGTATCACAGTGATCAGCAAGTGAGAATTATCTCAGGATCAGAGTGACCTGAGAGGTTGAGAGTGATCAGAAAGACTGATTGTGAGTATTCACACAGGATCAGGGTGATCAGAGAGAGTGAGAGTGAGTACTCACACAGGATCAGGGTGATCAGAGAGAGTGAGAGTGAGTCTTCACAGAGCATCACTTTGATCAGAGTGCGAGAGTGAGTATTCACACAGGATCAATGTGATCAGAGAGAGTGAGAGTGAGTATTCACACAGGATCAGATTGATCAGAGAGAGTGAGAGTGCGTATTCACTCTGGATCAGATTGATCAGAGAGAATGAGAGTCAGGATTCACACAGGATCACAGAGATCAGAGAGTGAGAGTGAGTATTCACACAGGTTTAAAGTGATGAGCGAATGAGAATGAGTGATCAGAGAGTGAGTGTTTGTATTCACACTGGATCACAGTGATCTGCGAGAATGAGAGTGAGTATTCACTCAGGATGAGATTGATCAGAGAAAATGAGAGTGAGTATTCACTCAGGTTCAGAGCGGTCAGAGAGGTTGAGAGTGAGTATTCACACAGGATCAGAGTGATTAGAGAGGTTGAGAGTGATTACTTACATGGGATCAGAGTGATCAGAGAGAGCAAGAGTGGGTCTTCACACAGGGTCAGAGTGATCAGACAGTGAGAGTGAGCCTTCACACAGAATCACAGTGGCCAGAGAGAGTGAGAGTGAGTATTCACACATGATCAGATTGATCGGAGAGAGTGAGAGTGAGAATTCACACAAATTAAAGAGTGATCAGAGTGTGAGAGTGTTTATTCACACAGGATCAGAGTGATAAGAGTGTGTGGGTGAGTATTCACACAGAATCATTGTGATCAGAGAGTTTGTGTGATTATTCACACAGGATCAGTGAACAGAGAATGGCACTGAGTTTTCACACAGGATCACAGTGATCAGAGTTAGTGAGAGTGAGTATTTACACAGGATCACAGTGTCTAGAGAGAATGAGAGTGAGTATTCACACAGGATCAGAGTTATAAGAGTGTGCAAGTGAGTATTCACACAGAGTCATTGTGATCAGAGTTATAAGAGTGTGCAAGTGAGTATTCACACAGAGTCATTGTGATCAGAGAGTTTGTGTGATTATTCACACAGGATCAGAGTGAACAGAGAATGGCTGTGAGTTTTCACACAGGATCAGGGTGATCAGAGTTAGTGAGAGTGAGTTTTTACACAGGATCACAGTGGCTATAGAGTGTGAGAGTTAGTATTCACACAGGATCAGAGTGATCAGAGATTGACAGTGAGTATTATCACAGGATCACTCTGATCGGAGGGAGTGAGAATGAGTTTTCACACAGGATCACAGAGATCAGGGAGAGCATGTTTGAGTGTTCACACAGGGTCATAGTGATCAGAGAGTGAGAGTGAGTATACACACAGGATCAGAGTGATCAGAGAGAGTGATAATGTGTATTCACACAGGATCACAGAAATCACGGAGAGCAAGAGTGAGTATTCATACTGGATCACAGTGATCCCATAGAGTGTGACTGAGTATTCACATTGGATCTCTGTGAATGGAGAGTGAAATCAGTATTCACACAGGATCAGTGTGATCAGAGAGTGAGTGAGAGTGTTTTCACTCAGCATCACAGGGATCAGAGAGAGTGAGAATGAGTATTCACCAAATTGGTTAAACCTGTGTTTTTGACAAGTCATCATTTACTTCTGTGACGTGAATGAATTCAGGGAGCTTGTTAATATTTACACTCATTGCTGTATATTTGTGTGAGCTCCTGTCCTGAACTCCTTCACTGACACATTGCACGAGATTTGTTAACCTTATATCTGACGCACTTATATTGCCGGTGACGAGTGAATTGGTGAGTTAGTTTTTAATCTAGTAAATTATTTATATTGCTTTTATAAAGGACATTTTACAAAGAATTTCAATTAATAACAAATATTTGTTCCAAACCATAACTACGCAAACCAATGCTTAACAAGGAACTAAAACCAGGGATGTTGCAAAGGGTGGATTAGGGTAGAGGGGTGATGTGTTGAGGAGAATTGGGACAGTTGGTATAGCGGGATATGCGGGTCATTTTGAAATGGAGAATGGAACTCAAAGTTCTCATTGTTTGAGGCAGAGAAACAGTGAATCACTCAATATTCTGCGTCTCAGTGATGGAGGACTGTAAGAATTCCAAAGGCTGCTGCATTTAAAGAGCTGCAGCTGCTGGTGATGATGGCAATCATGAGGTTGCTGCTCAGCACAACAAAAGATGCAGTTGGAAAAAGGAGAATATCTGTTCCACTATCTCATGTTTTCTTGTGGAGACAGTAATAGAAATCTGCTGTCCTTGCTCAGTCTGGCTTGTGTGTGACTGCAGATCCACACCAATGTGAATGACTCATAAATGTCCTCTGAGTTGGCCTAGTAACCCATTCAGTCAGTGCAACTAGGGATAGAATCATCCCAGATCTGCACTAAGTGTGGTAGCAGGCAGGCTAAAGCATGGGGAAGTGGTGGCATAGTGGTATTGTCACTAGACTGGTAATCTAGAAGCCTAGAATAATACTCTGGGGATTGGAGTTCAAATCACATAAACAACCTGGAATTAGAAGCTTAACGTTGATCATGAAACCATTGTTGATTATTGTAAAAAACCCATCTGGTTCACTCACTTTAAGGGAGGAAATTTGCCTCTTGATGGACAATAGCCAGCAACAACCACAATCCCAAGATTTTTACGTTGTATCATCCCAATCCTGCCTCATTAATCTCATTAAGCATACCATTTCAATGGCGGGTGGGCTCTCACTTGCCCACCTTGCCACTCAATCACGCTGGGCGCCATATTTAAAGTGTAGCCACATGCACAGCTCTCAGTACTTCCAGCCCAGGACTGCTACACAGAAGACATGGCCCCGAAAAGCAAGAAGACCCCCCCAATTCAGTGATGCATCCTTGGAACACCTTTTAGATGCTATTGAGCTTGCCGTGATGTCCTCCACCCCCACTCTGGACATAGGAGGTCCAGCAATCTCAGGACTCTGACTTGGGAGGCAGTGGCAGTGGTGGTCAATGCCAATGCTGTACAGACGAGGTTGACCATCCAATGCAGAAAGAGGATGAATGATCTTATCTGTGCCACCAGAGTAAATCAACCATCTAATCACTCTAAACTCACACACTCACAAGCCCATCACACATTCACTGGTATCTCACTCACTGCCAACTCAAGAGACATCACCACTCACTCTCTCACACATGCTCACATCTCCATCTGGACTCATCTCCTCTGGAGACTGCATCCTCATCCCTCACCATCTTGAGGCCACTTGCACAGCTCAACATGTGTCCCAAATGCACCCTGGGATATCCTCTTTCACCATTACACCCGGTAGCCTCTTTCCTTGTCTGAGGCCATTTCTCCCCCTTCCCCAAACAAACCTGAGCCCTGCAGCCATTGAAAAGCCACCCTGGTCTTACAGCTGGTCTGGTAGGTAGAGACTGGCCCGTGAGCCCCCCTGAAAGCTGCTTGAGAAGCCTGGCGCTGATAACCACGAGTGCTGCTCAAAGCAAGGTAGGCAAACCTTGAAGTCTATAACAAAGGGCAGCTCACCAGGTGCACATCGCTTATGTACGGTTGTGAAACACACTGGCGTGATGCTCGGGCAATCACGGTGGGCTGGCTTTATAATGATATGCATGTGTATTACAATGAGATTCCTGACGTTACGGTGGGAAACGTGGCCCGCCAATCATGGGCGGAGTGGACGATTGCAAACTGGTTTCATGGCGTTGCAAAATCAATTTTTGGCCTTCTCACCATATTCTCACCCAAAAATGACTAAAAAGTGAAGCTTCACCAGGGCTTTCGCCTTCACCAAGAAATCGCAGAACATGGGAGACAAAGTCAATGCAATGCCTGCCCTCCAGACTGACAGGGTGCAGATATATAAAAAAAATGAAAGTCTACCAACACCTAACTGAGATTGTGTGCTCAGCCTACAGAAAGCCACTTCCCCAAGCTTAGGCACCAAAATGCAGCAGGTGGAATAAACAATGTTACCACCATTTAAAATCCCAACTGTTGCTATATGTGACTTTTCAGCAAATTTAATACACCACTGACCATATGTGACTCAAAGTTGCAGAGGTCCCCATTGGTTTCCTGATCTTATGTCAGTGAACAAACCTTGTACTCTCTGAGGCTGAAAATGCCCTGGATCTGTGGGATGCATTGAAATGGTCAGGCCAGAAATTGAGAATTCGATGGCATGATCCACATTTGACAAAAAATCTACATATTGATGGAGTCCATCATGAAGGAAGAAGAATTGTGTGGAAGTGATGAGAATATTGCAGCTATGGATGCAGAAGACAGCAACCAGAGTGACTGAGGGGAGGGAGGGATTGGATTATGAGAAGCAATTATGTCAATTAGGCAGCTTCTCATTGGAAAAGAGAAGGTCACATAATGATTCAATTGTAGTGTTTAGGTTTCTGAAGGAACGAGCTATTGTAGAGGGGGGCTGGTGAGGTTAGGTCACTAGCATATGGTTCAGAATGTACCAACCATGCGGGATTTGATCCCCATTCCAGCTGTGATAGACCTGGGCCTGCTTCCTCATACTGCACCATAGTCAAACCACAACATAAGCTGTGCTTCAGCAACCTTCATACAATTGAGGATGCTACCTGGAGACAATGAACTGCATGCAGTACTCTAGCTGTGGCCTAACCGGCATTTCATACAGTTCGAGCATAACCTCCCTGCTCTTAGATTTTATGCCTCGGCTAATAAAGGCAAGTATCCCAAATGCCTTCTTAACCACCTTATCTACCTGTCCTGCTACCTTAAGGGACCGGTGGACATGCACACAAAGGTCCCTCTGATCCTTGGTACTTCCCAGGGTCCTACCATTCATTGTGTATTCCCGTGCCTTGTTTGTCCTGCCCAAGTGCATCACTTCACGCTTATCTGATTAAATTCCATTTGCCACTGATCAGCCCATCTGACCAGCCCATCTTTCTCCTCCCATAATCTAAGGCTATCCTCCTTAGTATTTACCATCCCATCAATTTTCGTGTCATCTGCGAACTTACTGATCAACCTTCCTACATTCAAGTCTAAATCGTTTATATATACCACAAACAGCAAAGGACCCAACACCGATCCCTGTGGAACCCCACTGGACACAGGCATCCAGTCACAAAAAACAGTCCTCGACCATCACCCTCTGCTTCCTGCCACTCAGCTAATTCTGGATCCAATTTGTCAAATTGTCTTAGATCTCATGGGCTTTTACCTTCGTTATCAGTCTCCCATGCAGGATCTTATCAAAAGCCTTGCTGAAGTCCAAGTAGACTACATCAAATGCATTGCCCTCATCTACACACCTGGTCACCTCTACGAAAAATTCAATCAAATTGGTTTGACATGACCACCCCTTAAGAAATCCATACTGACTGCTTTTGATTAATCCCTGCCTCTGCAAGTGTAGATTAATTCTGCCCCTTAGAATTGCTTCCAATAGTTTTCCCACCACTGAGGTTAGACTGACTGGCCTGTAGTTCGCTGGTTTATCCCTTCCTCCCTTTTTGAATAACGGTACCACATTGGCTGTCCTCCAGTCCTCTGGCACCTCTCCTGTGGCCAGAGAGGTATTGAAATTATTGCCAGCTTTCTGTGCTGTATGTAAAGGTATTGCAAGAGGGATTGTATGGGGACTGTAGTGAGTTTGCTATAGACTTGGGACAGGTCCATGAAGGAGGGGGGGGCAACGTTTTTCCCTTGGTTGAGTGGGCTAGTTTTGTTTGAGGTTACAAATCTACCAATTTACAATCACATGTCTTCCTTTGCAAAGTCTATTTGGTTTAATCATGTCTGAAAATTCCAAAAGTTGGCTGCGCAGTAGTTTGAATGAGTTTGCATAATATAATAGAGGTCTTGTGACACAGTGGGCAGCCTCCCTGCCTCTGGGCCAGAAGCTCCAGGTTCAAGTCCCACTTCAGGACTTGATGGCCAAGGAAGGTACATTCCTAACCTGGCCAAACTGGTTGGTTATCAGCCTGTAATTCCTTCCAACACATGTCAATGGCAGACGATAAGAGTGGGAGAGATTTCTGGTCAACCATGTGATGGAAAGAACATTGGGGCATCCACCATCACATAGTTCCAGATTACAACATGCATGTAAAAGCATATGTTGCTACAGCAACTACACATCCCTGAGTGATCCAATTAACCCAACTACCTGCCCAAAGATTTGGAAATATCAGGATGTTTTCACCTCAAGCTCGATCGCTCGCTCAGTGCAGAGTCTCCCTCACTGGATGCTTTGATACCTGCCCTCAGCGATCAAGTTTCCACCTTGCCACTGTGGATGTTCTCTCCCTCTAAAAATGGATACTTCCTTCTAAAATCCCTTAAACATTAAATAACTGAGAAAAAAATAAACATGCTTGACCATTGCAATAACAATGGAGTTTTTCAAACTGTCAGGGTCACAAGTTAATATCACTGTAGAATTGCCCATTCAGAACATGCAGGGCCCATTCAGGAAAGTCCAGGGGCTGCACACAGGGCCTCTTCAGCATTTATACACAGGTCCATTCATTTCTGTACACAGGGCCTGTTCAGATCTGTACACAGGGCCTGTTCAGTTCTGTACACAGGGTCTGTTCAGTTCTGTACACAGGGCCTGTTCAGTTCTGTACACAGGGCCTGTTCAGTTCTGTACACAGGGTCTGTTCAGTGCTATACACAGAGCCTGTTCAATTCTGTACACAGATCCTGCTCAATTCTGCACACACGGCCAGTACAGTGCTGTACACAGGGCCTGCTCAATTCTGTACACAGGGCCGGTTCAGTACTATACACAGAACCTGTTCAGTTCTGTACACAGAGCCTGCTCAATTCTGTATACAGGGCCTGTTCAGTGTTTTACAGAGGTCCTGCTCAATTCTGTACACAGGGGCTGTTCAATTCTGTACACAGGCCTGTGCAATTCTGTACACAGGGCCTGTTCAGTACTGTACATGGGGCCTGTTTAGTGCTGTATATGGGGCCTACTCAATTCTGTACACAGGGCCTGCTTAGTGCTATACACAGGGCCTGTTCAATTTTGTACAGAGGGTCTGTTCAATTCTGTACACAGGGTCTGTTCAATTCTGTACATAGGGTCTATTCAATTCTGTACAGAGGGTCTGTTCAATTCTGTACAGAGGGTCTGTTCAATTCTGTGCACAGGGTCTGTTCAATTCTGTGCACAGGGTCTGTTCAATTCTGTGCACAGGAGTGCTGTACACAGGGCCTGTTCAGTGCTGTACACAGGAGTGCTGTACACAGGGCCTGTTCAGTACTGTATACAGGGCTTATTCAGTTCTGCACACAGGGCCTGTTCAGTGCTTTACACAGGGCCTGTTCAACGCTGTACACAGGGCCTTTTCAATTCTGTACAGAGGGTCTGTTCAATTCTGTGCACAGGAGTGCTGTACACAGGGCCTGTTCAGTGCTGTATAGAGGGCCTGTTCAGTTCTGTACACAGAGCCTGTGTAGTTCTGTACACAGAGCCTGTTCAGTGCTATACACAGGGCCTGTTCAATGCTGTACACAGGGCCTGTTCAGTTCTGTACACAGGGCCTGTTCAATTCTGTACACAGGGCCTGTTCAATTCTGTACACAGGGCCTGTTCAATCTGTACACAGGGCCTGTTCAGTGCTCTCCACAGGAGTGCTGTACACAGGGCCTGTTCAGTGCTGTATACAGGGCCTGTTCAGTGCTGTACACAGGGCCTGTTCAGTGCTGTACACAGGAGTGCTGTACACAGGGCCTGTTCAGTGCTATACACAGGAGTGCTGTACACAGGGCCTGTTCAGTGCTGTACACAGGAGTGCTGTATACAGGGCCTGTTCAGTGCTGTATACAGTGCCTGTTCAGTTCTGTACACAGGGCCTGTGCAGTTCTATACGCAGGGCCTGTTCAGTGTTTTACAGAGGTCCTGCTCAATTCTGTACACAGGGGCTGTTCAATTCTGTACACAGGCCTGTGCAATGCTGTGCACAGGGCCTGTTCAATGCTGTACACAGGGCTTTTTCAATTCTGTACAGAGGGCCTGTTCAATTCTGTAAACAGGGCCTTTTCAATTCTGTATAGAGGGTCTGTTCAATTCTGTACAGAGGGTCTGTTCAATTCTGTACAGAGGGTCTGTTCAATTCTGTGCACAGGAGTGCTATACACAGGGCCTGTTCAGTGCTGTATAGAGGGCCTGTTCAGTTTTGTACACAGAGCCTGTGTAGCCCTGTACACGGAGCCTGTTCAGTGCCATACACAGGGCCTGTTCAGTTTTGTACACAGAGCCTGTGTAGTTCTGTACACGGAGCCTGTTCAGTGCTATACACAGGGCCTGCTTAATGCTGTACACAGGGCCTGTTCAGTTCTGTACACAGGGCCTGTTCATTTCTGTACACAGGGCCTGTTCAATTCTGTACACAGGGCATGGTCAATTCTGTACACAGGGCCTGTTCAGTGCTCTCCACAGGAGTGCTGTACACAGGGCCTGTTCAGTGCTGTACTCAGGGCCTGTTCAGTGCTGTACACAGGAGTGCTCTACACAGGGACTGTTCAGTGCTATACACAGGAGTGCTGTACACAGTACCTGTTCAGTGGTGCTATACAGAGGGCCTGCTTAGTTCTGTACACCGGGCCTGATTTGTGCTGTACACAGGAGTGCTGTACACAGGGCCTGTTCAGTACTGTACACAGGAGTGCTGTACACAGGGCCTGTTCAGTACTGTATACAGGGCTTATTCAGTTCTGCACACAGGGCCTGTTCAATGCTGTACACAGGGCCTTTTCAATTCTGTACACAGAGCCTGTTCAATTCTGTGCACAGGGCCTGTTCAGTGCTGTATAGAGGGCCTGTTCAGTTCTGTACACAGAGCCTATGTAGTTATGTACACAGAGCCTGTTCAGTGCTATACACAGGGCCTGTTCAATGCTGTACACAGGGCCTGTTCAATTCTGTACACAGGGCCTCTTCAACTCTGTACACAGGGCCTGTTCAATTCTGTACACAGGGCCTGTTCAATTCTGTACACAGGGCCTGTTCAGTGCTCTCCACAGGAGTGCTGTACACCGGGCCTGTTCAGTGCTGTATACAGGGCCTGTTCAGTTCTGTATACAGGGCCTGTTCACTGCTGTACACAGAGCCTGTTCAGTGCTGTATACAGGGCCTGTTCAGTGCTGTACACATGGCCTGTTCAGTGCCATACACAGGGCCTGTTCAGTGCTGTACACAGGAGTGCTGTACACAGGGCCTGTTCAGTGCTGTATACAGTGCCTGTTCAGTTCTGTACACATAGCCTGTGCAGTTCTATACGCAGGGCCTGTTCAGTGTTTTACAGAGGTCCTGCTCAATTCTGTACACAGGGGCTGTTCAATTCTGTACACAGGCCTGTGCAATGCTGTACACAGGGCCTGTTCAATGCTCTACACAGGGCTTTTTCAATTCTGTACAGAGGGTCTGTTCAATTCTGCACACAGGGCCTTTTCAATTCTGTACAGAGGGTCTGTTCAATTCTGTACAGAGGGTCTGTTCAATTCTGTGCACAAGCCCTGTTCAATTCTGTGCACAGGAGTGCTATACATAGGGCCTGTTCAGTGCTGTATAGAGGGCCTGTTCAGTTCTGTACACAGAGCCTGTGTAGTTCTGTACACGGAGCCTGTTCAGTGCTATACACAGGGCCTGTTCAATGCTGTACACAGGGCCTGTTCAGTTCTGTACACAGGGCCTGTTCAATTCTGTACACAGGGCCTGTTCAGTCATCTCCACAGGAGTGCTGTACACAGGGCCTGTTCAGTGCTGTACTCAGGGCCTGTTCAGTGCTGTACACAGGAGTGCTGTACACAGGGCCTGTTCAGTGCTCTCCACAGGAGTGCTGTACACAGGGCCTGTTCAGTGCTGTACTCAGGGCCTGTTCAGTGCTGTACACAGGAGTGCTGTACACAGGGCCTATTCAGTGCTATACACAGGAGTGCTGTACACAGTACCTGTTCAGTGGTGCTATACAGAGGGCCTGCTTAGTTCTGTACACCGGGCCTGATTTGTGCTGTACACAGGAGTGCTGTACACAGGGCCTGTTCAGTGCTGTACACAGGGCCTGTTCAGTTCTGTATACAGGGCCTGTTCAGTGCTGTACACAGGAGTGCTGTACACAGGGCCTGTTCAGTGCTGTATACAGTGCCTGTTCAGTTATGTGCACAGGGCTCGTTCAGTGATGTACACAGAGCCTGTTCAATTCTGTGCACAGGAGTGCTGTACACAGGGCCTGTTCAGTGTTGTGCACAGGAGTGCTGTACACAGGGCCTGTTCAGTGCTCTCCACAGGAGTGCTGTACAAAAGGCCTGTTCGGTGTTGTGCACAGGAATGCTGTACACAGGGCCTGTTCAGTGCTGTATACAGGGCCTGTTCAGTTCTGTACACAGGGCCTGTTCAGTGCTGTACACAGGAGTGCTGTACACAGGGCCTGTTCAGTACTGTATACAGGGCTTATTCAGTTCTGCACACAGGGCCGGTTCAGTGCTTTACACAGGGCCTGTTCAACGCTGTACACAGGGCCTTTTCAATTCTGTACAGAGGGTCTGTCCAATTCTGTGCACAGGAGTGCTGTACACAGGGCCTGTTCAGTGCTGTATAGAGGGCCTGTTCAGTTCTGTACACAGAGCCTGTGTAGTTCTGTACACAGAGCCTGTTCAGTGCTATACACAGGGCCTGTTCAATGCTGTACACAGGGCCTGTTCAGTTCTGTACACAGGGCCTGTTCAACTCTGTACACAGGGCCTGTTCAATTCTGTACACAGGGCCTGTTCAATTCTGTACACAGGGCCTGTTCAGTGCTCTCCACAGGAGTGCTGTACACAGGGCCTGTTCAGTGCTGTATACAGGGCCTGTTCAGTTTTGTATACAGGGCCTGTTCAGTGCTGTACACAGAGCCTGTTCAGTGCTGTATACAGGGCCTGTTCAGTGCTGTACACAGGGCCTGTTCAGTGCCATACACAGGGCCTGTTCACTGCTGTACACAGGAGTGCTGTACACAGGGCCTGTTCAGTGCTGTACACAGGAGTGCTGTACACAGGGCCTGTTCAGTGCTGTACACAGGAGTGCTGTACACAGGGCCTGTTCAGTGCTGTATACAGTGCCTGTTCAGTTCTGTACACAGGGCCTGTGCAGTTCTATACGCAGGGCCTGTTCAGTATTTTACAGAGGTCCTGCTCAATTCTGTACACAGGGGCTGTTCAATTCTGTACAGAGGCCTGTGCAATGCTGTACACAGGGCCTGTTCAATTCTGTAAACAGGGCCTTTTCAATTCTGTACAGAGGGTCTGTTCAATTCTGTGCACAAGCCCTGTTCAATTCTGTGCACAGGAGTGCTATACACAGGGCCTGTTCAGTGCTGTATAGAGGGCCTGTTCAGTTCTGTACACAGAGCCTGTGTAGTTCTGTACACGGAGCCTGTTCAGTGCCATACACAGGGCCTGTTCAGTTTTGTACACAGAGCCTGTGTAGTTCTGTACACAGAGCCTGTTCAATGCTGTACACAGGGCCTGTTCAGTTCTGTACACAGGGCCTGTTCAGTTCTGTACACAGGGCCTGTTCAGTTCTGTAAACAGGGCCTGTTCAATTCTGTACACAGGGCCTGTTCAGTGCTCTCCACAGGAGTGCTGTACACAGGGCCTGTTCAGTGCTGTACTCAGGGCCTGTTCAGTGCTGTACACAGGAATGCTGTACACAGGGCCTGTTCAGTGCTGTATACAGGGCCTGTTCAGTTCTGTACACAGGGCCTGTTCAGTGCTGTACACAGGAGTGCTGTACACAGGGCCTGTTCAGTACTGTATACAGGGCTTATTCAGTTCTGCACACAGGGCCGGTTCAGTGCTTTACACAGGGCCTGTTCAACGCTGTACACAGGGCCTTTTCAATTCTGTACAGAGGGTCTGTCCAATTCTGTGCACAGGAGTGCTGTACACAGGGCCTGTTCAGTGCTGTATAGAGGGCCTGTTCAGTTCTGTACACAGAGCCTGTGTAGTTCTGTACACAGAGCCTGTTCAGTGCTATACACAGGGCCTGTTCAATGCTGTACACAGGGCCTGTTCAGTTCTGTACACAGGGCCTGTTCAACTCTGTACACAGGGCCTGTTCAATTCTGTACACAGGGCCTGTTCAATTCTGTACACAGGGCCTGTTCAGTGCTCTCCACAGGAGTGCTGTACACAGGGCCTGTTCAGTGCTGTATACAGGGCCTGTTCAGTTTTGTATACAGGGCCTGTTCAGTGCTGTACACAGAGCCTGTTCAGTGCTGTATACAGGGCCTGTTCAGTGCTGTACACAGGGCCTGTTCAGTGCCATACACAGGGCCTGTTCACTGCTGTACACAGGAGTGCTGTACACAGGGCCTGTTCAGTGCTGTACACAGGAGTGCTGTACACAGGGCCTGTTCAGTGCTGTACACAGGAGTGCTGTACACAGGGCCTGTTCAGTGCTGTATACAGTGCCTGTTCAGTTCTGTACACAGGGCCTGTGCAGTTCTATACGCAGGGCCTGTTCAGTATTTTACAGAGGTCCTGCTCAATTCTGTACACAGGGGCTGTTCAATTCTGTACAGAGGCCTGTGCAATGCTGTACACAGGGCCTGTTCAATTCTGTAAACAGGGCCTTTTCAATTCTGTACAGAGGGTCTGTTCAATTCTGTGCACAAGCCCTGTTCAATTCTGTGCACAGGAGTGCTATACACAGGGCCTGTTCAGTGCTGTATAGAGGGCCTGTTCAGTTCTGTACACAGAGCCTGTGTAGTTCTGTACACGGAGCCTGTTCAGTGCCATACACAGGGCCTGTTCAGTTTTGTACACAGAGCCTGTGTAGTTCTGTACACAGAGCCTGTTCAATGCTGTACACAGGGCCTGTTCAGTTCTGTACACAGGGCCTGTTCAGTTCTGTACACAGGGCCTGTTCAGTTCTGTACACAGGGCCTGTTCAATTCTGTACACAGGGCCTGTTCAGTGCTCTCCACAGGAGTGCTGTACACAGGGCCTGTTCAGTGCTGTACTCAGGGCCTGTTCAGTGCTGTACACAGGAGTGCTGTACACAGTACCTGTTCAGTTGTGCTATACAGAGGGCCTGCTTAGTTCTGTACACCGGGCCTGATTTGTGCTGTACACAGGAGTGCTGTACACAGGGCCTGTTCAGTGCTGTACACAGGGCCTGTTCAGTTCTGTATACAGGGCCTGTTCAGTGCTGTACACAGGAGTGCTGTACACAGGGCCTGTTCAGTGCTGTATACAGTGCCTGTTTAGTTATGTGCACAGGGCTCGTTCAGTGATGTACACAGAGCCTGTTCAGTTCTGTACACAGGAGTGCTGTACACAGGACCTGTTCAGTGTTGTGTGCAGGAGTGCTGTACACAGGACCTGTTCAGTGTTGTGTACAGGAGTGCTGTACACAGGGCCTGTTCAGTTCTGTACACAGGGCCTGTGCAGTTCTGTACACAGGGCCTGTTCAGTTCTGTACACAGGGCCTGTTCAGTTCTGTACACATGGCCTGTTCAGTGCTGTATAGAGGGCCTGTTCAGTTTTGTACACAGAGCCTGTGTAGTTCTGTACACGGAGCCTGTTCAGTGCCATACACAGGGCCTGTTCAGTTTTGTACACAGAGCCTGTGTAGTTCTGTACACAGTGCCTGTTCAATGCTGTACACAGGGCCTGTTCAGTTCTGTACACAGGGCCTGTTCAGTTCTGTACACAGGGCCTGTTCAGTTCTGTACACAGGGCCTGTTCAGTTCTGTACACAGGGCATGTTCAATTCTGTACACAGGCCTGTGCAATGCTGTGCACAGGGCCTGTTCAATGCTGTACACAGGGCTTTTTCAATTCTGTACAGAGGGCCTGTTCAATTCTGTAAACAGGGCCTTTTCAATTCTGTATAGAGGGTCTGTTCAATTCTGTACAGAGGGTCTGTTCAATTCTGTACAGAGGGTCTGTTCAATTCTGTGCACAGGAGTGCTATACACAGGGCCTGTTCAGTGCTGTATAGAGGGCCTGTTCAGTTTTGTACACAGAGCCTGTGTAGCCCTGTACACGGAGCCTGTTCAGTGCCATACACAGGGCCTGTTCAGTTTTGTACACAGAGCCTGTGTAGTTCTGTACACGGAGCCTGTTCAGTGCTATACACAGGGCCTGCTTAATGCTGTACACAGGGCCTGTTCAGTTCTGTACACAGGGCCTGTTCATTTCTGTACACAGGGCCTGTTCAATTCTGTACACAGGGCATGGTCAATTCTGTACACAGGGCCTGTTCAGTGCTCTCCACAGGAGTGCTGTACACAGGGCCTGTTCAGTGCTGTACTCAGGGCCTGTTCAGTGCTGTACACAGGAGTGCTCTACACAGGGACTGTTCAGTGCTATACACAGGAGTGCTGTACACAGTACCTGTTCAGTGGTGCTATACAGATGGCCTGCTTAGTTCTGTACACCGGGCCTGATTTGTGCTGTACACAGGAGTGCTGTACACAGGGCCTGTTCAGTGCTGTACACAGGAGTGCTGTACACAGGGCCTGTTCAGTACTGTATACAGGGCTTATTCAGTTCTGCACACAGGGCCTGTTCAATGCTGTACACAGGGCCTTTTCAATTCTGTACACAGAGCCTGTTCAATTCTGTGCACAGGGCCTGTTCAGTGCTGTATAGAGGGCCTGTTCAGTTCTGTACACAGAGCCTATGTAGTTATGTACACAGAGCCTGTTCAGTGCTATACACAGGGCCTGTTCAATGCTGTACACAGGGCCTGTTCAATTCTGTACACAGGGCCTCTTCAACTCTGTACACAGGGCCTGTTCAATTCTGTACACAGGGCCTGTTCAATTCTGTACACAGGGCCTGTTCAGTGCTCTCCACAGGAGTGCTGTACACCGGGCCTGTTCAGTGCTGTATACAGGGCCTGTTCAGTTCTGTATACAGGGCCTGTTCACTGCTGTACACAGAGCCTGTTCAGTGCTGTATACAGGGCCTGTTCAGTGCTGTACACATGGCCTGTTCAGTGCCATACACAGGGCCTGTTCAGTGCTGTACACAGGAGTGCTGTACACAGGGCCTGTTCAGTGCTGTATACAGTGCCTGTTCAGTTCTGTACACATAGCCTGTGCAGTTCTATACGCAGGGCCTGTTCAGTGTTTTACAGAGGTCCTGCTCAATTCTGTACACAGGGGCTGTTCAATTCTGTACACAGGCCTGTGCAATGCTGTACACAGGGCCTGTTCAATGCTCTACACAGGGCTTTTTCAATTCTGTACAGAGGGTCTGTTCAATTCTGCACACAGGGCCTTTTCAATTCTGTACAGAGGGTCTGTTCAATTCTGTACAGAGGGTCTGTTCAATTCTGTGCACAAGCCCTGTTCAATTCTGTGCACAGGAGTGCTATACATAGGGCCTGTTCAGTGCTGTATAGAGGGCCTGTTCAGTTCTGTACACAGAGCCTGTGTAGTTCTGTACACGGAGCCTGTTCAGTGCTATACACAGGGCCTGTTCAATGCTGTACACAGGGCCTGTTCAGTTCTGTACACAGGGCCTGTTCAATTCTGTACACAGGGCCTGTTCAGTCATCTCCACAGGAGTGCTGTACACAGGGCCTGTTCAGTGCTGTACTCAGGGCCTGTTCAGTGCTGTACACAGGAGTGCTGTACACAGGGCCTGTTCAGTGCTCTCCACAGGAGTGCTGTACACAGGGCCTGTTCAGTGCTGTACTCAGGGCCTGTTCAGTGCTGTACACAGGAGTGCTGTACACAGGGCCTATTCAGTGCTATACACAGGAGTGCTGTACACAGTACCTGTTCAGTGGTGCTATACAGAGGGCCTGCTTAGTTCTGTACACCGGGCCTGATTTGTGCTGTACACAGGAGTGCTGTACACAGGGCCTGTTCAGTGCTGTACACAGGGCCTGTTCAGTTCTGTATACAGGGCCTGTTCAGTGCTGTACACAGGAGTGCTGTACACAGGGCCTGTTCAGTGCTGTATACAGTGCCTGTTCAGTTATGTGCACAGGGCTCGTTCAGTGATGTACACAGAGCCTGTTCAATTCTGTGCACAGGAGTGCTGTACACAGGGCCTGTTCAGTGTTGTGCACAGGAGTGCTGTACACAGGGCCTGTTCAGTGCTCTCCACAGGAGTGCTGTACAAAAGGCCTGTTCGGTGTTGTGCACAGGAATGCTGTACACAGGGCCTGTTCAGTGCTGTATACAGGGCCTGTTCAGTTCTGTACACAGGGCCTGTTCAGTGCTGTACACAGGAGTGCTGTACACAGGGCCTGTTCAGTACTGTATACAGGGCTTATTCAGTTCTGCACACAGGGCCGGTTCAGTGCTTTACACAGGGCCTGTTCAACGCTGTACACAGGGCCTTTTCAATTCTGTACAGAGGGTCTGTCCAATTCTGTGCACAGGAGTGCTGTACACAGGGCCTGTTCAGTGCTGTATAGAGGGCCTGTTCAGTTCTGTACACAGAGCCTGTGTAGTTCTGTACACAGAGCCTGTTCAGTGCTATACACAGGGCCTGTTCAATGCTGTACACAGGGCCTGTTCAGTTCTGTACACAGGGCCTGTTCAACTCTGTACACAGGGCCTGTTCAATTCTGTACACAGGGCCTGTTCAATTCTGTACACAGGGCCTGTTCAGTGCTCTCCACAGGAGTGCTGTACACAGGGCCTGTTCAGTGCTGTATACAGGGCCTGTTCAGTTTTGTATACAGGGCCTGTTCAGTGCTGTACACAGAGCCTGTTCAGTGCTGTATACAGGGCCTGTTCAGTGCTGTACACAGGGCCTGTTCAGTGCCATACACAGGGCCTGTTCACTGCTGTACACAGGAGTGCTGTACACAGGGCCTGTTCAGTGCTGTACACAGGAGTGCTGTACACAGGGCCTGTTCAGTGCTGTACACAGGAGTGCTGTACACAGGGCCTGTTCAGTGCTGTATACAGTGCCTGTTCAGTTCTGTACACAGGGCCTGTGCAGTTCTATACGCAGGGCCTGTTCAGTATTTTACAGAGGTCCTGCTCAATTCTGTACACAGGGGCTGTTCAATTCTGTACAGAGGCCTGTGCAATGCTGTACACAGGGCCTGTTCAATTCTGTAAACAGGGCCTTTTCAATTCTGTACAGAGGGTCTGTTCAATTCTGTGCACAAGCCCTGTTCAATTCTGTGCACAGGAGTGCTATACACAGGGCCTGTTCAGTGCTGTATAGAGGGCCTGTTCAGTTCTGTACACAGAGCCTGTGTAGTTCTGTACACGGAGCCTGTTCAGTGCCATACACAGGGCCTGTTCAGTTTTGTACACAGAGCCTGTGTAGTTCTGTACACAGAGCCTGTTCAATGCTGTACACAGGGCCTGTTCAGTTCTGTACACAGGGCCTGTTCAGTTCTGTACACAGGGCCTGTTCAGTTCTGTAAACAGGGCCTGTTCAATTCTGTACACAGGGCCTGTTCAGTGCTCTCCACAGGAGTGCTGTACACAGGGCCTGTTCAGTGCTGTACTCAGGGCCTGTTCAGTGCTGTACACAGGAATGCTGTACACAGGGCCTGTTCAGTGCTGTATACAGGGCCTGTTCAGTTCTGTACACAGAGCCTGTGTAGTTCTGTACACAGAGCCTGTTCAATGCTGTACACAGGGCCTGTTCAGTTCTGTACACAGGGCCTGTTCAGTTCTGTACACAGGGCCTGTTCAGTGCTGTATAGAGGGCCTGTTCAGTTCTGTACACAGAGCCTGTGTAGTTCTGTACACGGAGCCTGTTCAGTGCCATACACAGGGCCTGTTCAGTTCTGTACACAGAGCCTGTGTAGTTCTGTACACAGAGCCTGTTCAATGCTGTACACAGGGCCTGTTCAGTTCTGTACACAGGGCCTGTTCAGTTCTGTACACAGGGCCTGTTCAGTTCTGTAAACAGGGCCTGTTCAATTCTGTACACAGGGCCTGTTCAGTGCTCTCCACAGGAGTGCTGTACACAGGGCCTGTTCAGTGCTGTACTCAGGGCCTGTTCAGTGCTGTACACAGGAATGCTGTACACAGGGCCTGTTCAGTGCTGTATACAGGGCCTGTTCAGTTCTGTACACAGGGCCTGTTCAGTGCTGTACACAGGAGTGCTGTACACAGGGCCTGTTCAGTACTGTATACAGGGCTTATTCAGTTCTGCACACAGGGCCGGTTCAGTGCTTTACACAGGGCCTGTTCAACGCTGTACACAGGGCCTTTTCAATTCTGTACAGAGGGTCTGTCCAATTCTGTGCACAGGAGTGCTGTACACAGGGCCTGTTCAGTGCTGTATAGAGGGCCTGTTCAGTTCTGTACACAGAGCCTGTGTAGTTCTGTACACAGGGCCTGTTCAGTTCTGTACACAGGGCCTGTTCAACTCTGTACACAGGGCCTGTTCAATTCTGTACACAGGGCCTGTTCAATTCTGTACACAGGGCCTGTTCAGTGCTCTCCACAGGAGTGCTGTACACAGGGCCTGTTCAGTGCTGTATACAGGGCCTGTTCAGTTTTGTATACAGGGCCTGTTCAGTGCTGTACACAGAGCCTGTTCAGTGCTGTATACAGGGCCTGTTCAGTGCTGTACACAGGGCCTGTTCAGTGCCATACACAGGGCCTGTTCACTGCTGTACACAGGAGTGCTGTACACAGGGCCTGTTCAGTGCTGTACACAGGAGTGCTGTACACAGGGCCTGTTCAGTGCTGTACACAGGAGTGCTGTACACAGGGCCTGTTCAGTGCTGTATACAGTGCCTGTTCAGTTCTGTACACAGGGCCTGTGCAGTTCTATACGCAGGGCCTGTTCAGTATTTTACAGAGGTCCTGCTCAATTCTGTACACAGGGGCTGTTCAATTCTGTACAGAGGCCTGTGCAATGCTGTACACAGGGCCTGTTCAATTCTGTAAACAGGGCCTTTTCAATTCTGTACAGAGGGTCTGTTCAATTCTGTGCACAAGCCCTGTTCAATTCTGTGCACAGGAGTGCTATACACAGGGCCTGTTCAGTGCTGTATAGAGGGCCTGTTCAGTTCTGTACACAGAGCCTGTGTAGTTCTGTACACGGAGCCTGTTCAGTGCCATACACAGGGCCTGTTCAGTTTTGTACACAGAGCCTGTGTAGTTCTGTACACAGAGCCTGTTCAATGCTGTACACAGGGCCTGTTCAGTTCTGTACACAGGGCCTGTTCAGTTCTGTACACAGGGCCTGTTCAGTTCTGTACACAGGGCCTGTTCAATTCTGTACACAGGGCCTGTTCAGTGCTCTCCACAGGAGTGCTGTACACAGGGCCTGTTCAGTGCTGTACTCAGGGCCTGTTCAGTGCTGTACACAGGAGTGCTGTACACAGTACCTGTTCAGTTGTGCTATACAGAGGGCCTGCTTAGTTCTGTACACCGGGCCTGATTTGTGCTGTACACAGGAGTGCTGTACACAGGGCCTGTTCAGTGCTGTACATAGGGCCTGTTCAGTTCTGTATACAGGGCCTGTTCAGTGCTGTACACAGGAGTGCTGTACACAGGGCCTGTTCAGTGCTGTATACAGTGCCTGTTTAGTTATGTGCACAGGGCTCGTTCAGTGATGTACACAGAGCCTGTTCAGTTCTGTACACAGGAGTGCTGTACACAGGACCTGTTCAGTGTTGTGTGCAGGAGTGCTGTACACAGGACCTGTTCAGTGTTGTGTACAGGAGTGCTGTACACAGGGCCTGTTCAGTTCTGTACACAGGGCCTGTGCAGTTCTGTACACAGGGCCTGTTCAGTTCTGTACACAGGGCCTGTTCAGTTCTGTACACATGGCCTGTTCAGTGCTGTATAGAGGGCCTGTTCAGTTTTGTACACAGAGCCTGTGTAGTTCTGTACACGGAGCCTGTTCAGTGCCATACACAGGGCCTGTTCAGTTTTGTACACAGAGCCTGTGTAGTTCTGTACACAGTGCCTGTTCAATGCTGTACACAGGGCCTGTTCAGTTCTGTACACAGGGCCTGTTCAGTTCTGTACACAGGGCCTGTTCAGTTCTGTACACAGGGCCTGTTCAGTTCTGTACACAGGGCATGTTCAATTCTGTACACAGGGCCTGTTCAGTGCTCTCCACAGGAGTGCTGTACACAGGGCCTGTTCAGTGCTGTACTCAGGGCCTGTTCAGTGCTGTAAACAGGAGTGCTGTACACAGGGCCTGTTCAGTGCTGTAAACAGGGCCTGTTCAGTGCTGTACACAGGAGTGCTGTACACAGTACCTGTTCAGTTGTGCTATACAGAGGGCCTGCTTAGTTCTGTACACCGGGCCTGATTTGTGCTGTACACAGGGCCTGTTCAGTTCTGTACACAGGGCCTGTTCAGTTCTGTATACAGGGCCTGTTCAGTGCTGTACACAGGAGTGCTGTACACAGGGCCTGTTCAGTGCTGTATACAGTGCCTGTTTAGTTATGTGCACAGGGCTCGTTCAGTGATGTACACAGAGCCTGTTCAGTTCTGTACACAGGAGTGCTGTACACAGGACCTGTTCAGTGTTGTGTGCAGGAGTGCTGTACACAGGACCTGTTCAGTGTTGTGTACAGGAGTGCTGTACACAGGGCCTGTTCAGTTCTGTACACAGGGCCTGTGCAGTTCTGTACACAGGGCCTGTTCAGTTCTGTACACAGGGCCTGTTCAGTTCTGTACACAGGGCCTGTTCAGTTCTGTGCACATGGCCTGTTCAGTGCTGTATAGAGGGCCTGTTCAGTTTTGTACACAGAGCCTGTGTAGTTCTGTACACGGAGCCTGTTCAGTGCCATACACAGGGCCTGTTCAGTTTTGTACACAGAGCCTGTGTAGTTCTGTACACAGTGCCTGTTCAATGCTGTACACAGGGCCTGTTCAGTTCTGTACACAGGGCCTGTTCAGTTCTGTACACAGGGCCTGTTCAGTTCTGTACACAGGGCCTGTTCAGTTCTGTACACAGGGCATGTTCAATTCTGTACACAGGGCCTGTTCAGTGCTCTCCACAGGAGTGCTGTACACAGGGCCTGTTCAGTGCTGTACTCAGGGCCTGTTCAGTGCTGTAAACAGGAGTGCTGTACACAGGGCCTGTTCAGTGCTGTAAACAGGGCCTGTTCAGTGCTGTACACAGGAGTGCTGTACACAGTACCTGTTCAGTTGTGCTATACAGAGGGCCTGCTTAGTTCTGTACACCGGGCCTGATTTGTGCTGTACACAGGGCCTGTTCAGTTCTGTACACAGGGCCTGTTCAGTTCTGTATACAGGGCCTGTTCAGTGCTGTACACAGGAGTGCTGTACACAGGGCCTGTTCAGTGCTGTATACAGTGCCTGTTTAGTTATGTGCACAGGGCTCGTTCAGTGATGTACACAGAGCCTGTTCAGTTCTGTACACAGGAGTGCTGTACACAGGACCTGTTCAGTGTTGTGTGCAGGAGTGCTGTACACAGGACCTGTTCAGTGTTGTGTACAGGAGTGCTGTACACAGGGCCTGTTCAGTTCTGTACACAGGGCCTGTGCAGTTCTGTACACAGGGCCTGTTCAGTTCTGTACACAGGGCCTGTTCAGTTCTGTACACAGGGCCTGTTCAGTTCTGTGCACATGGCCTGTTCAGTGCTGTATAGAGGGCCTGTTCAGTTTTGTACACAGAGCCTGTGTAATTCTGTACACGGAGCCTGTTCAGTGCCATACACAGGGCCTGTTCAGTTTTGTACACAGAGCCTGTGTAGTTCTGCACACAGGGCCTGTTCAATGCTGTACACAGGGCCTGTTCAGTTCTGTACACAGGGCCTGTTCAGTTCTGTACACAGGGCCTGTTCAGTTCTGTACACAGGGCCTGTTCAGTTCTGTACACAGGGCCTGTTCAGTGCTGTACACAGAGCCTGTTCAGTGCTGTACACAGGGCCTGTTCAATTCTGTACACAGGGTCTGTTCAATTCTGTACACAGAGCCTGTTCAATTCTGCACACAGGGTCTGTTCAGTTCTGTACACAGGGCCTGTTCAGTGCTGAACACAGGAGTGCTGTACAAAAGGCCTGTTCGGTGTAGTGCACAGGAGTGCTGTACACCGGGCCTGTTCAATTCTGTACACAGGGTCTGTTCAATTCTGTACAGAAGGTCTGTTCAATTCTGTACACAGGGTCTGTTCAATTCTGTACAGAAGGTCTGTTCAATTCTGTACAGAGGGTCTGTTCAATTCTGTGCACAGGGCCTGTTCAATTCAGTGCACAGGGCCTGTTCAATTCTGTACAGAGGGTCTGTTCAATTCTGTGCACAGGGCCTGTTCAGTGTGGTGCACAGGAATGCTGTACACAGGGCCTGTTCAGTGCTGTATAGAGGGCCTGTTCAGTTCTGTACACAGGGCCTGTGCAGTTCTGTACACAGGGCCTTTTCAGTTCTGTACACAGGGCCTGTTCAATGCTGTACACAGGGTCTGTTCAATTCTGTACACAGGGCCTCTTCAGTGCTCTCCACAGGAGTGCTGTACAAAAGACCTGTTCAGTGTTGTGCACAGGAGTGCTGTACACAGGGCCTGTTCAGTGCTGTATACAGTGCCTGTTCAGTTATGTGCACAGGGCTCGTTCAGTGATGTTCACAGAGCCTGTTTAGTTCTGTGCACAGGAGTCCTGTACACAGGGCCTGTTCAGTGTTGTGCACAGGAGTGCTGTACACAGGGCCTGTTCAGTGCTCTCCACAGGAGTGCTGTACAAAAGGCCTGTTCGGTGTTGTGCACAGGAGTGCTGTACACAGGGCCTGTTCAGTGCTGTATACAGGGCCTCTTCAGTTCTGCACACAGGGTCTGTGCAGTTCTGTACACAGGGCCTGTTCAGTTCTGTACACAGGGCCTGTTCAGTGCTGTACACAGGAGTGCTGTACACAGGGCCTGTTCAGTACTGTATACAGGGCTTATTCCGTTCTGCACACAGGGCCTGTTCAGTGCTTTACACAGGGCCTGTTCAATGCTGTACACCGGGCCTTTTCAATTCTGTACACAGGGCCTGTTCAATTCTGTGCACAGGGCCTGTTCAATTCTGTAAACAGGAGTGCTGTACACAGGGCCTGTTCAGTTCTGTACACAGGGCTTGTTCAGTGCTGTACACAGGAGTGCTGTACACAGGGCCAGTTCAGTACTGTATACAGGGCATATTCAGTTCTGCACACAGGGCCTGTTCAGTGCTTTACACAGGGCCTGTTCAACGCTGTACACAGGGCCTTTTCAGTTCTGTACAGAGGGTCTGTTCAATTCTGTGCACAGGGCCTGTTCAATTCTGTGCACAGGAGTGCTGTACACAGGGCCTGTTCAGTGCTGTATAGAGGGCCTGTTCAGTTCTGTACACAGAGCCTGTGTAGTTCTGTACACAGAGCCTGTTCAGTGCTATACACAGGGCCTGTTCAATGCTGTACACAGGGCCTGTTCAGTTCTGTACACAGGGCCTGTTCAACTCTGTACACAGGGCCTGTTCAATTCTGTACACAGGGCCTGTTCAATTCTGTACACAGGGCCTGTTCAGTGCTCTCCACAGGAGTGCTGTACACAGGGCCTGTTCAGTGCTGTATACAGGGCCTGTTCAGTTCTGTATACAGGGCCTGTTCAGTGCTGTACACAGAGCCTGTTCAGTGCTGTATACAGGGCCTGTTCAGTGCTGTACACAGGGCCTGTTCAGTGCCGTACACAGGGCCTGTTCACTGCTGTACACAGGAGTGCTGTACACAGGGCCTGTTCAGTGCTGTACACAGGAGTGCTGTACACAGGGCCTGTTCAGTGCTGTACACAGGAGTGCTGTACACAGGGCCTGTTCAGTGCTGTATACAGTGCCTATTCAGTTCTGTACACAGGGCCTGTGCAGTTCTATACGCAGGGCCTGTTCAGTATTTTACAGAGGTCCTGCTCAATTCTGTACACAGGGGCTGTTCAATTCTGTACACAGGCCTGTGCAATGCTGTACACAGGGCCTGTTCAATTCTGTAAACAGGGCCTTTTCAATTCTGTACAGAGGGTCTGTTCAATTCTGTGCACAAGCCCTGTTCAATTCTGTGCACAGGAGTGCTATACACAGGGCCTGTTCTGTGCTGTATAGAGGGCCTGTTCAGTTCTGTACACAGAGCCTGTGTAGTTCTGTACACGGAGCCTGTTCAGTGCCATACACAGGGCCTGTTCAGTTCTGTACACAGAGCCTGTGTAGTTCTGTACACAGAGCCTGTTCAATGCTGTACACAGGGCCTGTTCAGTTCTGTACACAGGGCCTGTTCAGTTCTGTACACAGGGCCTGTTCAGTTCTGTACACAGGGCCTGTTCAGTTCTGTACACAGGGCCTGTTCAATTCTGTACACAGGGCCTGTTCAGTGCTCTCCACAGGAGTGCTGTACACAGGGTCTGTTCAGTGCTGTACTCAGGGCCTGTTCAGTGCTGTACACAGGAGTGCTGTACACAGTACCTGTTCAGTTGTGCTATACAGAGGGCCTGCTTAGTTCTGTACACTGGGCCTGATTTGTGCTGTACACAGGAGTGCTGTACACAGGGCCTGTTCAGTGCTGTACACAGGGCCTGTTCAGTTCTGTATACAGGGCCTGTTCAGTGCTGTACACAGGAGTGCTGTACACAGGGCCTGTTCAGTGCTGTATACAGTGCCTGTTTAGTTATGTGCACAGGGCTCGTTCAGTGATGTACACAGAGCCTGTTCAGTTCTGTACACAGGAGTGCTGTACACAGGACCTGTTCAGTGTTGTGTGCAGGAGTGCTGTACACAGGATCTGTTCAGTGTTGTGTACAGGAGTGCTGTACACAGGTCCTGTTCAGTTCTGTACACAGGGCCTGTGCAGTTCTGTACACAGGGCCTGTTCAGTTCTGTACACATGGCCTGTTCAGTTCTGTACACAGGGCCTGTTCAGTTCTGTACACATGGCCTGTTCAGTGCTGTATAGAGGGCCTGTTCAGTTTTGTACACAGAGCCTGTGTAGTTCTGTACACGGAGCCTGTTCAGTGCCATACACAGGGCCTGTTCAGTTTTGTACACAGAGCCTGTGTAGTTCTGTACACAGAGCCTGTTCAATGCTGTACACAGGGCCTGTTCAGTTCTGTACACAGGGCCTGTTCAGTTCTGTACACAGGGCCTGTTCAGTTCTGTACACAGGGCCTGTTCAGTTCTGTACACAGGGCCTGTTCAGTTCTGTACACAGGGCCTGTTCAGTTCTGTACACAGGGCCTGTTCAATTCTGTACACAGGGCCTGTTCAGTGCTCTCCACAGGAGTGCTGTACACAGGGCCTGTTCAGTGCTGTACTCAGGGCCTGTTCAGTGCTGTAAACAGGAGTGATGTACACAGGGCCTGTTCAGTGCTATACAAAGGAGTGCTGTACACAGTACCTGTTCAGTTGTGCTATACAGAGGGCCTGCTTAGTTCTGTACACCATGCCTGATTTGTGCTGTACACATGAGTGCTGTACACAGGGCCTGTTCAGTTCTGTATACAGGGCCTGTTCAGTGCTGTACACAGGAGTGCTGTGCACAGGGCCTGTTCAGTGCTGTATACAGTGCCTGTTTAGTTATGTGCACAGGGCTCGTTCAGTGATGTACACAGAGCCTGTTCAGTTCTGTACACAGGAGTGCTGTACACAGGACCTGTTCAGTGTTGTGTGCAGGAGTGCTGTACACAGGACCTGTTCAGTGTTGTGTACAGGAGTGCTGTACACAAGGCCTGTTCAGTTCTGTACACAGGGCCTGTGCAGTTCTGTACACAGGGCCTGTTCAGTTCTGTACACAGGGCCTGCTCAGTTCTGTACACAGGGCCTGCTCAGTTCTGTACACAGAGCCTGTTCAGTTCTGTACACAGGGCCTGTTCAGTGCTGTACACAGAGCCTGTTCAGTGCTGTACACAGGGCCTGTTCAATTCTGTACACAGGGTCTGTTCAATTCTGTACACAGAGCCTGTTCAATTCTGCACACAGGGTCTGTTCAGTTCTGTACACAGGGCCTGTTCAGTGCTGTACACAGGAGTGCTGTACAAAAGGCCTGTTCGGTGTTGTGCACAGGAGTGCTGTACACAGGGCCTGTTCAGTGCTGTATACAGTGCCTGTTCAGTTATGTGCACAGGGCTCGTTCAGTGATGTTCACAGAGCCTGTTTAGTTCTGTGCACAGGAGTCCTGTACACAGGGCCTGTTCAGTGTTGTGCACAGGAGTGCTGTACACAGGGCCTGTTCAGTGCTCTCCACAGGAGTGCTGTACAAAAGGCCTGTTCGGTGTTGTGCACAGGAGTGCTGTACACAGGGCCTGTTCAGTGCTGTACACAGGGCCTGTTCAGTGCTGTACACAGGAGTGCTGTACACAGGGCCTGTTCAGTACTGTATACAGGGCTTATTCAGTTCTGCACACAGGGCCTGTTCAGTGCTTTACACAGGGCCTGTTCAATGCTGTACACAGGGCCTTTTCAATTCTGTACACAGGGCCTGTTCAATTCTGTGCACAGGGCCTGTTCAATTCTGTAAACAGGAGTGCTGTACACAGGGCCTGTTCAGTTCTGTACACAGGGCTTGTTCAGTGCTGTACACAGGAGTGCTGTACACAGGGCCAGTTCAGTACTGTATACAGGGCATATTCAGTTCTGCACACAGGTCCTGTTCAGTTCTGTACACAGGGCCTGTGCATTTCTGTACACAGGGCCTGTTCAGTTCTGTACACATGGCCTGTTCAGTTCTGTACACAGGGCCTGTTCAGTTCTGTACACAGGGCCTGTTCAGTGCTTATAGAGGGCCTGTTCAGTTTTGTACACAGAGCCTGTGTAGTTCTGTACACGGAGCCTGTTCAGTGCCATACACAGGGCCTGTTCAGTTTTGTACACAGAGCCTGTGTAGTTCTGTACACAGAGCCTGTTCAATGCTGTACACAGGGCCTGTTCAGTTCTGTACACAGGGCCTGTTCAGTGCCATACACAGGGCCTGTTCAGTTTTGTACACAGAGCCTGTGTAGTTCTGTACACAGAGCCTGTTCAATGCTGTACACAGGGCCTGTTCAGTTCTGTACACAGGGCCTGTTCAGTTCTGTACTCAGGGCCTGTTCAGTTCTGTACACAGGGCCTGTTCAATTCTGTACACAGGGCCTGTTCAGTGCTCTCCACAGGAGTGCTGTACACAGGGCCTGTTCAGTGCTGTACTCAGGGCCTGTTCAGTGCTGTAAACAGGAGTGCTGTACACAGGGCCTGTTCAGTGCTATACAAAGGAGTGCTGTACACAGTACCTGTTCAGTTGTGCTATACAGAGGGCCTGCTTAGTTCTGTACACCATGCCTGATTTGTGCTGTACACATGAGTGCTGTACACAGGGCCTGTTCAGTTCTGTATACAGGGCCTGTTCAGTGCTGTACACAGGAGTGCTGTGCACAGGGCCTGTTCAGTGCTGTATACAGTGCCTGTTTAGTTATGTGCACAGGGCTCGTTCAGTGATGTACACAGAGCCTGTTCAGTTCTGTACACAGGAGTGCTGTACACAGGACCTGTTCAGTGTTGTGTGCAGGAGTGCTGTACACAGGACCTGTTCAGTGTTGTGTACAGGAGTGCTGTACACAGGGCCTGTTCAGTTCTGTACACAGGGCCTGTGCAGTTCTGTACACAGAGCCTGTTCAGTTCTGTACACAGGGCCTGTTCAGTTCTGTACACAGGGCCTGTTCAGTTCTGTACACAGGGCCTGTTCAGTGCTGTACACAGAGCCTGTTCAGTGCTGTACACAGGGCCTGTTCAATTCTGTACACAGGGTCTGTTCAATTCTGTACACAGAGCCTGTTCAATTCTGCACACAGGGTCTGTTCAGTTCTGTACACAGGGCCTGTTCAGTGCTGTACACAGGAGTGCTGTACAAAAGGCCTGTTCGGTGTAGTGCACAGGAGTGCTGTACACCGGGCCTGTTCAATTCTGTACACAGGGTCTGTTCAATTCTGTACAGAGGATCTGTTCAATTCTGTGCACAGGGCCTGTTCAATTCAGTGCACAGGGCCTGTTCAATTCTGTACAGAGGGTCTGTTCAATTCTGTGCACAGGGCCTGTTCAGTGTGGTGCACAGGAATGCTGTACACAGGGCCTGTTCAGTGCTATATAGAGGGCCTGTTCAGTTCTGTACACAGGGCCTGTGCAGTTCTGTACACAGGGCCTTTTCAGTTCTGTACACAGGGCCTGTTCAATGCTGTACACAGGGTCTGTTCAATTCTGTACACAGGGCCTCATCAGTGCTCTCCACAGGAGTGCTGTACAAAAGACCTGTTCAGTGTTGTGCACAGGAGTGCTGTACACAGGGCCTGTTCAGTGCTGTATACAGTGCCTGTTCAGTTATGTGCACAGGGCTCGTTCAGTGATGTACACAGAGCCTGTTCAGTTCTGTACATAGGAGTCCTGTACACAGGGCCTGTTCAGTGTTGTGCACAGGAGTGCTGTACACAGGGCCTGTTCAGTGCTCTCCACAGGAGTGCTGTACAAAAGGCCTGTTCGGTGTTGTGCACAGGAGTGCTGTACACAGGGCCTGTTCAGTGCTGTATACAGGGCCTCTTCAGTTCTGTACACAGGGTCTGTGCAGTTCTGTACACAGGGCCTGTTCAGTTCTGTACACAGGGCCTGTTCAGTGCTGTACACAGGAGTGCTGTACAAAGGGCCTGTTCAGTACTGTATACGGGGCTTATTCAGTTCTGCACACAGGGCCTGTTCAGTGCTTTACACAGGGCCTGTTCAATGCTGTACACAGGGCCTTTTCAATTCTGTACACAGGGCCTGTTCAATTCTGTGCACAGGGCCTGTTCAATTCTGTACACAGGAGTGCTGTACACAGGGCCTGTTCAGTTCTGTACACAGGGCTTGTTCAGTGCTGTACACAGGAGTGCTGTACACAGGGCCAGTTCAGTACTGTATACAGGGCATATTCAGTTCTGCACACAGGGCCTGTTCAGTGCTTTACACAGGGCCTGTTCAACGCTGTACACAGGGCCTTTTCTGTTCTGTACAGAGGGTCTGTTCAATTCTGTGCACAGGGCCTGTTCAATTCTGTGCACAGGAGTGCTGTACACAGGGCCTGTTCAGTGCTGTATAGAGGGACTGTTCAGTTCTGTACACAGAGCCTGTGTAGTTCTGTACACAGAGCCTGTTCAGTGCTATACACAGGGCCTGTTCAATGCTGTACACAGGGCCTGTTCAGTTCTGTACACAGGGCCTGTTCAACTCTGTACACAGGTCCTGTTCAATTCTGTACACAGGGCCTGTTCAATTCTGTACACAGGGCCTGTTCAGTGCTCTCCACAGGAGTGCTGTACACAGGGCCTGTTCAGTGCTGTATACAGGGCCTGTTCAGTGCTGTACACAGGGCCTGTTCAGTGCCATACACAGGGCCTGTTCACTGCTGTACACAGGAGTGCTGTACACAGGGCCTGTTCAGTGCTGTACACAGGAGTGCTGTACACAGGGCCTGTTCAGTCCTGTACACAAGAGTGCTGTACACAGGGCCTGTTCAGTGCTGTATACAGTGCCTGTTCAGTGCTGTATACAGTGCCTGTTCAGTTCTGTACACAGGGCCTGTGCAGTTCTATACGCAGGGCCTGTTCAGTGTTTTACAGAGGTCCTGCTCAATTCTGTACACAGGGGCTGTTCAATTCTGTACACAGGCCTGTGCAATGCTGTACACAGGGCCTGTTCAATGCTCTACACAGGGCTTTTTCAATTCTGTACAGAGGGTCTGTTCAATTCTGTACAGAGGGTCTGTTCAATTCTGTACAGAGGGTCTGTTCAATTCGGTGCACAGAAGTGCTATACACAGGGCCTGTTCAGTGCTGTATAGAGGGCCTGTTCAGTTTTGTACACAGAGCCTGTGTAGTTCTGTACACGGAGCCTGTTCAGTGCCATACACAGGGCCTGTTCAGTTTTGTACACAGAGCCTGTGTAGTTCTGTACACAGGGCCTGTTCAGTGCTATACACAGGGCCTGTTCAATGCTGTACACAGGGCCTGTTCAGTTCTGTACACAGGGCCTGTTCAGTGCTCTCCACAGGAGTGCTGTACACAGGGCCTGTTCAGTGCTGTACTCAGGGCCTGTTCAGTGCTGTACACAGGAGTGCTGTACACAGGGCCTGTTCAGTGCTATACACAGGAGTGCTGTACACAGTATCTGTTCAGTGGTGCTATACAGAGGGCCTGCTTAGTTCTGTACACCGGGCCTGATTTGTGCTGTACACAGGAGTGCTGTACACAGGGCCTGTTCAGTGCTGTACACAGGGCCTGTTCAGTGCTGTACTCAGGGCCTGTTCAGTGCTGTACACAGGAGTGCTATACACAGGGCCTGTTCAGTGCTATACACAGGCGTGCTGTACACAGTACGTGTTCAGTGGTGCTATACAGAGGGCCTGCTTAGTTCCGTACACCGGGCCTGATTTGTGCTGTACACAGGAGTGCTGTACACAGGGCCTGTTCAGTGCTGTACACAGGGCCTGTTCAGTTCTGTATACAGGGCCTGTTCAGCGCTGTACACAGGAGTGCTGTACACAGGGCCTGTTCAGTGCTGTATACAGTGCCTGTTCAGTTATGTGCACAGGGCTCGTTCAGTGATGTTCAATTCTGTGCACAGGAGTGCTGTACACAGGGCCTCTTCAGTGTAGTGCACAGGAGTGCTGTACACAGGGCCTGTTCAGTGCTGTATAGAGGGCCTGTTCAGTTCTGTACACAGAGCCTGTGCAATTCTGTACACGGAGCCTGTTCAGTGCTATACACAGGGCCTGTTCAATGCTGTACACAGGGCCTGTTCAGTTCTGTTCACAGGGCCTGTTCAATTCTGTACACAGGGCCTGTTCAATTCTGTACACAGGGCCTGTTCAATTCTGTACACAGGGCCTCTTCAGTGCTCTCCACAGGAGTGCTGTACAAAAGACCTGTTCAGTGTTGTGCACAGGAGTGCTGTACACAGGGCCTGTTCAGTGCTGTATACAGTGCCTGTTCAGTTATGTGCACAGGGCTCGTTCAGTGATGTACACAGAGCCTGTTCAGTTCTGTGCACAGGAGTGCTGTTCACAGGGCCTGTTCAGTGTTGTGCACAGGAGTGCTGTACACAGGGCCTGTTCAGTGCTCTCCATAGGAGTGCTGTACAAAAGGCCTGTTCAGTGTTGTGCACAGGAGTGCTGTACACAGGGCCTGTTCAGTGCTGTATACAGGGCCTCTTCAGTTCTGTGTACAGGACCTGTGCAGTTCTGTACACAGGGCCTGTTCAGTTCTATACACAGGGCCTGTTCAGTGCTTTACACAGGGCCTGTTCAGTGCTGTACACAGGGCCTTTTCAAATCTGTACACAGGGCCTGTTCAATTCTGTGCACAGGAGTGCTGTACACAGGGCCTGTTCAGTTCTGTACACAGGGCCTGTTCAGTGCTCTACACAGGAGTGCTGTACACAGGGCCTGTTCAGTACTGTATACAGGGCTTATTCAGTTCTGCACACAGGGCCAGTTCAGTGCTTTACACAGGTCCTGTTCAACGCTGTACACAGGGCCTTTTCAGTTCTGTACAGAGGGTCTGTTCAATTCTGTGCACAGGGCCTGTTCAATTCTGTGCACAGGAGTGCTGTACACAGGGCCTGTTCAGTGCTGTATAGAGGGCCTGTTCAGTTCTGTACACAGAGCCTGTGTAGTTCTGTACACAGAGCCTGTTCAGTGCTATACACAGGGCCTGTTCAATGCTGTACACAGGGCCTGTTCAGTTCTGTACACAGGGCCTGTTCAACTCTGTACACAGGGCTTGTTCAATTCTGTACACAGGGCCTGTTCAATTCTGTACACAGGGCCTGTTCAGTGCTCTCCACAGGAGTGCTGTACACAGGGCCTGTTCAGTGCTGTATACAGGGCCTGTTCAGTTCTGTATACAGGGTCTGTTCAGTGCTGTACACAGAGTCTGTTCAGTGCTGTATACAGGGCCTGCTCAGTGCTGTACACAGGGCCTGTTCAGTGCCATACACAGGGCCTGTTCACTGCTGTACACAGGAGTGCTGTACACAGGGCCTGTTCAGTGCTGTACACAGGAGTGCTGTACACAGGGCCTGTTCAGTCCTGTACACAGGAGTGCTGTACACAGGGCCTGTTCAGTGCTGTATACAGTGCCTGTTCAGTTCTGTACACAGGGCCTGTGCAGTTCTATACGCAGGGCCTGTTCAGTGTTTTACAGAGGTCCTGCTCAATTCTGTACACAGGGCCTGTTCAATTCTGTACACAGGCCTGTGCAATGCTGTACACAGGGCCTGTTCAGTTCTGTACACAGGGCCTGTTCAGTTCCGTACACAGGGCCTGTTCAATTCTGTACACAGGGCCTGTTCAGTGCTCTCCACAGGAGTGCTGTACACAGGGCCTGTTCAGTGCTGTACTCAGGGCCTGTTCAGTTCTGTACACAGGAGTGCTGTACACAGGGCCTGTTCAGTGCGATACACAGGAGTGCTGTACACAGTACCTGTTCAGTGGTTCTATACAGAGGGCCTGCTTAGTTCTGTACACCGGGCCTGATTTGTGCTGTACACAGGAGTACTGTACACAGGGCCTGTTCAGTGCTGTACACAGGGCCTGTTCAGATCTGTATACAGGGCCTGTTCAGTGCTGTACACAGGAGTGCTGTACACAGGGCCTGTTCAGTGCTGTATACAGTGCCTGTTCAGTTATGTGCACAGGGCTCGTTCAGTGATGTACACAGAGCCTGTTCAATTCAGTGCACAGGAGTGCTGTACACAGGGCCTGTTCAGTGCTGTATACAGGGCCTGTTCAGTTCTGTACACAGAGCCTGTGCAGTTCTGTATACAGAACCTGTTCAGTTCTGTACACAGGGCCTGTTCAATTCTGCACACAGGGTCTGTTCAGTTCTGCACACAGGGCCTGTTCAGTGCTGTACACAGGAGTGCTGTACAAAAGGCCTGTTCGGTGTAGTGCACAGGAGTGCTGTACACAGGGCCTGTTCAATTTTGTACAGAGGGCCTGTTCAATTCTGTACACAGGGTCTGTTCAATTCTGTACAGAAGGTCTGTTCAATTCTGTACAGAGGGTCTGTTCAATTCTGTACAGAGGGTCTGTTCAATTCTGTACAGAGGGTCTGTTCAATTCTGTACAGAGGGTCTGTTCAATTCTGTACAGAGGGTCTGTTCAAGTCAGTGCACAGGAGTGCTGTACACAGGGCCTGTTCAGTGCTGTACACAGGGCCTGTTCAGTTCTGTATACAGGGCCTGTTCAGTGCTGTACACAGGAGTGCTGTACACAGGGCCTGTTCAGTGCTGTACACAGTGCCTGTTCAGTTATGTGCACAGGGCTCGTTCAGTGATGTACACAGAGCCTGTTCAATTCTGTGCACAGGAGTGCTGTACACAGGGCCTGTTCAGTGTTGTGCACAGGAGTGCTGTACACAGGGCCTGTTCAGTGCTCTCCACAGGAGTGCTGTACAAAAGGCCTGTTCGGTGTTGTGCACAGGAGTGCTGTACACAGGGCCTGTTCAGTGCTGTATACAGGGCCTGTTCATTTCTGTACACAGGGCCTGTTCAGTGCTGTACACAGTAGTGCTGTACACAGGGCCTGTTCAGTACTGTATACAGGGCGTATTCAGTTCTGCACACAGGGCCGGTTCAGTGCTTTACACAGGGCCTGTTCAACGATGTACACAGGGCCTTTTCAATTCTGTACAGAGGGCCTGTTCAGTGCTCTATACAGGAGTGCTGTACACAGGGCCTGTTCAGTGCTGTATACAGGGCATATTCAGTTCTGCACACAGGGCCTGTTCAGTGCTTTACACAGGGCCTGTTCAACGCTGTACACAGGGCCTTTTCAGTTCTGTACAGAGGGTCTGTTCAATTCTGTGCACAGGGCCTGTTCAATTCTGTGCACAGGAGTGCTGTACACAGGGCCTGTTCAGTGCTGTATAGAGGGCCTGTTCAGTTCTGTACACAGAGCCTGTGTAGTTCTGTACACAGAGCCTGTTCAGTGCTATACACAGGGCCTGTTCAATGCTGTACACAGGGCCTGTTCAGTTCTGTACACAGGGTCTGTTCAACTCTGTACACAGGGCCTGTTCAATTCTGTACACAGGGCCTGTTCAATTCTGTACACAGGGCCTGTTCAGTGCTCTCCACAGGAGTGCTGTACACAGGACCTGTTCAGTGCTGTATACAGGGCCTGTTCAGTGCTGTATCCAGGGCCTGTTCAGTGCTGTACACAGAGTCTGTTCAGTGCTGTATACAGGGCCTGCTCAGTGCTGTACACAGGGCCTGTTCAGTGCCATACACAGGGCCTGTTCAGTGCTGTACACAGGAGTGCTGTACACAGGGCCTGTTCAGTGCTGTACACAGGAGTGCTGTACACAGGGCCTGTTCAGTACTGTATACAGGGCGTATTCAGTTCTGCACACAGGGCCGGTTCAGTGCTTTACACAGGTCCTGTTCAACGATGTACACAGGGCCTTTTCAATTCTGTACACAGGGCCTGTTCAGTGCTCTACACAGGAGTGCTGTACACAGGGCCTGTTCAGTGCTGTATACAGGGCATATTCAGTTCTGCACACAGGGCCTGTTCAGTGCTTTACACAGGGCCTGTTCAACGCTGTACACAGGGCCTTTTCAGTTCTGTACAGAGGGTCTGTTCAATTCTGTGCACAGGGCCTGTTCAATTCTGTGCACAGGAGTGCTGTACACAGGGCCTGTTCAGTGCTGTATAGAGGGCCTGTTCAGTTCTGTACACAGAGCCTGTGTAGTTCTGTACACAGAGCCTGTTCAGTGCTATACACAGGGCCTGTTCAATGCTGTACACAGGGCCTGTTCAGTTCTGTACACAGGGTCTGTTCAACTCTGTACACAGGGCCTGTTCAATTCTGTACACAGGGCCTGTTCAATTCTGTACACAGGGCCTGTTCAGTGCTCTCCACAGGAGTGCTGTACACAGGACCTGTTCAGTGCTGTATACAGGGCCTGTTCAGTGCTGTACACAGAGTCTGCTCAGTGCTGTACACAGGGCCTGTTCAGTGCCATACACAGGGCCTGTTCACTGCTGTACACAGGAGTGCTGTACACAGGGCCTGTTCAGTGCTGTACACAGGAGTGCTGTACACAGGGCCTGTTCAGTCCTGTACACAGGAGTGCTGTACACTGGGCCTGTTCAGTGCTGTATACAGTGCCTGTTCAGTTCTGTACACAGGGCCTGTGCAGTTCTATACGCAGGGCCTGTTCAGTGTTTTACAGAGGTCCTGCTCAATTCTGTACACAGGGGCTGTTCAATTCTGTACACAGGCCTGTGCAATGCTGTACACAGGGCCTGTTCAGTGCTGTACACAGGGCTTTCACAATTCTGTACAGAGGGTCTGTTCAATTCTGTAAACAGGGCCTTTTCAATTCTGTACAGAGTGTCTGTTCAATTCTGTGCACAAGCCCTGTTCAATTCTGTGCACAGGAGTGCTATACACAGGGCCTGTTCAGTGCTGTATAGAGGGCCTGTTGAGTTTTGTACACAGAGCCTGTGTAGTTCTGTACACGGAGCCTGTTCAGTGCTGTACACAGGGCCTGTTCAGTTTTGTACACAGAGCCTGTGTAGTTCTGTACACAGAGCCTGTTCAGTGCTATACACAGGGCCTGTTCAATGCTGTACACAGGGCCTGTTCAATGCTGTACACAGGGCCTGTTCAGTTCTGTACACAGGGCCTGTTCAGTTCTGTACACAGGGCCTGTTCAATTCTGTACACAGGGCCTGTTCAGTGCTCTCCACAGGAGTGCTGTACACAGGGCCTGTTCAGTGCTGTACTCAGGGCCTGTTCAGTGCTGTACACAGGAGTGCTCTACACAGGGCCTGTTCAGTGCTATACACAGGAGTGCTGTACACAGTACCTGTTCAGTGGTGCTATACAGAGGGCCTGCTTAGTTCTGTACACCGGGCCTGATTTGTGCTGTACACAGGAGTGCTGTACACAGGGCCTGTTCAGTGCTGTACACAGGGCCTGTTCAGTTCTGTATACAGGGCCTGTTCAGTGCTGTACACAGGAGTGCTGTACACAGGGCCTGTTCAGTGCTGTATACAGTGCCTGTTCAGTTATGTGCACAGGGCTCGTTCAGTGATGTACACAGAGCCTGTTCAATTCTGTGCACAGGAGTGCTGTACACAGGGCCTGTTCAGTGTTGTGCACAGGAGTGCTGTACACAGGGCCTGTTCAGTGCTCTCCACAGGAGTGCTGTACAAAAGGCCTGTTCGGTGTTGTGCACAGGAATGCTGTACACAGGGCCTGTTCAGTGCTGTATACAGGGCCTGTTCAGTACTGTATACAGGGCTTATTCAGTTCTGCACACAGGGCCGGTTCAGTACTTTACACAGGGCCTGTTCAACGCTGTACACAGGAGTGCTGTACAAAAGGCCTGTTCGGTGTAGTGCACAGGAGTGCTGTACACAGGGCCTGTTCAGTGTTGTGCACAGGAGTGCTGTACACAGGGCCTGTTCAGTGCTCTCCACAGGAGTGCTGTACACAGGGCCTGTTCAGTGCTGTATACAGGGCCTGTTCAGTTCTGTACACAGGGCCTGTTCAACGCTGTACACAGGAGTGCTGTACAAAAGGCCTGTTCGGTGTTGTGCACAGGAATGCTGTACACAGGGCCTGTTCAGTGCTGTATACAGGGCCTGTTCAGTTCTGTACACAGGGCCTGTTCAGTGCTGTACACAGGAGTGCTGTACACAGGGCCTGTTCAGTACTGTATACAGGGCTTATTCAGTTCTGCACAGAGGGCCGGTTCAGTGCTTTACACATGCCTGTTCAACGCTGTACACAGGAGTGCTGTACAAAAGGCCTGTTCGGTGTAGTGCACAGGAGTGCTGTACACAGGGCCTGTTCAATTTTGTACAGAGGGCCTCTTCAATTCTGTACACAGGGTCTGTTCAATTCTGTACAGAATGTCTGTTCAATTCTGTACAGAGGGTCTGTACAATTCTGTACAGAGGGTCTGTACAATTCTGTACAGAGGGTCTGTTCAATTCAGTGCACAGGAGTGCTGTACACAAGGCCTGTTCAGTGCTGTACACAGGGCCTGTTCAGTTCTGTATACAGGGCCTGTTCAGTGCTGTACACAGGAGTGCTGTACACAGGGCCTGTTCAGTGCTGTACACAGTGCCTGTTCAGTTATGTGCACAGGGCTCGTTCAGTGATGTACACAGAGCCTGTTCAACTCTGTGCACAGGAGTGCTGTACACAGGGCCTGTTCAGTGTTGTGCACAGGAGTGCTGTACACAGGGCCTGTTCAGTGCTCTCCACAGGAGTGCTGTCCAAAAGGCCTGTTCGGTGTTGTGCACAGGAGTGCTGTACACAGGGTCTGTTCAGTGCTGTATACAGAGCCTGTTCATTTCTGTACACAGCACCTGTTCAGTGCTGTACACAGGAGTGCTTTACACAGGGCCTGTTCAGTACTGTATACAGGGCGTATTCAGTTCTGCACACAGGGCCGGTTCAGTGCTTTACACAGGGCCTGTTCAACGCTGTACACAGGGCCTTTTCAATTCTGTACAGAGGGTCTGTTCAATTCTGTGCACAGGGCCTGTTCAATTCTGTGCACAGGAGTGCTGTACACAGGGCCTGTTCAGTGCTGTACACAGGGCCTGTTCAGTGCTGTATAGAGGGCCTGTTCAGTTCTGTACACAGTGCCTGTGTAATTCTGTACACAGAGCCTGTTCAGTGCTATACACACAGGGCCTGTTCAATGCTCTACACAGGGCCTGTTCAGTTCTGTTCACAGGGCCTGTTCAATTCTGTACACAGGGCCTGTTCAATTCTGTACACAGGGCCTGTTCAATTCTGTACACAGGGCCTCTTCAGTGCTCTCCACAGGAGTGCTGTACAAAAGACCTGTTCAGTGTTGTGCACAGGAGTGCTGTACACAGGGCCTGTTCAGTGCTGTATACAGTGCCTGTTCAGTTATGTGCACAGGGCTCGTTCAGTGATGTACACAGAGCCTGTTCAGTTCTGTGCACAGGAGTGCTGTACACAGGGCCTGTTCAGTGTTGTGCACAGGAGTGCTGCACACAGGGCCTGTTCAGTGCTCTCCACAGGAGTGCTGTGCAAAAGGCCTGTTCGGTGTTATGCACAGGAGTGCTGTACACAGGGCCTGTTCAGTACTGTATACAGGGCCTGTTCAGTTCTGTACACAGGGCCTGTGCAGTTCTGTACACAGGGCCTGTTCAGTTCTGTACACAGGGCCTGTTCAGTGCTGTACACAGGAGTGCTGTACACAGGGCCTGTTCAGTACTGTATACAGGCCTTATTCATTTCCGCACACAGGGCCTGTTCAGTGCTTTACACAGGGCCTGTTCAATGCTGTACACAGGGCCTTTTCAATTCTGTACACAGGGCCTGTTCAATTCTGTGCACAGGAGTGCTGTACACAGGGCCTGTTCAGTTCTGTACACAGGGCCTGTTCAGTTCTGTACACAGGGCCTGTTCAGTGCTCTACACAGGAGTGCTGTACACAGGGCCTGTTCAGTACTGTATACAGGGCATATTCAGTTCTGCACACAGGGCCTGTTCAGTGCTTTACACAGGGCCTGTTCAACGCTGTACACAGGGCCTTTTCAATTCTGTACAGAGGGTCTGTTCAATTCTGTGCACAGGGCCTGTTCAATTCTGTGCACAGGAGTGCTGTACACAGGGCCTGTTCAGTGCTGTATAGAGGGCCTGTTCAGTTCTGTACACAGAGCCTGTGTAGTTCTGTACACAGAGCCTGTTCAGTGCTGTACACAGGGCCTGTTCAATGCTGTACACAGGGCCTGTTCAGTTCTGTATACAGGGCCTGTTCAGTGCTGTACACAGGAGTGCTGTACACAGGGCCTGTTCAGTGCTGTACACAGTGCCTGTTCAGTTATGTGCACAGGGCTCGTTCAGTGATGTACACAGAGCCTGTTCAATTCTGTGCACAGGAGTGCTGTACACAGGGCCTGTTCAGTGTTGTGCACAGGAGTGCTGTACACAGGGCCTGTTCAGTGCTCCCCACAGGAGTGCTGTCCAAAAGGCCTGTTCGGTGTTGTGCACAGGAGTGCTGTACACAGGGCCTGTTCAGTGCTGTATACAGGGCCTGTTCATTTCTGTACACAGGGCCTGTTCAGTGCTGTACACAGGAGTGCTTTACACAGGGCCTGTTCAGTACTGTATACAGGGCTTATTCAGTTCTGCACACAGGGCCGGTTCAGTGCTTTACACAGGGCCTGTTCAACGCTGTACACAGGGCCTTTTCAATTCTGTACAGAGGGTCTGTTCAATTCTGTGCACAGGGCCTGTTCAATTCTGTGCACAGGAGTGCTGTACACAGGGCCTGTTCAGTGCTGTACACAGGGCCTGTTCAGTGCTGTATAGAGGGCCTGTTCAGTTCTGTACACAGAGCCTGTGTAATTCTGTACACAGAGCCTGTTCAGTGCTATACACACAGGGCCTGTTCAATGCTCTACACAGGGCCTGTTCAGTTCTGTTCACAGGGCCTGTTCAATTCTGTACACAGGGCCTGTTCAATTCTGTACACAGGGCCTGTTCAATTCTGTACACAGGGCCTCTTCAGTGCTCTCCACAGGAGTGCTGTACAAAAGACCTGTTCAGTGTTGTGCACAGGAGTGCTGTACACAGGGCCTGTTCAGTGCTGTATACAGTGCCTGTTCAGTTATGGTGCACAGGGCTCGTTCAGTGATGTACACAGAGCCTGTTCAGTTCTGTGCACAGGAGTGCTGTACACAGGGCCTGTTCAGTGTTGTGCACAGGAGTGCCGTACACAGGGCCTGTTCAGTGCTCTCCACAGGAGTGCTGTGCAAAAGGCCTGTTCGGTGTTGTGCACAGGAGTGCTGTACACAGGGCCTGTTCAGTGCTGTATACAGTGCCTGTTCAGTTATGGTGCACAGGGCTCGTTCAGTGATGTACACAGAGCCTGTTCAGTTCTGTGCATAGGAGTGCTGTACACAGGGCCTGTTCAGTGTTGTGCACAGGAGTGCTGTACACAGGGCCTGTTCAGTGTTGTGCACAGGAGTGCCGTACACAGGGCCTGTTCAGTGCTCTCCACAGGAGTGCTGTGCAAAAGGCCTGTTCGGTGTTATGCACAGGAGTGCTGTACACAGGGCCTGTTCAGTGCTGTATACAGGGCCTGTTCAGTTCTGTACACAGGGCCTGTGCAGTTCTGTACACAGGGCCTGTTCAGTTCTGTACACAGGGCCTGTTCAGTGCTGTACACAGGAGTGCTGTACACAGGGCCTGTTCAGTACTGTATACAGGCCTTATTCATTTCCGCACACAGGGCCTGTTCAGTGCTTTTCACAGGGCCTGTTCAATGCTGTACACAGGGCCTTTTCAATTCTGTACACAGGGCCTGTTCAATTCTGTGCACAGGAGTGCTGTACACAGGGCCTGTTCAGTTCTGTACACAGGGCCTGTTCAGTTCTGTACACAGGGCCTGTTCAGTGCTCTACACAGGAGTGCTGTACACAGGGCCTGTTCAGTACTGTATACAGGGCATATTCAGTTCTGCACACAGGGCCTGTTCAGTGCTTTACACAGGGCCTGTTCAACGCTGTACACAGGGCCTTTTCAATTCTGTACAGAGGGTCTGTTCAATTCTGTGCACAGGGCCTGTTCAATTCTGTGCACAGGAGTGCTGTACACAGGGCCTGTTCAGTGCTGTATAGAGGGCCTGTTCAGTTCTGTACACAGAGCCTGTGTAGTTCTGTACACAGAGCCTGTTCAGTGCTATACACAGGGCCTGTTCAATGCTGTACACAGGGCCTGTTCAGTTCTGTACACAGGGCCTGTTCAACTCTTTACACAGGGCCTGTTCAATTCTATACACAGGGCCTGTTCAATTCTGTACACAGGGCCTGTTCAGTGCTCTCCACAGGAGTGCTGTACACAGGGCCTGTTCAATTCTGTACACAGGGCCTGCTCAATTCTGTACACAGGGTCTGTTCAATTCTGTACACAGGGCCTCTTCAGTGCTCTCCACAGGAGTGCTTTACAAAAGGCCTGTTCAGTGTTGTGTACAGGAGTGCTGTACACAGGGCCTGGTTGAGTGCTCTATACAGGGCCTTTTCAGTTCTGTACACAGGGCCTGTTCATTTCTGTACAGAGGGCCTGTTCAGTGCTGTACACAGGAGTGCTGTGTACAGGGCCTGTTCAATGCTGTACACAGGGCTTTTTCAATTCTGTACAGAGGGCCTGTTCAATTCTGTACACAGGGCCTTTTCAATTCTTTACAGAGGGTCTGTTCAATTCTGTGCACAGGGCCTGTTCAATTCTGTGCACAGGAGTGCTGTACACAGGGCCTGTTCAGTTTTGTACACAGAGTCTGTGTCGTTCTGTACACAGAGCCTGTTCAGTGCTATACACAGGACCTATTCAATGCTGTACACAGGGCCTGTTCAGTTCTGTACACAGGGCCTGTTCAGTTCTGTACACAGGGCCTGTTCAATTCTATACACAGGGCCTGTTCAATTCTGTACACAGTGCCTGTTCAATTCTGTACACAGGGCCTGTTCAGTGCTCTCCACAGGAGTGCTGTACACAGGACTTGTTCAGTGCTGTACACAGGGCCTGTTCAGTTCTGTACACAGGGCCTGTTCAATTCTGTACACAGCGCCTGTTCAATTCTGTACACAGGGCCTGTTCAGTGCTCTTCACAGGAGTGCTGTACACAGGGCTTGTTCATTGCTGTATAGAGGGCCTGTTCAGTGCTGTACTCAGGGCCTGTTCAGTGCTGTACTCAGGGCCTGTTCAGTGCTGTACACAGGGCCTGTTCAGTGCTGTATTCAGGGCCTGTTCAGTGCTGTATACAGTGCCTGTTCAGTTATGTGCACAGGGCTTGTTCAGTGATGTACACAGAGCCTGTTCAGTTCTGTACACAGGCCAGTGTAATGCTGTACACAGGGCCTGTTCAGTTCTGTACACAGGAGTGCTGTACACAGGGTCTGTTCAGTGTTGTGTACAGGAGTGCTGTACACAGGGCCTGTTCAGTTCTGTACACAGGGCCTGTGCAGTTCTGTACACAGGACCTGTTCAGTTCAGTACACAGGGCCTGTTCAGTGCTGTACACAGGGCCTGCTCAATTCTGTACACTGGGCCTGCTCAATTCTGTACGCAGGGCCTGCTCAATTCTGTACGCAGGGCCTGTTCAATTCTGTTCACAGAGTCTGTTCAATTCTGTACACAGAGCCTGTTCAATTCTGTACACAGGGCCTGTTCAGTTCTGCGCACAGGGCCTGTTGAGTGCTGCGCACAGGGCCTGTTCAGTGCAATACACAGGAGTGCTGTACACAGTACCTGTTCAGTGGTGCTATACAGAGGGCCTGCTTAGTTCTGTACACCGGGCCTGATTTGTGCAGTACACAGGGCCTGTTCAGTGCTGTATACAGTGCCTGTGCTGTTCTGTACACAGGGCCTGTGCAGTTCTGTACACAGGGCCTGTGCAGTTCTGTTCACAGGGCCTGTTCAGTTCTGTACAGAGGGCCTGTTCAGTGCTGTACACAGGAGTGCTCTACACAGCGCCTGTTCAGTGCAATACACAGGAGTGCTGTACACAGTACCTGTTCAGTGGTGCTATACAGAGGGCCAGCTTAGTTCTGTACACCGGGCCTGATGTGTGCTGTACACAGGAGTGCTGTACACAGGGCCTGTTCAGTGCTATACACAGGGCCTGTTCAGTTCTGTACACAGGGCCTGTTCAGTTCTGTACACAGGGCCTGTTCAATTCTGTACACAGGGCCTGTTCAGTGCTCTCCACAGGAGTGCTGTTCACAGGACTTGTTCAGTGCTGTACACAGGGCCTGTTCAGTTCTGTACACAGGGCCTGTTCAATTCTGTACACAGCGCCTGTTCAATTCTGTACACAGGGCCTGTTCAGTGCTCTCCACAGGAGTGCTGTACACAGGGCTTGTTCATTGCTGTATAGAGGGCCTGTTCAGTGCTGTACACAGGGCCTGTTCAGTGCTGTACTCAGGGCCTGTTCAGTGCTGTACACAGGGCCTGTTCAGTGTTGTATTCAGGGCCTGTTCAGTGCTGTATACAGTGCCTGTTCAGTTATGTGCACAGGGCTTGTTCAGTGATGTACACAGAGCCTGTTCAGTTCTGTACACAGGCCAGTGTAATGCTGTACACAGGGCCTGTTCAGTCCTATACACAGGGCCTGTTCAGTTCTGTACACAGGAGTGCTGTGCACAGGGTCTGTTCAGTGTTGTGTACAGGAGTGCTGTACACAGGGCCTGTTCAGTTCTGTACACAGGGCCTGTGCAGTTCTGTACACAGGACCTGTTCAGTTCAGTACACAGGGCCTGTTCAGTGCTGTACACAGGGCCTGCTCAATTCTGTACACTGGGCCTGCTCAATTCTGTACGCAGGGCCTGCTCAATTCTGTACGCAGGGCCTGTTCAATTCTGTACACAGGGTCTGTTCAATTCTGTACACAGGGTCTGTTCAATTCTGTACACAGAGCCTGTTCAATTCTGTACACAGGGCCTGTTCAGTTCTGCGCACAGGGCCTGTTGAGTGCTGCGCACAGGGCCTGTTCAGTGCAATACACAGGAGTGCTGTACACAGTACCTGTTCAGTGGTGCTATACAGAGGGCCTGCTTAGTTCTGTACACCGGGCCTGATTTGTGCAGTACACAGGGCCTGTTCAGTGCTGTATACAGTGCCTGTGCTGTTCTGTACACAGGGCCTGTGCAGTTCTGTACACAGGGCCTGTGCAGTTCTGTTCACAGGGCCTGTTCAGTTCTGTACAGAGGGCCTGTTCAGTGCTGTACACAGGAGTGCTGTACACAGGGCCTGTTCAGTGCTATACACAGGAGTGCTGTACACAGTACCTGTTCAGTGGTGCTATACAGAGGGCCAGCTTAGTTCTGTACACCGGGCCTGATGTGTGCTGTACACAGGAGTGCTGTACACAGGGCCTGTTCAGTGCTATACACAGGGCCTGTTCAGTTCTGTACACAGGGCCTGTTCAGTGCTGTACACAGGAGTGCTGTACACAGTGCCTGTTCAGTTATGTGCACAGGGCTTGTTCAGTGATGTACACAGAGCCTGTTCAGTTCTGTACACAGGATGTGCAATGCTGTACACAGGGTCTGTTCAATTCTGTACAGAGGGCCTGTTCAGTTCTGTACACAGGGTCTGTTCAGTTCTGTACACAGGGCCTGTTCAGTTATGTACACAGGGCCTGTTCAGTTCTGTACACAGTGCCTGTTCAGTTCTGTATACAGGGCCTGTTCAGTTCTGTGTACAGGGCCTGTTCAGTTCTGTACACAGAGCCTGTTTAGTTCTGTACACAGGCCTGTGCAATGCTGTACACAGCGTCTGTTCAATTCTGTACAGAGGGCCTGTGCAGTTCTGTACATGGGGCCTGTTCAGTTCTGTATACAGGGCCTGTTCAGTTCTGTACACAGAGCCTGTTCAGTGCTGTACACAGGAGTGCTGTACACAGGGCCCGTTCAGTGCTGTATACAGGGCTTGTTCAGTTCTGCGCACAGGGCCTGTTGAGTGCTGCGCACAGGGCCTGTTCAGTGCTGTACGCAGGAGTGCTGTGCACAGGGCCTTTTCAGTGTGATACACAGGAGTGCTGTACACAGTACCTGTTCAGTGGTGCTATACAGAGGGCCTGCTTAGTTCTGTACACTGAGCCTGATTTGTGCTGTACACAGGAGTGCTGTACACATGGCATGCTCAGTTCTGTACACAGGAGTGCTGTATACAGGGCCTGTTCAGTGCTGTGCACATGGTCTGTTCAGTTCTGTGCACACGGTCTGTTCAGTTCTGTGCACACGGTCTGTTCAGTTTTATACACAGGGCCTGTTCAGTGCTGTGCACAGGGCCTGTTCAGTTCTGTGTACAGGGCCTGTTCAGTTCTGTGTACAGGGCCTGTTCAGTTTTGTACACAGGGCCTGTTCAGTGCTGTGCACAGGGCCTGTTCAGTTCTGTGCACAGGGCCTGTTCAGTGCTGTACACAGAGCCTGTTCAGTGCTGTGCACAGTGCCTGTTCAGTTCTGTGCACAGGGCCTGTTCAGTGCTGTGCACCTGGTCTGTTCAGTTCTGTGCACAGAGCCTGTTCAGTGCTGTGCACACGGTCTGTTCAGTTCTGTGCACACGGTCTGTTCAGCTCTGTGCACACGGTCTGTTCAGCTCTGTGCACACGGTCTGTTCAGCTCTGTGCACACGGTCTGTTCAGCTCTGTGCACACGATCAGTTCAGCTCTGTGCACACGGTCTGTTTAGCTCTGTGCACACGGTCTGTTCAGCTCTGTGCACAGGGCCTGTTCAGTGCTGTGCACTCGGTCTGTTCAGTGCTGTGCACAGGGCCTGTTCAGTTCTGTGCACACAGTCTGTTCAGTGCTGTGCACAGGGCCTGTTCAGTTCTGTGCACACGGTCTGTTCAGTGCTGTGCACAGGGCCTGTTCAGTTCTGTGCACAGGGCCTGTTCAGTTCTGTGCACACGGTCTGTTCAGTGCTGTGCACAGGGCCTGTTCAGTTCTGTGCACAGAAGGCGGAATCATCCCACATTTGCACTAAGTGTGGAAGGGTGCAGGTAAAACAATATTTTACCCATTGGCTGCAATGACTGGTTTTTACGTCCTACCGTCCCAAACCCGCCACGTTATTATTGCATTCCCGGGAATCATGCCATTTCCATGGCCGATGGATTCTCATTCACCTGCCCACCATTACCTTGCTACTTCATCACACTGGCTGCCATATTTAAAGTCCAGCCATAAGCACACATCATAGCGCATCCAGACGACAACTGCTGCACCAAAGACAGGATGGCCTCTGAAAAGGCAAAAAGACTGCCACCCTCCCACTTCAGTGATGTGTCTCAAGAATGCCTTTTAGATGCAGTGGAGACCCACCGGGATGTGCTCTACCCCCACTCTGACCGCAGGATGGGCAACAAAGTCACCAACCCGGCTTGGGAGGCGGTGGCAGCGGTGGTCAGCACAAACGCCTTGCAGAGGAGGACAGCCACCCTGTGCCGCAAAAGGATGAATGATCTCCCCCCGTCCTGCTAGGGTAAGTCATCCTTTTCATCACTCCCAACTCTCTCACTCACAAACCCATTACACACCCACAGGGCCCTCACTCACTGCCAGTACAAGGGACATCACCATTCAATCTCTCACACACATCGTCATTGTCCTCATCCCATCCATGGAACCATCACCGCCCACACAGGCCAGGCATACTTATCATCTGGCCTGGCAGGTGTCCCGCTTACACTCTCCCCATCTCTATCTACGCAGGACAAACTGGCTCACAACAGGAGGGAATTTGAAAACAGAGCTATCCAGCTGGCCGGTGATGACCGGGACCATTCGTGTGCTGACGGTGAGATCGGTGCTGCTCTAACAAGTGAGGATCCAGCAGTTTAATATCCATTAGACAACCATGATGTGAGTGATTTGTCCTTTTTCACAGGCCACTGCCATGCACTAATAATCTCCTCTTGCTTTCACAGACACATCTGGGAAACAGCCAACAGAGTCCATGATCCAGAGCCTCCAATCAAGCCCCGAAGAAACCTCTGAAGAGGAATCTGATGACACCCTCCCTGAAATCCCATCACAGCACTCACCTACACCCTCCACCAGTGCAGAGACACACACCTCAGTGGGACCTAGCTTTAGGGTAGCATCAGGATCACAATCTGGTGAGCACATCGCACTGTCTGATCCAGAGCAGGCGGAGGCATGGACTTCCCAGGTCCCCGGCACTCGGAGGGCTGCTGGAGTCCAAGTCAGATGACGAGCCTCTGGACCCGGTCATATCACAGTTGCTGGAGCTGCAAACGTAAGCTCGGGAACACCAGGAAGGGATGTCCACTGCACTCCTCAGATTGCAAGGCACGATGGAGGAGTCCATCCATTTTCAGCTGAGGTGACAGTGCTGGCAGGATGGCAGCCGCCATGGAGACCTTGGTCCAGGATGTCACTCCTGCTCTGCTGTGCAGGCAGAACTCCATCGCTGAGGACATAGTTGGCCTCCAACAGTGTGTACATGAGAGGGGTGCCGGGCAGCTCGATCTCACTCCAGCTTCCCCTTCTCCTCAAGGAGTCAGCCACAAGAGGATGAATGATCTCCTCCGTTCTGCCAAGGTAAATCATTCTTTTCATCACTCTCAACTCACACACTCACAAACCCATTACACATCCACAGGGCCCTCACTCACTGCCAGTTCAAAGGACATCACCATTCACTCTCACACAGACCTTCACAGTCCACATCCCATCCATGGGACCACTCACCACTCACACAGGCCAGGCATACTTATCATCTGGCTTGGCAGGTGTCCCGCTTACCTGCTTACACTCTCCCCATCTGTATTCATGCAGGACAAGCTGGCACACAAAAAGAGGGAGCGGTCGCAGGCTGGTGGAGGAATTCCTGAAATCAAGGTCCTCATGGACTTTGAAAACAGAGCCATCCAGATGGCCGGTGATGACCGACACCGGTCCTGTGCTGACGGTGAGGTCGGTGCTACACACTCCGGGGCCATCCACCCAGGTGACTCTGGAAGTGACTAGCCCATCCGGATCCCCTCTTCCTGTGACCTCTGCAGCTCCAGCTTCACAAGCCGAGGAGGGTGCCACTGCCACACAGCAGGATCCTGAAAGCAGGCCGGGGCCCTCCAAGTCTCAGCCCTCCAGAGGACGCCCACCAAAGTCACCACAGACAGGGTGTCACAGTCAGCAGACTGCCTCCACCTCTGCTGTGGATGTCCAGGGAGCACAAAGACGTAGTGGCAGCGTTAGGAAAGTTAGGAACAATGAACTCTTTTGGAGTCAAACAACTAAACTAAAGTTGAGGAGAATTAGCTGCACAGCCTGGGCATGGGTGTTAATCAATTGTACAGAATGTTCACTGTTGTCAGTAAACTCCCAAGAATGTCTTCCTGCCTGTGGCTCCTTGTTCTGATGAGCAGTGCTCTTGTCACTCAGATGTGAAACCTTTCTGCACAAGATAAAGGCAGGTGTCTCAGTCCAGGGCCTCTTCCCTGTGCTCTGTGCAGCCTTCAGACCACAGTGATGGTCCAGCCTCACACTCCCTGGAAACATTACTGGTGCCTGCACCTTGGCAGTGCTGGTCATTGCTGCCAGAATGTAGTGGGCAGGTGCCACAGAGTTCTTTCATTCTCTGTGTGTGCTCTCAGCACCTTTAAGGTGGGGCTGGCCCCCATCACACCAGCATCTGTGACCAGTGATGCTGTGCACCAGCTCCTGAAGGGCTGAGTGCTGAAGGCGGACATAGCATCAGATGTATATAAAGTTTCATGGCTGCGTCTCTGAGATGGCCCTGATCACAGAGCGCAAGTGAGATGCCCTCGGCCAGACAGGAGTCAGACATTCTCAGAGGCTTTGTGAAGATCTATGGAGTGTCCTCACTGCATGTTGTCATCATCCTCCTGTGATCGAGTGACTATTAGGGCCTCCACTGCGTCTCCATGACAGGAACATTCTCACAGAGGGTATTGGTGCTGCCATAAGCCAGACTGGAGTCAAACATTCACAACTGCGATGTGAGGATCTGTGGGGCATATTGTCATCATTCTCCACAAATCTAGCAGCTTTGAGCACACCTGCCTCAACAAGCCTGCCTCAACAAGCCAGTGCAAGGGCCTCACCCCCATCATCGGCACCTCCAAGGATCACCTCACCCTCATCCCCTTTGGCATCCTCCTCATCAAAGGAGATGTGCAGCTCCTCCAGCTCCTCAGCCAGCTCATCTTCCCATTGCAGCCCCCAGTTGTAAAGGGTGCAGCAGACGATGATGATATGTGACACCCTCTGTGGACTATATTGCAGGCTCCACCAGACCGATCCAGGCACTGGAACATCATTGTCAGCATCCCGATGGTCTGCTCCATCAAGCTGCGAGTTGCAGCATGAGCCTGGTTATACCTTCACTCTGCTGCAGTCTGAGGCCACCACACAGGCATCATCAGCCACATCCACTGTGGGTAGCCCTTGTCCCCGAGGAGTCATCCCTGCAGCCTCTGTGGACCCTGGAAGACTGCAGGGATCTGCAAGCGACTCAGGATGTAGGTGTCATGCACACTCCCTGGAAACCATGCACAGACCTGCAGGATGCGTTTCTGGTGGTCATATACTAGCTGCACGTTCAGTGAGTGGTAGCCCTTGCAGTTGATGAAGTCACCGAGTGTAGCGATGGAGACCTGAGCGCCACATGAGTGCAGTCAATCGCACCCTGCACCTGTGGGAATCCCGAGATCAGGGTGAATCCAATGGCCCTTGTATCCTGGCTGTCCCGCAGATTGTGAGATTCCACAGACGTCACCTGTGGAGCACTGAAAGGAGCCACTGGCATAGAAATTGGGCACCGTGGTCATTTTCACAGCCACTGGCAGTGGATGTCCTCCATGTCCCCTTGGTGCCAAGTCCTGCAGCAGGTGGCAAATGTGACCGACCAGTTCCCTGGACATGCGCAGTGTTTGGCAACACTGGTTTTCAGTCATCTGCAGGAATGGAAGGCTTTAGAACCTGGGTGTGGCTAGGCGCTGACCAGCGACAGCTCGCTGTGGCTCTTGGGTGGTGTGTGCGGGGGCCCCAGCTGCCCCTTCTTCCTGAGGGGGCCGCTCCTGCTTCTGCAGGGCCAGGAGCCTCACTCACTCTCTCCTCCGTCGTCTTCACTCTCTGTAGGTCACCAGGCTCCATGATCCTGATGTATTCCTCTTGCAGGATGAAAGAGACAGACACGTGGTTAGCATGGATGCACTAACAACCTGTCCTGGTTAAGTGTGAAGGCCCCTTAATGCTTCCCAGAGAGTGCTGGCCACTTGGATGGCCAGAGTTTAGTGCGCTGCATGGCTGCCCAAATCCCCACCCTCATTTGCCCCATTCTGCCTGACCGATTGGCAGAAGCTTTGCCCATTGGACTGCATGCTGTGCTCTCAGCTCAGGCACAGGCATCCTCCTAACCGGCAAGACTGCACTGTTAGCTTGAACCATGGGGGAGACTGGTCCAAACTGGGATGATGACATTGCAAGGAGCTGTGAGCACCTCCACCAGTGACTGCTCCATGGCTAGCTTTAGCAAGGAGAGTGTACAACATGTGCAATTGTCCAACTGTTCTGCAGTCCACCAAAATGTTCATGAATTTGCAATCTGTGCCTGAGGGGGTGGAGGGCAGTGGGGTGAAAAGCTCTGGAGCACTTGGTGACACTTTGATGCCTCTACGCTGATTGAGTGGGCAGATAATCTAGGAACCCAACCCCAATCATATCACTGTAGCTGCGCCTGAACTGTCTCAGTTGCAGAGGAATGGTCACTTTCTATAGGCATGGCCACTTCCCTCGCCACCCTACACACCCACCCTGAATGCTTGTGCCCTACATTCAATGGCAGGGCTGCCCTTGCCCTGATGATCCCCCCACCACTAGCCACCTCAACAGCCGGGCTGCCCTTAACCCCGACCCCCAGTGCCCCTGAAGCTTGAAGTCCAACAGGCGACCTGGCGAGCGCTGTATATATGTGTACTCACCTCCAAGTTCCCCTGAAAGTGCAGGCCGCCAAGTGCATGGGTTTTATATGTTGTTGTGAAACACATCGGCATGCTTTCCTGCTGACATGGAGGGATGATCCAACTGGGGCGGACGATTCCTGCGAGCTGGCCTAATAACGATATGCAGATGTATTACAATGCGGTTCCCGATGTCCTATGGTGGGAAATGCATCCCGCTGATGGTGGGAAATGTGTCCCGCTGTCAGTGGGCTGAACGGACGATTGCGAACTGGTTTCCCGCCATCGTAAAACCAATCATGCCATATTGTCCGCTCACGCCACCAACCACGCCTGACGTTGGCGGGCACAAAAAATTCCAACCAGAATTTCAGGCAGGGATTCTGCAATGTCAGATATGCTACTTACCAATCAGATACCCAAGACTCTTTGCCTGTGTAGTGTTTTAGTTAGGCTGTATTCCCAACTTTATTGAGGCTGTACTTGCAACTTTAGGTCAAAGATAAAAGGATAAATCTGTAATAAAAAACATAAAATGCTGGAAAAACTCAGCAGGTCTGGCAGCATCTGTGGAGAGAGGAACAGAGTTAATCATCAGAACTGGAAAAAGTTAGGAATAATAACAGGTTTTAAGGAAGTGGGGAAAAGAATCAAGGTCTGTGAAAGGATTGAAGGAAGGAGAGATTAAATGACAAAAGGGATGATGGTGCAAGTCAAAAGGGGATGATAATAGGTCAAGAAAAGAAACAAGAGATGGGTCTAGGAGGAAGAGAAAGTGGGAAAAACAGAATCACAGTTTAGTTGAATAGTAGAGCAGGCTCAAGGGGCCAAATGGCCTACTCCTTTTCCAATTCCCATCACCAATGGCTACCATCCAAGAAGAAAAAGAAGCAAAGCATTAGACCTGAAACTGATGAACTCATTGTTTAGTACAGGGGCTGTAAAGTGCCTATTGGACAAGTGGAGGGCTCTACCTTGAGCTTCCATTGAGCCTCTTTAGACAAGTGTACCAGACTGAGCACAGGGAGGTCAGGATTGAAATGGGACAGGGAATTAAAATAGCAAGCAATCGGAAGCTCAGGGTCACACTTGTGCACTGAATAGGGGTATTTAGCAAACCAAGCCCCCAGTGCGTGTTTGACCTCCCCAATGTAGAGGAGGCCACATCATGAGCAGTATGTAAAGTATACTAACTTCAACGAAGAACAAGTAAATTACTGTTTCATGTGGGCGGAGGGAATTCTCAGTTGAGGAGGAAGAAGATATAAGAGAAGCACATGATATCAAGGTGATAACACCAGAACAGATGAGACAGAGAAACTGGGAGAATGGAATGGAGCCCTTACATGAAGTGGAGTATGATGAAGTGTAGTGAGAGAGTCAGTGGACGTACAATAAATATTGGTGAAAAGCCTATCACCAGAAATGAAGACAGAGAAGTCAAAAAAGGAAAGGAAGGAGGCTGGAGATGGATCATGTGAAGGTGAGAGGATGGGAATTTGAAGTGAAGTTGATGTTTTCCAGTTCAGGAAGCTGCATTGATAAAGTCATCGATGTACAGGATAAAGAGATGAGGGAAGGAGCCCAAGTAGGACTGGAAAAAAGAATGTTCCACATAGCGCACAAAAAAGCAGGCATAGCTGAAGAAGAGTCAAAAGGACTGGAAAAGTTAACTCTGTTTCTCTCTCCACAGACGCTGCCAGACCTGCTGAATTTTTTGCAGCATTTTCTATTTTTATTTATTATAACTAGGGCCCATGCAGGTTCCCACTGCAACATCTTTTGATTTGCTGGAAGTGAGTTGAGATAAAGGAGAAGTTGTTTGGTGTTCAGCCAGGCAGAGGAGGGTGCTGGTGGATGGGGACTGGTTGGATCTCTGTTCAAGGAAGAAGAAAGCTTGCAGGTTGTCCTGGTGGGAGAATGGAGGTGTAGATGGATTGGACATCCATGGTGAAAAGGTGATGGTTAGGGTCAGGAAACTGTTAAAGTGGCAAAGGGTGTTGGTAGATTCATGGACATAGGTGGGATGAGACAGGACAAAACGAGAAAATATTGAGGCAAGTAATGAAGAAGTCAGTTCAGTGGGTGAGGAACAGGCTGAAATGATAAGCCTGCCAGGGCTGTCCTGTTTGGGAAGGAGGCTGTTCAGGTTTGGGAGACTATGAGGTTGAGGGCCCTAGGCAGGACGATGAATGGGTGGATGCCCAGAGGAGATGAAATTCATGACGACTTTCACTTCTTATTTCAGATTTCCAGGTTATGCAGTATTTTGTTTATACGTACTTACCTTTGAAGTGTAGGAAATACAACATCCTATTTGCACATAGAAAGATCCCACAAACAGCAACAAGACAATGACCAGATAATCACTTTCTTTTTAATACAGAGGTGTTAGATAAGGGGTAAATATGGACAGGACACTGGGGAGAACGCCCCTGCAGATCTTCGAAATAGTGCTGAAGGATCTTTGACATCCATCTTAGAGTTGAAATGGAGTCTCAGTTTAATGACTTATCTGAAAGATGGCACCTTTGACAGTACAGCACTCCCTTCAGTATTTTGCTGGAGTGTCAGCCTAGATTATGCACTGAACTCTCTATAGTGGGATTTGAGCCCATCACCTTCTGCCTCAGAAACAAGAATAAGACCACTGAGCTGCAGGTGACAATAACAACATAAGAGATGAAAGGGTTTTAACTTCACTTATCTCCACCTCAGAAGATAGGAACATAAGAAATAGGATCAGAATTAGACCTTGATCCTGTTCTGCTATTCAATACGATCATGGACAATCTTTGGCCGCAACTCCACTTTCCTGCCCATTCCCTTGCTTCCCTGAGAGTACAAAAATCTGTCTAACCCAGCCTTAAATATATTCAAAGATGGAGCATCCACAACTCTCTGGGGTAGAGAATTCCAAAGATTCACAATCCTTTGAGTAAAGAATTTTTTCATCTGTCTTAAATGATCAGCCTCTTATCCTAAAACTGTGCCCTCATGTTCTGGATTCCCCAGCCAGTGGAAACAACCTTTCAGTATTTACCGTCTCAAGCACCTTCAGAAATTTGAAGGTTTCAATGAGATTGCCCGTCATTCTGCTAAATTCCAGAGAATACAGACTCAGTTTACTCAGTGTCTCATTACAGGACAACCCTCTCATCCCAGGGGCCCAACTAGTGAACCTTCAGTGTACTGCCCCAAACATAACTATATCCTTCCTTAAATATGGAGACCAAAACTGCACACAGTATTCCAGATGCGGTATTACCAAAACCCTGTACAATTGTAGCAACCTTACTCTCTACTCCAATCCCCTTGCAATAATGATAGCATGATAGCCATTGATTGGTGATTTTTTTTTTGTTCACTGGCCAGGCCGGCGTTTATTACGCATCCCTAGTTCAGGGTCAACCACATTGCTGTGGGTCAGGAGTCACAAGTAGGCCAGACCAGGTGAGGACAGCAGATTTCCATTCCTAAAGGACATTAGTGAACCAGGTGGGTCTTTACAACAAAAATTTCATAGTCATCATTTTATTGAATTCAAATTCCACCATCTGCTGTGGTGGGATTCAAACCCAAGCCCCCAGAGAATTACCCTGAGTCTCTGGATTACTAGTCTAGCAGCGATACCACTAGGCTACCGCCTCCCCCTTACTCCATTGGAATGAGGTGTTTCTAGTTGACATCAAAGTACAATTACTATTCAGAAAACAAATTCTTAGTTTTATTCTCAGTGAATTACAAAGAATAGACACAAGCTTTCATCAAAATAAGCCTTAAATATTGCTCTTCCAATGCTAGTGCTGTGTAACATTATTGTGCTTTCCAAATGTGGAATGTGACCTTTTCACAATTAATCTGGTTAGGACTTCAAATTCATCTCAATAAAGTACTCTGCAATTGTGGTGAATGGGACGCAAAAGCAACATTTCCAACCTTATTAAGCCACCACACCAGGCAAAGGGTGGGTCTGGTTTAAGAGTGGTCATGGTAATCTCCTAATGAAAATCCCTAAACATGTTTGAGAGCTAGTGAGTCATCAGGAACCCACAAATTCCATACCAATATTACTGTGGAGTGCAGGCCATGAGAAGTGGATAGATCCCTGGGGTATGGTACTGTTCATTCATCTCAGGGGCCTGGGTTTGCTTCAGCCATGCCTCAGATGAACATTCCCTCTTTGGCTGCAAAACTGTTGTATTAAAGTAAAAGGCTGATTGTCCAACAGTCTTTACCCAAGAGCAACCTGACATAGTCAAACAGCTTGCAATTTAATACTAAAAGGTTGAATTTGCAATACATAGTTAGTAATTAACATGCCCAGAGAGTTGTGGTGTATGGTTATTTTTCAGACTGGAGGAAAGTATATAGTGGTGTTCTGGAGCTATTACTAGGGCTCTCATGTTATAGTCCTTGGATTTATTTACTATACAAGACCCAAGGCACCAATCTCTCATAAGGGATTAAGTAAACATGTTGTGGGTTCATTTATTATGACTAGTCACATGAGAAGTTACACATAGGTATAAAGCTTGGTGTGTGTGCTCTGTTCAAAGCAAAAGTGAAATTAAGGTTGGGTCACATGACATGTTTCCCTTCTAGTGATGTCATTCTGCTATCTTGTCAAGGCATGTTACAGCATTCCCCTTTTTAAAGATACTTCCCCCATTCCAAAGAAGTATAACTATCTACAATACATGTTCATATTCAGTCACAATTACACAGTGCATAGAACTGGTGAATTTATGAGTCTCTAGAGTGTGGATGTAATCTACTGGTATGCCGAGGTCTTGTAATGGTAACCTTGTCTGGAGGTTTCTTTAAGTGCTGACAGTGATCCGTGGGATTGTCATTCTTGAATGTTGTTCCTGGTTGCATTTGGGATCTTGTCCTAGACACAATAGATGACTGAAGAGCTGGAATGGATCTGATTCATCCTCAGTTATGCCTCACCGTTATACCTTTATGTGTAATGACTTCATAGGACCTTGGTTCTAAACAAATCCTTGTCACCTCGGCTGTTTGCCATGTACCTTCTGTGGGATCCTGGATATAAACTCTGCATTTCTATCGTGCGCATTGGTCATCTTCTCTTGTAGTTTTAAATGTTGCTCTCTAGTTTCTCACAAAGTAGAATGGGTAAAAGTAGATAAATCAGTACGCAATGGTCTGCCAAACATGAGCTCTACCGATGCACGATAGAAATGCAGGTACTAAGTTGCCAAGTTTACAGTAGAGACAACAAGTTTATATCCAGGATCCCACAGAAGATACATGGCAACCAGTCGAGGTGACAAGGATTTGTTTAGAACCAAGGTCCTATGAAGTCATTACACATAAAGGTAATGGTGATGCACTTAAAGCTGTTGCACTCAGGTGGAATATTGCAATGTATAGACCTTGCTTGGTCTGTCTACATTTGAAAATTAGGGAATCCTTGTGAATCATTCGTTCAGCTAGGCCATTAGATCTAGGCAATCTAAGTAGTAGTACAATCACTATTCTACTTCTGACACATATTCTGAAATGGATTACCAATAAACTGTGGAATGTTATCTGTAATGATCTCACTAGGCATATCTAAAAACCTGAAAATAGAACTTAGAGCGTGTATGACAATTGTGCTTGACATATTGCACAATTGTCGAATAATGGGGTACTTAATAAAGTGGTCAACAATAATTTTGAAGTCAGTGCCACAGACATGAAAGAGGTCGGATGCAATTTTGGACCAAGGATGGGTAGGAACCACATGTGGAATCAGTGGTTCTTTGCGCTGACTCGGCATATGCTCTTGACATACCTCACACTTCCTGACGATGACTTCAATGTCATTGTTCATACTCAGCCAATAGGCTGACTCTCTTGCAAGTCTTGTCGTCTACTCTATGCCCATATGTGAGTGATGAAGTTGTTGAAGAATATCAGGTCTCAGGGATTCCAGAATGATGAACCACCTGCCTTTAAAAATGACTCCCCGGAAGATGCCTAGCTCATCCCTGTAAGGCCAAAATGGTCTTGCATGTTTGTGGCAATGCTGAATTGAATCAGGCCATCCTCCAATGGTGGTTTTCCACAGTTTCTGTAGTGTGGAATCTTTCACCATTTCTTCTTGTAGCTGCTGGTTTTTGCATAGTGCAAAATGTACCAGATCAATTTGGAGAACATCTCCAAGTTCAATGTCAATGAAATCAACTTGTAGATCTAAGAATATATCTTCTGTTTTCGCTGGGTTAGGCAATCTGCTAAGTGTATCCAATGTGACCTGCCTTGTACCTAATCTCTCGGTTGTAACCTTGGATCTTTATTAAGAGGCACTGCAATCTTGGTGGTGCATTGATCAATGGTTTTCACCAAATCATCTCCAGTGGCTTGTAGTCAGTCTCTACCATAAATCTTTTGCCAAATAGATAGATATGAAAACACATGATTCCAAACACTAAAGCTGTTTCCCACTCGATGTTGGAATAGTTCAATTGTGTTACGGACAGAACTTATGAAGCAAATACAAATGACTTGCCTTTTGTAGTGTGCATGTTTCTGTGAGGAATCTACCTTCAGGGTCGTTGTCTCCCTAGGATCATAAAATTGCAATGTCGATGCTTCTGATAATGACTGTTTCAGAGCTATGAAGAAGTATTGCTGGTCTTCGTTCCACAGGAAAGGCACATCCTTTCTCAACAATTCCCTTAGCGATGAAGATTTTTGAGTAAAATTGGGAATGGATGAAGATAAGAAATTAAAGAGACCTAGACCTCTTCGAAGATCGTCCTTATCTTGAGGAGTTGTCATGGCTTTAATATCCTCTAATTTACTTATATCGGGACATATGACATCATGGAATAAATAGAACCAAAGAAATTGATCTGTTTCATGTTGATGTCGCTTTTCAGACTGTTGAATACCAACCCTTCATTACATACCATTGCATCAATAAATGCAGACCATGGTCATGTTCCTACTTTATTTTTCCTACAACTGTCATCAGCAATACAGATGCATGCTGGCACAGTGTATGTAAAACAGTCCATGTGAGCTTGAAAGAGATCCTGGCTAACAGATAGCCTTAAAAAGAACTCATTGAAAACAGTATTGTCCAAATGGGCTACGAAATGTACTGACCAGTAACCATGCTTGTCATCAAGCTACAAATCTCAGTTTTAACTCCATTAATGTGGGTGTCATGTAAGGACAATGTTTCAAAGCTGCCTTTAAATGTCGTGGATCAAGGCATACTCTCAATGATCCATCCTTCTTTATTTCACATGTGATTGATCTGCACCAATCTGTGTGCTCTTGTACTCTTCTGATGATTCCATCTTTCTTCATTTTTTCTAATTCAATTTTCAATTTTTCATCTATGTGGATGCTGCACTTACATGGTGGATCAATTGACAGACTTGCATTCTCCTGCAAATGTATTGATGCAGATCCCTCGAAACTGCCAATTTTGTCAAAACATTCTGGATATTTTGATGTTAGGTTATGAACTGAGGTGATAGGAGTAGTTTCTGAGGATTATCTGACTGATTTCACTGATAGTAACTACTATGAGGTCATGATAGGCCAGTAGACCTGCAATCACTGAGCCTTTAGTTTCCACAGTGTAGAACATCTGTGACACCAGGAGCATTGATTGTATTTGCACTCCAGGGCTATGGATCCTGTGCGTGGAATTAGTGAACTGTTGTATGCTGAAAGTTTCACAGCAGTAAGTTTTACATAGCCTTCCACATTTGTGGATAAATATCTTTTAGCATTTGCGGGGTTAATATGTTGGCACTTGCCCCACTGTAAATCTTGGCCAATAATGAATTTACCAACTTTCTTAGGGTAGGTAATTTGAATCTTAGTAAACACTTCGGACAGTGAGATGGTATCTATGTTTCCTATGAAATTGATGGTGTGAAACATGTGTTCCCTGCTCTTCATCTTGTTGTGCACATAATTGTCATTTTCTGATTGGTCAGTCACCTCATGTATATGTTTCTGACAGGATACCATATGGCCATTCTTATTGCCTGAAGATACCTGTTGTTTACAGTCTGTTTGGATCAGTGTGCAGCTCTTTGTAGCTGCATCAGCCTTTGCTCTAATTCACTGCCACTGTTAATGGCCCTTTCTGCCACATGCCTTGCAGAATTGAAAGAAAGCTGAGCATTTCCTTGGTGCATGCAGAAGGCTACACCTCCCACATGTCCTGCTAGGTTTGAGTGTTCTAGCGAGTGTGTTAACAATTAGGAACTGTAAGCTTTGTCGACCTGTGATGACCACTTCGTACTCACGTCCATTCCTGAGTAGCTCTTTGATGCTATATGTTTTAGACTGGTCTTGAAAATCTTTCTGGAAAGCTTCCATGCGAATGGATGCGATCACCAACTCAACGATTCTGTCTGCTAGCTCTGCATTTGAAAAATCTCAGTACCTACCCTTTTCTCTGCATCTGCTGACGATGTAGTCTATGGATTCTGTAGGCTGTTGTCGAAGTGACATGAACTCTAGTCGATGAATACGGAAGTTTAACCTGATTCTGAACCGGTCTTCCAATGTAGTCCATATCTTTTGAGGATCCTTTAACTCTTTTGCTGTTAAACCTGACATGTTCAGACTGTATAGACCATCATTCCCAATTGCTAGTGAATTTTTATGGCTTTCATGTCTGGTTCAAACACACCTGAATCAGGAAACCATTGCTCTGTATGCTGTTTAAATAGTTTGAATTCGGATAGTCGGTCAGCTGTATCTGAATTCAAACTAGGGAACTTTGTGGGCATTCTGACAATATACCTTCGACCTTCCTTATTCTGTAGTACTTGAGATGAGTGTTGCTATGGCCGCTTTCACTTGCTTCCTATAAGTCCACCCATATAATCGCAACCTTCCCTGGCCCAATTTCTATGATGCTTTTTTTTGTTTGACACTCCTTTGCTCCCTATTGGTTCACCCACACCCTGGCCACTCAACTTTCCCGGCTGAGCTAACTCGATGTTGGTCCTCTCCGCACGCTGTCCCACTTAAAGAAGTGACAGGAAGTGACAGGCTATGTGCAGCAATCTCACCATGAGGCATCCATCTGCTTACCAGCTCTTTATTTGAGCACTAGCTCAGTGCTGTGTTTTCAAAGCTTTTCTTTGCAGGCACAAACCTGTGCTTTCAACATTCTCCGATGTTGCAAGCTTGTTGCAGTCTAACCAAAACGTCAAGGGCCTTCTCATGCCATATTTCATGATCCAAGGCTGTTCACCATTTCATACCTGTACTTAATCTTGCTGCCAACTGTCTGACGACAGCCGATCACCATGTCTTGTTATTATAATGATATAATATCTTGGACTTATTTACTATACACGACACAAAGCACAAATCATTCATAAGGGATTGGGTAAACATGTTGTGGGTCCATTTTTTAGGACTAGGCACATGAGAACATTGATATATCGGTATGAAGCTTGAAGTCACCAGAGCTGTGTGAGTGTGCTCTGTTCAAAGCTAAAATGAAACTAAGACTGGATCACATGACATGTTTCCCTTCTAGTGATGTCATGCTGTTATCCCTTAAAGACAGATTACAAGGGCCACGGCTTTTCTTGTTTTACATTAATGACTAAGACTCGGGGGGTTACTGGGCACAATTCCAAAATTTGCAATTGACATAAAACTTGGAAGTGTTGTGAATTGTGTGGAGGCTGATCAAAAGGACATAGACAGGCTGGTGGAATGGGCAGACACATGGCAGATGAAATTTAATTGGGAGAAGTATAAAGAGATACATTTTGGTAGGAAGAACAAAGAGAGGCAATATAAAATAATGGCTCCAGTTTCAAAGGCAGGGGACTGGAGGGATATGTGTATAAATCATTGAAGGTGGCAGGACAGGTGGAGAATGTGGCATACAGGATCCTGGGGTTTATAAATAAAGGCGCAAAGAACAAAAGCAAGGAAATAATGATGAAACATAAAACAGTGGTTGAGCCTCAACTAGAACACTTCATCCAATCCTGGGATTTACATTTTCAAAAGGATGTGAAGGCATTGGAGAAGGTGCAGAAAAATTCACAAGAATGGCCCTGGGAATGAGAAATGTCAGTTATGTAGATGGACTGGAGATGTTGAGGCTATTCTCCTAGGAAAGAGAAAATGGAGAGGGTATTTGATAGAGGTGTTCAAAATCATGAGGGGTCACAGATTAGATAGATAGAAATTGTCCCTATTGGTGGAAAAATCAAGAACCATGGGCATTGATTTAAGGTGAAAGACGAAAGAGCCAAAGCCTATATGAGGAAAAATGCTTTTATGCAGCAAATGGATAGGATCTGGACTTCACTCCATGAGAGTGTGGTGGTGGAGGTCAGATTCAATCACAACTTTCCAAAGGGAATTGGATGAACATCTGAAGAGAAAAAAAATTGAATGTCTACGGGGAAAAGTCATGTGAGTGGGACTAGCTAAATTACTTTTGCAGAGAGCCATTAGGGATACGAATGGGCTGAAATTTTTTATTTTATTCACTCATGGGATGGAGGCATCACTGGCTAGGTCAGCATTTATTGCCCATCCCTAATTGCCCTTGGGAAGGTGGCAGTGAGCTGCCTTCCTGAACTGCTGTAGTCCACATGGTGTAGGTACACCCACAGTGCCATTAGAGAGGGAGTTCCAGGATTTTGACACACCAACTGTGATGGAACGGCCATATATTTCCAAGTCAGGGTGGTGAGTGACTTGGAAGGGAACTTCCAGGTGGTGTTCACACGTATCTGCCCCCCTTGTCCATTAGATGTTAGAGGTCATGGGTTTGGAAGGTACTGCCTAACGAGCCTTGGTGAATTTCTGCGGTGTATCTTGTAGATGGTACACACTGCTGCTACTGTGCGTCGGTGGTGAAGGGAGTGAATGTTTGTGGATGTAGTGCCAATCAAGCGGGCTGCTTTGTCCTGGATGGTGTCAAGCTTCTTGAGTGTTGTTGGAGCTGCACTCATACCCTCTCCATTTTCTCTTTCCTAGGAGAATAGTCTCAACATCTCCAGTCCATCTACATAACTGACATTTCTCATTCCCAGGGCCATTCTTGTGAATTTTTTTTGCACCTTCACCAATGCCTTCACATCCTTTTGAAAATGTAAATCCCAGGATTGGATGAAATGCTCCAGTTGAGGCTGAACCAGTGTTTTATGCTTCATCATTTCATCATCTCTTTCAACAAGTGGGGAGTATTCCATCACATTCCTGACTTGTGTCTTGCAGATGGTGGACAGGCTTTGGGGAGTCAGGAGGCGAGTTAATCTCCACAGGATTCTTAACCGCTGACCAGCTCTTGTAGCCACAGTATTTATATGGCTAGCCCAGTTCAGTTTCTGGTCAATGGTAACCTCCAGGTGTTGATAGTAGGGGATTCAGCGATGGTAATGCCATTGAATGTTAAGGGGAGATGGTTAGATTCTCTTTTTGGAAATGGTCATTGCCTGGCACTTCACACAAGTGTGAATGTTACTTGCCACTTGTCAGCAAAAGCCTGGATATTGCCCAGGTCTGGCAATATAGACATGCACTGCGTCAGTATCTGAGGATTCGAAAATGGTGCTGAACATTGCACAATCATCAGCGAACACCCCCACTTCTGACCTTATGATGGAAGGAAAGTCATTGATGAAGCAGCTGAAAATGGTTGGAACTCCTGCACTGATGTCCTGGAGCTGAGATGATTGACGTCCAACAGCCACAACCATCTTCGTTTGTGTTGGAATTTCCTCCTTTTGTGCTGTAACCATTGTATGACTTTACATAAATCTGTACAATGTCAATAAATAACGTATTCGTATTGGTAAATCTTTAGCGCACTTGTGAAGAAGGTGTTTTCCCTTGAAAAGAAAAGACTGAGATGTTTGATAAGGTGGAATCATAAAGGAGATATTTCTATTTGTGAGGAAGTCCAGAACTAAGACTTACATTTATTTCACGTTTTTCACAACCACCAACATCTCAAAGTGAGAAAACAGCTAATAACACATTTTTTCACTGTTGTAATTCTAATAGGGCTAAGACCTCACACATTATATTTTTATAAAATATATAATATAAACATATCCTCATAGCTATTTCCTAAAATTTTAAAACTGGACAATGACCTTTTAAAATGACTGAAGCCATGTATGGCTGTGACCTTCAAACAAAAGGAGGTAATCTGGCAGTATCAGGGAAAGACACAGCTCGTTATCACTGGAGGTGAGAGGAGGAATCAGGGCTGTTTAAATTAAACCCCCTACTGTCCATAACATAATGTAGGAAACACAGCCAATTTGTTCGCAGCAAACTCCCACAAGCAATGTGACAAGACCAAATCATTTGTTTTTTGGATTGTTGATTGGGAGATAAATATTGATCAGAATGCCTGGGATAACTTCCCTGCTCTTCTTCAAAATAGTGCCATGGGATCTTTGACATCCACCCAAGAAGGCAGATACAGCCTCATTTAAACATCCCATCCAAAAGACAGCACTGCTGACAGAACAGACACTCCCTCAGTGCTACGGGAGAGGGGCAGACTTGACTTTTGCTTTGGAGAGAGACTTGAAACCACAACCTGATAAATTGGAGGCAAGTGTGCTACCAACTGAGCCGCAACTGACACTGTTGAAACTAGGGGCCATGGATTTAAGATAGTCACTTATAAATCCAGGAGGCACTTCTTTGTTCAGATTGTGATTAATCTGATCACAGTTTAGCAGATTAATCTACTAGTTAATGAGGTGAGGCGAAAAGCATAGATGTATTTTAGGGGAATCTAGATAAACACGAGGGAGAAAGGAATAAAAGAATATGCTGATAGGGTTCATGTGAAGGCTCACATGAAGCAGAAACACCAACAGAGACAAGTTGGAATGTCTGATCCTGTATCTGTTGTGCAAATGCTGTGTAATTGATCCTGACATATTAGGTAGAGCAATAGGAAGTGGTTCATTTCTTCCTGGCCATGTAACTGGGGATGAACCTAGAGATTTTTTTTGTAGTCCTATGTAAAGGGAATGGGAAATGAATCAATGCATTGAAATTCTATATGGGAGTGAATGGGCTTAAGAATCGAAATAAGTCATTAGTTTTCTACCTAAGTGGGAGTGAATGGGAAGGGATTCCTTCCATCAGAATGCTATATTTTGGGAGTGATTGGGATTCAATACATTGGAATTTCAAAGACTGTGAGTAAATGGGAAATAAGTTAGTCAATTCAAGATGAGAGGCAAGAGAATCACCGACATCATGAGGAAAACCTTTGGTTACACAGCGAGTGGTTAGGGTCTGGAATGCACTGCCTGAGAGTGTGGTGGAGACAGGGTTAATTGAGTGGTTCGGGTCTGGAATGCACTGCCTGAGAGCGTGGTGGAGGCAGGGTCAATCAAGTGGTTAGGATCTGGAATGCATTGCCTGAGGGTGTGGTGGAGGCAGGGTCACTTGAGTGGTTAGGGTCTGGAATGCATGGTGGAGGCAGAATCAATCATGGATTTCAAAAAGGAATTGGATAAGCACCTGAAGAGAAAAAAAATGCAGGGCTATAGGGGGAGGTGGTTGTGTGGAACTAGTTGAGTAGCTCTTACAGAGAGCCAGCATGGACATGGTGAGCTGAGTGGTTTCTCTCTGTGCTGTAATCCTTCAATGATACAATGATTAGAATTCTCCTCACCTGCCATATCCTAATGACAATAAAATAATGTTGTGATTGGCACTGCAAGTAGTTTTACAGACTTCATTGTGTAGTCTTTTGTTAGAAGATAGAGCAGGCCAGGTAAAAAGTTGTCGGCACCTGTACATTCCCAATTTAATTGAAGTTCAACTTGTTTGAGACAAATCACATCTTGATTTTGGCTGTACCCATTTCCAGAGTGCTGCACCATCACTGCTGATGTCCTGTGATTTGGGAGTGATGATTTTCCTGCAAATATCCAGGCGAGTTCAGTGTGCCTGTCCGCAGCAGGCAGGCAACCCATTTACAAATCTGGGCTAAACTGAGCAGTTAGCATCTCCTCAAGCTGTTGCCATTTTCATCTCCCCCAACTTAACTGCTCCCATCAACCCCCATGGCAGCAGGCAGATGTTACCAGGGAAGCTGGATGGAGTTTTGGGAAGCATTTTCATGGCAGTCCCATGGATTTGAGCCATTAAAGCTTCCTTGGGATTTTGCAGACATGTTGCTGGCTGTTCTCAGGTGCTGTTTGTCTCATACCCAGTGCTAATACCTGACCCCTTTAAGGAGCTGCCACAGTCCCTTCAGGTTTGCCACCTCCCCCCTACCCTGACACCACACCCCCCCCCACACCCTGACATCGCCACCCCCCACCAACTCCCCCCCAACCTACCCCGACACCCCCCACTTATGGTCCTAGCCCCCAGCACACCACCAGCCCCCATGCCTGATTTCCAGACAACCGAGGAGAGCTGCCCATTGGGGAGATGGTTTCATGCGGGCAACTCACTAAATGCTTCTGACTGGAATCCGAGGTCAAAATCAGTTAGTTGTCACGGCACCTATTTCAGCCAACGTATAAGAACACACTAGATAAGAACCAAAAGATAAACCTGTGTGTTTAAGATGCTTTGAAAAGCACTAGCCTGAGCCCATTACAGCCCATTGTGGATGTTGCTTCTGTCCTATTCCTTTGACAACTGCTTTTGTTGCCTTTATTATCTGAATCTTTACAAAGAGGCAATGTCAGCCCTCTCAATTGGTTCATTCTGATGTACCTTGGTCTATCCTGCCACCTACTGGACTGATGCACCTAACAAACACAATCTTGTATCTCTGAAAGATTACAGCTGTTTTCTGATGCTCTGAAGTTGCTAGACCTACCAACCACCATCAGTTGGTGTAGTGAGGAGGGCGGGCTGAGATGTTCAGCCTTGGGGAGGGTAAAGGGGGGGTTAATGGGGATTTTTGAGGATGTTAACATGCAGGATTTAGAGCTGTGTAGCAGCAACAAGTGGGGAGTTGAACAAAATAGATCCTTCAGGAAGTTAAAGGAGAGAAAACTTTGCTGAAGGTAATGTGAAATTATATACAGGAGGGATGCATTTGTGGGCTTGGAAGGCAACAAGGACCATATCGAAGGCAGTGGGACAGAAAGAGAGTATAAACTACATAAGCCCCAGCTCCAACTCCACTTCCATCAATGCAGGAAAAAGTTTAATGACCTCACAAGGTTAGCAAAGATAAGGGCGATGGTAGCAGTCTGTGAACTGAGTGAACTCTGCAAACTCCCTCACATGGAACAATTACTTTATAATCACTGGAGAATCTTGTGATTGACATTCTGGGATTTTCTTTATTCATTCGCAAGATGTGGGTTTCGCTGCCTGGGCCAGCATTTATTGCCCATCCCTAATTGCCCTTGAGAAAGTGGTGGTGAGCTGCCTTCTTGAACCGCTGCAGTCCATGTGGTGTAGGTACACCCACAGTGGTATTAGGAAGGGAGTTCCAGGATTTTGACCCAGTGACAGTGAAGGAATGGTGATATATTTCCAAGTCAGGATGGTAAGTGACTTGGAGGGGAGCTTCCAGGTGGTGGTGTTCCCTTGTATCTGCTGCCCTTGTCCTTCTAGATGGCAGTGGTCATGGATTTGGAAGGTGCTGTCAAAGGAGCCTTGGTGAATTCCTGCAATGCATCTTGTAGATGGTACACACTGCTGCTGCTGTGTGTCAGTAGTGGAGAGAGTGAATGTATGTCAATGTTGTGCCAATCGAGCGGGCTGCTTTGTCCTGGATTATGTCAAGCTTCTTGAGTGTTGTGGGAGCTGCACTCATTCAGGCAAGTGGGGAGTATTCCATCACACTCCTGACTTGTGCCATGTAGATTGTGGACAGACTTTGGGGAATCAGAAGGTGAGTTGCTCATCGCAGGATTCCTAGCCTCTGACTTGCTCTTGCAGCCACAGTATTTATATGACTGGTCCAGTTCAGTTTCTGGTCAATGGTAACCCCCAGGATGTTGATAGTGGGGAATTCAGTGATGGTAATGCCATTGAACATCAGGGGGCAATGATTGGATTCTCCCTAGTTGGAGATGGTCATTGCCTGGCATTTATGTGGTGTGAATGTTACCTGCCATTTGGCATCCAAGCCTGGATATTGTCCAGATCTTGCTGCATTTGGTCATGGACTGATTCAGTATCTGATAAATCGCAAATGGTGCTGAACATTGTGCAATCATCAGTGAACATCCCCACTTCTGACCTTATGATGGAAGGAAGGTCATTGATGAAGCAGCTGGAGATGGTTGGGCTGAGGACACTACCCTGAGGAACTCCTGCAGTGATGTCCTGGAGCTGAGATGACTGACCTCCAGCAACCACAACCATCTTCCTTTGTGTTAGGTATCACTCCTACCAGCGGAGAGTTTTCTCCCTGATCCCCATTGACTCCAGTTTTGCTAGAGCTCCTTGATGTCAAATGCAACCTTGATGTCAAGGCCAGTCACTCTCACCACACCTCGGGAGTTCAGCTCTTTTGTCCATGTTTGAACCAAGGCTGTAAGGAGGCCAGGAGCTGAGTGGCCCTGGCAGAACCCAACTGAGCATCAGTGAGCAGGGTATTGCTAAGCAAGTGTAGCTTGATAGCACTGTTGACAACCCCTTCCATCACTTTACTGATGATCAAGAGTAGACTGATGGGGCAGTAATTGGCCTGGTTGGATTTGTCCTGCTTTTTGTGTACAGGACATACATGGGCAATTTTCCATCCATGTAGATGCCAGTGGAACAGCTTGGCTAGGGGCGTGGCAAGTTCTGGAACACAAGTCTTCAGTGCTATTGCTGGAATATCGTCAGGGCCCATAGCCTTTGCAGTATCCAGTGCCTTCAGCTGAACATCAGTATTGGGGAAAATGCTAGAGTCTATTATAAAAGACATGATAACAGAACACTTGGAAAGCATTAATGGGATTAGACAAAGTCAGCATGGGTTTATGAAAGGAAAATCATGCTTAAATAAACTACTGGGGTTTTTTGAGGGTGTAACTAATAGAATAGATAAGGGAGAACCAGTGGATGTGGTGTATTTGGATTTCAAGAAGGCTTTTGATAAGGTCCCACATAAGAGGCCAGTGGGCAAAATTAAAGCACATGGGATCGTGGGTAATATACTGGCATGGATTGAGAACGGGTTGACAGACTGGAAACAGAGAGTGAGAATTAATGGATCTTTTTCCGGGTGGCAGGCGGTGACTAGTGGTGTACTGCAGGGATCAGTGCTTGGGCCCCAGCTATTCACGATATATATATAAATGACTTGGGTGAGGAAACCAAATGCAATATTTCCAAGTTTGCTAATGACACAAAACTGGGTGGGATTGTGAGCTATGAGGAGGATGCAAAGGGGCTTCAGGTTGTGTGTGGACAAACGCATGGCAGTTGCAGTATAACGCAGATAAATTGAAGTTATACGTTTCGATTTGAAAAACAGAAAAGCAGAGTATTATTTAAATGGTGATATATTGGGAAATGTGGATGTACAAAGGGATCTGGGTGTCCTTTGTACACCAGTCAATGAAAGTAAACAGACAGGTGCAGCAAGCAATTAGGAAGGTAAATGGTATGTTGGCCTTCATTGCAAGAGGATTTGAGTTCAGAAATAGGGATGTCTTACTGCAGTTAGACAGGGCCTTGGTGAGACCACACCTGGAGTATTGTGTGCAGTTTTGGTCTCCCTACCTAAGAAAGGGTATACTTGCCATTGAGGAAGTGCAGCGAAGGTTCACTAGGCATGACTGTTATATGAAGAGAGATTGATTCGACTGGGCCTGTATTCACTCGAGTTTAGAAGAATAAGAGGGGATCTGATTGAAACGTATAAAATTCTAACAGGGCTAGACTGACTAGATGGTTGGGGAGTCTAGAACCAGGGGCCACAGTCTCAGAATACGGGGCAGGCCATTTAGGACTGAGATGAGTGAAAATTTGTTCACTCAGAGAGAGAGATCAGCCTGTGGAATTCTCTATCACAGAAGGCTGTGGAGGTCGGGTCACTGAGTATATTCAAGGAAGAAATTGATCATTTTTTTGGCTATTAAGGGCATCAAGGGGCATGGAGAGAAAGCGGGAATCTGGTATTGAGGATCAGCCATGATCATATTGAATGGCAGAGCAGACTCGAAGGGCTGAATGGCCTACTCCTGCTCCTAGTTTCTATGTTTCTTGATATTATGTGGAGTGAATCAAATTGGCTGAAGGCTGGCATCTGAGATGCTGGGGACCTCCAGAGGAGGCCAAGATGGATCATCCACTTGGCACTTCTAGTTGAAGATTGTTGCAAATGCTTCAGCCTGATCTTTTGCACTGGTGTGCTGGGTCCTCCGTCATTGAGGATGGGGATATTTGTGGAGCCTCCTCCTCCAGTGAGTTGTTTAATTGTCCACCATCATTCATAACTGGACAGTACTGCAGAGCTTAGATCTGACCTGTTGGTTTTGGGATCACTTAGCTCTGTCTATCACTTGCTGCTTATGCTGTCTGGCACACAAGTAGTCCTGTGTTATAGCTTCACCAGGTTGACACCTCATTTTTAGGTATGCCTGGTTCTGCTCCTGGCATGCTGTCCTGCACTTTTCATTGAACCAGGGTTGATCCCCTGGCTTGATGGGCCATAAGGTTACAGATTGTGCTCGAGTACAATTCAGCTGCTGCTCACAACTCTTCATGGATGCCCAGTCTTGAGTTGCTAGATCTGTGCGAAATCCCATTTAGCAAGGTGGTAGGTGCCACACAACATGATGGAGGATCTCCTCAATGTGTAGCTGGGACTTCGTCTCCACAGTGACTGTGCGGTGGTGAATCCTACCGATACTGTCATGGACAGATACATCTGTGGCAGACAGGTTGGTGAGGATGAGGTGAAGTGTGTTTTTCCCCCTTGTTGGTTCCCTCACCACCTGCCGCAGACCCAGTCAAGCAGCTATGTCATTTAGGACTCGGCCAGCTCGGTCAGTAGTGGTGCTACCGAGTCAGTCTTGGTGATGGATATGGAAGTTCCTCACCCAGAGTACATTCTGCACCCTTTTCATCTTCAGTATTTCCTTCAAGTGGTGATCAACATGGAGGATTACTGATTCATCAGCTGAGGGAGGGCAGTATGTGGTTATCAGCAAGAGGTTTCCTTGCGCATGTTTGACCTGATGCCATGAGACTTCACAGGGGCTGAGTCAATGTTGAGGACTCCCAGAGCAACTCCCTCCTTATCAGCTGAGGCAAGAAGGAGACATGGAAGGTCCTGTCCTGTATCTACTGAACAAGTGCCAGAGTTCAAAGAATTCTACTTTCTGGCAACCATAGCCTCAAGAGAAAGGGAAACTATGACAAACAGGAAACTCAATGTATTTCTCAGTCTCTCTCTCCACAGGAACCGAAGGACATAGGAAATAAGAGTGGGACATCCATCCCCTCGAGCCTCCTCCGCCACTCAACTAGATTGTGGCTGATCTTCTACCTCAACACCATTTTCCCGCCCTATCCCAGTGACTCCTGATACATTTCCATTCCTACAAATCTATTGATTTCTGTTTTGAACATACAGGAGCTGGAAGAAAGAAAGAAGCAGAGAGAATGAAGTGACCCAGTAGCAGGACCCTCATGAACATGGATGGGGAACATTCACCCCAGTGTCACTCCAGCCCTAATAGAGAATTCTTTGATGTAGTGGTGTAGACAGCGCAGGTCAGGAGTAGACACTGGGTGCTGTGCTACACATAAGCACATCAGAAAAAGAGTTTAAAAACAAAAAACTGCGGATGCTGGAAATCCAAAACAAAAACAGAATTACCTGGAAAAACTCAGCAGGTCTGGCAGCATCGGCGGAGAAGAAAAGAGTTGACATTTCGAGTCCTCATGACCCTTCAACAGAACTGAGTGACTATTAGGAGAGGGGTGAAATATAAGCTAGTTTAAGGTTGGGGGGGAGGTGGGGGGAGAGAAGTGGGGGCGTGTGTGGTTGTAGGGACAAGCAAGCTGTGATCGCAGCAGATAATCAAGAGATGTCACAGACAAAGGAACAAAGAGCTGTTGAAGGTGGTGGTATTATTTAAACGAATGTGCTAATTAAGAATGGATGGTAGGGCACTCAAGGTACATCTCTAGTGGGGGTGGGGTGGAAAGACTAGCAGGGCATACAAGATTTAAAAATAATGGAAATAGGTGGGAAAAGAAAAATCTATATAAATTATTGGAAAAAACAAAAGGAAGGGGGAAGAAACAGAAAGTGGGTGGGGATGGAGGAGGGGGTTCAAGATCTAAACTTGTTGAATTCAATATTCAGTCTGGAAGGCTGTAAAGTGCCTAGTCAGAAGATGAGGTGCTGTTCTTCCAGTTTGCACTGGGCTTCACTGGAAAAGAGTTTGTTGGCATACAGAAGGATGGTCCTAGGTATAGTCTAATATCTCAGGGCTGATAAAGAGAAGTTTGCCAGCATATTATCAAATGCTTGGAAAGTACTGCAAAGAATCTCTAAAGATGTGCAGCAGATGGGAGGGCTGGTGGCCGAGTTGGGTGCCGTTCTTTTCATGGACATCAGAGAAGGCTCCTCAACAGTGAAATGGAGCTAAGAGGTTTCCACTTCCATCTCACACATCAGAGACCTGGAGCCAGTCACCATCTCCAATGTGCCAGGTTTGACTGGGTGACAGAATGAAGAGAAGAATATCTATCAGGATCTGAGATATCCAGGGCATGAGGGCTTCTGGATATTAATAATTCTCCCAGGGATTAAAGGATAATAGTAATTCAATAAAGTCTACAATCTTGTACATCATTGAACACCAATAATCTCAATGCAAGCCTTGTGAGAAAGCAGGAGATGGTTGTGGGCATTTCCTCTGCATCCTAGAGAACTTTCTGCTCAATCTCCTCAAAGGTCTTCAAGGTTGCAGAAACCCAAATGTCATAAAAATTGTCTATTATGTGTCCAACACAGGATATAGCAACAGGAGAGGAAAACAACCCCCATTCCAAGGGCTTGGTCATCCACAAAGGAAATCCATATCTCAGATCCCAGGCCCTCAGTTGGCACTTAAAAAGTGATAGAATAGAACTGAAGAACAAAAAAGCAATCAAAAGGTTAACAAAGTGAGAGTGCCATGGTGAGTCTATTTAAGATCTCAGTTGTAAAGTTCCAGAACCCCTATAGGAACCTCATGAGACATCAGCTTTAAATATGAATGTAATGTTCTGGAGGGTTGTACTTTTAAATTAGGCAAAGCAGCTTTCACACTCCAGATGTTGTGTACCTATAAAATAATCAAATACTGGTGCAAATCTCTCTGATGAGCTTGTCTCTCATCCAGATATCTCTGATCCTGCGGTGTTCTCATCACATCAGGGGCAGGTTTCTTCGCTTGGCATGTGGGCATGCGTCTGACACGCTCAAGCGTAAGATAGCGCATGATGACATCAGGCGAGCTTCCCGGCATCATCGCACACTCGCGCGCTATTTCAGTCAGTGGGCACGCGCGGGTGCCAGAGCCGTGCCCGCCATTAATTAAGAGGCCAGTTAAGGCCATTAAAAAGTCAATTGACGCTAATTTTGCACTGGCCATGTGATTTTGCACTCATTGCATAGGCAAAACAGGCAGGTGGCCAGCCAAGAATTTCGAAAACCTCATCCACGGTCTGGGTAAAAAGGTTCAGCAGTATTGCCAGTGTGAGTAGTGAGGAGCGTGGAGGTAGTTTGCTGCTGGTGACTTATTGGCACTTGGCATTTTCATCTCTGTTCGGGGCTTCATTCTTAGCATTTCCAGGCTTCATTTCAGGACTCCTTTGTGTCTCCAAGGCCCCCGGAGGATTCAGACCGTGTGGACCCTTCCAGGTATCAGACAGCCTTCCCTTACCCTGGGAATGGGGATTGTGGTCTCCACTGGTGACACCTCCTCTGAGGAGGAAGAGAGGGGCGGAAGGGAGAGGAGGCCAGATGTCCCAATGCAGCTTCCAGGAGAGGGACCTGTGGGAGGAGAGGCGCAGGCACAAGGGGCACAGGGCCAGCAGGTAGTCCAAGGTGGAAGGAGCTGCAGAAGACACCACTATCCTGCTGCCACGGTTTACAGGCGGCGATCCAGCTACCTCAATATGTCTGAGGTGCAGTGCCGAAGGAGGGTCCGCCTCTCCAGAGAGACCGTGACCTCCATTTGTCAGGTGATTTGGCCTGAGATCAGCTCCGACTGTGTGGGTGGACACCCCATGCCAGTGGCTCTGAAGGTCACAGTGGCCCTCAACTTCTATGTTTCTGGCTCTTTCCAGAGCTCAGGTGGGGGATCTGTGTGGAGTCTCCCAATCAGTTGTCCGCAGTTGCATCAAGCTGGTGACAGAAGCTCTGTTTAGGCAGATAATGACTTTCATTCATTTCCATACAGAACGAGGTCAGCCAGGCTGAGCGAGCCAGAGGTTTTGCAGAGATTGCTGGGTTCAATCAACTGCACACATGTGGCCATCAATGTGCCAGTGGGTCAGCCAGGTGCCTTTGTCAACAGGAAGGGATTCCACTCCATGAACATGCAGATAGTGTGTGACTACAAGATGCAGATACTGTAAGTCTGTGCAAGGTACCCAGGCAGCTCCCATGTCGCATACATCCTCTAACGCTCCCAGGTGCCGGGGCTCTTCAGTGCTCCAGCCCGGCTGGATGGATGGCTGCTGGGTGACAAGAGCTATCCCTTCAAAAGGTGGCTCATGACGCCCCTCCACCACCCAATAACAGAGGCCGAGCAGCAGTACAACAGGAGCCACACCTCCATAAGGGTGGTGATAGAGAGGACCATAGGTCTTCTCAAGATGTGCTTCCGATGCCTGGACTGTTCAGGGGGAGCACTACAATACCCCCGAGAGCGGGTGTCACTGATAGTGGTTGCATGCTGCACTCTCCACAACCTGGCACTGGCAAGGGGTGACCCACTGGAGGAAGAGGATCTTGACACAGCTCCACAGGCCACAGAGGATGAGTCTAGTAGTGAGTCAGAAGAGAAGCACAGTGAGGAGTTTTGTGACAAGCAAAGTGGATAATGGAGATCCTGTAGATGTAGTATATCTGAATTTCCAGAAGGCCTCTGATAAGGTGCCACACAAAATATTAATACACAAGATAAGATCACACGGAGTTAGGGGTAATATATTAGCTTGGACAGAGGATTGGCTAACCAACAGAAAGCAGAATGTCGGGATAAATGGATCTCTTTCTGATGGCAAGCTGTAACTAGTGGGGTGCCACAGGGTTCTATCCTCGGGCCCCAACTATTTACAATCTAGATTAATGACTTGTATTCAGGGATAGAAGGTACGGTAGCTAAATTTGCAGATGACACCAAGATAGGTGGGAAAGTAAATTACAATGAAGAAATAAGAAATTTACAAATGGATATGGACAGGTTGGGTGAATGGGCCAAAATTTGGCCGATGGAGTTTAACACATAAGTGTGAGGTTATCCATTTTTGTCGTAAGAATAAAAAGGCAACTTATTATTTAAATGGAGAGAAACTTCAGAATGCTTCAGTGCAGAGGGATCTGGGTGTCCTCGTGCATGAATCGCTGAAAGCTAGTATGCAGGTACAGCAGGTAATAAGGAAGACAAATGGAATTTTGGATTTATTGCTAAAGGAATAGAGTATAAAAATAGAGAAGTGTTGTTGCAACTGTACAAGGCATTGGTGAGACCGCACCTGGATTACTGTGCACAGTTTTGGTCCCCTTACTTGAGGAAGGATGTAGTTGCATTGGAGGCGGTTCAGAGGAGGTTCACTAGATTGATTCCAGAGATATGAGGCTTGTCCTATGAGGAGAGATTGAGGAGTTTAGGCTTATACAAGCTAGAGTTTAGAAGGATGAGCGGAGATCTAATTGAGGTATATAAGATGCTAAAGGGGATAGACAAAGTAGACATGGAGCGGATGTTTCCCCTTCTGGGGCATTCTAGAATGAGAGGCTACAGTTTTAGGCTAAGGGGTGGTAGATTTAAATCAGAGATGAGGAGAAATTACTTTTCTCAAAGGGTCGTGAATCTGTGGAATTCACTACCTCAGAGTGCAGTGGATGCCGGGACGCTGAATAAATTTGAGAAGATAGACAAATTTTTAATTAGTAAAAGGTTGAAGCTGAAATGAGATCAGCCATGATCGTATTGAATGGCGGGTCAGGTTTGAGGGGCTGAATTGCTTACTCCTGCTCCTAGTTCTTATGTTATGTCCCCACATGTGGCTCAATCACATGTGAAAAATGAGTTCAAAAAAAATTTTTTTTTAAAATCACAGTTGGAAACCTCATCCCGCCCGTGGATGAGGTTTTGCAAAAAATGCAAAGGCCACCTGGCTTATTTGTCCACCTGCCAACTGTAAGGTTGGATGGGCAGTGAAAAATTGTACTTAATTAACTGCTTAAGGGCCTTAGTAGGCCTCTTAATTGTCGGAGGGCACACTACCAACTCTCACGTGCTCCAACCGACCGAAATATCGCGCGAGTGCCCGATCATTTCGGGACACTTGCCCGATATCATCGAGCACTTTTTCACGTATAGGAGTGCCAGGCGCACAAAGATCAAGACATACACATGGGGTTAAGGTAGCAGCTAAAATGCTACAAGGATATCTTTTAAAAAATATTTTAAAATATCATAATTATTAACATAAATAAGGACATGCCACACATATTAAAAAATAAATTCATGGCCAAATTGGTTTTCAGCATGTATTTATTACTTGGGTTTCTGTTAAAAACCCAGTTGTACATTTTTGAACATGTTTGAATTTTTTATGAAGTTTGTAACAGCAATTAAGTGGAAAGGGAGAAGGTCTCCCCAGATTAACTGACTGCATTAGTTACTGATCCTGGGGTGTGGAGTGGAGGTGGTGCAAGAAGAGTAGAAGTGGGGACAGAAGGGAATGGAGATGGGGGCACTGGGAATGGGTGTCTACAGTACAGCCTCTGATAGCGTAATGAATAACAGACTGCAACTTCAGAATTTCCATGTTAATCTGTGCACTTGCTCAATCTTGATGTTGCGATCAGTTTCTCGGAAGGTTAATGTTGCAAACACTGACAGTTCCCCACCAAAAACATTGCAACTGCTGCATTGATATTTCAGTGGTCAGTTATGGAACAAACTCCCTAGGGACATAGCAAAAACATTTAGTATCGGTTAATCTAAATTAGATAAGACGTGTTTAGAAAACATTATGAAATACAATATGTGAGTGATTTGTAACAATACAGTTTCTAAGTGTAGGAAGCTTGTGTGAAGAACAAGTGACATTGGGGGCCTATGGTTTACAAAGCTTTCTACCATTGGAGTTTTCCTTGTGTCATGTCTGGTTCCATTGTAGACTCATTGGTGATTTATAGTGATGATTAGTCAATTACTCCATTATCTTTGTATCATATAAACATAAGAATGACAGACTAGATCCACCACTATCTTTTTCCATCCTATAATTCTTTTGTTCCTCAGGTACTAGGCAGGAAACAATCCATGTCAGTGTTTACCATCACGTGAACGGATAACTCTCATCTCATTTCCCCATTCTCTTTCCGAAACCCAACATTTCATTTTTCCTTCATCCATCCACCCATCCAATCCAATCCTGAATTTGATATCAGTTCTGAAACAAGTACCAATGCTGGAAGTAAATCCCATTCAGCAAAGATGTCCCTCCTATCTTGTTTTCTAAATTCAGTACATTTACTCTTGAATCTATGGCTCGTCATTCTAGACCCCACATGTACTGGAATCTGTTTGCTTCTGCCTATATTATCCTATCCTTCATACTTTCTTTATACTTGTGCTTCCTCATACCAGATCTGTCTGGTATGAGGAAGTACAAGTATAAGGAAAGTATGAAGTTTGAGATAATATAGGCAGAAGCAAACAGATTCCAGCACGTGTGGGGTCTAGAATGAGGAGCCAATGAAGAGCATCTGCCTCACATCTTAATCAATATTCCATGATCGTACTTGACACCACCATAAGTGATTATGGTAATGTGTTACGTATGATACTGGACTAATAATTCTGAGCATATGAGTTCAGATTCCATTGTGACAGTTGGCAAATTTGAAATCACTTTTTTTTTAAATTCTGGTAAATGACTACGAAGTTGTCAGATTTTTGGGTAAAATCCAAACTGGTTCACTAATGTCCTTAAATGAAGGAAAGCAGCCTGACATATATGTGACTCCAAAGTGGTTGACTCTTAACTGCCCTGAGGTACAAAGGCAACATGAAATGTGCAATAAATGCCAGTCTTGCCAGCAATGCCCACATACAATGCACGTTTAATATATTTTTAAAAAATCTGGGGAGCTTGGAGACATTCACAAGGGCAACTACAAAACTTTAGGGTTCACCAGATTGAGAATCTCAAGGAAACCTCCTGCTTGTAGAATGAGATTTAGCAACATTAAATTTGTAATCCTTTACCGTAAGGACTCACCGTGTGGGGTCCCCCACACATGAAACAATGGCCAAACAACACAAAACCCATTCCACTGGAAAACAACAAGTTCCAGTAAAAAAAATCCTGTCATTGGGAAAAGATGATTGCAAATATGTTCAGTTCAAAACTGAAAATATATTCGTCACTGGATTCCAATATATTGTACATTTCAACAAATCTTTGGCTGATGTTCAGCTGAAGGATGCCAAGTCATCTCCCTTGCTGCTTCATGTTAATTACAGGCAAAACAAATTCACTGGACTGAGTGAAGTTTAACTCCATTACTGCATCTGAAAATTAGTTATTTCATACAACAATTTGTCTTTATGTAGCACCTTTAGTGGAGTGAAACATCCCAAGGTTTCTTCACAGAAGTGTTATGAATTATCATTTGGCAAATGTCCCAGCCACATAAAGAGCTGGTAGGTCAGATGGCCAAAGGCTTTGTGAGAAAAGCAAGTTTTAAGGAGCATTCTAAATGTGGAGAGGTTCAAAGAGAGAATTCCTGGGTTTAGACCCCAGGCAGCTGAATGGGCATCAATGTTGAAGCAACTAAAATCAGAGATGTACAAGTGGCCTGAGTTGGTTGAATGCAGAGATCTCGAAGGATTGTAGAGCTGGAGAAGGTTACAGAGAAAGGGAGAGTTTTGAAAACAAGGATGAGTATTTTTAAATAGAGGTGATGCCAGGCTGAAAGTCAGTGAGTATGGGGTGATGATTAAATGGAACTTGATGCAAGTTGGGATATAGACAGCAGAGTTTTGGATAAGCAAATTTTATGGAGCATGGAAGATGACAGGCAGGCCAGGAGAATATTGGAATAGACAAGCCTAGAGGTAACAAAGTTATTGGGGTGGGAGTGGGGTTTCAGCAGCAGTGGAGCTGAGGCAGGCTTAGGGTTAGGTGATGTTACAGAAGTGGCAGTTACAGAGGCAGTCTTAATGATGGCATAGATATGTGGTTGGAAGCTTATCCTGAGGCCAAACATAATATCAAGTTTGAAAATGGTCTGGTTCAGTCTCAGACTGCTGTCAGGGCAAAGAATGGAGTCGAAGGCTAGAAAGTGGAGTTTGTGATGGGAACTGAAGACAGTGGTTTTGGTCTTCCCAATATTTAATTGGAGGAAATTTCTGCTCACCCAGTACTGGATGTCAGATAAACAGTGTGCCAAAGCAGAAACAATGTAGGAATTGAGGCAGGAACATATGCAGTAGAGCTGGGTGTAGTGTAAAGAGTTAACAGATGGTATATGCTAATGTATGACGTAGATGATGATGTACCACTGACATCAGTTAGTTATGTGTTAGGCACTCTCAAGAGAGAGAGAGGTTGGAATTATGCCTAGGAGCAACACACCTATGCTGTAATTTGTTTATTAGAACTACATCTAAACAAGTGTGAAGCAAATACCAGAGTATGACTATAGTCTGTCTACAAACCAAGTCCCACGCCTAGAGTCCAAGGTAGAAGAGCACATCCCAGAACATGGTGGCAGCTGTGGAGACATCATGTGAACCACAGAGTGAAGAAACATTTGAAAGTAGTTCATAAAAAGTCAGCAGAAGAGGGAGGTACACTGGAGAGATATAACGATGACCATCCCTGGTGAGCAGTCCCTGCCCTTTGTCCAGCCCATTTGACTGTCTCAGAGAGGACAGCAGTGGGAATTATGAAAATGCCATTTTCTCCGGTACTGAGCAACCTCAGGTCTTCACAAAAAGGAGCCAAAGCTTCAAGTTAGTTCCTTTCTTTGTGCAGTAGATCCAGTAGCAGACAATGTTCTCCTAAAGCAAGGGGCTCAGGAGACCACTGCAGACTTTGAGTCCATTCTTAAAGCATTTAGCACTTATTTTAGCCCAAAGCAAAACTTAGGGATGAATCGTCCAAGATTTGCACAAAGTGCGGTAGTGGGCTGGAATAAGGTTGTTTTACCCATGGCCACAATGGCGGGTTTTTGCACCATATCATCCCTTTTCCTCATCATTAATTATGCAACCGCAGGAAACACACCCTCTTGCTCGTGGGCGGCCTCTGATTTGCCCATCACACCATCACTTCGCCACTTCTAAACGCAGGGCACCATAGTTAAACTGCAGCCGTGCACATGCTTCTCAATGCTTGCAGCCCAGGACTGCTCCAGTGAAGACTTGACTCCAAAGGCCAAGAGGAGTTCAGCCCCCTGATTCAGTGATGCTTTCCTGGGACACCTTCTAGACGCAATGGAGACCCACCGCGATGTCCTCTACCCCGGCTTTGGCCACAGGAGGCTCATCAGTCTCACCACTCCAGCTTGGGAGGCAGTGGCAGTGGTGGTCAGTACCAATGCTGCACACACAATGTCGGCATCCAGTGCAGAAAATGGATGAATGATCTCATCCGTGCTGCCAGAGTAAGGCAACCAGTTCATCACTCTAAACTCACACTCACAAGCCCATCACGCATTCACTGACATCTCACTCACTACCAGCTCAAGGGACATCACCACTCACTCTCTCTCACATACCCTCACATCTCCATCTAGCCTCATCTCCTCTGGAGACTGCATCCTCAGCCCTCGCCATCTTTTGGCCATTTTTGCAGATCAACATGTGCCCCCACACACATCCTGGGATGCACCTCCAACCCCAGTACAGCTCTTCCCTTGCCTGAGGCTACTTCCTCCCCTTCCCCAAGCAAGCCCTAGCCCGGCAGCCATTAAAAAGCTACCCCCACATTACAGCTGGTCTGGTAGGTATAGACCTGCCCATGAGCCCTCCTAAAAGTGATGTGGTGCTGCCTATGAAGCCGGCCCTGATGACTACAAGTGCTACCCGAAGTGAGGTAGGCAAACAAACCTTGAGGTCCCCAGCGAAGTGCAGCTCACCAGGTGCACGTCACTTGTGTACAGTTGTTGATGTGATTGCCAAGATGATCCAGCATGATGGGAATGATTCCAGCGATGGAATGAGTGGGTTGTCTTATGAGGAAAGATTGGACAGACTGGGTTTGTTTCCACTGGAGTTTAGAAGAGTGAGGGGTGATTTGATTGAAGTATACAAGATCCTGAACCGCCTTGACAAGGTGGACATTGAAAGGATGTTTCCTCTTGTGGTAGAGTCCAGAACTAGAGGGCACTGGTTTAAATTAGGGGTTGCCCTTTTAGGACAGAGGAGATTTTTTTTTCCCTGAGGGTTGTGCGATTTTGGAATTCTCTGCCTCAGAAGGTGGTGGAGACGGAGTCATTGAATATTTTTAAGGCAGAGGTAGATTCTTGTTAGGCAAGGGAATCAAAGGTTATCGGGGTTAGATGGGAATATGGAAATCAAAACACAACGATCTTATTGAATGGTGGAGCAGGTTGAGGGGCCGAATTGTCTACTCCTGTTCCTATTTCTTATGTTCTTAATGAGATGCTAAAGTACTGAAATTAGGTTCCCACCTTGTGCTGGCAGGAAAAGCGACCCTGAGAAATAGTCCGATTAAATGTTCTAAGCTCAGCCTGCTTTGCATACTGGACCATTTAATCCAAAGTAAGTTATCTTTGTTCTGCATAAAGTTAGAGAGATTTTCATCTCGGATGCCCATGACTATATGAAACCGATTTTTGGCCTTCTCACCATATTGTCGTTCACTACCATGCATCCCCTCCCCACCCTACCCCCCCCCCCCCCCCCCCCCCCCCCCCCCCCCCGCCCCCCCCCCAACCCCACCCACCGTTGCCACTGGGGCCAGAAAATTCCAGCTTTAGTAATCAAACAAACACATGTTAACCAGTAGTCCCAACAACCTGAGGAGTTGGTTGAACTATTCCTAACCAACTTATATCAGCTAGCTAGTGATTGCGGATATGGAGCACTGAAGGAGGAGCTAATCCAGTGATCACATAGTCATGGACATCCGAGATGAAAATCTCTCCAACTTTATGCAGAACAAAGATAACTTACTTTGGATTAAGTGGTCCAGTACGCAAAGCAGGCTGAGCTTAGAGCATTTAATCGGACTATTTCTCAGGGTAATTCCGAGGCTTCGCATGACTCTGTAGATTGGGTAGGCCCAAGGGCAGTGGTCCAACCCATAAGAAAGCCTGCCAAACCAGGCAAAAGGGCAGGAAACTCCAGAGCAGGAGCCATGTTGAGATTTTGACAAGCAAGCATAGACGTCAAGACTGTCATCCAAGAAATGAAAAGCTCAGAAAAAGACAAAATTATGGAGTTCCGAGGAGAAGTTGATAGTCTTAATCCAAGCTATTAGTCATTTACAATCCAAGTTCAAGGCTTTAATGCTACTTTTAAAATTACACTGGAGGTGATCTCAATTGACTTCAACAGTGACCCTTTATCCATCAGACATCAAATTACAAGGTCTAATGGCAATGCCTTCCAACCAAGGCAGGATTATTGCTCCTCTTAACTACATGGGGGTGACAGATCATTGATTCTCTCTATATTCTTAATAATCAGCGTACATCTTTATTGAGTGGTGATGTTGGCATACTTCTAGAGATCCTAGAAAAACCAGATGATGCTCTTCATTTGAAGGATTCACTGTCCTTCATGCAACAATCTTCAACCTTTTATTTTGAAGCAGTGGAAATTCAACCTTCAGGAGCTGAAGACGTTTATACACTCAGCAGTAAGTTCCTTTCTTTCACAGAGACGCCATCCACTAAACCCAGGGCGGAGATTGAAGCTATGAATCTCTCACTGTAAGTCCAGAGGTGGAGAATACAGAAGGCACTGCAGCAGATGGTTACCATCCTCATGAAGACCTTCTGGGCCTGAATTGGCTCTTCCTAGAGAGTGATGAGGAAGAATCCCTTGCGGTACTGAGTGAACTCTTGGAGGTTGAGGTACTAGAGAATGAATCATCTTTTCTGTCGATGGATGCACCATATAAGTCTCTGTTGTCCTTTTAGAGGAGTCAGCTGTGTTTCTAGTGGCTGAGCAGCATTCAGGTCTTTGTTCCACTTAATCTACCAATGTGTTGCCTACTTTATCTCCTGTTGACTATGAAGAATCTTCCAGAAAGGGTGTCTTGCCTGAGTCCAGGTCAGAGTCCATAGAGGATCACACTGCTTAAGAGCTGGTACTTTCCAAGTGTGAAAGTCAATTCACCCCCATACTTCAGTCCCAGCTGCAAGTCTTCTTTGCTCCGGAGCTGGAGGTCAACTCAGGAGCTGCAACAGAATGTTTAGCACTTCTGAAGCTGCAGAATCCTATACAGCAACCTTGTCACCAAGTTGCTGGTCTCCAGGAAATTCACCTTATTACAGAGAAGGAGGCCATCTTGCCTCCATATCCTCAGTGATGCTTCCAATTGCCCAGAGCGGCCTCATGCTGAGAGAAATGTGGCTCTCTTAACACTGCCTACGGGAAATTGACAGTTCTCCTGAAATATCATTTTTTCCTGACAGACTTACATGAATTGGGTCATTCTTTCCTTTGTTATCCATGTTCCTTCAAATCTCGGATCTTCAATGTCTTTTCAGTCTCCGATACAGCAGTGGATAATACAGCTGTGACAGTCTTCCCTGGAGTTGAAGATCATTCCGCTTCTGTAGCTCTTTGCCTGTGTCCTTCAAAGAAGCAGAAAGTTCCTCAGAGTGTCCTGAGTTCTCTTCTAGTCCCAGAGGGCCAGAGGGTCCAAAGGTCGATTCTCTTCAGTCTTCTCTTATGGATCAGCCTTTCGTTGAAAAGTCTTCATTGCCCTTTCAGTTCCATCATGCTGAAGCCTACACTCTGCTTCCCAGCTATGCTGGCAGCAATGCTGCTGAAGTGTTGACCTATTCTGCAGGTAATCAATTCTACCAGATACAGAAGAAAACCTTCATGCCTCCAAGATGTTTTCCCTAAGGGCCGAGAATGCTGAGGGAGATTGAATCCTCCAGGACTGTGACCTGGGGAGGGGAAGGGTAACATGGGGGCCAGGAAGGGAAATTGGTTGTCTAACAGTTGGTGGGAATAGAGCTGAGGGTGCAGGATATGAGTCTCGTAGACAGGATGAGTTACAAGAGGACTTGGAGAAAAATAGGAGAGAAATTAGAGGAAGTAGTGAGTTCAGAGCTAGGGCAGGAGAAGAACCTTAAAAGATGTCTTGTTTGGTGGATTTGGGGAAGTGAGGAAACAGCAGAAGCACCTGAAACTCTTCAAAGTGTTATACGGATAAATCATTGACAGAAATTCCAATTAGCAACTGGAAATCCTTGGCTATTGCAGTGATTGTAAGTAAAACCTATCATACGTTCATGGGGATCATGTAACTGTCTGAATCAGCCCTAAGTGTGGGTAACCTTAGGGGTGGAGCTTTCCAGTCTTGGTTTTGGTTCAGGCATAAAGCTTCATCAGGAGCTCTGTAAATAAAGTTTACTGTTTCTAACAAGAAACCTGTCCAGTACTCCAAGTTTATTACAATTGGCAACGAGGATAAATGGCTCCAATGTTGCACCTCACCTGGTAAATGTGAGTATTTCTATTTTCAAGGGAAGAAAGAAAAATATACTGACCAGCCAAGCCACTCTTCGGCAGAATTGACCCATCCATGAAAGACTGGAGTCGGTACATAGAGCACCTAGGTTTGTACTTTGTGGCAAATGAAATAACAGCGGAGGAGAAGCAAAAAGCAATTCTTCTAAGTGTCTGTGGGAGCAAGACATATAGCCTCATCCGTAGCCTGACAGCCCCGAACATGCCCAATTCCAGATTCTTCAATGAGCTAATAGGCCTCATGAAGGCACATTTTCAACCTAAGCCATCAGTGATCATGCAGAGATTCAAGTTCAACTCTAGAGTAAGGGCCCCTGATGAGTCAATTGCAACATATATTGCAAAGTTAAAACAGTTGCAGTGATTGTCAGCTTCAGAGATACTCTCAATGACATGTTGCGAGATCGTTTGGTTTGCAGCATACACGACCATGCCATTCAGCACCGTTTACTTACAGAAGTTAATATTGACCTGAAGCACACCATGGAAATAGCACCAAGAGTGCTGAGAGGGACTCGCAGGCTTTACAGAATGAGTAACGTTTCCTTTAGTTGGGGTGGGAACCTGCCGCTGGGCGTGGCATGAAAACCAGGGAGAGACAACTGTGAAGTGGGAGACAATCCCTACTGCTCAAAAAACAAAAACAAATACCAGAAGTAGCTCACCAGAAATTAAGTTGTTACCGATGTGGGGCAGTAACCATGTACCAGAAACCTGCAGATTTAAAGAGGCAGAATGCCACTACTGTCACAAAAAGGGCATGTTCTAAAGCAGGGTGAAATCGAGACAGCCAATCAGACAGCAGGCCAAGGTGTTTGAAGTGCATAATATAACTGAAGCTACTGATACTGATATCTATTCCCTATACAATGACAAAGCAGTAAAAACTGAACCAATCACCATCACCGTTCAAGTAAATGGTAAGTCTCTGCTCATGGAGGTTGACACAGGAGCATCAACCACCATGGTGAGAGAACACATCTCTAAATACCTCAGAGAAGGTACCCAACCATTGAGTTTAGATCAAACCATGACTCAGCTAAAAACATACACAGGACAAGCGGTACAGGTGAAAGACATCGCTTCTGTACCCATATCCTACAGGCAACAGACAGCCCAGCTTCCAGTGATTGTTGGAACGGGTGAAGGACCTTGCCTTCTGGACCGCGATTGGTTGAAAGAAATTCAACTCAACTGGTCAGAAATTTTTCAAGTCAGGGGAATTTCCTGAGCTGCTAAAAAAGTATGACAGAGTATTCTGAGATAAGTTGGAAAAAATACCTAAAAACATGCTATATGTAGTCTAACCCAGGGTTGACCAGGCCATTCCCAGAGATGCAGTGGAGCAACTCCTGTTGTTGCTGACACTGGAGACAGTGTTTCAACAGTTTTTCTATATCACTGTCTATACCTGGCCACCAGATATAACTGCGTGTGAGCATCATCTTCACAATGCCAGGATGCACTCTGTGAAGCTCTGTCAATAGTGGTTCTCTTCCTTGCAAAGGGATGATGACTCTTGCTCCCCACAACATGACACCATCTTGACAACTTGATTCAGTTTTATGGGTATAACTCTTCAGAAACTTGTGTATTTGACCATCCTTGTGATGCCAGTTCTTGGGCTCTTGATAAAATTGGATCCCAGTTTGTCCAATTCTTTTTCTGCTTCACACAGACTGGTGAGGAGTCCAGGAAAGTCAACACAAGTACAGCCTCTTGAGGTACTGGAGCATGTTCTTATGAATGGCAGAGCAGGCTTGAGGGACAGAATGGTCTACTCCTCCCATTTCTTACGTTCTTATGGTTTGATCTGGTTTCATCACAGGGATTATGGGTGCTGCCCATTCTGAAAATTGGACTGGCTGCATTATACCTAACTTCTCCAAGCGGTGCAATTCTGCATCCACCTTCACCTTTAGGATGTAAGGCACAGGTCTTACCTTAAAGAACCAGGGTGTTGCTTCAGAATCTATGTTAATTTTAGTTTGTAGACCTTTTATTTTTACCATGTTTTTCGTGATCATCGATGCGCATTCAAAGTGGATAGATGTATATGAAGTGAGATCACCTACATTGTATGCAACTACTGAAAAACTGCACCAATGTTTTAGTATACATGGCCTACCAGAAGTTGTTGTATCAGATAATGGTACAGTTTTCACTACTACAGAATTCCAGAGATTGATGAACCCAAATGGGATTAAACATGTCAAAACAGCACCGTATCATCCCTCATCCAATGGGTGCAAACTTTTAAAACAGGCATGAACAGATTATCTGAAAAAACGTTAGAAACATGAATTTCAAGATTTCTTCTCAGCTATCACGTGAGAGGAGGCAGTGGCGTAGTGGTATTGTCACTGGACTGGTAATCCAGAGACCCAGGGTAATGATCTCGGGAGCCAGGTTCGAATCTTGCCATGGCAGATGGTGGAATTTGAATTCAATAAAAAATCTAGAATTAAAAGTCTAATGATAACCATGAAACTATTGTCAATTGTAAAAGCCCACCTGGTTCACTAATGCCCTTTAAGGAAGGAAATTTGCTATCCTTACCTGGTCTGGTCTACATGTGACTCCAGACCCACAGCAATGTGGCTGACTCTTAAAATGCCCTCTGAACAAGGGCAATTAGGGATGGACAATAAATGCTGGCCTAGCCAGCAATGTTCTCATCCCATGAACAAATAAAAATCTCATGCAACTACGGGTTCAGCACCTTCTGAATTACTAATGAAACTCTGCCTTCATACAAGATTGAGTCTGGTATTCCCTAACTTAAATGAGGAAGGTAGAGAAGAACCAAAGCAGTCAGAAAGTGAATAATGATGTTCACAGTAAAGACTGGAAAATTTTGGAACTGGATCTCAATGGGTTCCTGGTATAATTGTCTCTGAAACAGGACCTTTATCATACCAACTAGAAGTGGAAAACAGGAATGTTAGGAAACACATGGATCATCTAAGAAGTAGAGAGATGCTCCAACAACCACTTACTCCACCTGAAATTGAAGTAGAACCTTTAATACCTAAGGTGCCAGATTAACATGAAATAGACATACCTGAAGTAAATAATTCTGACCTGCCATTGTCTAAGGATGTCCCTGATGCTGCAGTTCCTGGTCAAGTTGATCCAATGGAAGAGTCTTAAGTGGTAGAGTTTCTTCACTCTCCCCGAATCAGAAAACCACCTCAAAGACTAAATATATAATTGCATCAACTGTATATATTTGTATATGATATGGATTAAGATATTTTTGTAAATAAGTATGGTAAAGCTAAATTAAAAGAGGAGGCATGTAGTGATTGTAAGTAAAACCTATCATACTGTTATGGGGACCATGTGACTGTACAGACGAATCAGCCCTAAGCCCGGGTAATCTTAGGGGCTGAATTTTCAAGCCTTGGCCATGGTACAAGCATGTAGCTTCATTGGGAGCTCTAAATGAAGTTTACTGCTTCTTAGGAGGAACCTGTCCAATACTCAAAGTTTATTACAGATATGTTACAGCATTTGTTGTGCAGTTTCTGTTTGTTCAACAAGATAAGAGTTGCTCACTGGGTAATGGTGCTGTTCATTCAACAGGATAAATGTCACTCATTCTGTAACTGTTTGTTCTTTCAGCATGGTAAGGATTGGTCATTGTGTAATTGTATAGAGTCACTGGTCTTGATTTTAAATTTGCAACACGCTGGGAGTGTGGGTCCTGATGGAGCACAGGAAACCCTGAAGTAAATGTAGCAAGCATGTCAGTGAGTTTTGAACTCAATCACCTTATTGTAATTTTATTTTCAGGTGTTCCATCCAATCAGCACTAATATGGACCAACCTGGCACGATCTCAACTCCACTCTTTAAAGAAACAATCCAAATATACAAATTGAAGCTGTTTGGAAAAGCAAATGTCAGAATGAGCAAACGTTGTGCCTCCTTTCAGTGACGCCTCTCAGGATGTCCTTCTGGTGTCAGTGAGGAACCTGAGAGAGATACTCCTCCCTGTCAAAAGGAGGAAGAAGCCTGCAGTGGAGATCAAGGAGGTGTGGCTGGAGGTCATGATCAGCAGCAGGTGGTCAGGTGCCATGCTCCTGAATTCGGTGTAGATAGTGCTTTGGGATCTCAGCAGGTCAAAACTGGTGATTACAGTAACCCATTCACCTAGATCCTGCTGTGTATATCACCCCAATCTCCTCAATCTGCCAAATCAAGCCTACTCCATCACATCACTCCCCTCACACCCACTTACCTTGCAGGTACATCCATCCACTTTTGATACACTTCCTCAATGTCCATCCACCACTCCCACTTACCCTCATCCTTATGAATGTCATACATCTCCCTCATAGTTGCCCTCACTAAATGCTCTCCATCCATCAGATGGACATATGCCAATACATTCATACATCTCTTCTTCCCTCCTTGAAGGAGAAGGGAGCATAGAACATTGGTGAGAGGGTGAGAATCACAGGTGATCCTTCAACCAATTCACAGCTGACAAGCACAGAGGAAGATCAGTAGAATTTCAGTGTGCCTGGTGTCGCACATGGGGAGATGGGGAATTCCCAGCTCCTGGTGACACAACTAAATAAAAGCTATTCAATTGCCATACAGCACTCAGTCACATTGACCTGATTTCAACAGCAAATGAGATATGGTAATTTTCCTAATGATGATTTGCCCCATATTCTTAGTTTGCTTATGACCCAAAGGCCCAGCACACATGTAGCAACAGTTGATGGAGGTGACTGACAATGATTCCTCAAAGTCTTGAGGGTTCGCTATCACTGTGGCAGCCTACCAGCCTCACAGTGGCAATCTGTTATATAGTCTAAGCACCAGCAATGATAATGGCACTTCAGTAAAGATACAGGTCGAGTATCCTTTATCTGTAAATCTGAAAACCAAACGTATCCAAAAACCGCATTGACCTTTAGCACGGGAAGTCTCATTGTTTGTCTGCACTGTTTACATTGCGATTTTTGTGGTGAGCATGTCAAAAAGAAACTTATTACAGGTACCCTGTATTTATTATTCAATGATACATCTTATTTTTCTAGCCATTTTATTTACTTTAGACTAGAGTTAGCCTAGGCTTAGGCTATTGCAATGTAAGTTCATATGCAGAATCTGAAAACTAAAACTATCTGAAATCCAAAATGCAATTGGTCCCAAGGGTTTCGGGTAAAGGATACTTGCCCTGTAATTGGGTTTTCACCTGTTGAGTTCACAAGTGCAAATGTCAGAGACAGGGACAGTAGTGGAGAGTCCATGTCAGAGGCCACAGCCATCTCCAAGATTTAATAACAACAGAAAATGCTGGAGATACTCAGCAGCTCAGGCAGCATCAGTGAAGGGAGAATGAGAGCTAATGTTTCAAGTCAATCAGCCTCCCCAGTTCTACTCAGCTGGACACAGAGGCTGTATCTTGGAGGCTGCCAATAAAAAGGAGAATCATTGCACCATTTTTGCTGCTGCTCAATGTACTGAGAGGTCTTCAAAATAGCATCAGCGCCATTGCAGAGAGGTGATTTGTGACCAGCCATGTGATGATGCCTTCTCCTATGGATAGAGCGGCCATCACCAAGGACTGCCATGCTGTCCAGACAAATGGCTCCATGAATGCCTTGAACACCAACATGCAGACTCTGGATGCCTAGATGTCTGCCACCTTAAATAGGATAACAGATACCTTAGTCTTAGCCTTGCAGGACAGCACTGATCTATCAAAGCATTCTCCAGCAATGCGGTAGCACTGAAATGTGACTGGGCCATAAAAGGGGTCAGTGAAAGACTTCTCACCCACATCCCACCTCTCTGTCAGTAACCCACCTGTGGTCTCATCTCTCAATAGCAAAGTCTGCCCCTGCCCAGGCTCAGGTGGAGCAGCCATTGGCAGGACCCTCACAGACACCAAAACCCAGAGGATGTTAGCCGAGAACATCTGAGCAGTCAGAGCAGGGATGTGAGCAACCTGTCTCTACCTGAAGACAAAGAGGTTGCACCATGATAGTCCTATGTAATGGTCCTATTCTAATAATCCTATAAGGATAGGAGTAGAAAAAAGAAAAGAGAGGATTTGTAGTTGCACAAGGGTATGCACATGGCTATCTGAGAAAATGTTGTTTTGTTAAGTTTTTATTCTTTATTTAGCTCATATAAATGTTATTTTTTTACTACATCCCCATCTTGTCCATTCTTTGATGTTGGGTGGTAAGTGGCTTTCTAACTTGTGATGATTTTTTATATAGAGGGAGTTCGAGGATTTTGACCCAGCGACAGTGAAGGAACGGCAATATATTTCCATGTCAAGATGGTGAGTGGCTTGGAGGGGACTTCCAGGTGTGGTGTTCCCATGTGTCTGCTGCCTTTGTCCTAGGTGTTGGAGATCACAGATTTGGAAGCTGCTGTCAAAGCGAGTTTCTACTGTGTATCTTGTAGATAGTACACATTGCTGCCACTGTGTATCAGTGGTGGAGGAAGGAAATGCTTAAGGTGATGGATTGGTTGCTGAACAAGCAGGCTGCTTTGTCCTGGATGGTGTTAAGTTTCTTGAGCATTGCTGGAGCTACACTTATCCAGGCAAATAAGAATATTCCATCACAATCCTAAATTGTGCCTTGTAGATGGTGAACAGTCTTTGGGGAGTCAGGTGTGTTACTCTTGACAGAAGGCTCTGACCTGTTCTTGCAGTCACTTTTTATGTGGCTGATCCAGTTAGGATTTCTAGTCAATGGTATCTCCCAGAGTATTGATAGTGTGACATCTATTGTTGGTAATGACATTGGTCACAACAAATATGAATCAATAAATTAATGGGACCAATGGTGGGGATATTGAAGTACACATGGCTGATCTTATCCTGGCTTCAACTCCTCTTTCCTGTCTTACACACACACCTCCCTCACACCCACCCCCTTTGTCCTCTCCAAAATAACTCTTGGCTCCTCTGTAGAACAAAAATCTGTCTTTCTCAGCCTTGAATATATTTAATCACCCAGCCTTCACTGCTTTCTGGAGTACGGAATTCCAAAGATTAACAACCCTCTGAGAGAATAAATTCCCCTTCACCTCCACCTTAACTGGGAGACCCCTTATTCTGAAACGGTGCCGCATAAGTCTAAATTTACCCACTAGGGGAAGCATCCTCTCTCATCTACCCTCCCAAGCCCCCTCAGAGTCTCACGGCCTAAATTGTGCCCTCGACAGGTGGGGTTGGCAGAAGCAGGCAGGGGCGGTCGGGGAGCCAACCACCACCCGCAATCGGCTCTGCACCGCGATTTCACACAGGCGGGTACAAAGCAGGAGGATGCAGAGGTGCTTCAGTGTGATTTGGACAAGTTGAGTGAGTGGGCAAATGCATGGCAGATACAGTATAATGTGGATAAATGTGAGGTTATCCACTTTGGTAGCAAAAACAGGAAAGCAGATTATTATCTGAATGGCTATAAATTGAGAGAGGGGAATGTGCAATGAGACCTGGGTGTCCTCGTACACCAGTCGCTGAAGGTAAACATGCAGGTGCAGCAGGCGGTAAAGAAGGCAAATGGTATGTTGGCCTTCATAGCCAGAGGATTCGAGTACAGGAACAGGGATGTCTTGTTGCAATTGAACAAGGCCTTTGTGAGAACACATCTGGAATATTGTATGCAGTTTTGGTCTCCTTATCTGAGGAAGGATGTTCTTACTATAGAGGGACTGCAGTGAAGGTTTACCAGACTGATTCCTGGGATGGTGGGACTTACATATGAGGAGAGATGGAGTCGGTTAGGATTATATCCACTGGATTTCAGAAGAATTAGGGAGATCTCATAGAAACCTATCAAATTCTAACAGGGCTAGACAAGGTAGATGCAGGAAGGATGTTCCCGATGGTGGGGGGAGTCCAGAACCAGGGGTCATAATCTGAAGATACAGGGTAGACCATTTCGGAATGAGATGAGGAGAAATTTCTTCACCCTGAGACTGGTGAGCCTGTGGAATTCACTACCACAGAAAGTAGTTGAGACCAAAACATTGTATGTTTTCAAGAAGGAATTAGATATAGCTCTTGGGGCGAAAGGGATCAAAGGGTATGGGAATAAAGCAGGAACAGGCTATTGAGTTGGATGATCAGCCATGATCATGATGAATGGCAGAGCAGGCTCGAAGGGCCAAATGGCCTACTCCTGTTCCTAGTTTCTATGTTTCTAATTAAGGCCCGCCCTGCATGGATCACAAACGGCAGTGGGAGGGGGGAGAGCTGGGCCTCGTATGGGCATGGAGCTGTCTCAGGGAGATTGCAAAACTTTTTTTTTAAATTAATAAACACAGTAAAAATTGAATGAAATTTAATGTCAAAATAAAGGTTTTATTTAATTAGTATGAGCTTTAGGAAACCATATCCCGCTCATGGATGAGGTTTCCTGAAAAACGTAAAGACCACTTGGCCTTTGTGCCTGCCAGCCAATCATTAGGTTGGACGGGCAGCGTAAATTTCAAGTTAATTATGTCATTAATGGCCTTAACAGGCCTTCCAATTATTGGCGGGCGTGCAGCCAACTCCGGCAAGCTAGCATCCAACAAAATGTCGGGTGAGTGCGCAATGACGTCGGGACGCACGCCCATCATTATTGCACGTCATATTACATTCTGGCATGTCAAGCGTGCACCTGCACTCCAAAAGTAAAATTTTGGCCTATATATTTCAGTGCAATAATTTTTCATTCTTCTAAACTCCAATGGGTGCAGGCCCAACCTGCTTAACATTTTCCCATAAGACAACCCCTTCATCCCAGGAGTCAACTTGGTGAAGGTTCTCTGAGGTGAAAGTATAGCCCACGATAAACAAGGAGGCCAGAACTGTACACAGTATTCTAGATGCTGTCTCATCAATGCGCTGAACAAGTGTAGCAAATTTGTCAAACATGATTTCCCTTTCACAAAACTATGTTGACTCTGCCTGATTGTATTATGATTTTCTAAATGTCCTACTGCTACCTCTTTAATAATGGATTCTAGCCTTTTCCCATTGACAGATGTTAGACTAACTGGCCTATAGTTTCCTGCTTTCTGTCTCCCTTCTTTCTTGGAAAATGGTGTACCATTTATGGTCTTCCAATCCCAGGCTACCTTCTCTGAGTCTAGGGAATTTTGGAAAATGACAACCATTGTATTCATTATCTCTGTAGCCACTTCCTTTGAGACCCTAGGATGCAGAACATCGGGTCCAGGTGACTTGTCAGCCTTTCATCCCCCTAGGTTACTCATTACTTTTTTTCTAGTGATAGTGATTGCTTTGCCGATTAATTATCTACTGCTCTTGTGATGCCTTTAGTGACTTCTACCCTGAAGACAGATACAAAAAACTTTTCAAAGCCTTTGCCATTTCCTTGTTTCCTATTATTAATTCCCCATTCTCAAACTTTAATGAACCAATGTTTATTTTAGCTATCCTCTTCCTTTTTGTATTCTTGTAGAAACATTTAGTCTATTTTTATATTTCCTACTAAGTTACTCTCAATTCCAATTTCTCCCTCTTTATTGGTTTTAGTTGTCCTTTGCTGGTTTCTAAAGTTTTACTGATCTTTTGGGCTACCGCTAATCTTTTCTGCAATGTATACCTTTTCTTCCAATATGATGCCACCCTTAACTTCCTTAGTTAACCACAAATGATTCATTCTTCTCCTAGGGAAGAATTTTCGGCTCAGCAAGTGGGGGCAGGGCCCACTCGCCAAGGTGTAAAATGATGCAGGGTGACGTCAGATGTGCATCCCAACGTCACTGCGAGTTATTTAGATTTTTAGCTCAGCGGGTACACAGTCGACTTGGCTGTGGGCCCACCAAACTGTCAAAGGCCTATTAAGGCCATTTAACTTACAATTGAAATAATTAACGGAGCAGACCATCCAATCTTAAGGTTGGTGGGCAGGCAAAGAGCCCAGGCGGCCTTTACGTTTTTCATGAAACCTCATCCATAGGCAGGATGAGGTCTTATGAATGATTTTAAGTTTTCACAAAAGATTTCAATAAAATTAATGCACATGTCCCAGCTCATGTGGCAGTTTCACATGAGGGTCATAGAGGAATAGAGTACTTGCTTTGCATGCAGGAGGTAGTGGGATCAGTGTCCACATTCTCCAGGTTTTCGTTCCAACAGAGGGCAGTGGTGAGAAGTGACTGATAAGAATTCTGGAGAAGTCAACAGTCACCGCAACACAGAAGGGGATGGAGGAGGACCCACTGTCAAAGAACGGAATAGCCCCAAACATTACATTGCTGTTCTGTTTCCATCTCTTCCTCCTTCTCAAACCAAAAAACAAAGATAGAGGGAGAGGCAGTACCTTCAGGAGTGCACCAGACCTGCGAGGGATACTCTTCTGAAAGTGGATTTTTTTTAAAAAGCAGTTGATTGGTTAGTACATCCTGGTGAGTTTTTTTTTCAATCTATTAAAGTAATTCATTGCTTAATACTGAGGTAGGAGCTAAAAAAAAGTATAGAGTAGTACTGTACAAATATAATTAGTCAAGAAGCAAGGTTCCTAGCTAAAATAAATAAGGCCCCAAGCGTATTTTTTAACGGAGAAACTAGCTTAATCGAGAGGGAAGTCGTGGCAGGAGAACTCAGACCTGTGATAAGCTCCTCCTGCAGGATATGGGAAATGAGGGACGCTTCCAGAGTCCCTGGTGACCATGTGTGCGAAAGGTGTGTCCAAATGCAGCTTCTAGCTAATCGGATTTTGGAGCCAGAGCTGCGGGTGGACTCATTGTGGAGCATCCGAGATGCTGAGCAAGTTGTGGATAGCATGCTAACGAGGTGGTCACACCGCAGGTGAAGATTACACAGGCAGAAAGGGAATGGGTGACCATCAGGAACAGTAAAAGACTCAGGAAGGTAGTGCAGGAGTGCCCTGTGGTCATCCGCCTCTCTAACAGATATACCGCTTTGGATACTGTTGGGGGAAATGGCCTCTCAGGGGAAAGCAGCAACAGCCAAATTCACGGCACCGTGGGTGGCTCTGCTGCTCAGACACCCGGGAGGAAAACAAGTGGTGGGGCTATAGTGATAGGGGATTCAATAGTTAGGGGCACAGATGGACGCTTCTGTGGCCGCAAACGTGAATCAAGGATGGTATGTTTCCTCCCTGGTGCCAGGGTCCAGGATGTCACGGAGCAGGTGCAGGACATTCTGGGGAGGGAAGGTAAGCAGCCAGTGGTCGTGGTACACATTGGTACCAATGACATAGGTATACTAAGGGATGAGGACCTGCAAGCTCAGTACAGGAAGTTAGGAGATAAATTAAAATGCAGGACCTCAAATGTAGTAATCTCAGGATTTCTCCCAGTTCCATGTGCTAGCGAGAGCAGGAATAAGAGGATAGACCAAATGAACACATGGCTGGAGAGATGGTGTAGCCGGGAGGGATTCAGATTCTTGAGGCATTGGGACTGGTTCTGGGGAAGGTGGGACCTTTACAAACCGGATGGGCTACACCCAGGCAGAGCTGCGACCAGTGTCCTTGCGGGGGCTTTTGCTAGTTCTGTTGAGGAGTATTTAAACTAATGTGGCAGGGGGATGGGATTCCAGGAGTAGGATCAGATAGGTCAGATTCAGATCAGAAAAATGGAGGTGGAACATTAGCTAGGGATGTTGTGATAGACATGGAGTTACAGGAAAAGCAAAGTTTAAAAAGTGTCCAACAAGGGAAATTGACAGGGTTAAACTGTTTATACTTCAATGCAAGGAGTATTACAAACAAGGTAGATGAGTTAGGGGCACAGGTAGACACATGGCAGCAGGATGTCATTGCTATAACAGAGACCTGGCTAAAGGAGGGACAAAATTGGCAACTAAATATCCCTGGTTATAGCGTCTTCAGACACAATAGAGTAGGAGATAAAAAAGGAGGGGGAGTAGCTCTAATGGTTAAAGAATCAATTCCAGTTGTGAGAAGGGATGATATACTAAATGGGTTAACAAACAAGGCTTTATGGATTGAGCTTAGAAATAAAAAAGGAGCAGTTACACTACTGGGAGTATACTACAGACACCCAGATAGTGAAAGGGAGATAGAAGAACAAATCTGTAGGCAAATTTCTGCTTGTAAGAACAAGAGGGCAATAATAGTAGGAGACTTCAACTATCCTAAAATCAACTGGGATTCAAACAATATAAGGGGCACTAAGGGAGAAAAGTTCATGCAGTGTGTCCAGGAAAATTTTTTCAACCAATTAGTGATAAACTCAATGAGAGGAGATGCAATTCTAGACCTAGTCTTAGGGAACGAAGAAGGGCAAGTGGGTGAAGTGACAGTTGGCGACTATATCGGGGAAAGTGATCACAATTCAGTTAGATTTAGCATTACCATAGAAAAGAACAGAGATAAGGCAGGAGGAAAAGTCTTGAACTGGGGGAAGGCAAATTTTGCAGAAATGAGAAGGGACTTGGCTGAGGTGGACTGGACAGCACTGCTGGAGGATAAAACGGTGGAAAACCAGCGGGAAACACTGAAAAGCCAGATCCTAATTGTACAAAGTAGACATGTCCCCTTCAAAAATAAGAGTGGTAGTGCCAAATCTAGACCCCTCTGGTTGTCTAGAGGAATACAGGGGAAGATCAAACAGAAAAAGAAAGCGTACAATAGGCACAAAGAACTAAGCACTGCAGATAGCCTAGACAAATATAGGAAGTGCAGGGACAAAGTAATAAAAGGGAAATAAGGAAATCAAAGAGAGGCCATGCAAAAAGATTAGCAAGTAAAGTTAAAGATAACCCAAAAATGTTTTACCAATACATTAATGCTAAAAGGTTAGTTAAGGAAAAAGTGGGACCTATCAGAGATGAAGATGGAAACTTGTGTGTAGATGCAGAGGCTGTGGGAAGGGTTTTGAATGAATATTTTGTCTCCATGTTTACAAAGGAAAGGTAGGATGTAGATATAGTAGTCCAGGAGGAACACTACGGGATATTGGATGGGATACTCATAAAGAGGGAGGAAGTACTCAAAGGGTTGAAATCCTTGAAAGTTGATAAGTCACCAAGGCCAGATGGATTGTTTCCGAGGCTGCTAAAGGAAGTCAGGGAAGAGATAGCACATGCTCTGAGGATGATTTTCCAAGCTTCACGAGATACAGGGGAGGTACTGGACAATTGGAGAAATCCAAAGGTAGTTCCATTGTTTAAAAAGGGATCAAAGGAATGCCAAACAATTCTAGGCCAGTTAGTCTTACATTGGTGGTGAGCAAATTAGTAGAATCAATCCTGAGAGATAGGATTAACTGTCATGTGGAAAGGCATGGACTAGTCAGGGATGGTCAGCATGGATTTGTAAAAGGAAGGTCTTGCCTCACAAATTTGATTGAATTCTTTGAGGAAGTGACAAGAAGGGTTGATGAAGGTAGTGCGGTGGATGTGTGTACATGGATTTTAGCAAGGCATTTGACAAGGTCCCACATGGCAGATTGGTCAGGAAAGTAAAAGCCCATGGGATTCAGGGTAATGTGGCAAACTGGATAAAAGGTTGGCTTTGTAACAGGAAACAAAGGGTAATGGTCGATGGATGCCTTTGCAAATGGAAAGTTGTCTCAAGTGGTGTTCCATAGGGCTCGGCGTTGGGACCCATGCTGTTTGTGTTATATATTAACGATTTGGATGTGAACGTGGAGGGCACGATTGGGAAATTTGCAGATGACACAAAGATTGGCCAAGTAGTGGATAGTGTAGAGGATAGCCATAATCTCCAAAATCATATAGATGGGTTGGTGCAGTGGGCGGTAAAGTGGCAGATGGATTTTAACATAGAGAAGTGTGAGGTCATACATTTAGGGAGGTCAGACAGTTACAGGGATTACACAATAAATGGGAATATACTAAGAGGGGTAGATGAAGTGAGAGATCTTGCCATACAAGTACACAGGTCCCTGAAGGCAGCAGTTCAAGTAGACAAGGTTGTAAAGAAGGAATATGGAATGCTCCCCTTCATTGGCAGAGATGTAGAATATAAAAGGAAGGATATAATGTCGGACTTGGTGAGGTCACAACTGGAGCATTGTGTGCAGTTCTGGTCACCACATTACAGGAAGGACGTAATAGCTCTGGAGAAAGTGCAGAGGAGGTTTACAAGAATGTTGCTAGGATTAGAAAAGTGTATCTACGAGGAGCGATTGGATAGATTGGAGTTATTTTCCTTAGAACAAAGAAGGCTGAGAGGTGACTTGATTGAGGTGTACAAAATTATGGAGGGGAATGGATAGAGTGGACAGGATAAAATTGTTTCCCTTGGTGGAGAATTCTAGAACCAGGGGACATAGATTCAAGATAAGTGGCAGAAGGTGTAGGGGGAACATGATGAAGAACTTTTTTACGCAAAGGGTAGTGGGTGTCTGGAATTCGCTGCCCAAGTTGGTGATAGAGGCAGAAACTCTCAACTCTTTTAAAAAAAGTACCTTCAGTGCTGTAAGCTGCAGGGCTATGCGCTGGGTGCAGGAAGCTGGGATTAGAAAGGGCACCTGGGTGTCCTTGGGCTGGCGCAGACAAGATGGGCTGAATGGCCTCCTTCTGTGCTGTAACTTTTCTATGGTTCTATGGTCATAAAAAATTTTTCAACGCTTTATTGAACTGTTAAAATGTAAAACTAATCTCCTGAGGCAGCTCTGTGCCTCAGGGAGATTTCTGCGCACTTTCGTGCACGTGTACAAAAGAGCACACTCCCAACTCAAGGAACGCCACCTGCTCAGCGTTTCTGGGTGCACATCATGCTGGGTGGGCCTTAATTGGCCTGCCCATGTAAAACAGCGGCGCAGACCCGATTGGGGGGCGCAGATCGGGTCTGCGCCCACCCGCGCACAACCCCAACGGGGAGAAAATTCTCCCCCAAGAGTCTTTCTTTCTTAATGGAATATATCTTTGTTGAGTGTAATGAAATATATCCTGAAATGTCTGTCACTGCCTTTCTATCATCTTACCTTTTAACTTATTTACTCGGTCCACTTCAGTCAACTGGGTCTTCATACCTTTGAAATTGCCTTTATATAAGTTTTATATATTTTCAGACCAGAGTTTCTCACACTCAACTGAATATGAAAGTCTATTAGGTTATGATTGTGACAGAAGTGTTACTCAGAACCAATAGCAAGTTGGTTTCAAATTCAGTAAAGCAAAAATAATAAATAAAATGATTTAATTGTGTAATTACTTTTATTGGGGCCAGTTAGCTCAGTTGAATTGATGGCTGCCGTGTGCTGCAGAATAATGTCACTGGTGAGGGTTTGATTCCCATTCCCGTTGAGGTAGACTTGGGACCTGCCTCCTCACCCTACCCAAGAGTGGAAGGCAATGGCAAACCACCACTGCCAAAAAAAGCAACTCAGGATGAAGAATCAGCAGATAATGAGCCAAGGACCTGCCTTCAGGCAGAGCATGCACAATATGAATGAAATTACTTGGATACAGTAAAAGCACTTTGAGTTGTGTTACAAGAGTCCCTAGAACCCTTATTACATGGGAAAGGATCCTTAGAAGCAGCAAAAGATTGAAAGCCCCTTGTATAGAATATTTAGGGGTAATTGAATTAAGGTGTTTAAGGTGATTAAAGGATTTAATAGACTAGGTGGAGAGAAGCTGTGACCTCAGCTGTTTGGGTCCAAAACAAAGCCTAATATTATAGCAGGGCCATTTAGTGATGTCAGCAAGCACTTCTTTACACAAAGGGTAATTGAAGTTCAGCCCCCCCAAAGAACTGCCAGAACTAGGTCAATTCAAAATTTCAAAACTGACGTGGATAGATTTTTGCTCGGTGAGAGCATTAATGGTTACATGACCCAAGTGGGTAGATGGAGTTAAGATACAGACTGGCCATGATCTAATTAAAGAGCAGAACGAGCTGGAGGACTGATTAGCCCACTCCCATCCTAACTTCCCAAAATCTTTTCTATTCTAGAAAGACGGCCTGCTCTTACTTAGCTCCTGTGATGTTCACAGGGAAGTCATTCTATTTATCTCAGGAACAGCAGCAGAGCACATATAATCCCTAATAGATTGCAAACTACAGGCATGTAAGGCTGCAGGCCTCTCCAGCTCCAGCTGTTCCTGAGTAAAGAGTGCAGGCATCCATAACCAGAACCAGCTGGGTTTCCTGGGAATGGGGCCACTGATTCAAGATTGCTGCTATAAATTTCCTGCTGCACACTTCAACATACAATTGCTAAATCATCATTTTCGAGGAATTCTGCTCACTCCCACGTATGACTGTTTATCATCTCTCGTTGTTTTGCGTGTTTCAATTTGATTACTAATTGGGTCAAATTCATACAGATGTGGTTCTGATGGAAGAAACTTCTTGGCAGCTACTTGCACATGAATATAGCTACCAAATGTAGGGATAGCCCCTGCCCATCAATCAGTATAACATTGATGCGGTGGAACTGTGGGAACATTGCACTGTGCTCATCTCCCCACATCTTGCTGCGTCCTGCAAGATGCCAAAGTATTTGACATTTGCTGCTTTTTTTAAATTTACATGCCTTTTACTTCTCACTCTGTATCTTTTTTAATATTACAAAGCTCTGTCTCATGCTAATGTCATGAAACCACTACCATGTAAATTAACCTCTCTAATGATGAAGTGGAGCTTCCTAGTGAAAAAATTAGGAAATTGTAACTGAGTTTACACATTATGTGCATTTTACCAACCTGTATTTGCACTCATATTTTGGGCTAACATACATGGTGTAACTCTTTTGAGTACAAACCTGTTTCCATCTGTTTCAGATGAAGTTACATTGTTTCATAGTTTGCCATTGTGAGATTTGAACTCTTGATCTTGGGATTACAAACCCAGTACCATAACCACTTGGCTATTTAGGCCAAGCCCAAACATGCAGGACAAAGCAGCTCAATTGATTGGCACCCCATCTCCAAACATTCACTCCCTTCACCATCGATGCACAGTAGCAGCAGTGTGTACCATCTACAAGATGCATTGCAGAAATTCACCAAGGCTCTTTCGACAGCACCTTCCAAACCCATAACCACTACCATCTAGAAGGACGTGGGCAGTAGACAGATGGGAACACCACCACCTGGAAGTTCCCCTCCTAGACACTCACCATCCTGACTTGGAAATATATCACCGTTCGTTCACTGTCACTGGGTCAAAATCCTGGAGCTCCCTCCCTAACAGCACTGTGGGTGTACCTACACCACATGGACTGCAGCAGATCAAGAAGGAAGCTCACCACCACTTTCTCAAAGGCAATTAGGGATGAGCAATAAGTGCTTGACTAGTCAGCAGCGCCCACATCGCATAAAGGAATAAAAACATTGTGGCCTGAGGAAAGTGCCAAAATCACATTGTGTACTCCCTCTTAGGCACGTAATTTGTAGTGTCAAACTATTTATCATTCATGCACATTAGGTTCAGCAATTGTGGTAGATTTTCAATTTGCAATGTGACTTATACCAATGCCATAGACATCAATGCAAAGAAAGGAAAATTACAATGCAGACCTCAGTGAGGAGAAAAAAGTTGCTCAGAAAAAATCACCATCAAACACAAGAAAAACGTTTGTTTCCCACTGGACTTAATTTTACACCCATTTTGAACCAATGCAAGTCCAGAACAGTTTTGTGTACACAGAAACAAAATACTGTGGATGCTGTAAACTGGAAATAAATACAAAAAATGTTGGAAATATGAAAGACCATCAAGACTAATGACTAATGATAGTTCTGTTTCACTCTCCTCACATGCTGCCTGACTTGCTGAATATTGTCTAAATTTTTGTGCATAGTTTTTTTAGCCAGGGGTTGAAGCACTTATAATTAGCTAAGACGTGTGAGGCACAGTGATCATTAAGGCCAAGGAAATTCAGGCATGGTGTAACTACATGCATAACATACTTGCACCAATGTCTCCTCTATCATTTACACTGGATATTTGCTTTATGTTACATGACTCTATGTGTCTCTCATTAGGAAGAAAATACACAGGAAATTCCACCCTGATTTGTTCACTTGCCAGATGTCAGGAAACAACATGTTCCAAGTTCCCAGAGATTTCCTTCAGGCTAAGAACAACAAACGTTTTAAAATATTAACAGCAAAACCTTACCTGTCAGTGTATGGACAGTTTCCGCTGAATGTACGGGAATTCAAAACACTTCCACGGTCAGTTTGCATGCAAAAAGTATTGTGTTTATTTTGCCATTAGGAACTGGGATGAGACAAAGCTAGTGGACAGGTGCAAAGAGCAATCAAAAAGACTACTGGAACATTGGTCTTTATCTTCAGATGACTGGAATCCATAGGGGAGAAAGTTATGCCTCAATTGAACTCAGCTTGCTCAGGTTTGGGATGTTCAGTTCTGGGCAACACACCTCAGGAGCCCTTGGAGGGGATGGAGCACAGATTCATCAGACTTTTTTGGGGGGCTTAGAGGGTTAAATTAGAAGGATAAATTGAAAAAAACTCGGATTATATTCCCTCGAATGTAGAAGTTTGACATTAATGCAACTGAGGTGTTTAAAAAGATTCAATAGAGCAGAGATGGGGAAATTATTTTTGTTGATGGGGAAATCAAGAACAAAGGGGCATAATCTTAAAATCAGAGCTAGAACATTTAGGAGGGAAATTAGGAAGCACTTTTCAAACAAACATTAATGGAGATGTGATCACTCCCCCTGGAATTCTGTAGATTCTGGAACAATTGATGTATTCAAGGTCAAGGATGATATCAGGGGATACGGACCAAAGGTTGATAAATAGGGTTAAGACACAAATCAGCTATGCTTTAATTGAATGTCAATTAAAAAGTGAGAGAAAGAGGAAACAAATAAGAAAGAAAACGAGTGGCTTAAATAAAATCAGAAAATGCTGGAAATACTCAGCAGGTCTGGGAGCATTGAAGTATAGCTGAGGTAATTGGAGTAGGCTCGAAGGGCTGAGTGGCCTATTCCTGCTCCTAATTCATATGTCCTATATTTATAGCACTGAGTAGGAACTTTTCAACTGTGATAATGCAAATTAAAATAGAAGATCTGCTTTGGCAACAGGAATAGAAACAGAAGCTGGATAACCAACTTCAGGGCAAAGTGAGTGAGATCAATCAGAGATTTCCATTCTAGCAGCACAGGCACAATGGGCTGAAGGCCTCCTTCTATTAGTACAATTCTATGAAAAACTCCCTCTAGACAGTCTAAAGAAGTCTCAGGTGAGGTTAGAACAGTCTTAAGAATATACCTTCTGTAGTTAGTCTACTGTCACTACTACCTAGACTGGAAGAAAAATGGCCACCTAGAGGTCTATGACTATCAATGGGATTTTACCCCATCACCAGTTACTACCTACATGAAAGAATGGAAGCAAGGATGACTTTTACATCTCAGTAGTATATGTCTGAATAGACCTGATGACTAGGTATTCTGAAAACCATTTAATGGCCCATGAGCAATTAACATATTAAATGTGTACTGCAAACCTGTTTAGCAGATAAGATGTATCCTAACAGCCAATTAATAAATGATTAATATGTTGGTATTTCCCTATTAACTAGTTCCAGCTGCTCCCATTACTAGCAGGTAAGAACACCTATAAAGAACCCCTAAAGCAGGTATATTGAGTTATAGTTCATTTCTATACAATAATGTTAGAGGTGAGATCATAGAGAATCTATAGGACAGAGCAGACAAGAGGGAGTGGCTTTTTTTTATGGGTTATGGTTGTATACCATCAGGCCAGATATTTTCAGCATTTAGGCCCAGTGGTGCTTGTAGGTTACTGAACTGATTAGATGTTACCTTTTTATGATTCAAACAAGCTTTCACTTTCAGATTCCTAACTTTAATGTTTTGGTATTTGTTTCATGATTAGTTTTTATTTGTGGGTATAGTGGAGGTCTATGTTGAAAATGAAGATTTGAGTAAGAAAATTGCTGTATTGAAGGAAATGTAGTGTAGGAATGTTAGTCTCTGCATCAGAAAGAATCTGTTGTCTTGATGTCAGTGTTTCTATGTCTACAGTAAAACAATTTTTAATTTTAGTAGCAATGTGATAACTTTAATATCCTTAACTTTTGAGAGCTCAAAAATACTTCATTGATGTTTCTTCCCTTCTGTTAAACTGCTTGCTTTTCCTCCTGAGTTTGAATGTTGATGTGTGGATTATGGTTAATTCCTACTCTTTAATGTCTATCATCTTCAGGTAAGATTCTGACTATCACTTTACAGGTCTTACACACATTCAGGAAAAGTTGAGTTGTATCTTCCAAGTTGTTTTTCATCTCAGTGTCTGCTTTTTTTACCTCAAAGTGAATATTATCAATGTTCAGACTTCATTTGAAAGAGAGATAGATTTGCTGATATGATGTAAAGGGGGGGTGAGATGAGCATATGTAGGTTTAGTGCCACTGTGAAAGAATGGTATCTATATTCTGGTGAGTTAGTCTGGCCTCATCTTACGGTTAGCTTACCTCCACTTCAAGAGTATTATAAACTTTATATCAAGACCTACACTCAACATTAATCATTCTATTTGGTAGCTGGTTATGTGATGATAACACTTGCCAGCTACCTTAATCAAACCTGTTTCCATGTTCAACTGTTGTGTAAAATCTCAATTGTAGTCTTAGTTTGTGGTGCTGTAGTGATTCTGATTATCATTCAGTCCATATAAAGCTCATGGTAACAGAACTGTCCTGTGATTCTTTAGGGGCTGGCCCTGTGTGTCTGCCTGTTTACAAAGTATTTTGCTCAGTGTGAGGCTTGTCAGTCTAATACATTATTTCCTTTTAAAGAGAGCCAAAGCATCTGTTGGGGAGTTGGAATATATGGTGAGGAATCTGCTTATCCACAAAAGTTACAGATGATTTTGGACCAGCGGCACTTGTGGTGGTGGTGTTCATCGACAACTTGCATGTATGTAGCACCTTTAAAAATAAAAATGTTCCAAAGGTGCTTTACAAGGTGTTCCCAGATAAGAATTGGTACTGTGCCTAAGATGTTAAGGATGTCTAAAAGGGGTGATTAAAATAGTAGCATGTGCATGAACATGGTTTCTGGAAAAGTCTGTATTGCAATCAAAGTACCTTTGGAATAAATCAGAAGCTTCAGGTTCAAATCCCACTCCAGGACTTGATGGCCAGGGAAGGTGCGTTCATAACATGGCCGAAGAGGTTGAGCATCAACTTGTAAATCTTTCTAAAATATGCCAATGGCAGGAGATTTCTGAACTGCCAAATGATGGAAAACAGTTGGAGCTCCCTGCATGCACTATCCAGGCTACAACATGCATGTATGTTGCCACATGACTGACTCCTTGGGGGGCCTGGTAGGTTCAGTTGGCTGATGTGGATCCAACTGGTGCACAGGGCTCAATCCTCACTCCAGCTGGGGTGGATTTGGGACCTACCTCCTTGTCCCACCCCGATGGAGATTGTGGTCGGACCTGCCTTTGGGCAGAGAACTTCAAGAACAACATGGGAATGATAAAATAAAGAATTGGGCTGCTTTAAAATTTGTTCCATTTTTATGGAGATACAAGTTTAATTCATATACTGTGATCTCATGTTCTCAGAAACTATGCTGGTTGCCCCTTCTCCTTGAAATCACTCCCTGTATCGATCATTGTCCAGGAATGTTGGGAATTTGTCCATACCACCTGGGTCTTAAAGTTAAGACTACTCTGCCTTGTGGAATGCACAATCCTGAGTAGGAAATCCATTGTTACATTTGTGGTAATTGTGAACTGCAAAAGCCAAGACATTTCCCAAAAGCTCAGTTGTGTGGTGTGGCAATGGGCCATGTAGTGAAGAGAGGTTGGATTCCTCCTCTGAGCTTGGCCAACTGATGTGAGCCCAGATTAGGTTTTGCAATTGACTCCAGTTAGCCCTACATTAAGGATGGGATGGTTTTTTCAAAAATGCAATCCTTGCCTGAAATCGCCCACAATTGTTGCAATAACTGTGTAGATTCATAGAAATTGAGTGAGGAGATGTGATTGTGGTGGAGGTGTCTGTGATGTACTACAGCTCTTGGGTTGGGGAGATGTGGCAAGTGATACCCAAATTATTCCATCGCCAGGATTTTACAGTCAGCTTGCAGGGCTGGGTCTGACACGCTGGCGTGTAAAATAACGTGATGATGTTGGGCGTGCGTCCTGGCATCATCTTGCTGTCACTTGATGTTTCGTTCAGCAGGCGTGCGCCAGAGTTGGCTGTGCACCTGATAATTGTTAATGGCCTTAATAGACCTATCAAAGTAATTAATGTCAAATTTATGCTGCCTGTCCAACTTTCTGTTTGGTGAGCAGGCGAAAATGCCAAGCGGCCTTATTGTGGTTTTTAGGAAACTTCATCCATAAGTGGGATGAGGTTTCCTAAAGCTTTTATGAATCAAATAAGAAGTTTTTCTGAAATATAAAAACATGTCCCATCTCATGTGACAGTCACATGAGGGGACATGTTTCATTAAATTTTTATTGATTTTATTTATTGTTTTCAAAAGACCTTCAATCTCCCTGAGGCAGCTCCATTCCTCAGTGATTGAAGCGCTCTTTCGCACTTTAATTGGCTCGCCCGTGTAAAATGGCTGTGTGTAGTCGATTGTGGGCGGTGGTCGGCTTCATGACAACCCCCCTTCCCCACCTCCTCCCAGCTCCCACCAAGCCTGCCTGACGCAGGAAAAAGTCAGGCCCACGTCTATAATCCTGGAATTGTAGAAATTGATCCTGTATTCCAGGAAGCCAATCATGTACTATCTTTAGGTATTGTTGTTTGGATGTCAACCAATGAATTAAACTTCAGGACAGTTATTGTCTGACTTTGATCTGATTTTATCTTTTTTCCTGGTCTCATTGTTAACAGTATGCCTTGTAGACTTTATCATAAATACAATCTTTTTAAACTGTTAAATGTGCTCCCTATGGTCCTGACCTTGAGCATTGGAGGCTGTGCCAATTTTTGAATCCCAATAAAGTGTAATAGGTTGAGTCCTGAGTTCAATTCAGTAATTTCGCCCATCTTCATCCCTGCTTCAGCCCATCTGTTACTGAAGTCTTTTCTATGCTTTTGTTATATCCAAGTTATTCCAATGCTCTCCGAGCTGGTCTGTCGTCTTCCATAATTTTCAGTGCCCATCCAATACTGTGTGGGTTCACATAGGTGAACAAGACTTTGTCCCTCAGTCACTCCTGTGTTTGCTGAACTGCATTGGTTCCTGGTCCAGCTTCCATTTTTAAATTTTTCATGCTGTCTACGCAGCCCTGTATCTCTGACCTCCTCCAGTCCCATAATCTGCCAGATAACTGTTCCTCGATTTCTGGCTTCTTGCACACCCTGCAGTCCTTCACCCCACCATAGGCAATTGCTGCTTTCAGCTGCCTCTACTCTAAGCCCCCCTAAAGTGCTCTGTCTCTTCCACACCTCCTACTTTTAATATCTACCTCTAAACAAACTTTTCCTCACTTGTCTTAATACCTCGTTCTTTGTCAACTTTTGTCTGATGCTCTGTGTGGTGCCTAAGGACACTTTAATATTTTAAAGTGCTGTGTGAGTGGCTGGGTGTGACAGCCTGGGGTGTGTTTCACATGTAAACATCTACAAATTAAAAAGACAACGACAATAATTAACATTGATCTTTGCAGAGAACTTTGCTTGATATTATTGGTCACATTTTTATGGTGAATTCTTAATCCATAACCTTCAAGTATCCCAGAAGAGGACGAGCAATAGAGGGTCACTACACAAGAGCCCATGGTAGTGGGGGCAACATATTAACATGGATAGAGGATTGGTTAGCAAATAGGACATAGGACTCAGTCAAGATGGTTTTTGGGTTGGTATGCAAACTAATGGAGTGCAACAGAAAACAGTACTAGGGCCTCAAACTGTTTATTTAAAATTTATATCAAAGATTTGGGTGAAGAGACAGTGTGTGGTCACTAAATTTGCTGATGACAAAGGTAGGACAGTAGTTGCAAAGAGGAGACCAGAGTCTGCAAAGGGTTATAGATGGGCTAAGTGAGGAGGCAAAAAATTTGGCTGATGGGTTATAATGTGAGGAAAATGGAACTTGTCCACTTTGGTAGGAATAATGGAAAAGCAGCATTTTATTTAAGTGGAGAGACTCTGCAGAATGTTGCAGTATAGAGGGATCTGGGTGTCCTGGTATGTGAATCACAAAGTTAGCATGCAGGTTTAGAAAGGCAAATGGAATGTTGTCCTTTATTGCAAGAGGGGTGGAAGCCTTGCTACAACTGTACAGAGCACTGGTGAGACTGCACATAGAATACCATGTGCAGTTTTGGTCTCTTTATTTAAGGGAGTGATAAAATTGCATTGAAGACAGTTCAGAGAAGGCTCACTAAGCTGATACCTGGAATAAAGGTTATTTTATAAGGAAAGGTTGAGCAGGTTGGCCTATTGGAGTTTAGAAGAGTGAGAGGTGAAACAATAAGTTTTAAGGGTGTTTGACAAAGTAGATGCTGAGAATATGTTTACAAACATGAGGAAACTACAACTAGAGGGCACAGTTTCAAAGCAAGGGGTTTCCCCCACTTAAGACAGAAATAAGGAGGAATTGCTTCTGAGGGTTGGTATGCTTTGCAATTCTTCCTGCCAACTAGCAGTGAAGGTTGGATCATTGATGTTTCATCTACTAGGGAGGACTATGGTGAGCAGGCAGGAAAGTAAGAGTTAAGACCAAAATCCGATCAACCATGATCTTATTGAATGGTGGAGCAGACTGGAGGAGTCGAATGACCTATTCTCTTCCTATTTCTTATGAATGAGGTGGATAAATAGCTGCAAACTGCACAGACTTGTATCTATTAGCATGGTATTGGATTTCAAATCTGTTAAACACTTCAGAGAATTAATGAATTTGAAGTACTGTTTGTGTGCACCTGTGTACAGCAGGATGCCAGCAGAGGCAACAAGACAATGGATTGATATGTCTTTATTGCAGTGAAGTCCAGCAGAACGTCATGTTCTTCAGCTAGTGTTGTGGGATCTTGGCACACTGAAGTCACAGTTCCCTTATCCCCATATGTGAGCCTGGTATGTATTAAAAAAATGCCCTTCATCATAAGATGGCTGGAATACAAAAGAATTGACATAATGCTTCAGTTATACAGAGCTTTGGCAGATTCCAGCTGGAATATTGTGTTCTGGATATTGGGCACCTCAGGATATATTGGCCTGGACATGCTGTCATGTAAAAACCAGAAACTGAGGGTCATTAATGTATGGAATTCTCTTCCTCAGAGCAGTGGAAGTTGGGTCATTGAGTATATTCAAGGCTGAGTTACAGATTGAGACAAGGAGTCATGGCTGCAGGAGGATTGGCAGGCAGCCAAGTGGAGTTAAGGTCACAATCGTATCATATCTGTTTACTTATTGACTGATGGAGCAGGCTTGAGGGGCTGAACAGCTGACTCCTGCTCCATTTCTTCTGTTCTCGTTATGATATTGGGGGCAGAAAGTTAGATTGTAAGGACCGATACATAGGCTAGGCTTCTATTACCTAGAATTTGGAAGATTAAGGCATTATTTCATTGTGTTGTTACAATTAAAGTAGTTGATGGGGTGGATGGAGATGAGCTATCTCCTCTGGTGGGAGAGTCCAGAACAAGACAGTCTAACCTTAGCGCTAGGAAATTTGGGAGTGATATCTGGAAGTACTTTATGTAAAAATATAATTTGAAATTTGGAGCTCTTTGCATCTTCCCCCACCACCTCATCCACCTCTTTCCCCCACCCCCAGCCCCCCCCCCACCCCCACCCTCACGGCCCCACTCCCCTGTCCACCACCATGGCCTGGATTTCCCAGTTGGCAAGCGGGGGAGTGGGGCCTGCTCATGGACATGGGATGATGTCGGGTGGAACTCCTGATGTCACCCCGCCTCATTTCAATTTTAAAGTCTGTTGGGGGCTCAGCCGAATCAGCTGTGTGCCCAACGACCTGTCAATGGCCTATTGAGGCAATTTAAATCTATTTGTAGCACTTAAAGTGCCTACCCGTCCAACTTTAAGGTTGGTGGGCAGGCCAGGAGCCCTGGCAGATTTTGGAAAAAGCATGAAACCTCATCCATGGGTGGGATGAGGTTTCATGTAGGTTTTTAAAAATTTAATAAGTATATTTAAAAGTGATGGACATATCCCAACTCATGTGACAGTGTCACATGAGGGGACATGTCAGGGAATTTTTTTTTTTGTTTTTAAGGTTTTTCATTGTGGAGCCAATCTCCCTGTGGCAGCACTTAGCCTCAGGGAGATGAGTGTGCTCTTTCCCGTGCATGCACGAAAGAGTGCACTCTCAGTTGAGGGAATACCCCCCATCCGCACAGGAAGCGCATAGTGCTTCCTTGCGAATGTCACGCTGGGCGGGCCTTAATTGGCCCACCTGCATAAAATGGCATGCCCCCAGTCAGGGACACCGATAGAAGGTGTGCTTCCACAGAGGGAACAGTTTGCCCCTTGAGATAGAGGATAGGTCAGCTAAACATTTTAAAACTGAGCCAGAAAATGTTATTAATTGTTCCACTGGGTGGCTGTGTCTTCATCTGCCTAGGCCCTGAGCTCTGGAATTCACTTTCAATACCTCTTTGCCTCTCTACCTCTATTCCTCCTCTAAGATGGTCCTGAAAACCTACCTCTTTGACCAACCGTATGTGGCTCTGTTCCAGCCTTGTTGATAATGGAGCCTTTGTTTTATTAAATTCATATTAAGGATAATGGAACCAAAGTGGGCATATGAAATTAAAATATAGAAGCTGTGATCTAACTGAATGACCTCCTGCTGTTTCTGTGTTCCAATATTCAGATGGTATCTTGGTTTAGCATCTTGTCTGACAGCTCGGGTCTCTACCAATCCTGCACAACTCTGTACTGCGCTGGTTAGTTGAGATGATCTGCTGAAATTCTGCAATAGCACTTTGAACCAACCGTGGGCTTCAGGCTAAAATTATGAAAAGTTGGATTTTTATAAACTTATTTGCTTCCAAAAGGAACTGTACAATCAAAACATCTGTCATTTACTGGATGTGGATGTCGCTGGCTGGGCCAGCACTTATTGCCCATCCCTAACTGCCCTTGAGAAGATGATGATGAGCTACCTTCTTGAACTGCTGAAGTTCCTTTGGTGAAGGTACACTCACAGTGCTGTTAGGGAGAGCGTTCCATGATTTTGACCCAGTGACAGTGAAGGAACGGCGATATATTTCCAACTCAGGCTGGTGAGAGACTTGGAGGGGAACTTCCAGGTGGCGGTGTTCCCATGTCTTTGCTGCCCTTGTCCTTCTAGGTGGTAGTGGTCATGGGTTTGCTGCCTAAGGAGCCTTGGTGAATTCCTGCAGTGCATCTTGTATATGGCACACACTGCTGCTACTGTGCGTCAGCAATGGAGGGAGTGAATGTTTGCGGAAGGGGTGCTAATCAAGCGGGCTGCATTATCCTGGATGGTGTTGAGCTTTTTGTGATGTGGGAGCTGCACTCATCCAGGCAAGGAGGCAGTATTCCATCACAATCCTGACTTGTGCCTTGTAGATGGTGGACAGGCTTTGGGAAAAGTCAGGGGGAGAGTTACTCGCCACAGGATTCCCAGCCTCTGACCTGCTCTTGTAGCTACATTATCTGCATTAGCATCACTGCCTCCAATGGCACGCTGTGGATCTCTGTTAGAACCAGTCCCTTGCATGAGAATCAACCTAAAGCATTGCAGGTTTTCACTGAATAGTGAAGCCTTACCATGTAATCACCCATTCTGCTGTTCTGGTCAAAAGGAACATTGAGTGTGATGTTTGGTTTGCTTTGCTTTCAGTAGCTGGCAGACATGATACTAGCCTATACCTTTACTATCATCATTTCAAAGGTGATGTAATTTCCAAATTGGACAGAGGCAAAGCTATACTATCCCTAAGAGTGTTAATGTGGGTATTTGAGATTATAGAACTTTTACCAGTGGTGAGGAAGTTTGCAGGAGGAGTTGGCACTTTCCAGTAAGTTGCTGGTTTGTATAGTCAAATATAACCATAGTATCAAAGGAAAGTTCCAGAAGATTAAGAATTCTGTAGGCATCAGTAATAGGGACCTTGCCACTTTCCCACACCTGGTTAAAATTAAAACACAAATGGTGCAGCAAGCTGAATAAAGAAATTGGCCTGTTTCAACATTTGATTACAAATCATAATGGAAAAATGGCACTTAATGAGAGATTTGAATAGTGATCCTGGTCAATGTGCTATACTTCGGGTTGCCAGGAAGGACTTCGATAGATTAACCGGGACCTATTCAAAGTTCTTGAGAGGGACACAGTGGAATAAAAGTTCTCTACATGCAATAGAACAAAACTGTCACACCCTGTGTTAGCCCTTTTTATGGAAGATGAGAATAGGTTCTGTTTGAACACAGTGGGAATGGTTTGTTCAGAATCCCATCTAATAACTTGTAACTTCTGGCAGAAACATGAAGAGCTGAATAGTGTAATTTTTCTGCATCAATTTATGGCTTCCAAATATCTCAACTCTACTTTTGCTTTTAATTTGTTTTGCGTTTCTGAATGTTGAATTCTGGAGCAGGACTAAAGCAGGAGTTGATGTGAACTCTAGCCTGTTGCTATTTTATAGTTTTAATCCTCAGTAGATCTCCTCTGACTAATTTTAAAATGAGGCCTGTGAATTAGTGGTAAATTTCTCAAACGTCGGACCAGGTGATCTTGAATGAAATGTTAAGATTGTTAGTGGGACAATGAGTGCCATGGACGTAAGTTAGACACAAGACTTATACCTGTGCATGTGGGGACCCCTTAACTGCACATTAGCAATATAGATCATGTGCAGTTGGAGCAGAGTTAGGTATGGATAATTAGACCACCATGTACTCATGTAACTTGTCATTTTATTTTTAAATACTTCAATTTTTTATCAACAGTTGGTACAGTAAAATATGTCAGTTTGTGAAGTAAAAGTAATTTGTTAAAGCAGTACAGGCTGGGGAGCACTAAACTGAGGTCCCACAGCACCATCACCAACAAGAGGACATATTACAATTCATAAAAGGCAGTGATGGGGTTATTACCCAGGCTTGCAAAAGGTGTTCAGTGGTGCTGTTGATCACATGCACAAATGATTGACTGTCATTTTGGAAACAAGATGCCTACAAAAGGTACAATTAATATTGAACAAAGCTGTGATGAGTTAAAGATATTGAATTTGTAAAATGAGTAAGTGGTGAATGAATTTCAATATGGGTGTGAGATGGTACATTTTGACGGGGAGAATGAAGAAGCCACAAACAACTTGGATAAGAGTCTGGAGGAGTAAAGGAATCTGAGATATAGATACAGAAATTGTTAAAAATAGCAGCGATGGTTAATAAGCCTTTTTTAAAAATAGCAAACCAGTTTGCTTTCTAGCAGGATAGAATTTAAAAGTAGGGAAGTTATGAAACTTGTATAGGACCTAGATTAGGCTATGCCTGTAGTACTGTGCACTCTTGTCTTTCTTACTAAGAAAGATGTCAGGTACTGAAGGGGAAAGAGATTACAAGGATGAAACCAAAAGGGAAGTTATACAGATCAAAAAAAGCTATCATAAATCCAAGATGAAACTTTTGTATTCCGTGTAGTTTGAATGTGGAATTCACTAGCAAAAGGAATAGCTGATGTGATTGATATATTTAAAGAAGAATTGAAGCAGAAAGGAATAGCAGGCTGGGAGGGAGCTCATTTGGAGCATAAAGCAGTTTGGGCCAAATGGCCTCATATGTGCTGTAGCCTTCGTGATACAGACAGTTTCCACAACAAAGCTGGGCTTGAAAATTTACAATGCAAAGGCTAATGGAAAAAGTATGCAGATATTTTCTGTTTTCGTATATTCGTATATGTACATATTGTTATGCAATGCTGCTTATATAAAGTATAATGCAGTGAAGGTGAAGTTGTATTAAGCAGGCTTAATAGTTCAGTAAATGTATCAGTTTAATTTCTCCAATATTCATATTTCTTCATTTGTAGAAGCCAATTATTAAACCTTTTCACTCCTAAGGCAAATTAATGCCTTTGCAAATTTAAGTGATACTTGGAAGCTTGACAGACAGGAAATGTGCTTTGAAATCATCTTGGAAGATGGTGCTAGTATTTGGATTCAAGCCATGTCTTTATGTTAATGACTCTTCAAACGCTGTCTGGCTGTGGAAGTAACGAGTAGCATTGTGACAGACATCCTACCTGTAGAATATACTCTGCTGTTATTGTGCACTGGAACCATGGCCTGAATTTTTTCCATGTCGGGCCGGCTCGGTGGGAGCGGGCGGGGGTGGTCGGGAAGCTGACCACTGCCTGCGATCGGCTCCACACCGCGATTTCGCGCGTGGATCGCAAGTGGTAGTGCTGACTTAGGCTGGACGGGCATCATAAACTTCAACTTAATTACCTTATTAGGCCTTTCAATTATCAGCAGGCGTGCAGCCAACTCAGCATGTGCCTGGCGAACAAAATATTGTGACGCTGCATGGTGATGTCTGGACACACACCCAACATCAGCGCATGTCATTTTACGCTCGGCGTGTCAGGTGCACGCCCATATGCCAAAGGTAAAATTCTGGCCCATGTCTTTCTCTGTTAATGGCTTGTTTTAATCCCTACGTAAAACAGCATCCTGCCACCAGTCTGCACTGTAATCTGTACTAACATGCACAGGTGACTACAGAAATGCCTGCAGCAATTAAGGGAGATTATTGCACCCGGTCTAGTTGGGTAAAGGGACAAGTCACTAATTTCCAAGCAGTTGTCTAGCAGCTGCAGAAATGTATACCATTAGGCCTCTGGGAGTTAAATATTTAAATGAAGGTTGGGCCAGAAATAAAGAAGTTCTGGCTTTGGAGGGATTTCCCCCAAATTTGATCACTAATCGTAAGGAATTTGAGGGGGAAACCGGCTGTAATCAGAATCATAACTTGATACAAATGTTGCATGTTTCATTCACTTAAGGGAAAAGCCAAACTCCTCTCAAAATAAATAAACTGAGTGTGATGTCCAATTCCCTTCAAATGACTGGTTATCCAAACCCAGGAAGTCCCAGTAATGTTGTCTAAGTCACTGAAGGAGCTAAGCCTGTTCAAATTGGAGTAAGATGGTTCAGACTAACACAGCTGCTGCAATGGAGAGAAGTTGGTGGGGTGGGGGGGTGAGGAGAAATGACCTGTCAGTGTATCTAGACCTTCAAAGAAAAACAATGGTTTTGGATGCAAATATATTCAGTTTGTAGTGTTAAGTAAATTTGTTAATTTAACCCTAAGTTAAGGTGGAAACATGCACAGAATTCCAACATGGGAACGAGTCATTTGGCCCAACAAATCATGATGGTGTTTGCCCTGTATGAACAATTCCCACAGTGAGAACCATTGCATTTAAATGCTGCATTTCCTGCCAACACAAGATGGTCACTGATAACTGTCCACACTTGCACAGAATCCAATGTCATTTGCAGGAGACACTGTGCCAGACCATCTTTGAGTCATCTTCCGATCCTGAAGCCCATTTGTCCAGTTTGAGCCCTGCAGCAGGCAGGGCGTGATCTCCCTGTTGTTTCCAGGGACCAGAATGGGAAGGGAGGGGAGACTATGGATCCATAGGGTTGACGGCCACAATTCTGTTTGCAGCTCCACAGCTTGTTCCCAGTGACAGACCTGGATTAAGGGGAAGAGACTCCAGAGTAGGAGATTCGGAAACTGTGGGGAGGATGTAATTGCAAACTGCTTCCCTTTAGTAAAAGGTGTTAACTTGATGCTGCCGGCACAGTAATATTTGCAGTTCCAGATTGTGATGATCGCACAAGTACCCTGCTTCACGTTGCCCCTGCTTCACGTTGCCCCTTATAAAGATGGTGGCTGCACGTGCATGGCATTGGCACCAAACATAGCTGCATTTAAAACAGGTATTTGTTTATTATATGGAGTTTTACAGCAGGAAAACAGACCTATGCCATTGTGTGTTCACCATGAGCATGGTCTTGTCCTGTTTCATCTTGCCATTTAACATATTCTTCTATTCCTTTCTCTCTCATGTATTTATCTAGCTTCCCCCTGGATGCATCTATGCTATATGTCTTGATTACTCCATGGTAGCAAGTTTCACATCTGAACTGCTGAGTAAATAAGTTTCTCCTGAATTCCTTATTGGGTTTATTAGTTCACTACCTTTTATTTATGGCTCCTAGTTTTTGACAACCCCACAAATGGTCACACATTCTCTGACTTTACCCTGTCAACCCTTCCAATTGTAAAAGCCTCTATCCAGTCAGCCCTGGCTCCATTCTTTCCCCAGAGAAAAAAGCTCCACCCTGATCAATCTTTCCTGATAAGTATGACAACTCAATTCTGATATCGTCCTTAAATCATTCTTGTATCCTCTCCCGTGCTTATACATCTTGTCTGTAATATGGAGACCAGAAACAAACTAAGCCAAAAGATGATGACATTCCCTAAGCAAAGATAAAAATGTTATTTTCAAAGTTGCTGCTTGCGGTATCTTAAATCCTCTGTTTATTTTGTGAAAAGTGGAAGCAAACAATGCCTCATTAATGACCAGTTATCTTGAGTATTTAATCCATTCTAATCCCCTCTAAGTGATATGGAGTTAGTTTGTAAACTGAATGCAGTTTAAATCGAGGTGCAAGTTGGTGTTTTTTTTTGGTTTTTGGATGTAAACCTTGCTCAGATGCCCAATTTTTTTGGTAGTATCATGGCCTGGTTGTTGGGCAGGACTCTGCACTGTGCTGTTCCAGTACCTCAACTTGCTCAGGCAGAACCAAACTGTTCACAACCTTGGATGTCCTATTTAATCCTAAATTGAACTTCCCATTGTGTATTGTCTTCATCAAACTTTGAATTTCACTGGTTTGTGCCCTGCATCAGCCCATCTGTTGCTGAAACCCTCATTTTGTTACCTCCTGACTTGACCTTTCCAATGATCTCCTAGCCAGCCTCCCACCTTCCATAAACCTGAGCCCATCCAACCATTCCAAACTCTCTCCACAATCCCAATATTGTGCTTGCTGACTGACATGAGCTCCTGGTTCAGCTCCTGGTTCAGCACCCCCTCCATTTTAAGTTTCGCATCCCTGTGTTCAAATTCCTCCTCCTCCCCCCTCTACAACCTTGGATCTCTAAGCTCTTTCAATTCTTTCCTCTTGTACGTTCCTGATTTTGAGTGCTTCACCTTTTGGTGGCGCTTCCTTTCAGCTCTGGAGTTTACCCCTCAGCTCCTAATTCTCTACCTCTCTTTTTAAGAACCCACCACTATGATCAAGCTTTTGGTTACCTATCCTAGCTTTTGCTTCGATGTTACATTTTCTGTTTTTATCAACTCCTTGATGTTTTATGTAACTGAAGGTGCTATATAAATTCCAAGTTGCTGAATGTTGTGGATAGTGATCTACAGGTTGCAGGGAAATGATGATCCTGGTCTTGTTGGCAGGGACTATATTGCCTGTCAGCTCCAGGATCTCTCGGGTCAGGGCACTGAGCTAAATGAGCAGATATGTGGGAGTTCTGGCCCAACATTCAATGTAGTGACCCTTATGCAATAGCTGGTGAATACACCCAGTTCCAAAGGAGCATCATATTGAACTCAAAACATTAGCTGTTTCTCTCTCCACAGATGCTGTGTTGACCTGCTGAGTATTTCAGCACTTTGTTTTTATGCTTTGTCTTATAATTTAGCCCTCATTCCATCATTCCATGAGATCATAGTTGTTCTGTGACCTAATTCATCCTTTGTCCCATACCCCTTAATGGATAGCAAAAATCTCAAAATTCACAGTTGGTCTAGCCTTACTTGCCATCTGTGAAAGAGAGCGCTAAAGTTCTACCACACTGTGTAGAAGTCTTTACTAACTTCATTCTTGAAAGATTTGGCTCTACTTTTAGACTAAACTCCCTAGTCCTACATTCTCAACTAATGGCAACAGTTTCTCTCTCAATCCTATCTGTTCCCCTTATATCTTCAACTTTGATCAAATCACCCTTAACCTTCTAAATTCCAGGGAATACAACTGTAGTTTGTGTAAATGCTCCTTGTAATTTAATCCTTGAATAGTGGGTGTCATTCTGGTAAACCTAACACTGCTCTCCTTCCAATCCCTCCTTCCTAATGCAAACTGACACCTCATTTGCTTTGGCTATCACTTCGAGTGGTTTAAGAACCTTTTAAAGGTCTCTGTACTTGTTCATACCCTTTATCAATATCCCTTTGCAGGTTCCTGAATTCTCTATTTTGGTGACATCTGTAAACTTTACCACCTCTTCCAGGCTTTTATCCAAACCTTGGTACATGGTGAGCAGAAGCAGCGCAAGAACTGATCACTGTGGCACACCACCCAATTTCAAGCACACTTTCATATATAATTTTTTTAAACTGTCCTTGAGTCATATGTTTAAAGGGGAGAAAACCAATTTTTAACCCTGTTTGTGTTCCTGTTCCCAGTTCTACACCTTTAAAGCTAGTCATCTGTGTAGCACCTTGTCAAAGGTTTTCTTAGGCAGAATTTTTCATCCTGCAGGCAGGCGCTCACCCAACCCAAACAAGAGTAAAATATTACACGATGGCCTCAGGTGAGTGTCCTGATGTTATCGTGCACTGGTGTGATATTTCGCTCGGTGGGTGCGTGCAGGTGCCGGAGCGGAGCCTGCCATTAATTAAGCGGCCACTTAACAGTCCAATGGGCTGTGATCTTTCCTTGCCCGTGTGATTTTTCTGCTTGTTGCATGGGCAAAATGGGCAGCCCACCTTTGCAGAATCTCATCCATGGGCTGGATAAAAAGGGTCAGCAGCATTGCCAGTGAAAGTAGTGAGGAGTTTAGGAGATAGTTTGCTGCTGGTTGCTTATTTGAACTTCACAGCTTTGTCTCTGTTCTGAGCTTCATTTCTGGGCTTCATTTCAGGACTCTCTGGCATCTCCAAGTCACCGGAGGATTCAGACCATATGGACCCTTCCAGGTATCAGACAGCCTTCCCTTACCCTGGTAATGGGGATTGTGGTCTCCACTGATGGCACCTCCCCAGAGGATGAATCCAGTAGTGAGTCAGAAGAGGAGCATGGTGAGAACACTGAGGGCATGGAGGCAAACCTCAGTAACCTTTAGGGAGGCAGGGACACCAGGGACATCTTGATCCAACGCTCCTTAAGCTAGGCTGCCAAAGATCTGCTTCCACCTCATGCCAAGGCTGCCTCCTCCATCCCAGATGTCTGGAAGGACCCTTTCATTTGAACCCAAAGAACACTCAGTGCCTGTTCAATAAAGTTCAGAGCCACCTACGTCCAGCATACATACTGGCATTCCCTGTACCAAGAAAATACAAAGGTGAAGCATACTCAGGCCATGACGACAAAAATAAAATTTATCTCATTCTGACAAATCAAAACTGTTCACAGAAACTTCTCTGGTCGTCTTTCCTAGACCAGTATAGATAAAGTAAACAAATGAACATAAAATCACCCATGACTTTCCCCTCTTGTGCTCATGGTGCCTTTAACTTACACTCGAGTGCTATGTCTTGCTGCCCCTCCGCGCTGGCACCGGCATTAGAGACAGCCTGCTGACTCTGCTGTCTTGTTGGCCTTGATGATCTTGGTGGTCACCCTCTGGTCAGTGGAGCCTGTGCTAGCTCCATGTGGGAGGGAGTCACCAGGGCTGGCATCTCCCCATTTGCAGCCTCAGATGCCACAGTCACTGGCAGAGGAGCTGCTGCTGTCATCCAGAACGTCCTGAGGGAAGCCCGCAGAAATGACCGGCAGCTCATGCACCATTGTGAAGTTGCTGTGGACCTCCCTGCACATCATTGATGGACGGGCACCTAGCTGGGATACTGGGTGCCTCATCCATCTCCCATACTGGCACTGACCACCTGAGGTCAGTGCCTGTATGAGGGCTTGCATGTCCGAGCGCATCCTCAGGAACCCCTCATTCTGTCCCTGGGGCTGCCTCACTGAGAGTCGCTACTCTCTCAATGGAGGAGGCAGTGCACTCGGCCATGAAGGTCAATGCAATGCTCATGCTCCACATGGACTCCTCCACAATGGGGACCATGGCATGCAGACCCTTCTGGATATCCACCAGATCCTCCCACACATTCTGCTGGAAATCCAGCATCTGCTGCCTAATGGACAACTCCAGAGGCTCATCAGCCTTCAACTGATCATCGTCCTGGTCTCCAGCAATCCTGACTGCTGATGCCATGGGTGCACTCTGCTTCCACCTGCACTTCCAGTAATTGTGAGGGCATTGCACCAATGTGCACAGAGATACCAGCTGCTGCTCTAATGCCCACCGAGGTGCTGGTATCTGCCCTAGGTCCCACTTCAGAGAGTGGATGTGACGCAGGTGCAAACGATGCCCAGTGGTCCTCCAGTGCCGGGTGGCCCTTCAGGGTCTGCAGATCAGACGCCTGTTGATGAACATAAAAGGGAGAACAGGACATGTCATTAGTTTAAGTCATCACACTGTCACTGTGCATCCCAGGCACCCTGGTGAAACCATGAAGATCTACATCATGGTGCCGTCTTCTTTCAATGATCAATAGGGAATCCAGGTTCAAGGCTCCCATCAATGAGGAGGCTATACTAGATGCTTGCACAATCCAAAACACTCACCTCTGTGCACTGCGCTCTTACCTTCATCTGGCACCCCCACCTCTCCATGCCTGGTTGCACACGGGGCATGCCGGCTCTCAGGCTCCGGGGCATCTTGTTCATATTTTGAAAGGATTAGGTAGCTAGTGGGGCCTCTGCCGATCGTGACCTTTCTACACTGCTGTGGGCGGTCTTCTCCTGGAACAAGAGAGGAGCATTGATCAGTCCATTCTGTACCTGCAGCCCCATTGCAGCCTGGCCAATCCCAGCTGAGGAACACTTCACAGAGCACATCTGAGTTGTTGCTCTCGAGCTGCAAGGCACTCAGTTCAAGCAGCCAGGGTTCACACCCTTGGCCAGCTCTGGTGTGATTGACAGTTGGCACTTAGACTCTAGCACCCCTGAGCTCCACAGGGGAGGGATGGCTGGATCTTAACACATCTGCACACATGCCAACAGAGTACTTCACCCTTCTGAGTGCAGCAGGTCATTGAAGCGCTTCCAGCACTGCCACTCCTCCCATGCCCTCTTGGTGAGGTGCAGTGGCCACTTCCTCCCATCTCTGGGGACAAGGGTGTCCCTTCTGGCAGCTTCCAGGAGCACAACAAGTCACTCTCCAGAGAAACAGGGGGCCTAGTGCCCACCCAACTTGCCCTCCTGCCTGCCATGTCCAGCTTCACTCGGGTCCATTGTGCTGGCTCAGGAAACTTCCCCCATGGCAGCCTTCCAGGGGCTGCCTCCACTGCTTTTAAACTGACCGCCAGGTTACCATTGGACCCGGCAGCTGACTGGCCCCTGCCCCTGCTTGGCGCTTCCTGGCCAGTGTGGCGAGCCATGTTTCACACTGGCCAGACCTTAATTGACCCACCAGCATGAAACTGCAGTTGGGCCCAATCGCAGATGGTAGTCAGTTTCACCGCCACTCCTGGGCCAGCCCACCTGACGAGGGGAAAATCCTGCCCTTGAAGTTCATGGACACTATATATCTTCTGTATTTCCCACCTGCCATGTTTGTTATCTCTTCAAAAGAACTGAGGTTTGTCAAACATGATAATCCCTTGTGAAATTGGTGCTGGCTCCTTCGAGCTCTTTTCTTTTTATCTAAATGCATGGTAATTTTGTCCTTGGACTGTAGACTTTTCCTAGCACAGATGTTAGTCAACCTGGCCTGTAATTACTCAAATTGGCTGTCTCCTTTTTCAAAATGCTTATTACATTGGCCACTCTTCAATCCTCTGGCATATATCTAGTCCTGAAATATATTTTCCAATGCTTCTGCAATTTCTTCCCTCAACCCCTTCAGGATTCTAAGATTTTCCTGGTGCTCAGTCACCCCTTAAACTAACTTGTTTAAAATTTTCCTTTATCCAAAAGTCACAAGTATTACTCTTGGCGACTCCTTTGACAGCCCCTTTCTCTTATCCTTTTTAGTAAATGCTGATGGGAAGTAATTACAAAATACCACTGCCATTTTTGATCATTTAAATTTGGGTCCCACCACACTTAACTTTCCCTTTCCTAATGACGCTAGTAAAATGCTTTCTGGCTCCTTTTGATATTTGGAGTTTGTCCCCTCACTACCTCTCCCTCATTGCTAATTTAGCTTTTCCATTATTTGTGGTCCTTGCACACCCTCTTCAAATTGGATTAATTTTCTAACCTCTTTCTGACATATTGAAGCTATTTGCATTTTTAATGAAATATACTTTTATAATCTGTTTAGAGCAATTGTTTTTAGTCCTGTGTGAAGTTCACTTCAGCCTGTGCAGTTCACTCATCTTTCTAAATCCTCTGCCTATGGGGGGACAGGATGAATCCAGTAGCTAAGAACGAGTTGTTCGAAATCATGAAGAATTCGGTAGAGTAATGAAGGAGAAATGATTACAGTGGTGAACGGATCAGTAACAGAGGGCATTATTCAAGATAATTGGCAAAAGAGCCAGAGTTGACAGGAGAATTTTTTTTACACAATCTGGAATAGGCTGCCTGAAAGGTTAATAGAAACAGATTTTATGTTCCCTTTCAGAAGGGAAAGGAAAAAACTGTAGGGCTATTGGGAAAGAACAGGGGTGTGAGACTAATTGAATAACTTCAAAGAGCCAGTACTGGGACGGTGGACTGAATGGCCTCCTAGCTTTATCACTCTGATCAAATAATTTAGTACAAGTGACTGAAACTTTACTCAGTGGCACATTATGGGTTCACCTGGGAGGGTGATTGAAAATTCAGGATACTCAAAATATCTTGAGTAAGAAAGATATAAATAAAATGCAAGTTGTTTTAGACTACATATAATGGTGAGCTCAGACAATTCTACTGCATTTTTAGGTCTGGCAGCATTGGCGGAGAAGAAAAGAGTTAACGTTTCGAGTCCTCATGACCCTTCAACAGAACTGAGTGAATCTTAGGAAAGGGGTGAAATATAAGCTGGTTAAAGGGGAGGGGGTGGGGGGAGAGAGAGAAGTTGGGGGGGGGGGGGAGGTGGTGTGATTGTAGGGACAAGCAAGCAGTGATTCTGTTTTTGTTTTGGATTTCCAGCATCCGCAGTTTTTTGTTTTTATCTCTACTGCATTTTTGTTGTCCTGGAGCAGTCTTTTTACTTTGCCCATGCAAGGAATTTTAAGTATCTGCTGCTACCTAGTGGCCATTGCACAACCGCAGCCTGAATGAATCTTTATCTCTAATTGCTGTCTAATGGAAGGTAAGGCCTCAATGGTGATTAGATGGATGCAGCAGACATTTGCTTGTCTCGCATTCCAAGGACAAAATGCAAGCTGTGGAGTTTGAGATGGCAGCTGGATGCATTTATATAGCACCTTCATAGTAAAACATCCCAAAATGCTTTACAGCAGCATAATCAGACACAAATTGATGCTAAGCTAAAGAAGGGGCATTAGGACAACTTTGTCAAATCAGTTGGATTTAAGGAGGGTTTTGAAGGAGGGGAGTGGAGGCAGAAAGTTTGAGGGGGAATGTTCTACACAGGCTGAAATTTGCTCGCTGGGGTTTATAAACCAATGTGGTGCATGGGGGTTTAAAATAATAGCGGTGATTTTCAGTGAACTAAAGTCTTTTGTTTGCTTTCATTTATTTTAGTTTAAAGGGACATTAAGATGGTGTACACACTGTGGTGAGGGAGGCAGAATATTGTGTTTTTCCTAATCAGAACAAGCTTGAAGTCCTCTATCCATAACCCATTTGTCCACTGTGTTTAACTCATCTGTTCATTGCCTGTGTATTGGGCACTGCTCAGTGTGGTTTATTGTTTTGCTCTTCCTTTTAGAAGCTTTGGTAGAGAACTTGGGGGAGAGTTACCCTGTAGAATCTAAGCATATCTGTATGTAATTAACAGATCCTGGCTCAACACTTTAAAATAAAATTCTATGAAATGTCCCATTTCGTGATTGGGTTCTGAGATTGGTTCATTGTATTGTTCAAGTGGCTATTCATGTGTTGGCAGACAGTTATTGGCTGGGGTGGATCACAGTAGGAACCCTAGCCTATTTGCCTCCTCCCTCTGGCTGGGGGTCTGAAGACCAAAGGTATTGTTATCACTACTACAGCTCCAGTCTATTAACTCAGCAGAGATTGGAGATCAAACCTGAATTTCATGGTCCATGTGGCTCATGTCATAACCTTGACTAGTTAACCATTGTGGAAGGGTGAGGAGTAGAATAGAGAAACGGTTGTGCATTTTGAAAGATTCTGGCTATTTGGTACCAGTGCAGACAATTGTTGAAATGGTGCTTGAGTTTCATGCTTTTGCTTTCTTTGCAGCCTTCTCCCCACCCTAACCACCACCACTGCTTGTGTCAGTACAGGTCAGACAGGATCGAGCTGATGCAGTTGGGGCTGACTGAAGCATTCAATTCTAACAAACATGTCCAGTGAAACTTGTTACTCACCCTAAAAAGCTTTAGGGTGAAAATTAGTCACTTCTATGTCCTGCATTATAACAGTGACTATACATGGTTGTTAAGGCTTTTCGTCTTGCATCTCATCAGGATAATCACACAAGAATATTAATGTAAGGGGAAGCAACAACTTTATAATGTATGCGAAGAGAGTGCTGACTGTTGGCAAGTGGACTCTGATTGGTAGAGGTGTTGCCATGGAGAATGCACCAGCTAATGGTGACAGTTAACTGTCAAGCATTGTTTGAGATTTAAACCAGGCAGCTTGACTGGTTAAGGCATTGCCCTGAGGAATGAACCAGGCTGTCACTCATTTTGTTTAGCTGAAATAGGTGCAATGTGTGTACACATTGCTTCTAAACTTCCATCGCCCTTTGTGTAATCTTTCCTAACTTCACTCCTGAAAGGTCTGGCTCTCAGCTTAGGCGATATTCCCAGTCCTATACCAGCCAACAGCAGAAATGGAGTTGAGAAACCATTTTTCATGCTTTGAATCTGAGTTCACTAGTTAAGTAAACTCTCATTCCATGCCTTCATGTACACTCGTTAGTTCATGCTCGCTATCAAAAATGGAGAGACAGGCATAAGAACAAACTGTTTGTTTATTGCAAAAGAGGGCAGAGCACTAAATCCTTGTGTGCTCCCACAACCAACACCAGCTTCAGACTTAACCAGTAGCCCGCTCTGTACATTGGTCAGTACTGACACATGGTTAGTCCACTACATTCTCTTAAAGGTACATGGTCCTCCATTTTACCACATCCCTCCCCCTTACTTAAAAAAAAATACAGTTGACAAACTTAATGTGAAGTATTTACACTAATTTACAACTATTTACAAATCAAGTCTCTCAGGAGGTTTCCTTGGACGAGTTGAACGTTGCAGTTCAACAACCTCAGCTGTTTTTTCCGAGGCCTCCTTTTCAGCGAACAGTTGTCCACTAAGTACCTCTGGATGATTTCACCATCTTCCGGGTGCAGTCACATTCACTCCTGCTGGCCCCACCCCCCTCCTCCAAGATGAAACAGATAAAGGGCAACAAGCACAAAGCAATACAGCGATGAGCTACATGATGTGTGAAGGGAGAAGAAAGAGGAAAAGGGGGGGAAGATTGTTTTTCTTTGAGGATTGTCAATAATTTTTTTTCTCCCTGCATGTCCTTTTCTTCATAGCACTGATACCTGGTATCTCGTTAATTTCGTTATTGACTGGATTAGACTCAGGCGTGAGCTAAACATGAGTGAGCTCGATAGTTGGGATTTCTGACAGCTCTTCTGAGAACTCGGGGCCTTCAGGGTTTTTACACAGCTGCTGCTTCAGCTCTTTCAATTCTTTCTTATTCTCATTTAATCGTTTCCTGGAGAATCTCACATTGCCTCTTCTTGACTAATTTGTTCCTTAACTCTGCCAGAGACAGGTTTAACTGTTCCTTTTCTTATCTTTTCAGTAGCACAAATTGGGAGCTAATCAAATTTTGTAGCGCACGAAAGTCTAAGTTTTCCTTTTCTTTCTGAGGGATGCTAATTTCAGCTTGAACTCTACCCCAGTGTAACAGTTCTACAGCTTTCTCCTGTTGGGTCTTCATGCACTCATTATTTTCTGCAGTAATGCTTCTGTCTTCCAATTGGGAACTTAGGGGCCCTTAAGGTTTATCTCTCCCAGTCAGTTCCTTCTGAGGAGACTCGGTCCCTTGCCTGACATTACAAATAGGGGTAATGTTACAGACTGTACTTCATACTGCACTGCACCAGTGTATGTTTTCAGTTTAGTGTTCAAACCTTCCAATCTCGAAGGACGGGTTCCTTTATTCAAGTATCTGAATGTCTCTTCTCCAATAATGGACATCAATTTCCATCTTAACGGCTTGCCCATTGACTATAATGACTACATGGATTGGCTCCGTTCTACCCACTTTCAGGTTATATAATGAATGGATGTCTGATCCTATTTCTTGTTCTTCGTAAGACATGTCACGATTTCTCCCTTTGTCTTTAAAATGCTGTTTCAGCCTATCTCTGCGGTGCTGCCTTATGTGACCATAGCGGTGACAAAAAAAGCATTCGACTTGTTTGAATTGTTGATCACCTATTGGATGACTGGATGCATTTCTTGCTCTCATTCATTTTTGTAGGTTTTCACTGTGGTACTGTTTTTTTACTAATTTGTACGTAGTGGGTGTTTCCTGCCTTTCTGTGGGGACTGATGTTTTTGTGCCGGTCTGTCCCACCCTACCAGATGGACAGCGCCATTTTGTGAACTCTTTATAGCTTCCGAATTTCTAACAGCACTCTCCATGGCTGTGGTTAATTCCAATGCCTTATTGAAGTCTAGATTAGCTTCGGCTAGCAAACACCTTTTGCGTAGTATCATCTCCAATCCCGCATATCAGTCGGTCTCTTAACATATCACTAATGGACATTCCAAATTCACAATGCTCAGTTAATGCCTTTTAAACGGCCACATAGTCAGCTATCGTCTCCTCTGGATGCCCATCCCTTGAATTGAACTTGGAAGCGCTACATGAGGGCTTTGGTCTCAGGTGGTTTTGTAAAATTTTTATTAACTCATCGAAAGGGGTGTTAGGTGGCATGAGCCTGCGGATCAGCTCATACGCTTTGCTCCTGCACATGGACAAAAGAATTGTCCTCCACCGTGATGTCATTAGTGATAAAATAGAACACTAGGCATTCGACAGAGACCAAACATCTGAAATGGAATTGAATGGGTCAACACACCTGAACAGCGACATCCTGAATGACTGTAAGGGGACTGCGCTTCCTGATGACTTCCCAGTTAATGACGAATTTGAGTGTTTGACTTATCGCAGCTTTCTTGACTGCTGTCGATTGATTCGCGTTTTGCCTTCTGCAGGGTTGCCCTCTCCCTGGGGTCTCATGATTTTCAGTCCATAGCCATTGTTCTTGCATGTACCTCTTTAAATATACTGCCACTTAAGAGCAGTCACTTTTTTTAAACTCCATCTCTGCAGCTGTCCACTTTTCTGTGCTGTGTTTCACACTCTTATCGAGTTTGGGTAGGATCCACACAATCACAAATCTACAGGGTTTTTTTTCTTAATTTAAAACTGCAGCATTTCTTTCTGCTGTGATGTAAGTGCAGATTGTCTTTGTTTTGCTCGTCCATCTTGTGAATTCTCACTTGGGGTTCTTACAATTTTGCTATGCTCATCCTCATTGCCAGTTTTGTCGAGTCTGAGTTCACTAATCGAGTAAACTTGAATTGCATGCCTTCATGTACACCTGTTAGTTGATGCTCGCTATCAATATTGGAGAGACAGGATAAGAACAAACTGTTTATTGCAACAGAAGGCAGAGCACTAACTCCTTCTGTGCTCCCACAGCCACCTCCAGCTCTAGTTAACCAGCAGCCTGTGCTGTATATTAATTGGTCAGTACTGTCACATGGTTAGTCCACTTGCATTCTCTTCAAGGTGCTCCACTTTACCAAACCATCCATTCCCCTAAATATCTTAAAATTAGATCAAATTCTACCCCCCCCAAACCTTATTAAATTCCATGGTGTACAACTCTAGTTTATGTAATCTATAGTTCAAATATCATTCTGCTAAATCTGCCCAGACTGCACTCCCGCCAACGTAAGAAATGAGGAGTCGGCCATTCGACCCCTCAAGCCTGCTCCATCATTCAATAAGATCATGGCTGATCTGATTGTAGCCTCGACTCCACTTTCCTGCCTGTTTCCCAAAACCTTTCACCCCCTTGTAGCTCAAAAATCTGTCCACATCAGCCTTGAATATATTCAAAATAAAAATGAAATGTCTCCTGCTGTCCAACCTATTCCTGACCTTCAATCTTGTTCTACCTGATCCTCCCCCTTTCTCAACAGCATAAAACCCGTCACATTTCTACTTCTCTCCAGTTCGGATGAATTGTCAAGGCTTGAAACGTTAACTTTGTTTCTCTCTCCAAATATATTGCCAGTACTGCTGAGTTTTTCCAGCATTTTCTATTTTTATATTGAATATATTCAAGGCCAATATATCCTTCCTAAGGTGTGGTGCCCAGACTGCTCTAACTCCAGGTATGACCTAACCAGAGCCCTGTATAGTTGAAGCAGGACTCCTGCCCTCATGTATTCTAGTTCTCTAGATAGCTTAGACCATTGCAGATGAATGTGATTCTCTTAACTTGACTGGCAGTGTAATCCTGTAAACTAGGAGATCTTGATTTTTGAATTTCACTTGTCATTCTCCCTGCCAAACCTTTGAAACATCTTTCATTTCTCAAGAATGAGAGGGGAGAGACAGTTGAGGATCTAAACAATGTTTCATTGTGTTTTGGGATATTTTGAAGCCTGCAGGTCCCAAACTTGCTAACTAGTAAAAAGAAGAAAAGATTTTCACACGATTGAAAGTGGAACAAGATAAATGAGAACTTTGACTTATTCTTGTAGCTGTGTGAATTGTTTTTGTGGTTAAACTTCCTGAGTTGTTTGTGGGTTTAAAGTAACACTAAGTGCACATTTCAACAGATCTCTGGCCACAGACAATGACTCCAGAACAAAATATGTGGCCTTCGATTGTGCTAAATTGACATCCAAACACATTCCTGATGCATGCTTGCTTTTTTTTAGGTGTTTTCCACATGAGATTATTTGTATAATCTGTATTTCAGGTTGCAACCATCATGGACTGAGCTGTAATGAAGCAGCAAGAATTGGGGCTACAGAAAGTCTCTGTTCTCTGGATGTGGCCTTGTGTAGTGTCCTAAATGTGATTTCTGCTCCTTATTCCACAATATTGATGCTGCCCTTCAGCACCAGATGGCAGAAGATCAGTTTGAATAGCGCACAAGATGACTTAACTTGGCCTTTAATTGTGATGTTACTGATTTTTGGAATTTCCTCAATTGTAAAACCATTACCTGGTTTTAAACTGCGCTGCAAGGTCCCACATTTGCTTCTAATCCTGATGGGAGTTGCTGGAGGTCTACAGAGCTTAATTGTTAATAAACATTTGGAAACAGTGAGCAGTCTGTACTGGACTAATCCTTTCTCTAACCATGCTAAAGATTCAGTGCTTTCAAAATAACATGTGCCTGGAATGATGCTAACTGAAGTATGCAAGGAACTTCCAACTCTTGATATACTGGTTGAGCTTCATTGGCTGATTGCAAGAGGCTGATTAATTTTTTTTAACCTTTTTAATGGTAATTATAGAACAATGGGCTCTGATCTCTAGCAATGAGCAATTAGAATTGAAAATTGGGTTTCTGATATCCTTGCTGATTTCACTGTTATTGTTGTGGGCCTTAGCTTAGCTTGTCCTTGGTTAGGATCTATGGTGACTGCTGGAGGCAGGGCTGTTGGTAAACTTTATCTTTCACTAAATATTCTTGTAACCAAATACAAAACAAGGCTTAGCACGAGGCTTCACAGAAAACCATCCCTTGGGCTCTCTTGTCATGTGATCCTTCATCACTGATGTAGACTGTCTATTTACATATTTGTCAATAACTTTTAATAGTACATCTCCCCTGCACCCCCGCCGCCCCCCCCCCCCCCCCCCCCACCCCCCGCAAAAAAAACAAGTCCAACTCTATTGAATACATTATTTACATCTGTCCTGAAGTAATCTCCTCTTCCCTGGTTCACAGAGATAACCACTGTGGTGGTTTCATGAATCTCCCTGACCTTGCTCTCAGCTCTCTCCTGAGAATATGTATGTTTCAAGTTCTCTGTCCCTCAAACTTGGTATAGTATGTGAATTATCCTGAGAATACCAGCTCACTGTTCAGGTTGTCTCCCTGATCTTCTGGATAACTGGCCCATTCCATCGAAAGTTATCTTGTAGATAAGAATACACTTCTGTTTCTTCTCTCTTCCATTTTCAATCTTCATACGATAAGATTACAGGATGCATTTTTCCAAAATCTGGCCTTCATGATTTTGGTTACAAGTCCATACTGATTCCCTGCCTGAAGTTCTAGGAAGTTATGTCCTCTGGTACTATTCCTGGTCTGATTTTTGCATGATGATACTCCTTCCCCTTGAGGCATGGCATAAGGAGGAGAAGGAAGTTGAGACTGCAGTGGTTGTCCCATTAGAAGTTCACATGGAGCCAGATCATTCTGGAACCATGTGGAATGGTAGCTCAACAGTGCCCAGTTGATATTGCCATTTTTTTTCAAAGCCTTTACTGCCTTTCGGCCTCCCCATTAGCTTGTGGGTATCTGGATGAGCTACATGTGACCAAATCCATAAGTTTCTGTGAACTGTTTAAAATATTCATTCTCACTGACAGCCATTGTTTGAAATGATTAAGCCTGAAATGCTGTGTGGCAAAATTTGTTTTAGTAATTTAGTGATAGCTTCTGAGGTGGGAGCATGAGGTGTTTAACCTCAATCCACCTGGAGTAATAGTCAACAACTATGAGGAATGTCTTCCCCTTGAGCACAAAACATCCATTCTAAGACATTCCCATGGGCTGGATGGGAATGAGGATGCCATCAGTGGTTCTCTTTGCCCCACGCAATGGATCGCACAGGTGATGCAGTTTGAAATAATTTTTTGTAATGATTTTGAGATCCCTGGCCACCAAACAGAATTTTGTGCTCCGGCACAACATCTAGTGTCCCTGGTGTATTCTCTGCAGTATATTGAGACAAAACTCTAGATTGATCAATCTCATCATAAATCAGCAAGTCATCAGTGCTACTGAGATATCTTTGCGCAAAGTATTGCTTCAGGATGAGATTATTTGGAATGTATTCTGGCCATCTTCTGATGCAGTACTCCCTAATTTAGCATATTCTTCTTCTTTTTGTGCCTTGGTGGTTGGTTGTGAGAACTCTCATTTTGCCTCTGTTGCTGGTAGAAAATGTCTACCAATGAAGTATAGGGCTCACCTCTAACAAAATTAATGTCCTCTTGTTCAGGCTTTTCAACAGGAATGTGTGACAATGCGTCTGCCATAGTTTGTTTTCCTTGGACATACTTGATTGTAGCATTGAATCTCAGATGAAATTAACGGCATCTTTGCTAATTCTTCATTTAATAACATAGCCAATGGTTTGTGGTCTGTCTCAATGGTAAACTTTAGGCCTAAGGCATAGTTGGCAAGCTCATGGAGCTGCTAATGCTTTTTCAATTTAAGTGTATCTTTGTTCCATTTCAATGATTGCGATGCGTAGCACACCGTTCTGTTTACCATCTCTCGAGTTTGAAAGAGTTAACGATGCATCTGCAGCAACTAGCATGAGCAGTTCTGGATCATAGTGAACCAATGTCTGGTGAAATGAGCATTTCTTTTCTCTCTGTGAACGAAATTTGTTTTGTTTTCCTCCCAATACTGTGTTTGGTGGTGCCTAAACAATTGGTAGTGGTTCATTTGCATGTGTCAGATAAAAGTGGAATTTCTCTACTTGGATGATCGTAACCATGAACTGTTGAAGCTTTGTGGCATTGAGGTGGTGAAAATTCTTTGATTGCCTTGGTCTCTTTTTTTGAGGATCAGTCCCGATGTCTGATGTATGAACGATGGTCTCAGAAATTTAGTGGTTGGTTGTGAGAACGCATTGAGGAGTTAGTTCTGCTTCTTGTAAGTATCGCTTTCATTCTGGCATTTGTTTCTTATTCATTCACAGGATGTGGGCTTTGCTAGCTGGGCCAGCGTTTATTTCCCATCTGTAGTTGCCCTTGAGAAGGCTGTGATGAGCTGCTGCCTTGAACTGCTGCAGTCCATGTGGCGTAGGTGTGCCCACAGTGCTGTTAGAAAGGGACTTTCAGGATTTTGACCCAGTGACCGTGAAGGAACAGCAATAGATTTCTAAGTTAGGATGCTGAGTGGCTTGGAGGGGAACTTCCAGGTCGTGATGTTCCCATCTATCTGCTGCCCTTGTCCTTCTAGATGGCAGTGGTCATGGGTTTGGAAAGTGCTGTTGAAGGAGCCTTGGTGAACTCCTGCAGTGCCTCTTGTAGATGGTACGCACCACTGCTAGTGTGGGTGGTGGAGGGAGTTTGTGGATGTGGTGCCAATCAAGTGGGCTGCTTTATCCTGAATGGTGTCAAGCTTGAGTGTTGTGGGAGCTGCACTCATCCAGGCAAGTGGAGTGTTCCATCACACACTCCTGACTTGTGCCTTGTAGATTTGTGCTGGACATACTTTGGGGACTCAGGAGGTGAATAACTCATCGCACGATTCCTAGCCTCTGACCTGCTCTTGTAGCCACAGTATTCCAATGGCTATTCCAATTCGGTCTCTGGTTAATGGTAACCCCCCCCAGGATGTTGATAGTGGAGGATTCAGTGATGGTAATGCCATTGAACATCAAGGGGCAATGGTTGGATTATCTCTTGTTGGAGATGGTTATTGCCTGGTACCTGTGTGGCACAAATGTTACTAGCCACTTGTCAGCCCAAGCCTGGATATTGTCCAGGTCTTGCTGCATTCAGACATGGACTGCTTTAGTATCTGAGGAATCGCGAATGGTGCTGAACATTGTGCAATCATCAGGGAACATTCCTACTTCTGACCTTATGATGGAAGGAAGGTTATTGATGAAGCAGCTGCAGATGGTTGGGCTGAGAACATTGCCCTGAGCAGTGATGTCCTGGAGATAAGATGACTGACCTCCAATAACCACAACCATCTTCCTTTTGTGCTAGGTATATTGCAACCAGTGGAGAGTTTCCCCCCGTTTCCCATTGACTCCAGGGGGGAAACTAGGGGTCCTTGATGCCACACTCGATCAAATGCTGCCTTGATGTCAAGGGCAGTCACTCTCACCTCACCTCCGGAGTTCAGCTCTTGTCCATGTTGGAATCTAGGCTGTAATGAGGTCAGGAGCTGAGTGAGTGGCCTTGACAGAACCCAAACTGAGGATCAGTGAGCAGGTTATTGTTGAGCAAGTGCCACTTGATAGCACTGTTAATGGCCCCATCCGTTACTTTACTGATGATTGAGAGTGGATTGATGGGGCGGTAATTGGCTGGGTTGGATTTATCCTGCTTTTGCGTACAGGACATACCTGGGCAACTTTCCACATAGCCGGGTAGATGCCAGTGTTGTAGCTGTACTGGAACGGTTTGGCTAAGGGCGTGGCAGGTTCTGGAGCACAAGTCTTCAGTATTATCGCTGAAATATTGTCAGGGCCCATAGCCTTTGCAGCATCTAGTGCCTTCAGCTGTTTCTTGATATCATGGAGTGAATCGAATTGGCTGAAGACAGGCACCTGTCATACTGGGGACCTCTGGAGGAACCAGAGATGGATCATCCGCTCGGCACTTCTGGTTGAAGATTGCAGCAAATGCTTCAGCCTTATCTTTTGCATTGATGTGCTGGGCTCCTCCATCATTGATCAGGATATTTGTGGAGCCTCCTCCTCCAGTGAGCTGTTTTAATTGTTCACCACCGTTCACGACTGGATGTGACAGGACCGCAGAACTTGGATCTGATCCATTGGTTGTGTGATTGCTTAGCCTGTCTATCACTTGCTGCTTATGCTGTTTGGCATGAAAGTAGTCGTGTTATAGCTTCATCAGGCTGACACCTCATTTTTAGGTATGCCTGGTGCAGTTCCTGGCATGCCCTCCTGCACCCTTCATTGAACCAGGGTTGATCCCCAGGCTTAATGGTAATGGTAGAGTGGGGACTATGCCAGACCATGAGGGTACAGATTGTGTTCAAGTACAATTCTGCTGCTGCTGATGGCCCACAGTGTCTCATGAATGCCCAGTCTTGTTGCTAGATCTGTTTGAAATTTATCCCATTTAGCATGGTGGTAGTGTGTCTCAACATGATGGAGGGTATCCTCAATGTGATAGCGGGACTTCATCTCCACAATGACTATGCGGTGGTCGCTCCTACTGATACTGTCATGGACAGATGCACTTGCAGCAGGCAGGCTGGTAAGGACGAGGTCAAGTATGTTCTTGTTGGCTCCCTCACTACCTGCCACAGATCCAGTCTAGCAGCTACATAATTTAGGACTCCGTCAGTAGTGGTGTTACTGAGCCACTCTTGATGATGGACAAGAAATCTACAGATGAGCAGTGGGGGGTGTTCAAAAAGGAAATGGGGAGGGGACAGGCTTAACATGTTCCCTCTAGGGTGATCGGAAGAAGTAACAAGCCTAGAGAACCAGCGATATTCGGGATATGATGAGAAGGAAAAGAGAGGCATTTAGCAGGTACAGAGGGAGCAAATCAGCAGAGGCATTAGTGGAGTACAGAAAGTGCAGGGTGGAGCTTAAGAAAGCAATTAGGAGAGCAAAGAGGGGATATGAGAGCTCTGGATGGTAAAAGTAGGGAAAATCCCAAGATAATCTATAAGTATATCAATGGGAATAGAATAACCAGGGAAAGAGTAGGGACCAAGGGGACAATTTCTGGGTGGAGCCAGAGGACATCGGTAGAGTGTTGAATGAATACTTCACACTATCTTCACCCAACAGAATGAGGATGAAGGTATCGAACTTGGCGAGAGAGACTGTGAGGTTCTTGAGCAAATTGATATAGGGAGTGATAAGGTATTGGAGATGTTGGCAGGCTTAAAAGTGGACAAATCTCCAAGTCCAGATGATTTGTGTCCCAGACTGCTGAGGGAGGCAAGGGAGGAGATCACAGGGGCTCTGCCCAAATTTTTAATTCCTCTCTGGCCACGGGGGAGGTGCCAGAGAACTGGAGAACAGCTAATGTGGTTCCGCTATTTAAGAAGGGTTGTAGAGATAAGCCAGGGAGTCTCACATCAGTGGTAGGGAAACTATTGGAGAAGATTCTGAAGGAGACAATCTATCTCCACTTGGAGAGGCAAGGTTTGACCAGGGATAGTAAGCATGGCTTTGTCAGAGGGAGGTTATGCCTAACAAATTTGATTGAATTTTTTGAGGAGGTGACCAGGTGTGTAGGTGAGGGTAGTGCAGTTGATGTAGTTTATATGGATTTCAGCAAAGCCTTTGACAAGGTCCCACATGGGAGACTTGTAAAGAAGGGAAATGCACATGGGATACAGGGTAATTTGATAAGGTGGGTTCAAAATTGGCTTAGTTGTAGGAAACAGAGGGTGATGACAGAAGGATGCTATAGTGGCTGGAAGCCAGTGTCCAGTGGCATACCACCGGGATCTGTACTGGGTTCCCTATTATTCTTCATTTATATAAATGACATAGATGACTATGGGGGGTTGGATTAGTAAGTTTGTGGATGACACAAAGATTGGCCGGGTGGTTAACAGTGAGGTTGAGTGTCTTGGGCTACAGGAAGATATAGACGGGATGGTCAAATGGGCAGATAAGTGGCAGATGGAATTTAACCCTGAAAAGTGTGAGGTGATACGCTTTGGAAGGAGTAATTTGATAAGGAAGTATTCAATGAACGGCATGACACTAGGAAGTTCTGAGGAACAAAGGGACCTTGGTGTGTGTGTCCATAGATCTCTGAAAGTGGAAGGCCATGCTAGTGGGGTAGTGAAAAAGGCACATGGGACACTTGCTTTTATCGATGAAGGCGTAGATTACAAAAGTAGGGAGGTTATGTTGGAGTTGTAAAGAACCTTGGTAAGGCCAGAGCTGGAGTGTGAAGTTCCGGTTGCCACATTATAGGAAAGATGTGATTGCACTGGAGGAGGTGCAGAGGAGATTCACCAGGATGTTGCCTGGGATGAAACATTTAAGTTATGAAGAGAGGTTGGATAGACTTGGGTTGTTTTTCGTTGGAGTAGAGAAGACTGAGGGGCGACCTGATCAAGGTGTACAAGATTGAGGGGCATGGACAGGGTGGATAGGGAGCAGCTGTACCCCTTAGTTGAAGGGTCAGTCACAAGGGGACATAAGTTCAAGGTGAGGGGCAGGAGGTTTAGGGGGGAATTGAGGAAAAACTTTTTTACCCAGAGGGTGGTGACTGGAATGCGCTGCCTGGGAGGGTGGTGGAGGCGGGTTGCCTCACATCCTTTATAAAATACCTGGATGAGCATTTGGCATGTCATAACATTCAAGGCTATGGGCCAAGTGCTGGTAAATAAGATTAGGTAGGTAGGTCAGGTGTTTCTCACGTGTCGGTGCAGATTTAATGGGCCAAGGGGCCTCTTCTGCATTCTGTGACATTGAAGTCCCCCACCCAGAGTACATTCTGTGCCCTTGCCACCCTCAGTGCTTCCCACAAGTGATGTTCAACATGAAGGAGCACTGATTTATCAGCTGAGAGAGGGCAGTACATGGTAATCAGATGGTTTTCTTGCCCATGTTTGACCTGATGCCATGAGACTTTATGGGTCCATTGTCTATGTTGAGGACTCCCAGGGCAACTCCCTCCTGATTGTATACCACTGTGCCCAGGGATGGTGGTGTCTGAGACATTATCTGTAAGGCATGATTCCGTGAGGGTGACTATGTCAGGCTGTTGCTCAACTAGTCTGTGTAACAGTTCTACCAATTTCAGCACTAGCTCCCAGATGTTAGTAAGGAGGACTTTGCAGGGTCAAAAGGGCTGAGATTGCCGTTGTCATTTCTGATGCCTGGGTCGATGCCGGGTGGTCCATCCAGTTTCATCCCTTTTTTTTGTGACTTTGTAGTTGTTTGTTACAACTGGCTTGCTCAGCCATTTCAGAGGGAATTAAGAGTCAACCACATTACTGTGGCTCTGGAGTCACATGTAGGCCAGACCAGGTAAGGATGAGAGATTTCCTTCTCTGAAGCACTAGTGAACTAGATGGGTTTTTACAACAATCAACAATGGTTCCATGGTCATCACTGGACATTTGATTCCAGATTGTTATTGAATTCAAATTCCACCATTACCCTGGGTCTCTGGATTATTAAGATAAAAGCAAAATACTGCGGATGCTGGAATTCTGAAACAAAAACACAAAATGCTGGTAAAACTCAGCAGGTCTAGCAGTATCTGTGGAGACAGAAACAGAGTTACCATTTTGAGTCCAATATGACTCTTCAAGGAGGGTCATAGGGACTCGAAAAATTAACTGAGTTTTTCCAGCATTTTCTGTTTGTCTTTGGATTACGAGTCCAGCGACAATACCACTACGCCACTGCCTCCCCATTATGTCCTGGTGTCATGGACTCATGGATCAGGATATCATCCATGTGATAAATGACCCCTTCCAATCCTTCTAGAATACTCATCAGTGTCCTCTGAAAAATCTCCAGTGTAGATGTAATACCAAAGGACAGTTAATTGAAGCAATATCTCCCAAAAGATGTGATGAATGTTGTCAGTAATTAGGATTCCTTGACTAAAGGTAGTTGCGAAAAGCCACTGTTTACATCTAGTTTGGTAAAAATTGTGCTTTTTGCCAGCTTTGCCATCCAGGTACAATTGGGCGGATCTATCATTCCACAGCTTTGTTTAACTGAGGTCAACACAGATTTGCAGTAAGCCATTTGGTTTCAGCACTTGAACACCATGTTGTGGCCACATTAACAACGGTAAAATATGACTCCCCTATCATAACATCCAAGTCTGACTTTAACAGGTTTGTGTGAGAAGGATTTAGAAGATGAAGATATTTACTCAAGTTTTAATTGTTTATGCACTGATCTCAAAGAAATGAGTCTGGCAGGCTTTCTTGGGTTTAGAACAAAAGGGGTTAGTTTGAGTTTAAAAACATACCCAGATAAATAAATAATACTTAAAAAGGTAACTTGCACTTCTTGAACTTTCACAACTCACATTCTCACTCTCTCTCAAGCATGCAAAGTTTACAAGTCATACTGAAGGTAGTTAGTTACTTAGCCAAATTAAAGTTCAATGCTAAAAGGCAAAAAATAGAGTTCAGAATCCTTTACTGGTCACTGGCTGTGGCAGAATTTTTTCCAGGTTTGCCTTTAGATTTCAGGAGCCCATGTAACTGCAATTGCTGAAGGCTGTTGTTTTAAAAAATGTAAACCATCTCCAAGTCTGATTTGTGCACCAGGTTCCGTTCAATAGAAATTCACTATCTCTTTAGGTTTTTTTAAACTCTGGAGGTAGGGCCTTAACTTGGGAGAGAAGGGAGGGAGCTCTTTACTGCTTCATTGGCAGCTTTTCCAGGCTACTGACTACTTGTCTTTAGCTGTTGTGTTAAAGCAATTTCAAATGGTTACTTTTTTAAAAAGTCCTTTTTTTCTAAAAAAAACTCGCTAGTTGTTTGGTCAGTCGATTTAAAATAGATTGTGACTTGTGCACGAGTGATATCATAGTGACAGCCAACTTGGAGGTTTCGTTACAGGTAAGTTTACTTCCTGATGCAGCATTGACTCAATTTCATGCTTCACCTTCTGTAAAAGTGGGTGCGCTACACTGTAGTACAAAGGAAGATAATGCTTTCAGTGTTTGCCTGTTGACCACAATGCCTGCTCTCCAATAGTTCCCATTAATCCTATAATTTCTTCCAAGAATGGCACTTCATTGTCTTTTTGTATCTTCCTCCTTGAATGTTATGTTTTAATTGGTTTCTCTTTAAATTTCTGAATTGGGAGCTTTTTTCCTGCAGCTTGCAGCTTTAAAATGTCCTCTTCTCTCTTACAGGAATGGCACTCTGCATTTTTGGCAGGACATTCTTCGTGTTGTTGCAGCCTTTTCCTGCTGCGGTAAGAACACTTGAGTAGTGGCAGCTTCCTGTTTTTGAGTAGGCGTGCTGCTACTTCTGTGTCTACAAACTTCAGTCATTTTTCTCCACAAAATCTCTTGTCACAATTTTGCTTTCTCACTTCTGCTTGCCTTGTTAACTGCACCTTTGGTAGCATATAATCTTCCCCTTGACTATAGGAAATCTGATAGTCTCCTCCAAGATTCCTATGACAATGCAATCCCAAATTAATTCATCTTTCAGGGCTTTAGATTCTCAATTCTCAGCAGCTGGATGATAGATTCCTTCATTAACAATTTATGCTTTCTCCTAGTCTTGGGGTACTATGGAACTTCGTCCTTATGATTGCCTTCGTTCTATGATTGAAATATGTAACAAAAGCTTTTGCTACATCTTTGTAAGTCACGGTTTCTTCATTTATGCTAACTGACCAAAATGTCATCTGTTCTACCTCCTGTGATGTAGAGAAGGGTATTGAACTATTCCTGGCTATGCTTCTCTGCTAGTCCCAAAGCTATTCTGTACTTGGTAAACCTGTGACACCTGTTCTGCCACTTCTCTGCTTGATCTGGGCCTTCCATGTGTTCAAGCGCTCTGGTAAGGGTAAGATTTTCTCTATGGCTTTCCATCACTCTGACCTTTCCTTGAGTTCTGATTTTTTTTTTTCCCCCATGCTGTCCTTTCCTCAGTCATTTTGCTTGCTGCTTTTTCAGTAGCTGGGCTTTTTCCCCTCCTCTCTTCAGTCTTGCTGGGGTTTTTACTCAGGTTTTTACTCCGTTTTTTCCATTGTCTTTACTGCTGCTACCATCTGTCATTTATTGTTGTGGGCCTTAGCTTAGATTGTCCTTGGTTAAGATCGATGCCTTGCCTCCAGCAGTCACCAATTAGTAAAACTTTACCTTTCATTAAAAATTCTTCCAACCAAATACAAGATGAGGCTTAGTATGAGGCTTCGTACACAACCATCTCTCAGGAGGCTCTGTCATGCAATCTTACATCACTGATGTAGACATTGGAATCCAGGCTAAGATCAAAGTCCTAGTGGGAAGGATAAATAGGCCAGCAACAAAGACTTTAAACTAGTAAGTTAGGGAGAGGGTTCAGATGGAAAAGATAGCATAAATAATGGTCCAAAAACAAATGGTAAAGGAGAGAAAGAATTAGAAATAGTGTTTTAGACACTGCAGATAAAGGGGAAAAGCTGAAAGTTGCAAGTTAATTGGAAAGAAATTGAGAAACGTGAGCAGAGCAGGAGGACTGGTTAGTGTGTTTGGAACAATTAAATGTTCTTTATACAAACTCAGTATACCATAAGATGTAGGAGAAGTAAGCCATTCAACCCATTGAGTCTGCTCTGCCATTCAATGAGATCATGGCTGATCTGATAATCCTCAACTCTACTTTCCTGCCGTTTCCCCATAACCCTTGATTCCCTTACTGATTAAAAACCTAACAACCCAGCCTCTACAGCCCTCTGCAGTAAAGAATTCCACAGATTCACAACCTTCTGAGGGAAGAAATTCCTCCTCATCTCTGTCTTAAATGGGCGCCCCCTTACTCTGAGATTTTGCCCTCCGGTCCTAGACTCTCCCACAAGAGGAAAATAACCTCTCGGGAAGATGCTAAGAATCTTATGTTTCAATAAGGTCGCCTCTCATTCTTCTAAACTCCAATGAGTACAGGTCCAACCCACTCAACCTCTCTGCCTAAGAAAATCCCTCCATACCTGGGATCAACCTACTGAACAGATTGAATGAATTAGAGTATGGTAGCTATTACTGGGAGTGACTGCAAGAGGTCAGGACTGGGAACTAATATACCAGGTTATAAGAACTGCAGGAAAGATAGGGAAAATAGTAGAGGGAAGGAATAGCCTTGGTGACTAAGGATGTAATCTCTTTGATAAGAGATAATGAGAAGCAGGCAGTGGAGACTTCACTAGTAGAATTAAGAAATAGAAAAAAGGATAGAAAATTGTCGCGGGAATTGTGTATAGGCCCTCTAGGAGCAGCTTTGAAGTGGGTAGATTGTATAAATGCAGACCAGCAAAGAGTGGTTTCAATGGGGATTTATATAAATTGGAATAAGCTCATCCATTAAAATATTCTTGTATATCCAGGTTAGTTTTCTGCAGAAGGAAGACATTTTTGATTTAGCAATGAGCAGTAGCCATATTTAGTTAGCAGTCTAATGCATAAACTTTTATCACAGTAATAATCATTGAATTAACTGTAGTGTTTGAAAGGGAGAAATCATGACTAAGGTTCAAGTAAGATTGACTTCGATGGGATGAGATGGAGACTGCCCACAGTAAACTGAGCAAATCTGTTAATGAATAAAACAAGAAGGTCAAAAAAAGAAATTAATGTGACACACCAGTTAATCCCCCAAGGGACAAGAGCACTATTTGCCAAAAATCAAGCATGCATGATTAAATATGTGAGAGACAACATAAAACTAAAGTACAAAAAAGCACAGATACTGGTAAATGGGAAAGATAGAATGATGGCAGTAAGATAACAGCTACAAAATGGAGTACAAAAAAATTTGCAACAGATATTAAAATCATAGCTTTTACAATTATGGGGGGAAGTGGACAGAAGCATTAAAATTCAGTGAGTGATATTCTTAATAAAATAAAATGGACATGTTGAATAATGACTTGTAGAATGGCTACAGCATTGAAGAGGCCATTCAGTGTAACATTACCATTCCAGCTGTCTGCAAGAGCAATTCCACTCATCCCACTTTCGTTACCTTCCTGCATTACCCCAGCCCCCCTACCCCCGCAGGTACTTATCCAATTCCCTCTTGAAAGCCACAATTGAATCTGCCTCTGCCACACTCGGGCTGTGCATTCTAGGTACTAACCACTTGCTGACTGAAAAAAGTTTTTCCTCATGTCCCACTGTTGCTGCTTTTGTCAATCATCTTAAATTGGTGTCCTCTGGTTCTCAATCCTTCACCAATGGGAACGGTTTCCCCCTATCTACTCTGTCTAGACACCTCAATTTTGAATACTTCTTTCAAATTCCCCTCTCAACCTTCTCTGAGGAGAACAGCTCCAGTTTCTCTGATCTATCCCTGTAACTGAAGTCCCTTATCTCTGGTACCATTCTTGTAAATCCTTTCTGCACCTTCTCTAAAACCTTCAACCCCTTTCTAAAGTGTGGTGCCTGGAATTGGACACACTACTTCAACTCAGACCAAATCAATGTTTTATGATCACTGACCTGAAATATTAACTCTGTGTCTTCTCTGCTGATGCTGCCGGGCCTGTTGAGTATTTCCAGCATTTTTGTCTATATTTCAGATTTCCAAAAATGCATTATTTTTCTCTTGTACCAGAGTTTTGCCTCAAGTCCAGGATTTTGTATGCCTTTTTAACTCTTTCCTTACCTGGCTTGCCACATGGAATAATTGCATACACTCTCAAGTCTCTATTCCTGCACCTTCTTTATAAAATAAAGGGTACAATTCTAATGTGTCTCCTTATTCTTCCTGCCAAAATGTATCACTTCATACTTTGTGCATAAATGTTGTGTCCACCCATTCCACCTTTCCTCATTGGAGTTTATCACTATCCTCCTCGCCTTTCACAATACTTTTGGGTTTTGTAATATGCAAATTTTGGAACTTTGCCCTGTATATCCAAGTCTAGGTCATTAACTCATATTAAGGAAAGGAATGCTCCTAGTACTAACCCTGGGGAACCCTACAGTGTACCTTCCTCCAGTCTGCAAAACTACTTTGTTCCCTGTCATTCATTGTTGTACCCATGCTTTGTGTGCCCTATTCCATAGGCTTAACTTTGCTAGCAGGAATTCACCAAGGCTCCTTCAACAGCACCTTCCAAACCCACGACCACTACCATCAAGATGGACAAGGGCAGCAGGTAGATGGGACCACCACCTGGAAGTTACCCTCCAAGTCACTCATCATCCTGACTTGAAAATATATCGCTGTTCCTTCACTGTCGCTGGGTCAAAATCCTGCAACGCCCTCCCCAACAGCACTGTGGCTGTACCTACACACATGAACTGCAGCAGTTCAAGGAGGCAGCTCACCCACCAACTTCTCAAGGGCAATTCAGGATGGGCAATAAATGCTGGCCCAGCCAGTGAAGCCCACAATCCCATGAATGGAAAAAAAAAAGCAAGCCTATTATGCATTCTTTTATCCAGGTCTTTTTGTAAGTCCTCATACACCGCATCAGCCCTCCATGAACTCATCAAAAACCTCCTTAGCTGAAAAGTTAACCAGCACAAATTTGTTAAAGGCATTCCTTAATTAATTCACACTTGTCCAAGTGACTTTTAATTTTGTCCCAGATAATTGTCTCAAAGCTTTCCCACCACCAAGCTTAAACTGACAGGCCTGCATCTTTTCTACTTGCACCTTTTTTGAACAAGGATGTAAAAGTTGCACTTCTCATGTTCTGCAACTACCCCAGTATCCAAGGAGAATTGGAAGTTTATGGCCAGTGTCTCAGCAATTTCCACCCTTGTTCCCTCAGCATCTTTAAATGTATCCCACCTGGTCCTGGTTATGCCTCAACTTAGCCAGCCTTTCTAATAAACTTGTATAACTTTTTAGCCCATCTAGTATCTCAGCTACCTTCTTTCCCTGCAGCATCCTTGCATTGGTAAAGACCAATGCAAAGTGCTCATTTTGTACCTCAGCCATGTGTAAATCTCCTTTTTGATCCCTAATCAGACCTCCTCCTCTAACTACCTGTACTAGTTTGCATATTGGTAGACTAAATATAGACTATAGACTTAGTGTCTATTAATGACTTTTGGATTCCCTTTTATGTTCATTCCCAGTCTTTTCTCTTACTCTTTGCCTTATTTCCTCTATTATTCCCCTCTGAGCTTTCTATATTCAACCTGGTCCTAACTTCATTTAAGCCCATTTTTTTTTCTCCTTTTCATCTTACTCTATTTGTTTTGTCATTAGGGAGCTCCGGCTTTGGTTGCCGTGCTTTTCCCCTCTTGGGAATCTACTTCAACTGTACCCGAAACAACTCCTCTCTAAAGAAAATCTATTGTTCCATTACAGCTTTCCCTGCCAATTTTGGTTCCAATTTTCATGGAACAAATCTGTTCTGATGCCACTTAAATTGGCTTTCCTCTAATTTAAGTATTTTTACTTTAGATTGTTCCTTGTGTTTATTCCATAGCCAAACTAAACCTTATGATACTCTGATCACTGTCCCATAAGTATCCTCTTATGACACCTGATCCACTTGACCCACCTCATTCTGCAGAACCAGACACAGCAATGTTTATTTCTTCATTTGGGCCAGAGATGTTCTGATCAAGAAAATTCTCCTGAACACTTAAAACTCTTCCATAACAAAATAGATTTCCAGTATACTCACTGAATGAACAACAGAGTTTGAAATACTCAGTAGGTCAGGCAGCATTTGTAGAGCAATTCCCAGGAATCTAAAGCACTTCATCTGTTCTAGAGATTGCACTAAGAGGAATGTGGCTATATTGTCCAAGTCTATATTCACTGCTGAGAGACACTGGGAGTAATCTGATTACTACCTTTTTAGATACTGTTTGCTCATCTCCTTCCTAGCTCCCTAAATTCTAACTGCAGGATCTCATCCCTCTTTCTATGTCATTGGTACCAATATAGACTACAATCTCTGGCTATTTATTATTACTCCTCAAGAGTACTCCTTGACCCTGGCAATGTCTGCACCCACAGAAATACCTCTTTCCCACCGCCCCCCCCACAGTTAAAGAAACCCTATCACTATTGCTTTCCCAATCTTCCTTCTGCCCCTTTGTACAGCTGATGCAGTGAATCTGGCTCTGACTGCACTCTCCAGTGGAACTAGAACCCTCACTAGCATTCTGAACTGAATACCAGTTGGAGGGTGAAATGCAATTGAGATTCCTGTGCTAGTTACCTGGTCAACCATTCCCTCTCTGCTTCACTCCCTTAAGCTTTGGGGTGACCACCTCTCAAAATATGCTATCCACATAGCACTCAGCCTTGCATTGCACCACTGACTAATTGCTGCCACTCAAACTCTGAAAAGCAAAGCTCAAGCTGCTCTAGCTAACAAGGCACTTGGCACATGTGGTTGCCCAGGACTTGAGAAGTGGCCTGGAGTTCCAATATGGAACAGAGTGTACACTCCATGGGACCGAGATGCCCTATCTCACCTCTATTAATTAGACTAAAAGTTAATTAAATTGAGAAGTAAACATAAGACTCACCATCTACTCACCAATCACCACCACTTTGTACTAAGTCACTAGGCTTAACTTAAATGTTTTGCTTAACACCAGATAATTTTCTGAAAAGTTCAGAGTCCTTTAGTGTTACTATCCCTTTTATTTCACTTTTGGTCTTAACTTTATCCCACCAGATGAGTACTTTAACACTGAACATTATAAATTGCACATTGAGTAACCATAATTCAAATATTTGTTTGGTAGCATAGAACTTGAGTATTGCTGAAAAAAAATGTCTAAGCTTTTTGCATCTTTCCAATTTCCTTACATGTCTTAATGAGCTCCATCCTGCAAATTCACCTTTGAAATGGAGCAGTCAAGTGGACTCCCCTTCCTTGACGTAATAGTTGAAAAATCTGCCAGAGGGTTCGCTACCACAGTCTACAGCAAGCCCACCTTCACCGATCAATGTACACAGTGGGATTTTTACAGTTCCACATGCTATAAGATTGGTCTTATCAGCAATGTTGTAATTAGAGTCCGAACTATTTGCATACTGTGCAAGTTTGATGCTGAAATAGGGTGCATCAAAGGCATCCTGCAGGAAAATGGCCACCCTGTTCAGATCATTTTGCGCTATATGTATCTCAAAACTCATGAACAGGCCCAAGGCTGTCACTTTTGGCCTGAAAAGTGCCCAGTCTACCTCAGATTACTCTAGAAGGGCAAGGTATCTCAAAAATTTGAGCAACAGGTGAAGCTAGCTGCTATTATGCTGTAGCAACATGAGTGGTATTCGCCACTAACAGGATGCTGCCGTCAAGCCAAAAAGACATTCTGCCTATTACACAAATGAGTAATGTGGTATATGAATTTCAGTGCCAGTGTGATGCTAGGTATGTCGGCTGTATGGCCCCAAGACTGGCTGATCATATCAAACAGCATATCCCAGCTGCTGTTTGTAATGGGCAGGGTACAGACCGTACCCAACCAGTCCATGTTGCAAAACTCAAAACACTGCTAAGAATTATGCTGACAACCAATTTGAGATTGTCCGGGCTTGCCGTGTGGTGAATTTTCATGTACTGGAACCTACGTATTTAATACACAAAGCCTTTGTGCCTGTTTCAGCTAAACAAAAGTGACAGTCGTTTATTCCTCAGGGCAATGCCTTGACAATCAGGGTTTAAATTTCAAACTATGCTTGGCAGTTAACTGTTAATCACCATCAGTGGTGCATACTCCATGGCAATGCCACTTGCCAACCAATGAGTGCTCTCTTCACAGTACAAATTGTTGTTTTCCCCTTATTGGTATTCTTGTGTCCTGATGAGTGCCAGACAAAAAAAACTTTGCATATTGCTGAAAAAAAGACATGACAATGTATAGAATGAGTTAATTTATTTACTTTTATCAAGTTGGCTTACTTTTAGTTTTTATACCACCTAACTTGCTATATATCTTGATTAAATTAAATGTTTACCTGTAGACATGGCTCCTTGTCCTGTGAGATCCACACATCCTTGGCATCACTCTTGACTGCACATTGGCTCCAGTGTTCTGGAGAGCTGCTAGATCAAAGTCAAAATGTGAGTGAATCCTGTATGGAAATTGGCATGTACCATCTGGGGCAGCAAAGCCAACACTACACACTGCTTCCTCACCCTGGTCTACCCAACAGAGTATTGTTGCTTAACCTAACTTGGGAGCCAGCACACAAATGTGATAGCTATCTGCCTCCACAAAGTTGAGGATTATTTCTGGGACATTGAGACCAACATAGCTTGTGTTAGCACCTAACCTCCTGAAAGAACACCATCAGCTGACAGCTAATGCAACACTACCATTACTGCAGGACCCCAAAACAAACCTATGCGCTCATCTGAAATCCTGTCGTCCCTACCTAAGTTGCTCCACACCCTAAAAGTGAACAGCCTCACCTCTGAATAGACACCTCCAGGCTGACTGCACGCGAACTCCCAAGTTTCAACCTTCTATGGAAAATCTTTCTGCATAGCGCAAATTGTGACTGAGTCCACCCCAAGTAACACCATCGTTCACTTACTGAAATTCTACCTTGGGAGATCCATTCCTGGTGCCATTATAACCATTCACCAAGTCAGCTGAAACTGTTCAATGGATTGCTAACTTCTTCCATCGAACTATAACTGCTTCCCCATTTGTATGAATAAAAGTGATTTCATCACCCTCCCACCACCCCCGCCGACGCCTGCCTTCAGTTCACAGACTCGCAGTCAGAGATGCTCTCTGCACTACTCCTAGGCCTCACTCCTTATGCTGCTGTCTTGTATTCTCTGGCCCACCCCACCTCTTACTAAGCATTTAATATTTACATACCAATAGAAATTTTTTGGAGGGTTCCCTTTTGTTATCTGCCATTCTATTATTATCGTCTTTGCCAGTTGTATTGTATTAATAATTTTGATCCCTCCTATTTATCCACAATAATTTGAGATTTTTTAAGCCTTGACCTTAAAGGTCACTCTTTATATTGATCACATTATGAAAGCAAGGTTGAGCACTGGCTTTTGTTCCAGCTGAACAGTTTTTATTTTATAAGGAACTTAACAGTTATACTCAGGCAGCAGCACAGATATTACAAAGTTGAAGTATTCTTCCCTTTAGTACTGACACCTATGTGTAAAGAAGAAACAAGGATGAACAAATTGTCTAAGGTGATCACTTCAACTACCTTACTTAATTGTGCTCATCAAGAAATGAGCTGGGGAACAGAACTCTTCCCCTTTTCAAGCACCGTGTAATAATATCAAGCAATCCTGCATATTTCCTAGTGTGGCCAGATTAAAACTATTCTACCTCAATCCCTAAATGACACCAGTGAGGTACTACTACTTCCATTTACCAACTGGAAACAATTTTCAGTTTGGGTTAGCGTCTATTTGGAAATGGACGGAAACTAACTGGTTTCACAATAGGACCCTAAAGCCAGAAAAGAGTTTGACGATGCTGGAATGGGTTAGATTTGTACCCAGGTCCCAGGAGCAAAAGTGCAGTAGCTAAGTCATTATGTTGCCCTGTTCACTGAATACTCACTGCCTATTTAAAAACTCAAATTTTAAATGAATAATAATCCAAGTCATTCCTCTTTTCTCTTATAGTTCTAAATATGTATCAAAGCATCTCTCACTACACACAAGTTAAGCCCCAACTTGCAAAAAACGAGCCATATGGCCCTTGCCCTTCACCAGCACCAGGTCCTTAATAAAATACCTCTCCTGGTTATATCACGCAAGGAAGTGCTTTTCTGGTAGATTGGTTTCATGTGTAACCTACCCCCTGGGTAACCAAAGACAAAACTTCATACATTAGAATAGCAGTTAGGATTTCATTTTTTGTGAATATGGAACAAACTCACCACCAATAATCACAAAACAGATTAATGAAAAGCTAGAATTAATTAGAAATGCATTTGGTTTATTCACTCATTCACCTCACTACCATTGTTAAAATCTCTAAGCACCAGAAAGTGAAAATCAAGAATTAAAAACTTTCCAGCTACTAAAATTTGAGATAGAACTGCATTCTCATTCAAGCTAATCTTTATTTAAATCAACAGATATTTCAGGAGTCTTGTAATATTAAACTATAGGAAACAACAATGATTTTGTTTTGGACAATGGGAAAAAGAGCTCTATTAAACACCCAATATTCTAAACACACATAGCAAAATACAAATCAAGATCTTAGAATTACAAAAGAAAACATAGAAATTAATTTTATTTTAAAATATGTAACTATTGAATTTAAATATACAGGTACAAGTATGGGTCACTACTTTCCTGTAGGAACATCTGATAGTTGCAGCACTCCTTAGGAGGCTGTCATTAACCTTCTACAGAATTATCAGTCAAGTTTCCTGTTTGTCTTCTCATTACCTGCTTGAAAGTTGATGTTTAACATATTATTTATTTTGTATACAGTTCACTCTGACCTACAGTGTAAAAGACTCCAAAGTAGGAGATGATGAGGCTGTATTTGAAAGTGAGATTTTCTTCCTCATCTGATCCAATGCTGCCTGCTTCTCCTTCAACATTTCTTTCAGACGATTTATTTTCTCATCCCTGACTGTTTCATCTACCTCAAGTGGGTTCGATAATGAGAGGTCTGCAAGGTTTTCCCCTTCGGGAAGATCTGATTTATGAAGGGTCAGAGATGTGCTCGTCTCCTCCTCCTTTACAACCAGACTGTTCAGCTCAGGTGCAGTTGAAGCTTCGAGACAGCTTGGCAATGTTGGAAGGGAATTCTCAGTGTCGACACTCTCCGGACTTCCCACATCAAGGTTCCCACACGTTTCCATTTGAATACCAGCATAGGTTTCAGAACAAAAGTCCACTCCAAGGTGCTTTCTCTTCTTGGCACTTACATCTTGATAAGTCCAGTCTGGGTTTAGACAGCCAGGAGTTTGAGTCTCAACTTCAACCTGCATGGAAAATTTCAAAGAATTATGTTTTGAATCTTGTCACTGAGTATGTTCAGTCTGCTTCACTCACCGCTTCTCCCAACCCACCTCACCCCTTGCCACTTGCCCTTTCCCTCTCCCAGCCCCCTCACTCCCTGTCATTGGCCCTTTCCCTCTCCCAGGCCCCTCATTCCCTGCCACTTGCCCTTTCCCTCTCCCAGCCCCCTTGTCGCTTTCCTCCCCCAGCCCTCTTGCTGCTTCCCACTCACCACCCCTGCCCAAGGCGCTCCCACTCCAATTATTACTTCCCACCCTTTCCCTATATGCCTCCTATCCCATTCTCCCTCATGTGTGCATCAAGTATTGCCTTAAACCCGCCAATGCTATCTGCTCTATCTGCTCAAGCACTGTGTAGCACCAAATACATCATTCAAATTACTTTGAGTAAAGACAGGCCTTTACTTTATGTATTATCATTGTAAATTCTTATGCCTCCATTCATGGGGTAGTACTAGGACAGGAAGAAGCTGTACCACTGGGTTAAGCTCCACTTGAACCAGAGCAGGACCAGTGTCCCAGCAGATTCCCCCACCCAGAATACATCTGTACCATAACGTTTAGTGTTTCTTCCAATGGTATTCAACATAGAGTACTGATTCATCAGCTTGCGGGGCTTGGGTGGGGAGGGAGCTGGCAATGAGCAGGAGGTTTCCTTGTCCATGATTCACCTGATACCATGAGACTTCATGGGGTCCAAGTCAATTTTAAAGACTCCTAGGGCTATGCCCTTTTGACTGCATACAATTGTGCCACCAACTCTCCGGGTCTGTCCTGATAGTGGGACAGGACATATCAAGAGATAGTGACAGAGAGATCTGAAGCATTGGATGCTTCAAAGACCTTTCCTCCCTAACTTTGGAAGTGGGGATGTTTTCTGACGATTGTTGAGCTCCGTTGTAAATTTCTCAGATACTGAAGCAGTTCATGTCCGGATGCAGCAAGACCTGGACAACATTCAGGCTTGGGCTGATCAGTGACAATTAACATCCATACCACACAAGTACCAGACAACGATCATCTCCACCAGGAGACAATCTAACCATTTCCCCATGATGTTCAACAGCATTGCCATCGCTGACACCTCCACCCCAACAGCCTGGGTTTACCATTGACCAGGAATCTTATTGGGCCAGTCATATAAATACTGTGGCTACAAGAGCAAGTCAGAGGCTCAAATCCTATCCACCTTATTGTACTCTATGCTGCTATTTGTGAAACCCTTAAGCTATTAACTTTTATGGTATCATCTCTGCGAACTTTTAGTTTCAAGGAATAACCTATTTTGCATCTTTAAGTCTCTTGCACCACAACAGAGTGCTTTTCCATTGAGTTTATACTCTTATTCCTCATTTTTCCTTGCAAAAGGTTCTCACATTTCACCATACTAGATTGCCTTTCTGCTAATCTGCAAATCTTCTATGGTCATCCTTGCCAAACCTTCTCATTTTGTGGGAGATTACCAGGTGTATTAAATAATTAAATTTGACTTAATAGCCCCTGGGATTAGATTTGGGACTATACTTTACACAGTTTAATTTGGAGAGACAATCTATGGAAAAATAGTCAATGAAGGTACTTTAAACCTGGGTCTAACCATTAAAACTTGAAAATAAAGTCAGAAGAACACTTAGACAATCATTTTCATACTTTCAGATGTTACCATAGACATTTCTTGAAGTCTTCCTAAGCTGACAATCATATCTAGCCAATGTACAAAATGTAAATTGCAGTAGATACTTTACGTGAGTTTTCCTACTAACGTTAAATCTGTAAACCGCATTATTAAACACTACAGCAACAATGCACAAGTCAGTAGTATGATGGAATACTGTCCTCTTCTCTGGATGAGTGCAGCTCCAACAGCTTAAGCTCAAAAGCATCAAGAACAAAGCAGCCTGCTTGATGGGCACCCCATCCACCGTCTTAACATTCACAATCTCCAATATCTGAATCTGCAATATGGCAGCAGTGTGTACCATCTTCAAGTTGCACTGCAGCAATTCACCAAAGCTCTTTTGACAATACCTTCCAAGCCCACAACCTCTGCAACTTGGAAGGACAAGAGCAGCAAACACATGGCAACACCACCATCTGCAAGGTCCCCTCCAAGTCACACACATTCTGACTTGGAACTATATCGCCATCAGAATCCTGGAACTTCCTCTCTAACAGCATTGTGGGCGTACCTATACCAAATGGACTGCAGTTCAGGAAGGCAGCTCACCACCATCTTAAGGGAAATTAGGAATGGGCAATAAATGCTGACCTTGCCATTGATGGCCACATCCTGTGGGTAAAAAAAAATGTGGGGCTAAATTTGAATAAGCCATGTTAGCAGGCAGTGTGATTATTCCACATTCAATGGAGGTAATGTATACAAACCATACTGCCTGCTCTTCTCCATAATTGTGGCATGCAGCCCAATGCTAAACCTGCTGCTGAGTGGCTCCACTCAGTTCATGCAAGGCTTGCACCAATTGAAACTAGCCTGTGTTTCTTAAAGGGAAGGTGCATTCTGGCTGCAACAGTGAATGGGAGAGGCTCTCTCAGCAGGGACAAACCAGAGCAATGGAACAATTGGTCAGAAAGGAGGCTCCCAGGTTCTCAAATGCAGCACTGGAGACATTAGCGCTGAAGTGGAAAGGAGAGAAGTCATCTTTCAGCAAGAAGTCCTTCGGGCAGACATACACCACAAAGGCAATGGGAGTAAGGGAGTTAATGCTAGGTGTCTACTCCAAAGTAGTCAAAGCCAGTGAATACATCCTTAAATGCCATCTCCTATCAAATGCACCACCAGCTTCACACTGCTCAATGCACCATACCCCCCACACTTGCCCATCAATAACCTCTGCATTCAGAATTCATTCATATGCTCCTGCTCATCATCAAATATCTACCACTGCTTAAAGCCTCTCAGATTCCACTTTTTTCCAGCTATTCCGTTATAACAGGCACATTACCCAAACACTTTACAACATGCTCACTAACACTCTTCCTCTTTCACTTGCAGCATAAGGTGGAACACAACAAGCAGCACCAGAGCTATCTGCAAAGCCCCTCACTGAAAGTGAACAGTATTCCACCAGGCATACTGTGGCCACTGGGGTAGCAGTGCGCAAGAATAAAAGAAGTAGGCCATTCAGTCCGTCCAGCTTGTTCCGTCATTCAATACAACCATGGCTGATCTTGGGCTTCAACTCCATTTCCTGCCCACTCCCCTTATCCCATAATTCCGAATGGCCAAAAATCTATCTATCCGTGATACAGAGCATCCACAATCCTCTGGGATAGATTCACAACTCTTTGAGTGAAGTAACTTTTCCTTATCTCAGTCCTAAATGATTGCCCCTTTATCCTGAGACTGTGCCCCTATGTTTTAGATTCCCCAACCAGAAGAAACAATCTCTCAGTTTCCACCCTATCAAACCCCCTCAGAATTTTATAGATTTCAATGAGATCTTCTCTCATTCTTCTAAACTCCAGAGAATACAAGCCCAATTTACTTAGCCACTCATTATAGGACAAACTCCTCATCCCAACGACCAATCTAGTGAACCTTCACAGTACTGCCTCCAGACCAAAATTGCACATAGTATTCCAGATGTGGTCTCATCAAAACCATGCACAATTGTAGCAAGACTTCTTTATTCCTGTATGCCAATCCTCTTGCAATAAAGGTCAACATGCCATTTGCCTTCCTAATTGTTTGCTGCACCTGCATGCTAACTTTCTGCGTTCCTTGTACAAGCACACCCAAGTCTCTTTGAACACCAAATATTCTGCTTTTCTATTCTAATGACCAAAGTGAATAACTTCACACTTTCTTACGTTGTACTCTAGCTGCCACCTTGTTGCCCACTCGCTTCATCTGTCTATATCTCTTTGCAGCCTCTGTGCCCTACCCAGAGCTTACCTTCCCACCTAGTTTGGTATCATCAGCAAAACTTAGGTACATTACTCTGTCTCTTCATCTGTCATTAATATGGATTGCAAATAGCTGAGGCCCCAGCACCAATCCTTGCAGTACTCCAATATTCATAGCCTGCCAATTTGAAAAAGTCCTGTTTATGTTCACTCTCTGCTTTCTATCCATTAAGCAATCCTCTTTCCATGCTAAAATACTACCTCAACTCCATGAGCCCTTATCTTGCCTATTAACGTTTTGTGCGGCACCGTATCAAATTCTTAATAGAAATTCGGGTATACAACGTCTATTGGTTCCTCTTTATTTATTCTACTAGATAAACCCTGAAAAAACTCTAATAAATTTGTCAAACAGGATTTACTTAATGATAAAAACAAAAAACTGCGGATGCTGGAAATCCAAAACAAAAACAGAATTACCTGGAAAAACTCAGCAGGTCTGGCAGCATCGGCGGAGAAGAAAAGAGTTGACGTTTCGAGTCCTCATGACCCTTCAACAGAACTAGGTGAATCCAAGGAGAGGGGTGAAAAATAAGCTCGTTTAAAGTGTGGGTGGGGAGAGAGAAGTGGAGGGGGGGTGTGGTTGTAGGGACAAGCAAGCAGTGATAGGAGCAGATAAGCACATTCGTTTAGATAATATCACCAACTTCAACACCTCTGTGTTCTTTTGTCTGTGACATGTTTTGATTATCTGCTCCTATCACTGCTTGCTTGTCCCTACAACCACACCCCCCCCACTTCTCTCCCCCCACCCAACCCCCCAAAAAAAACACACACACCTTAAACCAACTTATATTTCACCCCTCTCCTTGGATTCACCTAGTTCTGATGAAGGGTCATGAGGACTCGAAACGTCAACTCTTTTCTTCTCCGCCGATGCTGCCAGACCTGCTGAGTTTTTCCAGGTAATTCTGTTTTTGTTTAGGATTTACTTAATGATAGATTCCAGCATTTTCCCAACACTGATGTTAGGCTAACTAGCCTGTAGTTCACTGTTTTCTCTCTCCCTCCCTTCTTGAAAACTGGTGCAACATTTGCCAAATTCTTAATAGGACCTTTCCTAAATCTACATAGGTACACTAGATTAGGCAAAAGCAAGTGCAAGACAGGCACTAAGGGGAAGCAAAAGAATGCATAGTTGAGTATTGTTTGTATTATTGGATAATTTTGGTGTAGATGGTTGGTTCATGGTGTCTTTATTACAGAATTTTGGTCAAGAGTACACTGTAATAGTCTGTAATATACATATTGGAAAAGTATGAAAGTCCGGAGCAAATGTGATCTGGGAAACTTTTTTTAGGAGTACTGGAGGCCTGATGAGAGAGTCATAGTCTGTCTGTCCAGGGCGATGGAGTTCTGGATGAACTCTTCCTTCCTCCTCCTCTTAAGGTGGTCAGCAAAGGCCTGGTAGCAAGGGCAGTGGCCTCATTATTGTCATGTGGTTGACGGTGCAGCAGACTACCCTAAATAACAGGACACACACCAGTAAGTGCTGGAGGGCTCCCCCATCCCCAGTTCCGAGCAGTCCAGGCAGTGGAACTGTCATTTCAAGATGCCAATGTCCTGCTCCACCATGTAGAAACATTGTCTACAGGTGGTTGGTGGCAGAGGGTAGTTATGCGCCACATGTAGAACAGGTAGGCTTTGTTTCAATATGGTGGCTTGAGCGTGGTGGGAATGAATGACTGGTGCAGGATGAAAGCATTGTGACTCTTGCCAGAATAGAACCCTAAGGTTGCCTTGCATTTCCTCATTGAGATGTGGCATCCACAGAGCCACATTTGTGATGTTATAGGCTCCCTGCATCATTAGTAAGTACAATACCCTGGCAAAGCCATGTGCCCTGTTGTCATCTGCCTTAGTACAGAGAAATTGGAGGTGTCCTTAAGCCTTGTTTACAGGACTTCAAGTGGCCTTCCAGATGGAACAAAGCACAGCCAACTGAGAAATGTTGGCAATGTCATCAGCTCCAGCCTGGAAGGAGGGCCACAGTGACCCTAGTGGCTGCATGGTCCTTACCCTGCTGTGGTTGCAGGTGCAGTCCAAGAAGATGGCACAATTGTGTGCCACTTCCTTGATGGAGGAAGACACGGCTCCTGGCTGAGGTGGACTTAAGTGTTCTCTGAAGAAGCTAGCTTGATAAGGCCTCCTGTTGGGAGACTTCCTCCTCTGCCCTCTGCAAACAGCTTCCTCTCTCTGCTGCCTCTGCTCCATCTCCAGCCCAAGAGGAACTGCAACTATGGCCCCCATGACCTGGGAACAAGCTTTCTGCTCAGAGGCCTTTCAAATCTACATTATTTCCAAAGGTGCCGCACCACTTTCTTCTGACTGAAATGAGCTTCTGTCAATTTCTCTAACATAGGACTTCTATTAACTCTGCAGCAACAAAAGAAAAACAAAAGCACCTCACATGAAAGGCCCTTTGTCTTGTGCTAGTCAGGGGTCCCTTGTCAGCTATGAGATTTTTAGGGGGGAGTGTTAACAGGCGAGATTGACGCCGTATGTGCTAAGTTGTTGGGAGCAGACTTTCCACCATCTTTTAATTCTCCACACTCCAGTAGTGCAAATGCCAGTGACACAAGAGAGCTGAATTTGCAATTGTGGAGTCAGGGAACAGGTAGTAGAATGATAGTAAAGCGACTATAAAACAATGGACAACAAGGGTTAAAGATAGCTACTGAAACTGGCAAAAGGAAGTGCTGTTCCACAGGGATTGGTGCTTGGACCACTGTTGCTAAGTTTACATTAATGATTTTAGACTTAGGAATTGGAACTATAATTTCAAAGTTTGCAAATATCAGTTTAGTTAATCCAAAGGAAGAATGCAACTGAGTACAGGAAGGCGTTAATAAGCCTGCAGAATTGCCATAAAATTTGCAAAATAATTTCAGTGTAAATAAGTTCGACGTAGTGCATTTTGACAGGAAGCATAAAGAGGCCATGAAGAGCTTGGAACGAGTCAAAATTAAGTAGACATGCAAAGGAGCAGATACAAATGATTAGAAGTAGCACTGCAGGTTAATAAGGCATTGAAAAAGCACTGGGGTTCATTTTTCTTAAAAGAGGGATTGAAAATCAAAGTTGTGTTAAACTTGTACAGCCTACACTTTTGTGAACAACTCTAGGCTCCATCTTATAAAACATAGAGGCATTAGATAAGGTGCAAAATAGACTCACAAGGATGATCCCAGAACTGAAGAGATTATTAAGAAAGGTGGAACAGATTGGTGCTCCTTTTCCTAGAGAAGGGGTAGGCTGTGGGTGACCTGCTAGAGACCTATTTCTGAAATCTGTTCCTGACCTACAACCTTTTGAGTTACCTGCTCTCCTCCAATTTAGTCCTTTTGAGCATCCCCAATTTTAATCGCTCCACCACTAGCTGCCCTCCCTTATGCTGCCAAGTTCTTAACCTCTGGAATTTCCTCCCCAAGCTTCTCTGCCTCTCTTCTTTGCTTTCCTTCTTTAAGGCATTCTTTAAAACCAACCTCTGTGACCTGCCAAATGGCCAGTGTCTGTGTTGCAAGCTCTGTGTAACTCTTGATAATGGAACTGCCTATGTCGTCTTGTCAAATGTGGACATGGGATACTTTTGCATTTGCCCTGGCAGGAACATAGCAGTTCCAGACAGGCAGCATAAAATAGGTACTTGCTAGCTGAAATCCATGAATCTCTCACCTAAAGCTACAATATACATGTACTCAAAAAACAAAGCAAAAAGCCTTAAAGTACCAACATAGCTCATTTCAGTTAAGTCACATCACCTGCAGTTTAGATCCATGTAGTCTTTGAAGCTTGGTCAAAAAAACTATTTTCACTTTCCCTTATTTTCATCCTATTCACCAACCAGGTGAATCATTGAATCAGAGGGAAGTGTAAAGGTGGGATTTTTGAGTGAGAAATCTCCAACTGATCGCTCCACCCGAATTAATTGCTCCAATACCAAGAAGTAGACGAGTAAACAGCTCACTTATGTTCAGAATAGTTAAATTTCAGTGCTCAAGTCTTGACTTCATACTTGGGAGTCTCAATTGATCCTAGCATTGATTCTAGAGGATTAGTTGTTTCTTGCACTCCAAGCAACGACCTCAAGAAAATATGAAATATGCAAAATGATATTTGATAATTTATGCTGAAACAAAAGATCAAAATGAACATATAAAAGAAATCAATAAACCAATAAAAAATATTTGGCTCTCCTCGGAACAAGTGATGGTTATTTCACAAAATCAGCATGGCAAACCCAAATATGAAAGTGTCACTGAGGCCCCTAACTTATGTCCTTCTCTAAATTACAACCTTCCGACTACAGGAGGAGTCCACCAGAAAGTACAAAAGCAAGATCGAGAGTTAAACTAAACTTGATTAAAGAAAACAAGCCAACTGCTGAGGAAGAAGCACATATTCGAGAAGGGAGAGGAAGAACGAGGAAGAGTGAAAGACAGTAGCCTATTGATGGACCAGGATACATTGGTATATAACAAAAACAGAAAATGCTGGAAAAACTCAGCAGATTGGGCAGTATCTGTGGAGAGAGAAACAGAGTTAACATTTTGAGTCCAATGATTCTTGTTCCTAAGAGGAGTCATTGGATTCAAAATGTTAACTCTGTTTCTCTCTCCACAGATACTGCCAGACCTGCTGAGTTTTTCTAGCATTTTCTGTATTTGTTTCAGATTTCTGTAGTATTATACTTTTACATTGACATATACTTTTACATTGACATATACATATACACTTCATTAGCTGAACGGTGGCCACTATATATATATATATATATATATATATAGAGTGATGAATGCCATAATAGCCCATGACCTTACTTCATTAGCTATGCTTCAAATGCCATGGGCAGTGTTCCTTTAGGAGACATTAGAGTGGAGCACAGGTTTGCTCTTTTGACAATGCAGTGGCCACCATAAACAGAATTCTTGCTGAGGTAATTATCTACAAAAAAAAACGATAGCAGAAACCAAACTAAGGTGGCCAAGGCACACGGAAAATTTTACATCACTAGAATTTTCCCCTCATGATTTTCATCAGGATCACCTTATAATTACCAGCATTAATGAATATTTTTCCAAAAGATGAAGGGGGAATAAAAACCCAACCTATGCAGAGCATACTTGATATCACTATACCACTGGTATGCTTGTGTATTTCTCAGCTTCACCTGAAAGCAGTGGGTCATCAGGTGGGAATAGGTTCTTTAACCACCCCTACCTACAACTGAAAATTCGAGAAGGGAACGCTCTGCTTGTTTATTCAGGTTCCAAAATTAGCGTCAAAACAAGTTCTCAAGATTGAACTGGATAATGCTCTCATGCTACAAAAGCACGAATACAAAAAAAAGTGTGTTTGCCACAGGCATGTCCAGTATTGGTCCAATAATGGGCTCTAACATAGTAGTCATAGAGGGAATGTACTTACCTTCATCTCTACCTCCCAGAAGACTGAATTTGTGCTATATTCATCATAGAGGATTCTGAATTAAAACTGTTACTGTATACAAAACTGAGCCTCTCAGGGGGTCAGTCAGTTGTACCCAGAAAGCATATGGTCCAGCACCCTTTTCCAGTTAGAGGTGCCTGTAGAATACTCCTATAATCTTGTTACAGACACACAGCATCGATCTTCTAAATATCATTTCCCCTCTCCCTTTCACAGCTAGACTGGAATCAAAGTGTCACAACAGCCACTCCAATTCTGATGACAAAACTACGTACCAATCCATCCACTTAAAATACTATCAATTCCTCTCCTTCCCTTCTGAGTGATTCTCCCACTCATCTGGGTTGAAGTCATACAACCACTACTACAAAACCAAAAGTAAGCATTAAGCTCCCAAATTTTTGCAATTCTCTCACATAAAACATGATATTATTTGTTTTCCTCTGACTTCAGTTTCATCTATCGCAGCTTTTCCTGAACCATTCGAGTGTTAAACAGATCACCATGCTCTAAGTTAAATACCTCTTTCCTCTTCCTTCTGAATTTACTATGGCCTCCCTCTTCTGATTCAGAAAGACAGTCCATCAAATCTGAACTTGGATTCACAGGAGCTTCTGAATGCTCTCCAAATTCTGGTGTGCTAAGTACTCTGAAGGCATCAACACCTTCTTCCAATGTTATTGTGACACGGTTTTTGGAATAATCGTGACATTCTTCCAATCTTAGTGGGCTGGGCTCCTTCGAGATAGCTGCGCACTCCTCCAATTCTGCTGAGCTTAACACTCTAGAGATAGCTGCACATTCTTCCAGTGGAGCAAGTTCTTTAGACAGCTCTGGACATTCTTGGGATGCTACTGGATCAGGCACCTTCAAGGCATCTGGACCTTCTTCTAAATCTGATGGTCCAACCTCTTTGAAAAGCTCTGGACACTCAATGAATTCTGTTTGGTCATGCTCCCTGATGAGCTCTGGGCATTCCTCCAGTTCTGGCAGCCCAGGCACCCATGAGTGTTCCTCACATTTTTCCAAATCCGGTGGATCAGGCTCCTTGGAGAGTTTTGGAATATATTTTACGGAACTTTCCGACTGACATCCTGAAATATTAGCAAGGTCAACCAAGGAGATTCTATCAAGGCAAACTCTGACATCAGCATAGATTCCTGCTTTTAACAATAAGTCTTTATCCTTAGAAAGCAGATGGCTTCTTGCAGAGCTCCCTGTAACGGGATTTGGTAGCTGTTTCACAACCTGTGAAAATGAAAGGCAAGAATTTCAGTAAAGGAATTGCACTAGAAAACATCATACAATTTGTATCAGCCCCAAAATGTCACATAAAACAACAAAATAAAAACACAAGGGGTCATAGCAGCAAACCAAGTGATATGTTTCCCGTCATACGGTGTAGAGAGAAATAATTTGACACTCCTCCTTTAATTAAATTGGGCAGGGGGAGGAGGGAGGGAAATCACTATAAATTACTGCACTCCTGATATGAACAAAGGTTTCATGGGCAGACAGCAATTCTGAAATGTAGCCAAAACTATGGTCAGGCCACAAATTCAGCAACTCTTTAACTACACTACTCATATCCTGATCAGAAAACAAGTAGTGAGCACCTTACCTCCAAGCCAGTCCAGTTTTACAGCTGTTCAAAATGTTAGCGGCTGAAATGCATTTTTCCTAATGTCTTCAAGAAGGCATTTGTAACCCTCTATGGCTTTATGAATTCCTCACAGCACACCTGTCTACCTTCATCTCATGGTAATGTACATATTGTATGCTGGGGAAGTCTACACAAGCTCAGAAGCTATCTAACTTTGAGGTAAAAATATCCAGGTAAAGGTCAGTTTTTCAGACAGGTGAAATGAAAACTTTCAAGGTATTAAAAGACAAAAAGAACATTTTTAAACTTTTTTGATCAAGTAACAGAGAAGGTTGATGAAGGGAATTTAGCGGATATTACCTATATGGATTTTAAGAAAGTGTTTAACAAACTACATAGAAGGCTGCTTAATGAAATTGAGGCTCGTGGAATAGGAGGGTCAGTGTCAGCTTGGATAAAAACCTGGCTTAAAGGACAGAAAAGAGTGAATCATGATAAATGGCTATTATTCAGACTGGGGCAAAGTAGATAGTGAGTGTTCCCCAAGGATCAGTGCTAGGGACACTGCTTTCTTTTGATATATATAGATGACTTGGATCTTTGGATACAGAGTAAAATTTCAATATTTGCCATTAGTACGAACCTGAAGGAGTGCAAACATTCAGGGTGATACAAATCACCTGCAACATGACATGGATAGGCTAACAATGGGCAGGAAAGTGGAGATGGAATTTAATACAGAGAAGTGTGAGGTGATGCATTTTGACAGAAGGAATATGGATAGGCACTACAGACTTAATGGCACAGTTCTAAAGAGTGTACAGCAACAAAAGGACCTTGGGGTGCATGTGCATAGATTTTTGAAGGTGGCAGGACATATGAGAAGGTTGTTCTTCTTGGAGAAAAGGAGATTGAGGGGAGATTTGATAGAAGTGTAGAAGATTATGACAGGTTTGGATAAGGCAGACACAGAAAAACTGTCCCCATTAGCTGATAGTACAAGGCTAGGGGACACAGATTTAAGATTTTGGACAAGAGACGCAGGGGAATGCGAAAAATAACTTTTTTTTTTACACAGCAAGTGGTAAAGACCTGGAACTTTCTGCCCACAAGGATGGTGGAAGCAGAAACAATCAATGATTTAAAAAGGAAATTGGATGTGCACTTGAAGGAAATAAACCTGCACGGCTACAGGGATCGAGTCGGGGGGAGTGGAGCTGATTGGATTGCTCTGAGGAGAGACAGCATGGGCTTGATGAGTCGAACAGCGTAACTGTTATCTCAAAAGGAACAACTTCCGGGGTACAGGGAAAAGACTGGGTAATGGTACTAGGTGAGTTGGTCATTCAGAGAGCTGGCCAGATGACCTCCTGCGCCGTAATAATTCTGTGATTGTGCCATAAATGACCTCATGACTCTAATTTAAATATCATCATTATGAAAAACTGATTTTTAAACATCTTGTTTAGAAGCTGATTATGAATATAAAAATTCCAAATAATGCAGAAAAAAATGGCAAATAAACGTTTCTTCAAAAATATTCTGACTGACTCAACTGAATGTGTGATGGTGAAAATATGTGAAGTATTTAGACAAGGATTTTCCTGTGATAGATTTTTGTTTATAAAGAGAATGCTGCAAGTAGTAAAATTTGTGCACAGGAGTAAGACTTGCAACAATTCTCTCAACAAAAGGTTGAAGTTCATCAACATTCTATCATCCTCCAAAACTCTAGGAATTGGACATCCTGGGGAGACAAAAAAAACCTTAAAAACCTGTAAACAACTTCAGGAGAAATTGACAATCAAGCAAAAATGGAATCAAAGCCTGCCTGGGGTCAGTCACAGGATGACCTCATCTAGGCCAATTTCTCAATTTTCCGAAATATTCTCACTCAGGAATCCCTACCCCATCAGCAACACACTCACTTGCCATTTTGTTTAGGGTTTGAAAGAACAAGTATAGAGAATTCAATAAATCATCAGGTTTGTACCAGAAACAGTAATGTGTTGAAATGAAGTTGTAACTTCCCTATTGTGCTAGACTGCGCGCATTGTCAGTAAGTGGAAAAATCTAACTTAATTGAGAGATATTTTTAAATGCAGAGATGGAAAAGAGGGGGAAAAATCTTAACTATCACATACATTCAACATGAAAGGAATTTTATCCCACTGGTAAGATAACATACTGATATTAATGTTTGGATTTCCAAAAGGCGTTCGATAAGGCCACTTAATAAGATAAGAGCCCATGGTGTTGGGGGTAGTATATTAGCATGGATAGGGGACTGGCTAACTAACAGATGACAGACAGTTGGGATATTGGGGGGGGTGCATTTTCAGGATGGCAACCTGTAACAAGTGGAGTGCCACAGGGATCAGTGCTGGGGTCACAATTATTTACATTATATATTAATGACTTGGATGAGGGAAATTAATGTACTATTGCCAAGTTTGCAGATGACCACAAAAATAGGCAGAAAGGCAAATGGTGAGGAGGACACAAGGAGTCTACAAAGGGATATAGACTGGTTAAGCGAGTGGGCAAAAATGTGGCAGATGGAATATAATGTGGGAGAGTGTGAGGTTATACATTTTGGCAGGAAGAATAAAGGAGCTGAATATTATTTAAATGGAGAAAAACTGAAGAAAGCTCCAGCAAAGGGATTTGGGGGTCCTCTTGCTTGAATCCCAAAAAGCTAGCATACAAGTTCAGCAGGTAATAGGGAAGGCAAATGAAATGTTGGCCTTTATTTCAAAGGGAATGGAATATAAAAATAGGGAAGTCTTGCTAAAACTATACAAGGCACTAGTTAGACCACATCTAGAATACTGTAAACAGTTCTGGTCCACTTATTTAAGGAAAGATATACTGGCATTGGAGGCAGTCCAGGGAAGGTTCACTAGGTTGATCCCGGGGATGGAGGGATTTTCTTATGAGGAAAGGCTGAGTCAGTTGGGCCTGTACTCATTGGAGTTTAGAAGAATGAGAGATTCTTAGAGGGCTTGACACGGTAGATGCTGAGAGCTTGTTTCCCCTTGTGGGAGAGTCTAGGACCAGAGGGCATAATCTCAGAGTAAGGGGTCATCCATTTAAAACAGAGATGAGGAGGAATTTCTTCTCTCAAAGGGTAGTCAAACTGTGGAATTCTTTACCTTAGAGGGCTGTAGAGGCTGGGTCGCTAAGTATATTCAAGGCTGAGATAGACAGATTTTTAATCAGTAAGAGAGTCAAGGGTTATGGGGAAAAGGCAGGAAAGTGGAGTTGAAGATTATCAGATCAGCCATGATCTCACTGAATGGCAGAGCAGACTTGACGGGCCAAATGGCCTACTTCTCCTACGTCTTATGGCCTTAAGACAAAACTAACATTTTCCACATTTTCTCTTTGTGCAACTAGATTATTTTCCAATTGGAAAGCACCACTCTAAGATGCAGAATGCTGTTCAGACCCAGTCTTGATGACCAAGCCTACAAAGAACATTTCTGCATAAGAAATGCACTTTTACAAGCTTTGGTATCAGAGATGACAAGAAATTGGCCTCTACTGATGTTTGTGTAGCACTCATTCTATTAAAAGACATGTCAATGACCTTTACAGGGTGCTGACTATTGCAGAATACTTTAAGTGGGGAGACAGGGAGTGGAAAAGAGTTTGGTGGAAGAAGAGGAAGGAACAGTATCCAGATCAGAAAAAGCCAAAAGCATGGTCAAAGAGAAATGTCTGAAGAAAGCAGAGAGAGAGAGAGAGATGGCAAGGGAGCCTGTTTCTAAGGGCACATGCAAAGTGATGGACAGTGGCCACCAATAGGAGAAATAGTAGAAAAAATTCTCTGGAACACAGGAATCCAATGAGGCCTCACAATGATTGTGTGGTGGGGGGGGGGGGGGTGATTTGAAATTCAGGCCTTAGGGTAAGTGAAGACACATGCATTGACATTATGACTAAAGGGGAGATAAAGAGTCCCACAGCTTTGAGAATCTCAGAAACAATGAATTAGAGTGGGGGTGGGGTGGGGGGGGAGTGTCACAAAACTTCATTTCAGCACGGTGAGGATGAAGAGTGGAGAAGCAGGGGCTGGGGTTTTCTGCTTCTGCGTAATTATCTACCTACTAAATGAGTGGATAGAAAATCAAACGATGAGGACTGAGAAATAGAAGCCTCCAGGGGCAAATTATAAAGGAGCAATGGCCATAGTATAAATGAGGACGGGAAGAGGGAGTACGCAAGAGTTCTGAGGTACAGGGGGTGCAGGTACAGTGTTTAATTAATCTTATAAAAAAAATTTAAAATTGATATTAAAAAAATCAATTACTAAAAATGGGCAAACTTGGACATTTATCCAAGAAAGGTATATTCACAACCAAGAAGTAGGCCTTGCTAGATTTAGTAAGGAACAATGAGCTAGACTTGGTTATCATCAATTATTAGGTGATCACAATATAATCAAATTCAATGCTTGGTTGGAAAAGGAGAAAGTTATCACAGTTATTAAGATTCTATACTTTGTTATGGCTAACATCCCAACCTTGGCAGAGGTGGATGAGAGCAAACTGGTCAAAACTAGTTATTGAGGAAAACTAGAATGGGAGTTGTTTAAAAACAAATTCTGATCGGTGGCAAGTTGATTCTGATTGGCTGAGTCATTGCCATGGAGAAGGGGAGAAGACAACGGGGAATCTTAGGATCCCCAAGCTCCCAAGTAATTCAAAATAGGTGCAAAGGTCGAACATATTCTTTTTGTTTGCAGAGAACGAGTTCCCACGTATGAATGTATGTCGCTTTTAGCAAGCGTAAATGAGCCACTTTAGGAGCTCAACTGATCACCCTAAATTGGTTGTTGGTGTAGTTATTAACGCACTCAACAAGTGCTGCTCAATCGCATAGATGTTTTGTTCTGGGTTTTGTAAGTACGAGCTGGTTGAGTACAGTCTGCATTCCAATTGGAAAATAATCTAATAAAGTGGTAGGGAATGTCTCTGAATGTAATTTATAAACTTCCAGAAAGCATTCAATAAGCTTCAACATAAGAGACTGCTATCCGAAACTCATGAAATTAAAGGCAAATTACTGACCCGCTTAGAAGATTGCTTAGGCAGAAAACAGAAAATAGACATGATGGGTTTGTGCTCAAACTGGAAAGAAGTGACATCACTAGTGGCATCCCACAAGGATCAGTACTGTGGCTTCAATTATTCACTATATTTATTAATAGCAAATCTAATAGAATCATATATCCAAGTTTGCCAATGACACAAATTGGTTGCAAGACATTAATAAAGAGTGGGTAAATAAATTTAATCACAGGTATGTATGAAATCATCCATTTGGGGCCAGAAGAAAGATAAATTGAGTTTTTTGTTAAAAAAAGGTAGAAAACCAGGTACAGTTGAAGTCTAAAGAGAAGCAGGAATCTCTAAAATGTAGAAGTTTGGTACAAAAATAATCAAAAAGATGAATGGAATGTTAAGTTTTAGAGGGCTAGAGAATAAAAGGAAGGAAGTTTTGCTACAGATATGCAAGCCCTCATTTAGTCACATCTAGAGTACTGGGTATAGCTCTGGGCACTACACCATAGAAAGGAAGTGCAGTGGCCTTGAAATGAATATAGCAGAGCACAAAATTACTAGAATGTTGGCAGGGTTCCACAGGATAATTTAAAAGATTCAAAAGTTAGGCTTGTGTTCCCTTCAATATAGGTTACAGTGATTTCTTTGAGCTTTCTGGGATTTTAAAAGGAATTGACCAGTAGATAAGCTTGTTCTGCTGGTGGGGGAGTCCAGGACAAGAAAGCATAACCTTAAAATTAGAGCCAGGTTAATCAGAAGAGAAATTAGGAAATACAGGTGAAAATGCAGAAGTCTCTTCCACGAAAAGCAATAAATGATGCAGATCAGCCATAATCTTATTGAAAGGCACAACAGGCTTCAGAGACTGAATGGATTCCTCCTGTTCCTATGTGGAACTGTCAAAGACATTAGGGATATTCAGCACACAACCAGATACAAGTATGGACAGTTAAGAGTATTACAGCAAAGGGCATTTATGAGCTAACAGCCACTTCTCATTCTGCATTTCTTCCAATATTTTTTATGCATTGACATATCAGATTAAATTGCAAATGTGGCCAAAATCTAGAGTCAAGGTTGCATTCTAGCACCACACAAAAACCCCATCAAGAAAAGGAGCCTCACTTCACACACTGTACCACCTGATTCACAGCCTACAAATGTCAATGGAATGGCAAAAGCACTTTAAACCAATATGTGGTGTGGAAAAGTACTAAAAACAAAAAAACTGCGGATGCTGGAAATTCAAAACAAATTTGTTGTGGAAAAGTACTGTTGGGTACTGAAGGGAAAAGTCAAGCTTCTTTGAGGCTCTTCTGCAATAGTGGAAATGTAAAGTCAGTAACCAATTGATGCTAATACATCGTGAGCCCCATCACCTCAGTTCCTATGTCACATCAGCTGATCTACTTCTGTGTCATGATCAATCTCTGAACCTTTCAACAGGTAGGGCAGGCTCTTAGAAAGCAGCTCAAATCCAGATTATTTCAAACCCAGTCTGAAACTGCCAGCAGATGGCACTCCAAGTCCATTCATGTGCAACGCTATCTTCTGCAAGGAACATTTTAAAAATGGTACCACTATTGTGATGATTCTCCTCACAGCTGATGTGGAAGTATAGCAGTGAAGCACTGGTTCAACCTGCCTTTATGTCAATCACTTGCTGAGCACCAAGGGTGCTAAAACACACAAAGTATTGCTGAAATCTTATTACAAGTCATAAAATACCCAATTTTCATTTAATGCTGCTCGAGATACCTTGTGTACCAACATGCAAACATACAAATTAGGAGTAGGCCACTCAGCACCTCGAGCCTGCTCTGCCACTCAACAAGGTCATGGCTGATCTGAATGTAACCTCAACACTACATTCCTGCCTACCCTCGATAACCTTTCACCTCCTTGTTAATCAAGAATCTATCTAGCTCTGCCTTAAAAATACTCAAAGATACTGCTTCCACCACCTTTTGAGGAAGACCGTTCCAAAAACTCACTACCCTCAGAGAAAAAGATTTCTCCTCATCCCAGTCTTAAATGAGCGATCCCTTATTTTTAAACAGTAACCCCTAGTTCTAGATTCTCCCAGAAGAGAGAATGTCCTCTCCACATCCACCCTGTCAAGACCCCTCAGGATCTTAAAGGTTTCAATTAAGTCATCTCTTACTCTTCTAAATTCCAGTGGATTCAAGCCTAACCTCTCCAGCCTTTCCTCGTAAGACAACCCATCCATTCCTGGTATTAGTCTAGTAAACCTTCTCTGAACTTGCTTCTAACACATTTACATCATTCTTTAAATAAGGAGACCAGTACTATACACAATTGTACCCAAGTCAACACCCTCTCCCACATTTTGATTTAAGTTGGAGTGCATCAATCCAAAGTGAAAAATGGTTGTTTGTCCAAGGTTCTTACTACATACACTAGGGATTGCTAATCAAGTGCACTATCCAATATGATAATGAACTCCCATGATAACAAAAAGCTCAATGATCAATAGCTGATGGTTCCATGGGTGCCCATTTATGTAGGCGCATGCATGTTAGTTACTTGTTTTCAAAGCTTTTCACCTCTTGTACTAGATTCAATCCATTCTCAGCCGGATGCAGGCTTGTCTCATGGGCACCCATATCCATCGCCTGAGGGTTATTTAAACAGTCATTTCTCTTTACAGCATGTTCCTGCCCATTTGTGTCAGGTTCATTGCTCATTTCAGGTGTATCAGCATCCTGTTTTGCATTTGCAGTGCTAAGTGAACTTTGACTAGTCTCAATCCTCTGCTCCACCCGTTCTTCTTCAGCAAGAACCACCTTTGGTTCACATGGTCCTGATTCCCTTCGAGACAGCCTCCCTTTGTCTGCACCAGTGGGAATCTCAATGCCTTTCTGGGCTAAGAAGTATAGCTGTCCATTGAAGAGAAGCAGCGCATTTTCTTTGAATGAACTCCCCACAACCTTGGTATCTACTGGACTGCTGGAGTAAGCCTGCATTAAACTATCCATGCTGACTCCCTTTGCCTGCTGCTTCACAAACGTCTTCAGCACCTGAGAAGCCAGGTTGTTGCAAAATTTTACAGAAACTGGTGTTGGGATAGTAGCACCTTCCTTTCCTGCCCTGTTCATTTTTGTGTCTTGTCTGCCTGAAGAAGGCTCCTTGCTCGACACTTTGGCCACTGGTGAAGCAGCGGGTGTCTCCTGAACCGGATCAGTCACACCCCTAACCCCACGGATCAATGACGATGGTTTGGGCACCAAAGGCAAGAGGCGCTTGGCCTCAGTCACCTTAACAGGGTTCACTGGGCAAATGTAGATGGCCGTGGTGGGTTTGCTGCAATCACCTCCCTTGGGCAGGTTGCGAGTTCCTCCAAAGATCTTCTGTTGAACTGCCATGGGCAAAGAAAACGTGGAGACACAGCGAACTTCGGCATTGATGGGGATCTGGATGTAGGTCCCAGGACTGGCCACGCTCTGTGCCATCCCCGAGCCAGTGGTGGGGGAAGGGCTAGCGGCCGAACCGCTTGCAGGAGAGGCAACAGAGGAGTATACTTGTTCACCAACACTGACAAGGCTGCTGGCAGAGGGCCTGGGAGTATGTGCCGTCTGGGGTTGAGGACCCAGCTGATTCTGGTTCATAGCTCCTGCAGACCCAGCCACCTGGGAAGAGGCTTGCAAGTGGCTGCAGATTGTTGGCAGTGGGCTTTCCACAGAGCAGAAACTGGACAGGCAGGCCCTCTACTCAACACAACATGGCCCCAAATACTGGCTGTAGACCACTTGATGTTGAGGGGTAGAAAGAGCAGCAGTCCTCTGAACATGGGGTACTTGACAGTGGCTCCAGGTCCTGAAAGCACAAAAAGGGGAATATTAATTGGTTTGTATCCCAAATTAATCAACACCTTTATTAGAGAGTGGGGAGGGGAAGAGTGTGATGTGTTGAATTTAAAATTAAATAAATCCAAGCAATTCAGATTAGAACAGGAGCAAGTATAAAAACTTCTTGTAAATTGTCCCATCCGAAAACCTGCCATCACTCACCATCCAGATATATGCTCTTGTTTTAACCTAACCATAAGGCAGGCAACAAGAAGCAGATTTCACATGGGTCCTCAGCCTCAGTTGGTATAGGCATATTATATTCACTCGTGCCTCAAAGCACACCAGGTTAATCCAGGGGGGAGGGGGCAGAGCAGAGGGGGGCGGGAAGGGGGTGTGACATGTCGGGCTCCCCTGGGGCGGGAGGGGGAGGGAAAGGCTGAGGGGCCAGGGTCCCCTGTGGGTGTGGTTGATGGGGAGGGCTCCACTGAGGGGTGGTGGGGGGTGGAGGAGGGGTCAGCCTCCCCGGGGGGCAATGAGGGCAGATTAGGGGTCCACTGAGATGCAGCGATTGGTCAGCATCCCCCAGGGATCGTGAAGGGTTCAGGTTACCCTGCAGTTTAGAGGATGGGTGTGTTGTTGGGCACCCCTCGTGGTGGAGGCACCTCTGGGGGAAGGGATGAGTGAGGGGTTAGCTACCCCTGGTGGGGGCAGGAAATGAGGGGGGGGGGGGGGAGTGACAGCACACCTGGGGGTAGTTGGTGGGTAAAGGGTTGGGCACCTCTGGGAGGGGGGAGAGAATAAGGGATCGGGGTGGGGTGGCAGGGGGGTACGGCAACCCAGGCAGGGGGGAGGGTGGGTACGTGGTTAAGCACCCCCAGGTGAGCAGGAAATTAGGGGACCCCGGAGGCTGATGGTTCAGGCTCCTCTGGGGGGATGGGACTAGTCGGGCTCCTCTGGGTGGGAGGGGGCTGTGCGTTGGGAGCGTTCAGGCTTCCCGGGGGCAGGGCTTGAGGGGTCGAGTTCCCGGTGGGATGGGGTGGAGGTGAGGGGTTGGACTAGCTGGTTGCAGTGGAGGTGGGGGCGTGGCAGCCACTCTGGGGGGGAGGGTCAGGCTCCTCGGTGGCAAGGGGGGGGGGTCAGGCTCCCCAGTGGTGAGGTTGGGGGGGGGGGTGTCAGGCACCCCGGTGGCGAGGGGGGGCTGCCAGGCTCCCCGGTGGTGATGAGGGGGGGGTGGATGTCAGACTCCCCGGTGGCGGGGGGGGTGGGGGTCAGGCTCCCCGGTGGCGGGGGTGTGTGTGTGGGGGGGGGGGGGGTCAGACTCCCCGGTGGCGGGGGGGCGGTCAGTCTCCCCGGTGGCGGGGGGGGGTCAGGCTCCCCGGTGGCGGGGGGGCGGAGGTGGGGTCAGGCTCCCCGGTGGCGAGGGGGGGGGGGGGTGTCAGGCTCCCCGGTGGTGACGAGGTGGGGGCGGGGTTGGATGTCAAACTCCCCGGTGGCGGGGGGGGGGGGGTGGTCAGGCTCCCCGGTGGCGGGGGTGTGTGTGGGGGGGGTCAGACTCCCCGGTGGCGGGGGGGGCGGGGGGGGGTCAGGCTCCCCGGTGGTGGAGGGGGGGTCAGGCTCCCCGGTGGCGGGGGGGAGGGGGTCAGGCTCCCCGGTGGCGGGGGTGTGTGTGGGGGGGGGGGGGGGGGTCAGACTCCCCGGTGGCGGGGGGGGGGGGGGTCAGGCTCCCCGGTGGCGGGGGTGTGTGGGGGGGGGGGGGGGGTCAGGGTCCCCGGTGGCGGGGGTGTGTGTGGGGGGGGGTCAGGCTCCCCGGTGGCGGGGGTGTGTGTGGGGGGGGTCAGGCTCCCCGGTGGCGGGGGGTGTGTGTGGGGGGGGTCAGGCTCCCCGGTGGCGGGGGTGTGTGGGGGGGGGGTCAGGCTCCCCGGTGGCGGGGGGCGGAGGGGGGGTCAGGCTCCCCGGTGGCGGGGGGGGGAGGGGGTCAGGCTCCCCGGTGGCGGGGGTGGCGGAGTGAGGGGGGGGGGGGGGGACTTGCCTCGGGCCCGCTTTGGCAGTGTCTGCTTACCCTGTCGGTGCTCATCCCTCCCACAGCGGACAGGGCCTGGAGCACCGAGCCTGCTCTCCCACTGCCCCTACCGCCCCTGCCCCTGCCCCCAGCTGGCTCCGGCCGGCCATCCCCACAAGTAGAGCCAAGGCCCAGCCGCCCCTCATCCTCCAGCGGGCTCCGGCCGTTAGGCCGCAGTGACATCACCGAGCTGAAAGGAGCACTGAGCCCGATCACTAAGCGAACCCCCAGCTGAACAACAAGTCAACAAAAGCCCATTACCTATGAAGGCCTCTCCAGCCCCGCCGTGTTCCCTAACCCGCTTAGCGACTGTACAGCCGGGTCCGTCACTACGCAGGCGCCCAGAACCGGCAGCCCCGCCGTCAATCACCACCTGACGTGTTCTCCCAGCCCACTCCCGACACGCCCACCTGTCAGTCACCGCGTCCAACGTCAGTCTGGCCCCGCCCCGAAAAACCTTCTGTCAATCGCAGCGTTAGCGCCAGTTCAGCCCCGCCTCTCGGCTAGCCCACCTGTCAATCAGTGTCGGATCCGGGCTCAGATTCTGACAAAAACAGAATTACCTGGAAAAACTCAGCAGGTCTGGCAGCATCGGCGGAGAAGAAAAGAGTTGACGTTTCGAGTCCTCATGACCCTTCGACAGAACTTGAGTTCGAGTCCAAGAAAGAGTTGAATATAAGCAGCTTATATTTCAACTCTTTCTTGGACTCGAACTCAAGTTCTGTTGAAGGGTCATGAGGACTCGAAACTTCAACTCTTTTCTTCTCCGCCGATGCTGCCAGACCTGCTGAGTTTTTCCAGGTAATTCTGTTTTTGTTTTGGTTTTCCAGCATCCGCAGTTTTTTTGTTTTTATCTCAGATTCTGACAGCTGTCAATCACAGTCCGCTGCTGCAAGCAAGACGCAAGAGACTGGCAATGCCGGAACTTTCGTAAAATGCAGCGATTGATTCTGAACTCCATCGACTTCGGCGAGACCCTAAAATCCCGCTGGTGTAAAATTCCGCCCCTAGCACAGGCAGCACGACTCAATATGCTAGGCAGGGGCAATACATGAGACAAATGTAGGGAGAAAAGGCAATTTTAGGGAATATATGTAGGGTGCAGTGCCTTTCAAAGTAAAAATACTGTGCGGGGAAAATATTAAGGAAGTCCCGGAAAATTCGGGGTAATTTTACGCTGGAGGAAATTCAGGTGATTCAACGCAAGGCCGTGCAATTCGGTCGATAAATACAGAGTTAAGTCAAGGGCGGAAGACAGAGGCATCCCCTGAGGAATGAATGAGAGGCAGGGTACAATCCCCAAGGTGGAGTCAGGGACATGAGGGATCCAGCGCATGGGAATAGCCTAGGAATGATGTGTCCTTTGTCTGGTGTTGGTGGCATTTCTGGAGTAAACTGAATGCAGACTAAGCAGAGTAGCATGAGGGGCGACTCAGGGTTAATGAAAAGCGGATTTTAATTGGAAATCAATAATACGGTGGCAGAGACAAGCAGTACTTGCTTGTTATCATAGAGAGCATTAGGCATATAGGGAGGGGACAAAGTGCGGGAAATGAGTTCATTGATGGATAAACAAAGTTGAATCGGGATACAGGCTTGGTCCACAGAACAACAATTATATAAAAGCAAAAAACTGCGGATGCTGAAAATCCAAAACAAAAACAAAAATACCTGGAAAAACTATATGGCGCCTTTAACGTAACTAAACGTTCAAAAAGGCGCTTCACGTAAGCTTTTAAAACAAACTATGACACGCAGCCACATATTACAGATGACCGAAAGTGTGGTCGAAGAAGTAGGTTTAGAGGGTTGTCTTAAAGGAAGAAAGCGAGGCGGAGAGGTTCAGGAAGGGAATTCCAGAGCTTGTGGTCTGGGTACTGAAGGTATGGCCACCAATGGTGGAGCAATTATAAGGCAGAATACAAAGCAGCCGAGCAAGTGCCTGGTCTTGTAAACATCAAGCAAGGGTTAGAGGTGACGGGTGAATGTAGAGATGGGACAGGAGAGAGCAGGGACGGGGGCCTGGGTTCCAGCAGTAACAAGCCCTGGACAGTGGGTGGAGTTCTTCCTCCAGCCTGCTGCCCTTCCCAGCAAGCCCACGCCACCACCACCAACCACCACCGCCCCCCCCACCCCCACAAGCCTTGATACACAATACCTCAAGGTAGAATACAGCGAGCATGCCCAAGAGAAAGGCACAATAAACTGGAAGATAAGGTCGCAAATGTGTTAACATCTGCACGGATAGAACTGAGAAAGAAAAGGAGATCGGTTTTGTAAGGCAGTAATCTTCCATCAGCCTAGTAATTCCAACAGTGCGTTAACAGAGTGCGCTGTTGCCTAATCCACGGAAGTGCCAGTTCGTACTGTCCCCTTTGGGCGACACTTTATTCTTCAGTTAAAGTAGCTCCGGATTCTTGGCGAAGGGAGCATCAAATTCGCAGGTTCGAAACACAAAACCAGCGAATCCAGCAGCCTTTGTAATCTGACGGCTACATTACACCTTTTTGTTGTTAAAAATATCAACATACTGATTGTGTAAAGGAGCTAGTTTAAAAGGCGGGAGCAAGAGGAGGCTAACTCTGAATGAAAAGAGGATCCATTGCAATCTTTTTACTTACCCATGCGATGCTGCAGCGAGTGTTGGAAATGCAGCTGTAAAGCTGCACTCGCTATTGTTCCTCCTGCATGTTCTGCGCATTCTGGGTAGAAGCCCAGCCTTAGGTCACAGACACACGTGATCTGATGCTCCCCCATGTACACTCAGCACATTTACATTGTCTTAATTTGCTTCCAGCCCAATCATGCATTTTATTATTTTTACACGCGCCCAGACCCTGGGTCCGCTGTTAATGGCTGACATTCCCAGGTAAGATTGTATCTCCTTGGGAACGCACCGCTCCTTTTCAGTCTCCAAATGTCCTTCTCCTTCGTTCCCGACCTTTGGCCACTCCTGCTCCCCAATGATGAGCGTGCCAGTTGGAAACTTCAGTCCAAAGGAGCGCGTTGCTTAAAGGCATTTGTTTTTCGGAGTGTCGTTTCTCCCTAACCAAATTTGTGGAGCGGTGGAATTGAACAGGAGAGAAGTTATAGTTCAGTTGTATAGATAATGTTTGCACTGGGAGGGTTGCAACAGTTCTGGTCTCCGCAGTACAGAAAGGATATAGAGGAAGGTGCAAACAAGATTTGCAAGGGTAAACCAGATCTAAAAGGTTATAACTATCGGGAAAGACTCTTCACCTTGGTGTGCTTTCGTCTTGTAAAAGGAAGGTTGAGGATTGACCGAATAGAAGTTTTTAAGATAATGAAGGGGCTTGATATGGATGTATCCCGTGTATGGAGTCCAAAACTGAGTCATGCGTGTATAAAATTATCGCCAGCTAATCCAACAAGGAATTCAGGAGAAACTTCTTTCCCCATGGAGTAGTTAGAATGTGGATATGCTGCCACATGGAGTAGTTGAGGTGAATAGTGTTGAGGTCTTTAACGGGAGCCTTGGTAAGTACGTGAGGGAGAGCGGAACGGAAGAATATGCTCAGAGGATTGGATAAAGTAGGATGGAAATAAGGTTTGAGGGCATGGTGTAAAAGCATTCCACAGACCAACTGTTTCAGTGCTTCAAGTTCTATGCACTGAATCACAAAATGGTTACAGCACAGAAGGCGGCCATTTGGCCCGTCCTGACTATGATGTCTCTCTGAAGGAGCAATTCATCTAGTATCATTCCCCACCTTCTCCCCACAGCCCTGCACATTCTTCGTTTTCAGATAATAATAGTTCCTTTTTATAAAAGCCTCGATTGACCCTGCCTCCCCCATACTGTCAGGCAGTGCATTCCTGATCCGAAATATTGACAGCGTCAAAAAATTCGACCTCATGTCGCCATCGCGTCTTTTTAAATATGTGCCCTCTGTTTCTCAGTCCTTCTACTAATGACAACAGTTTCTCCCGATCTATTCTGTTCAGACCCCTCATGATTTCGAATATCTCTCTCAAACCTCTTTTCAACCTGAACTAAAAACAGAAAATGTTGGAAAAACTCAGCAGGTCTGGAAGCATTGTGGAGAGAGGAACAGTGTTAATGTTTCGAACCCAATATGATTTCTCAATACCAATTTTCTCTCCTCCAAGGAGAACAGTCCTAACGTCTCCAATCTAGCTACGTAACTAAAGTATGTAATTATATATTGGCCTATGGCTTGAATTTTGGCCACAATCCTATACAAATGAACAAAATACATAAAAAACTTTGCCTAGAGATTCAAGAGTTAGATTACAAGGAGCAAGAAAGAACACAGAAAGGGAAGTGATAGACCAAAGCTGGCCCTAACCTCTCCTGAAAATCCTGTTTTCAATTACGAACTTGTGGTATGTGATCTATTCTTGGCCCAGCTTCCTTGCACTAGTGTTATATTCTTTCCTCTCTCCTGTAATTACACCCTTTCCTCAAGCCTTCTGACTCAGCAACATCTTATGTCTATATGCTTCCCTATGGGAGGGTTTGAAGAATTAGTCGAGGTTCTGTGTACATGCTGACAACACCCAGCTTTACTATGTGGCTGCCATTATGCCACCCAAAATTTGCCCAAAATTACTTCGTGCGTGAGGTGTTTGGCCGCGGGATGCGGCTTTGAAGGAGGGAACAGTATTGTGAGGGTCTGGTCTCATGCATAGGTAGGTTCCCATCTTTGCTTTCTTGAGTTTCCGCTGTGGCCCAGTTTATAGCAATCCTGCCCCTGAGTTATAAAGCTCCGGGTTCAAGTCCCACCCCAGCGCTTGAGCATAAAGTGAAATTTGACAGTCCATTGCAGTACGGAGGGAATGCGGCACGGACGGCAATCTTACGAATGAAACATTAAACCGAGGCCCCATCTACTTGGGCGACTGTTAAAGATATCATGACACTATTTGGAAGAAAATCTGGGGGAGTCCAGACTGATGTTTACCTCTCAATCAGTATCACGCAAAAAATAAACTTTGTCAATGCAGTTTTGGAAGCTTCCTGTGCAGTTATTGGCTCCTCGTTTCCTACATGACCTCAGTGTCTACACAAGTCCTTCATTGGCTGTAATGCTCTTCGAGATGTCTGGTGGTTGTAAAAAGTGCTATTTAAATGCAAGTCTTTTTTCCCCTAAACTGAGGACAGCTTACATAAAAAAAGGCTTGGATTCAGCCGAATATAAATGATTGAGGGTGATCTAATTGAGATTTCTAGAGTGATAAAAGATTTGCTCGAATAGATAAAGAAAAACTATTCACTCTAGTGAGGGAGTCCAGAAGAAAAATTGGGGCTAAGCCATTCAGGAACGATGTCAGGAGGAACGAAGAGTAGCGGAATCGGGAACACTCCCCAGTCCCATCCCATCAAAATAAACTGCTGAGGGCAGGTCAATTGGAAGCCTCAAGTCTAACATTGATCATTTTAGTTGAGTAAGGATGTTAAAGATTGCAGAATCACGGTTAGATAAATTGAGACTAGATGGAAATTAGCTATGATCAATTGGAAGGGCAGGATAGGTGAATGCCCTAGTCCCTTTACCACGCTCTCCGAAAACGGCGTTCATTTTCAGTAGTTCCATGGTGCTGCACTGCAAACTTCTAGATTTTTTCAATACAGTTTCACAATCCCCCATTGTGGGAATTCTCAACCGCTTAACCATCGAGTTACCATATCCCCCCACTGGACCAGCAGCCGTCAGTTTAATAATGGCAAGATCCAAGCCATTGCTGCCTATCCCTGAATGTAACCCTCTTTCTGAATTTCTGCCCACTTCATGAGGTTTTATATCTTCGATGTCATGCTTGGCCCAAGTTCAGCTCCAAACTCCATTCATTCGGGTTCGAGAGCAACAAGTGCTCCTATTTCCACCAACCCCCCACCCCGGATATCCAGAATTGTTTCTCAAGCAAGTGCTGCGTGCACCGCCCCCTTTCTCTCTCCCAAACCCGGTTATTCCTTTGAGCTACATAACCTTACTCACTACCTCCCCTCCTCATTCCCACCATCGCTGGAGCTTTCATCTGTGATCCATACCGTTACTGTCACCCGGCGATCTCCTGAACTCCAGTCCACACAAACCTCAGTATTTTCAAGCACTGCCTCCCATATGCTCTCCTTAACCAGAGCTGAAAGCCCAGCTACTAGAAGCTTTAAAATCATGTCTGTAATTACAGAGGTCCCCATAGCTTTCCCACCTTCCCTCTGTGAGCAGCTTCAGCCCTACCTAATCCATGCACTCCTCTCGCTGTGACCCCTTTATTGGCCTTCGCTGCACCACGGGGTTGTAGAACCTTTGCTCATCACACGAAAGCGACATACTGCAGATGCTGGAAATCTGAAATAACAACGGAAATGTTGGAATTACTCAGCAAGTCAGGCAACAACAATAGAGAGACGGAATTAACGTTCAGAACATCGCACATATGTAGCCATATCCAGTTGAACCTACAGTACGTGTGGATACATACAACTGTACATGCATGTACAACTGCAGAGATAGTCTGTGCAAGGCCAAGATTTGTGGCCTGTATTGAAAGCATAGTATGCCCCTATGTCCCTGTGAAATAGTTCATCTTCCCAAAGTTTTTGGCACTGAGGACAGTGTAGTTGATGTACTGACAGCCCGTGTCCATGCCTCAAAATCCGGCATCTAGAGCATTCGGCAATCACGGATGGAGTGACTGAGTGTGAACTGTGTTCAATGGGAAGGAACATGCCTTACATATATTCCTAACCAGGACTGGTCAGATCTTTGTTGAAAATACCCCAACTCTTCCTGTGGTAGACAATGTATTGAAGTATTCCCAGCCTTTAATGTCGCTCATCTGCGTGAATGAGTCCGGATAGCTTGTTATATCAGGCTTGTTATATCACAAACAATCAATAGATTCGGGGGAGGTCCCATTAGATTGGAAGGTAGCAAATGTAACAAATGTAACTTCATTATTCAAAAAAGGAGGGAGACAGAAAGTGGGAAACTACAGACTAGTGTGCTTAACATCCCTCATGCTAAAAGCGATTGTTAAAGAAGCTATAGCAAGGCACTTGGTTAAGTTCAGGGTCATCAGGCAGGGTCAACACGGTTTTGTGAAAGGGTAATCATGTTTAACCAACTTATTGGAGTTCTATGAGGAAGTAACATGTGCTGTGGATAAAGGGGAATTGGTGGATGTACTGTACCTAGATTTCCCAATGGCATTTTATAAAGTGCCATATCAAAGGTTATTGCTAAAAAATAAATGCTCATGGTGTAGGGGGTAGCTTATTGGCATGGATAAAAGATTGGCTGGCTAACAGGAAACAGAGAGTAGGCATAAATGGGTCCTTTTCAGGTTGCCAAGATGTAATGAGTGGTGTGCCACAGAGATCAGTGCTGGGACCTCAACAGTTTACAATTTATATAAATGATTTGGATGAGGGGATGGATGAGATGGTTGCCAAATTTGCTGATGACACAAAGATAGGTAGGAAAGTAAATGGTGAACAGGACAAAAGGAGGCTACAAAAGGTTATAGATAGGTTAAGTAAGTGGGCAAAAATCTGGCAAATGGTGTATAATGTGGGAAATGTGAAAATGTCCATTTTGGCAGGAAGAATAAAACAGAAGCTTATTATCTAAATTGTGAGAGATTGCAGAGCTCTGAGATTCAGAGGTATCTGGGTGTCTTACTGCATGAATCACAAAAGACTAGTATGCAGATAATTAGGAAAGCGAATAGAATGTTATCATTTATTGTGAAGTGAGGTTATTCTTCAGTTGTACAGAGCACTAGTGAGACTCCATCTGGAGTATTGTGTACAGTATTGGTCACCTTTTTTAAAGAAAGATGTAAGGGCGTTGGAAACAGTTCAGAGAAGGTTTACTAGACTAATACCTGGAATGGGTGGGTTGTCTTATGAGGAAAGGTTAAACAAACTAGGCTTGTATCTGCAGGAGTTTAGAAGAGTAAGAGGTGACTTGATTGAAACATATAAGATCCTGAGGGGTTTTCACAGAGTGGATGTGGAGAGGATGTTTCCTCTTGTGGGAGAATCTAGAACTCGGGGTCACTGTTTAAAAAAAGGGGTCACCCATTTAAAACAGAGATGAGGCATTTTTTTCACTCAGAGGGTTGTGAGTCTTTCACTTTCCTGAAAAGCTGGTGAAAGCAAAGTCTTTGAATATTTTAAGGCAAAGGTGGATAGATTATTGATAAGCAAGGGGATGAAACGTTATAGGGGGTAGGTAGAATGTAGATTTGAGGTTACTTTCAGATCAGCCATGATTTTATTAAATGGCGGAGCAGGCTCGATGGGCCGAATGGCCTACACCTTCGTATGTTTAAAATAAAAATTTGAGAAAGATAATTTGCTGTCTGGTAAACATAACCGTCTTTAGTTTCTAAGCATGGGGCCAATAATAACGCAATACATGGCGCTGAATGTACATGTGGCAGAGTAAACTGCTTGAAGGATTGGTTAAAGCGAGAATGGGCGCAGGAATTTACTGAAAGATCGGAGACAATTACCGAAGGAATCAGACAGTATAATCCCGGGCTACGTTGGAATCCGTTCCTGCGATTCATCGTTCTCAGTGAAGATGCTTCAAGACATCAATTCCAGTTTGTACCCGCATCTGTTTCTCCTGCCTTCAACTTGCCAAGTGGGTAACGTCCATTTCACCGTATGGCACACCTCTACTACCACCGTAGACCTCCCCCACCTCAGTCAAAGCTCCGATCCTGTTTCCCCAACCTCCATACCATTCACCTGTCCCTCGTCTGATCTGGAACCCAGTCCACTCTAACCACAGCACTTGCTTCAACCAGAGCTCCTTAGACATGAACCCTGCTGACCTACCTGTTCATGCGCCTCAGACATGACACCTCGGCCATTGTTCGCCTTTAACTGTTCAACAGAACTATCCGGATTTTGAAAATGATCATTCTTTTAGCTCTTCGTCCACTGTCAAGTGACCCCAGGCGCCTCTAATTTCCATCCAGTTCATGGGTAGCGTGGTATACACTCATAGAGACCCTTTGGACGTTACATCCCATTACTTATTGTCTGGCTAACTCTTTATCTGACCTAATACATGCCGCTATTTTTTATTTCCATTCTATATCTGACTATGATTTGTCAAATTTACAGAGCTCCAGCTGGCTTCAGGAGATCACAGAAATCACAACACGAAAAAGCCGCTTGGTTGGTATCATTCTGCGCATGGGCAGTAGCTTTAATCCCATGCACCTGATTCTGCCATGGTCCAAATCACATTTTTTTTATTCTACTACCTTTCTACCGTGTTCTTAAATGTCGACTTGGTCTCTGTTTCATTTATTATGTCCGGTAGTGTATTCCTCAACCTCCCAACCCTTTGTTTTAAAAAATCGATGTCCTTGTATTACTAACCCGGCTCTAATTGATTATATCAAAATCCTTGAGGAGTCTGAGCTCCTCGATCAACTCTCTGCTTAACCTTCTCTGTTCTGAGCCGTTGACCAGGGTCTAAAACTGAACTAAACTGCTTACAACATCTGTGTCCTATTTGACCCTAAACTGATCCCATATCCTCTCCAACCACCTGTGTAATATCCCCATCTTCATCCCTACATCAGCTTATCTGCTGCTGAACCCTCACCCAGGCATTCGTGAACAATTGCAATGCTCTCCTCATCAGTCTCCACACTCCATAAACAGGGGCTTGTCTAAAACTTTGCTGTCCCATTCGCCATTGTTTTACATCCTCAACCTCGTGTTTAGCACCCTCTGTAACCTCGTTCCTACCAATCTCTGAAACCTCCTGCAGCTTTACAACAGTCTGAGAAACCTGCCTTTCTCCATTTCTTTTTAGATTCCCCTTATCATTCGCTCCACTATTGGCGGCCGTGTCTTCAGCTGCCTAGACTCTACACTCGGAAATCCCTCCCCAAACTTCACCATCTCTACCGATCTTTCCTCCACAAGACCTTGCTTAAGACCCATCTCTTTGGCCAAGCTTTTGATCATCTACGTTGATACCTCTTTATGTAACTTGTTATCAAATGTTGTCCGATAGGCTCTTGGGAACCACCATGGGACATTTTATGTCAGGAGTTACATGAATGCAAGTTTTAGTTGTTGTAGTTGGCTCGTATACAATAGATGGATTCTATAGACTGTTTAGTGATTTTAACATAAAGAATTGGTTCCATCCGGAAAGGGGCATCTGACCCATCCAGCTCTTGCCGCTCTATCCATGGGCAGTTGAGACTGGCCATCTACTCCTGGCTTTTGTCCATATACTCTTCTCACAGCCAGTGCCTGTGCATCTATTCCTGGCCTGCCAGCTCCTGTCCATTCCCTCCTGATCCAGTCGGCTCCTGTCCATCTACCCGTCAGCTTTTATGTATTTGCACATGGCGTGGCTGACCCAGTACCTCTATCCCTGGCCTCACCATCTAATTCTGGCCCAGCCAACGTCTGACCATCTATTCTTAACCTGGCTAGTTCTAGACCATCTTCTCCATGTCTGGTCTTCTCACGTCCAAATCCTGGTGTGGGCCACTCAGGCCCATCTTGACTTCAAACTCTTGTCCATCTATTTCTACCCGTGTGAGCCTCCAAAAGAGGGAAGGGACTTTAGGAGAAAGCTTGGAGAGGACGACCTTTCAGAAAAAAAAATGATAAGCGTACATCAGATTTAACAGGCCAGTTGGTCCAACTGGTCTGTACATGAGCCATTCCATTTCATCTAACTATTAGCATAACCATCTATTCCTGTCTCCCTCATAAACTTAGTTGGCTTTTTTTTTAAAGACATCGATGCTATTCGCCTTAACTTCAATGTGGTAGCAAGTTCCACAGTCATATCACTCTTTGGGTAAAGTGTGGTCAAACCCACGTTTAAAATATTTCCATAAATTCTCTGCTTTTTGAATTCAAATCCTCTGGAAATGAACCCCAGGATTTTGTTTGCATTTTTATTACCTCGTTAATCTGTGTTGCTGATTTCAATGATTTTTAAATGTGCACTCTGAGTGTGCTTTACTGCTTTTAGGTTCTTAGGGAGACTGCCCTAACGGGTAGAACGGGTGTTATTGGGTCAGCCGCCCATTCTACGCAGTACCCGATATTGAATTCTATTGACTGTAGAACAGGTGGTCTACCCGATCCCGCCCGTTTCACACCGCCAACGGAGATGAATTCGATGCCTCATTTTCCAAGCATAATGTGGCCGCCTTATTCAATCAAATTATTCCACCTCGCGCTGATTAATTTTGGAATTTATTGGCCGTTTATATGCCCATTCTGCAAGATTATCAAGATCTTCTTATATTCGTCACATTTAACTGTCATGTGCAAATTTTGAAAGTATACATCCAAGCCCAAATCGTGTGTGTAAATGGCGAACATATAGTTCCCCGTGAAACATCATTTCCCACTTTCTTCCAGTGTGAGGAACTAAATTTATCTCTTAGACATTTTACTTTAGATGTTTATATTTCCATACACAGTAATTGGTGAGAATGGGGAGTTTGCTGCCAAATGTAGTGGCTGAAGAAGCAATGCTGCATTTAAGGGGAGGCTTAATGAGTAAACGGGGAGAAGGAAACTGAGAAGAAGGTAGGTAGAGGTTTGAGAATAGATAGATCACATGGACTATAAAAAGCCGGATAGACTATTCCGTAGATTTTATGTGTCATTTTTCTTGTAGACAGACATGAAGATCTTGTACAGTCAGCTCTCTCTATGCTGGCATTCTGCATTCATATCATCTACAGGGTGATTTCGGGAAGCAACGGTGAACAGTGACTCTGTGCCAAGGGGACCCTCGGGGGCTGTCTCATCTTGTCAAAACACACAACAGGCTGCAGTGCCATTCCCACCCCAGCTCTGCCACCTGGTGGGAATTCGGGCAGCAGGAGACTCCTGCATTCCTGGACCATGATCCAATTGATAGCGGAACAGGCTCGATGGGCTGAATGGCCTCCTCCTATTCGTATGACCAAACGCTGATGACCGTGCAAGAGGCAATCAATTCTTAGGCAATTCCCCACCCATCAGGTTGTCAGATAGATGGAGACCGGCCCTTTCTCTATATATCGGAAGGGTGATCTCACTACATTGCCGCTGAAACGCATCCCCCGATGCTCCCTTGCCTCACCCCGACTCCCATTCTATCTCCAATCAATCGCTTCTTTTGGCATTTCTGAGCGAGGACTCGCTAAGGCTGCCCAGTCAATAGAGCGTTGTTGCAATGCGTGTTGAATGATCCGCACTATAGACGATTTTAACAGGTGAGTCACTCCTCTAGAGAATAGTTACTGGGCTTTGAGAAGCGGATTGTCCGCCACTACCTGTTCTGTGATAGGGCGTGTAGACCTTTAGACAGATTTATCTGTCCACAGGCACAGGGAATTGGCTGACATTTAGGAAGATGGGATTCAGAATAGACCGATGTTGGCGAACGGAGGGAAAGGTCCACAGAAAAGGACCTTTGGAAACCCGGTACCGGGAGAGGCGGGCAGGTCGGAGGAACTCCTCGTGGGCCAGCTGCTGACCTTGACAACACCAGTGGTTCCCATCTCCAAGATGAAAGTGACCCACGGCAAGGGCCGCTCAGTCTGCTTGTCTTCCATCCGGACTTGTTGGTGCGCACTGGAAGAGAAATATCCCGTGCCCACCTGTACCCCCGGGTCTTCAGCGACCGGTGGGCACTGTAGGGAATGGAGTGCCTGATTGACATAGATGATATTGTGATTTAGCTTGATAAATTTCTCTTAGTCTGATTAGATCTCATGTTTACATTGTTATGTTCCTGGGACCGCCTAGAGACATCCAGAGTCCAATGTCATCAATGATCAAAAACGGGCAACAGGCGAAGGCTCTGAAGAAGGATCACATGGACTCGAAGCATTAATTCTGTTTCTCTCTGCACAGATGCTGCCAGACCTGCTGAGTTTTTCCAGCATTTTCTGTTTTTTGTTTAAAAAGCGAAATATACCAGGATTGGAAAATATTTCACAGTTACTTTAAGGCAACGATTTAAGGTGAATATCATGGAATATCCACCAATGTCCATTTCCCAAAATCAGGATGACGGTTATACCAACTCCAGACAATTTTAAAATGAGGATTTCATGCCAAACGTCAAGAGCACGCCAACCCATTGCCCCAAATCAGTTCCCGCAACCTCAAATTAACAGCCCAGCTGTCGCCCCACTTTGAGAGCCCAGCAACGCTCTATCCGGCATTACTGTTCAATCAGCAGGTTTGGATCGTCTTGTACCATTTCCTGAGCCGGGCAGTTTCCTGTTTTTGCACCAACATCGGTGCAATTTCCTGGCAATTCGCGTCCCAAACTGGCTTTCTGTGAAAAGTAACAAAATACCCCCAATATGCCCGCACTCCTTAGGGTCTTCCAGGAAACTGAGATATGAAGAGGGCAGGGGATTTACACGGAAATCTATAGAACGTACAGCACGAAATTAGGCTATTTGGCCCACAGTTTAAACTCTGTTCTCTAATCCTCGATTCCATGCCTCTCTCTAGCAACTGCCAAGGATGAACCAGATTGTTTGCAATTTTGTTGTCATATTTGACCCTTGGACTAACTTCTGACCACAAGTTGGCACCATCACCAAGACTGCCCACTTCCTCCTCAGTTGCATTGATTGCCCTGCCTCAGCTCAACTTAGGCTGAATGAGAGTCATTGAGGCCAATGTAGATTGATATTAGATTTTAATAAATCATTGCTAAATAACATTTCAAACTTGATTGTTGACCGCTGATGTCCCAAGGTAGTACTGTAGTCTTCCTCTTCATTGCTTGTTCATTATCTCAATAGAAATATTGTAATTGTGTGGCTTGTGAAAACAATGAGATGTTCTTGCAGGTGAGCATCACTCAGAATGACATAAACAAATCAATGTCAAATATCATTCAGAAATGAGATGTAAAATAAGTTCTCATCAACAAGAAACATAGCAATAATGATTAGATAGTTAATTCTGTGTGGTACAGTCACATTCCACATGTATGCTGATGACACCCAGCTCTACATTCAGCTTCTGCACTCTCTATAAATTATCAGACTGTCTGACAAATAAATGTACTGGGTGAGCAGAAATTTCCTCCAAATATTGGGAAAATCAATGTGTTCTTGCATTCCCTCCACAAACTGCATGCTCTAGCCACTAACTCCAACCCTGTCCCTGGCAACTGCTCAAGGCTAAACCAGACTGTTTACAACCTCAGTGTCATATTTGGCCCTGAGATGAGTTCTGATGAATTATTCACCCCGTCACCAAGACTGCCCATTTCCAACTCCTCACCATTCAGCTCATCTGAAAGCGCCATCCATCCTTGGTTGGTCTCCTGTCTTGCACCCTCCATTGACTTTAGTCCATCCGAATCTCTGCGGCCCACATCCTAACTCACACAAAATCCGTTCACCCATCATCCCTCTGCTCGCTTGACCTATATTGGCTCCCAGGGTTAGCAATGCCTCATGGTTAAAATTCTCATCCTTATTTTCGAAAGCCTCCATGACCTCCTCCAGCCCAACAACAGTCCCAAGTCTCTACCTGTCCTCCAACCTGGCCTCTTGAATATCTCCAATTTTAATCACTCCACCATTGATCGCCATATGTTCAGCAGTCAAGGCTGGAATTCTCTTTACAAAAGAAATATGTAGTTCCAAGCATCCAATAAAATTTTGTCTTTGCTGTTCACAATGTGGTCACCTCTACATTGGGGAAACCAAATGCAGACTGGCTGACCGCTTTGCAGAACACCTCCATTTAATCCACAGGCATGACCCCAAGCTTCCAATTTGCTTGTCATTTTAATTCTTCACCTTTCTGTCCTTGGCCTGCTGCAGTGTTCCAATGACGCTGAACACAAGCTCAAAGAACAGCACCTCAGCTTTTATCTCAGCCCTTTACGGCCTTCTGGACTCAACACTGAGTTGAACAACTTGAGATCAAAACCTCTGCCTCCATCTTGTTCTATGTGTCCTTTTTGGTTTTTTTGCTGGCTTGTTTCTTTCATTATCCTTTCATGTTGCAATAATTTTTTATATAGCCATTTGAACACAACCTTTGTTCCTTTACTGTGCCCATTACCACTATCTTTGGCTGTTGCATGATGAATTTTTTTGTGTTATTTAATCTTCCCTGGCCTCCACCCTATCACAGACCTTCCCTTGTGTTCATTCAGTCCCCACCCCCCACCCGGTTTTGAAACTCTTACATTCCTATCTTTGTTCAGTTCTGATGAAAGGTAATCAAGCTAAAATGTTAACTCTGTTTCTCGCTCTACCTGACCTGCTGGGTATTTCCAGCATTTTTTAGTTTTTATTCAATAAAAGGCTTTGTTTTTTAAAAAAATTGCAAATAACCATCCTTTTAACTAACTCAGCAGGTCTGTCAGCATTGGCGGAGAAGAAAAAAGTTGACGTTTCGAGTCCTCATGACCCTTCGATGCTGCCAGACCTGCTGAGTTTTTCCAGGTAATTCTGTTTTTGTTTTGGATTTTCAGCATCCGTAGTTTTTTGTTTTTATCCTTTTAAATAATTTGGTTTCTGATTGTGGGGCTGTGATCTCTGCTTCACTGAGTAGCACAGGCCAATATGAACTTCAGGGATAGTGGGAGCTGAGTCCCGTTTTTAACCATCCTTCTATCAGTTTGCAAATTATCTTAAATTAAGACAGGCAGAGGGACAACACCAATTGGAATGCTGGATATTGCATCGCTAGTTGCCAACTCTGGTTAAATGTACAAAAGCAAAATTAAGAATTACAAATGAAACATTTGGTTTTCTAGGCAAGTGGGAATAATTGGATTGCTCTTTCAGAGAACAGGTATAGGCACAATGAGCTGAATGGTCTCTTTCTGTACAGTCATTTTATGATAGAGCAATGTGTCTTAAGTATTACTGGACTGCGATTTGAAGTGATGGGAACATTTAATGAATAGGAGCTGAGCTACAGATCAGCTAGGATCTAAATGAATGATGGAAATAGGTTGGAGGGGCTGAATGCCCTGTTCCGATTAAATGTACCCCTGGAGGTTTCATCAAATGACTGTCCCCATCTCCAGCCATTAGTCGGCCAACATCTATCCTTGTGATGCTCTGCCTTCTTACACCAATTGGAAAGCAAAAAGACTCATTACCCAATTGGATGATGCTTGACTGTCAGTCAAACAGCCTTTTTTTTCCCATTTTCAATTTTTAAAAGTCTGGTTTCATCAAATGACTGTCCCCATCTCCAGCCATTAGTCGGCCAACACATCCATCCTTGTGACGCTCTGCCTTCTTACACCAACTGGAAAGCAAAAAGACTCATTACCCAATTGGATGATGCTTGACTGTCAGTCAAACAGCCTTTTTTTTCCCCATTTTCAATTTTTAAAAGTCTGGTAAAGAGAAATGTTCAAAGGAAATTAAAAACAAAGCAATATTTTTTAACCTCCTGATGATTTTTCTCCAGGGTTTCACATGGCAGTGTCCTGGAGATTAATCTTCAATTCCTGGAGACTCCAGGCCAATCCTGGAGGGTTGGCAACCCCAGATGACGTGTTAGTTGCCGGGGAATGACCGTGGTTCCCCACATTTCCCATTCTAGCAGACCTTCGATCTCTGTGCTAACATGTTTCTTGCCTGTCTGAGGAACAGGGCATTCGGCCCCTCCAACCCATTCCGTCATTCAATTAGATCCTAGCTGATCTGTAGCTCAACTCCTGTGGATTAAATGTTCCCATTGCTTCAAATGACAGTCCAGTAAAACTTAAGACACTTTGCTCTATCATAAAATGACTGTACAGAAAGAGGCCATTCGGCCCATTGTGCCTGTACCTGCTCTCTGAAAGAGCAACCCAATTATTCCCACTCGCCTAGCAAACCAAGTGCTTCAGTTGTAATGACTTATCCAGTTCCCTTTTGAAAGTTGTCTGCTTCCGCCACCCTTTAATGGCAGTGCAAGTCCAGATCACAACTATTCTGAATTGTGCATATAAACTTCAAAGTGAAGAGCGGAACTGAAGTTGAATTACAATGAGCACGTCAAATTAACCCAGAGCAACCAGCAGAAAAATTTCTGAGCCCACGTAGCTGATGCTTATTAAATGAAACTCCCCCCCGACACTTGCCCACATGAACATTTACCAGTTCAAAGGGTCACATTCCGCTCAGTAATTTGGTCCAGCCAGCTCACATGACAGCCTCCGAGTGCTCTTGCAAACCGCAGCCTTTCCTGTGGCAGCTGTACAGACTTCAAATTCACTGCTTATAATTGCGAAGCGTTCGAAGCGTTCGCCCAGCTGACATTTGTGAAATGGATTATGTTTTAAGTCTGTATTCAATTGGGAGAGGGAAAAAAGACTTGAATGTCTATAGCGCCTGTCACTATCCCAGGAAGTCCTAAAGCTCTTAACAGCCGGTTAGAAAATGCAGACGCTGCTATAAATGACCAGATAACCTGCTTTTTAAGTGTTGCTTGAGGGATAAAAGTTGACCTGTTCGACTTACAAATAGTGCTCTGGAATCTTTAACAAGAAGGAAAGCTAGACCTCGATTTAATGTCTCGCAGAAATTCGACACGTGGCAAGGCTCCTCCAGAACTACGAAAGGAGATCAGTCTGGGGTAGGACTTTAAACCCACCATCCATGATTCAGAATTACCACCGCTCGCGATTTGAAAGCTTGTCACGTGCCTACAACACCCACTTCTCTTCACCCTGAACAAATCTGTTGTGCAAAATACATTTTAACTTCAGTAAGACAATCCACTGGGACGAGCTGGGAATTTTGTAGACTAAACTTTTAGCTATTGATAATGTTAAGATCTCGAATACATTGAAGGGGCGAAGGAAGCAGACTCAGCAATAACTTTCAATTGGGAATTGGATATATACATCAAAGGCGGGGGGGGGGGGATGGGGCGGTGGTGTGGAGAACAAACTTTCACAGTTTGTTCAGCACACAGCCGCACACATTGAAGGCCGGTTGGGGTGTGACAGTACAGATCGGATCAAAGGGTCTGAAGCAGGTCCTAACTGTTTCCTTGCTCTCTCGGGCTGACAGCTCATATTCATTTGAAAAAAAGAGAACAAGATGGATGCGTGAAGCAAAGGAGCTCGACTCGAAATGTTAACTCTGTTTCTCTCTCCACACATGCTGTCACACCTGCTGAGCTTTCCCAGCATTTTTTATTTTTATTTTGTTATTATAGCAAAGGAGTTCGTTAGTTGCAAAAACAACCTGAGAATTTAAATCGTAATTTAGTACACTCATTCAAGCCGAAGGGAACTTAACCCAAACTAACATATACTCGGGAAACGCGAAGCCACAAGAGATATAAGCATCCTGTCTCCGGTCGAGCGTATACAAAGCCACAGCTTCATCTGTCTGTTCCTCGCTCTAATCAGCCAGGCTTGTACCTCTGCCTACTGAACTGTTTGTTACCATTTGGCCATGCTTTAATCAGAGGATCTCAAATCTATTTGGCTTTCGATTCACACGCACAGTACGTGAAAAAAGTAATCCATATAATGGAACCCACAGTAGCACGCCGTGATCTTATAATGGTTAGAACTTTGCGTTGTTGTCGCAACAACCTCGGCTCGAATCCGAGTTACGGCAATAAGGTTTGTGTTGTCGAGTTGCCATTTTGTTTACTGAAGGGGTTCAGTGCTAATTTCTGAAGCCCAGTCAACTTGGACTTTCCTTAAGCCTTTTCTTGATTCACTTAGAGATTAAAGAGCAGATGAAGGATTGAAATATGATACCTACAGTTTGGGACCAGCATATCACAAACAATGTGCCTCTTTGTAGTAATGATCTGCCTAAACGCAGGCCCACTTCTCATCTCCTCACACTTCCCGGCCTTGCACTTAGCCTTCAGTTGCTTTAACAGCTTTCCATTTTAAATTTCAATGAGTAATATGACTATGGAAAATATTCATTTACAGGATGTCCGCTTTGCTGGCTGGGCCTGCATTTATTGCCCATCCCTAATTGCCCTTGAAAGGGTGGTGGTAAGCCACCTTCTTGAATTGCTGCAGTTCATGTGGTGTAGGTACACCTGTTAGGGAGGGAATTCTAAGATTTTGACCCAGTGACAATGAGGGAAAGGCCAATATATTTCCAAGTCAGGATGGTGAGTGGCTTGGAGAGGAACTTCCAAGTAGTGGTGTTCCCATTTATCTGCTGCCCTTGTCCTTCTAGATGGTTGTGAAGTGTGGGTTTGGAAAGTGCTATCTAAGGAGCCTTGGTGAATTCCTGCCATGCATCTTGTAGATGGCACACACTGCTGCTACTGTGCGTCGATGGTGGAGGGAGTGAATGTTTGTGGATGGGGTGCCAATCAAATGGGCTGCTTCATCCTGGATGGTCAAGTTTCTTGAGTGTTGTTGAAGCTGCACTCATCCAAGCAAGTGGGGAGTATTCCATCACACTCCTGACTTGTGCTTTGTAGATGGTGGTTTCCTATTAACTTCTTCATGTGTGCTTAAAGGAAAGACAAGTCCTCTTCCTTAAGAATCCCCCACCTGTAAGCAGAGGTTGCCCCTTGGTTCTAGCTGTTCTGCCATTGACTCACTGGTTCCTCTATTGGCTGTGGCTCTGAACCCTGAGCATGGGACCCTTAGCTTACCTTCCTGGGCCAATGCGCAAAAGGTAGGGACAACCACTCCCTGAGGTCCCAAATGATTCTGTCACCCCTGCTGTTGTAACCAGCATGTGGTTGAGGCCAAAGGTATTCTGGCTGAATGCCCCTAATGTTAAATTATATCTAATTCAATCACTTTATATATTGATATAATTTCAAAAACAATGTCGCCAATTCCCCATAGGAAGAGGAGGTGGCCAATGTATTCTAATCACAACTGATCTGTACATAAACCCCATTCATCAACCCTTGATCCATAACCCTTGACGCTCTTGTCTCACAAAAGTTCAAAGTTCAAACCTATCTCATCTCAAGTTTTGCGTCCACCGCATTTTGGGAGTGAAAGTTCTAGCTTTTTATCACTGCAGTCTGATGAATTACCTCCTGGTTCACCTCCTGAATGATTGGCTCTAATTTTAATATCGTGTCCCCTTGTTCTGGATCCAGAGACAATAGTTTAATCTGTATCTATCAGACCCGTTTGTCATTTAAAACATATCAGTTAGTTATCCATCTTAACTCAAGGCATACAAACCAGGTTATGCAACGTGTTTTCCTAATTTAAGCCTCCATCATGTCTAGTGAGACTTTGGAGACCGATGCCTAACTCAAACTAGGCTATCCAGCATGGAGCTCATATCCTAGGATTGTCCTGGAGCGTGGGTCAGGTCAAAGCAGCCGATGGCCAAACTAGAAAGCGAATGCTGGCCCATTTGCTTAGTACGCCGCTGTTCTGCAAACACTAGAGGCACGGTTGTGTGGGGGAGGGGCGAAGGCTTCCCATCCCCCCAGCTCCACAAAAACATTGCATTGTTGTTGTTACATTTTAAGTTAGAGGGCGCAGTGAGACCGGGGCGAGACTCGAACTCATTGTCGAAGTGTTTCCTGCCAGCCGGGTTGAAGCCCTGGGGAAATGAGATTTTACAATTCAGGAAAGTTCATACCGGCTGGTTTAGTCGCAGGAGCAAGCATTCTAATGCTTGGAAGACTTGGTCGCAAAATATTTGAAGCCCTGGGAACACATTTTAATAACTGATTCCGTAGGAAACAGATCATTTTGCACATGAGGGAGAGCTGGCACTTTCTGACCAGGGTCCCGTCCTCACATCTTCTCCGTCCATCACACGGAAACGCAGAGCGGAGCAAAGAAGGCAGCCATTCGGCCCATCGTGTTAGCGCCGGCCCTCCGGATGAGCATCGGTATTCGGAGCCGAGGGGAGCACTCGTTCATTGAACCGGAATATTCATATTGGACTCGAAACGTTAACTCTGTTTCTCTCTCGACTGATGCTGCCAGACCTGCTGAGTTTTTCCAGCATTTTCTGTTTTTATTTCAGATTTCCAGCGTTCGAGGTATTTTGCTCTTATTAACCGCTTGCTTTATTGGAACTGTTCAATTTCAGGCCAGTAACTGACAACAGCAATGTTTATTTTAACCCTGTGCCTGGAATCTAGTTTACAGATTCGGTGTCATTACCTTTAATCCCTCCCCCCATTACACAAACACACGCACATTTCCAGACTAGGAAACAGCAACTGGACATGGTTCCCAATCCCATTCCATGTGTCGCAGCAAGGGCAATGAGTGTCTCAGGAGCTGAGCGACCAACATTAACGGAGCAGTCGCCAACATTCCAAGATATTTTTTAAAACGTAATTATCTGCTATCTGGTTTATATAACCAATTACTAGAAATAAGGGATTACATTCCTATAAATTAAAATTGAGGTAATGTGTTAACTACGAGGCTGAGATGTTAACCAGGAGTGAAAATTACTAGTTATAATTTTACAATGTAGCCTAATTTAATGTTACATTTTGGAAACTACTTTTCTTCGTGATGTTCAATAACATGTTTTGTCTTTATTTATAATATGCCATCTCTTTATTCTGGTGTCTAATTCCTTGTATTCACGCAGGCTTATCTTGCAGCTCACTGCAATCTGTCTGCCTGTATGAAATATGGCCGCGGGATCAGAGTACAGCCGCAGAAATCAGAGCCCATCACCGCAGGCAGCTGTGAGAATGGGTCCGGAAGGCTGCCAGGAAAGGTGGAGAAATGTGCAGATGATCCCCGCCCTGCCCCACCCCAGCCCACCCCAGCCCAGCTCAGCACAGCAGCACGGGGCTTTCCTGCCAGCAGCCCGATCCGTTCCCGATAGGAGCAGCAATGAATGTACCAATTGTTGAGCCAGCTGATTCGAGCAGGCTGACTAACACCTGCACTGTTCACCACTGCCCGCAGGCATTCACGGAGAAATCACTTCAAATAATAAAGCATTTGCCAACACAATCTCCCTCCCTGACACCACTGTGCGTGCAGCTACGCCACATGGACTGCAGCGGTTCAAGAAGGCAGCTCACCACCACCTTTTCAAGGTATGTGACTCTGGACTCACAGCAAAGTGGTTTGACTTTTCAATGCCCTCTGAAATGGCCCAGCAAGCCACTCAGTTGTATGAGAACATTACAGAAAAGGTCAAACATGGACAAGGAAACCTTCTGCAGATTAATACATATCGTGCTCCCTCAGTAGTCCTCCATAAAGAACACCACTTGGAAGAGGCACTGAGGGTACCAAGAGCACAGAATGTGTTCTGGATGGGGACTTCATGTCCATCACCTAGTGGCTCAATAGCACCACAGCTGACCAAGTGCTGAAGGACATATCTGACAGACTGGGTCTGCGGCAGGTGGTCAGAGAAACAACATAAGGGAAAAACTTAGTTGATGTTGTCCTCATCTGTCACATATGCATCTGTCCAAGGCAGTATTGGCAGGAGTGACCACTGCAAAGTCCTTGTAGAGGTGAGGTCCTGGCTTCATGCTGAAGATACTATCCATTGTGACGTGTGGCCCTACCACTGTGCTAAATGGGATAGATTCAGAACAGATTTAGCAGCACAAAACTGGCATCCATGAAGTGCTCTGGGCCTTCAACAGCAGTACTGTACTCAAACACAATCTGCAACCTCATGGCCTGGCATATCCCTCATTCTACCATTACCATGAAGCTAGGGGATCAACCCTGTTCAATGAGGAATGTAGGAGTGCATGACAGAAGCAGAACCAGGCATACTTAAAAATGAGGTGCCAACCTGGTGAAGTTACCATACAGGACTACATGCATGCCAAACAGTGAAAGCAGCATGCTACAGACAGAGCCAAGTGACCTTGCAACCAATGGAACTGACCTCAAAGTTCTGCAGTTCTGTCACATCCAGTTGTGAATAGAGGTGGATAATCAAACAATTAACTGGAGGAGTAGGCTGCACAAATATCCCCATCCTCCATGATGGGGGAGCTCAGCACGCCAGAGCAAAAGACAAAGCATTTTCAACCATCTTCAGCTAGAAGTGCTGTGTAAATGATCCATCTCAGCTTCCTCCTGATGGATGCCAGTCTTTAGCAAATTTGAGTCACTCCATGCGAGGAATGGCTGAAGGCGCTGGATACTGCAGAGGCTATGGGCCCTGACAACACCCTGGCTGTAATACTGAAGACTTGTGCCAGAGCTCGATGTCTCCCAGCCAAACTGTATGTCCTGTCTACAAAAAGCAGGACAAATCCAATCTGGTCAATTACTGTCCCATCAGTCTACTCTCGAACATCAACGAAGTGATGGAAGGTGTCATTGACCATCCTATTAAGTGGCACTCACTCAGCAATAACCTGATCACTTCTGCTCAGTATGGTTTCTGGGCCATTGAGCTCCAAACCTCAATACAGACAAACATGAACAAAATAGATTAATTCCTTGACATCAAGGCCATATTTGACCGAGTTTGGTATCAAGGAGCCCTAATTGAAGTGAATAGGAATCGGGGGAAAGCTCTCCATGGTGTCATGCCTAGCATAAAGGAAGATGGTTGTGGTTGTTGGAGGTCAATCATCTCAGTTCCAGGACATCACTGCAGGAGTTCCTCAGGGTAGTGTCCTTGGCCCAACCATTTCAGCTGTTTCATCAATAACTTTCTATCCATCATAAGATTAGAAGTGTGGATATTCACTGATGATTGCAAAGTAAAATTCATACTCCTCAGATACTAAAGCAGTCTTTGCCTGCATGCAGCTTAACCTGGACAAATCTCAGGCTTGGCTGATAAGTTTTGGACCACAGAAGTGCCAGCCAATGTTTATCACCAACAAGAGAGAACCTAATTATTTCCTCTAGATCTTCAATAGTATCATCATTGCTGAACCCATCAACATCCTGGGCACTACCGTTGACCAAAATCTTGACTAATCCAGCCACGTATATAATGTGTTTGCAAAAGTAAATCAGAGACTGGGAATTCTGAGGCAAGTAACTCACCTTCTGACCCCTCAAACCCTCTTCACCATCTACAAGGCACAATCAGGAGTGTGAAGGAGTACTCCCCACTTGCCTGGATGAGTGCAGTTCCAATAACACTCAAAAGGCTTGACACCATCCAAGACAAAGCAGCCTGCTTGATTAGCACCCCATCCAGCATGTTAAACCTTCACCCCCTCCACCATTACTGTGCAGTGGTCCATGTGTGTGTCATCTACCAAGGCTCCTTAGGCAACACCTTCCACACCCAGGGCCTCTACCATCTAAAAGGAGAAGGGCAGCAAACACATGGGAACACCAGCAGGAAGTTCCCCTCCAAGCCACTTATCATCCTGACTTGGAAATATATCGGCATTCCTTCACTGTTGCTGGATGAAAAATCCTGGAACTGCCTTTCTAACAGCACTGTGGGTGTACCTACACCACATGGACTGCAGCGGGTCAAGAAGGTAGATAAACGGCAATTAAGGATGGGTGACAATTTCTGGCCTTGCCAGTGGCAGCTACATCTCATGGACAAATTAAAGAAAAACCCTTTGAAGTATGAAATATCTCAAGGTTTTTAACTGGAGTGTAATAAAGTAAAAATTGACACCGATTTAAAGGTCCTGGTCAAAGAGTAAGTATTATGGAAGGTCTTAAAAAGGCCAGAGAGGCGCAGAGAGGTTTTGGGAACTGGACAGCTGAAAGCACAGCTGCCAATTGTAGAAGGAAAGTGGCCAGGAATTAGGAATGTACAAGAAGCCAGAGCCAGAGAAACCTGAAGATCTCAGAGGTTTTTAGGGCTAGAGTTGGTTACAGAGAAAATGAGGGATGAGCTAGTCCATGGAAAGATTTGAACACAAGTTTGCAAATTTTAAATTGAGGCATTGGCAGAATGGGTGTCACTGAGCATGGGTGATGAGTGAACTAGATGTGGTGCAAGCAGGATGAACTTTATGGAAAGCGGGGATGGGAGGTCAGACAAGTGAGGATTGGAATAGTCAGGTCAGGGAGTAGCAAGATCATGGGTGAATGCAGTGGACTATTTCAAATCTCACTCAGAAAATTTCAAGACATAGCCCTGTGATGCACATAATATTAATGTTTAATTCAAAATGTTTTCTTCACCTGCAAATCTGAAAACAGCTAGAGCAGTTGTCCGCTTAGCGTGCAACAGTACAGTCACTCATGGGAGAAGGTTATTCAGACCTCGGTGCTAATGCTGTTACCTGTAACCTCCTTCCCTCTAGATTCTTTTACATTCCTCTTCTTCAAATATTTATTCTCTTTTTGAAATAAAGTTTTGGTCTCTAATTTAATACCACATGTGATGAAAAACCCAATGGTCTAATAGCCCTCAGTTGAAGAATCTTTCCCCTTAAACTCTTCCAGAAAGAATGCTTGGTTCCTAATCCTTAGTTCCCCACTTGCCCACCAGTGGAAACAATCTTTCACTATTTACTCACAGTAGTGTTCCCAGTGTAGTATAAGGGTATTTGGCATACCAAGGGTTAACGTGGGACTGGGCAACAGTACTGCCCACAATCTGATATAAAGAGATACATGACCTGAGACTAAAATCTGTTGTGGACTGGACAGAGACCTGTGTAGAAGCAAACATAGAGTTAGCTCATGGTTTGGCTATACCCTCTATAAACGTACATAGTTATGTGTTATCAATAAAACAAGACAATCTCTTTGTGAGACCTTACTGAACACACAGCATACAACACCCAGGTTACATTTACACCTTTAACAGCTGCATCTCTCAATGCTGCTTCAGGCTCTGCAGAAAAAGCTGTTTTTCACCCACAGCCAATTCTCCTTTGCCCCCCAGCCTTCCCCCCAGCCATGAGTCCTAATCCCTGATGCACAGTGCCTTCTCTCTGCCCTCATCCCGCCCATAGGAACATCAAAACAAGAGGAGATCACTAAGCTTCTCAAGTCTGTTCCATCATTCAATAAGATCATGGCTGACCTGTTTCATAGCTGCAACTACTTGCCTTTGAACCCTTGAATAGCAAAAATCTATTGCTTTTTACAGGAGACAGTTCCACACTCCCACCACACTTTCTGCGAAGAATTGTGAGATGCTTTCTGTATCACATCTTCTTTCCTTAGTGCACTACTTCTGATTTTAAGATTATGTCCTGTTATCCGTGACTTCTGCAGCAGTGGGAAAAATTCTCTATGCACCCTATCGATTTCACCCTATCAAATCACACCACCCCTTAATCATCTATATTCCAGGGAATACAAACCGTCCTCAATATCTAACCCTGATAATACCTTGAGAATCTGTACTGTACTCCCTCCAAATTCCGTATATTCTTGCTCTGGTGTGGTACCCAGAATGATAAGAAGTCTTCCAGATGTGGTTTAACCAGGATTTTGTCTAGCTATAGAGAAACTTCTTCCCTTTATATTCTAGCTCTTTAGTTAAAGATGAACATTCAATTGGCATTTTTGATTACTTTTTGTTCCTAACCACTACATTTTAGTGACCTGTGGACCAATAAATCTCTATACCTCTACTGTTCCTAGCTTTTCAATACTTAAAAAAATCAAACTTATGCAAAATGGCTGACCTCACAATTAGCTGTGTTGAAATCCATCTATCGCAGTTTTACATGATCTGCTCTTTACAAATCCATGATGAATCTCTCCCTAATTAGCTTAAATTTGTTCACATGATCAGATGTTTTGTCCTCAAATTCCAATAGCTTCCCCACTACATATGTAAGATCAACAAGTCCATATTTTTCTAGTTTCTCCCTCATTTCTTAAATAATGGAGTTACATTTGTAATTTTCCACTCTAAAAGGAAGATTTCCAAATGTTCCTCAATTGTCAGTTTCTCTCACTCCACCCTGAACCTATATCCATAATTCTACCATTCCCAATAGCTCCCGAGTTTCTTTCTCTATCTTTCTTCTCAAACACCCATTCCCCAGATTCACTCCCAACCTCATTCCCCAGTTTCTGTCTTTCCTCACTATTCTATTTCCTAATCTCTTTCCAGTTCCCATTCCTTTGCCTCAATTACCAGGCGCCAGCCTAACCAAGTCTCCATTCCCCAGATTTCCCAATTTTCCATCTCAACTGACATCCCATTATCCTGTATCCTCTTTCACCAAGCCCCCAGTTTCCCCCCACCCCTGCATCCTCTTTAGCCCCCAACCCTTTTGCCCTCCCTTTGAGGCCCCTTCTCTGCCCTCTCCTTTCAACCATCTAATCTCTGATCCTTCGCCAATATGCCCATTTCCCATTCCATTGTTGAGCCCCAAGTCCACACAAGGCATGCTCCTTAACAACCTATGTCCCCATCCCCTCCCCCCAACCATTGGCTCCCCGCATCCCTCCCCTGAAGTCCTGACCTCCCCTCTGCCCTCCCCTTGAGGTCCATCTCTTCCCCTCCAGCACCCAATAGTCCCCAGCATGTCTCCAGCAATCCTATTTCCAGTCTTGATTCCTCATACCTTCCATTCTCAAGTTCCTCATTCTCTCCATGGCCCATTCCCTCGTCATCCTCAGTACAAGCTCCCATTCCCCAGTTTTCCTATCTCCCCTTGAACCAACATTCCCAAACACCTATTCCTCAATTTCCCAAGTCCCCATTCTAATCTACTTTGCTCCCTACCATCTCCCCAATTTCTAGTTTCTCTCTCCCAAGCTCCCATTTCCCAGTTTTTGTTTATCTGATTCCTCTATTTGGCAATCCTCTTCTGAGTCCCCAGTCAAAAGCCTCTCTCTCCTGAGCCCCTATTCCTGTACACCTCTTCCCCAAGCCCCCATTCTCCAAGCATCCATGCCTCAGTCTTTCACTTTCTCCATTCCACAATTCCCAGTCTCTCTTGCTTCACCCAAACTCCCATTTCTCAGTTTCCATTTCTACTGACACCCCTGACCTCACTATTCTACACTCTCCTTCTCCCCCACCATTCTCCAGTCTTTCTAGATCCTAATCCCATCTCCCTCAGCCCAGATCCCTGACGCTGCAATATCCTCTTCCACCCAACCACAATTCCCATCTCCTTCCCCTCCTCTTCCAATTCCACAATCTTTCTGCCCAACGCTGCCAGTCCCTATCTCCCTGCCAAGTCTCCATTTTGGAGACGATGGCATAGCAGTGATATCAGTGGTAATCCAGAGGTCCAGCCTAATGCTCTGGGAACACAGGTTCAAATCCCACAATGGAGCTGGTGGAATTTAAATTCAATTAATTAATAATTCTGGAATTGAAAGCAAGTGTCAGTAATGGTGACCATGAGCTATCCTCGATTGTCATAAAAATCTATATGGTTCACTAATATCCCTTAGAGCAGGAAATCTGCCATCCTTACCCAGTCTAGCCTACATGTGGCTCCAGACCCACAGCCAATGCAGTTGACGCTTAACTGTCCTGTGAAATGGCCCATCAAGCTATTTATTTCAAGGGCATTTAAGTCTGGGCAACAAGTGCTGGTCTTGACAGCAATGCCCACATCACATGAAAGATTAAAAAATAACTGACCCCCACCGCCCCACTGCCGCATCTCAAGTTCCCCAGTCTCCAGTTTCCGATCATCAGCCTCTGTCCTCAGACATCATCCTCCCCTTTGTCATTCTACCTACACCAACCCCTCACTTATCTCCACCCCTATACACCCATTCATCTCTCTACTCACCTGCTCTTGACTCCCTACTTACCCACCTCATTTTCCCACCTCACTCATCCCTTTGTTTCCTTACCCACCCACCCTTGTCTCCTGATCCCCTCATCTCCCTGCCACTTAGACATCTTAAATACATCTATGTTATTTGCCATAACTATGTATTGTGGTAGCAAATCCCACATCCTCCTGTGTAAAGATTATTTTTAATTCATTACTGTCTGCCTTATATTTATGGATCCTAGTTCTGGTTTTGACAGCAATTGTATATCAACCCCATAAAATCCTTTAATAATCCTCAGGTCTTCAATTAGCTAACCCCGTAGTATTTGTTTTTCTCAAGAAAATAGCCCCAGCTGGTTTCATCTTTCCAGATGGTATAAACCTCTCAGTTCTGGCTTCAATGCTGGAAATCTTTTTGTACACTCTCCAGTGCTTCTATATTTCTTTTTATAACATGGAATCAGGACCGTTCACAGTATTCCAGCCTGTCTAACCAAGGTTCAGTACAAATATAACAACTATGTTTTTCAATTCTATCCCTCTAGGAATAAACCCCAGTGGTTGCTTGTTTTTTTTCTAGTAGCCTTATTAAGCTGCATTGCTCCTTTTAGTGATTCTGGATTCCTCTATTACTCTATCCCATTTAAACACTTATTTTCCAAGAATGTGCTTTCTTTATTCTTTCTATCAAATATACATATTATTAAACAGTAGGGCAGGTTCGAGGGATGGTATGGCCTACTTCTGCTCCTATTTTTGAGGTTCTTATATTCTTAGAAAAGAACTATGAAAAAAAAGACTTTAATAATAGACTTGCAGAATCGGCGCTTACTTGTCAGCAACAAAAATTAGAACATTATACCCTGTTTTTTGAGAATATGACAAGCAGAGTTGATAAAGGGGAGCTGGTAGATGTAGTGTATTTGGATTTCCAGAAGGCATTTGACAAGGTACCACATAAATGGTTATTGCAACAGATATGAGTTCACGGTATTGGGGATAATGTATAAGCTATCCTCGATTGTCGTAAAAATCTATATGGTTCACTAATATCCTTTAGGGAAGGAAATCTGCCGACCTTACCCAGTGTGGCCTACATGTGACTCCAGACCCACAGCCAATGCGGTTGACCCTTAACTGTCCTCTGAAATGGCCCATCAAGCTATTTATTTCAAGGGCACTTAAGTCTGGACAACAAATGCTGGTCTTGACAGCGATGCCCACATCACTTGAAAGATTAAAAAATAACTCACCCCCACTGCCCCACTGCCACATCCCTGTTTCCCCAATCTCCAGTTTCCGATCATCAGCCTCTGTCCTCAGACCTCATCTTCCTCTTGAGGATTGGTTAACACACAGAAGACAGAGAGTTGGGATTAATGGGTCTTTTTCAGGTCGGAAAGAGGTAACTAGTGGAGTGCCAAAAGGATCAGTCCCAGGGCCTCACTTATTTACTATCTATATTAATAACTTGGAGGAGGGGACAGAGTGTATTGAATCCAAATTTGCTGATGATGCACAAATAGGTAGGAAGGCATTTTGTGATGAGGACATAAGGAATCTGCAAAAGGATATAGATAGGTTGAATGAATGGGCAAAAACATGGCAGATGGAGTTTAATGTAGGTAAGTGTGAGGTCATCTCCTACTTTGGTAGGAAGAATCAAAAGGCAGGCTATTATTTAAATGGAGAGAGACTCCAAAAAAAGTGCAGCACAGAGGGATCTGGGTGTTCTTGTGCATGAAACACAAGAAGTTAGCACGCAGGTTCAGCAAGTAATTAAGGGAAATGGAATTTTGGCCTGTAGTGCTAGAAGGTTGAAGTTTAAAAATAGGGAAGACTTGTTACAACTGTATAGGGTGTTGGTGAGGCCGCACCTGGAGTGCTGCGGACAGTTTTGGTCCCTGTATTGAAGAAAGGTTGTACTAGCATTGGAGGCAGCTCAAAAGAGATTCACTAGGCTGATTCCTGGGATGAAGGGGTTGACTTATCAAGAATGGCTAAAACAGGTTAGGCCTTTATTCATTAGAGTTTAGAAGAATGAGGAGTGATCTTATTGAAACGTACAAGATTCTGAGGGGGCTTGACAGGGAAGATGTTTCCACTAGTGGGGGAATCTTAGTTTCAGAATAAGAGGATATTCATTTAACACTGAGATGCGAAGGAATTTCTTCACTCAGAGGGTAGTGAATGTCTGGAATTCTCTACCCCAGAGAGCTGTGGAGGTAGATCACTGAAAGTATTTAAAGAGGAAGTAGATAGATTTTTGAAATATCAGGGAGTTGAGGGCTGTGGGGATCTGGCATGAAAGAGGAGTTGAGGCCCGGGACAGATCAATCATGATCTTATTGAATGGTGGGACAGGCTTGAGGGGCTGATTGGCCTACTCCTGCTCCTATTTCTTATCTTCTTGTTAATCTGGTCAGAAAAAACAGAAATGCAGAGTATTTCTAAAATGGTGAAAGGCTGGGAAGTATTGAACTTCAAAGAGACTTGGGTGTCTTTGTTCATGAGCCACTGAAAGCTAACATGCATGTGCAGCAAGACATTAAGAAGCAAAATGGTATGTTGATCTTTATTACAAGAGGATTTGTGATAAGATGTCTAACTGCAATTATATAGAGCCTTGGTGAGACCCATACCCAGAGTACTGTGTGAGTTTTGGTCTCTTTACCTAAGGATAAGTATTCTTGCCATTGAGGGAGTGCAAAGAATGTTCACTAAATTAATTCCTGGGATGGAGGGATTGTCCTCTGAGGAAAAATTAAATAGACTGGGCCTTTATTCTCTGGGGTTTAGAGGAATGAGAGGTGATCTCATTCAAACATACAAAATTCTGACAAGGCTCGACAGGGTAGATGCAGGAAGGATGTTTCCCCTGGCTAGGGGCTTCTAGAAGCAGTGGAAACAGTCTCAGAATAAGGGGCAGGCCATTGAGGACTGAGATGAGGATGAATTTCTTCACTCAGAGGATGGTGGATCTTTGGAATACTCCACGCCAGAGGGCTGTGGAGGCTCAATTGCTGAATATGTTCAAGATTGGGATCGATAGATTTCTACATATTAAAAACATCAGGGGATATGGGGATAGTGCAGGAAAATTGTATTGAAGCAGAAGATCAGCCATGATCTCATTGAATAGCAGAGTGGGCTTGAAGGGCTGAATGGCCTACTCCTGCTCCTATTTCTTATGTTCTTACTAGGCAAATGAGCTTCAATGTCAATAAATGTGAGGTACTAGACAAGGGGCTGTTCAAAGGGGGAAGGATGAATGGAAGTGTAAGATTGAGAGACCTGCGTGGTGTGTTGCTTTTCTGAAACTAAGGTGAGGGGGCTCATCAGGGGAACCAAGTGCTACTCAAGGCATCAGCTGATGAATTTTCATAAATGGGAAATGGTACCATTCATTGAATGTGATGATAATGAAGGATAATGCCTAACTGAACATCTGATATATTAATGCAGAGCATTGGGAGTTGCTGATGATGCCTTTGTTCTTTATCACTCTGACATTCATCACCTGTTCATCAGGCTTGAACAAGGAGGTGAATGGATTGTAGGTGAGAAGGCCTAACTATTGACCAATAATGCAGCAGAGGAACTGTACAACTGTGCCATGCAGGCACATGCCAGATGATGGAAAGGATATTAGGGATGCTTAATTCATGCTTCTGATGCCTGGAAAGATTGGAAGATGCTTTACAATCTTTGCCCAGCAGAGTTGCAAAGGTGATAGTGGTCTGTTGCTCACTGCACAGTTTTGCCCTGCAGGAAGGACTGACCCTTGACCTGGCAGATGAAATACTGGTGGATTGGAAGGATGCCAACCTGGATGTACCAGGATTCACGGGTCATGAACCTACTCCCCCAAGAAAGGCCAACTGTACTGTGTATGACAAGCAGACAACAGCTGGTGACTCAATCATTCAGACAATGATAGTTGTCAGGTGCCTCACTTCCACCCATCACCCCACCCCCTCATAAACTTTCACCAGTATAGGAATGTAGGACTAAGGAGTAGGCCATTCAGCCCCTTGATCCTGCTGCACTATTTAATAAGATTATGGCTGGTCTGATTGTGATCTCTGTTAATGTCTTGTCAATTACATTTTTAAGGTTTGTTAATGTCAATTACATTGATAAGGTTAAGAGAAACAGGTGATGGCTATTAGTTGTCTTTGAGCACATATAAATAGTGAATACCTGGGACACTAGGATGTGCAGGAAGAGAGCTGTGAGACTGAACAAGTCAATAAACTCTGCCAGTAAAAATAAGCTCTGTGTCTTGGTTTCACCTTCACCAAATGACTTGGATCCTATTAGTATTGGTAGCAGAGGATGACAGCCTAAAAGTGAATATTGTATACTAAGATTTATTTTCAGACACAAGGTTGTAATTGGAGTTACTTTGGAGAAGAATTGCTGAACCAATTGTAAAGTATCAGGGATGATAAATGTATTAAACTTATAGAAGGTATCAGTGAGAAATGTGATATATGTAAAAAAAAAAGGACACCATCACAGTCCATAGTGAGTTTCCCATTAGCAAGAGACTTTAATGAAATTGTAGCAATGGGCTTGAATGTATGAGATAAGGACAAAAACATTTCTCTTACACTTCATAGACATGGCAACTAGATTCAATGTGTCAACAACAACACAAACTAAAGACTAAAAGGTAATTGTGGACAAGATAATGGAAAAATGGATAGGAACTGGACTGAGAGCACTGGCTAAATTCCTAACTGATGATAAGGGAGGGAATTTGCCACTGATGAGTTTAAAAATATGTGTGGAAATATGAACATTGTAGTACACAGCCGTGGAAAGTCCCTTTAGTTATGGGATTTGTGAAAGAAATCACACAAATCATTGATGAAGTGCTTCGCAAAATCTTAGCGGACCAACTGAGTTGTAAACTAACATCTGCCCTGGCCTGGGCAGTCCATGTGAAGATTACACTTCAAGTGGCTGAGAGTTACAGCCCCTATCAATTAGTTTATGGGAGAGATTCAAAAATACCTTTGGTGATGTGGGATCATCCCCTAGGCTTGGAAGGGACTAGGATTAGTTCAATTTTTTCTGAGCACTCGAATGCCTTGCTTGTTGGGAGTAGGTTTCTCTGAGGTTTCAGAAAAAATTCAGTGAGCCTAATAGCACCACGTAAAGGTATCAGAAATAAATTTTAACCCAGGGGGCATGGTGTATTGCAGAAGAGAAAGGCAGAAAGAATGGTAATGGTCTTGGTAATGCTAAAGGCAATAATGGAAAAACAGTAATCATACAACATGGCAATCAAACTGTTAGGGTAACTTCCTCGAGGTTAATTGGCACTGATTATACATTTACTGAATCTGAACAAATAATAGAAAGTAATTGGCACCGTACACTTCACATGCACTTACATTGGACAATTACAAGGAGCAGATTATGGCAGATGAAGGGCTCACTGAATTTGGACAAAGTGATACTGAAGTGCAGAATAGGGCTATTTATTCCAAAGGACAACTACCAAAAGTTGGCACTAGAGTAAGATAGATATAGCTACGGCCACAGGTGATGGTAATGCTGAAGAAACCAGGTCTCAGGTTGAAATTCGGAACCTTTTTTTTGTATTGCAGGAATGAAGAGGGAAAGCTACTGAATTCAAAAGCACAGGACTCCAGTGATAACTTTTAAAACTTGAAGAATTAAAATGTTTATTAAAAGATAGAAAAGAAAAGATAAAACTTAAACACACACAAGATATAAGATACAGTTAGAAAAATCTTACTGAAATAATACCAAAATGCTTTATCAATAGTACACAATAAAACTATCTTTTTGGCAACAGCCCTTATGGACTCTTAACTATAAAATCTAGGAAATATTACCCAAACCAAGAAATGGCTTTCATTTTTAAACAAAAGTGCAATCCATGACTTCCCAGAACAAATCCACACTGATGTGGTTTCTCCAAAGGGAGATTCGAAACAAATTGTTTTCCAGGACAAGTATTATCTTTGCCCAAAGCTCTAGTTGCTTTTATTCAACTAAAAGACTTTCACAGCTTTTCCAGCACACTTCACATACACAGGAGTTGGCTATCAGTGGGGCTTCCCCCATAGTAACTCACTACAGTTTTCATATATACCCTTTTCACTCCTTTCACCTTAGTTCTCCATTGTCTTCAAGTATCCCTTTGAAAACTCAGTTTCCCAAATAATTAAACCCTTTCATGTTCCTATTTCACCACTATTTTTGGGCCTGCTCCTGTTCTCTCATAAATCTCCCATAAAATGCAATTGTTCTTTGTAGCCTCTGAGACTTCTTTGAAACTTAATAGCTACAAATGAATTTCAAAACTTATCCCCAAATGCTAATCTCAAATCTGCACTGTTTACTTGTGAGTTAAAGCCCACCATAAGGCCTCATTACAAATTCAAGAAGATAGCACCTTAATTTTTTCATCCCTTACTTTCCACAATCTGGTTCCAACAACCTCATCTTTGACTAACCCTGGACACATACAGAAACTGCTTACCCTTATCAACACAGAATATATACATAAACACAGAAATATAAAACTATACCCATATCATCACAATTTGCCAGTAGGGGCCAGTGAATGGAGGGATACCATCATTATAGGGAGAACAGGGAAAGCCACCAGCAAATACAAACATTGGCTGAATGTGCAAGATGAGGGACGAGCTAAGGTCCATGGATTGGCAAAATGAGGTAAAGGTGTAGAAGGCCAAAAAACGCAGTGTGAGATGTGAAAGTGGACCTGGAAGTGATTGCGACCCTAGGAAAAGATCATAGACTTGTAAAAGGAATTCTGATCATAGGAGGGAGAGATTGTCTAGCAGTAGTCCAGAAAGAGACAGGAGGGGAATAGAGGTCATAGTTTGGTAAGAATAAGGACCAAAGAACAGGCTAGGAATGCCATGTGAAGTAGAAGTCCTTATGATCGAGAAGTTTTAGTGGCTACTAACAAATTAGAAGATAAGTTGATAAAGGATGCCAAATAAAAAGGGTTGGAAAGTTGGAAAGAATTTGGTGTATATGCTGAAATACCAGACAGGAGACAGCCAGTCTTGTCACAGGATATGCACAAAAGATACTTCCTGGTGGCACGTTTCAGGCTAAAGCTGGACTAGTAGCTTGGGGTTTCAAAGAGAGATTTGAGATCAAGATATCAGAATGGATTCCCCTAATGCAGGAAAAGTGAATTTGAAGATGTTCTTAGCTATTTTAACAACATATTCCTGGGAATGGAAATCAATTGATACAAAAGCTGCATTTTTGCAGAATGAGAAATTTCAAAGTGAGGTGTTTTTGAAACTGCCTAAAGAAGCTGGCAATATCAAAGATAAACTGGAAATTAAACAAGTATGTTTATGGGTTGAATGATGCATCAAGTCCATCCTGCTGAAAATGGCTTTTTAGTTAAAAGCAGACTCAGCAATGTTCTACTGGTATCACAAGGAGATATTCGCAGGCATTTTTATAATACACATTGATGATGTTCTGTGGAGATGTTTTGTACAATTTGAGTAATGGGTTAAAAGTAAAATAAAGAAGCAGTTTAAGATTGGAAGTCAATCTTCAGGGGCTTTTAAGTATATAAGATTAGGCAGAATTAAGCAGAATAATTCAGGAATGACCTTGAATCAACAATCTTATCTAGCAAATGTTAATTATATCCCAATAACTCCTGGTAGATCCTCACAAAAAGAGGATCTTACACCCAAGGAAGAAACAGACCAATTAAGAAATTTGATTGGACAGTTGAACTGGTTGTGCGGCCAGACCAGAACTGATGCTAGTGATGACGTATTGGAACTGAGTACTATAATGAAATGTGCTACGTGAAGAGGCTCTGAGAGCAAAGAAAACATGAAAGAAATTAAATTCAGAGAAATGTGCACTCAGGTTTCCAGGCTTGGGTGATCCAGAAGATACGAAGTTAGTCATTTTTATTGATGCTTTACATGCCAATCTTCCTGATGGAAATTCTAGTACAGCAGGGTTTATCATATTCTTCATGGGAAAGAATAATAAATGTTGTCCCTTGGCCTGTGAAGAGAAGAAAATAAAAAGAGTAACTAAAAGCACCTTAGCTGCTGAAAAACTGGTGTTAGTGGAAGCAATAGATGTGGGGGTGTACTTATCTAATATACTGAAGGAAATACTATACAAGGGGCAATCTGAGAAAAGTTTGCCCGTAGATTGCTATGTAGATAACCATTCTCTTTGTGACAATGTTCTTTTGACAAAGGGTGTCTCTGAAAAAAGGTTGAGGATTAACCTTGCTAGAAATGTTGGAAAGAAGAGAGATTTCCAAAATAAAATGGGTGGATGCAAATCACCAATTGTTACACTGTTTTACGAAGAGATGTGCTTGCTCCAAGGAATTATTACTTGGACTGGAGGAGGGATGCCTTGTATCATCAAGAGAATATGGGAAACTGATATTTTCTTTGATTATTTGATAAATAATTGTAATTATTTATATGTTAAAAAAGTTTTATTTATAGAAAGAGGAATACAGGATCTGTTAATGGTTGTACTATAACGTGAGACATAGAAGATGAAAAAGTAAGTTTTGCTTCTTTTTGATTAGTTCTTTCAAAGATTGTTCATGTGTTTTCAAAAGTATTAATTTTAGTTATATCACTCACTAGAACACTGGTCCCAGTACAGTTCAGGTGGAGACCATCCCAACAGTACAGCTCCCACTTTCCCCAGTACTGGTGCCGAATCTTTGAGCCATGCACTCATCTCTCTAATCTTGTTTACCCTATGCTAATTTGCTCATGACTCAGGTAATAATCCAGAGATTATTACATTTGAAATTCTGCCCCTTAATTTGGCCTCTAGCTGCTCATACTCCCTAAACAGAACCACTTTTCTAGTCCTATCTATATTGTTTGTACCAATGTAGGTCATGCCAACTGGATCCTCACACTCCTATTGCAAGTTCCGCACCAGCCCTGAGCAGATGTCCTGATCCCTGGCACCAGCAGGTAACACAGCCATCTAGACTTTTGACTATGGAGAACTGTGTCAATCCCCCTGACTATAATGTCCCCTACTACAACTACATTCCTATTAACTCCACCAATTTGGATGGCTTCCTGGACCACGCTACCATGGTCAGTTTAATCATCCACCCTGCAACTCCTGCTTTCATCCCCACAATATGCCAAGAACCTCAGACCTATTGAACAATTGCAAAGCCTGAGGCTCCTCCACTTCTACCCTCTGGATCCCCATACCTGCCTCCAACAAAGTAATTCCCTCCTGTCCCTGATCATAATCAGAAGACCCTGACCACCTCCTTGGAATGAAGTGTCCATATAACTTTCCTCCTTGCTGATGAATTATAGTGTCTGCAGCTCAGCCTCCAGCTGAATGACTCTGAGCCAAAGATTATCAAGCCACTAGCACTTCCTGCAGACGTGTTTTCCCTGGGTCACACTGCTGTCCAGGAACCCCACATTATGCAGTCACAAGACATCACCTGCCCTGCATCTTTATTATGTTTTAATGAATTAGTTATTATTATTTTCTTAATTAACTTATAATTAGTAAATCCTACTGCTCCCAGTGAGCTTTACCACTGATAGTAAACCTTACTACGAATAAAACCTTACAATTACTGATAAATCACCCAGATTTGAAAGATAAATGAGCAAAATACTCACCAACCAACCCCTTAACCATGTTCCCCTTTACAGAATCACAGAATCACACAATGCAGAAGAGGTCCTTCGGCCCATCGAGTCTGCACCGACGCATGAGAAACACCTGACCTACCTACCTCATCCCATTTACCAGCACTTGGCCCATAGCCTTGAATGTTATGACATGCCAAGTGCTCATCCAAGTAATTTTAAAGGATGTGAGGCAACCTGTCCCCACCACCCTCCCAGGCAGTGCATTCCAGACCGTCACACCCTGTGGGTGAAAAAGTTTTCCCTCACATCCCCTCTAAACCTCCTGCCCCTCAGCTTGAAATTATGTCCCCTTGTGAATGACCCTTCAGCTATGGGGAACAGCTGCTCCCTATCCAACCTATCCATGCCCCTCATAATCTTGCAAACCTCAATCAGGTCGCCCCTCAGTCTTCTCTGCTCCAACGAAAACAACCCAAGTCTACCTAACCTCTCTTCATAACTTAAATGTTTCATTCCAGGCAACATCCTGATGAATCTCCTCTGCACCCTGTCCAGTGCAATCACATCCTTCCTATAATGTGGCAACCACAACTGCACACAGTACTCCAGCTGTGGCCTCACCAACATTCTATACAACTCCAACATGACCTCCCTACTTTTGTAATCTATGCCTCGATTGATAAAGGCAAGTGTCCCATATGCCTTTTTCACCACCTCACTAACATGCCCCTCTGCCTTCAGAGATCTATGGACACACACGCCATGGTCCCTTTGTACTTGATAATTTCCAAGTGTCATGCCATTCATTGAATACTTCCTTGTCAAATTATTCCTTCCAAAGTGCATCACCTCACACTTTTTATAGTTAAATTCCATCTGCCTCTTATCTGCCCATTTGACCATCCTAATTATATCTTCCTGTAGCCCAAGACACTTAACCTCACTGTTTAACCACCCAGCCAATCTTTGTGTCATCCACAAACTTACTTATCCTAACCCCCACAGTCAACTATGTCTTTTATATAAATGACAAATAATATGGGACCCAGCACAGATCCCTGCGGTACGCCACTGGACATCAGCTTCCAGTCACTAAAGCATCCTTCTGTCATCACCCTCTGTCTCCAACAACTAAGCCAATTTTGAATCCACCTTATCAAATTACCCTGTATCCCACATGCATTTGCCTTCTTTATAAGCCTCCCATGTGGGACTTTGTCAAAGGCTTTGCTTAAATCCATATAAATAACACTCACCTACACACCTGGTCACCTCCTCAAAAAATTCAATCAAATTTGTTAGGCATGATCTCCCTTTGACAAAGCCATGCTGACAATCCATGGTCAAACCTTGCCTCTCCAAGTGGAGATAGATTCTCTGCTTCAGAATTTTCTCCAATAGTTTCCCTACCACTGACGTGAGACTCACTGGACTGTAGTTCCCTGGCTTATTTCTACAGCCCTTCTTAAATAGCAAAACCACATTAGCTGTTCTCCAGTTCTCTGGCACCTCCCCTGTGGCTAGGGAGGAATTAAAAATTTGGGTCAGAGCCCCTGCGATCTCCTCCCTTGCCTCTCTCAGCAGCCTGGGACACATCATCTGGACCTGGAGATTTATCCACTTTTAGGCCTGCCAACACCTCTCGGGCTGTAATCTCTGGATTATTCCCAGCGCCATGTGCTAGCGAGTTCAGAAATAGGAGAATAGTGCAGATGAATACGTGACTTAAGAGTTGGTGCAGGAGGGAAGGTTTTAGATTCCTGGATCACTGGGACCATTTCTGGGGAAGGTGGGGCCTTTACAAGTGGGATAGTCTACATCTGAACCAGAGTGTGACTACCATCTTTGCGGGCGGGTTTGCTGGTGCTGTTGGGAGGACTTTAAACTAATTCGGCAGGGGGAGGGCACACAGAATGTTAGCAGAATAGGGACACATCATAATACAGTAAACTAATCAAGTCAGAGGGAGAACAACTGCATTAAGTTTCAAGGGAGTAAGGCACTGCTGGATGGCCTCCACTTTAATGCCAGGAGTATTACAGGTAAAACGGATGAGTTAAGGGTGAGGATTGACACATGGAATTGTGATATAGTAGCCATCACTGAGACATGGTTGAGGGAAGGGCAGGATTGGCAGCTCAACATTCCAGGATATAGAATCTTCAGGCGAGACAGGGGAGCGGGTAAAAGAGGAGGAGGCATTGCATTATTAGTTAAAGAGTTGGTTACTGCAGAAGGGAGAGATTATATCTTGGAGGGGGCATCAAATGAAGCTTTGTGGGTAGAGCTTAGGAATAAAAAAGGGGCAGCCACATTGTTAGTTGTTTATTATAGACCCTCAGATAGTCAGTGGGAAATTGAAGAGCAAATATGTGCACAATTTGCGGAGGTATGTAAAAATAATAACAATAGGGTAATTATATTCAGTGATTTCAACTTTCTCAACATTAATTGGGATGGACATAGTGTTAAGGGCTTGAATGAAGTGGATTTATTGAAATGTGTACAGGAGAATTTTTTAGGTCAATATGTAGAGGGTCCAACAAGGGACGGTGCAGTGCTGGACCTAATTCTGGGGAATGAAGCCAGGCAGGTGGCTGAGGTGGTGGTGGGGGAGCATTTTAGTGATAGTGACCACAATATGGTACAATTTAAGCTTGTTATGGACAAAGAAATAGACAAGTTGCAAAAAATGTTTTGGATTGGGGGAGAGTGGATTTTAGCAAAACAAGGCAGGATCTGGCCAAGGTAGACTGGGAATAGCTACTTGTGGGGAAATCTACAGAGGAGCAGTGGGGGTGTTCAAAAGCAAATGGGGAGGATACAGGCTCAACATGTTCCCTCTAGGGTGATAGGAAGGAGTACCAAGCCCAGAGAACCATGGATGACCAGAGATATTCAGGATACGATGAGAAGGAAAAGAGTGGCTTTTAGCAGGTACAAGGGAAACAAATCAGCGGAGGCATTAGCGGAGTACAGAAAGTGCAGGGTGGAGCTTAAGAAAGCAATTAGGAGAGCAAAGAGGGGATATGAGAAAGCTCTGGCTGGTAAAAGTAGGGAAAATCCCAATATATTCTATAAGTATATCAATGGGAAGAGGATAACTCGGGAAAGAGTAAGGCACATTAGGGGCCAAGTGGGCAATCTATGGGTGGAGCTACAGGACATCAGTAGAGTGTTGAATGAATAATTCACATCCATCTTCAACCAAGAGAATGACGATGAAGGTATTAAACTCAGGGAGAGAGACTGCGAGGTTCTTGAGCAAATTGATATAGGGAGGGTCAAGGTATTGCACTGAATTTCCTTACTCACTAAATTCCCAAGTTCACAATTTGTGATAAGCTGCACTCAGTCATGAGCTGCTGTTTTCATGCTGGCTTCCATTGTGTGCTTAGCAAGGCCACTTATATTTATAAAAATACCTGAAAAAACTCAGCAGGTCTGCGGAGAGGAACACAGTTAATGTTTCGAGTCCGTATGACTCTTGAACAGAACTAAGGAAAAATAGAAGAGAGGTGAAATATAAGCTAGTTTAAGGGGTGGGTGGGACAAGTAGAGCTGGATAGAGGGCCAGTGTTAGGTGGAGATAACCAAAAGATGTCAGAGACAAAAGGAGAAAGAGTTGTTGATGGTGGTGATCTTAGCTAAGAAATATGCTAATAGGTGACATAAGGGTAGAAAGCAGGACGAGCAAGGTACAGAGAGCCCTAGTGGGGGTGGGGTGGGGGGAAGAGATCAAAATAGGCTAAAAGGTAGAGATAAAACAATGGATGGAAATACTTTTAAAAATAATGGAAATCAGCTTATATTTCACTTCTCTTCTGTTTTTCCTTAGTTCTGTTGAAGAGTCATACGGACTCAAAATGTTAAATGCTGTCAGACCTGCTGAGTTTTTCCAGGTATTTCTATTTTTGTTTTTGTTTTGGATTTCCAGCATCTGCAGTATTTTGCTTTTTTTCCACTTATATTTATACTAGCTGAAATTCTACAGAGATGACTCAGCACTGCTGGCAAGAGAATCTAGTTAAGTAATTAACTAACTGCAGCTGCCTGTCCTGTATGGAGCTTGTTTATCCCTGGCTAAGGCTGAAAGAAACATAACAGTAAATTGTAGTTAAATTCTAAATACAAACTAGATTTTAGAAGGAGATTAACCCCTAAATGTAATCCTTAAAATTCCCTTACTCAGCAAATTCCCAGGTTCACACTCTGTGAGAAATGGCACTCAGGGATGAGCTGCTGTCCTCGTGCTAAGTTACTTTAGAATTCAGGTGGCCAGGAAGTCCTGAATGTATCCACATATTGTTTATCATTGTGGAGAAAACAAAATAAAGGAGAGGCAAGACTCAGAGTGAAACAGTGGAACTTTTATTTACTGCAACATTTTAAACAATTTCAATTAATTGATGAAGATGAGAATGATAAACTGTGCATTCTTAAAAGGAAGAACTAACTGGTTCTGTTATGCACATCTTTAGGACTTTATTATCTGTGTCAAATACACATTCTACAGTGAACATGTATAAATCAATCCCTGTAGACTGAACAGGGGTGGTAACAGTGTTCATGAGCTGAAGTTGCTGAACTTAGTATGATGCTGGGAAGCTGTAAAATACCTAATCAGAAGATGTTGTGGTGTTCCTCCAGTTTCCACTGAGCTTCATTGCAACAGTGCAGGAGGCTGAGGATAAAGAGGCCTGAGTGCGATGGGGTTAAGTAATCAGATTCTCAGGGTCATGCTTGTGGACTGAATGGAGGTGATCAGCAAAGTGGTCACCTAATCTGTGTTTGGTCTCCCCATATAAGGTGCAGGGATTAATCAGGGATAGTCAGCATGGCTTTGTCAGGCGGAGATCATGTCTAACAAATTTGATTGAATTTTTCAAGGAGGTGACTAGGTGTATAGGTGAGGGTAGTGCAGTTGATGTATTCTATATGGACTTCAGTAAGGCTTTTGACAAGGTCTTGCATGGGACACTGGTCAAGAAGATAAGAGTCCATGGGCAGCATTTTCCGGTCGGTGAGCGGGGGCAGGGCCCGTTCGCTGATGCGTAAAATGATGTGGGGATGCATTGGGCGTGCATCCTGACTTCACCCTGTGTCATTTATATTTTCAGTTCGGCGGACGCACAGCCAAATCGGCTGCGCACCCGTCGAACTGTCAATGGCCTATTAAGGCCATTAAAAAAGTAATTAACCTGATTGATGGACCTGCCTGTCCAACCTTAAGGTCGGCGGGCAGGCTGGGAGCCCAGGCGGGCCTCGGAAAAAGCAGGAAACCTCATCCACAGGCGGGATGAGGTTTCATGAGGGTATTTAAATTTTTATTAAAGGTTTCAATAAAAGTTATGGACATGTCCCAACTCATGTATCACATTAGGTGACATGGCAGTGAAATTTTTTAAATACCTTTATTTAATGTTTCAAATTGGAGCTGATCTCCCTGAGGCAGCACTTTCGCGCGCATGTGCAAAAGAGCGCGCTCCCGGCTGAGGGAATCCCCCCACTGCCCGCACAGGGAGCTCATAGCACTTCCTAGCGGACATCACGCTGGGCGGGCCTGAATTGGCCGGCCTACGTAAAATGGCAGTGCCTCCCCGACTAGGGGCGCCGATCAAAAGGCCCACGCCCACTCCTGCACTCCCTGCCTGCCCCCCCCAACTGGGGGGAGAATGTTGCCCCATGGGATCCAGGGTAATCTGGCAAATTGGATCCAAAATTTGCTTAGTGGCAGGAGGCAGAGGGTGATGGTTGAAGGTTGTTTTTGTGACTGGAAGCCAGTGTCCAGTACTGCACGGTTTGGTGCTTGGTCCCTTGCTGTTTGTAGTGTACATTAATGATCTAGACATGAATATAGGAGGTATGATCAGTAAGTTCACAGATGACACAAAAATTGGTGGTGTGCTAAATAGTGAGGATGAAAGCCTTAGACTACAGGACAATATAGACGGGCTGGTCAGATGGGCAGAACAGTGGCAAATGGAATTTAATGTGAGGCGATGCATTTTGGGAGGACTAAGAAGGCAAGGGATCCTAGGATGGTGGAGCTGTATAAAACATTATTTAGGCCACTGGAGTACTGTGTGCAGTTCTGGTCACCACACTATAGGAAGGATGTGGTTGCACTAGAGAGAGTGCAGAGGAGATTCACCAGGATGTTGCCTGGGCTGGAGCGTTTCAGCTTTGAAGAGAGATTGGGGTTGTTTTCCTTAGAGCAGAGAAGGATGAGGGGGGACCTGATTGAGATGTACAAAATTTGGAGGGACATAGATAGGTTAGATAGGAAGTGGATGGGGTCAATAACCAGGGGGCATAGATTTAAGGTAAGGGGCAGGAAGTTTAGAGGGGATTTGAGGAAAACTTTTTCACCCAGAGGTTGGTTGGAATCTGGAACACACTGCCTGAGTGGGTGGTAGAGGCAGGAACCCTCACAACATTTAAGAAGTATTTAGATGAACACTTGAAACACCATAGCACACAGGGCTAAGTGCTGGAAAATGGGATTAGAGTAGATAGTGGCTTGATGACTGACACGGACACAATGGGCCGTAGGACCTCTTTCCATGCTTGCTGTAACTCTATGACTCTATATAGAGGAGATCACATTGTGAGCAGTGATTACAACATTAAATTGAAAGAAATACATGCAAATCATTGTTTCACTAGAAAGGAGTGGTAGGGACACTGGACAGTAGGAAGAGAGAAAATAGAAGATTCGCCATTGCATCTCCTATGCTTACATGTGAAGCTGCCGGGGTGAAGGGGAGGGGACACAGTGGGTGATGAAATAATGAACCAGGGTGTTGCAAAGAAAATGGTCCCTTCGGAATACTGAAAAGGGAAGATGTGTTTCGTGGTGACATTACACTGAGGGTAGCAGCAATAGAGAGGATGATCTGCTGATGTGGAAGCTTGAAAATGGAATGTGAGGACAAAACAGACCTCAATGTGGTTATGTGAGAGAGGGGAAGGGATGAGGGCAGAAATTGAATAAATGGGATGGACACAGGGCCCTGTTGGCCAAAGTGGTGGGGCAAAAATGATATATGAGAAGCAGCACGGCTGTGGAAGGTGGCATCATCAGAACAGATGTGATGAGAGTCCGAGATCTGGGAGAATGGAATTGTCCTTACAGGAAGCAGGTAGGAGGAAGGGTAATCAATGACGTTATGACAGTCAGAGGGATTATCGTGGATATTGGTTGGAAGCCATCCCAGAACTGGAGATAGAGAAGTTGGGGAAGGGAAAGGAAGGATCAGAAATGGACCATGCGAAGATGTGATGCCAGCTCAGGGCAAGAGAAGGAAATGGCTTCAATACAGTTATCAACATCTTGGAATGAGGAAGGGGACCGGAGTAGGACTGGAACAAGCACATTTGACATATCCCACAAAAAGGGAAGACATGGCAATTTGTATGGACTCCCGTGGTGACATGGGAAATTGAAGAGAAAAATGGTGAAGTTTTCCAACCTTAACACCTGCAAAAGAAAAAAAATGTATTTTGTTAAAGCACAGGATGAGGCGAAGGTAAATGGAACTATCACTCAGGACAACCCTGAAATAGAGTGAGCCAGTGTTCCTGAAGAGAGAGGTGGAGAGCGTACATGTGGCGGCACAGAGAGTTAAGCGTGGATCTCAGCTGCGAGATTTGGGGTTCGAGAAACACTGAATACATGGAGATATCTGTAATCATGGGTGAATCTGAAACATAAAGCGTGGAAGTTAAATTGGAATCCATGTGGAATATGTTGGAGCCAGAGACAGTTGCTGAGGAAAGAGATATGAAAGCACGTTTTATTAGATATTAGATCTTAGGTATGAGATGAGAAGCAGATAGCAATGAAGATGAACAAGATACAAGAGTTGTAAAAGTAGATTTGTTCATAAGTAGTAAACTTTTTTTGAAGTATCAAGAAGTTGAAATTGATTTAGAATTATTTAATAACAAAGACCAACAATGGAACAATAGAAACAGAGGAAATGAGAACAATGTGGAGATATATACCAGATTTGTACCCTCACAGGCATGCTGACACCATTTTGCCTGCCCTCCTCCCAGAGCTTGCAGCCTCCTCTTTCTCCTCCAGGTCTCGCAGTTCCTCTTCCTCACACTCAATCACTGCCCCTATCCCCTGGTAGCTCCCATCTCTTCGGTTGCTATGGACCTGTGGAAAAGATCAAAGCGTTATAATGATGTGGAATGCTATTTATCCAAATCAAGTCATAGTTATCTTTGTATTCAATACACAATACAGAAAAGGGCAGTTTGTTCCAAGTAATCATTGCTCACCTGCTACATGAGCATCCTCCTACTATAATTTCCTTTTTCCATGAAAGAGTTTTTCAACATGGAGCCCTTAGTGAAGACACATATCTTCAATGTTCCTCCTCTTAATCACATCACTGGGTTGCTTTTACCAGGACACAAAGCAACAGGGTTTAACATTCACCTTGCTGCAGCAATACAGCTCCAACCTCTGCATGTGTCGGAGTCACCACTGTGGAAGCATCACAGCTATAGGGCCCTGTCTAAATGAGAGGAAAGCTCCTTCAGAAAAAGGGCAGACCCATCCATCTGTCCTTGCTCTCAGAAACTATCTTGGACTATACATTGAAAACAGAGAGACCATCACATGAGTTACTTACTGTGAGAGGTTTCTTTTCATGCATATATTCTCCCTTCAACTTTGGAAGGGCTGTCTGCCATGGCAACTGATTTTTACAACTTACTTACCTTTGGCTTCAACCTTAATCAAATAGTTAGTAACCAAATAACCTCCCACACTGTATAAAGACAGACAGAGATGAGTTCTAAAATTATCCAAGAATGAACAGACAAACATATGAACATGGAGCAGGAGTAGGCCACTCAGCCCTCGAGCCTGCTGCATCGTTCAATAAGATCATGGCTGATCTGATTGTAACCTCCGACCTACCCCTGATAACCTTTCATTCCTTGTTAATCAAGAATTTATCTAGCTCTGCTTAAAAATATTCAAAGATCCTGCTCCCACTGTCTTTTAAAGAAGAGAGTTCCAAAAGCTTATAGCCCTCTAAGACAAAAAAATTCTCCTCATCTCTGTCTTAAATGAGTGACCCCTTATTTTTAAACCATGACCCCTAATTCTAGATTCTCCCACAAGGGGAAACATCTTCTCCATATCCACTCTGTCAAGACTCTTTGGGATCTTAAAAGGTTTTGATCAAGTCACCTCTTACTCTTCTAAGTTCCAGTGGATACAAGCCTACCCTGTCCAGTCTTATGAGACAACCTGCCCATTCCTGGTATTAGTCTGGTAAACATTCTCTGAACTGTTCCAACACATTTACATCTTTCCTTAAATTAGGAGACCAGTGCTGTACACAGTACTCCAGATATGGTCTCACCAATGCCCCGTACAACTGAAGCATAACCTCCCTACTCTTGTAATCAATTTCCCTCACAATAAATGAAAACATTCTTTTTGCTTTCCTGATTACTCGCTGTACCTGCATACTAGCCTTTTGTGATTCATGCAGTAGGACACCCAGATCCCTCTGAATCTCAGAGCCTGCAACCTCTCATCATTTAGAGAATGTATTTTTTATTCTTCCTGCTAAAATGGACAATTTCACATTTTCCCACATTATACTCCATTTGAAAGGTCTTTGCCCACTCACTTAACCTATCCAGGGGCGGATTCATCCCAGATTTACACAAAGTGCGGTAGTGGGTGGGTAAAACGATGTTTTACCCTCCGTCCGCAATGGCAGCTTTTCATACTGTATCGTCCCAAATCAGCCCCATGAATTATGTATTCCCGGGAAACATGCCATTTCCATGGCAGGTGAGCTTTCATTCACCCATTAGCTCACTGCTTCATCATGCCAAGCACCATATTTAAAGCCCAGCCATGCACACACATCTCAGTGCTTCCAACCCACGATTGCTGCAAGGAAGGTGTCCACATAAGGCAAGAAGACTACAGCCCCCAGGTTTAATTACACATCACTGCAACGCCTTTTGGACACTGCAGAGGCCCACTGCGAAATCCTCTACCCCTGCTCTGGCTGCAGGATGGGCATCGGCATGACCAAAGGCTTGTGGTCGGCGCCAACACCCTTCATAAGAGGACAGCCACTCTGTGCCACAAGAGGATGAATGATCTCCTCCATTCTGTCAGGGTACGTCACTCTTCTCACTGCTCTCAATTTTCACACTCACAAATCCACAGGGTCCTCACACTGTTAGTTCTAGGGACATTATCATTCACTCTTTCATGCACAACTTCTTGTCCTCATCCCGTCCATAGGACCACTCACCACCCACACAGGCCAGGCATACTTATCATCTGGCCTGGCAGGTGTCCTGCTTACACCCTCTCCATCTGTATTCATGCAGGACAAGCTGGCACACAACAAGAGGGAGAGGTCACAGACTGGTGGAGGAATGCTGAAATCAAGGTCCTCATGGACTTTGAAAACAGAGCCATTCAGCTGGCTGGCGAGGATCTGGACCACTCCTGTGCTGATGGTGAGGTCACAGCTGCTCTACCAAGTGAGGATCCAGCAATGCAACATCCATCAGACAACCATGATTTGGCCTGTTTCACAGGCCACTGCCATGCACTAATTATCTCCCCTTGCTTTCACAGGCACATCTGGGAAACAGCCGACAGAATCCATGACCCAGAGCTTCCAATCAAGCCCCGAAGAAACCTCTGAAGAGGAATCTGAAGGCACCCTCCCTGAAGTCCCGTCACAGCACTCACCTACACCCTCCACCAGTGCAGAGACACACACCTCAGTGGGACCTAGCTTTAGAGTAGCCTTGGGATCATAATCTGGTGAGCACATTGTACTTTCTGATCCATGGCTGGCGGAGGCAGGGACTTTCCATGTCCCCGGCACTCAAAGGACTGCCAGAGGCCAGAAATTTGTTGAGTCCGAGTTAGATGAAGAGCCTCTAGAGTCGGTCATGTCACAATAGCTGGAGCTGCAAAGGCAAGCTCAGGAACATTAGGAAGGGATGTCCGCTGCACTCCTCAGATTGCAAGGCACAATGGAGGAGCCCATCTATCTTCAGGCTGAGGTGATAGTGCCAGCATTGCAATGCACCAAGGTCAACACTGGCAGGATGGCAGCTGCCAAGGAGACTTTGGTCCAGGATGTTGCTCCTATACTTATTCGCGGGCAGAACTCCATCACTAACACCATAGTCAGCCAGGAGCCCTCGGGCACCCACAGGGAGGAGGGTCAGGAGATGTACCCCCTGGGGCCATTCACCCAGGTGACTCTGGGAGTAACCGGCCCATCCAAATCCCCTCTTCCTGTGATCTCCACAGATCCAGCTTCACAGGCCGAGGAGGATGTCACCGCCACACAGCAGGACCCTGAAAGCAGGATGGGGCCCTCCAGGTCTCAGCCTTCTAGAGGACGTTCACCAAGGTCATCACCAACAGGTGTAGCAGTCAGCAGGCTGCCTCCACCTCTGCTGTGGATGTCAGGGGAGTTCTAAGATGTAGCGGCAGGGTTAGGAAAGTTAAGAAGATGTAGCTACACAGCCTGGGCATGGGGTTAATCACTTGTACATAATGTTCACTATTGTCAATAAACTCCCAAGAATGTCTCCCTGCCTATGGTTCCTTGTTCTGAATAGCAGTGTTTGTGTCACTCAGATGTGAAGCCTTTCTGCACAAGACAAGGGCAGGTGTCTCAGTCCAGGGCCTCTTCCCTGTGCTCTGTGCAGCTTTCAGACCACAGTGATGGTCCAGTCTCTCACTCCCTGGAAACATTACTGATGACTGCAACTTGGCAGTACTGGTCATTGCTGCCAGAATGTTGTGGGCAGGTGACACAGAGTTCTCTCAGTCTCTCTGTGTGCTCTCAGCACCTTTAAGGTGGAGCTGGCCCCCATCATAGCAGCATCTGTGACCAGTGACTGTGCTCCTGAAGGGATCAGGTGCTGAAGTCTGACAAAGGATCAGACGCTTTTAAAGTTTCATGGCTGCGTCTCCGTGATATGACCCTGATCACAGAGTGCAAGCGAGCTGCCCTTGGCCAGACAGGAATCAAACATTCTCAGAGACTATGTGAAGGTTCATGGAGTGTCCTCACTGCATGTTGTTATTATCCTCCTGCAACTGAGTGACTATTAGGGCCTCCACTGCATCTCCATGACAGGAGCATTCTCACAGAGGGTATGCACATTGCCATAAGCTAATCTGCAGGCAAACATTCATGGATGTGATGTGAGGATCTATGGTGTCTCCTCACTGCAAGTCATCATCATCCTCCATGAACCTAGCAGCTCTGGGGGCATGCCTGCCTTGTCTGGCCAGTGCGAGGGCCTCGCCCTGTCATCATCGCCTTCACCCTCATCCCTGTTGGCATCCTCCTCATTGAAGGAGACCTCCATCTCCTCCTCAGCCAGCTCCTCTCCCCGTTGCAGCACCAGGTTGTAAAGGGTGCAGCAGGTGATGATGATATTGACTGCGAACTGTATTGCAGGGCTCAACCAGATCAGTCCAAGCACCAGAACCTCATCTTCCTGATGGTCTGCTCCACCAAGGTGCGATTTGCAGCATGAGCCTTTTAATAGCGTCGCTGTGCTGCAATCTGAGGCTGCCACATGGGCGTAATCAGCCATGGCCTCTGTCCCTAAGGATCCAAACCTGCAGCCTCTGTGGACCCCAGAAGACTGCAGAGGATGTAGGAGTCGTGGACACTCCCTGGAAACCGTGCGCAGATCTGTAGGATGTGTTTGTGGTGGTCACACACCAGCTGAACATTCACCGAGTGGAATCTCTTGCAGTTAAAGTAGTTGACCACTTGTTACCACGGAGATATGAGTGCCACGTGATTACAGTCGATGGCACTCTGCACCTGTGGAAAACCTGAGATCTGGGCAAATCCCAACGCTTTTGCTTCTTGGCTTTCCTGGTCCTCAGTGAAATGCACCAAGTTGTGTACCCTCGCAAAGATGGCATCCATGACCTCATGGATGCATTTGTGGGTGGTGGATTGTGAAATCTCACAGAGGTCACCTGTGGAGCCCTGAAAGGAGCCACTGGCATAGAAATTGAGCCACGGTCACTTTCACAGCTACTGGCAGTGGATGCCCTCCATGTCCCTGTAGCACCAAGTCCTGCAGTAAGTGGCAGCTGTGACCGACCAGTTCCTTAGACATGCACAGTCTTCAGTGACACTGGTTCTCAGTCATCTACAGGAATGAAAGGCAGTGTCTATAAACCCTGGGTCTAGTGAGGCGCAAAGCAGTGACAGCTCACTGTGGCTCATCAGAGGCATGTGTGGGAGCCCCAGCCGCCCCTTCTTCCAGGAGGTGCTGCTCCTCCCTCACTCTCTTCTCCTTCGTCTCTGCTCTCTGTAAGCCATGAGGCATACAGCTGGGTCACCAGGCTTCATGCTCCTGATGTACTCCTCCTGCAGGATGAAAAAGAGAGAGACATGTGGGTTAGCATGGGTGTACTAAGAGCCCGTCCTGGTTAAATCTGAAGGCCCCTTAACACATCCCAGACAGTGTTGGCCACTCCTTGGATGGCCAGAGTTTAGTGCAGTACATGGCTGCCCAAAAACACTTTCACAAGGAGATTGTACAATGTGCCCAGTCGTCCGACCGTTCTGCAGTCCACCAAGACGTTCATTAGTTAGCAATCTGTGCCTGAGGGGTGAAAAGCTCTGGAGCACTTTGAGGCATTTTGATGCCTCTGCATTGCTAGAGTGGGCAGAGAAGTTGAGGCTCGGATCCAATCATATCAATGTGGCCGTGCCTGAACTGTCTCAGCTGCAGAGGAATGGTCACTTCATAGTAAGTTTCCCTCATGCATGGCCACTTTCCTTGCCCAGCCTGCACCACCACCACCCCCCCGCCCCACCCCGCACGTGCTTGTGCGCTACCTTCAACCGCAAGGCAGCCCTTGCCCCTGCCCTGCCCCCCCACAAGTCACCTCAGCCACAGGGCTGCCCTTGCTTACCGCCCCCCAAGTTGCCTCAACCTCAGATCGGTCCTTGGCCTCCCCTAATGCGTCTCAGCCTTGAAGTCCAACAGGTGACCCAGGTGAGCACTCCGCAACATTACTGTGCACTCACCTCCGAATTCCCCTTAAAGTGCAGCCCTCCAAGTGCACACATTTTATATGCTGTTGTGATGCACATCGGCATGTAATCATGCTGACGTGGGCAGATGATCTAGCGGGTACAACTATTCACATGGTCTGGCCTTATAATGATATGTTGATGTATTACAATGAGGTTCCCAACATCCAATGGTGGGAAACATGGCCCACCATTGGTGGGCGGAGCGGACGATCGTCATCTGGCTTCACAACTTTATGAAACTGATTTTTCGCCTTCTCGCCATATTGTCCACTCACGCCACCGACCATGCCCAACACCAGTGGGCACAGAAAATTCTGGCCAAGTCACTTTGTAGCCTCCTTATATCTTCTTCACAACTTACTCTCCAATCTATCTTTGTGTCGTCAGCAAATTTAGCAACTTTACCATCTATCCCTTCATCCAAATCATTTGTATAAATTTTAAAAAGTTGAGCTCCCAGCACTGATCCCTGTGTCATGGCACTTGATACACCCTGCTTACCAGAAAAGAGACCTATTTATTGCTATCCTCTGTTTCCTGTTAGCCAGCCAATCTTCTATCCATGCCAATATGTTACCCCCTACACAATGAGCTTTTATTTTCTGCAATAACCTTTGATGTGGCACTTTATCAAATGCCTTCTGGAAATCTAAGTACAGTACATCCATCGGTTCCCCTTTATCCACAGCACATGTGACTCCTTCAAAGAACTCCAATAAATTGGTTACACATGATTTCCCTTTCACAAAACCATGGTGACTCTGCCTGATTGCCTTGAGTTTTTCTAAGTGCCCTCCTATAACATATTTAATAATAGCTTCTAACAGTTTCCCTATGACAGATGTTAAGCTAACTGGCCTGTAGTTTCAAGCTTTCTGTCTCCTTCCCTTTTTGAATAAAGGAGTGACATTTGCTATTTTCCAATCTAATAGACCCTTCCCCAAATCTAGGGAATTTTGGAAAATTAAAATCAATACAACAACTATTTCACTAGCCACTTCTTTGAAGACCCTAGGTTGAAGTCCATCAGAACCTGAGGATTTGTTAGCCCACAGTCCCAACAATTTGCTGAATTACACTTCTTGGTGATTGTAATTTTCAAGATTTCCTCCCTCTCTTCAATTTCTTGATTTACAGCTATTTCTGGGATGTTACCCCATTCCTCTGATGTAAAATACCTGTTCAATTCATCTGCCATCTCCTTATTTTCCATTATTAGTTCTCCAGACTCACTTTCTATAGGACCTACACTCACTTTGTTAGCTCTTTTCTTATTTAAATATCAAGAGAACTTCTTTCTATCTGTTTTTAAATTACTAGCTAGCTTTCTCTCGTCCTCAAATTTTTCCCTCCTTGTTAATTTTTTTGTCATTCTTTGCTGTTCTTTGTATTCTGTCCAATCTTCTGACCTGCCACCCGTCTTTGTGCAATTATATGCCTTTTCTTTAAGTTTGATGCTGTCTTTAACTTTTTGGTTAACCACAGATGGTGGGTTCTGCCCTTGGAAATTTTATTTCTTGTTGGAATTCTGTGTATTCTGAAATATCTCTTTAAAGGTCTGTACTGCATCTCTATGGACCTATCCCTTAACCTCATTTGCCAGCTCCCACGTCCTAACTCTGCTTCCATGCCCTCATAATTGCCCTTATTTAAGTTTAAAATACTAGTCTTGGACCTGCTCTTCTCTCCCTCAAACTGAACGTAAAATTCAATCATATTATAATTGCTGCTACCTAGGGGTGCCTTAACTATGTGGTTATCAATTAATCCCATCTCATTGCAAATTACGAGGTCTAGTATAGTCTGCTCTCTGGTTGGCTCCAGAATGTGCTGTTCTAAGAAACTATCCCAAAAACATTCTATGAACTCCTCATCTAGGCCTTTGCTCATCTGATTTTTCCAGCTTATATGTAGGTTAAAATCCCCCATTATTATTGTTGTACCTTTCTGACAAGCTCCTATTATCTCTTCCTTTATACTCTGTCCTACTGTATAGTTACAATTACCTTGCATGCCCTGGTCAGGTCATTGTACTTTTTACAACCCTGGTCTGCCTTGTGAGGTATTAATGCAGCTTGCAATGATATTAATGCAGCTTGCAATGATATTAATGCAGCTTGCAATGAGAGTCTCTGCCACCTCTTTCCATGAAACCATACTTATTAAACTCCTGTTAGTTAATCGATGAAGGAGGAGACCAGAAGACAATCTATACTCAGTTTTAGATTTATTCAGAGAGTGAAACATTACAAGTATATAGCTACTAACTCTACTTCAACCACAGAGTCAATAAATGTCTCTTTATGTGTGCTCAAGTAATCCCCCAATCAATACCCTCCACCTTTATATAATTTACCTTAGTGTATACAATTCACAATACTAACCATCCTTGGAGATCTTGCCCTCACAATCTTCTGCCTTTTTTTTACGTCATTCAAGAGTCCTCCTCCACAAATACTGGAAACTCTTTTCTTCAAGCTTTAACCTGTGATGCTTTATGGTAAACAATTAAGTACTTTCTTTGCTTTGTATAAATGTTTTAAATAATATTTTCTATTTTTATAAATTTTTTGAAGTTGGCTTCATTTCAGAAGTCGCAGGTCACTCATCTCTCAGTGCCACATCTTAACTGAGTTAAAGTGTTCTCAGCTTTTTTATAGTGCTATCTGATTGCTCAGTGATAGACAAATGGGCATGGCATTTATTAGCTTTCAGATGTAGCATTATCATTAGTACCGCATCATTGTTTCAAAGTTCCACAATTAACATGATGTGAATGGTGAGAAATGGTGAGATTGAATGTTGTTCACCATGAGGTGAGCCACTGCTACTATTTTTGACTTCTATAAAGTTGAGGTCATCTAAAACTCTGCTGCCTGTTCTGTAACTTGCAGCAAGACCCATTCCCCTGACATCCCTTTGCTTGCTGACCTACATTGATTCTTGGCCAAGCAAAATATTGATTTTAAAATTCTCATCCTTGTTTTCAAATCCCTCCATGGCCTCATCCCTTCCTCTCTTCTCCAACTCCACAACCCTCCAAAATATTTCTAATTCTGGCCTCTCATACACCCCTAATTTTAAATGCTCCAACACTTGGTAGCCTTACCTTCAATTGCCTGAGCCCCAAGCTCTGGAATACTTTCCCTCCCAGCCACTCTTCTCACGTTTAAGGCTTTCTTTAAAACCTACCTCTTTGACCTAATATCTCCTTAACTGGTTCAGTGTCATACTTTGTTTTATAATCCTCATGTGAGGAACCTTATTGCATTACATTAATACAAGTCGTTGCTGAAACAAAGCCCAAAAATACATGTTTTTAAATTGGGGACTGCATACTTTATAATATATTGCATAAAATTTACAATGCAGAAACAAGCTACTTGGCCCAAATGGTCTATGCTGATATTTATGCTCCACACCCAGCCTTCTCTACTTCATCTAACCCAACCTTCATATCCTTCCATTTCATTATTCCTCATGTGCTGAACCAGCTTCCCCATAAAGGCTTCCATGATATTTACCTCAAATACTCCTTGTAGTAGCAAGTTCTACACTCTAAACAGTCTTTTGTGAATTCTTCATGGGATTTATTAAGAACAAAAAGGGTGCAATTACATTGCTCAGTGTAGTCTACAAGCTGCCAAATAGTGAGAAGGACCTAGAAGAACAAACCTGCAGAGAAATTACAGAGAGATGCAGAAAATATAGGGCAGTGATAATGGGGGACTTTAATTACCCGAATGTAGACTGGGACAGTAGTGGTGTAAAGGGCAGAGAAAGGCATAAATTCCTGGATTGTGTTCAGGAGAATTTTCTACAGCAGTATGTGCCTAATCCAACAAGAAAATACACACTAAGATAAAAGCAAAATACTGCAGATGCTGGAAATCTAGAACAAAAACAAAAATACCTGGAAAAACTCAGTAGGTCTGACAGCATCTGCGGAGAGGAACACAGTTAACGTTTCAAGTCCGAATGACTCTTCATCAGAACTAAGAAAAAATAGAAAAGAGGTGAAATATAAGCTCCTTTAAGGTTGCGGGGCGGGGGGGGGGGGGGGGGGGGGGTGCTGCGGTGCAGTGGGGGGTGGGACAGGTAGAGCTGGATAGAGGGCCAGTGATAGGTGGAAATTACCAAAAGATGTTATAGACAAAAGGACAAAGGGGTGTTGACAGTGGTGATATTAGCTAAGAAATGTGCTAATGGGGACATTAAGGGTAGAAAGCAGGACGAGCAAGGGACAGATAGCCCTAGATGGGGTGGGGTGGGGGGAATGGATCAAAATAATCTAAAAGGTAGAGGTAAAATAATGGTTGGGAATACATTTAAAAATAATGGAAATTGGTGGGAAAAGAAAAATATATATAAATTATTGGAAAAAGGGGGATCGGAAAGGGGGTGGGGATGGAGCAGAGAGTTCATGATCTAAAGTTGTTGAACTCAATATTCAGTCCGGAAGGCTGTAAAGTGCCTAGTCGGAAGATGAGGTGCTATTCCTCCAGTTTGCATTGAGCTTCACTGGAACATCGCAACAGGCCAAGGATGGACATGTGGGCATGAGAGCAGGGTGGTGTGTTGAAATGGCAAGTGACAGTGAGGTCTGGGTCATGCTTGCGGACAGACGTAAAGTGTTCCACAAAGCGGCTACCCAGTCTGCGTTTGGTCTCTCCAGTGTAGAGCAAACTGCATTGGGAGCAGCGAATGCAGTAGAATAAATTGAGGGAAGTGCAATTGAAATGCTGCTTCACTTGATTGGAGTGTTTGGGCCCTTGGACGGTGAGGAGGGGGGAAGTAAAGGGGCAAGTAAAGGACCCTCCACCCCTGCCCGCCCCTCTGTCCCCATCCCGTTATTTCATGCTATCTTGACTCCATTCTTTTCCCATCTACATCCGCGATTCCTCTCATGCCCTGCACCATATCAACAATTTCCAGTTCCCTGACCCCAACCGCCTCCTCTTCACCATCCCTCTACATCTCCATCCCGCACTAGGATGGCTCTCCGCTTCTTCCTTGAACAGAGGCCCGAACAATTCCCATCCACCACTACTCTCCGCTGTCTGGCTGAACTTGTTCTCACACTGAACAATTTCTCCTTAAACTTGTCTCACTTCCTCCAAATAAAAGGTGTGGCTATGGGTACCCGCATAGGCCCCAGTTACGCCTGTCTCTTTATGGGGTATGTGGAACATTCCTTGTTCCAGTCCTACTCAGGCCCCCTCCCACAACTCTTTCTCTGGTACATCAATGACTGCTTCAGTGCTGCTTCGTGCTCTCGTCTGGATCTGGAAAAAATTATAAATTTTGCTTCCAATTTCTACCCCTCCTTCATTTTCACGTGGTCCATCATTGACACTTCCCTTCCCTTCCTTGACCTCTCTGTCTCAATTTCTGGTGATAGACTGTCCACCAATATTCATTACAAGCCTACCGACTCCCACAGCTACCTTGACTACAGCTCCTCACACTCCACTTCCTGTAAGGACTCCATCCCATTCTCTCAGTTCCTTCGCCTCCATCGCATCTGTTCTGATGATGCCACATTCAAAACAGTTCCTCTGACATGTCTTCTTCTTCTTTAACTGAGGTTTTCCACCCACGGTGGTTGACAGGGACCTCAACCGTGTCCGGCCCATCTCCCGCGCATCCGCCCTCACACCTTCTTCTCCCTCCCAGAAATATGATAGGGTCCCCCTTGTCCTCACTTATCACCCCACCAGCCTCCGCATTCAAAGGATCATCCTCTGCCATTTCTCCCAACTCCAGCATGATGCCACCACCAAACACATCTTCCCTTCACCCCCCCCGTGGCATTTCGCAGGGATCGTTCCCTCCGAGACACCTTGGTCACTCCTCCATCACCCGCTACACCTCAATCCCCTCCCACAGCACCTTCCCATGCAACCACAGAAGGTGCAGCACCTGCCCCTTTACTTCCGCCCTCCTCACCGTCCAAGGGCCCAAACATTCATTTCAAGTGAAGCAGCATTTCACTTGCACTTCCCTCAATTTAGCATATTGCATTTGCTGTTCCCAATGCGGTTTCCTCTACATTGGAGAGACCAAACGCAGACTGGGTGGCCACTTTGCGGAACACTTTCAGTCTGTCCGCAAGCATTACCCAGACCTCCCTGTCGCTTACCATTTCAACACTCCACCCTGCTGTCATGCCCACATGTCTGTCCTTGGCCTGCTGCAATGTTCCACTGAAGATCAACGCTAACTGGAGGAACAGTACCTCATCTTCCGACTAGGCACTTTACAGCCTTCCAGTCTGAATATTGAGTTCAACAACTTTAGATCATGAACTCTCTCCCCACCCCTTTCCAATCCCCCTTTTTCCAATAATTTATGTATATTTTTCTTTTCCCACCTATTTTCATTATTTTTAAATGTATTTCCATCCATTGTTTTATCTCTACCTTTTAGCCTATTTCGATCCCCCCACCCCCCACCCCACCCCCCACCCCACCCCCACTAGGGCTATCTGTCCCTTGCTCATCCTGATTTCTACACTCAGTATCCCTATTAGCAGAGAGGAACACAGTTAACGTTTCGAGTCCGAATGACCCTTCAACAGAACTAAGTAAAAATAGAAGAGCATTTTTACTTAGATCTGTTGAAGGGTCATTTGGACTCGAAATGTTAACTGTGTTCCTCTCCGCAGATGCTGCCAGACTTGCTGAGTTTTTCCAGGTATTTTTGTTTTTGTTTTGGATTTCCAGCATCCGCAGTTTTTTGCTTTTATCCCCATTAGCTCACTTCTTAGCTAATATCACCACCATCAACACCTCTTTGTCCTTTTGTCTATGACATCGTTTGGCAATCTCCACCTATCAGTGGCCCTCTTTCCAACTCTACCTGTTCCCCCCCCCCCCCTCCCACTTTAAACCAGCTTATATTTCACTTCTTTTCTATTTTTCCTTAGTTCTGATGAAGAGTCATTCGGACTCAAAACGTTAACTGTATCCCTGTCCGCAGATGCTGTCAGACCTGCTGAGTTTTCCAGGTATTTTTGTTTATGTTCAAGAAAATACGCACTGTTGGACCTGGTTCTTGGAAATGGGATAGGCCAAGTAGATCAAGTGTCAGTGGGGGAACAATTAGAAGACGGTGATCGTTATATTTTACATGTTGGGATGATGATAGAAAAGGACAGTAGGTAACCCAGAGTAAGAATAATTAACTGGGCAAGACCTGACTTCAATGGGGCAAGAACGGAGCTGGGCCTAATAGACTGGAATGAAAGATTGGTGGGAAAAACTGTAGCTGAACAAGGGGCTACCTTTAAAAAAGAGTTGTTTCAGGCACAATCAAGGTATATTCCATTGAAAGGGAAAGATAGGACAAACAAATCCAAAGTTTCCTGGATGTAAAAGGAGATAGAAATTAAGGTAAAGGAAAAAAAGTGTGCTTATGACAGGTATCAGGTAGAAAATACAATTGAGAACCAAGAGGAATACAGAATGTTCAGAGGGGAGGTGAAAAAGCATATTAGAGAAGCAAAGAGGGATTATGAGAAAAGACTGGCAGCCAACATAAAGGGAAATCCCAAAGTTTTTTTATGGGCATATACATAGTAAAAGGGTGGTAAAAAGAGGAGAAGGGCCAATGAGGGACCTAAAAGGGAATTTACACATGGATGAAGGGACCATGGCTGGGTATTAAGTGAATACTTTTCATCTGTCTTTACCAAGGAGGTAGATGCTACCCAGTCCATGGTGACAGATGAGGAAACTTTGTCACTAGAAGAATTCAAAATTGATAAGGAGGAAGTGTTGAATAGACTATCGGTACTTAAAGTTGACAAGGCACTGAAACCGGATGAGATGCATCCAAGGTTATTGAAGGAACTGAGAGTAGAAATTGTAGGGGCACTGGTCATAATCTTTCACTCTTCCCTGGACTCAGAGATGGTGCCAGAGGACAGGAGAATTGCAAACATTACGCCCTTGTTCAAAAAAGGTCATAAGGATTAGCCCAGCACTTACAGACCTGTCAGTTTATCTTCAGTGGTGAATAAGATTCCAGAAACAATTATTCAGGATCGAGTTAGTAGTCACATGGAAAAATATGGGTTGATAAGTAACAGCCAGCATGGATTTCTAAAGGAGAAATAGTGTTTAACTAGCTTGCTGGAGTTTTTTGAAGAGGTAACAGAAAAGGTCGATGAGGGTAATGCTGTTGACATGGTGTACATGGACTTTGAAAAGGTATTTGACACAGTGCCACACAACAGACTTGCAAGAAAAGTTATTCTTCATGGAATAAAAGAGACAGTAGCAACATGGATACAAAATAGGCTGAAAATATGAAGTAGAGAGTAATGGTCAGTGGATATTTTTCAAGCTGGAAGAAGGTTTGTAGTGGAGTACCCCAGGGGTTGGTGTTTGGACCCTTGCTTTTCCTGATATATATTAATGATCTAGATCTTGGTGTGCAGGGGACAATTTCAAGGTTAGCAGATGATATGAAGCTTGGGAGTGTTGTGAACTGCAAGGAGGATGGTATGGAACTTCAAAATGACATAGACAAGTTGGTGGAGTGGGTAGATAGGTGGCAGATGAAGTTCAATGCAAAGGAGTGTGAGGTGATGCATTTTGGTAGAAAGAATGTGGACAGACAATATAAAATAAGGGTTGAAATTTTGAAGGGGGAACAGAAAGACTTGGGTGTATATGTGCCTAGATCATTGAAGGTGGCAGGACAGATGGAGGGAGCAGTTAATAAAGCATATCGTATCCTGGGCTTTATTAATAGGGGCATAGAGTACAAGAGCAGGGAGGTTACGCTAAATTTATATAAGACACTCGTTAGACCTCAGCTAGAATATTGTGTACAGTTCTGGACACCATATTATAGGAAGGATGTGAACACATTGGAGAGAGTGCAGAAGAGGTTTACAAGAATGATTCCAGGGATGAGAAACTTCAGCTATGAGGATAGATTGGAGAGGTTGGGACTGTTCTCCTTGGAGAGAAGATGGCTAAAAGGAGTTTTGGTAGAGAAGTTCAAAATCATGAGGGGGCTGGATAGAGCAGATAGGGAGAAGTTGTTCCTACTCATAAAAGGGTCAAGAATGAGGAGGCACAGGTTTAAAGTAATTTGAAAAAGAAGCAAATGTGACGTGCGAAAAATATTTTTCACACAAGGAGTGGTTCCGGTCTGGAATGTACTGCCCGGAAATGCGGTGGAGGCAGGTTCAATTGGGGCATTCAAGAGGGCATTAGATGATTATTTGTATATAAACAATGTGCAAGGGTGCGGGGAAAAGGCAAGGCAATGGCACTAGGTCATAATGCTTATTTGGAGAGTCAGTGCAGATATGATGGGCCGATTGGCCTCCTTCTGTGCCATTAAAATTCTGTGATCCTGTAATTTGTTGTCTATGATATAATAAAAATCTTACTGTAGTGTGCATCATGTCTACAAAATATCTCGTCATGCTATCATATTTTGTCATGCTTTTCTGACATTTATTTTCTATTATAAATTCCTATGTCCATATTTATATTCGAAATTGTAAAGCCATCGTGCTGCACTTATACTTCTCTGGCATGGACCAGCTCCTGAGCGTAAACTATAGAGAAATTCCTGTTACAACCAATCTCTGCACTAAAGAAACAGCAACACAGCAAGGTAACAGAGGCTAGTTGTAAATAATTGATCAGGATAAAGTATGGTATGTATTTAAAAGATACGAACAGGAAGTCAATTTCCGTTTTAGCACCCTCCCATTTGAACAATCTGAAAGTGTTTTAACTTAATAGGTAAACTTAAACTTTTTGTTATATAGGTGATGTGGAATTGGCAGCTCATTTTCGATTTCCTTTTCATTAACTTCGATTGCGCCTATTTTACGCCATAAATTAGCCCCAATGAATGATTTGGAATAAAAACGGAAAGTACTGGAAATGCTCATCGGCCTTGGCAGCATTTGTGGGGCGAGAAACAGCTAATGTTTCTGGTGAAATATTGACTTCTTGATTTGGAGTTGCAATTATGCACGATAAGATCCCACAGGGCAACAATAAAACCAATACAGTCATCAATCTGTGGGGTGGGATTGGATGAGGAAGAGAGTTTATTCCGAAGGACAGCACATACGACAACATTGCACTTCCGCGCGATGCTTCCCAACCAGCTCACGACAGTTCGTCCAGGTCAGCCAGTACGCCCAAGTCAGCCAGTACGCATGCTCACTGAGTCTGTCATCCACGCATACACAGTGAGTTCGTCACTAACGCATGCTCATTGAGCCCTTGCCATGCACGCATGCTCAGTGAGTCCTTCTTGCCCACGCATGCCCAGTGATACTTTGTCACTCACGCATGCTCAGTGATCCTTGTCACCCACGCATACACATGGAGTTTTGCCACCCACGCATGCCAATGATGCTTTATCACGAACTACCTGCCTAAATTGTGTCTGCTTCTCCAAAGGTTGCCAACCCTCCAGGATTGGCCTGAAGTCTTCAGGAACGGAACGAATCAATACCCAGGACACTGCTGTGTGCAGCCCTGGAGAAATACAATAGGAACATTAAAAGGACAATTTTTGTCACTTTTTTTTAAACATTCCTCTTTACCAGATATAAAAGTATTGAAAACGGGGACTGACAGTCAAACATCATCCAATTGGGCAATGAGTCTTTTTGCTTCCCAATTGATGTAGGACGACAAGTGTATCACAAAGGTGGATGTGTTGGCCGACTAACGGCTGGTCATGTCATGAAATCTCCAGGAATGCATTTAATTGCAGTAGAATTGGGCAACCCTACCCTCTCCAAGGCTGGCACTGTACACATAACTGCAGTATTATTTATGCACCCATTTCCTTCTCAACTAATTCTTTGATGTTTCTAGTTCATTTAGACCATTATTTTTAAAATATTTTTGACGAACATCCTCAGGCTATAGTCCTTCCAATTCCAGCTACCTACCTTCTCATTATTTCCCTCAAACCCTCCTCTCTCCAGAAATATATTTAATTGTCCCTTTAATGTCCTTGCACTGTGGTTTTCCAAGGAAAATTATTCCACAGCTCCAGTTCTCCAGTTTGTCCTAGCGCCCTTTGTGCTGCTAACACTCAGTTTGTGTCACTTGCTGTTTGAGCCTTTTTGTATTTTCCTGGATTGTCAATTTCCTTAATTAATCTTCAAAAATTGAATTAGACCTCCCTAGGAATCGCCTCTTCTTAAAATAAAGAACAACCACAAACACCCCAACTTCCTTAACCTTCCAGCATTACTCCAGCTGCAGTCACACCAATACTTCCAGTAGAATAGTACTTTGCAGTTGCCTGTAGTGTATAAATACTGCTGGCACCTACTGCCCTCGCAGGTGAATGTAAATGATCCCATGGACAAGATTAGCTGAGTCAGGTGTATATCCAGGCCAATAACAGCAAAATAAATTATCTAGTCATTTATCTCAATGATGGATGAGGGTGATCTTGCTGCAAATTCAAAATTACTTAATTTGCTTCAATGCAGTCTCAGATGTCCTGAGGTTGTGAATCACAGAATTATAGAATGGAAGCCATTTGGATCAGTCAATGCATGCTGGCTGCTTGAGAGAGGTTCCCAATTAGTCCCACTCCCCTGTTGGTTCCTATAGCCCTATATGTTTTTTTTTTCCATTTCATGTTATAAATCTAATTCTCCTTTGAAAGTTATATTGAATCTCCATCTGGCACCCCATCTACTGCCTTCAACATTCACTTTCTCCAACACTGCTGAACAATGGCAGCAGTGTGTACCATCTATAAGATACACTGCAGCAACTCACCAAGACTTCTTTGACAGCAGCTTCCAAACCTGCAACCACTACCACCTAGAAGGAAAGAGCAACAGACACATGGGAACACCACCATCTGTAAGTTCCCTCCAAGTCACTCACCATCCTGACTTGGAAATATATCACCGTTCCTTCACTGTCACTGGGTCAAACTTCTAGAACACCCTTCCTAACAGCACTGTGGGTGTACCTACACCACATGGACTGCACTGGTTCAAGAAAGCAGCTCACCCCCACCTTCTCAAGGGCAATTAGGGATGGGCAATAAATGCTGGCCCAGCCAGTGAAGCCCAGTCCCACGAATGAATAATTTTTAAAAAGTGTCCACTACACTTCTGGCCAGTTCATTTCTTCTCCCATCTGACTTTTCTGCCAATTGTTAGTGAAGGTGATGCGTAAAATGCATGTTCCTTTCTTAAATTGCAGGGTAGGGATTTTAATGTTGTGCCTAGTGGAGGAGTTTGGCAGGGGAAGGCCACCTTCCCATCCTACAATTGTCACATTTAAGTTATGACCGTGCTGTTATCTAGCAGTTCCTGATAAAGTTTTGAAAGGAGTGACAAAATTTGACAGCAAGCCAAAGAAAGGAGTAATTAGGATGGAGGATGGGTTTTGAGGAGTGTCTTAAAGGAGGAGAGAGAGGTAGTGATCTAGGGAGATTTATGGAGGAACTTTCAGTGCTTAGGTTTCTGCATATGGTTGATGGGTGAATGGGACTTTGTGCAAGTTAGGATGTGGACAGCAGAGTTTTGGATGAGCTCAAGTTCCTTCAGGGTGGAAGGTGGGAAGTCTCGCAGAAAAGCATTGGAATAACGGAAGCTTTTTATGAGATTGGGACTGAATACATTCTTGAGGCAGAGGGTACTAGGCAGTTGAGACTGTTTGATACTCTTTCGAGCACAAACCCGTTTCCATCTGTTTCAGATGAAGTTACATTGTTTCACAGTTTTGCCATTGTGAGATTTGAACTCTCAATCTTGGGGTTACAAACCAGTACCATAACCACTTGGCTATTTAGGCCAAGCTGAACGCTTCACGAATTTGCGTGTCATCCTTGCGCAGGGGCCATGCTAATCTTCTCTGTATCGTTCCAATTTTAGTATATGTGCTGCCGAAGCGAGCACACAGAGACTGTTTGATGGTGCCGCCGGATGCCAAAAATGAGAACATTTTATATTCCCCATTGCTGAAAGATTAATGCACACAAACCTCGCCTAGAAATGAAACATATTTTGTCGCCCTAGATCCTAGATGGGAAATAACGATTGTTAATGTGGCGCGGTTTTAGTGGGTCAGAATGGAGGACTCCCTCCTTTGCTGCTGCGCCCTTCTTCGACAGATGATGCCCTTTGACGTTTGCTCTTGGAGTTCCATCCTTGGAGTTGATAGTGTCCGACCCGGGGAAACAGGGAGGATCATCTGCCCAAGGTTGTGCTCCAATAAGTTCGAACGAAGAAAATAAGGAAGTATTTCTATGATTTATTTAAAGCATTGCATCCAATCGCTACACAATACCAGGTTAAAGAATATTGAAATTAAGGGGAAACACGCAGCTCCGTTTATTTCTGTCGAAGGGTCATGAGGACTCGAAACGTCAATCTTCTCCGCCGATGCTGCCAGATCTGCTGAGTTTTTCCAGGTAATTCTGTTTTTGTTTTGGATTTCCAGCATCCGCAGTTTTTTGTTTTTATCCGTTTATTCCTGGTTAAGAAACAGGATTCAGTGGGTTGAAGATTTCTCGCCATATATGAAAATAATGATATAGTTTAAAAGGCAGGACAAATTTTAGCAAGTATATTCCTAAATAGGTAAGTAGCGGTACAGCTTGCATTTCAAAGTTCATAAACTGCCAGCTGCAAAGGATATACAATAGTTCAACCAGTTTAAAGTAGTTTAGTAACGGGTGGTTCCGAAGGAGAGTCATATTTGACTCGAAATACTAACGGTTTCTCTCTCCACAGATGCTACCAGACCTGTTGGCATTTTCCTGCACGCTTGATGTTTTTTATTATTAGTAACAGTTGGTGTTAATGGCCGACTTCTCGAAGTCGATGTTTCCTGACTGATGTGCAGGTGCGGCTCTGTTCCTTTGCGGAATAGGAAGCTACATTTCTTCATCGATCGCCTGATGTTTACAAACTAAAGAACTTCAAGCATCAGCAGGTCTGTAAGTTTCCCCTTGTCTAAATCTGTCTGCAAAGTTTTTTTTTTATAACACAGCAGAGATTTATTTCTATCAGTTCACACAATGGCAATAAAACAGCAGTTAGAAACATGCAAAATTCATTGGCAAAGCTGCAGCCCACACATTAACCGAAATTTGCATTTACTTGAGAGGAACAACACAGAAACAAACACATACACACAGTGGTAGGGCAAAATAACGCAAACATATACACCCATCCACACACACACATACTGATTGGGGTAACACAGAGACAAACATTATTTTATTAATTTATGGGATGTGGGCATTGCTGGCTAGCTTGGCTGGTTGTGAGAAGGACACTCCCCATCAGATCCTTCCTGCACACCCAAAGTGCCTGTGCCACCACACACTACCCCCGAGGTGGCTGTGCGAAGAGACCATTGTTCACCTCCTTGTGGATTGTGCCTGTGCAAAGAAGGCCTGGAGAGAAATGCAGTGGTTTTTGTCGAGGTTCATCCTGAGCAGTGCTGTTACACAGAACTCTGTGCTCTACGGGCTGTTCCCAGGGACACACACCAGGACAAACATCAACAGCAGCAGGAGGATCATCAACTCTTTGGTCTGCCTGAATTTGGTTGCTCTTCCAGTGCAAAGAGTTGTCCCCGACCAAGTGTTGCAGACTGGCACATTCCAAGGTCCAGGACTATGTGCGGAGGGACGCACTAAATCTTGGGGCAGCTACCGCAAAGAAGCAATGGGGAAAGGCCAGTGTGCAAGGCCTTTTAGCCACAGTGCACTGAGGGGCAGGTAACAGTGTAGAATCTCTCTGAATGTAAGCTTGTTCTTGAATGTATATAGTTAATACAATTGTTTTGAGATGCCTCAAAGTGCAACATGCTCTGTAGAAAAAGTTGATTGTTTCTCGCACTTTCTATTATAACTACTTGAAATGTATTTTCTAAGGTTCTTTTAGATTTTTTTTGAATTAAGTATATATTTGCAAAAAATATTATTGCCCATCCCTAATTGCCCTTGAGAAGGTGGTGGTGAGCTGCCTTCTTGAACCACTTCAGTTCCTGTGGTGTAGGTACACCCGCAGTGCTTTTAGGGAGGGAAGTACAGGGTTTTGACCCAGTGACAGTGAAGGAATGGCAATATATTTCCAAGTCAGGATGGTGAATGACTTGGAGGGATGTTCCCATCTATCTGCTGCCCTTGTCTTTCTAGATGGCAGTGGTCGTGGGTTTGGGAGGTGCTGTCTAAGGAGTCTTAGTTAGTTCCTGCAGTGCATCTTGTGGATGGTACACACTGCTGCTACTGTGTGTCAGTGGTGGAGGAAGTGAATGTTTGTGGATGGATGCCAATCAAGCAGCTGCTTTGTCCTGGATGGTGTCAAGCTTCTTGAGTACACACACACACATGCAATGATAGGGGCAACACACTGAAATATTGCAAACAATGATACAGACAACATGCAGCATACACACACACACACAAACACACACAAGGCAACACTTAGGAACGGGGGGGGGGGGGGGGGGGTGGGGGAGGGGGGGGGGGGGTACCATGAAATCCCTCAAGCATGTCCTGCCATTAAATTAGGTCATGGTTCATCTGCATCCTAACTCAATTTGCCAGCTTTCTTTCCATATCCCTTAATATTGTTAACTACCAAAAATCAATCAATCTAAGTATTGAAATGTTCAGTTGTGGAGGGGGGTGGGGGTGTAGAGCTGAGTCTGAGATTTCCATGATTCTGTGTGTGCAGCAGTGCTTCCTGACATCACCCCTGAACAGCCTTGCTTTAATTGTTCTGGACTCCCCCACCAAGGAAAAAAGTTTCTCTCTCTGCACCCTTGTCAGATCTTGTCATCACCCCAATGAGGTCACTCCTTCATCTTCTGTACTCAATGGAAAGACAAGCTTCATTTATGCAACTTGTCCTTGTAATTTAACCCTTCAAGCCTCAGTATCGTTCTCCTGGGTCTGCTCTCCATCCCCGCCAAGGCTAAACATTCTTCCTGAGATGCAACACCCAAAACTGAATGCAGTTGCTCCAGCTGGGGTCTGATCAGGGCTTTATACAATTGTAGCATTACCTCTACTTCTCCTACTCTAACCCTTTGCATTTCCTACTTTATAACAATGACTACACTTCAAAAGGTATTTTATTGCCTGTAAAGTGATTTGAAACATTTGGTGTGATAAACAGAATGTTCAGCTAGCCTTTTAAATTATGTTTTGGACATGATTATAATGATTTCTATACATAGCCCCCAAATCTCTCTGCCCCTTCACATTTCCTAGCTTCTCATCATATAACAAATAATCTATCTTTGTCTAAAGTGGATGATCTCATACTTCCCCATGTTGAACTCCATCTGACTCATTTGATCTATCAGTGGTCTTTTGTAACTTTCTACTCCCACCCATACTATTTACTGTGCCATCTAATTTAACCATTGGTCATAACCTGTCAATTGAAGTACATATCTATTATTTCTACGCTGTTTTATTTCTCAAATGCCTTCTGGAAGTCAATCTGAATAACATCCATAGCCTTTCCCTCATTTACCACATTAGTGACCTCTTAAAAATAATTAGTTTAGCTAGATGTGACTTTAAATTTAGAGATCATTCTGATGACTCTTTCTGATCTCAGTCATTCTGTCCCATTGACCAATTCTAGTAATTTCCAAGCTATTGGTGTTAGACTAGTAGGTCTAATTTATTGGTTTATATCTCTGACATACAGTGATAAAACACACAGACACACATGCAGTCAGAGGGTCAACAGTAATAACACATAGAGCAACATATAGTGACATCACTTAGACATACATACAGTCTTGAGGCAGTACATGGTGATAACATACACAGTGATAAGAAACAGATATCCAATGATCAAGACCCTAGCTTGCCAGGGTTTCATGGTTTCTATAAAGCCACATTTCCTTTTGGAGTTTTCACATTAATCAAATGATTTTATCCTTAAGAATTAAACAAACTTTACCACACAACTGGCGACTCACATTCAGAACAAGATGAAAGCTGAACTGTATCGGATGGACAGAGATGGAATAGTCTGAAAAGTCCAGCGCCACACAGATTAGTATAACTCCAACATGAGATGGAGTTAAGACATTAAGAATGATGACTTAATTGGCATTTGTTTAGACCCAAGGCATCTGAATGTGGCTCTAAAATAATGCCCTCATAAAATTCCCACACTTGTGGAGCAAAACCCCAAGCTTGTGAATACCAAAATCTTCTCTAAACTCGACACTAAGAGTGGCTACCGATTGGTGCATCTGGAGAAGACATCCCAGCAGCCAACAACATTCTGCTTCCTTTTGAGAGATACTATTTCCAAAAGTTACCATTTGCACTTTCCATAAGCCAAGATATTTTCCAACAACATAAGGACAGGATCCATGTGAGATCCTATGATGCATCAGCATAGCTGACAACATCACCATTGTTGGCACAACAAAACAGGAGCTCGATTAAAACTTGCACCTTCTGATGGAAGCTGCATATAGAGGAGGTTCTGTGTTTGACAATCAGAAATGCAACATCAATGCAACACTGATCAACTTTTTCTGATCCATCTATTTCATCACAGGCATCCATCCTGACACGGACAAATGAGAAGGTGCCAGTGCAATGCCTATTCTGCAAGACACAAATGATCTACAACGTTGCTTCAATGTGTTTAATTTCCATTCCCCCATATACCTAACCTTGCCCAGAAAGCCTCATCTCTTCATGAACTTCTGAAGAAAGAATATCTTTCATTTGGCAGGAGGATCCCCAACACATTTTTAATTACTTCAAAAAGTCATTAACTGAAGAATCATCAATCCTTCAGTTTTATAACCTGACTGAGGAGACTGTGCTTCAGATTGATGCATCCCAAAAAGGATTTGGAGCATGTCTTCTCCAGAGAGAGAAGCTTATTGTTTTTGCCTCTAAGAGTTTGTCCATTGCCCAAGCTAATTATTCAAATATAGAACACAAAGCCTCGGCACTGCCGTTTGACATCCGGCGGTTTCAGGCTTATTTATTTGGAAAAAAGTTAATTGTGGAAACTTGAAATGACCCAGCATAAACCCCTAATGTGTGCACGACCAAGATTATAGACCCTACTGGTCAAAATACAAAGTGTAATGTATGCTACAAGCTGGGTAATTCCATGGTCACATCCAATACTCTAAGCTGTTTACCTAATCCATCAAAAACTGCAGACATCTCCCTAGATCTGCAAGTAGATCTCAAAGACATTGAAATAGCAGCCATAACACGTTGTGAAATGGCACATTGACCTTATGCATGCTGGCCAATCTCCATGCCAAGCCCTGCAGCAGGAAATATCTAATGATCCCGCACTACAGCAACTGTGGCAGACAGTGACTGGCCAGTGACCAGAGTCCTTCCAGGATGCTCCGGAGGTTAGAAGACCATCTTGGCTCCATCAAGATGAACTCATAATATCTCAAGGAGTCACCTTTATGGGAAAGCAAGTTGTCATCCCAGGGTCTATGTGACCTCATATCCTCCAATAGTTGCACCAAGCTGGGAATTGATTGAACCAGGAGATTGGCCAGACAGTCAGTATATTGGCCAGGAATCCGCCAAGACATTGAAAAGCCTTGAGGGATTGTGAGGCATGTCAAACCTTCATGCCTAGCAAGCAGAAAGCATCTCTATTGCCTCACAAAATACCCAAACATCCATGGACCAGAATTGCAACTGACCTCTTCAGCATCCATGAAGATGATTTCATAATTGTAACAGATAATTTCTCCAGATTTCTCATTATCCAACCATTACATAACACATCTAGTGCAACCATTTCAAACACCACAGGAGGTTGTTTCCAACAATGGGCCCTGATACACCAGACAACTCTTTACAGTGATGTGTGAGGAGTAAGGAGTCAATCATATTACTTCATCACCACATTACCCCAGATCCAATGGAGTGGCAGAACATATGGTTCAAACTGTAAAATCAATAATCATGAAGTGCTGTCAAACAAAACATCATCTACACCTGACTATGTTGCATCTTAGAGTGACACTACTCAGTGCAACTGATCCCTCACCTATGGAATTGGTATTCGGCAGACAAGGGCAGACCAGCCTCCCCTGTCATCACCCATTGATAGTTCCAGGAGTATGAGCTGCACTACTCAAAAAACAGGGAAAGATGAAAGATGCCTACAACTGTTATGCGAGTTACAAATTACCCAACCTGAACATCGGGCAGAAAGTTTGAGTTCAACATCCAACTAATGGCACCTGGAATTCAACAGAAGTCACCAGCATGTGTCCAGACCCGAGATTGTATCAAGTACAAATGCCAAATGGCGTAACAGTGTGATGAAACAGATGCCAAATCAGAACAAACCACAACCAGAAACATTGAATAATCCTACTGCAACTAGAACACGGCCTAAGAGGCAACACAAACAAAGCACCTCATTCTAAAAATGTACAGCAGCCTCCAGCAAAGATCATCATAACTAAGTCTGGATAGATAAGCAAACTGCCAATACATTGCAGAGCTTTGTAAATATATCGCTCTGTGTCAAAGTCCATTCTGACACTATGTTATTTTGTTTTGCTGTCATGTAAATAGTTTAATTCTTTAAGGATAAATCTTTAGTTAGAAAAAAGGTGGATGTTGGAAATATCTCAAACTACTGTCAATCATTACCTAGCTCGACAGCATGTAATGTGTTAGTCCCGTGAGTCAGTCTGAAGCAGCAGTGGTAGAAGTTAAATTTAATATACTTAGCTCCTAGTGAACATTATCTGTAAATAAAGAACCCACATTATTGTTTCACCAATCCTTGTGTGTAAGTGGTACCTTTACACCTAAGAGAAGATCATAACAAGTAGCTGAGCACAGCTATAGATGGTTGAGGAAGTGCATGCTATCAGTACACGGCTGGTGAGTGGTCTACATCCCCGAGCTCCACCCACATTCCCGAGCTCCAACCACAATCCTGAGCTCTAATGTCAGGAGGATTGCCAGATTTTCCAAGATTCCCTTCCTCTCTGCTTTTCTACTGTATCAATTTTGCATCTCCTCTGCACCTGTCTTTTGTTTCCTTACTTTTCCTTTTACCATCCACATTGTCTTGCACCATCCTTTTTCCCATTTAATCAATCTTGCTCCTATCCCCATAACCCGCCAGATCTCACTTTTTTCTCTCCCACCCACTGCTTTTAACTTGCTTAAAAACTGTTCATCTCTAACATCCTCCAGTTCTGATGAAAGATCATCAACCTGAAACGTTAACTCGGTTTGTCTCTCTCTCCACCGATGCTACCAGAAATTTTGAATATTTCCAACACTTGCTGTTCCGAATTCCCCATATTTCCAGAACCCACAGTTCTTCACTTGGGTTTGTTGAATTTCCTCATGTTGATATTTTCTTGCTTTTAGTTTTTTTCGTCCGAGTGGAGGACGGAACAATGAAGATGTCTCTTCATTGATTCGCGTTTTCTGTTTCCCAAAGTTTCGATATTTGCGAACAATAATATCACTGTTTCAATACTTTGACAAAGTGTTTCATATCCTTAAAGGAGCACTGGGGCAGAGAATTGGACAGTGACCTTTCACTTCTGGGAGCCAGGTGCAGATTGAGCCCAGATTAATGCTTTCTGTCATTCGTTCGCCCAAGTAAAACGAGTTCTCAATAGACCTGAATCCACACCATATGATTACCATTAAACTGGCAATCTCATTCAGTTGAACCTTGGAAAAATATTCTAATGATGCATTAGGGGCGGTGTTGAGGAACCAGTGTACTGGGCAGAATAGAAACTTTAATCTGCAGACCCCGAGAATGCATCTGTGACTGAAGACCTCGTTTGTAAATAATGGTCATGCAGCATTTATTCATTTCCTAATAAATCATGTGATGTTCAGTATCTCAACCACCATTTGTTTTGAAGCCCTCTGTGTGACAAATAAGAGCCTTTAAAATCCTTCTTTATCCTAGTCCAGACCATTCCTCATTATCCATTCATCAACCAGTGGAAACGATATTTCGCTCTCATCCCCATCTCCCCAAAAAGACTTTCCAATTTTGCAAATCTCTATCAGGTTCTTCATTAAAGTCTCTATATGGGTGGAAAATAACTCATTATTTAAAACATTTCATCATAATTATATCCCGCTCTTTCCTGGATTCAGTCCACTAAATCCAATATTCTTACTATACTGGAGTGTCCAGAACTGTCCATCCAATATTTCAACTGTACCCGAAACCATTCCTTTAGCAAAATAATAATGTTGACACTGGATATCCTAATTCACCAGAAACTAACCCTCATCACTTTGAGCAACCAAAAAACAGGTTAAAAGAAAGTGCATAGAACCATCAAATAACATGGTTCCCAGCTTTAAAACAAAAGCAAAATACTGCGGATGCTGGAAATCGGAAATAAAAACAGAAAATGCTGGAATAACTTAGCAGGTCTGGCAGCATCTGTGAAGAGAGAAACAGAGTTAACGTTTTCAGCCCAATATGACTCTTCGTCAGAATTGGTTCCTCATCTCATTGTCATTTATGATTATTTTCCAATTTTGACCCCGATTTTCCTGGAACAGAATTGAAAGGGTTGTTGGAATTTTAATCTCAAGGAGATTAACCTCTCTAGTCCATCAGTGTAGCTTATTTTGTAGAAATCTAGGCTGCGAGTTGCTTTGTGACTTGTAGCTAAGGGCTCTCGAAAACTTCCGGACAGAAATGTTGGTTCAGTTGATTGCAGCATCTATTGAAATCCCTGTTCAGTGAAGTGAAAACGCCAGGTACGAAAACTAAAGAGTAAGGGATAACCTGCAGCCTTCCGCCTGTCACAGGTGAACACTTCAACATTACACACCTACGAAACACTTGATCCACTCCACTTTCAGGTTTCATAAGAACATGTTGGGCAAGCTCAGGAGGCTGAATGGCCTACTCCAATTTCTATGTAAAAACCCATCTAGTTCACTAATTCCCTTTAGGGAACAAAATCTGCCATCCTTACCTGGTCTGGCCTACACGTGACTCCAGAACCACAGGAATGTGGTTGACTCTTAACTACCCTCTGAACTGGCCAAGAATGTCACTCAGCTCAAGGGATGGGCAACAAATGCTGGCCCTGCCAGCAACACCCACATCCCATGAAAGAATAATTTAAAAACACATGAACGTGGAGGTTGATCTATAGGACCATAACACAGATGACCAATAATGGAAACAACGTGCCTTAGTTTTTATTTTTTTCAAACTAGAATAAGTTTTACTTACAAATTTCAATCATAACCAGCTTTGTTCAGTAGAATGAATCTGGGGGAAGGAATCTCCCCCATCCCAGCATTCATACAGTTTACAGCAAAGAAAGAGGCCCTTCGGCCCATCATGTCTGCACCGGTCATCAAACTCCAGCTATTTCAATCCCATTTTCCAGCACTTGGCCCATAGCCCTGTATGCTATAGCATTTTAAATGTTCATCTAAATGCTTCTTAAATGTCGTGAGGGTTCCTACCTCTACTACCTTTCAGTTAGCGAATTCTAGATTCCAACCACCCTTTGGGTGAATTTTTTTTCCTCAAATCCCTTCTCAACTCACTGCCCTGACCTTAAATCTATGCCCCCTGGTTATTGACCCCTCCACTAAGGGGAAAAGTTTATTTCTATCTACTCTATCTATTTCCCTCATAATATTGTATACCTCTATCAGGTCCCCCCTCAGCCTTCTCTGCTCTAAGGAAAACAACCCTAGCCTATCCAATCTCTCTTCACAGCTGAAACACTCCAGTCCAGGCAACATCCTAGTGAATATCCTCTGCACCCTCTCCAGTGCAATCACATCCTTCTTATAATGTCGCGACCAGAAATGCGCACAGTACTCCAGTTGTGGCCTAACTAATGTTTTATACAGCTCCAACATAACCTCCTTGTTCTTGTATTCTATGCCTCAGCTAATTAAGACAAGTATCCCATATGCCTTCTTAACCACCTTATCTACCTGTCCTGCTGCCTTCAAGGATCCATGGACATGGACACCAAGGGTCCCTCTGATCCTCTGTATTTTCTAAGATCCTACCATTCACCGTGTACTCCCTTGCCTTCTTAGTCCTCCCAAAATGCATCACCTCACACTTCTCAGGACTAAATTCCATTTGCCACTGTTCTGCCCATCTGACCAGCCCATCTATATCATCCTGTCGTCTAAGGCTTTCCTCCTCACTGTTTACCACACTACCAATTTTGGTGTCATCTGCAAACTTACTGATCATACCTCCTACATTCATGTCTTGATCATTAATGTACACTACAAATAACAAGGGACCCAGCACCGAACCCTGCGGTACGCCACTGGACACAGGCTTCCAATCACAAAAACAATCTTCAGCAGGGTTGTAGATTATGTGAAACTCCACGGTCATTAGCCAATCATTTTAATCGTGATTTCACTCTGGTTAAAAGTTTGACCATTGTACGCACGGACTAAGTTGCCAGCCATCTTTCTTTATTTGTCCCATTACCACCTCCACTTACCTTGTACCATCATGTCTTTTGTCATTTAATCATCCCTGTTCTCCAAGCTATCACAAATCTCCCTTTTCCTGTGCTCTGTGCTAATTTAAAACCTTTAACATCCTGATGAAAGCTGAATGACCCGAAACATTTACAATGTTTCTCTGTCTATAGATGCTGCCTGGCCTGGAGAGTGCTTTTCGGCATTCTCTGTTTTTATTTCAGATTTCCGACATCTTCTAGAGTATTTTGTTTTTCCTTCGAATATTTCCCCTTTCTCTTCTACTTGGTCAACCGTGTTCTCGGACAGAAATAGTAAAGGACCTGATAGGCCAGCTTTATAATGCTGACCTTAAAATACATGAGAAATGGTTCGCGGTGCTGACTGTCTCATTTCCCTTCTTTAGTTAATTACCGTGTATACTTGTTGTGCCCTGTATAAGTCATGGAAAGCCCTTGGTTTGAGATCATTTTATCTTCTCCATTATGATCTTCCTTCTACAGGAAGTATGTGCTGTATAAATTAGGGTCATTGCAATTATCTACACGGGCTTTGGTTGTTCGAGTTGGGTGGGGGTTATGGAGCAGAAAGGTATTTTTGTTTAAGTCTGGCCTGTTTTCTCATTTCTCCTGGAAAATTATATGGCACCGGGTTTGAGGTGGGGGTGGAGGTGAGGAAACTGTTTATATCGTGATGAGCTAGGCACAACAACTAGGTGAGACAGACTGGATGGGCTAGTAGAAGTATAACATCTTACAGCACGGAGGGAGGCTCTTCGACCTGTCCTATCGCGGCCGGCTCTTTCAAAGCTGTCCGGTTAAATCACAGAGCCCAGGTATTCCCCGAACCCCACTATCCCCCGCGCCGTAACTCTGCAAATTAGTTGTCTTCAAGTACATTACATGTCTAATTGCCCTTTGAAGAGTCTTTTCCGGTCCTTTAACATGTTGGTATAAATCAGAGCCACCAGACCTCCTTTGATTTGAGCGGGGATCAGCTGGTTTGAGGTGTTCATTCTGTATTTGATGACATGAACGGTTGATTTGCACAGCAATGTTGAAGCACAGGCAATGGGTTTGGCTGGCACAGGGGCTGCCAGCGTCGCAGCTGTGTGAGAAATCATGTTTCGTAACGCTTAGATCCTGAGAATACACTTTGGGATTCAAGCAACCTTCTGTAGTGCTTTACCCAATAAAATGCCTTTGGCAATCTGTCCTTTGCCTCCACCCATCACTGGCCCTCTATCCAGCTCTACTGTCCTACACCCCTTAAACAGCTTATATTTCACCTTATTTCTATTTCACTTCAGTTCTGATGAAGATCAGACGGACTCGAAACGTTAACTGTGTTTCTCTCCGCAGATGCTGTCAGACCTGCTGAGTTTTTCCAGCTATTTTTGTTTTTGATTCAGATTTCCAACATCCGCAGTATTTTGCTTTTATTGTAAAATGTCTCATTAGTCTGGTAATACCTGAATGGATTACTTTGTATTGAACTGAATTTTTGAGCTCATCCTAACTTCCACTTGCAATTTATTTTAGTGTATGGATAGATTAGTACATCAAATAAAATGTGACCATGTGGATAGGTCAACCTTGGGAGCACGTATTTCAGATTAATAATTCAACAAGAATGATCCTGTATAGAAGTGGTTGTTCTGGTATGGTATCACTTGCAACTTGGGGACATTCCCGAATACTACAGCAGAAGTCAATTTGAAGAAGAGAATTCAACCAAGAAGGTTTCTTCTTGTTGGAGTTTCGATAGATTAACAGCTATCAGGATTAAAAATCTTTCTTGAAGTGGACTTGTAGTTATATTCATTACAAGTATCTCTTGATAGAAGCTCTCATAGTACTCACTTGAAGCTTTTTGGTCTAACAGTGTTACCGATGTAGAGTGTGTAAAAACCACACTTGTACTCGTAGTCACATCGGAACCATTTCACATTCGGTGATGTATTCATATCTCTAAATGCGGACCATATATCTTAAGAGGTTCCAACAATACGAATGCTATCCATTCCTTTCCAATGAAACAGCTCAATGGGGTGAACAGGACTGAGGATAAGTTTTGCAGAGTACTGTGGGCTATCAGTTGGATATCAATGGCGTTGTAAAAGGCTGACGGAGATATTCGATAAAATCCTCACGCCTGACTCCAAACCATTCCCACTATCTATCGCATTCTTCATTTTCTGAGTTGGCGTCATGCTTGATCTGACGCTAAACTTTCGTAATCCTTCGCCAAATCTTTCTCTTTTCCTTAAAACGTATCTCTTTGACCACGCTTTTGGTCGCCTTTCAGGTATGGCTGGTGCCAAATTGTATTTAATAATGTCCCAGGAAGCCTCCTTGGGCAGCAGGTGCATAGGAACACCGCCCTGTGCAAGTTCCTCTCATCAATCTGACTTGGAAAAGTTCCTCTTCGCAGTGTCAAAATCCTGGAACTCCCTCCCTAACAGCACTGCAGCAATTTAAACAGAATGACAAAAAAATTACATGTCGGTGCTTTAATTTCAAAGACTGTTTACATAGAATGAAAAAAAAATCTGAGAATGATAGTACAGTATCAGCAAACATGAGCATGACCAGAAGACTAAAGCCAAATGCTGCTAATAGATTCCCACAATAGAAATATGAGGAGGAAATAATTAGCGCAATCTTGCTTTTCTCCCTCCTCCACCCCTCCTCAAGAAGGCGGATAGTAACTGCTGGGCAACAAACTGTTAGCTTGCTAATGACGCCCACATCCCATGAACGAATTTTTAAAAATGCAAGCTGTTTGTTGTTATACAATAATGACATTTTGCTGAGCTAGAGGAGGAATCCTTCGCTGCAGAAGTTATTTCGACAAAGTCGAAAGCAGTCATCTGTAGTAGCGGTGAATTAAACTGCTCAGAACTTTGAAGTGGATGGAGCAGATTGATAAACGGGAGCTATGCTGTCCACTGACCTTTAGTTTTCTCCACTTCTCGGAACTTGAGAGAGATATTTATAAGGTGGACAAGTGTGCTCTAACTTGTTCTATTACTGACAGACAAACTTCTCTTCGAAGAATGAGGTAGAACCAATTCGCACATAGAATTCAAATGTATTCTCCATTCAACTTTCGAAGAAATGCACTTGGGAGGTTAATCAGCTTAACAACCTTTTTTGAAAGGATGGGGTCCTTATAAAGCCCAGCCTTTAGTGCAACTGGAATATGACCGTCATATTGTTCACAAAATTCTTTCAAATATTTAGTTTCAAAATTTCGAAGATATTATTCTTTAAACATGTTTCTAATTTCGTATTATAATAGATGATGATTATGTTATTATATTGTAAATCGAAATTAGGAACATGTTTAAAGAATGATATCTTTGAAATTTTGAAACTAGATATTTATAAGTTTGATGCCGTCCTCGTAGACTACTTTTAATTCTTCCATGCGAGGCTCGTCATGTGTAGTTTGCAACTGTTATATCATTTCCACTCCTGCTTCTTCGACCTGAACGATATGTGAAATGGATCACAACAAAAGGGTAATCTGATCCGTGCATTTCCTTCATGACACCGGAAACTTTCCCATGAAGAACCTCTCAAAATGCATGGAATACAGATAACATTTGGCCGACCTCTTCCGGGAGGTTACTGAAGTCTATTTATTAACTCTTCCTCTTCAGGTTACCTGTTGTCCCTCCAAGGAGGGTGGTGGAGGTTATAACCGAAACTTGGCTGGGGCCTTTGGGTCTCGGCCTCAGCATTAATGCTGAAGGTTCGTCTGTTCTCCCCATTTCGTTATCTATTTGGAGATTAGAAGTCAGAGGTATCATTAATGTCAGAAAAGGTACTGTACTGCTAGTTCTAAATTGTTCAACTACACAGAAGATACATACCACAGATATCTGCAATGGGTGTTTGATTATGTGCTCGTGTATTGATTCCCAACATTAATACTAATGGGAAATCCAAGCTCTGGGCAGGGGGAAAGCCGCCGCACTCTGGTCTTTGCTTTCTCTCGTCCATGCAGCCCCCAGAAAGATTGTCACATTCAGAGAGGTTTTAATGGCTAAAACCAGCCATAGGATTTTTTTTTAAACCAAGTGGTCCAAGAAGGAAAACAACCCTTTCCCTAAATATGCAAAAAGAAAAATAAATATAGTTTCTGGGCTTCCTGATATGGTGGAGGGCGAGTGAAAAAATACTCTAAGAATCCAACTCAATGCAGGTTTGGCAAATAAAAAACAAGGAGCTCCAAATATAGCATGCTTTTCCACGAGATATCTCAAAGTTCTTTAGAGCCAATGAAGTACTTTTTGAAGTGCAGTCAAGGTTGTAATGTCAGAAACGCAGTAGCCAATTTGCGCACAGCAAGATCCCACAACAGCAATGTGATAATGACCAGATAATGTTTCTGTGACGTTGACTGAAGGGTAACGCCCCTGCTGTTCTTCCAAGTGGTGCCAAGGGATCTTTTACACATCGGAGCCCATAGATGAGGCCTGGTTTAACATCTTATTCGTAAGGCAGCACCTTCGACAGTGGCTACAAAAGCCAGGGAGCAAGTCAGGAGACTGTTATCTCAGGGAAGGGTACATGTTGATGGTAAAGTTAAGGAGGGAGCGTTAAGTAAATGAAAGTACTCACCTAGCTCAAGTAAAACTACAAAATAAGTCCTAGAACAACGCAAAAGAGCTGTGGTCGGATTTAATACTTAAAAAAATGTGCACATAGCCGCAAGTCATCAACTCAGAACCATTCTCTGTAGATACAGAAGAATAAATTGCATCTTCTGATTTGAGTTTATATTTAAAAATTATACAGAAACGTTACAATTTACCAAACAAACAGGGCTAAACCGCCCCCACCTTACATTGCACAATATAACAGAATCGTCATCCTAATTATAAACTATTAACTCCACTACAATGTGAGATAGTAAATTTTAAAATTCAACAAAATAGCTGCTCAAATGTGCAGTAAAAATAACATTTAAAAGATAAACACTTCAAATACATGTCATCATAACCTTCGAGGGAGACTGAGATCGCACAAAATGTTGGACACCAGTTAACGAAGCATCAAGATGAGCACGCGGCCTTTTTAGTTTTGATCCAGGACAACTTTAGAAAGGCGCCGAAACCTTTTTCCTCCGAATTGACTCCAGCGCGGCCTCCTTTTCTTTCAGAATCTCCTTCAGGCGTTTTATTTTCTCATCACGTGTGGTCTTGTCCACGCCTGCAGGAGGAAGGATTTCAACTGTAGGAAAGTGTTCCCCGGTGTAGGGTATACCATGGGACAGGGCGCCACGAGTCATCTTGTGGGAGGATTCCGTTACTGTTGTGTCTGAGCTGCTGTTCAATGAGCTCGCAGACCTCTCCTGACCACAGCGAGGACCATTGTGGACCGTTCCAGCCGCCTCGTCTTCTGGGAGGCAGCTGTACGCGTGCTCTGATTCCCTGTTCAAGATCCATTTTTTACAACGTTGTTTCTTGCTCGTCAAAGGGCATTTGCTATTTTCGGCTTTACTCTTCTCGGCCGATTTGGCCTTCATCTGAAATGAATAGAATCAGAAAATTAGCATAACGTTTGCATTTGTTTGCTTCTACAATTGTGACCCGATATCATGCGAAATCACACGTTTGATTGGACGTCTGCGTTTGTTAAAGGATCTGTGTATTCCAAAATGGAACACGACTAATGCATTTTCATCTGTGAGAACGGATGTAGATGAGCCAAGTGACTTTCTTATTTGAAAGAAGTCGCAAGTTTCATGTAGCACCCTTGTGCTTAACATTGCACTCATCACAGCCCAGCCTGCTGCCAGCTCTCAGCTCTGTGCGAAGATGTAAAACAAAAGAGTTGCCCTCTATTTACACTAGACATGTGTACTTCGTCCGAAGCCCCGGAGACAGCTGTGCCCGAGTGGAAGAGGTGAATGGTCCCACAAAGAGATTCTTTGTCGCTATCAGGTAGAGTCCGTCACCCCCTACCGACGAGCTTTGTGGTTTTCGCCTCGCTCCTTTATCGTGGACAAAGGCCAAAGATAAATTCGTAAGCCATGACTTTCCAAGTAGTTTGAGCACACCCAGGTGAGCTGCTGCACCCACATGTTGTAGCATTCGCTCCGGAATGGATCCGACAAGCCGGAGCGACTAGAGTGATACATTATTATAACCGAGATGAGGATGGTGAATCTTCGGAATTCTGTGCCACAGAAAGCTGTGGAGCCCGGGTCATTACATTTATTCAAGGCTGAGCTAGGTAGACTCTCTAACAGTCAAGGTTTATGGAGAACAGGCAGGAAAATGGAGTTGAGGCTAGACCAGATCAGCCATAATTTTATTGAATAGAAGCGCAGGTTGTTTTTATTACATAAATAGCTCGTGAATCATAAAACAGAAACTGGAAGAGCATCTGCGCAATAGCCAAGTAAACAGCAATAAGCATGTCGAGCCCAAGATGGTTCAGCTCTTAACGAAAGGGGCTGGGATTCAAGGTCAGTTTAGAAGTAGTTTAAAAATGTCTGAAAAGCCTAGGAACAGCAGAATTACATCAAGGTTGCAGGAAGCCCCAGGAATCAGTGTTGGAACTTCTGTTTCTAATTCGGATTAGCAACTGGGATTTCGAAGCTCATACGTGAAGTTCACAGATGACTCCAAAGTGAGGTCTTATAATTGAATCCATAGAGGCAGCCATGGAACAGGTAACATATTTGGAGAAGCAAGTACATGGCAGATGAAATTCTACAGTGCCAGTGTTAATTGCAACATAGCTATTCATTTCTTTCTCACCTAAGGATTAAGTTGAAAGAGAGCTATGAGTTTTAATAGAATCCAAAGTTAATATGTCCAACCACTATAGCTGTAATCAGTAAGGCAAGTGGAATGCTAAACATTATAGTCAAAGCAATGGAGTACAAGTCAGACAGCAGCTTGAGTATTGTGTCCATTTCTGAGCACTTAAGTATATTCAAGCCCTGAAGGCAGTTAATAGGGATCAACCTTAAAGATACTTCTCATGCTGGGGTTACACAAAAGGAGGAAACATGAAGATGACCTTATAGACGAGTACCAGATAGCAAATATTATAGAAAAGGTACAACTGGAACATAACTAACTGAAACCACAAGAGTTGGAGAAAGGCAGTAGCTTCTGAATAGGAAAAGCTTAATTTAAGACTAAACTCAGTAATTTCCTTTTCAAAGAGTGGAATGTTAGGTAGAGAGGGAAAGCACAATCATCTAAGAAACAATTGGATATTGTCAGGTCTTTCTGGATGGATGAGTTAAGACAGGTTCCAATCTTTATCTGGGTGCTCTTGTGAACAGTGAGGCTCGAAGCCAAGTGAGCTACTTTTGGCCAAAATATGACTGGGAAGATTAAAGCATTGCCTAACTCTTGACCCTCCTTCACTATTGTTACAGTTTAACTTCAGCAAGGTAATGATGGAAGAAAGCCATATTTGAAGTGGATCTAGTAGTTTTAACAACTCTAAGAATTGAGCTGACTTGAATTTACTCTTACAGATTAATTTTATTTTAATTCCACTATCCAGTACAAAAACAGCTTGAGAATTGGAATTCTGAAATGCAGTTGAAGTCAATTGTGTATTCTTAGTTATTTCAGCAATATGTAGGTCTTACAACAAGTTGTATCATTAGCAAATGAATGTGTGTGCATGGAACAGGTATATTTAGTTGATTCAAACTTATTTAATTACAGATCAAAGCATATTGCAATAGGTATAATTAAACATATTGCAGAGGCTGTTATTTGATTATTTCTGGATGGAAGGTAAAACAAAATTGCAGTTGATGCATTCCAGGACAATGGATGTATCATGCTGATGATCTAGAAAGACAGTCTCTAAATTCTATTGCTTCTTTCACAATCTCAGGATATCCCAAATCACTTTACTGCCAATTAAGAAATTTTGAAGTGTAGTCACTGTTGTAATGTAGAAAGCAGGGCAGCCAACTTGCAAACAACAAGCTCCCCTAAACAGCAATGTGATATTGACCAAATACTTGTTTTGTAATTTTGATCAATAAACATTGGCCAAAACACCAATAATAACTTCCCTGCTTTTCTTCAACACAGTGCTATGGGATCTTTTACACCCACCTTAGAGAACAGATGGGGCCTTGGTTCAATGTCTCATCTGAAAGATGCAACTCCATTGCGAGAGTAGTACCAACTGAGCCATGGCTGGCACCTACTAAAGTTATGCTTGCATAAAATTGAAGCATGTGCACCTAAATTCCTTCTATAATGGGCAGTATTGTGGATATTTTTTAGTCAGCTACAAGCCTGACACTACTCCATATTCAAAATTGGACTGAGCCAATAATGAAACATGGATTTGACTAAACTGAGCAAAAATCAGTAGGCTGTTTAAAAAGCCAACAGATTAAAAGGAAAACTATCTCCCAATGGGGATATAGCAATAACATTTTGTCACAATGGTTAACAAGGCAACATCTCATTTCAGGCTATGAAGTGCCTTGAGCACTATTGTGCTGACATGAATGCTTGCTATCTCATGCACCTAATCTTCTCACACTCCCAGCTGTACTATCTTTACTCAGTTATACTAGAAAAATACTTCATAGAAAACCCACATATGCTACTATGCAGCATTTAAGACTACAGTGGGAATTTTGTGAACCATATTTGATAACAAATGGAAATCTGCCTGTTGGATTGTTTGTTCTAATGATCAGCAAAGGCTACATTTTGAGTGTTGGACTGGACTGGAAAGGAAAAAAGCTTATAATGCCTTCCCAGCAGGCATTCAGATATATCATATGCATAGAAGTATGAACATTTAGATTCAGTAATGTTCCTCACATACCCTCTTCCCACTCAGATCCAATGTCACCCAGAGTTCTATTTATGCTCCAAGGATGAAATAATGCAGTTATCTTTAGAATCTGGTCTAAAGAATTGAATATTCAGTCTTACACTTATATAATTCAGACATAGCTATTCACTATAGTTCCACATGCCTCCATCAGGTGCCCAGCTCTTAACTATTCCAATAACTGCTAGCATATGTTACCAACATCCAAAGTTGTTCATTGAACTCCTGTTAGGCATATCCACATCCATCATGAACTAAGTAGGTAATTTAATCAACTTCCTGAGATGCAGTCGCTGGCCAGAACTAGTTTTGGATAATTATTTTAAAGCTCTATTAATCTGCATCAAGCATGTTATGGTTCTAATCAATTGTCACTATTACTTCATACATGGTGGGTTGAAAAGATGTCAATGGAAGGTACTTTTATTTAAATATTTGCCTGCAGTTGTAGAAATGCAACCCAAGCTTCAGATAGCCCCTGACCAGAAAATCAAGGTCTCTTCTGAGCATAATTAGCATCAATTTCTAGCCACCCAGGTGGAAAATTAGACAGTTGGGATTTTGTTGCCTGCAATGTGAATGCCTTATGACTGATGCATGTTCTCTTTGGTGCTAGGTTTTGAATGCTGCTTGCTTTCTGTACTTTCTTACATAGGGCACAATTTTCCATGACAGCATTTAATCAAATTGCAGCAAAGACATCAAGTTTCCTCCGATGCCATCTGAGTCCAGCCTCCTTTTGTTCCAGGTGTATAGGAATCTTAAGAGGGGGTCTTCAATGTAAGAAGGCCAAGCATTACTTTTACACCTCTGCCTCAAACAAAATGGACACTTAGGAGGCACTTGAACATGTTCCAACTTGCAATTTTGCAACCAGGTGCAATTCATTTCACTGGATGTTATATTACAGACCTTTATCAGCAATCTCAGATCTAAATATATCTTATTCATCCTTTAAGGGGATGTACTTGGAACAATAATGAGCTAACGCATGTTGAGATAATTTTGTTAGTTGAATGGCGATTTCCTACAGCTGACCTTATCTTAGATGCTGTTGAACTGTGCCAATACTTTTGGAACCTCCTTTGAATCTTTAAAACTCATTATTGCCAAGAACCTATCCTCTAAAGTGATCTCTTCCATAGGTATTATATCATATTATATCAGGTCTAAGTCTGGGGGGGGGGGGGGGGGGGGGGGGCTCTTGCTAGCACACCTTCACCTTCATTTTGTTCAGCCCAAGCTTGCTGTTCATATCCATCACAAGTTTTATGAAATATGGCTTGATCTTTCTTTGCAACTGATGCAGGGATATGCTTTATATTGAATCTACTGGTCAATGGGAACTAGGTCATTAGTTATTAGTCCTATCAGTATTGGTGTACACACAAAGTTCTGCCAGTTTGTTTAAAGACAGCTAAAACTGCAAGGCTTTAGAAAGTAGACTCTCTGTTCCACCAAATGAGTCATTTCCTCAGCAATAAATTATCAGAGCATGTTAAAAAGGAGCTTTAGTCATAACATGGATGGCAGAATGGTTCAGGCTAGGACTTTGTAAATTAGTTAGTTCATGGCCAATCATTTGCTGACCAGCAAACACTTACCTTTGGTTATATTCACAAAGTACTTAACATAATTAATAATCAGAAAAGCATTGCTTTAAATAGTGGGGGGTTTTATTCTAAGAAGCTCATTTCCTTTCTTACAGCTGTTTTATCATTTCTGACAATTCTTGTCTAATTTTTCACGTGCTAAAGTATAAAGAATATTCCAAGTAGCAATCTCACCAAGTTATAACTCTTTCGAGTATCTCACCAAGTTGTAGACAAACCAATTCAAATGACCACTGACATTACCCAAATGTTTCCTAAATACAAGTTGATAGATTTTGCACTACGTGGCTAGGGCTGTCCATATGTTTTATTTAAAGTGGTGCCCTGTCAATAGGTGAGGCTCTCAGACACTCACATAGTAAATATATGTTCTATTCCAATGCAAGAGATCAAACTGAAATAACAATTTCCACCAAAGATTGAAATTTTGGAACTTAAGTAGGAACTCAGCATGATTCAACATATCTTCTAGAGACCATTGACCTGCCTAGTTGAAACAAAGGTTAGTTCTGCACACAAGTATGCAATGGTTGAAAAATAAAGTATACAAGTTTACTGAGTGCATTTTTTCTAAAGTCACAAGGTCTAAATCTCAATGAGAATCTGAATTATTTCTGTAGAAAGGGTATTTACTACATAATTGCTTGTCAAAAAGCAAGAGTTATTGGCAAGCATGCCAGAATATAATTAGCAATCTAACAATATGATAGTTATTTTGGATCTATAGGGCCAATAAGTCTGATGTGAAATATTCAACTGGAGCTTTGACACATCGAATGGTCAGGCGCAAATAAATAAAGCAGTGTATCTGCAGCCCTGTACACAGTGACCTACACAAACCCTGTCCCTTAGTGTAGCCAGTGCAAGGCCGAAGGAGGGACACTATCCAGTACCACAGTGGCTTAACATACACCAGCCTCCAGTGCAAACACTCAGCCACTTCTACATATGGATCCCAGGTTCTTAACATCAATGTCAAAAGGCCCCCACTATGCTGTTGGCTTCTGGCCTACTTTTCTTGAAGGATGATATTCCAATAGGTCTATTTATGGTGCAGCAGGATGATCAGACAACTCCAGACAAACTGAAGAAATCAAGATCTCACATTTGGAAGACAGATATCAAAGTTGCCAACCTTGAGTTGCCAGGGTAAAACAGATGAGCACTTCACATAGTCCTAAATCCCCATCAACATTTTGAAAGTTTCTAAGATTTAAAAAAGTACAAGTGAACTAAAGAAATAAATAACTGAGCTTAGTGCCAACCAAGTGGCAATACATGTAATGGGTAGCATACACCTCCCTAAAAAATCAATTAATCCCACAACAAGAACATATTCATAAATAGGGCCATTCAATAGCACAACAGTCTCTGAGCTTAAGTTAAGAGAGACTAACATATAGAAATTCTCAAAAATCAGAAACAACTTAAAGCGCACTCAAAGAAAAAAGATCCAGAAATCCCCAAAAGTTCCAACTTTCTAGGGAATAAATCTTAATAAAATCTATTAAAGTGACAAATAGAAAAAAATTGACGCTGCAATATGGTAACAAGGAGCCCTAGCAAAATTGAAGTCAATGGGAATCAGGAGGAAAACTCTCCACTGCCTGGAGCCATACATAGCACGAAGGAAGATGGTTGTGGGAGGCCAACCATCTCAGCCCCAGTACATTGTTGCTGGGGTTCCTCAGGGCAGCCTCTTCAGCCAAATCATCTTCAGCTGCTTCATCAATAAGGTCTGAAGTGGAGATGTCTGCTGATGATTGCACAGTGTTCAATTCCACAAGCAATTCCTCAGAAAATGGAGCAGTCTGTGTCCTCATGCAGCAAAACATGGATAACACTCAGGCTTGGCTTGATTAGTGGCAAGTATCATTTGCACCACGCAAGTGCCAGCAAATGACTTATCTCCAACAGGAGAAAATCTAACCACCTTCCCTTTACATTCAATGGTATTACCATCATTGAATCCCCCACCATTAACATCTTGAGTTCATCATCCACCAGAAGCCAAACTGGACTAGCCGTATAAATATAGTGGCAGCATGTCAGAAGCTGGATATTCCAGCTATTCATCTACTGAATCCCCAAAGTCCTTCCATCATCTGCAAGACACAACTCAGGACTGTGATCGAATACCTTCCAATTTCCTAGATAAGTGGAGCTCTAACAACATGCAAGAAGCTTGGCAACAAATAGAGCAAAGCAGCCCGCTTGATTGGCACCCCATCTGCCATCTTCAAACATTCACTCCCACCACCACTGGCACTTTGTGGCTACTGTGTGTACCATATAAAAATGTATTGCGGCAAGTTCCCATGCCTGGGATTGCTCCCCAACAGGACTGTGCAACTATTTCCACCACCCAGACAGCAACAGTTAAAAGAAGCAGCTCAACACCACCTTCCCACATGGACAATAAATGCTGGCCTTGCCAGTGACCTTCACATTCCCTGAATGAATGAAACAAACTAGATAGATTTCTTCCGCATTTTAGGATCTATGGGATGGGGCATAATTGTTTAGGACTCAGCACCAGCACAGTAGGTTCAACTGTGAATCCTGGAACACAGAATCACAGAATTGTTACAGTGCACAGCACAGGAGACAGCCATTCAGCCTGTCATGTCTGTGCTATCTCTCCGAATAAGCAATATACACAAGAAGAAAATGTATTAGGTCAAATGTATATTGCATACAATTAAATAGGAGGTTATACTACCATATCATTTTCCCTTACAACGTACAGTATAATGCAACCACCAGCCTAGTTATAAATCAAATTTGCTACAATTTAAAATGACAAATATTAATATTCAAAAATGGCTGCTCAACAATGCAGCAAAAGAAACATTTCAAAGACAAACACTTTGAATATTCGTCATCTTAAACTTATCAAGAGAGACTGAGATCACACAGAATTGGTGATCATCCAGGTCTTCAGATAAATAGCACAGCAAAGACACATGATCTTAATTTTGATCAAGAACTTTATAAAGGTGTCAAAACCATTTTCTTTCGTATTGCCTCCAGCGTGGCCTCCTTCTCCTTCAGAATCGCCTTCAGCCGCTTGATCTTCTCATCTCGTGTAGTTTCATCAATACTTGAAGAAGTGAGAGGAGAGTAACTGCTTGCTGCACTGATCTCAGTCGTAGGGGAGCATTCCATTGAATGAGTCGAGGTGCTGGGCACAGGAACAGGGTCTGTGGAGACAGCTGAGGGGTTGGGTACATTATCTGGCCCAGCGCTGAAAGTCATCGTGGGGGAGGATTCCATTATTGTGCTCTCCTCCAGCACTGAGCTAGCCTGAGGAGAGCTGGTGAACACCTCCTGTCCGCAATGAGAGTCGACCTGGGAGGTTGCTTCTGTATTGTGGGAAGGTGCTTCTGCATTGTATACAGGAAGGCAGCTGTAGGCATGCTCAGATTCCCAGTTTGGAATGAACCGTTTTAGACATTGTTTCTTATCTGCCACCCAGCACTGGATGCTTTCTGCTTTTCTTTTCACTGGTGATTTGGGCTCAAGCTTAATCTAAAATAGGAAACACAATTTAAAAATAAAAACAAAATTAGCAAACATGCATTAAAAATTGTCTGGAATGCAAAGGACCCCGCTCATTCAATTTCAGGATGATTTTGTAATAGTCATATAAAATCACAGAACTTTCTTTAAAGCATTGATTTACATGTTTAATGAACATGCCTTAATTTTTACATTCAAATGCAGACAAATTTACTTTTAACCTGTGAAAGAAGGAATTTTAAGATATCATATTCTGCTGGTATCAGCATTAGGTCAGTTGATAGCATAGTCAGAAGGTTGTGTGTTCAAGTCCCATTCCAGAGACTTGAACATATAATCTAGGCCAGCAGTTTTGTGTGGTCGAGAAAGTGTTGCAATGTCGGATGTGCTGCTTTCCATGTAGGATGCTATCACAAGTGGATGTAAATGTTAGTGTGACACTACAGGAAGTGCAGGGGAGTTTGGACCTTATGTCCTGCCCAATATTAAACTATACACAGATGGTCAACTGTTTGTGGAACTTCACTAATTGCAAATTGGCTGCCGTGTATCCCTACATTAAAACAGCGAATGCACTTCAAAAGTACTTAATTGAATTTCAAGTACTGAAGTTGTGAAAGGCTTTGTATAAAGTCAAGCTCTTTTTTTCTAATGATTCCAATATCAAACCTTAGGCATTATCTGAAACTAAAAAATATTATATTATGGAGCTTTAGAGCTCCCCCAATGGATAAAAGGTACTATTTGGCTTAACGCTAAGCCACATAGACCAGAAAATGTATGGTTTGAGACCAACCTGGGCACCAGTATGGGTGCTACAATTGGCTTCAGTTCTTCTAGACTGAGAGGAGGAAAAGGAGGAAATATTTGAGGCAGGATTTATGTTCCTGAAAGCGATCCAGTGACTCCTGTTGGAATAAGCTTAGACATTAATCAGGAACAGGATTGGGTTCTGCTCTGATGCTTTCCACAGTCAATTAGGTTAGTAAATTCCCAGTTTGAGGTCAAATATGAAGGATGGTTACTTGACAACAGGACTGAAAATGTTGGTCCTGAAAAAAATACTAAAATCAATATCTTAAGGCGAAGGAAAGTGAGAAGAAATGCACCGAATTATATTAAAAATATAGGATACAGTTTATAAACTGACATGTTTGGTAGTTACTACATTTTAAGACTGTGTACTCAAATAGTTACCGAGAACTGGTTCCCAAGTGTTTGCTGTAGACTCAGTTCTCTACTCAAAACCTCACACACACTTCACAATTTTCAGCTAGCTTTTTAAAATAAATTAGTGATACTGAAATCAAGATATACCTCTATATCCTTTGTATGGTATGCATAATATTCTGTATCTATAGGTTCCTCTCGTTTCACAACTGGAAGCGTCAAATTCACTTGTGTCTCTTTACTAACTGCTTCAGTCTTTAAGTCGTCCATTTTCTTGGACAGATGAGAAGGTAACTCTAGTGGTTCAGAGCTTGCGGAGGAATTGTTCTTTTCCCACTGTTCCAGCTGTTTTTGGGATATTCTAGTCAGGCAGATTCGGAGATTGGTGTGAATTCCTGCCTTCTTCAGTAACTGCTCATCGGTTTTCTCTCTAGCAGTACCACAAATCGACTTTGAATGCTGCCAGGAGGTGGGAACAGGGAAAACAAGAAGAAGAAAGTTTTTAACCTTTAAACAAATGCAAACATTTTTTGGCGAATAAAGCTGAAGAAACTTGGATTGCAGTGCTCACAAACTGAACTGCCTTCAAGCAAGATATATTTTAATACAAGAGACAACCACATTAAAACACAATTATCATCCTACCAATATCCGATGCTTTTGATTCACAACTGTAAACGGCCTACAATTTACACCCACTTAGTGCAAATGAGGCCCCCTGCATACATGCTCAGGTAACATACAAATAAATAAGATAGCTAAAGATCAAGAGACAACAAAGTAAACCATGCAGAGTGAAACTCAGGCCATCTCTCACACATCTCATAAAGCAGTAACATACTATACTATTCTACATACTATGGGCAAATTGAAAAGGTAGGAGGGGAGTCCAAGGTGCCATTCTTGCTCAGATTTAAACTTCTTATAAAAACAATATTCTTTTTTAAAAATTCAAACACTTAAAAAAAATCTTTGAAGTGTCTGATATGAATCTGTCCATTGGGTTACAGTCATTGATGGGCCACTCCATGCTGTTATAGGCAACTGAAGCATAACTTCCGTGAGTCACATTGGACAGGCTGGCCCATAGTTGTGGCCTCATTGTAATTAATTGAACTTCCTCCAGGACATCAAGGATGAATCCCTGATGGTAGGCTTTCATGAAGCAGAAATCTGACTGACAGGTTTCCATGGAAAACAAAAAGAGCAGAGCATTAATTTTATGCTCTTTCAGGGTGTTGGGTGTTAGCGCTATGGAACAGAACACTTTCCACTTCAAGGCACTCGTGTCAACATCAAGCACTTTCAAATTAGGTACAGCATAGTTAGACAGAGTAAAGCTCTGTTTATCAACACACCTTGGCCCACATCATACAAAAGGTGCATCAATGAGACAAACTTTCTTTTTCCACTCCAACCAGAGTCTCTTTAACATTGCTAATTTGGCAATGTTGTGTTGTGGCTCAAATACTAAAAACTACATTTAAAACAGCAGACACACTTTACATAGCACTTGAAACAAAAAATACTCCTCCTTGACTTCCTTCCCTTTAAACCTACTTACCATTTTTCTGAAGCAGTGTGATCATGGCATAGTGAAAGCCAAATAGCCTCACATTAAAATCACTCAAATGCCCCATGAATCCAGTAACAAATGGTATGTGGCGTATGTCAGTACAGGTAACTGAGAAATAGCACAGCTCTTGCACACTGAAGTGTTGAGTTGATGCTGTAGAATAGGACAATCTCAGTTGGATAAAAACAATAGAACAAAATGACTGAAAGTGCATTCCAATAAAGCATCAGGTTCAAGTGATGTATGGACAGTTCAATAATGCAAGCCTGATATAACACTCAACATATTTCTAATCTTCTAATGGTTCATTAGACAAGTGCAAAGATATGTTTTATAGAATGTTCTGTGGAATGCATTGTGGGTTACTAAATGAGTATCTATAATAGAAGCATGAAAGTTTTCACTTGTAAATATTACATACACAATATACACACAAATTTAGCAGGGTCCGAAATGCCAATATATTTTTGGAAAAAAATAATTTATATGCTTAAAGTTAACTGAAACATAGAATACCAATGTGAATGCAGTTCCTCAAAGTCAAGATATTTAGGTTAAGATGGCAGTAGGGGCTCTCCAGATTGCCTCGGCAGTCCAAAGTAGGAGGAGAAATCAGCAGTAGTCCCACGTCTCATCGCTATCTACTAGCCCTTGGGTAGGAAAGCAGCAGGCTCCGCATTCCTAGGATCTTTGAACAGTCTTTGTACATACCACTAAGCAAAATACCAAAAGGTAATATGCTGCCTGGTGCAATGTGACTCAACAAGAGCCAACACAAAAGGAACTGCTAATTAAATGTTTGGCTTTCTGAATCTATAGGTATCTAATACAAAAGTGGAGAAAAATCATAACTGCTACTCACACACATAGATCAACTCTCTTCAGCCTGAGCCAGTCCCATAGTAAGGAGAAGGCTCCAGCTATAAAAGTAATTTCTTTCTCAAAACCAGTTTACTGCTCCACCGGAGCACAGGTTTAACTAATCATCAAGCAGATAGTACAGTGGTTAGCAAGTTTGCCTCTAGCTGAGCTTTTGAGTATTTATCACCTCCACCATTAACTGATTAGGAAATTGCATCGACTTAATCAGGGCCATGCCATGCCAGATATTTGTACTGAGTAAGTAAGAGACCATGTTTCTGTGTAATGTTGAAAAGTGATGGACAACATCTGGGACATACAAATCTAATATTTTAAAAACCTCATCTCCACAAAACACAGGAAAAGTCTCACTAGAGTTCAAAGTAAAATACTTCTGTGCAGTTGAGTACTGCAACAATCAGCAGACAGACAATCTATAAAGAATTATTTCTCAGTGTGAAGTGCAGCACAGAGTACAAATGTTTCTTCATTCTATCCAACTAAACTTAAAAACTACGAAAAGACTTACCTCATGCAGAGTGCCTGGTATATCTTGAGCCCTGTGCTGGTCATGGATACTTTGGGCATTGACTGCCGTTCTACAGTAATCGGTGGGCTGGTTTAAATAATGGTTCTCCTGTTCAACAAGTTCAGGATCAGGGTCCTCTGGTTCCTCTTTGATTTTGGTCAGTAAATCAGCCTGCGATAAAATAGCAGACAAGGCATTCTCTTTCTCTGCGTGATTCATGGAAGCTGGAACGCTCTTGGGGCATGGAGCAGGCAATCCACCATTTTTTTGCACAACTAAGTAGACTTTACCATTGTACATAACTAGAGCATTTTCCTTGAATGGAGAAAATAAGTCGGCCCCTGTTTGTGTAGGTGCAGTCGACGGTGATGGTACCAGGCTCTCAGTGTGCTGCTGATCAGCCAAGCTCTTTAAGATCTTCGAGGCCAAGTTATTGGAAGATTTAACTGGAATAAGACAGTGCGCTAAAGATTGTGGATTCTTCTGCACGACCCATTTCATTGGACTATCCTTGGATAGGAGTTGCTCATTAGAAATTACTCCATCATAAGCAAAAGTAGCAGGTGCAGTTGTGCTTGGAAAAGGGGTATCAGCAGTGATGAGGGTTGTGGATAGGTTCAAAATGCTCTTGGGGCGAATGTTTGGGAGGCGCTTCTGCACTGTCTTCACGGTGTTCACGGGGCAAACATAAATGACAGTCGGAGATGACTTTTTGGATTCAGTCGTGTTAGCAAGATTCGATGCTGCAGTGGACAAAATCTTCTGCTGGATAGCAAGGGGAAGTGAAGATGCTGGAACAGATTTGACTTCTGCATTTGCAGGGATCTGAAGATGATGGCCAGCAGGCAACACTGGAGACTTTAAAAGCATGTATGTGTTCTGGTCCATAGCCAAAGTGGAAGATGCTTGGGTATTCTGTACAGCTGGGCCAGGTAAAGTGATTGTTGTTAGGTTATAAGCCATTTGATCAGTTGGAGATGCTTGGACCTTCTGCACTGGCACACCAGGCAAAGTAACTGTTCTTAGATTATAAGCATTTTGGTCTGTAATAGGCAAAATAGATGATGCTTGGGTATTTTGTACAGTTGGATCATGCATAGCAACTGTTTTTAAATTATAAGACTTTTGTTCCATAGTTAAACTGGGAGTTGCTTGGGGCTTCTGCACATGTAGACCAGGCAAAGTAACCGCTGCTAGTCTAGGACATTGCAAAGATGCAACTGCTGGCGCTGTAAATATGTTTTCATGTGAAGGATTGACTGGGGTTGTCACATTTTGGCTGGCTGATCCTTCAAGTGATGTTATTAGAAAGCTTCCTGTGTTGGTGTGCTGCAACATAGGAAAGCATGCTGTTGGAGCACTGCAAGCTGTTGTTTTAGGTGGCGTTGCAACCTGGAACACGGTTGACACATTTACTTTGGAAGGGGTACTACCGGTGGAAACGGGAACAGAAACAGGAAGAGGAACAGCTGGGATGTAGTGTCCAGGGATGTTGGAAAGTGGAATTAGTTTCAGGATGTTCTTCCCATCCAGACTCGTAGTCTGCACAATCCGATACATGCATCCTGAATTGCTAGGAGAGACATTAAAAAGTTTTAAATGATATAGGCAGATCACAGTATCAGTAACCAAGTTACAGCATATTCTGCCAATTTATTGTGTCAATAACAACAAATCTGTTCACACAAGTAGATGATTCTATCTTAACTGAGCTGTGACAAAATGATGTTTTTTCTGCAAAAAAAAACTCATAGGTGCAACTATTGCATCATTTCCCATACCTTACCTGGACAATACTTTTAAAAGTTTTTGCCATAACCGTTACAAATTCCACGTATAGTTTCCCTACTGCCTGTCACCCCCCCACCCCTCCCTCCACTACCAAGTAACTAAACCGAACATCCCGACTGTGCACACAGGTTGAAAACAGTGGAAGACAGAATTCATTAGGTGGCCAAGTTTGAACTTTCATAACCTGAAGGAGCAAGACTGAGGAAACAATGAGTTCACAATTTGAGGTCCCAGGAAAGGATAAGCTGAAATAGGAGACTGCATGATTAAATTAAAGCCAGAACCAAGAACAAGATTCTGAATTGAAAGGTAGCAAATGCAACCCTACCATTCAGGAAAGAAAGAGAGGAAACAGAGAACTATAGGCCAGGTAGCCTGACATTAGTAGAGAAAAGGCTAAAACCTATTGTTAGGAACGTGACAATGGGAAACTTAGAAAATCATAAATATGATTGGGAGATTCAACACAGATTTATGAAAAGGAAAACATGTTTGACAAATCTGTTAGAGGTTTTTGAAGATGAAACTAGCAGGAAGATAAGTGAGAACAAGTGGATGTAGTGTATTTGGATTTTCAAAAAGCCACAGATAAGGCAAAGATAAGGTGCCACACAAGAGGTTATTACACAAAATTAGGGCTCAAAAATGGGTCAACTTTGGCTTGCCAGATTTTAACTAATGGGGTGTCGCAAGGATCAGTGCTTGGACCTCTGCCATTTACAAACAATATTAATGGCCTAGATGGGGGGACCAAGTGTTTGTATCCAAGTTTGATGATGATGCAAAGGGAGGTGTGTAACTAAGCTGTGAGGATGATGCAAAGTGCTGCAGAAGGATTTAAAGAGGGGTGAATAATATATATCTTGCCCACAGAGACTGGAGTACAAGAGTAAAGAAGTCTTACCATAACAGTGACACTGTACCTGGAGGACAGTGTACAGTTTTGGTTGACCTTTTAGCCAAGAAAGGATATGCTTAACTTGGAGAGAATGCAATGAATATTCACCAGGCTGATTCCTGGGATGGGATGGCATGAGAAGTGGGGAGTGGATTGTACTATATGGACAAATTGAGCAGATATACCAATACTTCTTAGAGTTTAGATAAGCAGTGATCTCATTGAAACACACATTTAAGAGTCTTGACAGTGTAGATGCTGGGAGGATGTTTCCCCTGACTAGTCTAGACCTAGGGGGTCACAGTTTCAGAAGAAGGGGTCACTATAAAATCTGGACCTTTGAGATTCTCTACTCCAGAGAGCTGTTGATGCTGAGTCATTGAATATACTTAATCACAGAATCACACAGTGCAGAAGAAGCCCTTCAGCCCATCGAGTCTACAACAACACATGAGATACACCTGACCTACCTACCTAACCCCATTTACCAGCACTTGGCTCATAAACTTGAATGTTATGACATGCCAAGTGCTCATCCAGGTGCTGTTTAAAGGACGTGAGGCAACCCGCCTCCATCATCCTCCCAGGCAGCGCATTCCAGACCATCACCACCCGCTGGGAAAAAGGTTTTTCCTCACATCCCCCCTAAACCTCCTGCCCCTCACCTTGAACTTATGTCCCCTTATAATTGACCCTTCAACTAAGAGGAACAGCTACTCCCTATCCACGCCCCTCATAAACTTGTACAAGTCGCCCCACAGTCTTCTCTGCTCCAACAAAAACAACCTAAGTCTATCCAACCTCCCTTCATAACTTAAATGTTTCATCCCAAGCAACATCCTGGTGAATCTCCTCTGCACCCCCTCCAGTGCAAACACATCCTTCCTATAATTTGGCAACCACAACTGCACACAGTACTCTAGCTGTGGCCTCACCAAGGTTCTGTACAACTCCAACATGACTCCCTAGTTTTGTAATCTATGCCTCGATTGATAATGGCAAGTGTCCCATATGCCATTTTCACCACCCCACTAACATGCCCCTCTGCCTTCAGAGATCTATGGACACACACGCCAAGGTCCCTTTGTTCCTCAGAACTTCCTAGTGCCATGCCATTCATTGAATACTTCCTTGTCAAATTACTCCTTCCAAAGTGTATCACCTCACACTTTTCAGGGTTAAATTCCATCTGGCACTTATCTGGCCCTTTGACCAGCCCGTCTATATCTTCCTGTAACCCAAGACACTCAACTTCACTATTAACCACTGGGCCAATCTTTGTCGAAATTAATTGATGTCTGGATATTCAGAGATATGGGGATGGTACCGGAAGATGTGGCTGAGGTACATGATCAGCTTCAATGTTATTGAATGGCTTGAGGGACCAATCGGCCTATCCTTTTCCTATTTCCTACATTCTTATAACAGCCAAGAATAGTTTTACCTCATAAACTAAATAGGTAACAAGATTATTGAGCATCACCTTAGGAACTACAGAGGCTAACGGAGTTTAATATCAGACTCAACAGGCTAATACTAGTTAGTGCGAGCTGACAATAATGGTGTTCTCCCTCCTTACAAATCGAATGGTTTACAGATCCATCAATTTGAAGCAATGCATGCTGCCATTCATAGTGGTATTAGTCTGGCACTCTACCATAGCAGGGGCACTATTGATCTAGATTGACATTTACCACAAAATCATCCAGTTCTTTTGAATGCCAATGTAGCAGGCTTGTGACAGTTACTTGGGAACAGGAGTAAGCCATTCATCCCCTTAAGCCTGTTCTGCCATTCGACATCTAATCTGTATTTTAACTCAGAATTTAAGGTTACGGTCCCATGTCTTAGACACTAGTGGAAATTAATTCCCTCTATCTACCATAAAAGTTACTTTCAAAATCTTAAAACTCTCAATTAAATCACCTCTTAACCTTCTATATTTCAGGGAATACAAGCCTAGTTGATGTAATACTCTCTTTATAATCTAAACCTTGGAACCCAGGTAACATTCTGGCACTGTTCTCCTTCCAAGGCCAAGATATACTTTCTAAGACGGGGTACTGTGCTACAGTACTCCAGGTGTGGTCTAACCAGGGCTTTGTATAATGGCAGCAAAATTACCCCTTCATAATCTAGCCCTCTATTTAAAAAGATTACATTCCATTAGCCTTTTTGATTATTTTTTGTATCTGGCAACTACATTTTAGTGATCTGTGTACATCGACCTCCAAATTGTTTTGGACTTCACTGTTCCTAGCTTTTCACCTGTTGGATGACTAGCAACATCACAATCTGCCTAATTTACCTGAGCTTAATCCTGTGTATTTGTTGAACAATGGCATCTTAGAGCGGCACGCAATCCTATCTGGCACAGATGCAGAAACAGCAGATGAAACATGCTCACGCATTGAGCTTCATTTCAGCAAGAGACACTCAAGACATTCAGTCATCACAAATGTACAGGGGCACTTCAAACACCAGCTGAACCCAAATAACAAAGGATTATGCAGACCAAATGATGTCCCAGCAAAATATTTTTAAAAAATAACCAATTTGGAAGTTGTTGCAGTAAGGGGAAGTCTCAAGTTTTACTAGATGCAAACACTACTAAAGTCAGTCAAGGGGAGATATCTTTTAAAGAATAGAGAAAGTGTGTGCCACATGGACAACACCACAGCCTTATTAGGACATAGGCACATTTTTAAAAATTGACTTGTATTATATAGCACTTTTCACAACCACAGAACATCTCAAAGTGCTTTACAGCCAGAGTTACTTTTTAAAGTGTAGTTACTATTGTAACGTAGGATGGACGGTAGCCAAATTGCACTCAGCAAAGTACTGTAATGAGGAATGGGATAATAACCATATAATCTGGGGGAGGCGGTGACGTAATGGTATTGTCTCTAGGCTAGTAATCCAGAGACCTAGAATAATGCTCTGCAGACCCAGGCTCAAATTCCACCCTGGCAGATCTGAATTCAATTAAAAAAAGCTGGAATTACAAGTGTAATAATGACCAGGAAACGATTGTCATAAAAACCCATCCAGTTCACTAATGCCCTTTAGGAAAGGAAATCTGCCATCCTTACCTGGTCTGGCCTACATGTGACTCCAGAACTAAGGCAATGTGGTTGACTCTTAAATGCCCTCTGAAATGGCCTAGCAAGCCACTCAGTTCTCAAGTGCAATTAGGGATGGGCAATAAACGCTAGCCTAGCCAGTGACACCCGCATCTTAATTATTTTTTTAAATATTTTTTTATGTTGAAGAGTAAACATGGGCCAGGGCACTGAAAATAAATCCTCTGTTCTTCTAAATAATGCCAGCAGATCATTTACATCCACCTGAATAGGGTTCATTGGAAAGTTGGCACCGCCCACAGTACTGCTCGGAGGTGTCAACAGATTTTTCGTGTTCAAGCCCTGGAGACCTCAAACGCGAAACCGTGTTACTGTTAGGACTGAGAGTGCTACCAACTGAGCCGTTGAGCAACTTGGTCAACCATGGGCCAAATGGAGTGTTGCATGAGGGCTAATGGTGTTGGTACATGTTTGACTCGGCTAACTCGGGCCTGGTATGCAGCCCTCGAGGGTGACAAGCCAAGCAATAACTCATTGCCAGCTCATCCATTCGCAGATAGCCTGGCCCACTGTCAGCCCCCCTCCCTTCCCTAAATGGACTCAGATACAGGCACAGCACTAAGATTGCTGGATGAAACCTCTGGTCTTTGAGAGCCGAGGGGGGTGGGGGGGGAGCTGTAATCTGCGGCTTTGCTGCCGACCTGCCCGGGACCACCACGGAACCCACTCCGCCATTAAACAAAAGCAGCATCCAAAGCGCGGAGCTTGGGAGACAGGGCCAGCCACGGTGAAGAAAAAACCGATGAGCCAACCCTCCTTCCCACGAGTGGAACGGGGCGGATCTTAAATCATAACACTCCTCGCGGCTCAAACCGCCATCTTAGTTACTATACAGGGCAGCCTCTCATTGGCACAACAAAGCCCACCCCGCCTCCGCAGCCCCGCCCAGCGCAGACCCCACGGACACGCAGCCCCACCCAGAGCAGGCCCCACGGGCACGGGCACGGACACGGACACGCAGCCCCGCCCAGAGCAGACCCCCCACCACCAGCATGCAGCCCCGCCCAGCGCCGATCCCACCGGCACAAAGCCCCGCCCAGAGCAGACTGCACGGGCACGCAGCCCCGCTCAGAGCAGACCCCCACCGGCACGCAGGCCCCACAGACACGCAGCCCCGCCCACCACCCTTCATGGGCACGGAGCCCCGCCCCAACTCCTCCCTTTCGGCGCGCAGTCGTGCCTCGCCGCTCCCACCCAGAAACGCGTCGTCCCGTCCCCCTCCCCCTCCACGCTCTTCCTGAACTAAAACAGTGACAGCAAAAAGATAAAAGCAAAATACTGCGGATGCTGGACATCTGAAATAAAAACAGAAAATGCTGGAAAAAGTCAGGTCTGTCAGAATTTGTGGAGGTAACAGGTAATGTTTTGAGTCTGAATAACTTCTTCAGAACTGAAGTGGAAATGTAATGAAATTTATATTGTTTTGGGGAGATGGAGGAGGTGAAGCTGCATAGAAGGCCAGCGATAGGTGGAGGCTAAGGAGAGATTGACAAAGATATCATGGACACAGGACAAAAGGAGTGTTAATGGTAGTGGTAAGGGCTAAAAAAAAAGGTCCTGATATTGGCATAAAAGGTAGAACAAGCCCATCAACTTTTGGTTCACTTTTAAGCGTCGAGTACAGGTTATTGTTGCCTCTCACTCTCCACAACTCCTATGTAATCTATGAAAGTGACTGATACTGAAGTCAATAGCAAAAATACACCATACATTCATTAATTTGAGTTCATCCTGTGCATTACGAAATACATAAAATAAATTCACCCTGAAGATGAGCATAAGGACCTTCAAGGATTTCTCCACAACCTGTGCATAAAATAGTGCAGCCAACTAATGGGAGGTCTCAACTCCAATTCCCAAACACCAATAGTATTTTTGAATTCAGAGTTTCCACATGCTGTAGCTCAAACAGCCTCTTCAGTTCCAATCTGATGATACAATATGGATCCTCAATTCTACAGCCTTTAAACTTTTTGGATTCTCTAACCGCACAGAGAAACACCAGAGCAGAATTCTTCCAGATAACAAATCACCACAGGGTTTCTCATTCCACATCCAATGCAATGTGGGATTCCTCAAGTCTACAATGTACTGTACATTTCCTCAACTCTACAATTAATGCATCAATAAAGTGTCTCAAATCTATATTAAATGCAACTCCAATGGACAATGTTCCAACACAGTTCGACAATTCCACATTAAATTTATGACAAGATCACTGCCAAATCTTTAGGAGAGTTCCCTAATTCTACAGCCTGTGAACTAATAGGGATCTTCAACTCTACAGCCAATGTACTGCAATGGTTCTCCTATCTTTGAACTCAAGAACTTTTACATCAATGGAACTCCTCAATTCTTGTAATCAACAGCATTCTCCTCATCTTAATCTAGAGCATATAATACAAGATTCCTCCGACCCATTCTTTCCAACACAAACTGTAAAAATAGGATTCTTCTGCCTTCCTGTGTAACAACCATCACATTCAGAATTGTATCAAACATTCTTCAATTTCAATCATTGCTTCAGTGGACAAGGGAGTTCTGCCCAGTGTCCTGACCAATATTTATCCCTCACCCAATACCACAAGTACAGTTTGTCTGGTCATCAACAAATTGCTGTTTATAGGACCATGCTGACAGCCAATTGGCGACTTACATTTCCTATCTCAATAGGACTCATCATTATAGTCAGTGATTCCATGACCTGTGCACTTCTACTTCATGTCTCACAGTATTTACATTATCCACTCATGCCCAAAGTTATTTAGAAGTTCAGGTTATACCAATCCATTACCCCACATATCAACTATTTCAATTCTTAACAACTTACAAATCAATAACATTTCTCCATGAGACATTATGAGAATTTCCATCTACATAATGCCTTATAACAACAACCTGCAATTTATTTGCAATGTTTAACAAAGTAAAATACCTCAAGATATTTACAGGAGCATTATCATACAAAATTTGACGCCAAACCACATAGAGCTATTTAGACTGGTGACTGAAGAGCTAGGTTTCACTGAGTATTTTAAAGCAGGCAAGTGAGATGGATAGATGGAAATGTTTAGGGAGAGAGTTTCAGAGCTTAGCTCCAAGGCAGGTGAAGGCACAGCTGTTAATAGTAGGATGATGGAAATCAGGGATGGACATGATGCTAGAATTGGAAGAATGTAAAGATCTAGAAGAGTTGTAGGGCTGGAGATGGTTACAAAGGTAAGATGGGGTGAGGACATGGGAGGATTTGAATACAAGGAGGAAAATTTTAAATTTGAGCTGTTGCAGGACCGGGAGCTAACATAGGTCAATGAAAACAGGAGGTGATAGTGAACTCAACTTGTTGCAAGTTAGGACAGAGGCAGCAGTGTTTTAGATGAGTTTATTGAGGATGAATGATAGGAGGTTAGTGCAGAGGATTGGAATTAGGTGAGTCTGAAGGTAACAAAAGCATGGATGAAGATTTCAGCAACAGATGGCTGAGGCAGGCGATCTGGTAGAGGTTAAATGCTGTGACCTATTAGGACCATAGATATGATATCAAACTGGCTGCTCTAAAAATCGTTACGCCAATAGAATTCAACTAACATAATATTCCACATCCTTTGTGCCATAATTGTTTAACCTGCTGGATTTGAAATAAACATGTGTGCTAGTCGATTCACCAATGCAAATTCTCCATGGTTCTAAATTCAATAGCATTCACCATTTCAGAACATCACCACAAATATTTGTCTGTCATTCTATAATCCTGTTTACCAGTAATGCTAAGCCGTTGCTATGTTTCAATATGACTAGGTACCTTGCCAGAGTGACAAAGGCATTACAATCAATCTTCTTCCACGTGGGCTCTTAAACCTTAGAGTCTGTAAATCCACTACCCCAGTTATCTACAGTACATCTACAGTACATATTTCTATAAATTGTTCTGTGCATTCCCCTACCCACTCTTCCAAAAGCTTCACAGCAAATTATCCATCGATCACTTAGTTTAGAAGCTTGTACATCATTATCATTCTTCAGATGTGCTACTCTGGAACCTTCACAAATCTTATTAATTCATGTTACCACTCCACAGCTTAATGCAACAGGGTTCCTTCATAGGAACTATATAACCTCCCAGTACATACAGTCTATAAACCAATAAAAAGACTTATATTGATACATGCTTCTCATAACCTTAGGCCATCCTATCATGCTTTACAGCTGATGAGTATTTTGTTTGAAGTGTAGTGAATTGTGATGCAAGAAATACAGCAGGCATTTTGAACACAGCAACCCTGCCATAAGCTGATAAAGACCAGATGATCTGTTTTGACCAAATTAATTGATAGATCAATACTGGCTAGGACATCGGGGTAAACTCCATTATACTTCTTCAAAATAGCATCATAAGATCTTTTACATCCATCTGAAATGGCAATTAGCACCTCCAATATTGCAGCATTCTGACAGAATTGCACTGGAATGATAATCTAGACTGTGTCCAAATCTCTGGAATAGGTCTTGAATTCACAACCATGTGACTCAGAGGTGAATGTGCTATCAACTGAGGCTGACAACAGCTACAGGGAATCATAGAGCTGGCAATTCCAGCTCCTGTACACCAACGGCAGTTCACTAGAATCTTGCAACCTTTGCCTATTCCACAATCCTTGCACCAGTGAGGTTCCTCTAACCAACTGTTTGAGTCTGGATTGCATTCAGTTGTTATTGCTACTGCAAATGTGTCATGTCAGTCTGCTACTACTCAGGAGGATCAGCTGAATCACAAGATCATTAGAGAACATGATTTTAAATTTGACAATGGTCCCTGAATAGATTTTCTTTGAAAACATTACCAATTATTCAACATTATATGCTCCTTTCAAATGAGAGGAAGGGGCCTGGTGTTGCAAGAGAGAAATACAGGCTGGGTTCAGAGACTGAACGCTGCTTTTACCCTGGACTAGAAGGTGTTTCCATTGTGGTGGATACAGAGACCAAATTCCGAATGGCACTGGGCTGTTCAGAACACAAAAAGGCATTTAGGGATGGGCAAAAATACTGGCTTTGCAGCATCTCTCAGAGGATAGCAGGAGGTGAGGTAAAGTAAGGCCAGAACAAACAAGAATCTTTTGATTAAATTATAGAGATTATATGGAAAAAATCCAGGAAGGGGTGAAGAGGCAAAATAAAGGACTAGGTTCAAATTCTGCCTGCTTTGCGACTATTGTGAAATTGATTCTCTATCAGCGATTGGTCAGTGCTAGCCAAATGACCAATAATGTCACAGCACAATCAGCAAGGCTCCACTCCTGTATCGTTTGTTTTTTAAATTAACTAAATAGGAGACATTGAACTTCTCCCCTAAAATCTCATTAACCAAAATCCAAATTGAAGTTTTCCTTTTTAGCTGGTGTAACTAATAAGGATCAAAGCTATAAAATGATGTCACCAGGTCACACAGACAAGATTTTCAGCAATAAGTAATTTCCCATTGGCTTGGATCAACTTGGTTCTGGGGTAATTTGAGCATTTGCCTTAAAAAAGGTTCTTCAAGTAGACATTGGTCACGTCAGTTCAGTTGGTAGCACCGTTCCAAAGGTTTGATCACAAAACTCCAGACTCCAGTTTAGTACCAAGGGAAGGCTGCACTGTCACAGGTGATGTTTTTTGATGAGATATTAAACTGCGACCTTGCTGGTGGATGTAAAAGTGCTTATGGTGCTATTTTGACAAAGAGCAGGGGAGTTGCCTGGTCAATATCACATTGTTGTTTGTGGGAACTTGCTGAGCACAAACTGGCTGCATGTTTCCTGTAGCACAACAGTGGCTACACTTCAAAAGTACTTCATTTGTTATGATGCACTTTGGGATGTACAAGGTTAGGAAAAGCAAGTCTTTTTCCTTGTAGGCAAGTCTTTGCAATTGCAATCATTTATAAACAGCAGATGTCAATCAGACACAATTGTAATTGGATGTGCAGAACAATGGTTAGGGTAAATTAGACAGATTCCAGTGAGGGTGAACAGGAAGAGATCAAAATGAAGCGGAACAAAAGAATTGTACAGCACATAAGGAGAGTCATTCAGCGCATTGTGTTTGTGGTTGTTCAATTAGTCCCACTAGCCCAGGTCTTTCCCAATAGCACAGAAAGATTTTCCTTTTTAAGAATTTATCCATTTCCCTTTTGAAAATTACTATTGAATCACCACACTTTTACACAGTGCATTCCAGATCATAACAGCTCGCTGCTTTAAAATCCCCCCCAAATGTCATAATACAGTAGAGAAGCGATGAGGCAATCTAAAATTGAATAAGGGATCAAAGAAATAATAGATTAGCAGCTAGCATAAAAGAACAAAAAGTCTTCTAGAAACATATACAGTCAAAGAAAGGGTGGGCCAATTAGGAATCAATAGGAGATCTCATGGAGGCAGGCGTATTGATGGAGGTATGAAATGAGCACATGGCACCTGTCTTCATTAGAGACGAGGATGCTGCCGATGTAGCAGTAAAAGAGGTAGTCCTGACATTGGATAGGATACAGATAGATAATGGCGAGAAACTTGCAAGGCTGCAAATACTCAAAGTAGAAAAGTCACTTGTTCTGGATGGGTGCATCCTAAGTCACAGAGAAATAAGGGTGGAATTGCAGAGTCTCCTCCAATCCTCCTTGGATATGGACATAGTGCCACAGGACTGGAGAGCAGTTACAGCCCTTTTTTAAACGAAGGAATAAATCTGGCAATTGCAGGCTAGTCAGTCTAATGTCAATAGGCGAACATTTTGAAAATCAAAAATGAATTAGGATTTAGAAAAGTTTGGGCTAATGACAAAAGTCAACACAGCTTTGTTCAAAGCAAAATATGTTTGACTAACTTGAATGAGTTCAACGATAAGTAATGGAGATAGTTGGTGTGGGTTGTGTGGTTGACATTGATGTGTATGGGCCTTCAAAAGGTGTTTGATAGAATGTGGACATCCTTCACAAGGCCAACATTTGTTGCCTACCCCTAATTGCTAGGCCTTTTCACAGAGCAGTTAAGAGTCAACCACATTGCATTGGATTTGGAGTCACATGTATGCCAGAGCAGGGTAAGGATGGCAGATTTCCTTCCCTACATTTTTTTTTAAACAGCATTTGATGATAGTTTCATGGTCACTATTACTGAAAGTAGCTTTCAATTCCAGAATTCAAATCCCACCAGCTGCTGTGGTGGGATCTGAACCCCAGAGTATTAACCTGGGCCTTGAGGTTACTAGTCTTGTGATATCACCACTACAACACCATCTCCCCCCAAGTGGTCTGTGAGTGTGGACTAGCTCATTGAAACTTGCCAGCTATTGTCATCAAGATTACCAAATACCCAAAAGCAGCCTCCCAGTCTGAAAGCATGAAAGCAATGAACATGTCAACCAAAGGATGGTAGCAGTATGGATACAAAATTGGCTGAGAGTAGTGAGCAGCTGGAGGGAAGCATGCAGTGGTGTTTCCCAGGAGTCGGTATTAGGACCAGTGTTCTTTCTGATATATAGTAATGTCCTGAACTTGAGCATACAAGACATTTACATATGACACAAAACTCAGAAATATAGTAAACAATTAGGAGGACATAGACTGATGAAATGGACAGAGATATAGCTGATGAAATTTAATGCAGAGAAGTGTGATGATAGGAAGAGTAGGTACAGGAATTATAAACTAAATGATACAATTTTAACTGGAATGCAGGAACAGAGAATCTTGGGGTCATACACACACAATTATCTGAAGGTGGAAAGAGAAGTTGAGAAGCCTAGAAAAAAGCATATGGAACCACTGGCCTTTTTGGAAGAGCAAGAGAGTACAAAAGCAAGGAAGTCATGCTAAACTTGGATAAATCACAGGTCAGGCCCCAGCTGAAGGATTGCCTTCAGTCCTGTGCAGCACACTTTAGGAGGGGTGTCTAGGCTTTGGAGAGGGTTCAGAAGAGATTTATTAGAATAATAAATTCAGTTATGTGGAGACACTAGAGAAGTTGGAGTTGTTCTTCTTAGAGCAGAGTCACTTAAGTGGAGATTCAGAAGTGTTCAAAATCATGAATTATTTGATAGAGTAAATAGGGAGAAACGTTTCCAGTGGCAGAGGATCAGTAACAAGAGAACACAAAATTGATTGGCAAAAGAACCAGAAACCACAAGCAGAAAAAAGTTGCGTAGGCAGCGAGTTGTTATAATCTGGAATTGTCTGCTAAAAGGGGTGATGAAAGCACTTTTAAAAGTAACTTTTCAAGGTAATTAGATTAATTTTTTAAAGGAAAACATGTCCGGAGACACGAAGCAAGGGAATAGGGCTAATTGGATAACGCTACTAAACGGCCGGCATAAGCATGACGGGGTGCATGGCCTCCTTCTGCGCTGTATCATCTTCCGAATGCAATTGCAGGTCAGAAGCCGCCCTCCTCCTTATGGATTTGAAAAAAATGCAATACTGAGATGTCTGGAAAATGATGTATGTACACTGGAAAAGACTGTTTCACACATACACATCTCCAACATGGCTCACAGTAAATCAAATGATAAGGACCGGAGGGCAATACCATATAAGGTACAATGCATATTCCGTTCTGTTCATTTGAACCAGTATGGGTTTCAGACTGGAAATTTTGACAATCAATTAGTTAGCACAAAATCCAAGTCTAATTGGAACGTACTGGTCATTATCAGGTCGCAGGTCAACATTCAGACTTTTACAACTGCTGCCATCCATACGTGAGAATAAAAAGTTCTAAAAAAATATATATAAATTGGATACAGACATAAAATGGAAAATAAGTTTAATGTGTTTAAATTTAAACGGTTCACCAGCAACTTTTGCATCTCACCCAGAAGGCTAGCCGCAATTTCTATACCGTTCTGTGCGGGGTTAATTGGACGGATATATTTAAGGTCGGGTAAGTATTCGTCACAAATTTCTTGATTTCAGTGCCGTTGGTGTAAAAAAAAACATACAAAACTAGAACATTTAATCAATAATTCAAATTAACTGGCTTTCACTGTGCCCAGAGACCGACCCGATTTATCGGTTGTCACGGCGACAGTTGTATCATTCCAGTTGACTAGGGTGGAGATTGTGATTTCCATACAGCTTTGTGGATTATTTAGACTTGTCGGATGGTAAGGAATGGTCCGAGTGGTAAGGAGCCCGCGATTTCTATCCAGGGGTTAAAACTCATTATTGAGACTGTTTATACAATTTGAGAACAGTTAGATAGACATTTGTAAAATCTTGCTTATGTGTGTGTGTTTATGAACCGTGTCACCCTCTGAACGGTTTAAAAGAGGGTGAGGTCTGATATTAATCTAATGGGTTAACTTCCAGTCTGATTTCAACTCGAAATAGTGAAACCACGAAGTGGAACCGATAGAAGCAATTACATTAAAAACCACACATAGTAGAAAATCAAGGTTAAAATAAGCCTAATAAATGAGAGCACCATGAGCATTAGGATAAAATAAATTCGCAGAGTTAACGCAGCCATCAAAACTGAGCGTGAAGAGTTAAATCGAGTATTCCCCAGGCCCTTAATATCTATAAACCAAGCCAGGTATCCACATGGGGACCAACCCCGAGTGTCCGCTGGGCAATTGGAAACATCCGGAACTGTCTTTTTGAGCTGTCTCTCGGACCACATCAATAATCTCTAACCACACTCCTGGATGACTGCGGAATTCTACCCTGAACACAGATCAGTTCTCGGGTTAGCTCATCAATCCCTCAAGAAATGCTCCGTTTCCCAGGATCACCCCCCATTCAAAGTTTGTCAGAAATATTGCTCGCGCTATGTTCACTCAGGGCACACCATCCGACAGACCTACTACCTCAACTATCCTACCACACTTCTGGGTTTGAGACTCCATTGATCTGACTCAACATTCTCGGACTTAAAGAATCCGATCCACATGATCATTATTAAGGTGCAGGGATTGCATGTTGCACTCCAAACCCCGAGCCTTCCCCATGTCTATTTAGCCAGCTCGAGGGACAACTAACCATTTCCACACATTAATCTTTGGAGTACATCTGGTCATCCGAGATTTAATTTAGTCACTTCCATTTGACAAATCGCCACGGTATTTGACCAATCCGTCCATTGAACAGGATGTCACAACAAAACTCCGCATCTGGCCAACAGTTGTTAAGGATGTGGGTACCCCAACATCTCAATCCAGAGGTTGGGAATCAGAGGAAATGTCAGCATTTGCCTAACGTATCGGCTGTCCATTCAAATTATTATCGAACCAAACAACACATTGCTTAACAACAATCCACCCTGTCTGGAGATGCGCAAAACTCAGAAACGGATGGTCAAAGTGATCACTACCTCCTCACTCCTGTTTGATGATCCAATCATTAAAAAGTTGGGAGAATTGGAGTAAAGTGTACAAAGTATAGACCCGGAAATGGATCTGCACCTGTACACCCAGGGCAAGTCTTTGACAGGAATACTTCCATGGTTGCGTATACTTCCACAGTTAAAGGGTCATAGGTTATGCCAAGACTTTATGTGGGTTTGACTTGATTAAAACTCACTGTTCATTCATTGAGGAAGAGGTGAATCTGGAGCCAGTCTTTTTCTTCACACAGATTTATTAACAAAACGCCAGAGAAGGGCCTGTTATCTGGACATGGGCAGTGCTGCGAGAGGGAAATCTTCCTCTTTTAAGGCGATGCAGCGCATCCTTATTCAAAGGTCCCTCACTCACCGCTGCCCTCAAAAACAACACACATTCTATTAAATTAATTCTGTCGTTTATACATTGACCTAACCTACAGCGATTGAATATATTACCGTGTTAAATGGCGCCTTTCCAAATGTGCATATAGGTAGTCAATGTGGAATATTTGATTAACAAAGTGCAATATTTGATCTGGCTCTAAACTCTAGCCTGCGGGAGATATGCAAAGCTTTGTTATATATATCACATCCGCAGCCACTCTAGAGGTTTACCGGGAAATGTAACGCAGTCAAACCGGAATATATGGCAAAAGAGATGAATATCTCAGGAGGTAACTGATACAGGCCTGATCGAACATTGCCATTAAGACTCGAAACTAAACTGGGCTGCATTAAACTGAAGGACACCAGATGCCTCGTGTCCTGTAAACTTATACGAAATGTAAAATCACAAGTGAAATAAAGTCTCTTATATTATTCATTATGGAACACTATTCGGTGTCCAATCTCTAACTGAGTCGCTGGCTCTGTATTTTTTACAGTCCATATCAAAACCACCTTAAAAAAAACATTCACATAGCGGCTTCAACCACCACATGATGTTCCAAAGCGCATTTACGTCTTAATATTCAATTTCTTCATGACTCCGCAACTTAAAAGTTTTTTTTTAAATTCAACAGCAAACTACCTTCTGATGCCCTATCTAATGGCACCTCAATCCAATATAACTGATTGTAAGATCATCACTGGAGTGTAATCTGAGAATTCCGGAAAGATGTGTCTGGATCTTCTGAATGCCGTGTCCAGTTAGCACATGGAAATCTATCCGCTTCTGCCTGCCCCATTCAACTTCTCAGCACATCAGGCACCTCTGCTGAGCGGAAACCCCTGGCGGACCAATCAGGGCCCGCCGTCAGCTGCAGACTCGCTCCTCCCCCATTGGCTGAAGAAACAACACAGGGGGAGCCAATGGTTGCATTCCGACGTAATGACGCCTACGGAGTGTCGTCATTCATTCCGTGACAGCGCCCCCGGCGGCCAAACAGACGGTGAGGGAATCCCGGAGCCCGGACAGCGCGCTCGATTCCGGACCAACATTGGGCCCAGAGCCGGCGGCTGTGGGTCCTGCACGGGCAATTCCCGCAAGCAGCGGAGGTGACGGAATTCATTTGATTCTCGTTCTGCCTAAAGCCGCCTGACACCATTCATCGAGTTCCTGGCTTACCGTGGCCCAGGGGACAGCTGAGACAGAGACAGACATTCGCCAGAGAGAGACAGGCAGACAGGCGGGAGAAAGAGAGAGAGAGATAGACGGGGGTGGGCTGCGGGAGAGAGAGACAGACAGGGGGGTGGAGAGAGAGACAGACGGGGGGGGGGGGGGGAGACAGAGACAGACAGACAACAGACAGGAGACAGGAGAGAGAGACAGACAAACAAGAGAGAGGAGAGAGACGAGAGAGAGAGAGGAGACAGACGAGAGAGAGGAGACAGACGAGAGAGAGAGACAGAGACACGAGAGAGACGTAGGAGAGACACACACAGGAGAGAGAGACAGACACACACGAGAGAGACACGCAGGAGACACACACACATAGAGAGAGAGAGAGATGGACAGACAGACAGGAGAGAGCGAGACGGACAGACAGGAGAGAGAGAGAAAAAAAGACAGACACAGACAGGAGAGAGAGACAGACAGACAGACACACACATGAGAAAGAAAGACACGCAGGAGAGACACACATAGGAGAGAGAGATAGACAGACAGACGGACAGGAGAGAGAGAGACGGATAGACAGGAGAGAGAGAAAAAGACAGGCACAGACAGGAGAGAGAGACAGACAGACAGACAAAGGAGAGAGAGACAGACACACACACACACACACACACACGAGAGAGAGACAGACACACACACACACAGACAGGAAAGAGAGAGACACGCAGAAGGGAGACACACACACACACACACACAGGAGAGAGAGAGAGACAGACAGACACACTGACAGGAGAGAGAGAGATACGCAGGAGAGACAGACAGGAGAGAGACAGACAGGAGAGAGACAGACACAGACGAGAGAGAGAGAGAGGAAAGACAGACAGACAGAAAGGAGAGAGAGAAAGACAGACACAGACAGGATAGAGAGACAGACAGACAGGAGAGAGAGGCAGACAGACAGGAGAGAGACAGACAGACACACAGAAAGACAGGAGAGAGAGAGACATGCAGGAGACACACACACACACACACACACACACACACAGGAAAGAGAGACAGACAGACAGAGGCGGACAGGAGAGAGCGAGAGGCGGACAGGAGAGAGCGAGAGGCGGACAGGAGAGAGCGAGAGGCGGACAGGAGAGAGCGAGAGGCGGACAGGAGAGAGCGAGAGGCGGACAGGAGAGAGCGAGAGGCGGACAGGAGAGAGCGAGAGGCGGACAGGAGAGAGCGAGAGGCGGACAGGAGAGAGCGAGAGGCGGACAGGAGAGAGCGAGAGGCGGACAGGAGAGAGCGAGAGGCGGACAGGAGAGAGCGAGAGGCGGACAGGAGAGAGCGAGAGGCGGACAGGAGAGAGCGAGAGGCGGACAGGAGAGAGCGAGAGGCGGACAGGAGAGAGCGAGAGGCGGACAGGAGAGAGCGAGAGGCGGACAGGAGAGAGCGAGAGGCGGACAGGAGAGAGCGAGAGGCGGACAGGAGAGAGCGAGAGGCGGACAGGAGAGAGCGAGAGGCGGACAGGAGAGAGCGAGAGGCGGACAGGAGAGAGCGAGAGGCGGACAGGAGAGAGCGAGAGGCGGACAGGAGAGAGCGAGAGGCGGACAGGAGAGAGCGAGAGGCGGACAGGAGAGAGCGAGAGGCGGACAGGAGAGAGCGAGAGGCGGACAGGAGAGAGCGAGAGGCGGACAGGAGAGAGCGAGAGGCGGACAGGAGAGAGCGAGAGGCGGACAGGAGAGAGCGAGAGGCGGACAGGAGAGAGCGAGAGGCGGACAGGAGAGAGCGAGAGGCGGACAGGAGAGAGCGAGAGGCGGACAGGAGAGAGCGAGAGGCGGACAGGAGAGAGCGAGAGGCGGACAGGAGAGAGCGAGAGGCGGACAGGAGAGAGCGAGAGGCGGACAGGAGAGAGCGAGAGGCGGACAGGAGAGAGCGAGAGGCGGACAGGAGAGAGTGAGAGGCGGACGGACACAGACAGGAGAGAGCGAGAGACGGATGGACACAGACAGGAGATAGCGAGAGACAGAGACAGACAGGCGAGAGAGCGAGATAGGCGAGAGAGCGAGATAGGCGAGAGAGCGAGATAGGCGAGAGAGCGAGATAGGCGAGAGAGCGAGATAGGCGAGAGAGAGACAGACAGGCGAGAGAGAGAGAGAGAGAGACAGACAGGCAGGCAGGCGAGAGAGAGAGACAGACAGGCAGGCGAGAGAGAGAGAGACAGACAGACAGGCGAGAGAGAGACAGACAGACAGGCGAGCGAGAGAGAGACAGACAGACAGGCGAGCGAGAGAGAGACAGACAGACAGGCGAGCGAGAGAGAGACAGACAGACAGGCGAGCGAGAGAGAGACAGACAGACAGGCGAGCGAGAGAGAGACAGACAGACAGGCGAGCGAGAGAGAGACAGACAGACAGGCGAGCGAGAGAGAGACAGACAGACGAGAGAGAGAGAGAGAGGAGACAGACGAGAGAGAGAGAGAGAGGAGACAGACGAGAGAGGAGACAGACGAGAGAGGAGACAGACGAGAGAGGAGACAGACGAGAGAGGAGACAGACGAGAGAGGAGACAGACGAGAGAGGAGACAGATGCGAGAGAGAGAGAGAGGAGACAGACGAGAGAGAGAGAGAGAGAGAGGAGACAGACGAGAGAGAGAGAGGACAGACGAGAGAGAGAGAGAGAGGACAGACGAGAGAGAGAGAGAGAGGACAGACGAGAGAGAGAGAGAGAGGACAGACGAGAGAGAGAGAGGACAGACGAGAGAGAGAGAGAGGACAGACGAGAGAGAGGGGACAGACGAGAGAGAGAGAGAGAAAGAGAGGAGACAGACGAGAGAGAGAGAGAGAGCAGACAGATGAGAGAGAGGAGACAGACGAGAGGAGACAGACGAGAGAGAGGAGACAGGCGAGAGAGAGAGAGAGGAGACAGGCAAGAGAGAGAGGAGACAGGCGAGAGAGAGAGAGGAGACAGGCGAGAGAGAGAGAGAGGAGACAGACGAGAGAGAGAGAGGAGACAGACGAGAGAGAGAGAGAGAAAGAGAGGAGACAGACGAGAGAGAGAGAGAGGAGACAGGCAAGAGAGAGAGGAGACAGGCGAGAGAGAGAGAGGAGACAGGCGAGAGAGAGAGAGAGGAGACAGACGAGAGAGAGAGAGGAGACAGACGAGAGAGAGAGAGAGAAAGAGAGGAGACAGACGAGAGAGAGAGAGAGGAGACAGACGAGAGAGAGAGAGAGAGAGCAGACAGATGAGAGAGAGGAGACAGACGAGAGGAGACAGACGAGAGAGAGGAGACAGACGAGAGAGAGAGAGAGGAGACAGACGAGAGAGAGAGAGAGGAGACAGACGGGAGAGAGAGGAGACAGACGAGAGAGAGAGAGAGGAGACAGACGAGAGAGAGAGGAGACAGACGAGAGAGAGAGAGACAGGAGACAGGCGAGAGAGAGAGAGAGGAGACAGGCGAGAGAGAGAGAGAGGAGACAGGCGAGAGAGAGAGAGGAGACAGACGAGAGAGAGAGAGAGAGGAGACAGACGAGAGAGAGAGAGGAAACAGACGAGAGAGAGGAGACAGACGAGAGAGAGAGAGGAGACAGACGAGAGAGAGAGGAGACAGACGAGAGAGAGAGAGGAAACAGACGAGAGAGAGAGAGAGGAGACAGACGAGAGAGAGAGAGAGGAGACAGACGAGAGAGAGAGAGGAGACAGATGAGAGAGAGGAGACAGGCGAGAGAGAGAGAGAGAGGAGACAGGCAAGAGAGAGAGAGGAGACAGGCAAGAGAGAGAGAGGAGACAGGCAAGAGAGAGAGAGGAGACAGGCGAGAGAGAGAGGAGACACGAGAGAGAGAGGAGACAGGCGAGAGAGAGAGGAGACAGGCGAGAGAGGGAGAGAGGAGACAGGCGAGAGAGAGAGAGGAGACAGACGAGAGAGAGAGAGAGAGGAGACAGACGAGAGAGAGAGAGAGAGGAGACAGACGAGAGAGAGAGAGAGAGGAGACAGACGAGAGAGAGAGAGAGAGGAGACAGACGAGAGAGAGAGAGAGAGGGGAGACAGACGAGAGAGAGAGAGAGAGAGGAGACAGACGAGAGAGAGAGAGAGAGGAGACAGACGAGAGAGAGAGAGAGAGAGGAGACAGACGAAAGAGAGAGGAGACAGACGAGAGAGAGAGAGAGAGAGAGGAGACAGACGAGAGAGAGAGAGACAGGAGACAGACGAGAGAGAGAGACAGGAGACAGACGAGAGAGAGAGACAGGAGACAGACGAGAGAGAGAGACAGGAGACAGAGGAGAGAGAGAGAGAGACAGGAGACAGAGGAGAGAGAGAGAGAGAAGGGACAGACGAGAGGGAGAGACAGACGAGAGAGTGAGACAGGAGACAGACGAGAGAGAGAGAGAGAGGAGACAGACGAGAGAGAGAGGAGACAGACGAGAGAGAGAGAGGAGACAGACGAGAGAGAGAGGAGACAGACGAGAGAGAGAGAGGAGACAGACGAGAGAGAGAGAGGAGACAGACGAGAGAGAGAGAGGAGACAGACGAGAGAGAGAGAGGAGGCACACGTGAGAGAGGGACAGACGAGAGAGAGAGGAGACAGACGAGAGACAGAGAGAGAGAGAGGAGACAGACGAGAGAGAGAGAGAGAGGAGACAGGCAAGAGAGAGAGAGGAGACAGGCAAGAGAGAGAGAGGAGACAGGCAAGAGAGAGAGAGGAGACAGGCAAGAGAGAGAGAGGAGACAGGCGAGAGAGAGAGGAGACACGAGAGAGAGAGGAGACAGGCGAGAGAGAGAGGAGACAGGCGAGAGAGGGAGAGAGGAGACAGGCGAGAGAGAGAGAGAGGAGACAGACGAGAGAGAGAGAGAGAGGAGACAGACGAGAGAGAGAGAGAGAGGAGACAGACGAGAGAGAGAGAGAGAGGAGACAGACGAGAGAGAGAGAGAGAGGAGACAGACGAGAGAGAGAGAGAGAGGAGACAGACGAGAGAGAGAGAGAGAGGAGACAGACGAGAGAGAGAGAGAGAGGAGACAGACGAGAGAGAGAGAGAGAGAGGGGAGACAGACGAGAGAGAGAGAGAGGGGAGACAGACGAGAGAGAGAGAGAGAGAGGACACAGACGAGAGAGAGAGAGAGAGAGGAGACAGACGAGAGAGAGAGAGAGAGAGGAGACAGACGAGAGAGAGAGGAGACAGACGAGAGAGAGAGAGAGAGAGAGGAGACAGACGAGAGAGAGAGAGACAGGAGACAGACGAGAGAGAGAGAGAGACAGGAGACAGACGAGAGAGAGAGACAGGAGACAGACGAGAGAGAGAGACAGGAGACAGAGGAGAGAGAGAGAGAGACAGGAGACAGAGGAGAGAGAGAGAGAGAAGGGACAGACGAGAGGGAGAGACAGACGAGAGAGTGAGACAGGAGACAGACGAGAGAGAGAGAGAGAGGAGACAGACGAGAGAGAGAGGAGACAGACGAGAGAGAGAGAGGAGACAGACGAGAGAGAGAGGAGACAGACGAGAGAGAGAGAGGAGACAGACGAGAGAGAGAGGAGACAGACGAGAGAGAGAGAGGAGACAGACGAGAGAGAGAGAGGAGGCACACGTGAGAGAGGGACAGACGAGAGAGAGAGGAGACAGACGAGAGACAGAGAGAGAGAGAGGAGACAGACGAGAGAGAGAGAGAGGAGAGAGAGGAGACAGACGAGAGAGAGAGGAGACAGACGAGAGAGAGAGGAGACAGACGAGAGAGAGAGGAGACAGACGAGAGAGAGAGGAGACAGACGAGAGAGAGGAGACAGACGAGAGAGAGAGGAGACAGACGAGAGAGAGAGGAGACAGACGAGAGAGAGAGAGGAGGCACACGTGAGAGAGAGACAGACGAGAGAGAGAGAGGAGACAGACGAGAGAGAGAGAGAGGAGACAGACGAGAGAGAGAGAGGAGACAGACGAGAGAGAGAGAGGAGACAGACGAGAGAGAGAGAGGGGAGACAGACGAGAGAGAGAGAGGGGAGACAGAGGAGACAGACGAGAGAGAGAGAGAGGAGACAGACGAGAGAGAGAGAGAGGAGACAGACGAGAGAGAGAGAGAGGAGACAGACGAGAGAGAGAGAGAGGAGACAGACGAGAGAGAGAGAGAGGAGACAGACGAGAGAGAGAGAGAGAGGAGACAGACGAGAGAGAGGAGACAGACGAGAGAGAGGAGACAGACGAGAGAGAGGAGACAGACGAGAGAGAGAGGAAACAGACGAGAGAGAGGAGACAGACGAGAGAGAGAGGAGACAGACGAGAGAGAGAGGAGACAGACGAGAGAGAGAGGAGACAGACGAGAGAGAGAGAGACAGACGAGAGAGAGAGAGGAGACAGACGAGAGAGAGGAAACAGACGAGAGAAAGAGAGACAGGAGACAGACGAGAGAGAGAGAGACAGGAGACAGACGAGAGAGAGAGAGACAGGAGACTGACGAGAGAGAGAGAGACAGGAGACTGACGAGAGAGAGAGAGACAGGAGACAGACGAGAGAGAGAGAGAGACAGGAGACAGACGAGAGAGAGAGAGAGACAGGAGACAGACGAGAGAGAGAGAGACAGGAGACAGACGAGAGAGAGAGAGAGACAGGAGACAGACGAGAGAGAGAGAGACAGGAGACAGACGAGAGAGACAGGAGACAGAGGAGAGAGAGAGACAGGAGACAGAGGAGAGAGAGAGAGAGACAGGAGACAGACGAGAGAGAGAGAGAGAAGGGACAGACGAGAGGGAGAGACAGACGAGAGAGTGAGACAGGAGACAGACGAGAGAGAGAGAGAGAGGAGACAGACGAGAGAGACAGACGAGAGAGAGAGGAGACAGACAGAGAGAGAGGAGACAGACGAGAGAGAGAGAGGAGACAGACGAGAGAGAGAGAGGAGACAGACGAGAGAGAGAGAGGAGACAGACGAGAGAGAGAGAGGAGACAGACGAGAGAGAGAGAGGAGACAGACGAGAGAGAGAGAGAGAGGAGGCACACGTGAGAGAGAGACAGACGAGAGAGAGAGAGAGGAGACAGACGAGTGACAGAGAGAGAGAGAGGAGACAGACGAGAGAGAGAGAGAGGAGAGAGAGGAGACAGACGAGAGAGAGAGAGGAGACAGACGAGAGAGAGAGAGGAGGCACACGTGAGAGAGAGACAGACGAGAGAGAGAGAGAGGAGACAGACGAGAGAGAGAGAGAGGAGACAGACGAGAGAGAGAGAGAGAGAGAGGAGACAGACGAGAGAGAGAGAGGAGACAGACGAGAGAGAGAGAGAGGAGACAGACGAGAGAGAGAGAGAGAGAGAGAGGACACAGACGAGAGAGAGAGGACACAGACAAGAGAGAGAGAGAGGACACAGACAAGAGAGAAAGAGAGGACACACTCGAGAGAGAGAGAGAGAGGAGAGAGAGAGGACACAGACGAGAGAGAGAGAGAGACACACGAGAGAGAGAGAGAGACACACGAGAGAGAGAGAGAGACACACGAGAGAGAGAGAGAGACACGAGAGAGAGAGAGAGAGACACGAGAGAGAGAGAGAGAGACACGAGAGAGAGAGAGACACACACGAGAGAGAGAGAGACACACACGAGAGAGAGAGAGACACACACGAGAGAGAGAGAGGAGACAGACGAGAGAGAGCGAGAGAGAGGAGACAGACGAGAGAGAGCGAGAGAGAGGAGACAGACGAGAGAGAGCGAGAGAGAGGAGACAGACGAGAGAGAGCGAGAGAGAGGAGACAGACGAGAGAGAGCGAGAGAGAGGAGACAGACGAGAGAGAGCGAGAGAGAGGAGACAGACGAGAGAGAGCGAGAGAGAGGAGACAGACGAGAGAGAGCGAGAGAGAGGAGACAGACGAGAGAGAGCGAGAGAGAGGAGACAGACGAGAGAGAGCGAGAGAGAGGAGACAGACGAGAGAGAGCGAGAGAGAGGAGACAGACGAGAGAGAGCGAGAGAGAGGAGACAGACGAGAGAGAGCGAGAGAGAGGAGACAGACGAGAGAGAGCGAGAGAGAGGAGACAGACGAGAGAGAGCGAGAGAGAGGAGACAGACGAGAGAGAGCGAGAGAGAGGAGACAGACGAGAGAGAGCGAGAGAGAGGAGACAGACGAGAGAGAGCGAGAGAGAGGAGACAGACGAGAGAGAGCGAGAGAGAGGAGACAGACGAGAGAGAGCGAGAGAGAGGAGACAGACGAGAGAGAGCGAGAGAGAGGAGACAGACGAGAGAGAGCGAGAGAGAGGAGACAGACGAGAGAGAGCGAGAGAGAGGAGACAGACGAGAGAGAGCGAGAGAGAGGAGACAGACGAGAGAGAGCGAGAGAGAGGAGACAGACGAGAGAGAGCGAGAGAGAGGAGACAGACGAGAGAGAGCGAGAGAGAGGAGACAGACGAGAGAGAGCGAGAGAGAGGAGACAGACGAGAGAGAGCGAGAGAGAGGAGACAGACGAGAGAGAGAGAGGAGACAGACGAGAGAGAGAGAGGAGACAGACGAGAGAGAGAGAGGAGACAGACGAGAGAGAGAGAGGAGACAGACGAGAGAGAGAGAGGAGACAGACGAGAGAGAGAGAGGAGACAGACGAGAGAGAGAGAGGAGACAGACGAGAGAGAGAGAGGAGACAGACGAGAGAGAGAGAGGAGACAGACGAGAGAGAGAGAGGAGACAGACGAGAGAGAGAGAGGAGACAGACGAGAGAGAGAGAGGAGACAGACGAGAGAGAGAGAGGAGACAGACGAGAGAGAGAGAGAGGAGAGAGAGGAGACAGACGAGAGAGAGAGGAGACAGACGAGAGAGAGAGGAGACAGACGAGAGAGAGAGGAGACAGACGAGAGAGAGGAGACAGACGAGAGAGAGGAGACAGACGAGAGAGAGAGGAGACAGACGAGAGAGAGAGAGGAGGCACACGTGAGAGAGAGACAGACGAGAGAGAGAGGAGACAGACGAGAGAGAGAGAGAGGAGACAGACGAGAGAGAGAGAGAGGAGACAGACGAGAGAGAGAGAGGGGAGACAGACGAGAGAGAGAGAGGGGAGACAGACGAGAGAGAGAGAGAGGAGACAGACGAGAGAGAGAGAGGAGACAGACGAGAGAGAGAGAGAGGAGACAGACGAGAGAGAGAGAGAGGAGACAGACGAGAGAGAGAGAGAGAGGAGACAGACGAGAGAGAGGAGACAGACGAGAGAGAGGAGACAGACGAGAGAGAGGAGACAGACGAGAGAGAGGAGACAGACGAGAGAGAGAGGAAACAGACGAGAGAGAGGAGACAGACGAGAGAGAGAGGAGACAGACGAGAGAGAGAGGAGACAGACGAGAGAGAGAGGAGACAGACGAGAGAGAGAGAGACAGACGAGAGAGAGAGAGGAGACAGACGAGAGAGAGGAAACAGACGAGAGAAAGAGAGACAGGAGACAGACGAGAGAGAGAGAGACAGGAGACAGACGAGAGAGAGAGAGACAGGAGACTGACGAGAAAGAGAGAGACAGGAGACAGAAGAGAGAGAGAGAGACAGGAGACAGACGAGAGAGAGAGAGAGACAGGAGACAGACGAGAGAGAGAGAGAGACAGGAGACAGACGAGAGAGAGAGAGACAGGAGACAGACGAGAGAGAGAGAGAGACAGGAGACAGACGAGAGAGAGAGAGACAGGAGACAGACGAGAGAGACAGGAGACAGAGGAGAGAGAGAGACAGGAGACAGAGGAGAGAGAGAGAGAGACAGGAGACAGACGAGAGAGAGAGAGAGAGAAGGGACAGACGAGAGGGAGAGACAGACGAGAGAGTGAGACAGGAGACAGACGAGAGAGAGAGAGAGAGGAGACAGACGAGAGAGACAGACGAGAGAGAGAGGAGACAGACGAGAGAGAGAGAGGAGACAGACGAGAGAGAGAGAGGAGACAGACGAGAGAGAGAGAGGAGACAGACGAGAGAGAGAGAGGAGACAGACGAGAGAGAGAGGAGACAGACGAGAGAGAGAGAGGAGACAGACGAGAGAGAGAGAGGAGACAGACGAGAGAGAGAGAGAGAGGAGGCACACGTGAGAGAGAGACAGACGAGAGAGAGAGAGAGGAGACAGACGAGTGACAGAGAGAGAGAGAGGAGACAGACGAGAGAGAGAGAGAGGAGAGAGAGGAGACAGACGAGAGAGAGAGAGGAGACAGACGAGAGAGAGAGAGGAGGCACACGTGAGAGAGAGACAGACGAGAGAGAGAGAGAGGAGACAGACGAGAGAGAGAGAGAGGAGACAGACGAGAGAGAGAGAGAGAGAGAGGAGACAGACGAGAGAGAGAGAGGAGACAGACGAGAGAGAGAGAGGAGACAGACGAGAGAGAGAGAGAGGAGACAGACGAGAGAGAGAGAGAGAGAGAGAGGACACAGACGAGAGAGAGAGGACACAGACAAGAGAGAGAGAGAGGACACAGACAAGAGAGAAAGAGAGGACACACTCGAGAGAGAGAGAGAGAGGAGAGAGAGAGGACACAGACGAGAGAGAGAGAGAGACACACGAGAGAGAGAGAGAGACACACGAGAGAGAGAGAGAGACACACGAGAGAGAGAGAGAGACACGAGAGAGAGAGAGAGAGACACGAGAGAGAGAGAGACACACACGAGAGAGAGAGAGACACACACGAGAGAGAGAGAGACACACACGAGAGAGAGAGAGAGACACACGAGAGAGAGAGGGACACACACGAGAGAGAGAGAGACACACGAGAGAGAGAGAGAGAGACACACGAGAGAGAGAGAGAGACAGACGAGAGAGAGAGAGGAGACAGACGAGAGAGAGCGAGAGAGAGGAGACAGACGAGAGAGAGCGAGAGAGAGGAGACAGACGAGAGAGAGCGAGAGAGAGGAGACAGACGAGAGAGAGCGAGAGAGAGGAGACAGACGAGAGAGAGCGAGAGAGAGGAGACAGACGAGAGAGAGCGAGAGAGAGGAGACAGACGAGAGAGAGCGAGAGAGAGGAGACAGACGAGAGAGAGCGAGAGAGAGGAGACAGACGAGAGAGAGCGAGAGAGAGGAGACAGACGAGAGAGAGCGAGAGAGAGGAGACAGACGAGAGAGAGCGAGAGAGAGGAGACAGACGAGAGAGAGCGAGAGAGAGGAGACAGACGAGAGAGAGCGAGAGAGAGGAGACAGACGAGAGAGAGAGAGGAGACAGACGAGAGAGAGCGAGAGAGAGGAGACAGACGAGAGAGAGCGAGGAGACAGACGAGAGAGAGAGAGGAGACAGACGAGAGAGAGAGAGGAGACAGACGAGAGAGAGAGAGGAGACAGACGAGAGAGAGAGAGGAGACAGACGAGAGAGAGAGAGGAGACAGACGAGAGAGAGAGAGGAGACAGACGAGAGAGAGAGAGGAGACAGACGAGAGAGAGAGAGGAGACAGACGAGAGAGAGAGAGGAGACAGACGAGAGAGAGAGAGGAGACAGACGAGAGAGAGAGAGGAGACAGACGAGAGAGAGAGAGGAGACAGACGAGAGAGAGAGAGGAGACAGACGAGAGAGAGAGAGGAGACAGACGAGAGAGAGAGAGGAGACAGACGAGAGAGAGAGAGGAGACAGACGAGAGAGAGAGAGGAGACAGACGAGAGAGAGAGAGGAGACAGACGAGAGAGAGAGAGGAGACAGACGAGAGAGAGAGAGGAGACAGACGAGAGAGAGAGCGGAGACAGACGAGAGAGAGAGAGGAGACAGACGAGAGAGAGAGAGGAGACAGACGAGAGAGAGAGAGGAGACAGACGAGAGAGAGGAGACAGACGAGAGAGAGACAGACGAGAGAGAGAGGAGACAGACGAGAGAGAGAGAGGAGACAGACGAGAGAGAGAGAGGAGACAGACGAGAGAGAGAGAGAGGAGACAGACGAGAGAGAGAGAGAGGAGACAGACGAGAGAGAGAGAGAGAGAGGAGACAGACGAGAGAGAGGAGACAGACGAGAGAGAGGAGACAGACGAGAGAGAGGAGACAGACGAGAGAGAGGAGACAGACGAGAGAGAGAGGAGACAGACGAGAGAGAGAGAGAGGACACAGACGAGAGAGAGAGAGAGAGGACACAGACGAGAGAGAGAGAGAGAGGACACAGACGAGAGAGAGAGAGAGAGGACACAGACGAGAGAGAGAGAGAGAGGACACAGACGAGAGAGAGAGAGAGAGGACACAGACGAGAGAGAGAGAGAGAGGACACAGACGAGAGAGAGAGAGAGAGGACACAGACGAGAGAGAGAGAGAGAGGACACAGACGAGAGAGAGAGAGAGGACACAGACGAGAGAGAGAGAGAGAGGACACAGACGAGAGAGAGAGAGGACACAGACGAGAGAGAGAGAGGACACAGACGAGAGAGAGAGAGGAGACAGACGAGAGAGAGAGAGGAGACAGACGAGAGAGAGAGAGGAGACAGACGAGAGAGAGAGAGACAGACGAGAGAGAGAGAGACACGAGAGAGAGAGACAGACACACAGGAGAGAGACAGACACACAGGAGAGAGACAGACACACAGGAGAGAGACAGACACACAGGAGAGAGACAGACACACAGGAGAGAGACAGACACACACACACAGAGGAGAGAGAGAAGCAGGAGAGAGAGAGACACACACACACAGAGGATAGAGAGAGACAGTCAGGCAGACAGGCGAGAGAGAGAGAGAGAGACAGGCGAGAGATGGAGAGAGGCAGACAGGCGAGAGAGAGAGGGAAAGAGGCAGACAGGAGAGAGAGAGAGAGAGGGAGACAGGCAGACAGGCGAGAGAGAGAGGGAGACAGGCAGACAGGCGAGAGGGAGAGGGGGACAGGCAGACAGGCGAGAGGGAGAGGGGGACAGGCAGACAGGCGAGAGGGAGAGGGGGACAGGCAGACAGGCGAGAGGGAGAGGGGGACAGGCAGACAGGCGAGAGGGAGAGGGGGACAGGCAGACAGGCGAGAGGGAGAGGGGGACCAGGCAGACAGGCGAGAGGGAGAGGGGACAGGCAGACAGGCGAGAGGGAGAGGGGGACAGGCAGACAGGCGAGAGGGAGAGGGGGACAGGCAGACAGGCGAGAGGGAGAGTGGGACAGGCAGACAGGCGAGAGGGAGAGGGGGACAGGCAGACAGGCGAGAGGGAGAGGGGGACAGGCAGACAGGCGAGAGGGAGAGGGGGACAGGCAGACAGGCGAGAGGGAGAGGGGGACAGGCAGACAGGCGAGAGGGAGAGGGGGACAGGCAGACAGGCGAGAGGGAGAGGGGGACAGGCAGACAGGCGAGAGGGAGAGGGGGACAGGCAGACAGGCGAGAGGGAGAGGGGGACAGGCGAGAGGGCGAGGGGAGAGAGGCAGACAGGCGAGAGGGAGAGGGAGACAGGCGAGAGGAAAAGGGAGACAGGCAGACAGGCGAGAGAGAGAGGGGGACAGGAAGACAGGTGAGAGAGAGAGGGGGACAGGCAGACAGGCGAGGGAGACAGGCAGACAGGCGAGAGGGGAGAGGGAGACAGGCAGACAGGCGAGAGGAGAGGGAGACAGGCGAGAGGGAGAGGGAGACAGGCAGACAGGCGAGTGGGAGAGGGAGACAGGCAGACAGGCGAGAGGGAGAGAGGCAGACAGACAGGTGAGAGAGAGAGGGAGACAGGTGAGAGAGAGGGGGAGACAGGCAGACAGGCGAGAGAGAGGGAGAGAGGCAGACAGGCAAGAGCGAGGGAGAGACAGGCAGACAGGCGAGAGAGAGAGGGAGACAGGCGAGAGAGAGAGGGAGACAGGCGAGAGAGAGAGGGAGACAGGCGAGAGAGAGAGGGAGACAGGCGAGAGAGAGAGGGAGACAGGCGAGAGAGAGAGGGAGACAGGCGAGAGAGAGAGGGAGACAGGCGAGAGAGAGAGGGAGACAGGCGAGAGAGAGAGGGAGACAGGCGAGGAGAGAGAGGGAGACAGGCGAGAGAGAGAGGGAGACAGGCGAGAGAGAGAGGGAGACAGGCGAGAGAGAGAGGGAGACAGGCGAGAGAGAGAGGGAGACAGGCGAGAGAGTGAGAGGGAGACAGGCGACAGAGAGAGGGAGACAGGCGAGAGAGAGAGGGAGACAGGCAGACAGGCAGACAGGCAAGAGAGAGAGGGAGACAGGCAGACAGGCAAGAGAGAGGGAGACAGGCAGACAAGCGAGAGGGAGAGAGGGGGAGACAGGCAGACAAGTGAGAGGGAGAGAGACAGGCAGGCAGGCGAGAGAGAGGGGGAGACAGGCAGACAGGTGAGAGAGAGGGAGAGAGGCAGACAGGCGAGAGAGAGGGAGAGAGGCAGACAGGCGAGAGAGAGGGAGAGAGGCAGACAGGCGAGAGAGAGGGGAGAGACAGGCAGACAGGCGAGAGAGAGGGAGAGACAGGCAGACAGGCGAGAGAGAGGGAGAGACAGGCAGACAGGCGAGAGGGAGGGAGAGACAGGCAGACAGGCGAGAGGGAGAGGGAGACAGGCGAGAGAGAGGGAGACAGGCAGACAGGCAAGAGAGAGAGGGAGACAGGCAGATAAGCGAGCGGGACACAGGCAGACAAGCGAGAGGGAGAGAGAGGGAGACAGGCAGACAGGCGAGAGAGAGAGAGACAGGCAGACAGGCGAGAGAGAGGGAGAGAGGCAGACAGGCGAGAGAGAGGGAGGGAGAGAGGCAGACAGGCGAGAGAGGAGGGAGAGAGGCAGACAGGCGAGAGAGAGGGAGAGAGGCAGACAGGCGAGAGAGAGGGAGAGAGGCAGACAGGCGAGAGAGAGGAGAGAGGCAGACAGGCGAGAGAGAGGGAGAGAGGCAGACAGGCGAGAGAGAGGGAGAGAGGCAGACAGGCGAGAGAGAGGGAGAGAGGCAGACGGCGAGAGAGAGGGAGAGAGGCAGACAGGCGAGAGAGAGGGAGAGACAGGCAGACAGGCAAGAGAGAGAGGGAGACAGGCAGATAAGCGAGCGGGAGACAGGCAGACAAGCAAGAGGGAGAGAGAGGGAGACAGGCAGACAGGCGAGAGAGAGAGAGAGAGACAGGCAGACAGGCGAGAGAGAGGGAGAGAGACAGGCAGGCAGGCGAGAGAGAGGGAGAGAGGACAGGCAGGCAGGCGAGAGAGAGGGAGAGAGACAGTCAGACAGGCGAGAGCGAGAGACAGGCGAGGCCGGGGGACGGGCGAGGGACGGGGGACGGGCGAGGGAGGACGGGCGAGGGACGGGGGGACAGGCGAGGGCGAGGACGGGGGACAGGCGAGGGCGAGGGACGGGGGACAGGCGAGGGCGAGGGACGGGGGACAGGCGAGGGCGAGGGACGGGGGACAGGCGAGGGCGAGGGACGGGGGACAGGCGAGGGCGAGGGACGGGGGACAGGCGAGGGCGAGGGACGGGGGACAGGCGAGGGCGAGGGACGGGGGACAGGCGAGGGCGAGGGACGGGGGACAGGCGAGGGCGAGGGACGGGGGACAGGCGAGGGCGAGGGACGGGGGGACAGGCGAGGGCGAGGGACGGGGGACAGGCGAGGGCGAGGGACGGGGGACAGGCGAGGGCGAGGGGACGGGGGACAGGCGAGGGCGAGGGACGGGGGACAGGCGAGGGCGAGGGACGGGGGACGGGCGAGGGCGAGGGACGGGGGACGGGCGAGGGCGAGGGACGGGGGACGGGCGAGGGCGAGGGACGGGGGACGGGCGGAGGGCGAGGGACGGGGGACGGGCGAGGGCGAGGGACGGGGGACGGGCGAGGGCGAGGGACGGGGGACGGGCGAGGGCGAGGGACGGGGGACGGGCGAGGGCGAGGGACGGGGGACGGGCGAGGGCGAGGGACGGGGGACGGGCGAGGGCGAGGGACGGGGGACGGGCGAGGGCGAGGGACGGGGGACAGGCGAGGGCGAGGGACGGGGGACAGGCGAGGGCGAGGGACGGGGGACAGGCGAGGGCGAGGGACGGGGGACAGGCGAGGGCGAGGGACGGGGGACAGGCGAGGGCGAGGGACGGGGGACGGGCGAGGGCGAGGGACGGGGGACGGGCGAGGGCGAGGGACGGGGGACGGGCGCGGGCGAGGGACGGGGGACGGGCGAGGGCGAGGGACGGGGGACGGGCGAGGGCGAGGGACGGGGGACGGGCGAGGGCGAGGGACGGGGGACGGGCGAGGGCGAGGGACGGGGGACGGGCGAGGGCGAGGGACGGGGGACGGGCGAGGGCGAGGGACGGGGGACGGGCGAGGGCGAGGGACGGGGGACGGGCGAGGGCGAGGGACGGGGGACGGGCGAGGGCGAGGGACGGGGGACGGGCGAGGGCGAGGGACGGGGGACGGGCGAGGGCGAGGGACGGGGGACGGGCGAGGGCGAGGGACGGGGGACGGGCGAGGGCGAGGGACGGGGGACGGGCGAGGGCGAGGGACGGGGACGGGCGAGGGCGAGGGACGGGGGACGGGCGAGGGCGAGGGACGGGGGACGGGCGAGGGCGAGGGACGGGGGACGGGCGAGGGCGAGGGACGGGGGACGGGCGAGGCGAGGGACGGGGGACGGGCGAGGGCGAGGGACGGGGGACGGGCGAGGGCGAGGGACGGGGGACGGGCGAGGGCGAGGGACGGGGGACGGGCGAGGGCGAGGGACGGGGGACGGGGGGCGAGGGGCGAGGGGACGGGCGAGGGCGAGGGACGGGGGGACGGGCGAGGGCGAGGGACGGGGGAGGGCGAGGGACGGGGGACGGGCGAGGGCGAGGGACGGGCGAGGGCGAGGGACGGGGGACGGGCGAGGGCGGGGGACGGGCGAGGGCGAGGGACGGGGTCGGGCGAGGGCGAGGGACGGGGACGGGCGGAGGGCGAGGGACGGGGACGGGCGAGGGACGGGGACGGGCGAGGGCGAGGGACGGGGACGGGCGAGGGCGAGGGACGGGCGAGGGCGAGGGACGGGCGAGGGACGGGCGAGGGACGGGACGGGCGAGGGACGGGGACGGGCGAGGGCGAGGGACGGGCGAGGGACGGGCGAGGGCGAGGGACGGGGACGGCGAGGGCGAGGGACGGGGACGGGCGAGGGCGAGGGACGGGCGAGGGTGAGGGACGGGGACCGGCGAGGGCGAGGGGCGGGGACCGGCGAGGGGCGAGGGGCGGGGACCGGCTAGGGCGAGGGGCGGGGACCGGCTAGGGCGAGGGGCGGGGGACCGGCTAGGGCGAGGGGCGGGGACCGGCGAGGGCGAGGGGCGGGGGAAAGGCGAGGGACGGGGCACGGGGGCGAGGGCGAGGGACGGGGCACGGGGGCGAGGGACGGGGGACAGGCGAGGACGGGGGACAGGCGGAGGGCGAAGGACGGGGACAGGCGAGGGCGAAGGACGGGGACAGGCGAGGGCGAGGGACGGGGGACAGGCGAGGGCGAGGACGGGGACCAGCGAGGGACGGGGACCGGCGAGGGCGAGGGACGGGGACCGGCGAGGGCGAGGGGCGGGGGAAAGGTGAGGGGCGGGGGACGGGGGCGAGGGCGGGGGACGGGGCACGGGGGCGAGGGACGGGGGACAGGCGAGGGACGGGGGACAGGCGAGGGACGGGGGACAGGTGAGGGCGAGGGACGGGACAGGCAAGGGCGAGGGACAGGGACAGGCGAGGGGCGGGGGAAAGGCGAGGGGCGGGGCACGGGGGCGAGGGACGGGGGACAGGCGGAGGGCGAGGGACGGGGGACAGGCGAGGGCGAGGGACGGGGGACAGGCGAGGGCGAGGGACGGGGGACAGGCGAGGGCGAGGGACGGGGGACAGGCGAGGGCGGAGGGGACGGGGGGGACCAGGCGAGGGCGAGGGACGGGGACAGGCGAGGGCGAGGGACGGGGGACAGGCGAGGGCGAGGGACGGGGGACAGGCGAGGGCGAGGGACGGGGGACAGGCTGAGGGCGAGGGACGGGGGACAGGCGAGGGCGAGGGACGGGGGACAGGCGAGGGCGAGGGACGGGGGACAGGCGAGGGCGAGGGACGGGGGACAGGCGAGGGCGAGGGACGGGGGACAGGCGAGGGCGAGGGACGGGGGACAGGCGAGGGCGAGGGACGGGGGACAGGCGAGGGCGAGGGACGGGGGACAGGCGAGGGCGAGGGACGGGGACAGGCGAGGGCGAGGGACGGGGGACAGGCGAGGGCGAGGGACGGGGGACAGGCGCGAGGGACGGGGGACAGGCGAGGGCGAGGGACGGGGACAGGCGAGGGCGAGGGACGGGGGACAGGCGAGGGCGAGGGACGGGGGACAGGCGAGGGCGAGGGACGGGGAACAGGCGAGGGCGAGGGACGGGGACCGGCGAGGGCGAGGGAAAGGCGAGGGGCGGGGGACGGGGCCGAGGGCGAGGGACGGGGCACGGGGCGAGGGACGGGGGACAGGCGAGGGCGAGGGACGGGGGACAGGCGAGGGCGAGGGACGGGGGACAGGCGAGGGACGGGGGACAGGCGAGGGCGAGGGACGGGGGACAGGCGAGGGCGAGGGACGGGGGACAGGCGAGGGCGAGGGACGGGGGACGGGCGAGGGCGAGGGACGGGGGACGGGCGAGGGCGAGGGACGGGGGACGGGCGAGGGCGAGGGACCGGGGGACGGGCGAGGGTGAGGGACGGGCGAGGGACGGGGGGACGGGCGAGGGCGAGGGACGGGGGACGGGCGAGGGACGGGGGACGGGCGAGGGCGAGGGACGGGGGACGGGCGAGGGACGGGGACGGGGCGAGGGCGAGGGACGGGGGAGGGCGAGGGACGGGGGACGGGGCGAGGGACGGGGGACAGGCGAGGGCGAGGGACGGGGGACAGGCGAGGGCGAGGGACGGGGGACAGGCGAGGGCGAGGGACGGGGGACAGGCGAGGGCGAGGGACGGGGACAGGCGAGGGCGAGGGACAGGCGAGGGGCGAGGAGCGGGGGACAGGCGAGGGCGAGGAGCGGGGGACAGGCGAGGGCGAGGAGCGGGGACAGGCGAGGGCGAGGGGCGGGGGACAGGCGAGGGCGAGGGACGGGGGACAGGCGAGGGCGAGGGACGGGGGACAGGCGAGGGACGGGGGACAGGCGAGGGCGAGGACGGGGGACAGGCGAGGGCGAGGGACGGGGGACAGGCGAGGGCGAGGGACGGGGGACAGGCGAGGGGCGAGGGACGGGGACAGGCGAGGGCGAGGCACGGGGACAGGCGAGGGCGAGGGACGGGGGACAGGCGAGGGCGAGGGACGGGGGACAGGCGAGGGACGGGGGACAGGCGAGGGACGGGGGCCAGGCGAGGGACGGGGGCCAGGCGAGGGCGAGGCACGGGGACAGGCGAGGGCGAGGGAAGGGGGCAGACGGGGGCAGGCGGGGGCGAGGGACGGGGGGCGAGGGAAGGGGGCAGACGGGGGCAGGCGGGGGCGAGGGACGGGGGGGGCAGGCGGGGGGGCGAGGGACGGGGGGCAGGCGGGGGCGAGGGACGGGGGGCAGGCGGAGGGCGAGGGACGGGGGACAGGCGAGGGCGAGGGACGGGGGACAGGCGAGGGCGAGGGACGGGGACAGGCGGGGGCAAGGGACGGGGGACAGGCGAGGGCGAGGGACGGGGGGGCAAGCGGGGGGCGAGGGACGGGGGCGGGCGAGGGACTGTGGGCAGGCGGGGGCGAGGGACGGGGGCAGGCGGGGGGCGAGGGACGGGGGGCAGGCGGGGGCGAGGGACGGGGGGCAGGCGGGGGCGAGGGACGGGGGGCAGGCGGGGGCGAGGGACGGGGGGCAGGCGGGGGGCGAGGGACGGGGGGCAGGCGGGGGCGAGGGACGGGGGGCAGGCGGGGGGCGAGGGACGGGGGGCAGGCGGGGGGCGAGGGGACGGGGGGCAGGCGGGGGGCGAGGGACGGGGGGCAGGCGGGGGCGAGGGACGGGGGCAGGCGGGGGCGAGGGACGGGGGCGAGGGACGGGGGCGAGGGACGGGGGGCAGGCGGGGGGCGAGGGACGGGGGGCAGGCGGGGGCGAGGGCAGGCGGGGGCGAGGGACGGGGGGCAGGCGGGGGCGAGGGACGGGGGGGCGGGCGGGGGCGAGGGACGGGGGGGCGGGCGGGGGGCGAGGGACGGGGGGCGGGCGGGGGCGAGGGACGGGGGCGGACGGGGGCAGGCGGGGGGCGAGGGACGGGGGGGCAGGCGGGGGCGAGGGACGGGGGGGCAGGCGGGGGCGAGGGACGGGGGGACAGGCGGGGGGCGAGGGACGGGGGACAGGCGGGGGGCGAGGGACGGGGGACAGGCGGGGGGCGAGGGACGGGGGACAGGCGGGGGCGAGGGACGGGGGACAGGCGGGGGCGAGGGACGGGGGACAGGCGGGGGCGAGGGACGGGGGACAGGCGGGGGGCGAGGGACGGGGGACAGGCGGGGGGCGAGGGGACGGGGGACAGGCGGGGGCGAGGTACGGGGGACAGGCGGGGGCGAGGGACGGGGGGACAGGCGGGGGCGAGGGACGGGGGACAGGCGGGTGCGAGGGACGGGGGACAGGCGAGGGGGAGAGACAGGCGAGGGGGAGAGACAGGGGACAGGCGAGAGCGAGAGACGGGGACAGGCGAGAGCGAGAGACGGGGACAGGCGAGAGCGAGAGCGAGAGACGGGGACAGGCGAGAGCGAGAGACGGGGGACAGGCGAGAGCGAGAGCGAGAGACGGGGACAGGCGAGAGCGAGAGACGGGGACAGGCTGAGAGCGAGAGACGGGGACAGGCGAGAGCGAGAGACGGGGACAGGCGAGAGCGAGAGACGGGAACAGGCGAGAGCGAGAGACGGGGACAGGCGAGAGCGAGAGCGAGAGACGGGGACAGGCGAGAGCGGAGAGCGAGAGACGGGGACAGGCGAGAGCGAGAGCGAGAGACGGGGACAGGCGAGAGCGAGAGCGAGAGACGGGGACAGGCGAGAGCTGAGAGCGAGAGACGGGGACAGGCGAGAGCGAGAGCGAGAGACGGGGACAGGGCGAGAGCGCGAGAGCGAGAGACGGGGACAGGCGGAGAGCGAGGAGCGAGAGACGGGGACAGGCGAGAGCGAGAGCGAGAGACGGGGACAGGCGGAGAGCGAGAGCGAGAGACGGGGACAGGCGAGAGCGAGAGCGAGAGACGGGGACAGGCGAGAGCGAGAGACGGGGACAGGCGAGAGCGAGAGCGAGAGACGGGGACAGGCGGAGGTGAGGGAGGCGAGGAGCGAGAGACGGGGACAGGCGAGAGCGAGAGCGAGAGACGGGGACAGGCGGAGAGCGAGAGCGAGAGACGGGGGACAGGCGAGGAGCGAGAGCGAGAGGAGAGACGGGGACAGGCGGAGAGCGAGAGCGAGAGACGGGGACAGGCGAGAGCGAGAGCGAGAGACGGGGACAGGCGAGAGCGAGAGCGAGAGACGGGGACAGGCGAGAGCGAGAGCGAGAGACGGGGACAGGCGGAGCGAGAGCGAGAGCGAGAGACGGGGACAGGCGAGGCGAGAGCGAGAGCGAGAGACGGGGACAGGCGAGAGCGAGAGCGAGAGACGGGGACAGGCGAGAGCGAGAGCGAGAGACGGGGACAGGCGAGAGCGAGAGCGAGAGACGGGGACAGGCGAGAGCGGAGAGCGAGAGACGGGGACAGGCGGAGAGCGGAGGAGCGAGAGACGGGGACAGGCGAGAGCGAGAGCGAGAGACGGGGACAGGCGGAGAGCGAGAGCGAGAGACGGGGACAGGCGAGAGCGAGAGCGAGAGACGGGGACAGGCGAGAGCGAGAGCGAGAGACGGGGACAGGCGAGAGCGAGAGCGAGAGACGGGGACAGGCGAGAGCGAGAGCGAGAGACGGGGACAGGCGAGAGCGAGAGCGAGAGACGGGGACAGGCTGAGAGCGAGAGCGAGAGACGGGGACAGGCGAGAGCGAGAGCGAGAGACGGGGACAGGCGAGAGCGAGAGCGAGAGACGGGGACAGGCGAGAGCGAGAGCGAGAGACGGGGACAGGCGAGAGCGAGAGCGAGAGACGGGGACAGGCGAGAGCGAGAGCGAGAGACGGGGACAGGCGAGGGAGCGAGAGCGAGAGACGGGGACAGGCGAGAGCGAGAGCGAGAGACGGGGACAGGCGAGAGCGAGAGCGAGAGACGGGGACAGGCGAGAGCGAGAGCGAGAGACGGGGACAGGCGAGAGCGAGAGCGAGAGACGGGGACAGGCGAGAGCGAGAGCGAGAGACGGGGACAGGCGAGAGCGAGAGACGGGGACAGGCGAGAGCGAGAGACGGGGACAGGCGAGAGCGAGAGACGGGGACAGGCGAGAGCGAGAGCGAGAGACGGGGACAGGCGAGAGCGAGAGCGAGAGACGGGGACAGGCGAGAGCGAGAGCGAGAGACGGGGACAGGCGAGAGCGAGAGCGAGAGACGGGGACAGGCGAGAGCGAGAGACGGGGACAGGCGAGAGCGAGAGCGAGAGACGGGGACAGGCGAGAGCGAGAGCGAGAGACGGGGACAGGCGAGAGCGAGAGACGGGGACAGGCGAGAGCGAGAGACGGGGACAGGCGAGAGCGAGAGCGAGAGGAGAGACGGGGACAGGCGAGAGCGAGAGCGAGAGACGGGGACAGGCGAGAGCGAGAGCGAGAGACGGGGACAGGCGAGAGCGAGAGCGAGAGACGGGGACAGGCGAGAGCGAGAGCGAGAGACGGGGACAGGCGAGAGCGAGAGCGAGAGACGGGGACAGGCGAGAGCGAGAGCGAGAGACGGGGACAGGCGAGAGCGAGAGCGAGAGACGGGGACAGGCGAGAGCGAGAGCGAGAGACGGGGACAGGCGAGAGCGAGAGACGGGGACAGGCGAGAGCGAGAGCGAGAGACGGGGACAGGCGAGAGCGAGAGACGGGGACAGGCGAGAGCGAGAGACGGGGACAGGCGAGAGCGAGAGCAAGAGACGGGGACAGGTGAGAGCGAGAGCTAGACGGGGACAGGCGAGAGCGAGAGCGAGAGACGGGGACAGGCGAGAGCGAGAGCGAGAGACGGGGACAGGCGAGAGCGAGAGCGAGAGACGGGGACAGGCGAGAGCGAGAGCGAGAGACGGGGACAGGCGAGAGCGAGAGCGAGAGACGGGGACAGGCGAGAGCGAGAGCGAGAGACGGGGACAGGCGAGAGCGAGAGCGAGAGACGGGGACAGGCGAGAGCGAGAGCGAGAGACGGGGACAGGCGAGAGCGAGAGCGAGAGACGGGGACAGGCGAGAGCGAGAGACGGGGACAGGCGAGAGCGAGAGCGAGAGCGAGAGACGGGGACAGGCGAGAGCGAGAGCGAGAGCGAGAGACGGGGACAGGCGAGAGCGAGAGCGAGAGACGGGGACAGGCGAGAGCGAGAGACGGGGACAGGCGAGAGCGAGAGCGAGAGACGGGGACAGGCGAGAGCGAGAGCGAGAGACGGGGACAGGCGGAGAGCGAGAGCGAGAGACGGGGACAGGCGAGAGCGAGAGCGAGAGACGGGGACAGGCGAGAGCGAGAGCGAGAGACGGGGACAGGCGAGAGCGAGAGCGAGAGACGGGGACAGGCGAGAGCGAGAGCGAGAGACGGGGACAGGCGAGAGCGAGAGCGAGAGACGGGGACAGGCGAGAGCGAGAGCGAGAGACGGGGACAGGCGAGAGCGAGAGCGAGAGACGGGGACAGGCGAGAGCGAGAGACGGGGACAGGCGAGAGCGAGAGCGAGAGACGGGGACAGGCGAGAGCGAGAGCGAGAGACGGGGACAGGCGAGAGCGAGAGACGGGGACAGGCGAGAGCGAGAGACGGGGACAGGCGAGAGCGAGAGCGAGAGACGGGGACAGGCGAGAGCGAGAGCGAGAGACGGGGACAGGCGAGAGCGAGAGCGAGAGACGGGGACAGGCGAGAGCGAGAGCGAGAGACGGGGACAGGCGAGAGCGAGAGACAGGGGGACAGGCGAGAGCGAGAGACAGGGGGACAGGCGAGAGCGAGAGACGGGGACAGGCGAGAGCGAGAGACGGGGGGACAGGCGAGAGCGAGAGACGGGGGGACAGGCGAGAGCGAGAGACGGGGGGACAGGCGAGAGAGAGAGACGGGGGGACAGGCGAGAGAGAGAGACGGGGGGGACAGGCGAGAGAGAGATACGGGGGGACAGGCGAGAGAGAGATACGGGGGGACATGCGAGAGAGAGAGACGGGGGGACATGCGAGAGAGAGAGACTGACAGACGGACAGGCGAGAGAGAGAGAGAGCCAGACAGACGGACAGGCGAGAGAGAGAGACAGACAGACAGGCGAGAGAGAGAGACAGACAGACAGGCGAGAGAGAGAGACAGACAGACAGGCGAGAGAGAGAGAGAGAGACAGACAGACAGGAGAGAGAGAGAGACAGACAGGTGAGAGAGAGAGAGAGAGAGGCAGACAGGCAGGCAGGCGAGAGGGTGGGGCAGACAGGCAGGCAGGCGAGAGGGAGAGAGGGGCAGACAGGCAGGCGAGAGGGAGAGAGGAGCAGACAGGCAGGCGAGAGGGAGGGGCAGACAGGCAGGCAGGCGGGAGAGAGACAGACAGACAGGCAGGTGAGGGGAGCGAAGGAGGGAGGGGAACAGGCGCGGGAGCAAGGGGGACAGCGGAGGGAGGGTGGGGCCCAGGCCTGGGGGTGAGGGGGGACAGGCAGGGTATCGAGGGGCTCATGTGGGTTAGGGAGGGGGACAGGCGGGGGAACGAGGGGCCCAGGCAGGGGAGCGAGGGGGGCCAGACGGTCAGGGGAGGGAGGGGGGCAGGAGGTCAGGCGAGGGAGGGAGACAGGCGAGGGAGGGAGAAAGGCATGGGAGGGAGGCAGGCAGACAGGCGAGAGAGAGAGAGAGACAGGCGAGAGAGAGAGAGAGACAGGCGAGAGGGACAGACAGACAGGCGAGAGAGACAGACAGACAGGCGAGAGAGACAGACAGACAGACAGACAGGCGAGAGAGAGAGAGGGACAGACAGACAGGCAAGAGCGACAGACATGCGAGAGCGACAGACAGAGACAGGCGAGAGCGACAGACAGAGACAGGCGAGAGAGACAGACAGAGACAGGCGAGAGAGACAGACAGAGACAGGCGAGAGAGACAGACAGAGACAGGCGAGAGAGACAGACAGAGACAGGCGAGAGAGACAGACAGAGACAGGCGAGAGAGAGACAGACAGAGACAGGCGAGAGAGAGACAGACAGAGACAGGCGAGAGGGAGACAGACAGAGACAGGCGAGAGAGAGACAGACAGAGACAGGCGAGAGAGAGACAGACAGAGACAGGCGAGAGAGAGACAGACAGAGACAGGCGAGAGAGAGACAGACAGAGACAGGCGAGAGAGAGACAGACAGAGACAGGCGAGAGAGAGACAGACAGGCAGGCGAGAGAGAGACAGACAGGCAGGCGAGAGAGAGACAGACAGGCAGGCGAGAGAGAGACAGACAGGCAGGCGAGAGAGAGACAGACAGGCAGGCGAGAGAGAGCCAGACAGACAGACAGGCGAGAGAGAGCCAGACAGACAGGCGAGAGAGAGACAGACAGACAGGCGAGAGAGAGACAGACAGACAGGCGAGAGAGACAGACAGACAGGCGAGAGAGAGACAGACAGACAGGCGAGAGAGAGACAGACAGGTGAGAGAGAGAGCCAGACAGACAGGCGAGAGAGAGAGAGCCAGACAGACAGGCGAGAGAGAGAGAGCCAGACAGACAGGCGAGAGAGAGAGAGCCAGACAGACAGGCGAGAGAGAGAGAGCCAGACAGACAGGCGAGAGAGAGAGAGCCAGACAGACAGGCGAGAGAGAGAGAGCCAGACAGACAGGCGAGAGAGAGAGAGAAGAGAGACAGACAGGCGAGAGAGAGAGAGAAGAGAGACAGACAGGCGAGAGAGAGAGAGAAGAGAGACAGACAGGCGAGAGAGAGAGAGAAGAGAGACAGACAGGCGAGAGAGAGAGAGAAGAGAGACAGACAGGCGAGAGAGAGAGAGAGAGACAGACAGACAGGCGAGAGAGAGAGAGAGACAGACAGACAGGCGAGAGAGAGAGAGAGTCAGACAGACAGACAGGAGAGAGAGAGAGAGACAGAAAGACAGGCGAGAGAGAGAGAGGCAGACAGGCAGGCAGGCGAGAGGGAGGGGCAGACAGGCAGGCAGGCGAGAGGGAGGGGCAGACAGGCAGGCGAGAGGGGCAGACAGGCAGGCGAGAGGGAGAGAGGGGCAGACAGGCAGGCGGGAGAGATAAAGACAGACAGGCAGGTGAGGGGAGCGAAGGAGGGAGGGGTCAGGTCGGGAGCAAGGGGGACAGGCGGAGGGATGGAGGGGCCCAGGCCTGGGGGTGAGGGGGGACAGGCAGGATATCGAGGGGCTCATGTGGGTTAGGGAGAGGGACAGGTCGGGGGAACAAGGGGCCCAGGCGGGGGAGCGAGGGGGGGGCAGGCGGTCAGGGGAGGGAGGGGGGCAGGAGAGCAGGCGAGGGAGGGAGGCAGGCGTGGGAGGGAGGCAGACAGGCGAGAGAGAGAGAGACAGACAGGCGAGAGAGAAAGACAGACAGACAGGTGAGAGAGACAGACAGGCAAGAGAGACAGACAGACAGGCAGGCGAGAGAGACAAACAGACAGACAGGCGAGAGAGAGACAGACAGACAGGCGAGAGAGAGACAGACAGACAGACAGGCGAGAGAGAGACAGACAGACAGACAGGCGAGAGAGAGACAGACAGACAGGCGAGAGACAGACAGACAGACAGGCGAGAGAGAGACAGACAGACAGGCGAGAGAGAGACAGACAGACAGGCGAGAGAGAGACAGACAGACAGGCGAGAGACAGACAGACAGACAGACAGGCGAGAGAGAGACAGACAGACAGACAGGCGAGAGAGAGACAGACAGACAGGCGAGAGAGAGACAGACAGACAGGCGAGAGAGAGACAGACAGACAGGCGAGAGAGAGACAGACAGACAGGCGAGAGAGAGACAGACAGACAGGCGAGAGAGAGACAGACAGGCGAGAGACAGACAGACAGGCGAGAGACAGACAGACAGACAGGCGAGAGAGAGACAGACAGACAGGCGAGAGAGAGACAGACAGACAGACAGGCGAGAGAGAGACAGACAGACAGACAGGCGAGAGAGAGACAGACAGGCGAGAGAGAGACAGACAGGCGAGAGAGAGACAGACAGACAGACAGGCGAGAGAGAGACAGACAGACAGACAGGCGAGAGAGAGACAGACAGACAGACAGGCGAGAGACAGACAGACAGACAGGCGAGAGAGAGACAGACAGACAGGCGAGAGAGAGACAGACAGACAGACAGGCGAGAGAGAGACAGACAGACAGACAGGCGAGAGAGAGACAGACAGACAGACAGGCGAGAGAGAGACAGACAGACAGACAGGCGAGAGAGAGACAGACAGACAGACAGGCGAGAGAGAGACAGACAGACAGACAGGCGAGAGAGAGACAGACAGACAGACAGGCGAGAGAGAGACAGACAGACAGACAGGCGAGAGAGAGACAGACAGACAGGCGAGAGAGAGACACACAGACAGACAGGCGAGAGAGAGACACACAGACAGACAGGCGAGAGAGAGACACACAGACAGACAGGCGAGAGAGAGACACACAGACAGACAGGCGAGAGAGAGACACACAGACAGACAGGCGAGAGAGAGACACACAGACAGACAGGCGAGAGAGAGACACACAGAAAGGCGAGAGAGAGAGAGAGCCAGAAAGGCGAGAGAGAGACAGACAGACAGGCGAGAGAGAGACAGACAGACAGGCGAGAGAGAGAGAGAACCAGACAGGCGAGAGAGACAGACAGACAGACGAGAGAGAGACAGACAGACAGGCGAGAGAGAGTGACACAGACAGGCGAGAGAGAGAGCCAGACAGACAGGCGAGAGAGAGAGAGCCAGACAGACAGACAGGCGAGAGAGAGAGAGCCAGACAGACGGACAGGCGAGAGAGAGCCAGACAGACGGACAGGCGAGAGAGAGAGAGCCAGACAGACAGACAGGCGAGAGAGAGAGAGCCAGACAGACAGACAGGCGAGAGAGAGAGAGCCAGACAGACAGACAGGCGAGAGAGAGAGAGCCAGACAGACAGACAGGCGAGAGAGAGAGAGAGACAGACAGACAGGCGAGAGAGAGCCAGACAGACAGACAGGCGAGAGAGAGAGAGCCAGACAGACAGACAGGCGAGAGAGAGAGACAGACAGACAGGTGAGGGGGCAGGTGAAGAGAGCGGAGGAGGGAGGGGGACAGGTGCGGGAGCAAGGGGGACAGGTGGAGGAGGGAGAGGCACAGGCGGCGGGAGGGGGACAGGTGTAGGGAGGGAGGGGCCCAGGCGTGGGAGCGAGGGGGCAGGCAGGGGAGTGAGGGGGGCAGGCGGACAGGCGAGGGAGGGAGACAGGTGGACAGGCGAGGGAGGGAGACAGGTGGACAGGCGAGGGAGGGAGACCGGCGGACAGGCGAGGGATGGAGGCAGACAGATGAGGTGGCGAGGGAGGGAGAAACAGATGAGACACAGACAGAATAGAGAAACTAGGGAGAGAGAGACAGACAGACAAACAGACCAGAGAAAGAGATAGACAGACAGACCAGAGAAAGACGGAACGAAAGAGACGGGTGTTGGGGGCCGGGGTTGGGCGGTCGTGGTGTTATTGCACCATGGTAGTCTAGTGTTGGAGGTCGGCTCGTCATCAAGTGACGCTGCAAACAGCTAGTGCTGAAGTTATTTTTTGGGTGGGGGTGGGGTGTTAGGGTTACACACAGTCCCCTCCCCTCATTGTTACACCCACAATTGCAAGGTGCACCCGTCACTTCGCTCCCGCCCCTCTCCACCTGTCCCGTGACTCAGGCTGTCAGCAATCTTAAGAAACTGAAAGTTTACTTCACTTACTTTTCCCAGTTCACTTATTAATAAGTGACTCAGAATGCAAAGTACACTTCTATGTAACTCTCCATTCATATATCACATTGGAGGAGGTTAAAGATTAAATAGCAGGATTCTTTAAACTTAAGGCACACCAACTTTTTGACTCTCAATGGGTTATTTATATGACGCTCAGTTTTCAAAATCCTGTTGCAAGCTAAACGGTTATGTAACCCATCAATTGGTCCGCAGTTGAATTCCGAGATTGCCCAGTAGGCGGATATATTGTTCGTGAATCGCACCAGAAACAACCAGGGAGGAACAGGTAGCAGAGGAAAGGCCGGAGCGCCAGTTTTAATGAGCGCGGTTCCCTGGACAGTTCAGTACTTACCACTGAATATTGCCCGGGCTGTCTGCACTCTGCAAAACCAGGGATTGTAGGTTGTTCATGGTGGAGGCTGAGAGAGGCCGTGAGGTCAAGCTCTTGGGTAATCTTGTTCGCCCGCAGCCTACGTTGCCAACTGCGCCCTCGTCCGGTCCAGCCGCTGTTTGCCCCGCTCCTGTAGCCGCTGTTTGCCCCGCTCCTTTCTCTTCCTCTTGTTGTTGTTGTAGCCCAGGCGGCTCGGCAGCGCCACCCCACGGGCGGCGGCCGCAACCACACCCTGACTCCCACAATCCTCAGCAAAACCGCCAGCGAGAAATGGCGCGGGGTTGACAAGTCGAGCCTGAACAAGACCAAGAACTGAAGCTCAGGAGACCGCAGCGTTTCACCCTAGAAAAGACACAAAGCACACGGCTGGTTAACAGGGAGGCAAGGCCAAGAAATTGCACAATCTGACAGCCACTAGAGAGCTGTGCACTTAAAACCAATAAACTTCATTGATTTAGCCTCACGAGGCAGTGAGGTGTCACCTTTAAATAAATAAAAGTTTGGTGGGTACAATATGAACCCGCAACAAGCGGGAGTCGCACCGCCTTGTTGTAAAAGTGCGGTTACCTAGTCTCCATCCAACGGCCGGCGTCTTCACGCAAAAAGCCACACGGGCACGACGCACGGACGCTCGCGCACTCCGCCCGCTCTAATTGGGCGCTGGGTGAACCCTGACCGCCAGCGGCCGCCAATCAGAAGGCGCTCTAGCCCCTCCCCGCGCCGCCGCTCTTGTGACTTGTCCTGGGAGAGGGAGTTGGTGACTTTCCAATTCCCCTGACAATCAGACGCAAACAACATTGCGCACACTCAGCTTTGCAAGTCAACAGCCGCGCAAATGGGAGAGCTTTTAATGATTCTTTAATCGAATCTCCGAGTTTATAAGAGCATTCTATTTGTTGCAAATTATATTTGTTGCAGAGTTGCATTCACTATACATTACATAATACATAAACTATCACCACTTTTTTTTTGCTTGCTTCTTGTTGGTTGAACTTGTTTTGAAAGTCAGCCACAACACTTGACTCGCCCAGCAGGGTGATCAGTGACGTAGACAGATTTCAACCATGATTGCTGTTGATGAAAGCTGTAAAAACCTGTCATCTCAAGTGGTGATCTGCATAAGCTTGAATTCCTGTTTCTTCTCCATTTTACAGGAAGCAGTTCGAGTTTCGTTGCAATTCCTGTCGAAAACGCGCAGCCTCCGTCGGCGGTATTTTTGTGGTATATTTAGTGCATGTATCAGCAATATACAACAGTATTTCAATACTGTTGCGCACAGCCGCTTCCGCCGTCAGTGTTATCTACTCTCGCCAAACAGCAGCCTTTGTATTTCTCACAGATGTTGCACAATAAGTAATTAAAACATTTCCAAAAAATCGCGATTGCCACATTCTGTTGGTGCATTTTCAAAGTTGGTGATTTTAATTATTCAAAACAACGCCTTAACCCTCAGCGCTCTTCCCCTCTTGTGTGTGAGCGATGCGGTCGCCATGATCACTTGTACGAGTGCTTCTAACTGAAAACTGAGCATTCCCGACACTGTTAAGGGCGGGCACTCACAGTGAGGTAGGCTGCCAAAATATTTCAGCCTATATTTCTGCAAGTTTCTAAGCGGTCATCTGATCCCACCACTTGTTTCCAAGGAACTTAATCCAGTTTTTACATCAGCCGCTAATATTAGGAGGTCTGGAGGGCAGAAATTGTAGGTTAAAATTATAGGTTACTGCTTGCTGACGCCCTCTGTTTCGAACCGGAGCTACCCCAGTGACTATGCCACGGTTTGAGTTTTAAGAAGTATCGCACCAGGTTTCTATGTATCTCCTCTCCCTCACTCTTAAAAAAAACTTAACAAGCAGAAAAGTAGCCGTCCTAAATTAATTCATTTCTGCAAGACCACTTGTAACAGAATTGCTATGTGTTTGATTGTAGGTTTTCCCCTGTGTGTATTTTGCCCAAGTGTATGTATATTTCCCGTGTATTTCTCCCGTGCTGAATGTGTTTTGCGTCTGTGTGTGCTTTGTCCCCATGTGTGGGCGATTAAACCCTTTGTGGCTGTGTATTTTGTCCCTACGTGTGTGTTTTCGCTGTGCTTATGTGTAGTTCATCTTTGTGTGTATATGTGTATATTCTGCCTCTATGTGTGTTTTGGCTCAGTATGGGTGCTTTCCCGGTTTAAATTTGTTTTACCCCTACCTGTACCTACACTTTACCCCTGTGTATGTGAACACGTATTGACCCCTGTGTTTGTGTTTTTTGCACCTATTTCTGTGTTTACCCCTGTTTGTATTGCTTTGGCCTTGTGCTTATGTGTGTTTCCCCCCTGTGTGTATTTTACCCCTGTGCATATGCTTGTTTTTGCCCTGTTTATATGTATTTTGCACTGTGCAATTTTGAGCTTTGCCCCTGTGTAAATTTTGTCCTGGTACGAGTACATTTTGCCTGTGTGTGTGTATTTGTACGTGTTTTACTGTGTGTGTGGATATTCTGTCCATGTTTATCGTTTTGCTCAGTGTATTTGGCCCCTGTATTAGCACGCTGTGCATTCTCCCTGTGAATGCATGTGTGTGTTTGACCTCTGTGTGTATTTCCCGTGTTTGTTTTGCTCCTGTGCATGTATGTTTTCAGCATCTGTGTGTTGCTCCTCTGTGAATGTGGGTTTGCCCCTGTGTGTTTACTTGGGATTTGCCCCCGTGTAAATACTTGTATTTTGCTCCTCCGTGTGTGTGTGTGTGTGTATGTGTGTCTCCCCCGTGTGTGCATCTGGTTTTGCCTCTGTGCATATGCAGGTATGTTTTCTGTCTGTGTGAGTTTGATCTCTGACGAACGGCCTACTTGGAACTGGTTGCCTTTGTCTGTTAATAGGTATCCTCGAAAGTTGTTGTGGGAAGGAAGGTTCTTTGATAAAAAATAGATTCTGTCATTTTATTACACAAACTCGATCTCCACGGTTTTTTTTTTGTTTATCTGTCCAAATTCCTTGTAAAGTTTTGCTGGTGTACGCACCTGGGTCCCGGAACAAAGGAACAGCCCCGAGCTTTCCTCATTATTTTCCGAGATTCTTGATGCTAGGTCTTAAGTTGGTTGTACAGTTTCACAACAAATCGGAAGATAATTCTGCTCTGGGCTATTCAAAGGACTCAAGTTACAAGTTTGGAAAGTAAACAATTTACGACGTGCAGGCAATGAGAGCGCCCTCAATCAGACAGCACTGCAAGCAGGCTGCAGGAAGTCCGCTGTCACAATGAAACCGCCGCATAGCCTTTGCTTTCGTGGCTGGGACGTTACCTAGTGAACTAACATTTCCTGTCCGAGTTAATTTAGTCCAAAGGCTCTGTAACGGCCTAGTGCTTTGTGTTAAAACGGAAGTAAGCTGAATAAGGTCACGTCTGATCGGGGGTTGTGTAGGGAAACCAAAAGAGTGAAGTAGGCTGAACATTTTTCTCTCATTCTAGTTTTTTTATTTTTATCCTTAACATAATCTTGTTTGGCTAAAATAGCCATAAAATGATAGGCGGGGCTGATGAGTCATTAGGATTAAGACGTTCACTACCTGTAAGAGCCGCCCACACACCAGGGAAGAGCCGATACATTATGCCTTGATAGAGCCTCTTAATCGTAGACAAAAAACTGAGGGCTGGTTCTTCCATTTTCTGGTTAAACTCTGACTTCTGGTTATGTGTCATTCTCTAAACACTGGCTTGTACTGATAGAGCATCTGCTAAATGCTGACTCACACTGACTCGCTAAAAAAACTTTCATCGGTCTTGCACCTGGAAAAGGCTGACTCGCACGGAAAGGGAACTTTGAAGTCTTCAAGCGTTTCGTATCCAAGGAATTCAGTTGGCAGAATCATAGGACGATGCAGCACAGAAGGAGGCAATGTGGCCTTGCGTGACTGCGCAGGCTCTTTGTTAGAGTTGTCCAATTAGTCCCACTCTCCTACTCATTCCACGTTGGGCTGCAAATGTTTCCAAGTATTTATCCAATTCTCCCTCTAAAGTTACTTCCGAACCTGCTTCCACCTTCACTGCAGGCAGTGCATTCCAGGCCAGAACAACTCGCTGTGGAAAAGAAAAATGTTTTATTCGAGTTATTTGCCAATCACCTTCATCCTATGTCCTCTGGTCACCAGCATTTTTGCCACTAGAAATAGTTTCTCTTTAGTATTCTATCAAAACCATTCAAGATTTTTAACACATCCTCAAATCTCCTCAGTTCTGAGTTGAGTGACCACTGCTTCCCCAGTCCTAACCGAAGTCCCTCATTCTTGGTGTCATTCTAATAAATCTCTTCTGGGCTCTCTCATGGCCTTTGGCATCCTTCCTAAATTATAGTTCTCCGAATTGAGTACAATATTGCTGAGGCCTAACCAGTGTTTTATAAAGTTTTAGCATAACCCCCCCCCCACCCCACCCCACCCCACCCCACCCCACCCCATGCGTTTGTACACTTTAATTCTGTTAATAAGGCTAAGCATTTCATTTGTTGTTCTAACAGTGTGAGGTGTAGTTATGGTTGTTGTTACGTAGAGAAATCAGCAAAACAAGAAAATAGATGAATTAGAAAGGCGCATAAATGGGATTAAGGTACAGATCATCCATAATCTCACTGACTAGCAGAAGAGGCTGACAGGCCTACTCTTAGTTATATGTTCCTATGCCTTTATGAACGAACGTTTAATTTGCTTTTGGTATATTTAGTTGATTGGAGGTATGTTGCCCAGGACAACTTCCTGCACTTTCTTGACAAGTGCTATGGAGTCTTTGCCACCCATAGAAACAACTACAAAGGGCTGACGGGCTTGTGTTAAGATTTTATTGTAAGGATGCTATTCCTAAATGTAAACTCGGCCTAAATTATGCGCTCAAATGGGGAATCGGCCGAACTTGCACACTGATAGATCAAGATTTTATTAGTTCTACTGATTGAAGTCTTCAATAAAGTTTATGTTGTTGAATCGTTACGTGGAAGGCTAGTCTTTAAATTAGCAAGGCTAAGATGAAAACATATTTTCCCGAATCCACGGGGATGTGCACACAGCCCAAATTGCTTGTTTTCAATACTGGTGGATGGGCCGTTCGTTTCCTTTAAAGATGTTTTTAAATTTCCAGAAACCCTAGGAGATTCAATTGACCATCCAAATTGATGTCTCTCCACCAAGCTAAATGCATATCGCCCTGGTATGAATTCAAACTGGCAAAAGATAATGTATTTAAGTTGCCTTTTGTGGAGATGGTCAACAAATTGATTCTCCACAGATATCTCACTTCTCAGATGCTGCACAGGGATCGGGCCGGCGAGGGGTGGGGGCGGGGGGGGGGGGGGGGGGGGGGGGGGGTTGGTGGGGGGGCGGTGGGGGTGGAGTGGAGTGGTGTGCGGGGGGAGGCAAGGGGTAGGGGTGGGGGGACTGGGGTGGTGTTGGGGGGGAGGGCAGGGGAGGGCAGTGCGGTGGGGACAGTTGAGTGTCAGGGCGGGGTGGTATTGTTATTCAAGTGAGAGACGTCAGCGAACGGATTACTTCCCAATTCGGACACTTGGTTTCAATATCAAGATTCCCGGGTTGATGTACCACTACCTGGTTACCTATAGCTAGAAGCTTCGCTGCTTTAAAATAATAGGTTTTAGTCCAACTGCAGTAGATTGTTCCTCACTGCACCGCGCATTTCCTTCAGATCAGCCTTCCCGGTGACCTTCCCGGCGAGATTGTCTATTAATTCTTATCTTATTCCTTAGACTGCGCAATCTCCTGAGCTTCCCCTAAAGCCACAACATCTAGTTATATAGAATTTGCAGCACAGGAACAGGAAACTCCGCTCAACCGTCCTATACTAGTGTTTATGAGCCACATGGATCTCATCCTACCTTACTCCACCTACCAGGATATCTTTGTATTCCTTTCTCCATCATATACTTCTCTAACTTCCTCATAAATATATCTGTGTTATTCACCATAACTATTCCATCTGGTAGAGGGTTCCGCATTCTAGCCACTCTCTGAGTAAATAAACTTGCTGATTGGAGTTATTAATCACTACTTTCTGTTTTCGGCTGTTAGTTTCAGGCGCCCCCAAAGTCAAAACTTCTTCTCTACATCTAAGCCCTTCATAATTTTAAGGGCCTGTGTCAGGCAACCGCTCATCTTAGACAGTTTGAAGATTAAAAAAAGAAACTTATAAGCTCTCAGTTCTTGTATCATCCTTGTATTTATTTCAGCACTTTCTCATGTACTTCTATGTCCTTCTACTTAATGATGTCCTTATAGTTAGTTCTGGGCGAAAAACACACTTATCGAACTCAACTCAGCAAGTTCCTTTTGTCATTTCAAAAAAAATCTTCTATTTTTAAGAGAAAACATCATCTCTCATACTTTTCGAAGGAATACCTTGAATTTTTAAAATCCATTTCCTTTCCTCCCAGGTGAAGAAGGAATTGACCCGGTTCTGTCCTGAAAGCTTTACAAGAATCAATAAACTAGATAAGAATGCACATTTTAGGTTCGGCACTCAGTTTCACGGGTTAATAGTACTAGTGCCTTTCTCATTTTGTGTTCAAGTTCCCTGAAAACTCAATTGCGAATTTCAACAAAGCTCACCAACTTCTCTGTTAAGAATCTGGCTTTATATTATTGCCCTATTTCAATCTATCTAAATACATCTTATGGCATGTCGGAGGCAAATAAATAATTTTCCACCTGTCATCTAACTAATACTTGACAAACTATCGCCAGAACCCGTCTTACATATCAGGGGTCTATTTCGGGGCTCCAACGTTTTATTTACCTTTTGCAACTGATGCCGTAAACAACGTGAATGCGTTCCAGATTTGGTCGGATTTAGTCATTTAGATTGACGATTTTAATAATATGTTACTTTATGTTCCACTTTGTCACTGTTTACACGAACAGTAATCAAAGGAGATAAGGCCTTAAATCTCTTTAATATTAAATGTTTTCGTCAGTCCCCCCCCCCCCCCCCCCCCCCCACCCCATCAGAGTGGTTAAGTCTATTTCAATCCCTCTTTTCATTCCGTTCCTTTAAACATTCTCTTCTACACACCTTGAACTATCACACCAATTCTTTCTAACTATACTTTGCATTTCACTTAGGCTGCCCACTTTCAGCTCTACACCGTCGCCCAGCTCTACACCTACTTCAACACATCTGCGGATGAAACCCTCATCCATGTTTTTGTTACCTCTAGACTAACAATACCAACACAGGTTTGGTTGGGCCCCCCTCTTCCGCCCTCAATAAATTAAGTCCTTCTAAAACTCTGCTGCCCATATCCTCACTGGCACTAAGCCCTGTGAATGATGTAGCACAGAAGTGAAATGCTGACCCTTTGAAAAATCTATCCAAATAGTCCCTCTCCTGCTTTTCCCCCAAAGTCCTTTAAATTCCGTCCCCCCCCCCTCCCCACCCCCACCCCCGTTAGTATATTCACTGAAATGAGAGCAGAACGACCTATCAACAGATACACGGATTCTGACATTTAGACAGATTACAAATGAAAACCCGGCAGAAAGCCCGAAGTATAATCTTCAAATTAACTGTATTCGCGTTTCTATATGAAAAGCCATGTAAATCTCCCTATTGTCCAAATACCCCTCGGAAATCCAACCCTCTAGTTAATTAAAGGGGCGCGCTTATGGCCTATTTCCTTTAAAGATCCTGCACCGTTTCTTGAGTTACTCTGATGTTGCCAGCACTCAACAAGAACGGATTCTAGTTTCAGGTTTTATACTTCAGCCGGACCTTTAGAATTGTTAAAGTGGACATTTAGTAAGGAAATTGGAAATATCGAGAGTGCTCATGACACGATGACACGAAACTCTAAAATGTCATAAACCACGAGGAGACTTAAGGAGATAGACCGGGTTAGACACATGAAATATAAGGTAGATACGTGCGAAGTGCATTTTAACAGGAAGCATTTGAAGTGGCAATATAAATTAATGATACGTTTTAAATTATTTCTCAGTTACGCCGTAAAGTGAAATGTTCAAAGCAAAGCCCTGGTCTGTAACAGATATTTCACAGCACGGGGGCACCTCGTGTGAGAATGTTATCACGTCCCTTGCCGGGGCGAAGGCTCTGCTACCAGGTAACTCAGGAGTGAAGTTCCCAGGTTCAATGTCAGTCAAAAAGCATTAAAACAAAAGGCGACCTTCAACCTTTATGTAGCGTTGGTATTTTTAGCTTTTGGGTAATTGACTGAATGACATTAGGTGTGCAGCCTTAGGTTATCAGACTATTCTTTCCAACTCCGGAATTTGGTTCATATTCGCCCAGGCGCTTGCCATGAAGTTCTCTTGTATGAGAGGGTCGACTCTGAAATGACTTCAGGCTCGTCTGCAACTCAAGAGCGAAACTGAGAGTCTATGTCGGCACTAAACTAAAAGTCCATCTCCGAGAGGTTAGTGTGAGAAAGCCTATCGCTTCGAGGCTGTCGGCTATTATGTGTCCTTATGTCTGAGGTTAAAGACATTATGGGGGACAGAATAACAGTGTGAGGGTGGGGGGGGGGGGGGGGGGGTGGGTAGCGGGCGAGTGGGTGGGGGGTGGTGGTGGTTGATGAATGTTTAACTCAAGATGTATCTGGTCTGGAAATACTCGCTGTTGTCACAAAAATAGAGTTCCTTTCCTCAGTAATGATACCTTTTACCTTAAGAATGCACAGTAAAATCCCATAGCAAAGAGGCTCAGTTAGTTAGTTGATGTATGGCTTAGTTTAATGAAGCCCACTGCATATTCTTCGTGGGCTTCGAATAAGTGTTTTCCGTTTAAACAATGATCTCTCTCAAAAATAATCGCGAGTTTTTAATGGCGAAAACCAGTAGGGTTCGTGTAGATTTGAGCTGATCTCTTTGAAATGTATGTTTTTAACTGATGCCTTTTCACACATGCATTACCGTGTTTGGTTGCAAAATAAAGTTTATTCTATTCTGTCACAAGGAATGAGGAGCAAAGAATCTCAGTTAATGTGGAGAGACTGGAGAATCTTAGTTAATGTGGAGAGACTGGAGAATCTCAGTTAATGTGGAGAGACTGGAGAATCTCAGTTAATGTGGAGAGACTGGAGAATCTCAGTTAATGTGGAGAGACTGGAGAATCTCAGTTAATGTGGAGAGACTGGAGAATCTCAGTTATTGTGGAGAGACTGGAGAAGTTGGGATTGTTCTCCTTGGTGCAGAGAAGATTAGGGAATGATGTAATACAGGTGTTCAAAAGTATGACAGGTTTTGATAAAGACACTCGGTCGACTCAGTGAAGGGTTGATAACCAGAAACACAAGCAAAAGATAAATGCCAAAAACATGGAGGGTGGGGGGATGCGGGAAAGCGGGGGTGGTGGTGGTGGAGATGAAGATAATTGTTTTAACACAATTATTATGACCTGCAATGCACGGCCTGAAAGGGAAATGGAAACATATTCAATAGTAACTCCAAAAGGACAATAAATGGCATGGCTATGAGGAAAGGGTGAGGGAATGGGACTAATTGAATAGCTCTTCCAAAAAGCCGACAAAGGCGTGATGGGACGAATGGTCTCCCTCTATGCTGTAATTCTATGAACTTTCTAGTCAATAAGTGTGATATTTCAATCTTGCTCATAAAATGTGAGAACATAAGAACCGGATTAGGCTGTTTCAGCTCCTCATCCCTGGTCTACTCCCCAGTTAGATCATGGCTCACTGTATCTTAACTCCTTAATTCCGTTATCCTTTACCTAACACAAAATATCAATCTCAGGTTTGAAATTTTCAATTGACTCCTGTCTCAACAGCTTTTTTGGGGATGGAACTTCCAAATTTCCAGTACCTTTATGTGAAGAAATGCTTTCTGACACCCTCTGAACAGCCCAGCTCAATTTTGAGAATATGCCCCCTTGTTCTGGACTCTCCCTCCAGAGGGAAACATTTCTCCCCATCTACTCTGAGAAACAATGTATCATTTAAATGGGGAGAGACTACAGAACTCTGGGGTGCACAGGGATCTGGGTATCCTGAGGAATCACAAAACGTTAGTATGCAGGTACACAGTAAGTGATTAGGAAGGCAAATGGAATGTTAGCTTTTATTGTAAGGGGAATGGAATATAAAAGTAGGGAAGTTTTAATGCAGCTGTACAGGGCATTGGTGAGACCATATCTGGAATACTGTTTTGTGTTTTGGTCTCCTTATTTGAAAAAATATATATATAATTGTGTTAGAAACAGTTCAGAGAAGTTTCATTCCTGGGATGAAGGGCTTATTTTATGAAGAAAGGTTGAACAGGTTGGGCCTATAGAGGAATGAGAGGTGATTGTATTGAAACATATAAGATTCTGAGGGGATTTGATGGGGTCGGCACGGAGAGATGTGTTCGTATGTGGGAGAGACTAGAACCAAGAGATACAGTTTAAGAATAAGAAGTCTACCATTTAAGGCAGAGATGAGGGGATTTTTCCCCCCTCAGAAGGTCGTTGGTCAGTGGAATTCTCTTCCCCAGGAAGCAGGCGAGGCTGGGTCATTGAATTTATTCAAGGCTGAGTTAGACAGATATTTGATAGACAAGGAAGTTATGGGGCAAAAGAGGAGTTGAGGCCACAACCAGATCAGCCATGATCTTAATGAATGGTGGAGCAGCCTCGAAGGGCTGACTGGCCTATTCCTGCTCCTAAGTCCAATGTTCCCATGTCCCTTACCAAACCCCTTAATTACCTTAAACACCTCTGTTAGATCACCACTTAACTTCAATGTTGAAAGCAATCCAAACCTAGACTCGGCAGCCTTTTCTCATAATTTGACTCTTTTAGCCCTGATGTTATTCTGTCAACTTGCGGTGTATCTCCTCTAAGGCCAATTGGGCCCGTAACTGAAGACAGTATTGCAGTTGGGAGCTAACTTGAGCTCGGCCTCTTAAGATAAAGCGCAACATTCCTTTACGCTTTTAATTTTTTTTTGTTCTTGACCACTAGCCTTTGGCGAATTCTGTACTTGGATTGCTAAATCTTTTTGCTCATCCACGATCCCTAGTTTCTCGCCTTTGAGAAAACATCCTTCCGAGATTCAAAATAGATGTCCTCACATGTTCCTGTTTTGAACTCCATCTGTCACAATTTTGGGCATTCAGCTAATCCATGATGTCCGTTTGCAATTTTCTGTTCCCATCCGCACACAAATTGGCAAACTAAGCATAAGCTACACGGGTTTGGAATGCACTGCCTGAGAACGAGGTGGAGGCAGATTCAATCGAGGCAAATAAAAGCAAATCAAGCTGTTCTCTGAAAAGGAAGAATGTGCAGGGTTACGGGGAGAAAGCAGAAGAATGGCACTAATTGAATTGCTCGTTGGGAGAGCCGGTGCAGACACGACGGGCCGAATGGCCTCCTTCTGCGCTGTAACAATTCTGATTTTGAAACATAGAAAGATTTACAGTACAGAAGGATTTACAGTACAGAAGGAGACCACTATTTACTGCGCTATCTTAACTTAATGTCGTCAGCAAGTTTAGATATATGACTCTGTTTCTTCAGTCAAGTGATTTTTAATTGCAGTGAAAAACTGCAACACCCATTCACATTATTGGGGAACACTACTGGTCCCATTCTGCCCTTTTGAGTACATACCCATTAGCCCTACTCTCTTTCTCCAGCCCCTTTACCAATTCTCTGTTCAAGCCATCAGGTTACCTCCAACTATTCCCCTGTGGCACTGCTGAGTACAGGAGGGCTGCCGGCCTCTGATTGGCTGGCAGCACTCTGCAGCGGGACTTTCGCCCCCGGAGTCCTGGACCCTCCGGAAGGCCCGCCTCTGAGCCTGTGAAATAATTAAATCAAGATGTGGGTGGGGCTTAATTCGGCTGTCCATTAGGTTCCGCCCGATTTATCCTTTACAAATCTATGTTGTCTCTCTTTAATTAGTTCCTTTTTTGTCCTGATACAGCCTTCAAGATCTGCAGAGTGAGATTACCAGTTAATGTTATTTTGAGGGCGCTTCAGTCCTGTGATTTTAGAGGGAATTATTGGAGATTCCCCAAACTTTTTCCACAAAGAACCTTTACAATAAGCGGACGGAAGAATGTTTAGTGGAGACAGAATCCAGTCACAGAGATGAAAGGGTATTGCTAACTGCTAATAGCGCCCAATTTCCTTATACTTCCAATAGGGCGGGGTCCATCTGAACTCGACTGGGAACAGGGTCCCAGCGAGAAGGATAAAAAGTGCGGGCACGAGGACTTTAAACTAGTAAATGGAGGAAGGGCATAGGTGGTAAAATATATTAAAAAGATTACATAACAAGTGAAACGGAAGAGAGCAGAGCAATCGTCAGAAATTATGCATTACAGGTAAATGGAAAATTAAAAATGTGAAATAATTAAATCGGAGAGAAAAATAAGAAATGTTTGAGAAAGAAACAACATTGGAGCAGAAGCAGAGGTTGGGACACTGGCTCTATTCTAAATAAGACGACAATATGAAGAAGGAGTGACAGAATTTTACTGATTGTGACTGCAGAGATTTTTTTTTGAAATCACTTTACTTATTCCATCTTGACCCGTTTTCCAATATATGTGCCATTGCATTGGGGTGTGCGGGGACATTTTTCAGAGGTAACATGAGGTTCTACTAACAGACTGCTCTTTATTTGTAGGTTTACTATAGAATCATAGAATTATGGAAATTTCCCGCTCAGAAGGTGTCTCTATTGTGTCTCTACTAGTAGCAAAAGAGCCATTCGGCTTAATCCCACCTTCCAGCTGTTGATCTGAATAACCAGGTACTTTCGATGGAGTTTCTGCCTCTGCCAACCTTTCAGTCGATGGTTTTCAAACCCTCACCACTGTCCTTAATTCCACTACAATCTTTCTACCAATTACTCTAAATCTATCCCCATCCCCTCCTCCACCCACTCTACCTCCCTACCTCACCCCACAAACCCGGTTATTGACCTCTTTGTTAACAGAAACAACTATTTCCTACCCACTCTATCTAGGCCCCTCATAATTTTATACACCTCAACTAAATCTGCCCTCAGCCTCCTCTGCTCTATAGAAAACAAACCCAGCCTATCCAATCTTTCGTCATAGTTTAAGTTTTCCTTTCCTGGCGACATCCTGTGAAATCTCTCTACCGACTCGAGTGCTTCATTCCTGTAATGTGGTAACCAGAATTATACACAGTATTCTAGCTGTGGCCTAACTCGTGTTCTATACAGCATAACCTCTCTGCTCTAGTATGCAATGATCAGTAAAGGGAAGTATCATGTATACCATCTTAGCCACCTTCTCTACCTTCTTGGATCAGTGGCCATACACTACAAGCTCCCCCTGCTCCTGTACACTTCTAAGTATCCATCATTTATTTTGTATTTCATGGCCTTGTTTGTCCTCCACTTTTTCAGATTGAATTCCATTTGCCACTTTTCTGGCCATTTGAACAGGCCACTGATATCTACCTGGAGTTCACAGCTTTCTTTCTCACAATCAACCACACAGCCAATTTTTGTATCATCTGAAAATGTAATTGTGATTCCCTTTACATTTAAGTCTAAATCATTAATATATGGGAATAGGAAGGACCTAATCCTAAATCCCGCTGAACTCCACTGGAACCAGCCTTCCAGCCATCACAGCACCATTGACCATTACCCTTTGGCTCCTGCCACTAAACCAATTTTATATTCAACTCACCACTTTGCCTTGGATCCTCTTTACTTTTAGCTTTTGGGTCAGTATGCCATGTGGGACCTTGTCAAAAGCCTTGTTAAAATCCATGTAGACCACATAAAATGATCTACCCTCATTGGCCCTCTTTCTTACTTCCTCAAAAAATTCATTCAAGCCTGTCAGACATGACCTTCCCTTAACTAATCGATGCTGACTCTCCTTGATTAACCTGGGCCATTCTAAATGATAGCCAGTAAAGTCCAACAGAATTCTTTCTCAAATAATGTACTAACTAATGAGGTTAGGCTAACTGGCCTGTAATTGCTCAGTCTATAGCTTCTACTCTTTTTAAATAATGGTATAACAGTAACAGTTCTGCGGCATCATGTCTAGCCAAAGGGGATAGGAAAATTATGTCAGAATTTCCATTATTTCTTCTCTTGCTTCCTAGAGCAACCCGGGATACATTTTAACTTAGCCTGGCCGTTCATCTGCTTTCAAAGATGTAACATTCCCTGTAACATTTTTCTCTCACACTATCTTTACCAATCAATAATCCAATCATATGATTTCACACTTCTCTTTCTTAACTACAATGTCTGTATGTGCTCTTCTTCCATGAAGACAGATAAAAAAAAAACAGGTGAAGCTCAGGAACTGTGTGTTTGTTTATTTTTCACAAGGATTTCTAATAAAGTGGGTATTATGAAAGGGTCATATTATTAGAAGAGGCAACGTTCAAAAGACATAGTGATACAATGAGAATTTGCATTCAAAGAGGAAAATATGTATAAAGGGAGAGAAGGCTGTTGGTAAAAAAGAAAGGGATTCTAAGATATAAAGCTTCCAGCCTGTAAGCCCTCAAGTCACTGTCTGCAAGGACCAAGAGCAGAAAGAAATTCATTTTGAATGTGGAGGTCCAGAAGATCTGTTTAAATCACTATGTTTTTTTTGCATTGCCTCAATGGGGGTGTGACTCAGAGTCAATTTAATTAGGGGATTTTTGTAGTTATTATAGTTGTAATTTTGTAGACATATGTATGTTCTTATAACCTTTCTTGTATTAATAAATGTTTGATTTAGTTTTTATTTTAAAAAACTCTTGAAACTCGATGGCCTTATTACTACTGAATTCAAAGCCTGCATCTCAAAACATACAAATTACAAAGTTGGTTGTTTCTGGGATTTTAACAGCTCAGCCTTTACCATCGGCAGTGTCATAATAATTTTAAAAAACCTGTCCCCTCCATGACTTATACACTGATAACACTTCTTCTTCTTAGGCAGTCCCTCGGGGTCGAGGATGACTTGCTTTGGCACTAAAAATGAGTTCTCAGGTGACTGAAGAGTCCAATGTACAATCTCAGGTGGGGCAGACTGTGATAGGGGGAACGGGTGGGTGGGATGCCCGTGTTGCCACACATTCTTTTTGCTGTGGACACTTGGCTTCAGCTAGCCCTTGGTAATGACACTCGAGGTGCTCATCCCCTTCCTAGATTCTTTCCCTCCACTTTGGGTGGTCTTGGGCCAAGGATTCCCAGATGCCAGTGGGGATATTGCACTTTTTCAAGGAGTCTTTGGGTGTGTCCTTCAAATGTTTCCTCTGCCCTCCTGGGGCTCGCTCGCCGTGTCAAAGCTCCGCGTGGAGGGCTTGTTTCATCCATTATATCCCAATTAATATCAGGTAGTTGAAATCTTCTACTATTGCTGCCCTATTGTTTATTCATTTCTCAGAAATTTGCTCCATGTTTGCTGTTCTTTCTCCCTCTGGCTGTTTCGGGGTTTAAAGTACACTCCTGGCATTGTAATTGTAATTGCCCCTTTTTTGATCTCTAGTGACATCCTGTATTGGGGATTTGTATTGGATGGTTTCCATTGAAGTGCAGATTCGTGATATGGCTCAATCACCAGGAGAAATTCCCATTGTATAGAACACCAAATGATAGCCAGAAAAAGTTGCCACTCGGTGGCTCAGTTGGTTGGTTGGCCAGCGTGTGGTGTAGGTTAATACCAATAGCGCAGGTTCAATCCCCATGCTGACTCTTTTACTCTAAGTTTGATGCAGAATGGTGCCATTCAAGTAATATGTCCACTTGTGGGTTTTCTAACAGAGGGAGATGACTGCACACCCTCATGGGCTCTGGCAATTTGCCATACTATTGCCGTGGGTTTTATACCATCCTTCTGATCCCAGTCAGTCGCGCATTCTAAAACATCGTTCATCAACTGTAATATTCAGTAATACAGGATCGCTCACTGTTGAGTTCGTTTCAGAACAAATTTAAGGAGGAAGATGTGGAATCGGACCGTGTTACTACACCTCCTAAACCCCCCGGTCTCCCGCTAGGTTCCTGCTTCCTTTTAACATTCTGCTTTCAATCAAAAAGTTTTATTTTTCAAATGAATTTATGGGCATTACTTCAACAATTCCAGCTTTTTACCCATCCACTCTTCAATTCTTCTGTGATTCCATTAAATGTGTGTCAAAGGTACAGTCCATCACGATTTCTCCAATCATAATGTGTCATAATATTGAGAATTGATCTCTATTGGTCAATCCTAAATTTTCTCCACTCAAGAGCCCAGACCCCGAACTTCTCAACCTGGTGTTTATTCTGAAACCGCTCATCCCCGATATATTCTATAAAATCCACTTTACCATCGACTTTTGAACGTTCAAAGCGAGGTGCCCATAATTGTATTCACCCATCAACCTAACCAACGTTTTGTACAAGTTTAACGTTATCTCAATTGTATTCTAGACCACTAGACGCAAGTAGGTATTTTTATACAATGTCTTACATAGAAAAACACCGTAAGGCACTTCACAAACTATAATAGAGGTTTAAACAAAGAAAGAACTGTTACGAGGGGTTAACCAAAAGTTAAGTCGAATATTGGATTTCCATGAGAGTCTTCAAATAGGAGAAAGAGGTCGCGAGGCTGACGGGTATGATTGAATTCATACTACCTGCTTCCACCGTCTCCCACCGCGTTAGTCAAATCTGCGCTCAATACTGAGTCTGTTGATCAGTTTGAATTTAACCCTTCCAGGGCAGACGCTGTCCTCTGACTCGAATGTTCTGGGCGAGGTGATGTAGCTTGTCAAGGTCTATGTTATCTAGCCCTTTTAGAATCGTAAAGAAACCAATCACCTCGCCTTCTCTTTTCGAGTGAGGACTTGCCCAATTTATACAATTGGTCCTCAAAATCCGATCATGCTATTCCCTTGAAAACAAAGCACTCGGATGCTGAAAATCTGAAATAAAATAGAAAATGCTGGAAATAGTCAGGAGATTTTTTTTCCTCCCAGATTGTGGTGAGTTTTTGGAACTCTCTTCCTGAAAAGGCGGTGGAAGCAGGGTCTTTGAATATTTTTAAGGCAGAGCTAGATAGATTCTTGATTAACAAGGGGTAGAAGTTTATCGGGGGTAGGCAGGAATGTGGGCTTCAGATTACATTCAGATCAACCATGATCTTATTGAATGGCGGAGCAGGCTTGAGGGACCGACTGACCTACTCCTGCTCCTAATTTGTATGTTCGTATGTCAGCAGGTCAGGCAACATCTTTAGGGATAGAAATGGAACTAAAGGCTTCAGATTGATGACCTGTCTTCAGAAATCCTCCTAATCCTAGTGGTTGCTCCCTCTGAAGCATTTCAACAGCGGCATCTGTTTACACACAGTCAACTGTCTAAGTTCCTGGCATTCAGACATTATGAAAGAAAGATGGGAAAGCAAATCTGAGCTGCCGAATTCTAGAAAGCCTACGCTCTTTAGTAAAAGAGCAAAGACACCCACGCTTATTACTATAACTTGTATTCGAACCGAGGTTGCTGTAACTGTGATACCAGTATACAATCACGGTGTGCTACAAGACATTATGCTAGCTTTTGAATCACCAAGATATGATGCTACGGAAGTTGACTATAGCACACATAGAATATTGTCTTGAAATTGTTGCTATTCATCTCAGTGGGGCTGTTCCCTCGTCATCCAAAAGGCAACAGCGTCAGCAGAGCTTATACACCACCGAAGTGAAGACTGGTTGTTCAAGTCTTGTAGCGATGCTCGGGCTTTTAAATCATTTTAAGCAGTCGCGCGTGCTACCAGTTGAGCCAATTTGTTGAGTTTGGATTTGTTCCCTTTCAGGGGAATCCTGGAGTAACAAAGCTTGGAAAAAGTACGGGCTTCCTGCTCGCGGTGCTTAACTCAGATTTGGTGGGAAATCATTGGGCTATTCTGTGTCATCTTCAGTTTAACGGTTCGGGATCAATAGTCAAGAGGTGATGGGTTGGGGGATTATGTGCACTTGGTCAGGATTTGGAAGACTGACGAAGAAAATTAGTGTAGCCAGGTTCCGGGTAAAGCCCCTACCCGCCTAGGTCCAACAATGTCTCTTAACCCCAATCGGAAAAATACAGCCCTAATAGTGCGGTTCTGCTTTGATTTCAGATGTAAAAGTCGGGCATTTTTCCTGCTTATCGGGATGGAATTGCCAATCTCCTGCTAAATCGTCAACTTTTACTTCGTGGAGATTCGAACGCCATTTATAATGCGTGCAGACCCATACTCAATCAATGTGCATTTATCCCAAGTTATTGTTGTTGAACATGGTGATGCTCTGATTTAGGATTCATCCATTAATAGAGGTCCGGCGCTAGAAATTTGCCCTTTCTGACTCCCGGGTTTTCCAAATGCAAACAAGACTAATCAGTCACCAAACTTTAAATAGAAACGACACCGCGGCTATGTTGCCCTGCTTGCAAAAGTCGGATGCTCCTGAATCAGGAGTAAGTACCATGCAGTACCTTAACGAAACTTATCTGAGTCAAAAAAAATCTGACTACCTCTAGTGATAACCTCCCACCGACAGATTTTTTTTTAATTTAAATTGCTGCATTTCCTTTACATTGTGACTACACTTCAAAGCACATTTCATTGCCTGTGATGAACTTTGGAGTACCCTGAGGATGACAGGCGCTATGTTAATGCAAACTGTTTATGTTAATTGATTTTGAAATACAGTTCTATTTCCCCTTTGGACAATGTGCCGACATTGCTGTAGAAATAATAAATATTCTGTTAAATTCAGATTTCAAGTTTTATTTCGGATTCATGGCCATTGGCCATGGCCAGTGACTAACTCTAGCAGCTACTATAGAGCGTCCTGATTGTGGAACGGTTTCCACTCTATTATAAACACAGGAATGCGAGTTCGGATCCTATAAAGCTGATGAAATATTTTATTAATTCTTCTTAATGCAGGGATACTCGAATCAGATAGAAGCAGTACAATTTTATAGAATGAGATTATATCATCACAAGCCCACGCTGAAGGGCAGACAATTTGGATATTTCACGGAGTTAAACACAGAAACAAGAGTAGACCATGTGGCCTCTTGAGATCAGGGGTGATCGATGATCTATCTCCAGGTGGATCAAGTGTCAGTTTTAGGGAATTGTGATCATTGTTACATTAGTAAAATTAGCTCAGCAAATGGAGAAAATTAGCGTTAATTGGGGGAGGATCAATTCCGTTGCGATGAGAACTGATTTGGCCCAGCTAAATCAGAATCAAAGTTTGACAGGTAAAACTGTAATGGAACAATGGGCTGTCTTTAAAGAAGAGGTGGATCAAGGTAAGTTCCTATGAACGGGACAGGTAGGAAAAGTAAATCCAGAGCTCCCTTGATGATAAATGAAGTAGAGAGTAAGACGAGGCAGAAAAAGAGTGTACATGACAGGTGTCAGGTGGATAATACAAGTGAGCATCAGGAATAATGTAAGAACTTTAGAGGGGAAGGGAAAATGGAAAGAAAGGCAGAGAGAATGGACGAGCAGCTGGCATAAAAGGGAATCCAAAAGACTTATATAGGCATTTATATGGTAAAAGGGTGGGAAAATAAAGACTAGAGCTGATTAGGGACCAAGGAGAGGCTTTATGCATGGAGGCAGACGGAATAACTATTACATGAGTACTTTGCATCTGTCTTTATCAAGGAAGAAGCTGCTGCCGAAACTATAGTGAAAGAAAAGGTAGTTGAGACACTGAATGAACTAAGAATTGATAAAGAGGAGGTATTAGAAAGGCTGGATGTATATAAAGCTGATAAGTCACCAGGAGCAGATGCAATGCATCCGAGGATACTCAGGGGAGTAAGGGAGGAAATTGTGGCGACGTTGGCCATCATGTTCCAAGCCCCCTTAGAGACAGGTTTATGCTGGTCTGGAGAATTGCAAATGTTACAACTTTGTTCAAAAACGTAAAGGTAAATCTAGTAACTAAAGGAGGTCAGTCCATTTAACCTCAGTGGCAGGAAAACTTTTAGAAACGATAATCATGGAGTCAATTATCATTCACTTGGATATGTGTGGATTAATTAAGGAAAGCCAGCACAGAGTTATTAAAAGCAAATCATGTTTAATTAACTCGATTGAGTTTTTTGCCGTGGTAACAGAAACAATTGATGAGGGTAATGCTATTCTAGTGGTGTACATGAACTTCAAAAAAGGCATTTGATAGGAATGTCACAGAATAGGCTTGCAGCAAAGCTGAAGCTCATGCAGTAAAAACCATACTGACAGCATGGATATGAAGATGGCTGAGTGACAGGAAACAGGGAGCAGTGATGAACGGTTGTTTTTCAGACTACAGAAAGGTGTAAAGTGGGATTTCTCAATATTTGTTACTGGGACCACTGTCTTTCTTGATATATATTAATGATTGCCTTGGTTCACAGGGCACAATTTCAAAATTTGCAGGTGCCACAAAACGTATTGTGAACAGTGAAGAGGATAGTATTATACATGAAGTGGCCATAGACAGGTTGGTGAATGAGTGGCACGGCAGTACCACTCATAAAAGAAAAATGTAAACTGATACATTTTGGTAGGAAGAACAAAGAGAGCCCCATATAAAATAAAGGGTGCAATTCTAAGGGAATGTAGGAAAAGTGATCTGGGGGTATATGTGCACAAATCATTGAATCTGGCTGGGCACATTGAGAAAGCGTTAAAAAGGCATATGTCATCCTGGGCTTTGTAAATTGAGGAATAAAGTACAAAGGAAATAAGTTTTAATGAACCTTATAAAACACTGGTTTTGCATCTTAAGAGGAAGTAAGGGAGGTGGGGGATTCGGGACCAAAACGGGGACCCAGGAAGATTGTGAATGCTCTGGAGAGGTTGCAGAAAAGATTTATGGGAATGGTTCCAGAGATGAGCGCCATGGATTAGAGAGGCTAGGGTTCTTCCCCTTGGAGAAGAGAAGATTGGGAGGAGATTTAAAAAAGGTTTTCAAAATTACGAGAGGCATATACAGAGTAAATTAAGAAAATTATTCCCATTGGTGGAAGAGTCAAGAACTAGGGGACACAGATTTAAGTGGATTGGCAAAAGAAGCAAAGGTGACACAAGGATTTTTTTTAAAGCAGTGAGTTGTTAGGATCTACAATGACCTGCCTGCGAGATTGGTGGAGACAGATTGAATTCTGCCTGTAAAAGGGGAATTGAATAGCAGCTGAAGAAAAAAATAATTACAGGGATTTGGGGAAATGGTAGCGAAGTGGGGCTAGCTAAATTTCTCTTGAGAGTCAGTATAGACTCGATGCCTAAATGGCCTCCTTCTGCACTGTAACCATTCTGTAATCTTGTAATTCTATGAATGAACTTACTGGTCTGCTCTTCAAAGGAGCTGACACAGACAATATGGGCTGAGTGCCCCTTTTCTGCACTGCGCTTTTGATGATTCTTAACCCTTGTATTGTAGTCCTTTGTGCACAAAGATCAGCATTTCATTAGTGTTTTTGGATTAGTTTTTGTACCTCTCTATGATATTTTAATGATCTACATACATGGACCTCCAAGACTTTTTGACACTTCACTGTTTCTAGATTTTGACCATTCAGTAAGTTCTCTGATCTACCTTTTCTGGTCCAATGCCAACATTGAAATCCATTTACCATAGTTTGAACCAGTCTTATTCTTGGACTTAATCTATTATTGTATGCTTTCATCTACACTGCACACAATGCTGCCTTCATTTTGTAATTGACAAACTTGGATGGGTGGCTCTCTACTCCATCATCCTATTCATTGATCACTACAGCAAATAATTGAGGTTCATATCCCTGGGGGATACCAGGGATACATCCTGTCATTAGAATACCAGCCCATTATCCTTACTCTCTGTTTCCTGCTGTTCAGTCAATTTCCTAACCAAGTCAATATTTTTGCATTCAATTCCATGGGTTTTGGCTTAACTAACATTACCCTACGAGGGACTTTATCAAATGGCTTTTGGAAGTACATATAAATAGCATTTCTGTCGCATACTTTAATCAGCTTTTTCTGATCAGGTGAACAGTTTAAAAGTGCTCAACTACATTTAATTATAGCCTTTTGTGATTTCCCAACAATAGGTGTTACACTAACGAGTCTATAAATCTCTGGTCTTCCTCACTCAACTTTCTTAAATGGCGACCTTTTGATCTAAAGGATCGGTTCATGAATCGGGAGGTCATCAGGACATTTATGGCAGCTGCAATGTTCTCACTTACTTCCTTCAAAACCCTGGTACGAAAACCATTTGGACATGGGGATTTGACACTCCTTAGTGCTATTTTTTAAAATTTGTTTATAATAATTTTGATAAATTGTCGTCCAGGGTTCGATACGATTTTCCCTCGAAAATACAATCCTCTATTGTAAGCACTGGCAATAAGTAATTATTCAACATTTTCACCTTGTTATTTTCATTGAGAACATCGACATTATTAGTTTTCAATCTGTGCACACTGCTCTTGTTCCCATAATATCATTGTAAAATATATAACGATTGATTTTGATATCCCTTTCGTGTTTCTTTAAATGTTTCCTTTTTTGGATCACGTAATTCCTGCCTTGGAACGTTTTGTTCTTTGTATCTTTCTTAGTCGGCAGGATCTGTGCTAGTTTTGTATTTCTATATGTTTTTCCTTTTAGTATTTTGAGGTGTCTTATCTCTAGTGTCGTCCATGGCTTACTTTTGACAAGTAGAGTTCTTGCTCCTAGGGATATAAATTGGTTCTGTATCACGTTAAAAAAAATGAACACCTTCTATTGATCTTCTGTCATTTACCATAAACATATTTTACAGTTCACTTTGGACAATCTCTGTCTCATCCCTTATCTAAATCTAGGATGTTGGTAGCTGTTCCACGTTTCTCTCTTTCAAGCAAAATATTGAAACCAATCAATTCTGTTTACTGTTAGTTAATGTTCACACATTGTCAGGCTGTTAACTAAATCTGGTTCATTGCCCATTACTAAATCTAAGATGGCATGCTCCTTTTTGATTCTAGAATATATATTGTTACAGAAAACTGTCCTGAACACCCTCAAAAATTCCATTCTCTTTCCAATATGAACTATTCTGTTTGTCCCAATCTACGTGGAAGTAAAACTCCCCCATTGAAAAGTCCCCGCCCTCGCCACATGCCTGCCTAATCTCTGCATTAATGAATGTTGCTACAAGGAAACTGATTGCACAACTTCCACTACAGTTTTAAATCTTTTTCTATTCCTTAATTCTACCTATAAAGTCTCCACTGCCTGCTTACTTCTCACATTATGTTCTTTTATCACAGAAGCAATTTTATTAACGATCACTAAGGCTATTCCTCCAAGTTTCCCTATCTTTCTCGTAAACGTTATTACCTAGTATATATAGTTTTCAGCCCTGATCATCTTGCGACTATGTCTTAGTAGTGGCTACCATGTTGTGCTTTCGAGGTTGAATTTTCGTCTGCAATTCGTTCGATTTGTTTCTTATGTTCTGTGTGTTTGTATAACAAATGCATCTTTGGACCTGACCTTCTTCACTAATGTTTGCCTCAAACGTTTCTTCTTTCTTTGTCTCTTTATCTAATTATTTCTTCTAATTTTCGCTTTAACCTAAACTGCCCAAAGTACAATTTCTGACGCTTACTCTATATGCAATAGTTTTAGAATGATCATTTTTACCTTTTTCACTCTGAGTCCTCTCCGGGCAAGCAGGTAAATTTCTTTCAGAGGAAGTAACAAATGACGTACAATTTAGGCGTCATTTCAGACATGACCTGCGAAACCTAATGGCCTTGGGACTGACGGTGACTTTAGAACTGTGGTGATAGAGATTCATTGAAGGTGAACTGTTTGGATCTGGACTTGTTTTCATCTAGCTGTTGCCATATTCCGATGTAACACTCGGGGAAAGAGGCAGATATGTAATGGAGGGCTGGTGTGTCTATTTCCTCAGGGATTCTCCCCCTGCTCCACCCTAACGCCGAACTGAAGCCAGGATGAAATTCTGCCCTTTGAGTTTCAATTGAATGAAAGCGCAGCTCGAATCATCCCACGCAAGTCAGTTTCTACTGGGGAAGTCGAATGAGGCCTTTGACAAAGCTCCACAGCGAAGGCTATTGGTTCATTTCAAATCAGTTGAAATTGAAGCAAACCCTTGGTTGTGGCGAAATAAAAACCTGAAAGGTAGAAAGCCAGTTAGAGGAGGGTCTTTGGGGTTGGGACAGGGAGCGGTAAGTACGATTTTATTTTACATGAATGACTTGGAGTCAGGGTCCGAATGTAAATTAATCAAATTTGCAGGTGATACCAAGTTAGGAGGGACAGTAGACTCTGGGAGGGGTCAGCAGTGAAAGGACAGGAGGATACACAAGCGGGGAAACGAAAACAACTGAAATTCAATAGGAAACACTGCACATGGGAAGGAGAAAGGAAGGGCCTACTCCGTAAAGAGGGCTGAGCTAACTCGCCATGAAATAGAAACCGAAATTGCTGGAAAAACAGCTGGTCTGGCAGCATCTGTGGAGAGAGAAACAGAGTCCAATATGACCCTTCTTCAGAAATGGCTCAGGATGAGGTTGAAATCCTCGCAATACTGCATTCTCCAGATGTCCAACCCAAAAAGAAGCAAATAGAACATTGAATGACACAGTCAGTATGGTGGTGGGCGTGGAAGCATGTTAACATGCAGGTTGTCTGGAGCCGTGGATAGTGGTGGGGGGAGACTGCAGGTTGTCTGGAGCTGTGGATAGTGGTGAGAGAGGCTGCAGGTTGTCTGGAGCCGTGGATAGTGGTGAGAGAGGCTGCAGGTTGTCTGGAGCCGTGGATAGTGGTGAGAGAGGCTGCAGGTTGTCTGGAGCCGTGGATAGTGGTGAGAGAGGCTGCAGGTTGTCTGGAGCTGTGGATAGTGAAGGGGGAAGCTGCAGGTTGTCTGGAGCCGTGGATAGTGGTGGAGGAGGCTGCAGGTTGTCTGGAGCTGTGGATAGTGGTGGGGGAGGCTGCAGGTTGTCTGGAGCCGTGGATAGTGGTGGGGGAGGCTCCAACTTTCTTTCCACCATATGGTTGACCAGGAATCTCTCCCGCTTTGAGCGTGCGCTAGAAGGATTTGTAGTTTGAAACTCAACCTGTTAAAATGGGTTATGAATTACGACTCTCTCTCGAACCCAGGCGGAGAAATGGATCTCTTTGGTGGCAACAACCAAAGCGTGGAGTCTTTTTTAACGTGGGGAGAACAGCTGCAGCTACCACACGGGAGACTCCTGCTCTTGCCGCCTGCCCTGGGGCTATTGGCAAGACTTACAACTTGATGATAATTGTGTTTGACTACATCTTGAACGCACCTTCCGTGGCCATTAAGTTCCGGAATGGGACTCGAACGCGGCATTTCGGGCTTAGAGGCAGGGGACACCACCCAATGGCCTCCTACAGTCGGTATAATTCAATATTAATCAGAGGATATCGGGTTCAAAGTGTAGGGAGCTCTGGTCAGTTGGCACCTTGAGCACTGTGCCCAGTTTGGTTACCCAGACACAAGAGCAAAATTCAAATATTGAAGGCAGCGTTAAGAGGTGGCGCAAGATTTTAGAAGTGAGCTTGTTCTCAGCAAGTGGGATTTTCTGTCAAGGAATTATTGACATGATTCATAATGACCTTAAGAAAGAGCGAGTTGGGGTGTTGGGTATTGATTTGATACAACTGAATGGCTCGCTGGGCCAATTGAAAAGACAGTTAACTGTCAACGACTTTGATGTGGGACTGGAGTCACATATATTTCAGCTCAGTAGTTTCTTTCCTTGAAGGACCTTAATGAGACAATCGTTCGTTTTACCCAGAATCGAACAGCTCCACCGTCAGTTTTGTTGATAACAGGTTCTTTATTTACAGATGTGTTTTTTAAAGAAAATTTAATCCATGCTCCTGTATTGAGATTTCAAATCACATTGCCTACAAGTTCAGTCAATTGTCGCTGCCGAATGAGTGTCTGATTTCGAAGGAAAGCATTGGAAGTCCGACATTTATAATCTGGGGGGAAAAAAGGGAGACAGTCTTATAGAGAAAGAGATAGTAACGGTACAGGAAATACTTTAATGACCAGAATAGGAAAACGGGCGCACGTTCACTTTATAGTTAGAATCAAATTTAGGCATGCGATCTGCATTCTTCCTTTGTACAGAGTTAATAATATATGGAGTGGGCTCCCAGGTAAAACAGTGAAAACCCCCGCAATCGGTGAGGAACCTGGGCAGATGCTGAGGGTCATTCTGGATGAATGAACTTCACTGGACGCTGTATCATATAGGGTTGTGCTGTAATGCACGTGACTTCATTGTCGTGGAGATGCAAAGGAACGGTCTGAGCAGGAGCCTGGAGCGCTGAACTGTGTGGTCTCTGCACCAAAATGTCGGGGAAATGCAGTCCACAGAGAACCAGGAATGCGAGAAGTCTAGGTTTAGATGTTGCAGCACACCAATTCCTAAACTAACAGGACCAGGCAGCTAGTTCGGGGGTTCCCTGATTGCACCTCACTCTCTAACCATTCGGAATGCTTGTGGAGGTGGGGGGGGGGGGGGGGGGGGGGTGGTGGCTCAGCTGCACGCGGTGGACAGAGAAAGAAGATTGGGAAAGGAACAGTGTATACAGGATTCTATCGTTAGGGGAACAGACAGACATTTGTGCACCATACGTACATACGGACATAGGAATTAGGAGCAAGAGTAGACAGTGACCCCTAGTTCTAGATTCTGCCACAAGAGGAAATAGCCTCTCCACATCCACTCTGTTAAGACACCTCAGGATCTTAAAGGTTTCTATCAAGTCGCCTCTTATTCTTCTAAACTGCAGTGATTCCAGATGTGATTCCAGAATGGTATATTGCCTCCCTGATGTCAGGGTCAAGAATGTCACTGAGTGGCTGCAGAGCAGCCAGAGAGTGGACAACCAGATGTCATGGTCCAGGTGCCAACAACATAGGGATTGAAGGATGAAGCCTGCAGGCAGATTTTAGGCAGCTATGAAGGATACTAGTAAGCAGGGTCTCAAAGGTAATTTGGCAAGTAACATTTGCCAGGCAATGACTATCTCCAAGAACAGAGAATCTAACCATCTCCTCTTGACATTCAATGGCATTACCGTTGCTGAATCCCCCACTATCAACTCCTGGGGAGTTGCCATTGACCAGAAACTGAATTGGACTAGCCGTATAAATCCTATGGCTACAAGACCAGGTCAGAGGCTAGGAATCCTGTGGTGAGTAACTCACCTCCTGACTCCCCAAAGTCTGTCCACCATCTACAAGGCACAAGTCAGGAGTGTGATGCAATTCTTTCTACTTGCCTGGATGAGTACAGCTCCAACAACACTCAAGAAGGTCAACACCATCCAGGATAAAGTAGCCCTTGTGATTGGCACCCCATCTGACACCTTCAAAATTCACTCCCACTACCCACTACTACTAATGCACAGGGGCAGCATGTGTACCATCTACATGGTGGACTGCAGGAACTCACCAGGGCTCCTTCAACAGCACCTTCTAAACCCATGACCATTACCATCTGGAAGGACAAGGTGAGCAGACATATAGAAACACCACCACCTGGAAGTTCCCCTCCAAGTCACTCACCATCCTGACTTGGAAATATATCACCGCTCCTTCACTGTCATTGGGTCAAAATTCTGGAACTCCCTCCCGAACAGTACTGTGGGTGTACCTACACCACGTGGACTGCAGCTTATCACCACCTTCCCAAGGACAATTCGGGATGGGCAATAAAAATACCTGGCCAGCGATGCCCATGTATTAGTAAATAATAAGATTTTTTTTAAAATGGGAAGCAGGGTGTAGGATCAGAAAAGAGAAAGCAGGTACATAAAGGATTAGGAGAGATAGCTAACAATCAAGTAAAAAATGGAAAGGTGTTAAATCAGGTTAAACTAAGAGGGAAAGCAACAAGGCCAAAATTAGGTTTAGTGTGTACTTTTGTAAATATAATAAATAAAGTAAATAAGTTTGACAAGTTACAGACACAAATAGCCACATGGGAACATGATGTTATCAGGATGAAGGAGGCATGGTTCAAAATAAGGCAGGATTGGGTACTGACCATACCTGAAATCAAGATGTTCATGAATGATAGGGGAGGAAAGAAAGGAATAGCGATATGAATATTGATTTAGAAGAATATTACAGAACTGGAGAAAGGACGTCCTGGCAGGGTCAAGGACAGAATTGATTTCATTCAAGTTAAAAGGCAATAGAGGTACAATTGCACAATTGGGTGTATTCTATAGGCCACTAACAAGTGGGAAAAATGAAGAAACAAACATTTCGAGGGAAATTATGGAGAAGTGCAATAACTATAGAGTAATAAGAATGGGGGACTCTAATTATCCTAAAACAGACTGGGATATTAATAGTTTGGAGGGCAAAAAGTGCAAGTATTTCAGAAAATTGTTCAGGAGAATTTTCTTGATCATTAGGTGTCCAGCGCAACGAGGAAGGAAGCAGAAATATAAACAGAAAATGCTGCAAAAATTCAGCAGGCCTGGCAGCATCTGTGGAGAGAGAGAGGCAGAGTTAACATTTTGAGTCTGAATGAGTCTTCTTTAGAACTAAAGAGAAGTATAAGTGTGATGAAATTTATACTGTTTAAGGGGGTTGGAGCAAGTGAAGCTGGATAGAAGGCCAGTGATAGGTGGGGGCAAAGGAGAGATTGACAAAGATGTCATAAACAAAAGGACAAAGGGAATGTTAATGGTCGTGGTACTGGCTAAGGGAGGTGCTGATAATGGCACAAAGGTAAAAAAGCAGAATGTGTGACTAGCAGAACAACGGTCAGCGCTCTGTGAAAGAACAATATGCAACAAGTGACACATAACCCTTTTTCGGGTGGGGTGCGGGGGGGTAGGGGTGGTGGTTGGAAAAAAGGATAGAAAAAGAGATAAAACGATGACTAAATGAATAAAATTAAAAATAAGCAAATAAAAACACATTTTTAAAAAGGGATTTAAAAAAGGTTGAAGATGGAGGAGAGAGTTCATTGTCTGAAGCTTTTGAATTCAATGTTAAGTCCCAAAGGCTGTGAAGTGCCTAATCAGAAGATGAGGTGCTGTTCCTCCAGCAACCATCAGCACCTCCTTCAGCCCTTACCACTACCATTAATACCCCCCTTTGTCTTGTGAACATGATATCTTTGTCAATCTCTCCTTTGCCCCCATCTATCCAGCTTCACCTGCTCCATCCCCCTTAAACAGTATGAATTTCATCACATTTCTATTTCTCTTTTGCTCTGAAGAAGGGTTCTTCAGATTCGTAACGTTAACTTTGTTTCTCTCTCCACAGATGCTGTCAGACCTGCTGAGCTTTTCCAGCATTTTCTGTTTTTATTTTAGATTTCCAGCATCTACAGTATTTTGCTTTTATCTTAGTGAGGAATGAAGCAGTGCTGGATCAAATATTGCAGCCAGAATTGTCAAGAAACAATGGGCTGTCTTTAAAGAGGAGATCATTTGGGTACAGTCGAATACATTCACACAATGGGTAGGGGTAGGGCAAGCAAAGCCAGGGTTCCATTGAAGGTGAGAGGGATAGAGAATAAGGTGAAGCAGAAAAAGAAGTTATATAACAAATAATGCAAATGAGAACCAAGCAAAATATAGAAAGTTCAGTGGGAAAGTGAATAAGGAAATAAGAGAGGCAGAAGGAGTATTAGACTGTAGCTAACATTAAGGGAAAAGCCTTTTATAGGTGAGAATTAGTAAAATTGTCATATTAGGAAGGATAGGGCCAATATGGCAAAAAGGTGATCTATATATATAGGCAGATGGCATGGTTGATGTACTAAATGAGTACTTTGTATCTGTCTTTACAAAGGAAAAAATGCTGCCAAAGTCACAGCAAAAGATGATGTACTTAAGGATAAATACTGATAAAGTGGAAGTATTAGAAAGGCTGGCAGGACTTGAAGTTGATAAGACATCGGGACCAGATGCGATGAACCTGAGGATAGAGAGGGATGTAAGGATGGAAATTGTGGAGTGCTGGCCATAATCTTCAGCGCTCCTTAGATAGTGGGTCGATGCCATAAGAATCGGAAATTGAAAAAATTGTACTCTTGTTCAAGAGGGTGAAAGGATAAACCTAACAGCCAACTACAGGCCACATACTTTAACCTTGGTGGTGGGAAAGCTTTTAGAAAATATAACACAGGACAGTTTAACAGTCACTTTGCAACGGTGTGGATTAACTAAGAAAAGTCAGCACGGATTTGTTAAAAAGAAGTTACATTTAACTAACTTGATTGAACATTTTTCATGAGATAACAGAGGATAGATGAGGATAATGTGGTAGATGTGACGTATATGTATTTCCAAAGGCGTTTGATAACATTGAAGCCCATGGAATAAAAGGGACCATGGCAACATGACAAGAAATACAGACAGCAGTGGTGAATCTTGTTCTTTTGGACTGGAGAAAAGTATACATAGGGATTCCCCAAAGGTGGGTACTAGGACCACTGCAGACACATGGTAGATGAAAATTAATGCAGAGAAGTGTGGTGATTCATTTTAGTAGGATGAACGGAGAGAGGCAATATAACTTGAAGGACATAATTCTAAAGTGGGTGCAGGAGCAGCGGGATCTGAGCCTATAAATGTACGAACTGTTGGAGGTGACAGGGCAGGTTGAGAATGCATTAAAAAGGTACACTGGACGCTGGGCTTCATAAATAGAGGACTAGAGTTCAAAAGCAAAAAATGTATGATCAATCTTTTAATAAGCGGAATTTTACAGTCTGCTGCTGGTGGGTTTGGAGGCTGGGAGCCCATAAAATTCCCTGGATGGCCTTCCTGCCATCCCACCACCCGCTCCCTACCTCTCTGCAATTTTACATGGGGCGGACAAGGCCTAGGAAGGCCCAGCCACCCTCATCCCAATGGATGCCGTTAAGAGACCATTAAGTCACACCCTTGGTCTGTCTGCCCCCCACAGTGATCCGTACCCCTCGGCCTACACCCCCACTCCGCCCCTCCCCCCCCCCGCCCCCCTTCCCTTCATCCGAGCCGCACTTACTTGCTGATGGATTCCCGGACGGAGAATCTGGGAACTGCGGCTTGTAGTCCCAGTCCTGGACACTACTGCCACTAGCGCTGTTGGTACTATAGAGCTGCCGGCCAACCAGATTGGCTGGCAGCTGTCGAAGGCGGGGCTTCATCAACAGTGAGGGCTGGAAGTCCCATCTCCAGCCAAACCTTAAATATCTGTGGGGCTGCTGTGATCAGCTGGGATGCGATCCCCGCCCACTTTCCAGGTAGCAGAGCGGGAAATCCCGCCATCCGAAAAATCCTGTCCAACGTGTCAAATTCTGAGCACCACACTTTACGAAGAATGTGAGGGCTTTAAAGAGAACGCAAAAAAGCGTTACCAGGACGGTTCCAGGGTTGAGGGACTTCAGTTACGTGGATAGATTGAAGAAGTTGGGGTTGTTTTCCTTAGAGAGGAGAAGGTTGAGAGCACATTTGATAGAAGTTTTCAAAATCATGAGGAGTCTAGCCTGAGTGGAGAGAGAAAAACTCTTCCTACTGGTGGAAGGGTTAAGGACTGGAACACACGGATTTAAGATCATTGGCAAAAGTCCCACTGATGGCATGAGAAAAAGTTTTATAGTATATCAAGTGGTTAGGCAGTGCCCCAGAGTGTGGTGGCGATAGATACAATCAGGGCTTTCAAAAGGAAGTTGAGCAAGTACCTGAAGAGGAAAAAAAGCAATGCAGGGCTAAGGGCAAAGCTCGGGGGAATGGTATCTTCTGAGTTAGCCTTGCAGAGAGCCAGCACTGACATGACAGGACAAATGGCCTCCCTCTGTTCTTGCACAATTCTATGGTGCTATGATTCTATGGTAATTGAGCGCTATCCAGCCCAGTTAGCATTTTCTCTCCACTGGTATATTCTTGCTATTGGATTGTATCTTCTACTGCTACAGCTCCTGCAAGGCTGTGGAATTATCTTCCTGTGTAGGTAGCCGGGAGGCTAACTGTCAACATTCAGGGTATGATAGGTTGAGTTAGGTGGATGGAAGAAATAGGATTTGGGAAAAGTGTGGGTAAACGTGCATAGAACGATTTGCTTGGGGGACGGGGATACACTGATCCCTCCTGGTTGGAATGCCTGTCTGTTTTCCTGTAACTATCTACCTGTAGGCCAATCAAATGCTCAGTTTCCCGGAGGCATTCTCAGCCAAACAGAAGCATCAGCGATGGTCAAAACCAATCAGAATGCAGGATTGTTTATGGATGTAACAAGTAACCCAGTAAAATATGGCAATGGTGGTTGGATAGAGGATGGAGTTTGGTGGTGGGTGGTGATGAAGTGATTAGAATTAGATAAAGAGGTAGGAGGAAGAGAAGGAGATAACATTAGTCAGCCAGGCAGGATGAGGATACTGATATGCAATGTGCTTTCATTTCCTTTAGTTTGATGATAAGATGGATCCAAAGCCATTACCTGGTGGCTCACTGATGCGGAAGTGAGCAGTTTTGCGGCTCTTTCTTGCTTCACACACTTATAGCTAAAAGATTTTTAATCTTCAGGGAGGGAAATTGAAAACAATCTCCTACTCCAAAAAGAAACTTCTAGAACATTTGAAATAGAAGGAAACATGAGTGTTTAATAAATATTTAATTATAAAAGATGCTAGTTACTCAGTAACTCTGCTGAAATAGTTTCTAACATTTTCCCTTCAAACTGAGTCCCATTCACTCACGGGGTTGGCTATTCTTTTGATCCAGACTGGAGGAGAAAGTTCATTGAAGCAGGATTGGTGAAGTGCAGCAACTTGGGTTATGCCAAATGATGGGGATTAAGCAGGGACAAATCACTCCTGAATGACCTAACTCTACATTTAGATATGTGCCCTTTTGTTCTGCATCTCCCGGCCAGAGGAAATAGTACTGAGTTTCAAATGGCAAATTTTTTAATGTATACAAAGGTGCTACCTCCTCCACTACACTGTTAGTAGCCTTATCCGCAAATCAAGGTTAGTCTACAATCCCAACCTGTGTCTAGTCTACAACCTCTGCCTTACCTACAACGCTTGCCATGCCTACAATTTCTGTCCAGTCCAGAACACCATGTTGTCCACAAGCCCAATCCAGTCTACAGGCCTTACATTGATTGGGACCGTTTCTCTGTCTACACAGACACAACTCTTCAGTCTCGTTAATGACCTGTGCCTTGTTTTTTACTCAGGCCCTGCACCCTGGAATGCCAACTATATCTCAAAGCTGCAAAATCTACAACCACTGCCCCGTATACAATCCCTACCCTGTACACAATCCCTACTCCGTATACAATCTCTACTCAAAGTACAGCCCTTACAGGCTCTACAATCCTTACCCTGTGTACTGTTCCTAATCGATGTACAGTCTTTGCCCTCTACACAATCCCCATCCCATCTACAATTCTTACCTCATGTACAACCCCTACCTCTTCTACAACCCCTACCTTCGTGCACAATCCCTAAACCGTGTACAATCCCTACCCTGTGTACAATCCATACCCTTTTGCACAATCCCTACCACATGTACAAACCCTACCCTTGTGCACAATCCCCACCATGTGTACAATTCACACACTTTCTACAGTTCTCAATCCATTTACAGTTCCTACCTCGTACATAATTCCTATCCCGTGTACAATCCCTACCCCATGCACAATCTCTACCTCGTTTACAATCCCTACCCTAAATACAATCCCTACCCCATGTACAATCCCTACTCTCAATACAATCCTTACCCCATATACAATCCCTACCTCGTATACAACCTCTACACCATGTACAATCCCTACCTTGTGTACAATCCTGCCCTGTGTACATTTCCTATGCCATATACAATCCCTACCCAAGTGTACCAACTGCCATGTCTGCAACTTTCTTTACCTTCAGCCTTTCCTACATTCCGGCCCTACATACTCCAATATCACCTATATATTCCAATATCACCTACATACTCCAATATCACCTACAGACTCCAATGTCACCTACAGACTCCAATGTCACCTACAGACTCCAATGTCACCTACATACTCCAATATCAGCTACAGACTCCAATGTAACCCAGACTCCAATATCACCTACATACTCCAATGTAACCTACACAGCTCAATGCTGCTGTGAAATGTGCGTGTGTCTGATGAGATGTTGAAGTTGTTAAAAACGTTAACGATCGCACGGCGCTGTTTGAAGAAAGGCGGGATTGTCCAGCAGGCCTGGCCAATATTTATCCCTCAAACGATGTCATTAAAACAAGTTATTTCTTCTTTGTTATCGTTGCTGTTTCTGGGACATGACTGTGGGTGTCCCTACATTACAACAGCGACTAAATCAAAAGTACTTCATTGACTGTGAGTGAAATATTTCGACGTTTTGGGTGTAGGTTCTTTCTAATTCTTTGCTATGTGTAGGTATCGGGCAATGAAATTTCCCGAATTTGGTAAAGGCCCTCTTACCTTATTCACAGGGAAGGGACATTCGTGAGGGCTTACATGACCAAGGAAGAGGTCAGTGGGGTAAGTCCATGGACCAAGACAAGGATTTTATATTTAATATGTTGCAAATTGGGAGCAACCATAGGTCAGCGAAAGAGTGATGCGGATCGGGACTTAGAACAGGACCGGGCTGAATGGTTCTGACTGAGGATGGACCGTCATTGGGGAAATCTTTAATTTAGAAATAAGGCGAGCGGGAAGTATTTTACATACAAAGAGACAAACGGTATTTACACGGATTATACCTCAAATATCACAACTCATTTAAACTTGAGTTAATACATTGCTGCCTTTGTTGTGCTTCGTCCGTTATGGAGGGGAAGTAACTGGATAGTTACAAATCCAACCCACACAGAATGTGAAACATCACAGACACCCGCTGCCTTAAGTCAGGTGGGTCCTATAATATAACACTTAGTCCAGCTTGATCACCATCGCTACCACTTGGATCTAAATCTGAGTGCCAGAGCTTAGAAATTGCATCGACGCCTGATTGGCTGGAAGAGGCAGAGCTGAGTGAACTGACAATCAGACCTTAGACAAGTCAAGATCACCCCCACCATCCTCGGATAGAAGGGTTCGATATAGAAGCTTCTAAGCGCTCTTTCTTGCATCCCTCTGCGTCAGGCCGCTCCCATTGGTCACATTTTCTGTAGAAACGGAAACAGTTTATCGATAAAAACAAAAAAACTGCGGATGCTGGAAATCCAAAACAAAAACAGAATTACCTGGAAAAACTCAGCAGGTCTGGCAGCATCGGCGGAGAAAAGAGTTGACGTTTCGAGTCTTCATGACCCTTCGGAGTTTATCGAGCTAATTGGGAGTTATTCACTAACACACGTGTAACGTTTGCTGAAAAAAAACTGTAATTGCAAAAGATCTTGCGTTTGAGTGTGAGGAGTTGGAATGCTACTTTGATCAGTTTAATTCTCACTGAAATGTCACTACTGACCCTGCTGCTTTTCTGTAATTTGAAGGGGGTATTCTCGAAGGAAAGAGGCGGAAGATTGGGAAATGACTACAGAATAAGATTACTCAATGCATCCTCAATCAACCCTCGGCCGAAGAAGTGAGAATCTTCATCTTCGCTGATTAATGTAAATCAACGCGGGAACTAACAGTCCAGTTGAATGTTCAAATTAAAGAGCTGGTATTGAATCTCACTTTCCAGCCCCTATAATCACAACATAATGAGTGGAAATATACAAGCTCATGGGATCCATGTGAGTGCTTGAGATTGAGCTGGTGCTGAATTTCCTGATCGTCATCCTTGCGCTGGATCAACCCGCTAACTGCCCACTCTTTCTAAATGAGGGTTCTCTCCAACTCCTCTTTGAATAATTTCCTGTCCAACACTTTTAGCTTTACTCCCAAGTAAGAAGGACAGAATATGAATTCGTATTGAGCCGGTGTTTACCTCAAACTGTAGAGGTGAGCCTCGACTTCTTTACTTAGAACTTCCCAATTCATCAAACGTCAAATGATGTGCTTCTCAGAAGCTCCGTGCCCTCAGAGAACTAAATCAGTTCGTCAAGCAGTTGGTCCCTTTCATGGACGTCCTGTGGGCTGTCATCAACATGCCCAGCCTCCTGTTAAAGGCCCCGACTTCAAAGGTCAAGCCAATAAAACCAAACTGAGCTGAGGAGCAGGCGGTTCCTAGTGAATCGATACATCCACAAGTCATTAAAGGAGTCACCACGAGTAAAATCCACATTCTTGGTCTGGTACCTATGTCCATACAAGAACAAGGTATTAATGCTAATTTTGTACAAGGTCAAATCTTTAGACGGTCATCAACAAGTAGCCTACAATCTGGGCATCATCCCTCAGAAAGATTCAGCGCATGCCCATGCGGTTATCACCAGGACAACGAGTTACAATTCCGGAGAGAAACTGAAGAAGGTCTTTTTCATTAGAACCAAGATTAGACAGGGTTAGGATCAAATAATTAGTGATCGTTTGTGTCCTTTGCAATAAAATATGACAAAGAGAGGGAGCAGAATCCAAATTATTACAAGAATTAAAGCGGCTTGAAACATACCTACACAAAGGCTGGATCGAATGTGGAATTCTCTGCCACGAGCAATTGTAGAAGCAAAGCCTCAAAATTATTTTTAAAAGATTTTAGATAGTTGCTTGAAAATAAATAATGATATTAAAGGGCTTAGGGAGTGAGCAAGGGAGTGGAATTGGATCAGGTGGATTATTATAGGATCTGGGGAGTGAGCAAGGGAGTAGAACTGGATTGGCTGCTAATGTATAGGTCAGATCTGAGAGGAAAAACTGTCTTTTTCTGTTCTTGGGCATTGCTTGATTGGCCGTTTCGCCATCTTCCAGCATCTTTCTGAGGGGTGATTGTAGCCCAGATTGTAGGCTACATATCAAAGACCGTCTAAAGCTTTGACCTTGTACAAGCTCAGCATTAATATCTTGTTCTTGTATGGACATAGGTACCAAACCAAGAATGTGGATTTTACTCGTGCTGACTCCTTTAATGACTTGTGGATGTATCGATTCACCAGGAACCGCCTGCTCCTCAGCTTAGTTTGATCTTACTGGCTTGACCTTTGAAGTCGGGGCCTTTAACAGTTTATAATAAACGCTGCTTTTTATGGCCATTTGTGGACTATCGCATGTCCTATTTTACAGCCATGGTTTTAGTATTCACGAGAGCAAGCCTTGGAGATGCAGCCAATTAGAACTCTACAATTGTCCTAATTTTAATATTAAACTCCACCCCCAGATTAATGCGTCGTACTGTCTGATGCGGGTATCTCCCACGCTTGGCCTAAATAGCCATGTGGTTATGGTACTGGGCTTGTAACCCCAAGATCAAGAGTTCAAATCTCACAATGGCAAACTATGAAACAATGTAACTTCATCTGAAACAGATGTAAATGGGTTTGTGCTCGAAAGAGTATCAAGAGTTCAAATCTCGCAGTGGCAAACTATGAAACAATGTAACTTCATCTGAATAGGAACAGATGGAAACGTGTTTGTACTCGAAGGAGTTACATGCTTGGAGAGGGGCCACTGAGTCAGCTAATGGCTCGAAAGAGTATCTCCCACAAGAAGCGTATTTGTGGCTTATTTAAATGAGATTGACCACTGGTGTTCTGTGTACCACAGGGCACTAAGGACTGCTTTGAATGTGCTCAAATATATTTCAAGAAGCGGCTCTACAGTTGAAAGGGAGGAGTAATTTTGGCTGGATTGCAGAGCTGTGAGGATTATCCAGTCTACAACCTCAGTCCTGTCAACAAGCTCAGTCCACTCTACAAAACCCGCCTGGTTTACAGTCAATCTCGGTCCATCAACAAGCTCGCCCTTGGTCTACAAACCCAGCCCTGACCACACCCAGTGGTAGCCCAGAAAACTGGGGAAAATGTAGAAATCAGCAAAGGGTGGCTAAAAACCAGATGGAGATTTTGGAGTATGAGAGAAAGTAGTAAGAAATTTGAAAATAGACAGTAAAAGTTTCTACAAGTAGATAAAAACGAAAAGCTCAGCTAAAGTGAGTGTGGGTCCCTTAGAGGGCAGACAAAACTGTAAAGGCACATTGGGCTGCCTTTAAAGAGGAATTGGTTCAGTTATAGTAAAGGTGGTCATTCTCATGAGGAATTGGGGGGGTGGGGGGGGGGGGGGGAGTAAAACAAACAAATCCAGGGCCCCCTGGATGATGAAAGAGATTGAGAGTTAAATGAAACAGACCAAGAGTAAAACTAGCAGATGTCAAGTGAGAGCCAGGCTGAGTATAGAAATTCCAAAAGGGAAGTGAAATAAAAGAAAAGCAAAGTCAAAGTATGAGAAGAGAGTGGCGGCTAACATAAAATGGAATCCAGATGACATCTAAAGGAAGATAAATAATAAAAATGTAGTAACAGGAAGGATGGGGTTAATTAGGGACCAAAAAAGCAATTTATACATGGATGCAGAGAGCATGGCTGAGATACTAAATGAGTACTTTTCAGCTGCTTTTACCAAGAATTAAAGTACTGTGAAAGTTATAGCGTAAAGGAGATAGTTTAAAGACTGTTGGGCCTAAAATTGATAAAGAGGAAGTATTAGAAAGGTTGTCTGTATGAAAGTGGATAATTCATCAGGACTGGATGAAATGCATTTGAGGATACTGAGGGAAATAAGGGTGCAAACTGTGGAAGCACTGGCAATAATCTTCTAATCCTCTTTAGATTCAGGGGTGGTGCAAGAGGACTGGGGAATTGCAAAAGTTACACTTTGTTCAAGAAGAGTGTAAAGATGTGCCCAGTAACTGTATGCCATCCAGTTTAATGTCAGTGATGGAATGCTTTTGAAAATGCCAATCCAGTCAAAATTAACAGCTACTTGGACAAATGTGGGTTAATTAAGGAATGCCAGCATGGATTTGTTAAGTTTAATTAACTCATTTGAGTATATAATGAGGTAACAAAGGGGGTTGACAAGGGCAATGCAGTTGATGTGTCCTTGGAATTCCAAAAGACATTTGAAAATGTTCCACATAACAGGCTTTTTAGCAAAGTTGAAGCCTATGGTATAAAGGGACAGCAGCAGCATGGTTACAAAATTGAAAACAAAGAAAACTGCGGATGCTGGAAATCCAAAACAAAAACAGAATTACCTGGAAAAACTCAGCAGGTCTGGCAGCATCGGCGGAGAAGAAAAGAGTTGACGTTTCGAGTCCTCATGACCCTTCGACAGAACTACAAGTTCTGTCGAAGGGTCATGAGGACTCGAAACGTCAACTCTTTTCTTCTCCGCCGATGCTGCCAGACCTGCTGAGTTTTTCCAGGTAATTCTGTTTTTGTTTTGGTTACAAAATTAGCTGAGTGACAGGAAACAGAGAGTAATAGTAAATGGCTGTTTTTTTTTGTGCTTGAAGAAGGTATATGACAAATTCCCAAGGGTTGGTACTAGAGTAGCTACTTATCTTGATAAATATTAATGACCCAGGCTTGCACATACAGAATGCAATTTCAAAATTTACTGATGACACCAAACTTGGAAATATTGTGATCTTTGATAGACTTCAGAAGGGTATAAATAGGCTTGTGGGTTGGGCGGACACGTGGTAGATGAAATTTCATGCAAAGATGTGTGAAGGTGATAACATTTTGGTAGGAATACTGAGAAGGGGCAATAGAAAATAAAGGATACCTTTCTAAAAGGGGTGTAGGAGCACAGAAACATGGGGCTATATGTGCACAAGTTGTTAAAAGTGATAGAGCAGGTTCAGAAATTGGTTAATAAATTATACAAGATACTGAGTTTTATAAATAGGGGCATAGAGTACAAAAACAAGTAAGTTATGATGAACCTAAATAAGGCATTGTTTCAGCCTCAACTAAAGTATTGGGTCCAATTCTGGGCACTAAAGTTAAGAAGGATATGAAGGCATTTGAGAGCATGTGGAAAAGATTCATTGTTCCAGAGATGAGGAACTTAATTATCTGGATTGGAGAAGCTGGTTCTGTTCTTCTTAGAGAAGAGAAGATGGAAAGGAGAGTTGGTAGAGTTGTTCAAAATTATGAGGGTTGTGTGTGGAGTAGGTAGTGTGAAACTCTTCCCATTGGTGGGAGGGACAAGAAACAGGGGACATGTATTTAAGGCAATTGACAAAGAATCATTGACGACATGGGAAAAATCTTCTTAATGCAGCCAGTGGTTGAGGTGTGGAATGTACTGCCTGTGAGTGTGGTGGAGACAGGGTCAATCAAGTGGTTAGGATCTGGAATACACTGCCTGAGAGTTTGGTAGAGGCAGGGTCAATCAAATGGTTAGAATCTGGAATGCACTGCCTGACAGATTGGTGGAGGCAGGTTCAAATGTGGCTTACAAAAGGGAATTGGATAATTATCTGAAGGGAAAAAAGTGTTGGGTTATGTGAAAGGTGGGGGGAATGGAGCTATATGAGTTGCTCAATCAACTTCACCAAGCATAACTGATTACATGGTCATTATCACATTGCAATGTGTTCAATATGCTATGTGGCATTTCCTATATTATACTAGTGAGTACATTTCATTGGCTATGAAGCACATTGGGACATCATGTGATTGTGTTATGGCACTGTGTCAAAATAAGTCTTTCTTTTTACTAACCATCCACCAAATGCCTATCGAAGATTTTTGGACTCACTTTGATATTAGATTTAAGTCTAAAAACAAAAAAACTGCGGATGCTGGCAATCCAAAACAAAAACAGAATTACCTGGAAAAACTCAGCAGGTCTGACAGCATCACAGAGAAGAACAAAGTTGACGTTTCGAGTTCTCATGACCCTTCAACAGAACTGAGTAAAAATAGGATAGGGGTGAAATATCAGCTGGTTTAAGGTGGCGGTGGTGGGGTGGGATGGGGGGAGAGAAGTGGGAGGTGGTGGTTGTAGGGACAAGCAAGCAGTGATAGGAGCAGATAATCAAAAAATGTCACAGACAAAAGAACAAAGAGGTGTTGAAGGTAGTGATATAATCTAAAAGAATGTGCTAATTAAGAATGGATGGCAGGACACACAAGGTACAGCTCTGGTGGGGGTAGGGGTGAAATAAGACTAACAGGGCATAAAAGGTATAGATTAAAAATAATGGAAATAGGTGGGGAAAGAAAAATCTATATAAATTATTGGAAAAAACAAAAGGGAGGGGGAAGAAACGGAAAGGGGGTGGGCATGGAGGAGGGAGTTCAAGATCTAAAGTTGTTGAATTCAATATTCAGTCCGGAAGGCTGTAAAGTGCCTAGTGGGAAGATCAGTTGCTGTTCCTCCAGTTTGCCTTAAGCTCCACTGGAGCAATGCAGCAAGCCAAGGACAGATGTGTGGGCAAAAGAGCAGGGTGGAGTGTTAAAATGGCAAGCGACAGGGACGTTTGGGTCATTCTTACGGACAAACCAAAGGTGTTTTGCAAAGCAGTCACCCAGTTTGCATTGGTATCTCCAATGTAGAGGAGATCGCATTGGGAGCAATGAATGCAATCGACTATGTTAGGGGAAATGCAAGTGAAATGCTGCTTCACTTGAAAGGAGTGTTTGGGCCCTTGGACGGTGAGGAGAGAGGAAGTGAAGGGGCAGGTGTTGCATCTTTTGCGTGGGCATGGGGAGGTGCCATAGGTGGTGGTTGAGGAGTAGGGGGTGATAGAGAAGTGGACCAGGTGTCCCAAAGGGAACGATCCCTACGGAATGCCAGCGGGAGGATGAAGGGAAGATGTGTTTGGTGGTGGCATCATGCTGGAGTTGGCGGAAATGGCGGAGGATGATCCTTTGAATGCGGAGGCTGGTGGGGTGATAAGTGAGGACAAGGGGGACCCTATCATGTTCCTGGGAGGGAGGAGAAGGCATGAGGATGGATGCACGGGAGATGGGCAGGACACGGTTGACGGCCCTGTGAACCACTGTGGGTGGAAAACCTCGGTTAAGGCAGAAGGAAAACATGTCAGAGGAACTGTTTTTGAAGGGAGCATCATCAGAATAGATGTAACAGAGGCGAAGGAATTGAGAGAATGGGATGGAGTCCTTACAGGAAGTGGGGTGTGAGGAGCTGTAGTCGAGGTAGCTGTGGGAGTCGGTAGGCTTGTAATGGATATTGGTGGACAGTCTATCACCAGAAATTGGGACAGAGAGGTCAAGGTAGGGAAGGGAAGTGTCAGAAATGGACCATGTGAAAATGATGGAGGGGTGGAGATTGGAAGCAAGATTAATAAATTTTTCCAAGTCCCAATGAGAGCATGAAGTGGCACCGAAGTAATCATCGATGTACCAGAGAAAGAGTTGTGGGAGGGGGCTGGAGTAGGACTGGAACAAGGAATGTTCCACAAACCCAAAAAGAGACAGGCATAGCTGGGGCCCACGTGGGTACCCATAGCCACACCTTTTATTTGGAGGAAGTGAGAGGAATTAAAGGAGAAATTGTTCAGTGTGAGAACAAGTTCAGTCAGACGGAGGAGAGTAGCGGTGGATGGGGATTGTTCGTGCCTCTGTTTGAGGAAGAAGCTAAGGGCCCTCAGACCATCCTGGTGGGTGATGGAGGTGTAGAGGGATTGGACGTCCAAGATGAAGAGGAGGCGGTTGGGACCAGGGAGCTGGAAATTGTTGATGTGACGTAAGGTGTCGGAGGAATCACGGATGTAGGTGGGAAGAGACTGGACAAGGGGAGAGAGAAGGGTGTCAAGATAATGAGAAATTAGTTCTGTGGGGCAGGAACAGGCTGATGGGATCAGTCTGCCAGGACAGTCCTGTTTGTGGATTTTGGGTAGGAGGTAGAAGCGGGCCGTCCGAGGTTGGGCGACTGTCAGGTTGGAAGCTGTGGGAGGAAGATCCCCAGAGGAGATGAGGTCAGTGACAGTCCTGGAAACAATGTCTTGATGTCCAGTGGTGGGGTCATGGTTCAGGGAGAGGTAGGAGGAAGTGTCCGCGAGTTGATGCTCAGCCTCCGCGAGGTAGAGGTCAGTGCGCCAGACAACAACAGCACCACCCTTGTCAGTGGGTTTGATGACAATGTCAGGGTTGGACCTGAGAGAACGGAATGCAGTAAGTTCAGAGAGAGACAGATTAGAATGGGTGAGACGAGCAGATAAATTGAGACAACTAATGTTTTGCTGACAGTTCTCAATGAAAAGATCAAGAGAAAGTAAGAATCCAGAGGGAGGGGTCCAGGTGGAGGGAGAATATTGGAGGTGGGTAAAAGGATCTGTTGAATGGGGAGAGGACTCCAGCCCAAAGAAGTAACCATGGAAGCGAAGGCAGCGGGAGAAGAGTTCAGCATCATGCCAAGCCCAAAATTCATTGAGGTGAGGGCATAAGGGTATGAAACTAGGTCCTTTGCTGAGCACTGAATGTTCAGCGTAGGAGAGGGGAAGGTCAGGGGGTATAGTGAATACACGGCCGGGGCTGGGATTGGAAGATGGGGTGGGGACAGAGGGACAGGCAGGGGTGGAGGGTCCTAGATGGGTGTTGGTGTTGATGAGTTGTTGGAGCTTGCATTCCTTAGCACTTGAGAGAAAGAGAAAAAGTTTCTTGTTGAGGCGTCAGATGAGATGAAGAATCACATGAAATTGGGGGCATGTGCAGCTTTGAAAAAGGATGCGGCAGTGCTCTGGAGGGAGAGGTCAAGTGTGTTCATATGGCGGTGCATGGAACTGAGTGTGAATCAGAACTCCTCCATCATCCCCTATTCCTCAACGTCCACCCACGGCACCTCCCCATGCATACGCAAAAGATGCAACACCTGCCCCTTCACTTCCTCTCTCCTCACTGTCCAAGGGCCCAAACACTCCTTTCAAGTGAAGCAGCATTTCACTTGCATTTCCCCTAACTTAGTCTACTGCATTCATTGCTCCCAATGCGGTCTCCTCTACACTGGAGAGACCAAACACAAACTGGGTGACTGCTTTGCAGAACATCTTCAGTCTATCCACAAGAATGACCCAAACCTCCCGGTTGGTTGTCATTTTAACACTCCACCCTGCACTTTGCCCACACGTCCATCCTTGGCTTGCTGCATTGTTCCAGTGTAGCTCAACGCAAACTGGAGGAACAGCACCTCATCTTCTGACTAGGCACTTTACCACCTTCCGGACTGAATATTGAATTCAACAACTTTAGATCTTGAACTCCCTCCTCCATCCCCACCCCCTTTCTGTTTCTTCCCCCTTCCTTTTGTTTTTTCCAATAATTTATATAGATTTGTCTTTTCCTACCTATTTCCATTATTTTTAAATCTATACCTTTTATGCCCTGTTAGTCTTATTTCACCCCTACCCCCACTAGAGCTGTACCTTGTATGTCCTGCCATCCATTCTTAATTATCACATTCTTTTAGATAATATCACCACCTTCAGCACCTCTTTGTTCTTTTGTCTGTGACATCTTTTGATTATCTGCTCCTATCACTGCTTGTTTGTCCCTACAACCACCACCACACCCCCCCTCCCCCCTACACACACACACTTCTCCCCCCGCCCCACCTTAAACCAGTTTATATTTCACCCCACCTATTTTTAGTCAGTTCTGTTGAAGGGTCATGAGGACTACAAACGTCAACTTTGTTCTTCTCTGCTGATGCTGCCAGATCTGCTGAGTTTTTCCAGGTAATTCTGTTTTTGTTTTAGATTTTAGTCTCTTCATTCTCTCTCTTTGTGAATTGAATAATGAATTGAATAACGAGCAGTACAGGAGGTTACTGAATCCATCATTGAACATAAAGTGTTTATCGCCAATAAAGTGAAGCAACTGAGTTGAACTTAGATTTAAATACGGAGTGGTGGGCGTCGCTAGCACATTTCTTACACCTCTGCAGTTCAGCCAAATATACCGCTCCCTGAAAGAAATTTCGGGGCATTCGAGGCACTTCTAGTACGTGGTGACACACAGAACAAAACCACCTCGAAAGTGACACCAATTGTCCATCTCATTCAGAGAAACCATAAATATGGTGGCTGTGACAAATGCATGTATAAAAGTGGAAGATATTCTTCTGAGGCGAGTCTTATTATTAAAAAAATCTGGAAAGGATTCTAATTGGGAGCATTTTCGGAACTGTACCAGCGATGGAGGTGTTAGAGGGCCGGAGAGAAGGCGTTTTCTCATTAAGCCTGTGTGGACTCGATTTGTAACTCTATGCACAAAACTTTTGAACTAAAAAACAGAAAATGTTGGAAATACTCAGCAGGTCTGACAGTTTCTGTGAAGAGAGAAACAGAGTTAACTTTTCAGATCGAGAGCTTTTATCAGAACTGTGATATCTCCAAGTTTAAATGAGTTGTGCTTCTTGGTAGAACTGCCATTTTTCTAAATAAATGTCGCTTGTCTCGTTACATGTAAAACCTTATTTCTAAGTTACAATAAATCTTTCTTCAATAACTTGCTGGAGCATAGTTAAAACCTACCCTGCTCTAAATTTGGTAACTTTAAAGTTAAAATAATAAAGAGAAAAAGCAATAAAAATAAAGTAATTTATGCAAACATCTAAAACACATACCTTTGTAGTTAAGAAGCATATAACTTTTAGTTGTTCGAGGTACTAGCATTCAATTAACACAGTAAATTGTAACATACATAGGAAGAAAGTAATTAAAGTAAATTAACTAAATAACATAAGTTAGAATGGCAGGATATGTGTTATGTTGCAGCTGTGGCATTTAATATTCAAGAAGAATAGGAAGCTAGGTAAAGGTGGAGGGTAGCACAGTTAATCAAAGAGGGCATTTGTGCAATAGTTAGCTTTGACCTTGGTTCAGGAGATCAGGATGTGGAATTGGGTTGGGTGGAGATGAGGAATAGTAGGAGGAAAAAGTCATTAGTGGGAGTGGTCTACAGGACCCCTAACAGTAGCCACAGTATAGGACGAAGTATTCAGGAGAAAATATTGTGTGCTTGTGATAAAGGGATGGCAATAATCATGGGTGTTTTACATCTACATATAAACTGGAAAAATCAGATTGGCAGTAGTAGCCTGGATGAGGAGATTTTAGAATGTGTTTGAGATAGTTTCTTAGAGTAGCATGTTCTGGAACCAATCAGAGAGCAGGTTATATTAGACTTGGTATTGTGTAATGTGACAGGATTAATTAATGACCTCAGAGTAAAGGCACCCCTAGGTAGCAGCAACCACAATATGATTGAATTTTACATCCTGTTTGAAAGGGAGAAGAATGGATCTAAGACTAGTATCTTAAACTTAAACAAGGGCAACTATATAGAGATGAAAGCTGAGCTAGCTGAAATGAACTGGGAAACTAGGCTAGAGGATAGATCAACAGAGAAGCATTGGCAGACATTTTAAAGGGATATTTCAGAGTATTCACAATAAGTACATTCCTATTACAAAGAAAAATTCTATGTGGGAGGACCCATCGTCTGTGGTTAACTAAAGAAGCTAATGAAAGCATAAATCTTAAGGAAAAAGCTTCCAACTCTGCAAAGATGAGTGGCAGGACAGATGATTGGTCAGAATATAAAGAACGACAGAGAATGATTAAAAGGTTAACCAGGAGAAAGAAATTAGAGTGCAAGAGGAAGCTAGCTACAAATGTAAAAATGGATAGCAAGAGTTTCTACAAGTATTTAGAATGGAAAAAAGTTAGTAAAGTGAGTGTTGGTCCTCTAGAGAGTGACAGTGGGGAGTTAATAGTAGGTAATAAGGAAATGGCAGAAAAAATTAACAATTATTTTGCTTCTGCATTCACTACAGAGGCCACAAAACATTCCAGTAACAGCTGCAAATCAGGAGGTGAAAGGGAGGGAGGAACCTGGTGAAATTGACATCATTAAGGAAATGGCACTGAGCAAATTGATGGAGCTGCAGTCTGGCAAGTCTCCTGATCCTGATGGATTACATCCTAGGGTCTTAAAAGAGGTGGCTAATGAGGTAATAGATATATTAGTGTTAATTTTTCAAAATTCACTAGATTCTTGGCAGGTTCCATCAGACTGGAAAGTAGCAAATATAACCTCTCTATTCAAGAAGGGAGGGAAGCAAAAAACAGGAAACGGTAGGTCAGTTAGCTTAATGTCTGTCATGGGGAAGTTGTTAGAGTCAATCATTAAAAAGGTTATGGCTGGGCAATTAGAAAAACACAAGGTAACCGGGAAGAGTCAGCATGGTTTTGTGAAAGGTAAATCATGTTTTACCAATTTACTGGAGTTCTTTGAAGGCGTAACATGTGCTGTGGATAAAGGGGAGCCTGTAAACACACTGTACTTGCATTTTCAGAAGGTATTTGATAAGGTGCCACATCAAAGGTTATTACAGAAAATGGTTCTCATGGTGCAGTAATCTTTCACGTGAAACCAATTAAACCAAATCAACAAAATTTGGATAAATCAGGCACAGCCCCTAATTCAGGTCAGCTGTAAAACCAAGAACAAAATTTAAAGGAATCTTACAAACTTTAAATCAAAATGTGATTAAAGGGGTCAATAAAACACCCCAGTCCCCATGGTGCCCACCGGGCACAGAAGCTCATGGTGCAGTGGCTAATATATTAGCATGGATAGAAGATTGGCTAGCTGGCAGAAAGAAGGGAGTATGCATAAATAGATCCTTGACCGGAAGGATGTGATTAGTAGAGTCCTGCAGGGGTCTGTGCTGGGGCTTCAACTTTGTACAGTTTACATCAATGACTTAGATGAGGGGAGTGAAGGCATGGCAGTTAAATTTACAGATGACACATAGGAAAGTATATTGTGAAGAAGACAAAGAGTTTGCAGACAGATGTAGCTAAGTTGAGTGAGTGGGCAAAAATCTGCCGGATGGAGTATAATGTGGGGAATTGTGAAGTTGTTCAATTTGGCAGGAAGAATAAAAAAGCAGAAGCTTACTTCAGTGGAGAATGACTGCAGGATCCTGAGGTGCAGAGGTGTTCTTGTGCATGAGTCACAAAAAGTTAGTATGCAGGTACAGCAAGTAATTAAGGAGGCTAATGGAATGTTATTGTTTATTATGAGAGGAATTGAAAATAAAAGTAAGGATGTTATGCTTCAGTTATACAGGGCATTGGTGAGACTGCATCTCAAATACTGTGTGCAGTTTTGGTCTCCTTATTTAAGGAAGGATGTAAATGCTTTGGAGATGGTTCAAAGGAGGTTTCTAGATTGATACTTGGAATGAGTGGGTTGTCTTATGAGGAAAGGTTGGACAGACTGTGCTTGTTTCCAGTGGAGTTTAGAAGAATGAGGGGTGATTTGATTGATGTATACAAGATCCTGAACAGTCTTGACAAGGTGGATGTGGAAAGGATGTTTCATCTTGTGGGTGAGTCCAGAACTAGGGGACACTGTTTTAAAATTAGGTGTTGTCCTTTTAGGACAGAGATGAGGAGCAATTTTTTTCTGAAGGCTGTGTGACTTTGGAACTGTCTGCTTCAGAAGGTTGTGGAGGTGGGATCATTGAATATTTTTAAGGCGGAGGCAGATAGATACTTGTTAGACAAGGGAATGAAAGGTTATCGGTGATCTTAATTGAATGGATGAGCAGGCTGGAGGGGCCGAACGTTTAGGTTCACCTGAGAGAGCAGTGGTCAGATTCTGGTCAATGTCTGAACGTATCTGAGACAGTGAGCTAGCCTAACACGGCGGAACCCAAATGCCAGTCTACATTGTGTTTTAATCCAGCGTTCCTCAAATCTGTTTGGTCGAAAGACCCCTTTTCAAATGCATTTGTAATCGCAGACACCCCCCGCCCCATCTAAATTATATTCCTATGCAATAGTTATAAATGAAGGTTCTGCGTGTAAAGAGTGTTTTAATAATGTTTTCATGAAACAAACACTCCTCCGTGTGCACTGCTCCCCCCCACCTCAGTGGGACAGCCAGCCTATCCTGCGCCTGTGGTGGCCACACTCTGCTCCCGCCTCCCAGCTGACACCAAGCCCACCTGTGGCTGCCCATGTTGCCGCCTGTAAGGGCAGCTCTGCTCCGAATAGATTATTCTGCAAACACACTGGAAGCTCTCAACGGATCCCCAGCGGATGTCATTTTGAGAATCATTGCTCTGGTTTCATGGAGTGAGCTTTGGAACTCAGCCTGCTGAGTGTGCTGCCACTGAGCTAGAGGTGATTCTTGGGCTAGTTTAAAACACTCTGCACTACATCATCGCTGAACCACGCGTGTCATACAGAAGAAAGATCATATTCGACCCTATTCTGTCAGGTAAGTAATATTGATAAATGAATGAGAGTACTCGGTTATGTGTAAATTGTTATAGATTCGGTGCCGTAGCTGTAGCCTGGGAATCGGAGTGAATCCAGAACGAATTATCGCAATTGCGGAATTAACGAATAAAAAGGCGCGTTCGAGCTCGGGAATGTCAATCCTACAGTCTTTAGACGGTATTAAAATCTCCAACTGGACTCAGGGGGAGATTTAAAAACGCAGTTTAACATTAGGGAGCTTACATATCCAGGATCATGTTTATTTCAATGGATCGAACAATCACTTTATAACGTCTCAATGGAGAAGCAGTGTGTGCTCCCTTCATGAAAAGAGAGAATATCTTTGTCCGTTAAACTTGACAGACAAGAAGTGAACTCGAGTACTGTGCTTCTCAGCATTTTTAGTATAAAGCTTTGCTCGTGCTCGATGTAACAACCCACTTACCTCCCTCACACTCAGTGTTATCATTAAATGTGGGGTTTAACAGATGGTTAATACGGAGTTTCCCAAAGGATTTGAAGACTATGGTATTGGGCCCAGCCCAAGAAAGATGATTGAAAGAAGTTTCAATCACCTGGTTTTCGGCATTTCCGTGAACATTACTAACACAATTGAGCGACTCTAAACATACACACGGTGCGCGTCGATGTGGCTCCATGCTAGGAGTCAATTAATTATTCATTTAATGGCACTGCCAACAGAACAACTACATCGAGATCATCAGAAAAATAAACCAAGTGATTAGGATGCCCTTACATTTATGGAGACGGGAGGGGATGATAAAATTACAGAAAAGAGCGTCCCAATATACTTAAAAACACCTGTATTGTTATAACACCTTCAATCTAATAAATGTCGCAAGGCACATCACAGGGACATTGTTAAACTAGATTTGATAGCAAGCTATGGAAGGAGACATTAGTTTTGATAAGTAGAGGTAAGCCTGATCAAAAGGGTGGGTTTGATGAAACAAGGAGAAACTTGAAGAAATGGGCAGAGGTTTAGGGATGCAATTCCGGAGTTTAGGGTCCTGGCAGCTGAAGGCATAGCCACCAATGGTGGACCGATTAAAATTACGGATGCCCAGGAGGCTAGAATTCAAACAACGCGGATATGCCTCTACTGGATGCTCTAGGGTGGAGCACACTTGTAGGACATTATGGTTCATTTACCAATGCCTCCCAGTGAATCTGTACCCAACAAGTCAGTTCCCCAGTCAACCGATACCCGGTAGATCACTTTACAAGTAATCAGTACATCAGACGCCACAGAATCAGTCTTCAGTTAATCAATTTTCCAGTAAATCAGGCTTCAGCTGATCAGTGCCCAGTGAGCAAGGACCCAGTGAATGAATCTTCAGTGAATCAACCATTACTGCACCAGTCCCTAGTGAATCATATCAATTCTCAGTTAATCAAGCTTCAGCTAATTCATTCCAAATGAAGTATTTTCCAGTTAGCCTGTTCATTAGCGACCAAACTGCCAGTTAAACAACCCCCTGTTAATCAGTCCCAGTGAATCAATTTCCCATCTTCAGTTAGCAGGTGCCAGTGAATCAGATCCCAATGAATCAGGTTTTATACCAGTAAGCGGGAGGGATCTACAAGAAACAAATGCAGCCTAAATGTGACCAGAATAAGGCAGGAGAACATAAGAAAGAATGAAGTAAGGGAGCACATTGATGAAAGGAAATAAGTCATTATAGATCTGGAGTCTAACCAGGATAGTTAAACATAATGAGAGGAAATCCTATAAAAAATTAAAATGTCTTTACAACAATGTACATAATGTCTGTAATAAAACAGGGAAGCTGGAGGCAATTATTTGTTGGGAGCAATCAGACACAATAGGGATTACTGAGATATGGTTACAGGAAAATCAGCACTATGAATTAAACATTGCAGGGTATAACATATTTAGAAAAGATGGAAAGGGAAAACAGGGAGGTGGAGTAACTGCTTATTCAAGATAACATAATAGAAGTAGAAAAAAGGGCCTCAGTTATCAGATATATACATAATATATATATATATATATATATATATCTCCATATAGATAGGGGAGATAATAAAGATGCCTGAACATGTTCCTTTTGTCTGCAGAGGACAGGTCCCTGTGTATGAATATATGTAGCTTCTAGTAAGTGTAAATGAGCCTGGCTGATAATCTTAAATTGGTTGTTAGCATAATTGTTAGCACAATCAGGGTTGCCAGCAAGTGCTGTCCAATCATGGAATCACTCTAATGTGATAATACATTACAGGAGGACATTAATAAACTTGCAAAATAGGCAATTAATTGGCAAATAAAGTTCAACACACAAATGTGAGGTAGTACATTTTGGAAGAAAGAATAGGGAGGTCACTTTTTACTTGGAAGGCGGAAGTCTCGGTGGGTTAGAGGAACAAAGGGATCTCAGAAATACGCGAATCACTAAAAGTTGCATCACAGGTTAACAAGGCCATGAAAACAATTTCAATGCGATGATTAATGCTTAGTGAATCATTTTGCAGTTAATCTGTCTTCAGGGAATCTGTTCCCAGCCGATCATTCCCCAGTGACTCAGCGAATCACTCCAGTTAGTCAATTTCCTACAACTTGGCTTGAGTAAGTCATTACCCAGTGCATCAGTACAATCAGCGAATTAGTCCGTGATTCAGTCTCCAGTGAGTTAATTCCCAGGGAATCAGTCGAGAGTGAATTAATTTACAGGCAACCAGGTGGCAGTGGGTCAGGCTTCATTTATCAGCTCCATGTCAGTTAGTCCTCAATCTTCCAGTTAATCAGATTCTAGGTAATGAATTTTAAGGTACTCTTCTCCCATTGGACTGACTCAATGTGAATTAATTCAGTGAATCAGATATCCTGAGTCAATCTTCCGGTAATTAATCCCCAATCTTCCGTTAATCTCCTCTTTGTGAATTAGTTCCAAAAATTAGACTCCAGCAATTTTGCCACCAGTGACTGGCCCACAGTATTCAGTTGATCAATGTGTAGTGAATCAGGCAACCAACGAGTTTCCAATTAATCTGTTCTCAGCGAATCATTCCAACTGCAGGAAACCAGCGATTCAGAGGCGGCGAATCAGTCGATTCAGTGAACTAGTCTACAGTGAATTAGTGGCATAAATCAGTCCCCGGTTCCCCTTCAATCAGTTCACAGTGAATTAATTCTCATCAAATCCCAAGTAATTTGATGAGAATTAATTCACTGTCATTCATAATAATGAACTCCCAGTGCATCAGTCTCCGGTTGATCATGTCCCAGTAAATCCGATTCAGTGAATCAGGAACAAAACAAAAATTGCTGGAAAAACTCACCACGGACTCGAAACGTTAACTCTGTCTTTCTCGCCATAGATGCTGGGTTTTTCCAGCAGTTTTTGTTCCTGATCTCCAGCATCCGCAATATTTTGCTTTTATATCAGTGAATCAGGTGCCACTGAACGTGGTCCACCGAATTAATCTTCAATTAATTAATTCCAGGTTACGAATCCCTGGTTAATCAGCTCCGATCACAACCAAACAATCCTCAATTAGATCTGATTCGCTGGGGACAGATTAAGTGCACCCGTTTTCCAGCTCGACCAACGCTCAGTAAATCATTTCGCAGGGGAATGGGGAAGGTTGTGAATACACGGCTGGGGCCGGGATTAGAAGACGGGATGGGGTCAGAGGGATGGGAAGGGCAGGAGGGTCCAGGATGGGCGTTAGTATTAATGAGTTGTTAGAGCTTGCGTTCCTTAACACCTGAAAGGAAGAGACAAAGTTTCTTGTTAAGGTGAAAATGTTATTAAGAGAAAATTGTATCAATTTTGTTTCTAATTTCCACTCCTCCATCACCTTCACGTGGTCCATCTCTGACGCTCTCCTTCCCTTCCTTGACCTCTCTGCCTCAATTTCTGGTGATAGACTGTCCACCAATATTCACTACAAGCCCACTGACTTCCACAGCTGCCTACACTGCAGCTCCGCACACCCCGCTTCCTGTAAGGACTCCATCCCATTCTCTCAGTTCTTTCGCTTCTGTCGCATCTGTTCTGATGATGCCACTATCCAAAATGATGCCTCTGACGTGTCTTCCTTCTTCCTTAACCAAGGTTTCCAACCCACTGTGATTGACAGGGTCCTCAACCTTGTCTGACCCATCTCCCATGCCTCTGCCCTCATACCTTCCACTGTCTCTCCCTCCCAGAACCATGATAGGGTCCCCCTTGACCTCACTTTTCACCCCACCAGCCTCTTGTATTCAAAGGATCATACTCCACCATTTCTGCCAACTCCAGCATGATGCCACCACCAAACACATCTTCCCTTCACCTGATGGCATTCTGTAGAGACCGTTCCCTCTGGCACACCCTGGTCCACTCCTCCATCGTCCCAACACCTCATCCCCCTCCCACGGCACCTTCCCATGCAATTGCAGAAGGTGCAACACCTGCCCCTTTACCTCCTCCCTCCTTACCATCCAAGGGCCCAAGCACTCTTTTTCAGGTGAAGCAGCATTTCACTTGCACCTCCTTCAATTTAGTCTACTGCATTCGGTGCTCCCAACACCATCTCCTCTACATCGCTTTGCAGAACCCCAGACCTCCCTGTCACTTGCCATTTCAACACACCACCCTGCTGTCATGCCCACATGTCTGTCCTTGACCTGCTGCAATGTTCCAGTGAAGCCCAACATAAACTGGAGGAACAGCACCTCATTTTCTGATTGGGCACTTTACAGCCTTCCGGACTTAACATTGAGTTCAATAACTTCAGACCATAAACTCTCTTCTCCATCCTCACCCCCCTTTTTTTAACCCCCTTTTTTCAATATTCATTTTCACTTTTTAATTTTTTATTTTTTCATTTTTATTTTTTATCTGCTTATTATTTTTATTTGTTTTTATTTTTATTCCTTATTTTATCCCAATTTTATTTTTAATCTATTTTTCCCACCACCCCACCCCACCCCCACAAGGGCCATCTGTCGCTTGTTCATGTTGTTCTTTCTAGAGTGCTTATCCTTGACCTGCTATTATCACCATCTGCTTTCTGACCCTAATGCCACCATCAGCATCTCCTTTAGCCAGTAGCATGACCATTAACACCCCTTTGTACTTTTGTTTATGACATCTCTGGCAATCTCTCCTTTGCACCCCCCCCCCCCCCCCCCCCCCCCCCCCCCCCACCTATCACTGGCCTTCTATCCAGTTTCACCTGTTCTACCCCCCTTAAACAGCATAAATTTCATCACTTTTTTACCTCTCTTTAGCTCTGAAGAAGAGTCATACAGACTCAAAATGTTAATTTTATTTTTCTCTCCACAGACGCTGTTAGGCCTGCTCAGTGAATGACCCTATTGACCATTCCCCAGTGAAGCAGATCTCAGCAACTCAGTTGCAGAAAGTATGTTCCCAGTGAATCAGTCTTCAATTAATCAGTTTCTATGTAATGAGAATTGCTGAAAAGGGACATGCTGTCAAAACTTTTCTTCTTGTGTTCATCAAGACAGTTTGCAAGAATACCAATTATAAAGGGACCAACAATTTATACTACAGGGGAAGAGAGTGCAGATCGGTTGGCAAGTGAATACTGATTGATAGAGGTATTGTCATGGATTATGCACCAATGAAAAGTTAACTGCCAAGCCCTTGTTCAAATTCAAACCAGGCTGGTCGACTCTGATTGGCTAAGGCCTTGCGATGGGGAATGAACCAGGGAACGTTCCCCAAGCTTTTGTTTATAAGCTTTTTATTTAACAAAAGGTTGGGGGACAGCCATTCATTCCCTGGTTCATTCCTCATGGCAATGCTTTGGCCAAGCAGATTCCACTTGCAAGCCAATCAAGACTCTTCTCATGCAGCATCTAAACAGGAAATTGCTAACAGAAACCAACAGAAACTCCTAACAGGCTTTTGCTCTCATTAACAAAAGGGAACTGGTCACACAGCCTAATGGATAACACGTTTGTCTTCTGTGTGACTGGTGACGTTATCAGAAGATTTCAGGTTCAAATCTGGCTGAGATCATGTTACACAGATAAATCTGGTCCAACTGAATAAACAAAAGTGAATATCAGAGGAAGAAATTAAGAACATCAACCTACTGTTTCCAGGACTGTCACTGACCTAATCTCCTCTGAAGATATTCCCTCCGCAACCTCCTGCCTCATAGCCCCCAACCCCAGACAACTTGCTTCTACCTCTGAAGGTGTTGTATCTGAATGCACGCAGTATACAAAATAAGGTAAATGGGCTTGTGGCACAGATTGAAATTGGCAGGTATGATGTGGTGGGCATTACGGAGACATGGCTGCAAGGGGATCAGGACTGGGAGCTAAATATACAAGGAAATACATCCTATCGAAAAGATAGGCAGGTTGGCAGAGGGGGTGGGATTGCTTTGTTAGTAAGAAATGAAATTAAATCGATAGCAAGAAAGGATGTAGGGTCAGATGATGTAGAATCTATTTGGATAGAGTTGAGGAACCGCAAAGGTAAAAAAAAACATAATGGGAGTTATGTACAGGCCTCCAAACAGTAGTCAGGATGTGGGGCACAAGATACACCAGGAGATAGAAAAGGTGTGTAAGAAAGGCAAGGTTACAGTGATCATGGGGGATTTCAATATGCAGGTAGACTGGGAAAATCAGGTTGGTAGTGAATCCCAAGAAAAGGAATTTGTAGAATGTCTACGAGATGGCTTTTTGGAGCAGCTAGTGGTGGAGCCCCCTAGGGCACAGGCAATTCTAGATTTAGTGATGTGTAATGAGGCAGATTTGATAAGGGAACTTAAGGTGAAGGAACCCTTAAGAGGAAGTGACCATAATATGATAGAGTTTACCCTGCAATTTGAGAGGAAAAAGCTGGAATCAGATGTAATGGTATTACAGTTGAATAAAGGCAACTACAGAGGCATGAGGGAGGAGCTGGCCAGAATTGCCTGGGAGATGAGCCTAGCAGGAAAGACAGTGGAACAGCAATGGCAGGAGTTTCTGGGAGTAATTTGGCAGACACAGCAATACTTCATCCCTAGGAAGAAGAAGCATACTAAAGGGAGGACGAGGCAACCATAGCTGACAAGGGAAGTCAGGGACAGCATTAAAGCTAAAGAGAAAGCATACAATGCAGCGAAGAGCTGTGGGAAACCAGGGGATTGGGAAGCCTACAAAGACCAACAGAGGACAACTAAAAAAAGAAATAAGGAGGGAGATTAAATATGAGGGTAAACTAGCCAGTAATATAAAAGAAAATTGCAAGAGTTTTAGATATATAAAGGGTAAGAGAGAGGCAAAAGTGGACATTGGGTGGCTGGACAATGACACTGGAGAAGTAGTAGTGGGGAACAAAGAAATGGTGGAGGAACTGAATAGGTACTTTGCGTCAGTCTTCACAGTGGATGACACGAGTGACATCCCCAAAGTTCAAGACAGTCGGGGGCAGAGGTGAGTATGGTGGCCATTACCAAAGAGGAGGTGCTAGGAAAACTGAAAGGTCTGAAGGTGGATAAGTAACCTGGACCAGATGGATTACACCCCAGAATTCTGAAGGAGATAACTGAAGAGATAGTGGAGGCGTAAGTGGTGATCTTTCAGGAATCACTGGAGTCGGGGAGGGTCCCAGAGGTCTGGAAAACTGTTAATGTAACCCCCCTGTTTAAGAAGGGAGTGAGGCAAAAGACAGGAAATTACAGGCTGATTAGCCTGACCTCGGTCGTTGGTAAGATTTTTGAGTCCGTTATTAAGCTTGAGATTCCAGAATACTTGGAAGTACATGGTAAAATAGAGCAAAGTCAGCATGGTTTCATCAAGGGGAGGTCATGCCTGACAAATCTGTTAGAATTCTTTGAGAAGATAATGAGTAGGTTAGACAAAGAAGAGCCAATGGATGTCATCTACTTCCAGAAGGCCTTTGACAAGGTGCCGCATAGGAGGCTGCTCAGTAAGATAAGAGCCCATGGTGTTAGAGGCAAGGTTCTAGCATGGATAGAAGATTGGCTGTCTGGCAAGAGGCAGAGAGTGGGGATAAGGGGGTCCTTCTCAGGATGGTGGCCGGTGACTAGTGGAGTTCTGCAGGGGTCAGTATTGGGACCACAACTTTTCACTTTATACATTAATGATCTAGATGAAGGAACTGAGGGCATCCTGACTAAGCTTGCAGATGATACAAAGATATGTGGAGGGACAGGTAGCATTGAGGAGGCGGGGAGGCTGCGGAAGGATTTGGACAGATTAGGAGAATAGGCAAAGAAGTGGCAGATGGAATACAACGTGGGGAAGTGTGTGGTCATGCACTTTGGTAGGAAGAATAGAGGCTGGACTATTTTCTAATTAGGGAGAGAATTCAGAATTCTGGAGTGCAAAGGGACTTGGGAGTCCTAGTCCAGGATTCTCTTAAGGTTAACTTGCAGGTTGAGTCGGGTAGTTAGGAAGGCAAATGCAATTTTGGCATTTATTTCGAGAGGACTAGAATATAAAAGCAGGGATGTGCTGATGAGTTTATAAGGCTCTGGTCAGACCACATTTAGAATATTGTGAGCAATTTTGGGCCTCGTCTCAGGAAGGATGTGCTGGCCCTGGAGAGGGTCCAGAGGACGTTCACGAGAATGATCCCAGGAATGAAAGGCTTAACATATGAGGAATATTTGTGAACTCTGGGTCTATACTCGATGGAGTTTAGAAGGATGAGGGGGGATCTGATTGAAACTTACAGAATACTGAAAGGTCTGGTTAGAGTGGACGTGGGGAAGATGTTTCCATTAGTAGGAGAGACTAGGACTCGAGGGCACAGCCTCAGAGTAAAGGGAAGACCTTTTAGAACAGAGATGAGGAGAAACTTCTTTAGCCAGAGAGTGGTGAATCTATGGAATTCATTGCCACGGAAGGCTGTGGAGGCCAGGTCATTGAGTGTATTTAAGATGGAGATAGATAGGTTCTTGATTGGTAAGGGGATCAAAGGTTACAGGGAGAAGGAGGGAGAATGAGGTTGAGAAACTTATCAGCCAAGATTGAATGGCGGAGCTGACTCGATGTGCCGATTGGCCTAATTTCTGCTCCTATGTCTTATGGTCTACCTCCTTCCTAAAGTCATCAAGCTATGCTGTCAGCTTCTTATTGCCCCACTGAACTTATTTCTTCCTATCTTGACTCTATTTTCTCTCTCCTTGTTCAGTCTCTTCTCACACGCTATGTCACTTCAATGATTTCCAGTTTCCATTTTCCTGCCCGAACTATTTCCTCTTCACTATGGGTGGCCAATCTCCCCACATCTCCATCCTCCACTAGATGGTGTGAGAGCTCTCCACTTCTTCCTTGAATAGGGGCCCAGTCAGTCACCAACCACCACCACCCTCCTCTGCCTGGCTGAACTTGTTCTCTCATTGAATAATTTCTTCTTTAATTGTCACATTTTTTCCAAATAAAAGGTGCGGCTATGGATACCCACATGGGTCCCAGTTATGCCTTCCTTTTTGTGGGGTATGTGGAAAGTTTCTTGCTCTAGTCCTACTCAGGTTCCCTCCCACAACTCTTTTTCTGGTACATTGATGACTGTTTCAGTGCCACTTCATGTTCTCGTCTGGACCTGGAAACATTCATCAATTTTGCTTCCAATTTCCACTCCATTCTCACCTGCACATGGTCCATTTCTGACATTTCCCTTCCCTTCCTTGACTTCTCTGTCTCCATTTCTGGTGACAGACTGGCCACCAATATTCATTACAAGCCTACCGACTCCACAGCTGCCTCGACTACAGCTCCTCACACCCTGCTTTCTGTAAGGACTCCATTCCATTCTCCTAGTTTCTTCATCACTGCCGCATCCATTCCAATGGTGCTACATTCCATAACTGTGCTTCTGACATGTCTTCCTTTTACCTCAACTGAGGATTTCCTCCCCACTGTGGTTGACAGGGCCCTCAACCATGTCCAATTCATTTCACTCACTTCTGCCCTCACCCATTTCCCACCCTCCCAGAGCCATAATAGGATTCCCCTTCTTTTCACATTCTACCCCACCAACCTCTGTATTCAAAGGATCATCCTCCATTATTTATGCCACCTCCAACATGATGCCACTACCAAACATATCTTCCCCTACCCTCCCCTGCCAGTGTTCCCTCCTCAGGCCCGGTGCACTCCTCAATCACCCCTAACACATCATGCCCTTCTCACAGCACCTTCCCATGCAACAGCTGAAGGTGTAACACCGGCCCCTTTACCTCCACCCTCTTCCCTGTCCAAGACCCCCAAACCTTACTTCCTGGTGAAGCAGCAATTTACTCACATTTATTTCAATTTAGCCTACTGTATTCGCTGCTCACAATGCATTCTCCTCTACACTGGGGAGAGAGCAAGGCTGAGATAGACTGATTTTTAATCAGTAAGGGAATCAAGGGTTATGGGGGCAAGGCAGGAAAGTGGAGTTTTGGATTATCAGATTAGCCGTGATCTCATTGGAAGGTGGAGCAGACTTGATGGGCCAAATGGCCTGCTTCTGCTCCTACATCTTATTATGGTCTTATTATTAAATGCAGATTGGGTGACTGCTTTGGGAAACAACCTTGCTCAGTCCATAAACATAACCTTGATCTTCCAGAGACTTGCAATTTTAATTCACCATTTGCTCTCTTGCTCACATTTCTGTCCTTGGCCAGCTACAATGTTCCAGTGAAACTCAACGCAAACCAGAGGACCAGGCACTTTACAGCCTTTGGAACTCAACAGAGTTCAACAACTTCAGACTATGAACTCTGACCACATTTTGTTTCTGTTTTCTTCTGCTGGTCTGAATCGTGTTTTTCATATCTTTGCTTTCGGACAGAGCTATTCATTATTCTGTCATTCATACTTACTGTGGACCAATGCTTTGTTTCCTTACTATACCCATCACCACTCCCTTTGCCTTTTGTTCCATGGCATCTTTGTCATTAATCTCTTCCGTGCTCTACCCTATCTTAGACCTTCCATTTTGTTCTCCCTCCTTTCAATGGTATAAAACCTATCACATTTCTACCTCCAAAACAAAAACAAAAGTAAAAATACCTGGAAAAACTCAGCAGGTCTGACATCATCTGCGGACAGGGACACAGTTAACGTTTCAAGTCCGTATGACTCTTCATCAGAACTAAGGAAAAGTAGAAAAGAGGTGAAATATAAGCTGGTTTAAGGGGGGATGGGACAGGTAGAGCTGGATAGAGGGACAGTGATAGGTGGAGATTGCCAAAAGATGTCATAGACAAAAGGACAAAGAGGTGTTGACGGTGGTGATATTAGCTAAGAAATGTGCTAATAGGTGACATTAAGGGTAGAAAGCAGGACAAGCAAGGTACATACAGCCTTAGTGGAGATGGGGTGGGATGAAGGAAGGGATCGGACCTACTCTTTCTACCCTTAATGTCACCTATTATCACATTTCTTAACTAGTATCACCACCAACACCTCTTTGTCCTTTTGTCTATGACATCTTTTGGCAATCGCCACATATCACTGGTCCTCTATCCAGCTCTACCTGTCCCACCCACCCACCCGCCCCCCGACCCCCACCCTCAAAACCAGCTTATATTTCACCTCTCTTTTATTTTTCCTTAGTTCTATTGAAAAGTCATACGGACTCAAAACGTTAACCGTGTTCCTCTCCACAGATGCGGTCAGACCTGCTGAATTTTTCCAGCTATTTTTATTTTTGTTTTTGTTTTGTTTTGGATTTCCAGCATCTGCAGTTTTTTGCTTTTACATTTCTACCTCCCTTCAGTCTTGAAGAAAAATCATACTCTACTCGAAATGTTAACTGTTTCTCTCTCCACAGGTGCTGCCAGACCTGCTGTGTTTTTCCAGCACTTTGTTTTTATTTTATACAAGGGTTTGCAGGGAAAGTTAAATCTGATTGTGGCAAAAGTGAATGAGCCCAACATCAGAAAATGTGACAATTAAAGGAACTAATTGTAACACAAAAGAACTGGGCTAGATTTCTAATGGATCCTCTTAAAGGACAAGAAACACCCATCTGTTTGTGTAATGGAATGTGTAATTTGATCCTGTCTACTGTAGAGTTCTGATGAAAGATTATCAGCCTAAAACGTTAACTGTTTCTCTCTCTACAGATCTTGCCAAATCTGCCAAGTATTTCCAGCATTTTCTGCTTTTCTTTCATATTTCCAGTATTTTGCTCTTGAAGAGTAATTCAAGTTCTCTGAAATGTGTAACTTGATCCAGTTATCATCAGAGGTTCAGACATGGAACAGTACTAACACTGTAGTTCTAACACTACTGCTTTCAGAGAACAAACAGTGCTAACACACCAGGGTTAGGAGTGCACACAATGCTCACACTATCAAGTTCAGAGAGCCTTCAGTGTTCACACTACTGAGCTCAGGGAACACAAAGTGCTACCATTACCAGTTCAGAGAAGGCATAGCACTGACAGTCCTGTGAATTTAAAAGCATTGTCGACTATGGCCCAGTATAGGTCAGCGGAGCACAGGGATGATGTGTGAACGAGGCTTACTGCTAGGCAGGATAGATGCAGCCAAGTTTTAAATAAGCTCCAGTTCATTAAAGGGTGGAAGATGACAGGCTGGCCGGAGAACTTTGGAATAGCTGAGTCCGGCATTTTAAAAAAATAATTTGTGGGATTTGAGCATCGCTGGCTGGGCCAGCATTTATTACCCATCCCTAGTTGTTCTTGAGAAGGTGGTGGGAGCTGTCTCCTCGAACTGCTGCAGTCCATGTGGCGTAGGTTCATGTAAGCATGGGTTAACAAGGGACAATCAACATTGATTTGTTAAATAAAAACAGAAAACGCTGGAAAAGCTCAGCAGGTCTGACAGCATCTGTGAAGAGAAACAACAGAGTTAATGTTTCAAGACCGTATGACTCTTCATCAGAGAATTAAAGGCATTTTATGTCTGGTTAACCTGATTTAGTTATTTGATGAAGTAATAGAGTGGGTTAATAAAGATAGTGCAATCAATGTATATATGAAGTTTCAAAAAGCATTTAATAAAGTTCTTGTAAGATATTTCTTCAGAAAATAGAGGTACATGGCACTGAACAGACAGGGTGTAACTTGGATATGAAATTAGCCAAGGAATGAAAGGCAGAGAATAATAGTGAATGGCTGGGGAGAAGGATATTTATGGTAATTAGGACCATGGCTTTTCTTATTATATATAAATAACCTCAACTTGGGTATAGAGAGTACGATTTTGAAATTTTCTGATATAAACATAAGAAATAAGAGCAGAAGTAGCCCAGACAGCTCCTTACCCTGCTCCACCATTCAATAAGATCCTCACCTTCAATTACATTTTCCCAGCTCATCCCCAAATCCCTTGATTTCCTTGGAGTTCTAAAACCTTTTGATCTCAAACTTAAATATACTCAATGCCTGAGCATCCATCACACTCTGAAGTAGACTCACAAGATTCACAACACTCTGAGTGAAGAGATTTCTCCTCATCTCAGTCCAAAATGGCTGCCCCTTATCCCGAGATTGTGCCCACTGTTTTGAACTCTCCAGCCAAGGCAAACAGCCTCTCATCACCCCGTCAAGTCCTCTCAGAATTTAAATGTTTCAATGAGGTAACTTCTCATTCTTCTAATCTCCAGAGAATATAAATTCATTCTACTTAATCTGTCCTCATACAATAACCCTCTCATCTCAGGAATTATTAATCTGGTAAACCTTTGTTGCAATGCCTCTCAGGCTAGTACATCATTCTTTAAATATTGAGATCAAAGTACACAGTACCCAAAGTGTGGTCTCACCAAAGCTCTGTACAATTACAGCAATTCTTCCTTATTCTGGTGCTCCAATTTCCTTGCAAAAAAGCCAACATACCATTTGCCCTCCTGGACTTGCATGCTTGTTGTAACTGCATGTTAAATTTCTGTGTTTCGTGGACAAGCACACCCAAATCCCTCTGATCACCAACATTGAATAGTGTCTCACATCCATAAACTATTCTGTTTTTCTCCTCTTCCTATATCATGAGTAACTTCAAATTTCCTCACATTATATTCCATTGCCAAATTTTTCTTCATTTACTTAACCTATGTATAGTCTTTTCCAAAATGTTTGTCCTTTCTTACTTTCTCATCTAACTTTGCATCACTAAGATACATTTAACTCATCCCTTCATTGTTTAAAAATAAGAGGTCTCCCATTTAAAACAGATATGAGGTGAAATTTGTTCACTCAAAGGGTGGTGATTTTTTGGAACTCTCTTCCTGGAAAGGTGGTGGAAGCAGAGTCTTTGAATTTTTTTCTAGACATAGGTGGATAGATTCTTCGTAAGCCGGGGGGGGGTGGGGGGTGGGGGGCGGGGGGCGATAGGTTATTGGAGGTGGATGGGATGCAGATTTCAGGTTACTATCAGATCAGCCATGGTCTTGTTAAATGGCAGAGCAGGCTCAAGGGGCTGAATGGCCAATGCATGCACTTTGTTCGTATGTTCATATGTTATTGATATTGTTTGTAAATGGCTGAGGCCCCAGCATTGATCCTTGCAATACACCACTAGTAACATTCTTCCAAAATGTTTACAATGGTTTATTTCTAATCTGTCTTCTGACTTTTAATTAATCCTCTCTCCATGCTAATATATTGCCTCTAATCCAACAAACCCTTACCTTGCGCAACAACTTTTTATATGATACTTTATCAAATGCCTTTTGAAAATCCAAATATCCTCTTTATCTGCCTTGCTAGTTCCAGCCTCAAAAACTTTCCCCCCAAGTGCCAGTTTGTATTTTGTTCTCATATTTTTGCTTTCAGAGAGCACTGATTCTTTTTCTTCTATTAGCACATTCTGCTATTTTGCTTTCAGACATGCTGATCTTTATTTTGCTATTAACACCTACTCTGGACTAATGCTTTAATCTTTAATACCATCATTACCACTCCCCTTGTCTTGTCTTCCATGACATACTTGTTATTTAATCTCCCCTGCCCTCTAACCTATCCCTGACCTTCTATTTTGCTACATCTGCCTCTCCCCACTTTTTCAACAGCATAAAACCCCCACATTTCTACCTTTCTTTAGTTCCGAAGAAGAGTCATATGGTACTCAAAATATTAACTCTGTTTCTGTCCTCACAGATGCTGCCAGATCTGCTGAGCTGTTCCAGTATTTTCTAATTTTATTTCAGAATTCCAGCATCTGCAGTACTTTACTTTTATTTTTGAGTTTAATTCTATTATGACCAATCCCCGGGTGAAGTCTCATCAAATTGTTAGGCTCCCAGGTGAAGAGGGATGAACTGGCTCCCCTTCTATATTCAGCACAATACACATACACACAAATTAGAAATGTGAAATGAGTCCAGAAATAAAAGTTAAAAAGATATACTAATCAGTCTTTGGCTTGTCAGTTAGGACTGGGCGATGAAATGTTGTGGCCGGATGATTTCGGTAGAGCTGACTTTGGCCAGTTGAGCAGTTGGTTTGGAGACACTTGGTTCTGCAGGTTAGCTGAAATGAGTTGTCCTGTTTCCTTTTTGACTGTGGCTTTGCTGACTTGTGACTTGCTTCCAGAAATCAGAGAGGAGAGATTCTTTTACCTGCAAGCACAGAGGTGGCTAGTTGATGCTCTTCAGCTGTGATCTTCATGGCACACACTGACACAGCACACATAAGAACAACAGACTAGCACACAGAGACCAGGGTTGCAGTTGGTTTTTAACCCCTTTTCTTGTGTATTCCTGGAAGGGAAAAAAACAAACATGTCTTTTGCACGGAAACTGTTTTCTTTCAACTCAGTTCATGTCCAGAGTCTGGGATATAACTCAACAGGGGATGGTTTCTGCTGAGATGGTAATCAGCCTCCATTATGTCTCCAGCCACAGGAGATTACAGTTCAGTTTTTGCATTGCATCTCTTCCTTTGAAGTGTCTCTGTTGTCATGACTCACTGGGGATAGTGCGCTGCAATATCAAGCCCCACTGTTCCCTGAGCTGCAACAAATGTGAAATAGTTTGATTAACCCACCTAATTGTTTAATTTAGGTTAACAGAATACAAGCACCAGGTTTGTAACTTAAGTAAATAACTGTTCATTGAACAAAATGTTGTTAACCAGTGACAAAAGACAGAAATATGAACTGCAAATTGGTATCTCTCTAAAGCTCCCTGTGTCTGTGGGTGATAGGCGGTAGACTTTAGTTCTTCAAGTTCTGTCAAAGGGTCATGAAGACTCGAAACGTCAACTCTTTTCTTCTCCGCCGATGCTGCCAGACCTGCTGAGTTTTTCCAGGTAATTCTGTTTTTGTTGTGGTAGACTTTAGTTGTTTGATACCCAAAATGTTGATTATGTCCTGGAAAATTTTAGACATTAAGTTAGAACCTTTGTCAGATTGTATTTCAATTGGTAGGCCACAATGGGTGAAAAACTGAGTTAACTTTTCCATTACCATCTTAGCTGTAATTGTCATTAAAGGAATAGTTTCTGGAAATTGAGTTTTCACATCCATGATTGTAAGGATACACTGATATCCTGCTTTGGTTTTTGGTAATGTCCTACACAATCTACTAAAACCTGACTGAACGGTTCTTCAAAAACTGGTATTGGTATGGTTTAATTACGTGTTGAGGTTTACCTACTACCTGACATGTATGACATGTTTTACAAAATTGCACCATGTCCTTATGAAGTCTTGGCCAGGTAAAATGCTTGTTTATTGATGCTTGGATTTCCTGTATTCCTACATGTCCTGCCATAGGAATTTCATGTGCTACTTGCAATATCTCCTTACAATATTTGAGCAGTACCACTATCTGATGAATAACCACCCATTGCTCATCCGCAAGTTAGTGAGGGTGCCTCCACTACCTCATCAGAACTCCCTTTTTAAAGTAATAGCACTCTGGAACTCCTTCAGCCTCAGATTCAGTGTGAGCAGACAGTGCTAACTTATTTAATTTTGGATCTGCTTCCTGAGCCTCAATTAATGAAGACATGCCAAACACTTCCTTTGAATTATCCTCATCCATAAAGAAAGTTTCAGCTACTCTAGCATCTGCTCATGGTATTACTTTGACCTCTGGTGATGGACTTTGTTCAGCCATTGCTCTGGTCACCACACATGTTGGAAAAATACCAGGAACTTGTTCTTGTAACTGCTGTGTCTCTTTAGCCTCTCTCAGACTTTCCATAATTATGGGCAAAGCTATAACTTTCACTCCTGCCAAATCATTCCCCACAAATAAATCAGCTCCATCCATGGGTAATTTCTTAACCAATCCTACAACCACCGATCCAGACAACAAATCACACTCCAATTGCACTTTGTATAATGGAACTGGGATATACTCTCCACTTATCCCGTTTACCAATACTTTAGTTTTGATTGAACTCTCTGGAGGCAAAACTAGGTCTTCCTCAAGCAAAAGAGTTTGAGTAGCCCCTGAGTCCCTTAATATAGTTATGGGTTTAGCTGCATCATTTGATGAAAAAGGGGTTATCTTTCCTTCAGAAAAAAATCCTTTTTATCTCTCATCTACCTTATTCACTTCACTTACATTCACAGCAGGTTTACCTCCAGTCCCTTATTTGAAGCTACAATTTGATCCATGACATTTTCTTTTTAAGTTCCCTTTTCTGACTCACTCTTACTAACTCCAATAAGTCCCATGGACTTCCCTCACAACTTCCAGCATTCTGAATGAATGTGTCCCACTTTATTACAATGGAAACAATTAAGCCTTTGAATTTCACTTCCATCCTCTGTACCTTCCTTCCTGATCTGGGGAGGAGATCTAAAGATATTCCCTGCTATCCATTCTTTACCCTGGCTACGTGCCTTCCTTTCACCCTCCCACTTTCCATCCTTTTCAAATTTACCGGGGCGGGGTGTGGGGGGAGGGATGGAAAAAAGGTTTAGTTTTATGGATTAGTTCATAACAGTCAGCCTTTACTGTTGCCTGTCTAGCAGTTTTAAACCTTTGGTCTTCAACTTGGGTTCTTATTACAGAAGGTAGGCAGTTTTTAAATTCTTCCAAGAGAATGGTCTCTCTGAAAACTTCATAGGTAGTTTCAACACCTAATGCTCATGTCCACCTTTCAAAATTAATTTGCTTAATCCTTTCAAATTCAATGTAAGTTTTCCCAGGCTGTTTCCTTAAATTTCAAACCTTTTATCTGTATGCTCCAGGGGTCAACTCATATGAACTCAAAATGGCCATTTCCACCACATCATAATCCCTAGAAACCTCCTCTGACAGTGAAGCATAAATTTCCTGTGCTCTGCCTGTCAGTTTGCTCTGCATGGGCAATGTTCAGTTTTCCTTTGGTCAGTTCAACTGTTTAGCTATCTTCTCAGATGACATAGAGGATGCTTCAACATTCAAATTTTGAAAGAGCTTGTACAAATTTAAACATCTCCCCACTGGGTTTCAGGTTAATTTTTTTTCTCATCATCAGAACTTTCCTCAGCATCTGATGTCTCCTTTTTAAAAATCCAGCTTTTTAAGCCAGTACTCACTCTTTCTTTCCTTCATTCTCTCCTCCATTGCTAACCTTTCCATCTGTAGGCAAGTGTTTGCATTTCTAATTCCCTTTCTTGTTTTCTTTCTCTCTCCTGCCTTTCCGCCTGTTCCCTTTATAATGCCCTTTCTCTTTCCTTTTCTGCTGCCTGTTCCAATTTTTTTATTTGCAACTGAATTTGAGCCCATTCCAATGAACCACCCCTTGGAGAACTCGATCTCTTGGGTATTCCTTCCAATTTCAAATGCTGTGCCATCTCTTCGATTATCTCTGCCTTCCTAGCTTTGGCAGGCAATCCTACTCTTAATTTACTTACCAATTAGATGAACCTGACATTTCTTCTGCTTGCAGGAAAGCTTTAACAGTTTTCAGTGCCAAATTAGTTTTGACAGTACAAATCTGGTGTTTGTTTAAGCTTTTATTACTTACTAAATCTACACCCAAATTGTCGTTGTCTTTTGTTCCAAAAGATCCTGGACCCGAGCCCCCAAACTTTGTCATGGCTCACTGGGGATAGTGTGCTGCAATATCAAGCTCCACTGCTCTCCGAGCTGCGACAAATGTGAAAAAGTTTGATCAACCCATCTAATTGTTTAATTTATGTTAACAGAATACGAGCACCAGGTTTGTAAACTTAATAAGTAAATAACTGTTTATTGAACAAACTGTCCATAACCAGTGGCGAGAAATATAAACTGCTAATTCCTAACTCTATAACCTAAACTCTACCCCTTCTTAAATGCCTATATATACACACACACACACACACACATGCAGGACACACAAAAACATGGATTTTAAGGGTGAATAAGAATAGTTCAATGGCACCAATTCTGGAGTACAGGGTTCGATGGGTTGATTTTGATCGATGTCTTCCAAATTCCTTCCAACTCTTTGTTGATGACACAAGATGATCTTCCAGCACTTTCAGTCTGTAGTTCACTGGTTGATGACTTGTCTTTCAATGTCTCTAACAGTGATTTTCCCCTTTTACTCTTGATAGGGGTTTTCAGAGAGAGCAGGTTATGAGGAGAAAAAGCCAGCTGTCTATTACTGTGGAATTACTGGAATCTTACACACACAGGACAGAGAGTTTTTTGGTTTTGTTCCTTTCAGGCTAGGAGTTATTCTGCTGCAGTCCTCTCACACAAATCATGGCCACCTGGTCAGGAGCCAATTAAAACATTGTTGCCAGGCAGCTCCCCATTAGACTAAGCTCCTTCTCGACAACATCCTGTCTTTCATGGCACAATCTGTTCCAGGACAGCAACGTTGTATATATCCCTCACAGTGTTCACAGTGTTGCAGTGGACATGTCTTTCAAACTACAGCCATTGTAATTTTATCCACGGTCCAACAGAAATAAAAAGATATGTTCTTTACACTGTCTGAAGTTGCCTTGAAACCTTTTTTATGTGTGACATTCCATTCTCTCTGGACTAGTTCATCAAGTGTAAGGAATTTTCCAGCAGGTGGTCACTTTGCACTCTCAGTCAGCTGTTGCCTGTATGTCCTTTTTTGAAATAAACACATACCTTACTTAAAAGTTCAATATGTCCGTAAGTAATTTGGGGCCTATGATCCGTGGTTATGACAATTCACTATCAATTCTCTTCTAGGAATGTTTATCTTGAAGAAGGTCTGCTCTTCTCTTCGACAGGGTTTCTGTTTGTCTCTTTCATTTGCCTTCATTGCTTTCCATTTCCTTCCTGGTGTTTGATAAGGTGTTTGCCAAGACTCTTCCTACCTCCCCCTGGACCATAACCCCACTACCAAACATCACGCCATTGTTCCCAGGACTGTCACTGACCTCAACTGCTCTGGAGATCTTCCCTCCACAGTCTTCAACCTCATAGTCACAACACCATACAGCCCACTTCTGTCTCCTTCTCAAATTCCACAAACAGGACTGTCCTGGTAGACCCATCATTTCAGCCTGTTCCTGCCCCCACTGAACATAGTTCAACTAATCTAAACTCTATTTTGTCTTCCATTGTCCAGGTTATTTTGACACACTTCTCTTCCCAGCTACATTCATAATTCTTCAAACGCCCTGCGTCATTTCAACATTTTCCAGTTTCCTGGCGCTAACTACCTCCTCTTCACCATGGATGTCTAACCCCGCTACACTTCAACCACCACCAGGACAGTCTGAGGGCTCTTTGCTTCTTCCATTAATGAATGCCCGAACAATCCCCATCAATCACCACCATCAACCCCACCACTTCCCTGCCCCTCCCACACCTGGCGAACTTTCTCTCATTGAACAATTTCCTCTTTGAAATGTCTCTCATCCTCCAAATAAAAGGTGTGACAATGGGTACCCTCATGGGCCCTAGTCAGGCCCCCTCCCACAAAGCTTTTTCACATTTATTGATGACTATATCAGTGCTGCTTTGTGCTCTTGTCTAGACCTGTAAAAATTCATCAACTTTGCTTCCAATTTCCACCCCTCTCTCACCTAATGGCCTTTATGGAAGGAAATCTGTCATCCTTACCTGGTCTGGCCTACTTGTGACTCCCAGACCCACAGCATTGTGGTTGACTCTTAAATGCCCTCTGTACTGGCCTAGTAAGCCACTCAGCTCAAGAGCAATTAGGGATGGGCAGCAAGCGCTGCCTTCACATGGTTCAAATCTGATGTTTCAATTCCCTTCTTTGACTTCTTTGTCTCCATTTCTGGTGATAGACTGTTCACCTATATTCATTATAAGTCCACTGACTCCCACAGTTACCTTGACTACAGTTCCTCACACCCTGCTTCCTGTAAGGACTCCATTCCATTCTCCAAGTTTCTCTGTCTCTGTTGCATCTGTTCCAATGGTGCTACCTTCCAAAACGGCACTTCTGACATGTCTTTCTCTTTCCTCAGCTGAGGATGAACTTCACTGTGGTTGACAGGGCCTTCAACCGTGTCCAACCCATTTCCCACACTTCTGGTCTTACCCCTTTCCCTCCCTCCCAGAACCATGGTAGGGTCCCCTTGTTCTCGCTTCCACCAAACCAGCCTCCACATTAAAAGGGTCATCCTTCATTATTTCTGCCGACTCCAGCATGATACCAACAAATACATCATCCCCTCCCCTTCCCTGTCACCATTCTAGAGGGACCATCCCCTCCGGGACACCTTGGTCCACTCCTCTATCACTACCAACACCCCACCCCCCTCCCGCGGCACCTTCTATGCAATTGCAGGAGGTGTAATACCTGCCCCTTTACCTCCTCCCTCCTCACTGTCCAAGGCCCCAAACACTCCCTTCAGGTGAAGCACTGATTTACTTGTAGTTCTTTCAACTTATCACTGCTCACAATGCAGTCACTTCTACACTGGGGAGATCAAAGGCAAACTGGGTGACCACTTTGCAAAACACCTTCACTTGGTCCACAAGCATGATCACATCTTTCTGCTGTTTGCCATTTCAATTCACCATCTTACTCTCATGCTCACATTTCTGTCTTCAGCCTGCGACAATGTTCCAGTGAAGCCCAACACAACCTGGAGGAACAGCACCTCATCTTCTTATTAGGCACTTTACAGCCTTCTCAACTCAACAGTGAGCTCAACAACTTCAGATCATGAGCTCTTCTTCATTTTGAGGCCCCCCTCTCTCTCCACCCCCCACCTCCCCCACCACCCCAAGTGCCAGTTTGTGTCTTGTTCTTATGTTTTTGCTTGTCGGCAGTGCTAACCCCTTTTCTGCTATTAACATGTTCTGCTATTTTGCTTTCAGACAGTACTGACCTTTATTCAGCTGTTCACACCTACTCTGGAGCAATGCTTCAGTCTTTAATACTATAATTACGGCTCTCTTTCTCTTGTGTTCCCCAACATCTTTGTCATCTAATCTCCTGTGCCTTTTAATATATCCCTGACTTCTCTTTTGCTCCACCCACCCTTGCCCACTTTCTCAAAGGTATAAAACTCATCATTTTTACTTCTCTCCAGATCCAAAGAAGAGCCATATTGGACTTGAAATGTTAACTCTGTTTCTCTCTCCAAAGATGCTAACAGACCTGCTGAGGTTTTCCAGAATTTTCTGTTTTTATCTCAAAGACCCAAATAGATTTGTCAAATATGATTTCCCTTTTATACATCCATGTTGACTGTGTCAAATCATGCTCTGGGTGCCCTGTTCCATTTTCTTAATAATGGATTTTAGCACTTTCCTAATGACTGAATAGTGGTGTTTTCTATGTTACAACTCATTGGGACATCATCAGAAACTTAACTGGACCAGCCATGTAAATATTGTAGCTACAAGAGCAGATCAGGAGCTGGATATTCTGCAGAGAGTGACCCTCCTCTTGACTCTCCCTAATGGTCCCAGAGTCTTTCCACCATTTATAAGACAGAGGGGGAGACAGACAGAGAGACAGACAGACAGGCAGAGAAAGGGACAGAGAGAGAAACACACAGAGAGACCGAGAGACGGAGAAAGAGAGGAGATTCATGGGTGAATGTAGCTCCAGCACATTCAAGATAAAAGGTGACACCATTCAAGTCAAAGAAGTCTGCTTGATCAGCACTCCATCTGCCATTTAAACATTCAATTCCTCCATCGCCAATGCACCATGACAGCAGTGTGACTTCTACAAGATGCACTGCAGCATCTTCCCAAGTCTTATTCTCCAGAACCTATCAAACTCACAACCTCTACCGCCTAGAAGAACAAGTGCAGGAGATGAATGGGAACACCACCACCTGCAAGCTCTCCATGTTGACTTGGAGCTATATCACTGTTCCTTTACTGTCACTGGGTCAAAATCATGATGCTCCCTGCATAACATCATGATGGATGTACCTCATCTACATGGAATGCAACAGTTCAAGAAGGCAGCTCCTCTCCAACTTCAATGAGGCAATTAGATCTGATGGGAAAGACCGGCTGGGAAAAGTGATCATAATATAACTGAATTCCATATGAACTTTGAAAGCAACATACTCCAGTCCCTAACAAAAATCTTAAGCTTAAATGAAGCCAATTGCATAGAATGAGGGGAGAAATAGCTAAGATTGTCTGGGTAAATAGACTGAAAGGTAAGGCGATAAATAAACATTTGGAAACATTTAAGGAAACAATTCAAAATGTTCAACCAAATTACATTCCATTAAAAACAAAAACTCTGCAAGAAATACCCACCCAGGGCTGACTAATGAGGTTTAGGTTAGTAATGGATTAAAGTTAGAGACTTATATTATGGCAAAGAATAGTAGTAAGCGTAAGAATTAGGGGTGTTGCAGGAACCTGCAAATGGCCAGCAAAAAGTTGATAAAAAGGGGAAGAATTGAAATGAGAAACTAAGAATATAAAAGCAGATTTTAAGAACTTTTATAAGTATATTTTTAGGAAATCGAGATGGGTTAAGTTATATTGATATTTGTGCGTGTTAGGGATGAGTTTTAGTTTTAATGTTTAAGTTTGATTTGTATTTCTGTATCTTTGTTTAAGAGAAGGTCAAGTTGAGTTTTAGTTTCACTTTAAAACGTGTTTGCATTTCTAATGAGAGTTTACAACTGCAAGAGAAGTTAAGCAAACACAAGAGTAGAAAAACTGGACTGTTGCCTAGCCACAGGAGTCAGAGAGGCAGGTCCCTCCCATAGGCTCACACAGAAGAAACTAGAAACAGCAGTTTTGAGTTCAGTTTTGAAGACAGCTGCCAGGCAGAAGCAGCATTGAGGGGGTAGATGGACAGTGCAAGCTAAAGTTGATTGACAGGAGCCACCAGAGAGAGAGAGAGAGACTGAAGCAAAAGGGACAGATAGCAAGTTCCAAGCTAAAAAAAGAAAGTCCCCAAATCCAGGGGAGTGGAACAGGAAAAAGTCCCAAGCTGACCTTCTAGTCATAGGAAAGAACAGGAACCTGGAGAAGGCCCTGTAAAGTGAAGTTAAGAATGAGAGGCAGAGAAAGGCTTAAAGATTCAAGCTTAAAGCTCCAAGCTGGAGGAAGCAAAGTCAAAGCAATATAAAGGCTTGTGAGAAGTCAGAAGGTCCAAAGAGGCAACTGAAAGTCTGTAACTCTTTGCTATGGGCATGTGAAGCAGTGGTGCACTGTTGACAGCTAAGTCAGTGAGAGAGAGTATGTGGAAGAAAGCTTGAATGCTTGCGATGACCCGGGGAGGGGAACATCGGAAGGAGAGTTTAAAACCCTGGAGGTGAACACTTGCGGAAGGCGTCTGAGAGAAAGTGTCAGTTTGGGAGAAGATTCTAAAGTGAGTTCTTGGAAAGTGGAGATTAGAAACCCTCATGTGAAAGATGGAGTTCAGTGAAACTGGTTGGCTCACGGTGCAACCAGCATCTGGTGGGGGGGGTTCATGAGGGATTCATAGCATCTGTTTGGGATGCCATCTGTCATTCAATTTCAGAATGTGGTCACAGGTTGCCTATTGGTTTACATGATCTGTACCTACTGTGAACATTATAGATAGCTTTTATAATTTGTGTTTTCTTTACAAATCTGTATGTATCTGTAAAGGTATAGTGGTTGATTGAGTATTGTAATATAATTCATCTTTTCTTGTTTAATAAATGCTTTATATTTTTGTTAAAAGCTCATCAGCTGACTCCAATGACTTTGTTCAGCAGCCCCTTCCCACACATCTAAACAAACAAAGTTAGGACCTATCAAGCTGGGTTCCACTCTGGGATCAGGCTTGTCCAGTGTTAACATCAGCTGAGATCATAACAATATAAAAAAGAGGAGAGTAGCTAAAGTAAATGCTGTCCCCTTAGATGCAGAGGCAGGAGAAATTATCATGAGGAATGAGGAAATGTCAGAGATATTGAACAAATGTTTTGTGTCTGACTTCATAGTAGAAGAAACAAATTACATACAATAAATGGAGGATAATCAAGGGGCTAATGAGAGTGAAGAAATGAAGGCAATTAGTATCAGCAGAGATAAAGTATTAGAGAAACTTAAGGGACTAAAATCTGACAAATCCTCAGGACATGATGGCTTACACCCTAGGGTTCTGATTAAAATTAGCTGCAGGGATAGTGACTTTGATTTTCCAAAATTCCCTGGATTCCAAAATTCCCTGGATTCCAAGTGGATTGGAATGTCACAAATGTAACTCCATTATCCAAGAAAGGAGAGAGAGAGAAAACAGGGAACTTTTGGCCAGCTAGCCTGACATCAATTATCAGGAAAATGCTGGAATTTGTTATTAAGGAAGCCATAATGCAGCTAGAAAATCATACATAATATGATCAGACAAAGTCAACATGGTTTAATAAAAGGGAAATTGTGTTTGACAAATTTATTAGAGTGTTTTGGGGATATAACTAACAGGGTACATAAAGGGGAACAAATAGATCTAATATCCTTGAATTTCCAAAAGCCATTCGATAAAGTGCCACGCAAAAAGTTGATACTTAAGTGTTCATGGAGTAGGGGTTGACATGGATAGAGAATTGGTTAATGGGCATGAAGCAATGAGTAGGGACAAATTGGGCATTTTCAAGTTGGAAGGTTGTAACTAGTGAAGTGCGATGAGGATCAGTGATGAACCTTAGTTATTTATAATCATGTTAATTACTTAGACGAAAAGGCCAAGAGTAATGTATCTAAGTTTGCTGACAATACAAAGCTAGGTAGGAAGGTAAGCTTTGAGGAAGGCACAAAGAGGTTGCAAAGAGATTTAGACAGGTTCAGTGATTGGACAACAAATTGGAAGATTTACTATAATGCAGGAAGTGTGGGGTTATTCACTTTTGTAGTGAGAAGAGAAAAGAAGAATATTTTTTCAATGGCGTGAAACTTGTAAGTGTTGATGTTCAGAGACACTTGGGTTTACTCGTACAAGGAACACAGAAATTTAGCATGCAGGTGCAGCATGCAATTAAGAAGGAAAGTGGCATTTTGGCCTTTATTGCAAGGGGATTGGAGAATAAGAGTATAAGTATAAGGAAGTCTTGCTACAATTGTACAGGGCTTTGTTGAGATCACACCTGGAATACTGTGTGTAATTTTGGTCTCCTTGCTTAAGGAACAATGTAATTGCATTGGAGACGGTACAGCAAAGGTTCACTAGGTTGGTCCCTAGGCTGAGAGGGTTGTCCTACAATGAGAGGCTGAATAAATTGGGCCTTTGCTCTCTGGAGTTTAAAAGAATGAGGGCTTATTTCATTGAAACATACAAGATTCTGAAGGGGCTTGTCAAGGTAAACACTGGAAGGTTGTTTCCCCTGACTGAGGAATCTAGAACATGGGGGCGCAGTCTCAGGATAAGGGACCAATTATTTAGGACTGGAAGGGTTGTGAATCTTTGGAATTCTCTACCCTAGAGGGTTGTGGATGCTCCAGCTTTGAATATATTTAAGGTTAGAATGGACAGATTTCTGGTCTCTCAGGGAAGTAAAGGATATGGGGAGCAGGCAGGAAAATGGAGTTGAGGCCAAGGAACAGCCATAATTGTTGCAAGGTGTGTGTAGTTCTATAGGTTTTATTAAGGTATTCATAGTCTTAAATCTTTCAACATTAATTATTCATTAACTACTGGAAACGATATACATAGGTGCTGTAAAGGTCCAATCTAGGAGCTGTCTCCATGCTTGCTTCTATATATGGCTCTGTCCAACACTACACTGACCCCCTAGGTGCGGGTCATGTGTTCACTTACATCACTGTGAGAGCGGTACTGTACTCAGTCCCATGTTAACCTGTCAGGCACTAAGACCTCACTATATTTTTATAAAATGTACATGTATCATCCTGATTAATCTATAAAATTATTTTTCTTAAAACTGGACAAAGATTTTAAACTGACTGAAGCTATGACTGGCTATGACTCACACAAAAGAATTTTTGGCCTTCGAACAGCAGTAACCTCATTATCTCTGAAGAGGCGCTAATGCCTCTGTGACTGCAGGGATCAAATCCCCAGGACTTGTACAAAGACCATTTAAATTTCTTAGGCCAACAGAGCTGATCAGTCTGCATGTACAAGGGACCCTGAAACCTCTTTTTTAAATTATCAATGTATGAAACATTAACAATCTCTATAATGCAGACAAGGAATATACATCCTTCGTCCTACTAAGGTGGAGAAGTAGGAGTCACGTCACATGACATTCTCCCCAAGATGCTAGAATCTGTAATATTGCGTTGTGGAGCTGAAAAAGCAGTATGCCATCTTCCATCAACCAAACACCAGAGCTCTGCCCAGGTTTAAATTGCCTGCCCCATATCTACACTGTTTTTACGAGAACTTCTAAACTTCTGTACCAGTGCCTACAAGACTAATTCACCCCTACGGGCCCATCTCATCTTGGGAATCATTGCTACTGGAAAAGTGAATTATCCAGCATCAATCTTCAACCTGCCAACACTGAAAAGATACTCCACTGGAGTTTGACTCAGGACACTGGACTCATATTCGGCCCATTGTGTCTGCAACGGCTCTCCAAATGAGCATTATGACCTAGTGCCATTATCCTGCCTTTTCCCCATACCCCTGCACCTTGTTTTTATTCAAATAATCATCTAATGCCCCCTCGAATGCCTCAGTTGAATCTGCCTCCATCACACTTCCAGGCAGTGCATTCCAGGCCCGAACCACTCATTGTGTGAAAAAGTTTTTTCTCACTGCCTATTTCTATCTTCATAACACCATCATACTTTTCTCTTGCTTCAGCCCCTCTGCTTCATTCATGCTTATATTACTTCTAAGCTTCACTATTCCAATGCATTCCTAAGTGGGCACCCATCTTCCACTTAAATTTACATTTGAGCTCATCCAAAACTCTGCTGCCTATATAAATTGTACCAAGCTCCGTTCACCTATAACCCCCGTGCTTGCTGTCTTATATTGGCCCCCAGTTAAACATGGTGTTGATTTTAAAATTCTTATCCTTGATTTCAAATCCTTTCATCATGATTTCACCCCTCCTTATTCCTGTATCCCCTCCAGTCCTACTCGTTTCCAAGATATCTGCGCTTCTTTAATTTTAGCCCTTTGCATATTGTTATGTTACTTCTGTCTGGTTGCCTTGCTTGCAAACACGGTTGCATACCTATCTACTGGTGAGTGAGTTGGTAAACAATTTACTGCAGACACAGGGACTGATGTAAGATGAAACACGTGCTGTTTAACACAAGTCACAGAGCATTAACACAATGTGTGCTTCTCCAACCAGACTCTATTCTAAACTACTGATTAACAATGTAGGCCATGCTACACAGCAATTGGGTAATGCAGTCACGTGGTCAATCTGCTCACATTCTCTTAAAGCTTTATTGCATCTCAGATTACCACATCCCTCCCCCTTTACTCAAAAGTACAATTTACAATCTTTACAAAATATCAACTATTTACGTAAATAAGCTTTTTACAAATTCAGTCTCTGGAGGTTTCTTCAAACGTGTCAAACGTTGTAGTTCTACGACTTTGGATGATTTATCCGAGGCCTCCCTCTCAGGAGTCATCTGTCCATTAGGCTGTCCCAGAGGAACCTGTAAGTTTGTTTCTTTGGCCCTCTCAAGCTCAAAGGATCCTAAGGTACTTCCAAACCAAGGGGAGTTCCTTCCACATGTGATGTAGGCTCCAATGGGAATGCTTTCACCCTCTTTCAGGGCCAATCACATGCACTTGTGCTGCCCCTCCCCTCCAAGTTCAACAATATGAAGATTAACTGTCAGGAACATTCTCAACATCAGGATGTTGAGCAAGGCTAAATTCAACACAGTATACTCAGCTTCCTGTTGCGTAAAAAAATTTTTCGGGGCCTTGTTAGTAATTCCTCTTTTTCTTCCTATCTGTCTTCTTTTGATGGGTTTTCTTCTTGGCAGCTCTGATTTTAATCTCAGTGTCTCTTCAACTTCCCTATTGGCTCAGGTATGAGCTCAACTTGAGTGAACTCGGTGGTTGAATCTTCCAGCATCTCCTCATCTGTCAGCTCCTTTGGAAACTCAGGGGTCTCTATTTTTAAAGCTTCTTGGCTTTCACGTAGCAGATTCTTCAGCTCTTCCATTTCTTTTTTATATTTGTTAGTTGTTTCCTGGAGAATTAAACATTTCTGTGTTTTCTTGGCTAAGTTATTCTTCATCTCAGTCAGAGACATGTTGAATTCTTTCTGTTCTTCCTCATACTTTTCAATGGTACAAATTAGGATCTGAGGGAATCTTGCAATATGTGAAAGTCCTTCAGCAGGTTTTCTTTTTATTTTTGGAGGTTACTGACTTCAACTCGAACTCGGTCCTGAAGCATCATCTCTATGAGTTCCTTTTGTTGAGTCTTTACATACTCCTTTTTCCAAACAGCAACATTTCCTGCTTCTAATTGAGATCTCAGTAATCCCCCAAGATTAATCTCTCTTAGCCAGTTCCTTCCGCAGAAACTCGATCCTCTGTCTGCTATCACAATTAGATTACTAGACTGATTTTCATACTGTACTGGAACCTTGCATCTCTTACCCTATGTCTTCACCATTATATGTAGTTAATTTAGCATCTGAATTTTCCAGATTTAATGGGTAGTCTCCTCCGTTCAGATATTTGAACGTATGTTCCCTTATAACTGTCATGGATGCCCCTGTATCCACTTCCATTCAGATGGGTTTCTCGTTGACTCTCACTGTCACGTAGATGGGCTCTGTTTTACCCATTTTTAAGTTGCATAGTGAGTAAATGCCTGACTCTGTTTCTTCTGGTTCCTCTACTATGTGGATTTCATGGTTCCTACCTTTTTGCTTAAAGTTTTGTCTTAACCTGTCTTTATTATATCACACATTGTGCCCATTACGATGGCAGAAGAAACATTCAATTCCTTTAAATTGTTGTTTGTTTGCAGGCTGTCTGATTCCATGCCTGTCGTTTTTATTGTAGGTTTTCTCTGCTAAACCATTGCCTTTTATTGGTCTGTTAATGGGGGCTGTTTCGTGCCTTTCTGTGGAGCCCTGAGCTTCCACACCATTGCTAACCAGTGCTTCTCTCCAGACGTGAAGGATGGCGCCATTTTGTGCTCCCTTGATTGCTTCTGAATCCCTGACTGTGCTCTCCATTGTGAGCATCAACTCCAGCAGGCCTTGCTAAAGTCTAAATTCGTTTCTGACAATAGCCTGTTTTGAATGGCATCTTTATTAATCCCACATACTAATCAGTCTTTTAACATGTCATTAATCAACAGTGCCCTGTCAGTTGTTTTAAGGCTGCTACATAGCAAGTGTCTCTCTTTCCAGGGCATGAGACCTCAAATTAAATTTAAAACACTGCACTGTTACTGAAGGTTTTGGCTGAAAGTGGCTTTTCACAAGATTTACCGACTCATCAAAGCTCTTGGAGTCTGGGGTGTTTGGTGCCGTTAGACTATGCATTAGGCTGTATGTTTTACTGCCTTGTGTCAATAAGAGGATTGCTCACCTCTTCTCCTCCCCTGATATGTCATTGGCCAAAAAGAACACAAGGTGTTCAACATAATGTGACCAGTTAGTCTGATCAAATGGTTCAGTCCAGCATACTGGAGGGAGATAACTTCGACAACTATGATGAAGGCTGCACTTACAATCACCTTGCAAGATACGGCTGATTTACTTTTGTTTAATTTTTGCAGCTTTCTTGGGTGTCGTCGACTGGTTGTGTTTTTCCTTGTTGCCAGCTGTTATGTTCCTCCTATTGGGTCACTTTGCTTGGCGAACAAAATCGCACACCTATCTACTGGTGAGTGAATTGGTAAACAAGATACTGCAGATGCAGAGACCAATGTAAGATGAAGCACATACTGTTTATTAACACAAGTAACAGAGCACTAACACGTGTGCTTCTCGAAACAGACCCTATTCTAAACTACCGATTAGCATTGTAGCCCGCACTACACAGCAATTGGGTAATACAGTCATGTGGTCAATCTACTTACATTCTCTTAAAGGTGCATTGCACCTCCGGTTACCACACATATCCTTGATTTTAATCGCTCTATTATCAGCAGCTGTGCCTTCAGCTGCCAAGGCGCTAAACTCTGGAATTCCCTCCCTAAGCCCCTCCTTAAAATCTTTCTCTGACCAAATTTCTGGTCATCTGTCTGGATACTGCTTATGCCGCTCTGTGTCGAATTTTGTTTGATACCATTCCTGTGAACCATTTTGCGATGATTTATTACATGAAAGGTGCTATATAAATGTAAGTTGTTGTAAATGGTATCTTCCATAATGAAATGTATTTCTACTCTCTGGCACTCTTGGTTTCTGCAAGGTCCCCTTCTCCTGTTATTTATGCTCTGGGTTCAGAGTTTTTTTTACTTCAGTTTGCTTCTTTTTCAGGATTTATTTAGGTTTACTTCCAATTTAGTAACCATAGATTTTACCAGAACATTTTCATTTAAACTAAACATTTGACCTGAGGAAGTGAAGCTTCTCTGTTTGCTATGTCTGGTGTTTGGTGTATGTATCTCTATTAGCCAAATTAGAAGCATTCTGTTAGAACTCAGGGATTAATCTCTATTCTAAAATTTTAATTTTAGAGATGGAGCAGCCATGAATGGGATTTTTCCGTACATTGTTCTCCACTATAATGTCTGTTGATTGCAACATTAATGCAGAGAAAATGTCATCTTAATCCAGTTGTCCTTCAACAGAAGCGTTCTTGCTTATAATGACCATTAAGGTGCCTTTGACAATGTGCACGATCAGTTGGTGCCTTTTTTTAATATACATATATAGAAGGCAATGAAATTGGGAAGCTTTAGAGACTCAGTCTAGAGAGCCACCCAGTGGCTGGAGCCCACAACTATGTTGTGACAGTTGATATGTAAAATTTAAGACTGCGTTCGTAAGCAATGCCGCGTTTGCATAGTTCAAGTGTTTCTCCACCATGTTTACTTTTTTACCGTGGGACTGGATGCAAAGTTTCCAAACCTGGAGTGGCAAGGGGGCAGGGGGAGTTGGGTGGTAGTGGGCGTGGGGAGCCCGGACCGATAGCATTTAGAGCTGTGGCATTGATACATTTCACAATTCACAGGCATTCCCTACAGCTTGTTTGCAATTACACAGTAACTCATCCCATTAAATTTACACTTTCTGCCATATAGAATATTAGTTTTTGTGTTATGTTTCTCCTTTTCAAATTTCAGTTGCATTATGAACCAAGTCTGTCCCAATTATTCAATACTAATTGTATTATGGCCCACCATCTCGTTTGCCTGGAACATAGTGCACCTGAATTATATCCTGCGTGTAATCAAGCCATTTACCTGCCTTCCGACTGAACCGAGTGACATCTGCATAAACCAGTGTGCATGTGCAGATGGCCATTTTGTGTTGACAGGGATCACAGGGAAAAGTTAATGGGAAATGTTGAAATTGCAATTTGCGGTAGCAAATATTGACGGGAGCAAAATTTGTGACATCCGGAGATAAAATCTGCGGAGAGGAAGCAACCTTCCCTATGAAAGAATGTAAAAGACACAGGAATCTCCCATGGAATTTCAGACAGGAGCCCAAACACATCTTCAGCTGAAGGGAGATATTTGGATCAAGGCACACATTTTAAATTCTGCATAATAATCTTACATCTGAATAACAGAATTTGGAATAATTTGGGAATCAGGTGAGTCCAGTTGATTGGAGCATAGGAGTTTCTCTGCAGCACAGGTTGAGGAGCTGGAAATACCAATGGTTGCACCAAACGCAACCACTGGTGTATTGCAAACAGCAAGTTAAATAGTCCCCAGTATAAACGTGGACATGGGAATTCATAATGGAAAAAAAATGACACAAAAGTGTGATTATTGGAAGTAAAATAAAATTAGAGAGGCAACATGTGCACTTGTAAGATTTTACAATAATATTAGTAGTAGATTACCCATGACAGAGTTAATGATTTGTAAATATTTCTTTTTACAATTTATATATAAATATATATAAACAAGAAAGATTACACTGCCAGCCAGATGGTTTGTAACAAAGAAACATTACAATTCCAGCCAGATGGCTTGTAATATAGAAAAAAACATCACAGTGCTAGCCAGATGGCTTGTGATATACAAGAAAGATTACATTATCAGCTAGATAGTCTGTAATAAATAAGATGGTTTAATCTCTAACAGGCATGACAAAGCCAGATCATCAATAATTGTAGATAATTTATCTTTCATTTAGAACATAAGAACATAACATAAGAACTAGGAGCAGGAGTAGGCAATTCAGCCCCTCGAGCCTGCCCTGCCATTCAATACGATCATGGCTGATCTCAATTCGGCCTCAACTCCAATTTCCGGACCTCTCCCCATAACCTTTCAACCCATTACTATTTAAGAATCTGTCTATCTCCTCCTTAAATTTATTCAGCGTCCCGGCATCCACTGCACTCTGAGGTAGTAAATTCCACAGATTCACGACCCTTTGAGAAAAGAAATTCCTCCTCATCTCTGATTTAAATCTACCACCCCTTAGCCTAAAACTATGGCCTCTTGTTCTAGAATGCCCCACAAGGTGAAACATCCGCTCCATGTCTACTTTGTCTAACCCCTTTAGCATCTTATATACCTCAATTAGATCTCCTCTCATCCTTCTAAACTCTAGCGAGGACAGGCGTAAACTGCTCAATCTCTCCTCATAAGACAAACCTTACATCTCTGGAATCAATCTAGTGAGCCTCCTCTGAACCGCCTCCAATGCAACTACATCCTTCCTCGAGGGGACCAAAACTGTGCACAGTACTCCAGGTATCATCTCACTAATGCCTTGTACATTTGCAATAATGCTTCTCTATTTTTATACTCTATTCCTTTAGCAATAAATGTCAAAATTCCATTTGCCTTCCTTATTATCTGCAGTACCTACATACTAGCTTTCAGCGATTCATGCACGAGGACACCCAGATCCCTCTGCACTGAAAAATTCTGAAGTTTCTCTCCATTTAAATAATAAGTCATCTTTTTATTCTTCTGACCAAAATGGATAACCTCACACTTATCTGTGTTAAACTCCATCTGACAAATTTTGGCCCATTCACTTAACCTGTCCATATCCATTGGTAAATTTCTTATCTCTTTATTGCAACTTACTTTCCCACCAATTTGGTATCATCTGCAAATTTAGTTATATTACCTTCTATCCCTGAAGCCAAGTCATTAATCTAGATTGTAAATAATTGGGGCCTAAGGACTGAACCCTGTAGTTAGTTACAGCTTACCATCCAGAAAAAGACCCATTTATCCCGACTCTTAGTTTTCTGTTGGTTAGCCAATCCTCTGTCCAAGCTAATATATTACCCCTAACTCCGTGTGATCTTATCTTGTGTATTAATCTTTTGTACGGTACCTTATCAAAGGCCTTCTGGAAGTCCAGATCCATATCTACAGGGTCCCCATTATCCACTTTGCTTGTCACATCTTCAAATAACTCTAGCAAATTAGTCAAACACAATTTACTCTTCATAAAACCATGCTGACTCTGATGGATTGTATTTTGACTTTCCAAATGCTCCATTACTAGTTGCTTAATAATGGATTCCAAGAATTTCCCAGCGACAGATGTTAAACTAACTGGTTTACAGTATCCTACTTTCTGCCTCCCCAACTTTTTGAATATTAGCATTTTTCCAATCCACTAGAACCTTTCCAGAATCCAGGGAATTTTGCAATATTATAGCCAATGCATCCACTATATTCGCTGCCACTTCCTTTAAGACCCTGGGATGTAAGCCATCAAGTCCTGGGGACTCGTCACCCTTTAATCCCAATAGTTTGCTCAGTACTTTTTCTCTAGTGATGGTGATTGTTCTAAGTTCCTCCTTCTCTATACCCTCTGCACTATTGGGGTGGTACTAGTGTCCTCCCTGGTGAAAACTGAGGCAAAATATTGATTGAGCGTCTCTGCCATTTCTGCGTTCCCCACTATTAACTCCCCAGTCTCACCCTCAAAGGGACCAACATTCGCTTGAGCTACTTTCCTTTTATATACTTGTAGAAGCCTTTGCTATCAGTTTTTACATTTTGCGCTAGTTTTCTTTCATAATTTACCTTTGCTCTTTTTATTATTTTTTAGTAACCCTTTGTTGATCTTTAAAAGTTTCCCAATCTTCCAGCTTGCTACTGACTTTTGCAATTTGGTATGCCTTAGTTTTTGCCTTTATGTTACCTTTAACTTCCTTGCTCAGCCATGGATGCTTCCCCCCCACCCCCCACCTTACCATCTTTCTTCCTCTTTGGAATATATTTTACTTGGGAGGAATTGAACATCTCCTTAAATATCTGCCACTGTTCATCAACTGTCCTACCTTGTAGTCTTCCTGCCCGGTCCACTAGGGCCAAATCTGTCCTCATCCCTATGTAGTTACCTTTGTTTAACTCCAGAACACTTGTGTGGGACTCAAATTTCTCACTCTCAAACTGAACTTGAAATTCTAGCATGCTATGATCACTCTTCCCTAGAGGATCCTTTACCATAAGATCATTAATTAGTCCCATCTCATTACACAAAACCAAATCCAGAATAGCCTGCTCCCCGGTTGGTTCCACAACATATTGCTCCAAGAAGCTATCTCTAATACACTATGAACTCTCCCTCAAGGCTACCCTTGCCAATTTGATGAGTCCAGTCTATATGCATATTAAAATCACCCATGATTATTGCCATACCTTTCTTACATGCTCCCAGTATTTCCTGGTTTATATCGTGCCCTACTGCTGAACTACTGGTTGGGGACCTATAGATTACTCCCACCAGGGATTTCTTTCCCTTGCTATTTCTTACTTCTACCCAGACTGACTCCACGTCTTGCTCTCCAGTGCCTATATCATTTCTCACTATAACACTGATCTTTTCCTTTACTAACAAAGCTACACCACCTCCTTTTCCTTCCTGCCTATCCTTCCGAAACTGAGTAACCTTGGATATTCAACTCCCAAACCTGTTCTCCCTGTAACCACGTCTCAGTAATCACCACCAAATCATATCTATTTATCTCTACTTGCACTGTTAACTCATTAGTTTTATTCCGAATGCTACACACATTCAGATACAAAGCCTTTAAGTTTGCCCTATTGTCAACTTTCTCTACTCTTTTACGATTCTTTGGTGAAATATGGCGTTCACACACTCTGTCCCTTCCTTTCACTTTTTGGTAACAATCAGCCTTGTCACTAACCTGCACTCTTACCCTCTCCTTAAACTTTGATTTTTTATATTTCCATGCAACTGAACCCTCAACCCCCACTATTTAGTTTAAAGCCCTATCTACAACCCTAGTTATGTGATTCACCAGGACACTGGTCCCAGCGTGATTCAAGTGGAGCCCATCCGAACAGAATAGCTCCCTCTTTCCCCAGTACTGGTGCCAATGTCCCATGAATTCGAACCCATTTCTCCCACACAAATCTTTGACCCACGCATTAACCTCTTTAACCTTATTGACCCTGTGCCAATTAGCTCGTGGCTCAGGTACTAATCTGGTTATTATTAATTTTTTGGTTCTGCTTTTTAATTTAGCCCCTAGCTGCTCGTATTCCCTCAGCAGAACTTCTTTCCTCGTTCTACCTATATCATTGGTACCTACGTGGACCATGACAACTGGATCTTTCCCCTCCCACTCCAAGTTTCTCTGCAGCCCAGATGAGATATCCTTAACCCTGGCACCAGTAGGGCAACACAGCCTTCGGGACTCTTGATCCTGGATACAGAGAACAGTATCTATTTCCCTAACTATACTCTCCCCGTTTACAACTACATTTCTCTTTTCTCCCCCCACTAGAATGGCTCCCTGTACCACGGTGCTATGGTCAGTTTGTTCATCATCCCTACTGTCCCCGCTCTTGTCCACACAGGGAGCAAGAATCCAATCAATGGAACAATGGCTTCAGGGGCCAAAGTAATCAGAAAGTATTGTTGATTATCAGGAGGGGAGGTACTGCTAGAGCTGAAAGAGGAGCAAGACTACAGACAAAGGTCAGAAAGGAGTGGAACTCCAAACATTGATGTGGGATAGCAAGTGGATAGGGAGGTGTGGATAGGAGTGAAGAGGTGAAAGGCTGGGGTGGATGCGAGGAAGGGGATAGGGAAAAGTGAGGGAATAGGGAATTGTATGGCATGGTTTGGATAGGACAGGAGGCATCAATGGCCACCAGCCAACAATATGATGGCGGTTGTGGAGAAAAAAATGTCCTGAGGAGCATCTTCACACCTTCTGCTCCAATCGCTCATTCTTTTTACACCCTTTCACTACTGTTGATCTTCTGCACCTTTTCACTACCCCTCCACTTCCTATCACCTCCTTCATCCCATCACTATCCCTCCCCACTTTCTTTGAATTAACTGCTCAACCTTCATATCTTCCCTTTAATATTGCTCCACTTCCATTCTCCTCACTTTTAAATCTTCACCTTTGCCAACTCACACTTCCTGTCCCTAAGAGTGGTCCACAATGCCATAAACCTGATCATTTTTCCGGTTTTCATCAGAGGTTTTATATGTTTTCAAAATCCATCTTGTGAGTGGACAAAAATTTAGCAGATGAATATAATATGAGAAAATGTGAACTTGTCCACCTTGGCAGGAAGAATAGAAAAACAGTGTACCATTTAAATGGAGAGAGATTGCAGAACCCTGTGGTACAGAGGGATCTGGGTGTCTCGGTACACAAATCACAAAAAGTTAGTATGCAGGTACAGTAAGTGATTAGGAAGCAAATGGAACGTTGTCTTTTATTGTAAGGGGAACAGAATATACAAGTAGGGAAGTTTTACTGCAGCTGTACAGAACCTTGGAGAGACCACATCTGGAGTATTGTGTATAGTTTTGGTCTTCTTATCTAAGAAAGAATATAAATGCACTAGAGGCAGTTCAGAGAAGGTTCACTTGACTGATATTTGGTATTGGAGTTATCTTATGAGGAAAGGTTGGACAGGCTGGACTCCCATTAGAGTTTAGAAGAATGAGAGGTGATCTTATTGAAACATATAAGATCCTGAGGTGACTTGACAGGGTGGATGCTGAAAGGATGTTCCCCTTGTGGGAGAGACTAGAACTAGGAGACACAGTTTAAAAATAAGAGGTCTCTTATTTAAGGCTGAGATGAGAAGAATTTGTTTTTCTCAGGGAATCATGAGTCTTTGGAACTCTCTTCCCCAGTGAGCAGTGGAGGCAGGGTAAATGAATATTTTTAAGGCAGAGGTAGATAGATTCTTGATTAACAAGTGAGTCAAAGATTAACAGGGGTGGACAGAATATGAAATTGAGATCACAATCAGATCAGCTATGTTCTTATTGAATGGTAGAGCAGGTGCGAGGGGCCGCATGGCCTACTTCTGTTCCTAATTCATATGTTTGTATGTTTTTCAAGATAAGGTAAGTAGCCTCAAAATTCAATCTTTTAAAATGTTGAAGAAACACTAAATAAATTGAGACTCACTAATATCTCTCTCACTCCTCCCCACTGTGATAACAGTCCCTCACTCTCTCTCTCCCTCTCTCCATCTCTCTCTGTCTGTGAACCCAGTCTGTCTCTGACACTCCCCTAGCCCCGCTCTATTCTTAAAGGTAAAACTAATAATTTTGAAAAGGACCTTTCATAACTGTGTGATAATTTCTGAGATACTTAGCTTCAAAAATCAATTTTTGTTTTAGAATTAAACAAACTTTCATTTAAATTACTTTCCCCTCTTACACCTCTCTCTTTTTCTAACTCTTTCTCTCCTCACTCACGTAAAGTATGTTCCAAAACAAGAGAAGAATGCTCTAACGAGCATCCAATAAAACACTGCCTTTTTTCTCACCAACTTAGAATCACGGAATGATCTAACACAAAAGGCTATTTGGTACATTATACCTGTGCTGGCATTTAGTCCCACTCTCCTCTTTTCCCCATAGCCCTAGAAGATGTTGCCCTTCAAGTATTTCTTCAATTTCCCTTTTTAAAGTTATTATTGAATCTGTTTCCATCACCAATTTCAGGGAATTTAATTCCAGATCGAAGTAACTCAGTGTTTTTTAAAAAAGCTCCTCATCTCACCTCTCATTCTTTTGCCTCTGAATGCCGACCATTCTGCAGTAGCAACAGTTTCAGCCTATCTTCTCTAATAAAACCCTTCATGAATCTCAACTACAACTTCTCTGCTACAAGGACAACAATCCAGCTTCTCCAGTCTCTCCATGTAACTGAAGCCCTCCATCCTTGGTAAATCTAGTAGAATCCTCTCTAAGCATTTGACATCCTCTGGTGCCAAGAATTGGACACAATATTTCAGCTGGAGCCTAAATAGTGATTTATAAAGGCTTTAGCATAACTTCCTTGCTTTTGTACTCTATGCCTCTAATTATAAAGCTAAAGATTCTGTTTGCTTTCTTCAACAGCTTTCTCAGTTTCCCTGCCACCTTCAAAGACTTGTGTACATTCACCCCCAAGTCTATCTGTTCCTGCAACCACTTTAAAATTGGACCTGCTGCTGCTGCTGTTTGTAGCTACCCCTGCCAGGAGATTTGCTGTCATGTGTGTCATGCCCATGTGTTCTGCACCATCCTCACATATCCACTGTAGCTCATCTGCAGCCGCTCTGTGATATCACCATCCAACTACACCTGGGTCCATTGTACCATTTCGGTCACATTCCCATAAAATGTATCACTTCTAGTTTTGAAAACAAGACTCAAAATATGTTTCAAGCTTTTAAAATTTTTCCTCTTGTTTTTCAAAACATGTAAGATCAATTTCCTGAAAGAAAATGCTCCGAACTGAAGACAATGTGTGCCATCCATACAGCTATTTTGATGGAAATGGGAAATTCTGCACACTGCACATATTTGGGCCATACAAGTTTTGAACACAGGCTGATAGCACTGACCAAACCCAGGTTTTTAAGAGAGGCTGAGTCTTCAAATAATTTATTTAATGAAGGCATTGAAAGACACGGAGAACAATTCTGTTGATAAGTTTAATCACATTATTGTGAGTGATCTAATATTTTGTAAACTATTCCTTGGGCATTAACAATTTTGGTTTTGGATGAAATATGGGGAAAGAAAAAGCTTTCAGATTGAGGAACTTATGGGAACCCATTGGCCAGATCACATAATCACAGGGTGATATACTGTCATTATAGAATAGCAACTATTGTGTGTCACATATTGTGACACCTCTAACACTCAGGTTTCTGCCCCTTCCATGGTACTGATATGGCTTTTATCAAAGTCACAAATGGCATCCAATGTGACTGTCACAGAGATAAACTATCTCTTCTTGTCCTTCTCGACCTGTCTGCAGCCTTTGACACAGTTGATCACACTATCCAATGCCTCTCCAGAGTTGATCAGCTGGATGGGACTGCACTTGTCTGGTACCTAATCATAGCCACAGAATCACCATCAATGGCTAATCTTCCCACTCTTGTAAATGGACCTCTGTGGTACTCCAGGATTTTTCCTTTCCCTGCTCCAATTTCTCATCTACATGCTGCCCCTCATTGACATCATCCAAAAATACAATGTCAGTTTCCACATGCATGTTGAAGACACCCAGCTCCACCTCACCACTACCTTTCTCAATCCCTCTAGTTTCTTAATATAATACAACTTGTATGTCATCCAGTTCTGGATGAACAGAAATTTCCTCCAATTAAATATTGGGAGGATTGAAGCCATTGTCTTTAGTCCCTGTCACAAATTCTGTTCCCTAACCATTGACTCCATCCCTCTCTTAGACAATTGGCTGAGGCTGTGGCTGTTTGCAACCTTAGTGTCATATTTGACCCCAGTTTGGCGTTCAACCACATTTCAGTGCTGTCGCTAATACCACTTATTTCCAGCTCTTAACATCACCCAACTTCAACCCTGCCTCAGGTCATCAGCTGTAGAAACCCTCATTCATGCCTTTATTACCTCCTGACTTCAATATTCTAACACACTCCTGGCTGGCCTCTCACATTCCACCCTCTGTAAACTTGAGGTTATCCAAAAGTTTATTCCCTAACTCATACCAAATTGTGTTCACCCACCCCTCGTGCTTGCTGACCTACATTGCCTCCCAGTTAAGCAACACCTCAATTTTAAAATTCACATTCTTGTTTTCAAATGCCTTCGTGGCCTGGCCCCTCCCTATCTCTGTAAATTTTCTATAGCCCTAAAACCCTCTGAGATATCTGCACTCTGCTGACTCTGGCCTCTTAAATATTCCCGATTTCAATCACTCCACCATTGGTGCTGAGCCTTCAGTTGCCTAGGCCCTGAGCTCTGCAATCCATTCCATTGACCTCTCCACTTCTCTACCTTGCTTTCTTCCTTTAAGACACTCCTTAAAACCTATCTCTTTGTACAAGCTTTTGGTCATTTGCCATTCTATCTCCTTATGTGGTTCTGTGTCACGTTTTATCTTATTATGCCTCTGTGAAGCATTTTGGGACATTTTATTACATTAAAGGTTTATTATAATACAAGTTGTTATTGATATTGCTGCTATCTTCAGATTAAGCTGGATTTGTGGGCAAGGGATAATTGGACAACAGTGTGCAGGCATGAAAGTTGTCACAATGTGAAGCCATAAATTCTCTTTTTTTATTAATGTTGTCATGAAAAGCTGATTACGACCATAAATTACTCATGGGCATATTGAGCTTTTTAAGGAAGACATTTGTGTTTTTAAGAAAATACAAGCAAGGGCACTGACTAAAAGATTGCTGATAATGTAAAGTGATCACCCTCTGGAAAGATTCCTATGTGGATTACGCTGACAGACCTGTCCTGAGAGAACATGGAATGTCACACCTGAAAAAGTGTCATGACCTTCTTCAGGCAGAGACACTTAAAAGGGAGATAGGAAAGATGCAGATGGCTGAACTTTAATCTCCTGCAGTTGCAGAGACAAAAGACTGATCACCATGTCTCAGCAGTCATCTAAAACCCACCTCCTGTTGATTCATATCCCAAAATGTGTAAAATGGTCAGAGATAAATGAAAACAGACTTTGAGCACAAGACATGTTTTTTTTTTCCTTACAGAAACACACAGAGAAACATGGGTTAAAAAGCTAGCTTCAGAGCAGTGCAATGTGTGCTAGTGTGCTGTGAGAGTGACAGCACAAGAAGACCAACTAGTCACCCCTACAGTTGCAAACAAAGTTTCTCTCACTCTGTTGCTGGAGTTGCAGGCTCAATCAAAAAGGAAATAGGACAGCTTCTTCAGCTAACCTGCAGAACCAAGTGTCTCAAACCCACTGCCAAACCGCCAGTCAGTTCTACCAGAATCACCCAACTTAACGGCCACAACGTATCATTATTTACGTCTCACAGACAAACCAAAGACTGCTTTGTTTAACTTTTCAATTTTTATTTGGACTCTTAACTTCTCATTTCTGATCTGTGTGTTTGTGTATTGCATCCATATCATTTTTTTAGTGGGTTTTTAGCAAGTAATAAACTTACTCTTTCTTTGACTCAAGAAAGCCTGGTTAAATTGGCTCCTTCTAAAAATAAATATATTTGGACTGGGAAAGGGTATCCAAGGGGGCAGGGATCCCTTTTAAATTAATCTTGTTGCTATAAACTGAAGGGGTTGAATAAAGAAGGGGAGCCAGCTCATTCCTCCTCACCCGGGAGCATAACAAAATTGGGGTCCTGTTCAGAAAGTTAACAAATTGGGGGACCTCACCCAGGGACTGGTCATAGTAATGTCATTATATATCCCTATGTATACATGAAAGCATTGCTTCAAATTTGTTCTGCAGTAATTACACCCTCTCAACAGTGGTGGCACTGCAACATCCCTACTGACAGATGGGTGTAATTACAATGTGACGTGTTTACTGAGGATGCTTTCAATAATGTCTACACAGGAATTTCCAAAGAAAAAAATCAATAGAAAACATAAGCAAGACCTAAAATATCTTAATATTGGGAAGCTGATTTCAAAAAATCTGTCCAGACCTCTAAATGGCCCTCACCTGAAATGTGCTATGTCTCCTCCAGCTCAGGGTCACAATGTGGACAAAATCCTACAACATGATGACTCCCAGTTCTTGGGACATAAGTTTGATAAAACCTCTCACACAGGAATCAAACACAGCAATAATGCAATTAATGCTGGAGTCTGTGAAACATCCGTTCCACTTGAATCAATACCTGTACTAAACAGACTGTTGTGCAGTGACCATTGTGCTAATGCTGTTGTGAAAAATGCTGACTATCATGTGCTACAGCCTAGAGAAAATTCAAATTTAAAAGCATTCAAATAGGAACAAATCATAGGTTTGACAGGCTTGTTAGTTGTATGTTGAATATAAAAACATAAGAATTAGGAGCAGGAGAAGCCCATCCAACTCCTTGAGCCTGTTCCACAATTCAATATGATCATGCCTGATCTTGGATCTCAATTCTATTATCCTGCCTAATCCCCAAAAATCTAATGCTTGCATTTGCAAATCAACCATGGCTTAGTTGATAACATACTTACTGTTAAGTCAGAAGATTGTGTGTTCAAGTCTCATTCTAAGCTCAAATTTAAACCCCTGAAGAAGGGTCATACAGACTTGATACGTTAACTCTGTTTCTCTCTCCACAGATGCTGTCAGATCTGCTGAGTTCTTCCAACATCCACAGTATTTTGCTTTTATATTATTATAAAATTTAACATAATCTGCCACTCCAGTACAGAAGTGTGGGAATGCTGCACAATCAGAGTGTGGCTGAGATAAAAACAAAAAACTGCAGATGCTGGAAATCCAAAACAAAAACAGAATTACCTGGAAAAACTCAGCAGGTCTGGCAGCATCAACGGAGAAGAATAAAGTTAACGTTTCGAGTCCTCATGACGCTTCAACAGAACTGAGTAAAATTAGGAGAGGGGTGAAATATAATACTGTGGCTGAGATGTTAAACTTGAGGCCCTGTCTGTCTTCTCAGGTTGATGTGAAAGATTGTATTGTGCTATTTTGAAGAACAGCAGGGGCATTTTCCCCATGGCTAATATTTAGCCACCAATCAACATCATAAAAAAGTTATCTGGTCATTAACATTGCTGTTTGTCGGAGCTTGCTATGTGCACATTGGCTGTCATGTTCCCTACATTACAACAGTGATTATATTTCAAAAGTGCTTAATTCACTTTAAAGTGCTTTGGAATGACCTGAGGCCATGAAAGAAGATATATAAATGCAAATCTTTCTTTTCTTCTTTGAATATACTCAATAACTGAGCATCCACAGCTTCCTGGGGTAGAGAATACCAAAGATTCATAACCCTCTGAATGAAGAAATTCCTCCCACTCTAGCTCTTTAATGATCAGCCCCATCACCTGAAACAATGCTCCTTAGTTCTGAAAAGGGGCCCTAACAAAAACAGGATACTCTGGTCTCTCAAGTTCATTCTATTTTGACCTAAGGCATCATAAAGCAGTGTGTTAATGAAACCCAAAGTAACCAGAAGATATGGAACATAAAGCCCATTAAATTTAATTATAGGACAAAAAAAACTTTTGTGGTTGGAAATAAATTGACCAAAATCACTGGTTTTGCAGTGAACTGACTTTCAACTTTCTGCCTTTTGACCTACCTGTATCAATTTGTTAAGAACATTAGAACTCATTGTAAATCCATAACTACTTTAACATATTGTTAGGCAAGATGTAGTAGTACTGAGGGGGTTCCTCTATTAGCGGAGGTGAGACCTCACAATCGAAGCCTATCTTAATATCTTGATAGTGCAGGTGGATGTTCACGATCACATTCCAAGAAGACTGAAATGAGTTCTTTGGGTGTCCTGTCCAACATTCATCCTTCAGATCAACATCACCATGCACTGACTGAGTGGGTGGTCATTCACAGTGATCCTGTGTGATCTTTGTGTGTGAAAAATGGCTACTGTTATTGTCCACATAAAAGTCATTTCACTGTAATATAATCTATTATGTTCACGGGAGGAAGTCCTATATTAGTCACACGGGATCAGAGATGAGCTGGCAAGATGGATACAGAATTGGCTTGGTTATAGAAGACAGAGGGTAGCAGTGGAAGGGTACTTTTCTGATTAGAGAGCTGTGACTAGTGGTTTTCCACAGGGATCAGTGTTGGGACCTTTGCTGTTTGTAGTATACGTAAATGATTTGGAGGAAAATGTAACTAGGCTAATTTGTAAGTTTGCAGACAACACTAAGGTTGGAGGAGTTGACGATAGTGAAGAGGATTGTCAAAGCATACAATGGGCTATAGATCAGTTGGAGACTTGGGCGGAGAAATGGCAGATGGAGATTAATCCGGACAAATGTGAGGTAATGCATTTTGGAAGGTCTAATACAGGTAGGAATTAAACAGTGAATGGCAGAACCCATAAGTGCTTTGAGGGCAGAGTGCTCTGGGTGTACAGGTCCACAGGTCACTGAAAGTGGCAAAGCAGGTGGATAAGGTAGTCAGGAAGGCATATGGCATGCTTGCCTTCATCGGCAGGGGTATTGAGTATAAAAGCTGGGAAGTCATGCCGCAGCTGTATAGAACTTTGGTTAGGCCACACTTGGAATATTGCGTGCAATTCTGGTTGCCACATAACCAGAAGGATATGGAGGTGTTGGAGAGGGTGCAGAGGAGGTTTACCAGGATGCTACCTGGTCTGGAGGTTATTAGTTATGAGGAGAGGTTGGAGAAACTCGGATTGTTCTCACTAGAGCAACAAAGATTGAGGGGGCGACTTGATAGTAGTTTACAAAATTATGAGTGGCATGGACAGAGTAGATAGAAGCTTTTTCCCAAGGTGGAAGAGTCAATTACTAGGGGACATAGATTTAAGGTGAGAGGGGAAAACTTTAGAGGAGATGTGCGGGGCAAGTTTTTTACGCAGAGGGTAGTGAGTGTCAGGAATTCGCTGCCAGAGGAGGTAGTGGAAGCAGGTACGATAGTGGTGTTTAAGAGGCAGCTTGACAAAAACATGAATAGGATGGGAATAGAGGGATACGGACCCCGGAAGTGCAAAATGTTTTAGTTTGACAGGCAATATGATCGACGCAGGCTTGGAGAGCCGAAGGGCCTGTTCCTGTGCTGTTCTTTGTTCTTTGTTTTATTTATTTATTTATTATTTATTATTATTTATTTTGCTGGACTCATTGAATGTTCTGAGGAAGAGATAAGCATAGATCTTTCCACGTTACATGAGGTTTAATACCCCAAGTATTTAACTAATTAGACATCGAAATTGAGAGCAATGGAGAAAGGGGGGAGGGGTGGGACTGATCAGGTTGCTCTTTCAAAGAGCTATTACAGGCACTGTGGGCCAAATGGCCTCCTGTTGAGTGATAAGATTCTATGATTCATCTCCAAAGAAAATACTTCAACTTCTTGCAGATGGAAATTTGTGATCAATTAACATGCAAGGATCAGAAACTGTTTTAGGTCTTTCTCTATCAGGACCAAGGTTCAGCAGGTAACTTAAGGATATTAACATAAGAACGTAAGAGTTATGAGCAGGAGTAGGCCATTCAGCCTTACCAGCCTGCTCCACCATTTAATAAAATCATGGCTAAAATAACGCAGGTTAACTTGAGTAGTTTTCAAATATTCGGTTAAAAATTGCACAGTAACAGACAGTAATCTATCAGAGGCTATATTATACTGGGAAAGGCCCTGATATAGACAGACATTCCCTTCAACTCTGAGAGTATGACAGTGCTTGATAATAATCACGATTTGACAACCTAATTCTGGAGTTCTATTTGATAGGATAAAGATTTGCCCATCTTTGATAGTGGGATGGCCTTGGCAATGACAGCCTCCAATGCCCAACCACACTATAAACTCTATTGTGAAATTCCCTCTCCTTAGAATTAGTCCTTGACATCTCTAAACATAGCACTGGACAGTTTTTTGACTGTTTGGTTCAACAATAATCAGTTGCTTTGGCGATTGCTGCTCATGTTCCAGCAGTCCATGCACTTTGACTCAGCGAAGTGTATCCATTTTGCTTCTCTTTGTTGAAGACTTAACTTAGCAAGAAGCTCCACGCTATTCTGGACCAAATATTTATTTTGAGGTAAGTTTTGTCAACTTTTTTTTTAAAAATAAAAGTTGGGAATTCATTCACTGTTTTAAGACTGAAACATTTGGCTTTCACTACTAAAAGATCCCAATGTTGTTCTGGTGGGTTATCATGTCATAAAATTTTTTCCACAAACTTACATTTGTTTTAATACAGCAGTCGTAAAGTTTGCTAGCAGGTCATTTTTATGAGCATTTAATTTACTAATGCTGCTACATTCAGTGGTGTTACACATGTCATATCAAGGGACTTTGCTGCTAGGTCACCTTAAGTAGAGATATTGAGCACCTGTGTTCAGGGCCAACTTATTCAGGAGTGTAATTTAATTATAATTTATTATATGCAATTGAGTGTTGTGTTTAGTTCTGGGTGCTGCTCTTTAGGATGGACATGAAGGCATTAGAGAAAGTACAGAAAAGGTTCATGAGAATAGTTCCAGGATGAGGAGCTTCAGTTATGTAGATAGACTGGAGAGGTTGGGACTGTTTCCTTGAAGAGAAGGCTGAGAGGAGATCTGATAGAAGTATTCAAAATCATGAGGGGTTTGGACAGAGTAGATAGGGAGAAACTTGTTCCCACTAGTGAAAGGATTGAGAATGAGGGGGCACAGATTTAAAGTAATTGGCAAAAGCAAAAGTGATATGAGAAAAAACTTTTTCACGCAGCAAGTAATTAAGGTCTGGAACGCGCTGCCTGAGAGTGTGGCAGAGGCAGCTTCAATTGAACTATTCAGAAAGGAAATTAGACTGTTAATTGAAGAAGCACGCACAGAGAGAAGCCGAGAAAATGGCACTGTGAATTGCTCAGAGCTGGTGCAGATATGAGGGCTGAATGGCCTCCTTCTGCACTGTAATAATTGTCACTGGGCTGGATCGAGGCTACTTTCCCCTCTATTTAACTTCATACTTTTTGGAGACAAAGCCCAGGGTTGCAACAAAAGTTGCATAATATTGGACACTCAGCACGTCCGAGTGGACTATGAGACTAATCGTGTTTTTTGTAACACCAATCGTCTGTATCTGCAAAAGCAGCTATAACACATGGCTATGACATCTGTTTTTCCAGATGGCCTCAAAATGAATGCTTAGCTCAGTCCAAGAATGACAAACCCGCTCAGCTCAGCAGCCAACGCAATACAGCATGCAAAGGGGAGCACAAGCTTTGTTTGATTAACGTCTTAATGACCTTCAAAAAGTTATCCTTTCTTTGATGCGATTTCTCAATGCCTATGTTTATTTACTCAAGATCAAGAGGTGTGAGGTGCATATGTGTTTTGTTATTGATTTTATGGTTGATTGATAGCTTTATGAGAAGGTAATAGGGCAAATGTTGAATGGCTGTTTTTTTCAATTCCTGACTCAGGATGAGGAGTCTCCCTTGGTTCATGACTCCTCTGAGAAGCCATAAAGCACGTCTAAAAGAACAAGGCCTGACTCCATAAAAATTGTGGGGGCAGGGGTCCGAAATGCCCATCACTGCAATGGAGCCAGCAATGGTTGGAGCAATGTTTGGGGGCTGGCTACCCACACCTTTATCCCATGTTGGTGAAAATTACTAAAAACAGGAATGGGGCAGGAATCCCAGAATTGGAATCCGCCCACTATTTTTAAGGACTCCCAACTCTAAGAAAATCCAGGACTTTGATTCAAACCCACCTGGGCCAGATCTCTTTTCAACTTGCTGAAATTAGTCTTCCTCCTGTTGAGTATCAGAATGTTCCTTGTCCTTTTCTATAACTACTCTGAACCTAATGTATTGTAATCAGTTTCCCAACTGCTCCTGCACTGAAAAATGCTCCATTTGTCCCATTTCATGAGATGGAGTATGTGGGAAAATGAGGTTGTCCACTTGGCAGAAAGAATAGAAAATCAGATTTAAATCAAGAGAGACAGAAGAATGCTGTAGTACAGAGGGATCTGGATATCCTTATACATGAATTACAAAAAGTTAGCACGTAGGTACAGCAGGTAGTTAGGAAGGTAAATTAAATGTTGGCCTTTATTGCAAAGGGAATGGAGTATAAAAGTACAAAAATCTTGTTACAAAAGGGAATTGGTGAGGCTACACCTAGGCCAGGATTTTTCAGTCGTCGGGCGGGTTCGGCGGGTGGGCCCGGGGGCGGTCGGGAAGCTGACCACTGCCCTGAATCGGGCCCTGGTCACGATTTCATGCTGGCTGGCCAATTAACTATCAGCCAGAGTGAATTGCGCGCTGCAGCATCCTGGGGGGGTGGGGGAGGAGGGCGAGCACAGAAGTTTGCTCATGTGCACAGGCACTCGCAATGAAAGTTGCCTCAGGGAGCTGAAGATTCTTTAAAAAGATATTAAAAATAATGAAAACATGCCCCCTCATGTGACTCTGTCACATGAGCAGGGACATGTTAAATATGTGTTAAAAGGTTTTTTTAAAATCATTGGTCCAAACCTTATCCTGCCTGTGGATGAGGTTTTGCCAAAAATGTCTTTTTGCCCACCCGCCAACCAAACAGTTGAACGGACAGGGGAAAATTCTAGTCAACTAATTGAATAAGGGCCTTAATAGAGCACTTAATTGTTGGCAGGCGCACTGCCGACTCCCATGTGTGCCCGCTAGCTGAACTATCGCGTGTCATTTTATGTTCATTCAGATTGGGCGCAGACCCACCCAATGAGAGAAGAATTCTGCTCCTAGAGTACGCCATACAGTTTTGGTATCCTTATTTAAGGAGTGATATACTTGCATTGAAAGCAATTCAGAGAACGTTCTCTACATTGTTTCCTATAAATACTGTGTCCTATACTCATTGCAGTTTAGTAGAATGAGAGGTGATCTGATTGACACGCAAGATTCTTGACAGGGTAGATGCAGAGAGGATTTCCCCTCGTGGGGGAATCTAGAACTAAGGGATAGTTTCAAACTAAGAGGTCTCCCATTTATAATGGCATGAGGAGGAATTTCTTTTCTCAGAGGGTCATTGGAATTCTCTACCCAGAGAGTTGTGGAGGCTGGGTCATTGAATATATTCAAGGATGAGTTTGACAGATTTTTGATTTACAAGGGAGTCAACAGTTATTGGGAGAGGGAGGAAAGTTGAGATCACAGTCAGATCAGCCATGATCTTATTGAACGACAGAAGAGGCTCAAGGGGTCAAATGGACTGCTCCTGTTCTTAGTTCTTATGTATTCTCCAGAACTAGGTCCAGGTCTGCTTCGTTCCTCTGGTGTAAACACACTGGATTAACAAACCTCGTATCCAGTGTAAACACACAAAGGGGTATATGTTTATGTAAATCTCACAAGAAAATAACAGGATTAACTTGCTTCTGCAGCAAACAAAACATTAGAACAGTTTTTTAATTTTTGCAAGAACGAATGCAAATCACAAGCCAGTACAATGGGGTTTCAGCCAAGAACCTCATGTGCATGGTCTTCAACTAGGATGGAAATGTTCTTCACATCAGCACACCATGCTTCCAGACGCTCCTTCATGGCAGATACCTAAAGGTTAAAGATAGTCACACATTCAAATACTTAATATAACCAGGAATTATCACCAGAACAACACTCCCTCATGTGGACATTCGTTCAAAAGATATATTGGGATGCATTTAAACACCCTGAATACCTCCCCACCTGCCCACGCTTTTGGTTTAATAAGGTTCATTGTAATATCTTGATTGTATATTTAGGGGGCTGGCTATATAGAACAGGTTGAGAATATGACAGATGGATGTGACCACAAATTTGGTTTTTCATATACAAATTACATTTTTATACTAAAATAACAAATTTCAATTTGCTTCCGCAGCATCAAAAACACTTTCAACCTCCAGCCAGCCTCCACTCCCCGAATGGAGGCTGCAGGGCTGGGAACCCCCCCCCACCAACCCACCCGAATGGACTCTGCTGGGTTGGGGCTTGTTTTAGTTGAGGGGCTGTCAGAATTAAATCTGACTGCATCATAAACATCCATGGTGAGTATCTGGAAGGAAAGGTATTTAGTGAATCCTTACCAAGAACCGAACAGCAATTCTGATTTTTTAAGCTCCAGATGGTCTGAAACATTGATTCACATGACTAGGTTTAAGTTATTATATCTTAAAAAAACTTTAAATTACAAGTTGATATGTTGTAACAACCAGTGAGTCACCATTGCAATTATTACTGGAATTGTTGTAGAACATACGTGACCATGTAGTGTAAATCATAAGCTGTGTCTTCTTAAAGAAGGAATCGATACTTATATAGCAAGCTTCACACCCTCAGGCTGTCACAAAATACTTCACAAATAATGGATTAATTTGGAACTGCTAAAATTAGGCAACTAGAGGTCAGTAAGTGTTAAATGCTGGCCAGGGCAGTGCATTGCATCCATCAAAACAAGGGGGCTTTAGTTTAACATCTCTTCCTCGGCACTACATTGGGAGTGTCAGCCTGGATTAAATGCTGGAGTTGAGCCCGTGACTTTCTAACTCAGGAGTAAGAGAGCTGCCACTGAACAACAGTTCAACTCTTATAAACCAAGTCTCCTTTCTGCTGCTGCGTGTGTTGGACCATCAGGTAGCTCAGAATCTCATCTCTACATAAAATGGTAATCTCCACCCAAAGTTAGAAGGTTTCAGGTTTTTCACTTTAAATTGTGCACCTAAATTTAATAGACAAGTTCATCCAACCCAATTCCACAATGAGTAAATGCCGCTGGTTTAGGGATCACTCAATAATTTCTGCCGTTCTTTTTTTAAAAAATAATTTATCTTTGAGGAACAGAACACATCATGGAGATTATCCCAGGCAGGCATAAAAGCCAGTGAATAAATCCTTTCATAAGCTTGATTGCTTGGAATGAACATTTATAACTAAGGCAGAAGAGGAACTTAGTAATAACTGTGTTCCAGTCAGCCACTCAAGCCCAATTAGATCACCCACTCTAACCTGTCTCTTTCTGAACTTGCTGCACTCCGTTCTCTCAGGTCCAACCCTGACATTGTCATCAAACCTGCTGACAAGGGTGGTGCTGTTGTTGTCTGGCGCACTGACCTCTTCCTCACAGAGCTTGAGCATCAACTCGCAGACACTACCTCCTACCTCCCCCTGGACCATGACCCCACCACCGAACATCAAGCCATTGTTTCCAGGACTGTTACTGACCTCATCTCATCTGGAGATCTTCCTTCCACAGCTTCCAACCTCAGTCTCCCAATCTCGGATGGCCCGCTTCTACCTCCTACCCAAAATCCACGAACAGCACTGTCCCAGCAGACCGATCGTGTCAGCCTGTTCCTGCCCCACGGGACTCATTTCTTGCTATCTTGACTTCATTCTCTCTCCCCTTGTCCAGTCCTTTTCCACCTACATCCGTGATTCCTCTGACACCCTACATCATATCAACAATTTCCAGTTCCCTGGCCCCAACTGCCTCCTCTTCACCATGGACGTCCAATCCCTCTACAGCTCCATCCCCCACCAGGATGGTCTGACGGCTCTCCGCTCCTTCCTCGAACAGAGGCCCGAACAATCCCCATCCACCACTACCCTCCTCTGTCTGGCTGAACTTGTTCTCACACTGAACAATTTCTCCTTAAACTCCTCTCACTTTCTCCAAATAAATACCTGCATGGGCCCCAGTTATGCCTGTCTCTTTATGGGGTATGTGGAACATTCCTTGTTCCAGTCCTACTCCAGCCCCCTCCCACAACTCTTTCTCCAGTACATTGATGATTGCTTCGGTGCTGCTTCATGCTCTTGTCTGGACCTGGAAAAATATATTAATTTTGCTTCCAATTTCCACCCCTCCATCATTTTGACATGGTCCATCTCTGACACTTCCCTTCCTTGACCTGTCTCAATTTCTGTTGATAGACTATCCACCAATATTCATTACTAGCCTACCGACTTCCACAGCTACCTCGACTACAGCTTCTCACACCCCGCTTCCTGTAAGGACTCCATCCCATTCTCTCAGTTCCTTCACCTCCGTCGCATCTGTTCTGATGTTGCCACTTTCAAAAACAGTTCCTCTGACATGTTTTCCTTCTTCCTTAACCGAGATTTTCCACCCATGGTGGTTGACAGGGCTCTCAACCGTGTCCGGCCCATCTCCTGCGCATCCACCCTCACACCTTCCTCTCCCTCCCAGAACCATGATAGGATCCCCCTTGTCCTCACCTATCACCCCACCAGCCTCCGCATTCAAAAGATCATCCTCCGCCATCTCCAGCATGATGCCACCACCAAACACAGCTTCCCTTCACCCCCCAGGCGGCATTCCGCAGGGATCGTTCCCTCCGGGACACCCTGGTCCACTCCTCTATCACCCCCACACCTCAACCCCCTCTCACAGCACCTTCCCATGCAACCGCAGAAGGTGCAACACCTGCCCCTTTACTTCCCCTCTCCTTACCTTCCAAGGGCCCAAACACTCCTTTCAAATGAAGCAGCATTTCACTTGCACTTCCCTCAATTTAGTCTACTGCATTTGTTGCTCCCAATGTGGTTTCCTCTACATTGGAGAGACCAAATGCAGACTGGGTGACCGCTTTGCAGAACACCTTCGATCTGTCCGCAGACATGACCCAGATCTCCCTGTCGCTTGCCATTTCAACACTCCACCCTGCTCTCTTGCCCACATGTCCGTCCTTGGCTTGTTGCATTGTTCCAGTGAAGCTCAACGCAAACTGGAGGAACAGTACCTCATCTTCCGACCAGACACTTTACAGCCTTCCGGCTGAATATTGAGTTCAACAATTTTAGATCATGAACTCTCTCCTCTACCCCCACCCCCTTTCCGATCCCTTTTTTTTCCCAATAATTTATATAGATTTTTCTTTTCCCACCTATTTCCATTATTTTTAAATGTATTTCCATCCATTGTCTTATTTCTACCTTTTAGTCTTTTATGATTCCTTCACCCCACCCCACCCCAACTAGGGCTATCTGCACCTTGCTTGTCCTGCTTTTTACCCTTAATTAGCACATTCCTTAGATAATATCACCACCTTTAACATCTCTTTGTCCTTTTGTCTGTGACATCTTTTGGCGATCTCCACCTGTCACCGGCCCTCTATCCAGCTCTACCTGTGCCCCGCCCCCTTAAACCAGCTTACATTTCACCTCTTTTCTATTTTTACTTCTGTTGAAGAGTCATATGGACTCGAAATGTTAACTGTTCTCCTCTCCGCAGATGCTGCCAGACCTGCTGAGTTTTTCCAGCTATTTTTATTTTTGTTGGTTGATCTGTACCTCAACTCGATTCTCCTGCCTTTGCTCCATATTCCTTGTCACCCTTACTTAACAATAATCTATCCATCTCAGTCTTGAAAGTTTCAACTGACCAAGCCAAGGAGGGGAAAAGAATGTTCCTAATTTTCACTACCCTGTGTGGAAAATGTGCAACCTAATTCAAGGGCTTCAATTTAAAAAAGCAACAAGCTCGACATATGTTTGAACACTACAAAACTGGAAGTTGCTATCTGATAGGTGTTACCTGTTGCAGGTCCATGACTCGCGGTTGAACCCAGGTCATGTGAACCTTATGGTCCACCTCATCAATGCTCCCTTTCACCAGGCCCGCAGATAGTGCTTTCATCACCAGCATTTCAACCTGATGGAACAGAACAAGGACTAAAACGGTGTAGGAACTACCTCACATCAGCCAGCTGAATAAATCCTACCCTTGCATGCCACTTGCCAATGCCAACCTCCCCAATATGGCACCTTACCTACTAGAACATGGCTTAAGATGGGGGTGTGGGTCAATTGCTGGCAAACGTACTGCACTGAGCTCTCTATTAAACTGAATCAGAGCAAGGTAATCCGACTGTGTGCTCATATCAGATATCAGCAGCGATATGGTCTGACATTAGTCTTATTAACCTAAGCTATTTCGGCTGCAAGTCAAAAAGGGTGTGAAATTCAAAAACATGCATAAATGCAAGAAAAATATACAAAAAATACAAAAATGTGAAGGTCAATTCTATAGCTGGATAAGTTCTCACCTGGATACCAATTCAGAAACAAGCTGATAAAATAGATGGACTAGAGGCAAACAACCCTGCAAATAGTAATGACAGAGTTGGACAAAACTTTAGGCCTTTTAGTTAAAACTGTGATTCAGTACAGCCCATTTTATCAACCTTTACTAGTTCCCCTCATGCTCTGAATGTAGTGTAACTTCTGCATTTGAAGGAGACTGCCAAACAGTCTACAATGGCATCTTTATGTGAGCCCTCACAGAGTCAACAAAGTGAGGAAATGGCAGTAGAAGGATTTAATCTACTCAGGTCATTTGCATGATAACATAAATTTATAAATTCAAATATAGAGAGAAAAAAAACGTTGAAGCCCTCTGATATGGGGACGCAAGACCCATCATGAGCGGAGGTGAATGGATGGGGGTGGTGTGTCATTACTGCAAAGAACAGACTCTGTGCGAGCGCCTACTTAATGATCGAGTCTGAAACTCACCTCATTGACAGATACCTTGGCCTGGTGGGATATTTCCTGGAATGTCATCTGCCGGTGGTTTGCTGGTCTTGTAAACACCATCTCAGAAATACAAAGAACTTCAGTGAAAACAACAGAATGACAGCCAACAACAAAAACTAGCTGATTAGACAATGTTGGTAATGTGCTTTAAACTGCTGGGGATTTACAATCGGTAGCTGATCACCTGCACCTCCCATTATGAGAGCAAGAGAGAGAGAGACAGAGAGAACAGGTGGGCAACATGACACACGGGCAGCAGGCAGGCTGGTGTCAGAGAAAGGGGAGGGAAGGAGTGAGTGAGATATCAGTTTATTTAATGTTTCTTCAGCCTGAAAGTGAAATATGCTCCCACAAAAGCAGAATGCTGTGGATATTGGGAATCTGAAATAGAAACACAAAATGCTGGAAAAACTCAACAGGTCTAGCAGCATCTATGGAAAGAGAAACAGAGTTAACATTTCCACGAGGACTCGAAACGTTAACTCTGTTTCTCTCTCCACAGATACTGTCAGACTTGTTGCAATTTTACAGCATTTTCTGTTTTTGTTTCAGATTTCCTGCATCCGCAGTATTATGCTTTTATCATAGAAACACAAAGTGCTGGAAATACTGGCAGCATCTGAGGAGAGAGAAACAGAGTTAACATTTCAGATCAACAACAGGCTGACAAAATGTCACTGCCTTGAAATGTTAACTCTTTTTCTCTCCTCAGATGCTGCCAGATCTGCTAAGTGTTTTCCTATTTTTATTGCAAAATACAGTCAGAGTTCAGTAATGATGGTGAGGTTTGGAGCAGAGTCTAGACACAAACCACAGGATGTGTGAACGCTTTGCAACTGGTAAGCAGTTGATTACTGTTGAGATTCCAAGCTTTTCATTGCCTTCTGGATTTTTCTGGAGATCATGACAATCTCAGTTGTATTTACACCACACACGGTAGTGGGGTTCATTGCAGAGACGTTAAACTGCATTAAACTGGTGACCCTACTGATCAATATAGTGCCTCAAATTCATAATCTTTCCTGATTCTTGAGTCATCATAGTATCAGGCTGAAAGATTGGCTCATCTGTTCCTAAACCAAGTGAACGATAATAATATAAAAGGGAGGAATAGGCCATGTGGCCCATTGAGCTTGCTTTGCCATTCAATATTATGGTTGAGCTTCTACATCAACTCCACATTTCAACCCTAACCCGACATTCCTCATTCCTTTGCTGCCCAAAATTAGATCATGGCAGTATGTGAACTTGGTTGAGTGACAGGAAAAAGCATAGTGGTGACCGATTGTATTTTTGGACCAGAGGAAGGTATAAAGTGAACTTCCCCAGGGGTGTGTACTAGGAATACTCCTTTTCTTGATATATAACACTTAAGACTTGGGTGTACTGCGACACAATTTCAAAATTTGCAGATGATACAAAACTTGTAAGTATTGTGAACTGTGAGCTGGATGGACTGGTGGAATGGGTGATCACGTGGCAGATGAAATTTAATGCAGAGGAGTGTGAAGTAATACATTTTAGTAGGAAGGACGAGAAGAAACAATATAAAATAAAGGGTACAATTATAAAGGAAGTGCAAGAGCAGAGAGACCGGAGGGTATTTGTGTACATATTGTTGAAGATGGCAGAGCAGCTTTGGAAAATCACTATTGAGACATTCACAATCCTGGGCTTTATAAATAGAGGCAGAGGATCAAAAAGCAAGGAGGTCATGATGAACTTTTCTCAGCTGCAACTTTAGTACTGTGTCTAATTCTGGGCACAGTCCTTTAGAAAGGATATGAAGGCAGTGAGTGCAGAGAAGATTTATGACAACAGCTCCAGGGATGAGTTACATGGATAGATTGGAGAAGCTGGGGTTATTCATCCTGGAGAAGAAAAGGTTGAGAGGAAGTTTGAAAGAGATTCAAAATCATAAGTCTAGATCAATGGTGTGCAACCTTTGCACGCAAGAGCCGATATTTCAATTTTTTTTCTCACTCATAGGGGCGGCAAGCACATTTTGTAAAGATAAGGCATTAGAAATTTAACTCATTATCAAAATTTAAATGTGCATTTTTAAGAACAAGTTTCAAATGAGAAGACTAATTTATTAGCTTACTTAATGAGAATTTTGAAATCCAGAAGTTGCTTGACCAGGACCTAAATGTAGGTCATCAAGCACAGTGGGTGATGGGTGAATGGGACTTGTACAAGTTAGAACAGAGGGGTGAAAGGTGCTAGAATGCAAACTCTTTTATTTTTCTTGGTTTTTCTCTTTCTTTCCCACTCCAAAGACTGGACCCAACCTAACACTGGAATTGAATCCAACTGCATTGGTACATAAATTCTTATAAGAGCTTTTAAAATGGAATGAAGCCCCTGCCCTAGCATGGCCATATATTTGTACTAACATGCTACTCACTGCTGCCAAGTCCAGCACCTGAACTAACTACCTATAGTGAGTCTTTAAGGCTGATTTAAGACTGTTGACCTATATCTGACAGCCCCCAATGACGGTCAGTGACCGTCAATAGAATTAAACAGGTGAAGGACTGAACTGCTGGCTTTTTTGCATGAGTATTTTCTGCCAGGAAATGACGAGACAGGTCCAAAGCTCCCAGAGAGTCAGCGCTCCAATCTGGCAACTCCAGACTACAGCCCCATGGAGTTTACAATTGCAAAGAAAGGCGCAACTCGTGACGCAAACAAGTAAAGCTGCAATATGGATGCAAATCTACAAATTTCCTGCTGTTGTGAAACAACATTTCAAATCAGTGTTTGTTGCTGACAGGAAATTGACAGAATAATCCAGCATTTGTTAGAGCAATTACTGATCAGTTTCAATTCATTCCTGGCAGACAAACACTCCCTCGCAGCCTCTTCCCCTCAACAGACAAACACTCCCTCGCAGCCTCTTCCCCTCAACAGACAAACACTCCCTCGCAGCCACTTCCCCTCAACAGACAAACACTCCCTCGCAGCCACTTCCCCTCAACAGACAAACACTCCCTCGCAGCCTCTTCCCCTCAACAGACAAACACTCCCTCGCAGCCTCTTCCCCTCAACAGACAAACACTCCCTCGCAGCCTCTTCCCCTCAGAAACATTCCCTCGCAGCCTCTTCCCCTCAACAGCCAGACACTCCCTCGCAGCCTCTTCCCCTCAACAGCCAGACACTCCCTCGCAGCCTCTTCCCCTCAACAGCCAGACACTCCCTCGCAGCCTCTTCCCCTCAACAGACAAACACTCCCTCGCAGCCTCTTCCCCTCAACAGCCAGACACTCCCTCGCAGCCTCTTCCCCCCAACAGCCAGACACTCCCTCGCAGCCTCTTCCCCTCAACAGCCAGACACTCCCTCGCAGCCTCTTCCCCCCAACAGACAAACACTCCCTCGCAGCCTCTTCCCCAACAGACAAACACTCCCTCGCAGCCTCTTCCCAACAGCCAGACACTCCCTCGCAGCCTCTTCCCCTCAATAGCCAGACACTCCCTCGCAGCCTCTTCCCCCCAACAAACACTCCCTCGCAGCCTCTTCCCCTCAACAGCCAGACACTCCCTTGCAGCCTCTTCCCAACAGCCAGACACTCCCTCGCAGCCTCTTCCCCTCAACAGCCAGACACTCCCTCGCAGCCTCTTCCCCCCAACAGACAAACACTCCCTCGCAGCCTCTTCCCCCCAACAGACAAACACTCCCTCGCAGCCTCTTCCCCCCAACAGACAAACACTCCCTCGCAGCCTCTTCCCCCCAACAAACACTCCCTCGCAGCCTCTTCCCCCAATGGACAAACACTCCCTCGCAGCCTCTTCCCCCAACAGACAAACACTCCCTCGCAGCCTCTTCCCCCAACAGACAAACACTCCCTCGCAGCCTCTTCCCCCAACAGACAAACACTCCCTCGCAGCCTCTTCCCCCAACAGACAAACACTCCCTCGCAGCCTCTTCCCCCAACAGACAAACACTCCCTCACAGCCTCTTCCCCTCAGTAGCCAAACACTCCCTCACAGCTTCTTCCCCTCAACAAACACTCCCTCAAAGCTTCTTACTGCCCAGCCCCCACCATCAGACAGATGCTCCCTTACAGCCTCAAGCCCAGTGGCCTCCACCACCCCCACCCGACTCTCCATCCCTGCCGCTGCAGTCCTCAAGTCGCAGGCTGAGCACCGCCACACACCTTCCCACTGTTCACTGCTCCTCCAGTCACAAGCTGTTTCTCTCTTGCTCCTGTCAGCAGCACATGCAGAGAGAAACAATGTGTGATTGGAGGAGCAGCTCCTTACAGAATCTTTCAATTCCACTTGCATATATTTTGAACTCTGTTTGGCAGGCCGGATGGAAAGGCTCATTGAACCACATTCTGGGCCACAGGCCCTATGTTGGATAAGGCTGGTCTAGACAGAGTAGACAGGAACTGTTCTAACTCATGTAAGGATCAAGCACCAAAATGTCCAACAATATTCATTATAAGCCTACCGACTCCCACAGCTACCTCGACTGCAGCTCTTCACACCCAGCTTCCTCCAAGGTCTCCATCCCATTCTTCCAGTTCCTCTGCCTCTGTCGCATCTGTTCCGATGATGCTACTTTCCAAGATGGCATTTCTGACATGACTTTTACTCTTTTCTGAGTCGAGGCTCCCCTCCACCGTGGTTGACAGGGACCTCAACCTCATCTGACCTCTGTCCTCCCCTTTCCCCTCTTTCCCAGAACCATGATAGGGTTCCCTTTGCGTTCGGAGTAGTCATTTGGCCCTTCGAGCCTGCCCTGCCATTCAATATGATCATGGCTGATCCTTTATCTCAATACCATACTCCCATTCTCTCCCCATACTCCTTGACGCCTTTAGTGCCTAGAAATCTATTTCCTTCTTAAATATATTCAGTGACCCGGCCTCCACAGCTTTCTGTGGTAGAGAATTCCACAGGTTCACCACCCTCTGAGTGAAGAAGTTTCTCCTCATCACAGTCCTAAATGGTCTACCCTGTATCCTGAGATTGTGACCCCTTATTCTAGACCCTCCACCCAGAGGAAACATCATCCCTGCAACTAGTCTGCCTAGCCCTGTTAGAATTTCATACATTTCAATGATATTCCCTTTCATTCTTCTAAACTCCTGTGAATACAGGCCACAGGCCTAGTCAACACAATCTCTCCTCATACGACACAGGAATCAGCCTGCTGAACCTTCGCTTCACTCCCTCTATGGCAAGCATATCCTTTCTTAGATAAGGAGACCAAGACTGCACACAATATTCCAGGTGTGGTCTCACCAAGGCCTGTAGCTGCAGTAAGACATCCTTGCTCCTGTACTCAAGTCCTCTCGCAATGAGTACCAACATACCATTTGCCTTCCCAACTGCTTACTGCACCTGCATGCTTGCTTTCAATGATTGGTGTACAAGGACAACCAGGTCCCTTTGCACATCAACACTTCCCAATCTATTAGCATTGAAATAATACTCTGCCATTCTGTTTTTCCTACCAAACTGGATTACTTTACGCTTATCCACGTTATACTACATCTGCCGTGTATTTGCCCACTCGTTCAACTTGTCTAAATCGCCTTGAAGCCATTTAACATCCTCCTCACCACTCTCATTCCCACCTAGTTTTGTGTCGTCAGCAAACTTGGAAATATTACATTTGGTTCCCTCATCCAAATTATCGATATATATTGTGAATAGCTGGGACCCAAGCACTGATCCCTGATTCCTACTAGTCACCGCCTGCATTCCCAAAGAGACCCATTTATTCTTACTCTTTGTTTCCTGTCTGCTAACCAATTCTTAATCCATGCCAATATATTACCCCCAATCCCTAGTGCTTTAATTTTGTACACTAACCTCTTATGTGGAACTTTATTGAAAGCTTTCTGAAAATACAAAGACACCACATCCACTGGTTCTCCCTTACCTATTCTGCTAGTTACGTCATCAAAAGACTCCAGTAGGTTTGTCAACCATGATTTTCCTTTCATAAATCCGTGTTGTCTTTGTCTAAGTGCCCTGTTACTTTTCACCCCACCAGCCTCTGCATTCAAAGGGCCATCCTCCACTATTTCCACCAACTCCAGCATGCTACCACCAAACATATCTTCCTCTCAACCTCCATCAGCATTCCGTAGGAGCCGTTCCCTCCATGCCACCCTGGTCCACTCCATCGCCCCCAATACCTCAGCCCCTTCCTATGCAATCGCAGAAAGTGTAACACCTGCCCCTTTTACCTCCTCCCTCCTCATCGTCCAAGGCCCCAAACACTCCTTTCAGGTGAAGCAGCACTTCACTTGCGCGTCCTTCAATTTGGTCTACTGTATATGCTGCTCACAATGTGGTCTCTTCTTTTATGGAGAGACTAAACACAAACTGGGTGACCGCTTTGTGAATACCTTCACTCAGTCCACAAGAATGACCCCAACCTTTCTGTCGCGTGCCATTTCAATTCGCCATCTTGCTCTCATGCCCACATTTCCATCCTTTGCCTGTAGCAATGTTGCAGGGAAGCCCAATGCAAACTGGAAGAACAGCACCTCATTTTACGATTAGGCACTTTACAGCCTTCTGGACTTAACATTAGGTTCAATAACTTCAGACCACAAACTCTGTCCTCCATTTTGATCTTTTTTGATTTTTTTCCCTCCCAATTCCTTCCCCCCACAGGGGCATCTGTAACTTGTTCTCATGTTTTGCTTTCAGAGCACTGACCCTTGTTCTGCTATTAACACATTCTGTTATCTTACCTTTATGCCACTATTAGTATCTTCTTTATTCTTTAACACCATCATTACCACTCCCTTTGGCTTCTGCCCATGACATCTTTGTCAAATCTCTCCCGAGGTCCCACCCATCCCTGCGCTTCTATTTTGCCCCACCTGCTAAGCGGAGCGTCTAGTGAAGTAACTAGTAACCTGCCACCCCAAATATGACCCATTTTTTTGTAATCAGTTTCTGTCAGTTAATGTTCACTAATATTATTCCCAATTCAAATATTATGTAACAACCTTTTGTGCAGCATCTTATTGAATGCCTTCTTAAAATCCAAATGTACTACATCCACCGCTCCCTTTTATCCACCCTGCTAGTTATACTCAGAAAACTAGGATTTGCCAAACACAATCTCCTTTTTGTAAAATAATGTTGACTTGGCTTAATCAGTTATTTCAAAAAATAGTTTGTAGCACTCAATGTACCATCACACATCCAACCATGATTACTGTGCTACCACACAATCACAGGTCAATCTGAATACGATTACATTAAACCTATAACACAGAAACTGGCCTTTCGTCTCAACCGGTACCTGTTTATACTTCACACTTGTCTCCTCCTAGTCTAACTACCTCTTCCTACCCTGTTCCAGTATTCCTCTATTCCTTTTTCATTCCTCAGTGCATCAAGCTTTAACCACGCCATGTGCCAACTCCTACATTCTTGCTGCACTTTGCTTAAAAAAGATCTCTCCTAAATGCTTTATTTGTTCTATCTTTCTGATTTTAAAGGCTTCTATCAGGTCTTCCCTTTCCCAGAGAAAAGAGTCCCACCTGCCCAATCTTTCCTGACAGTTGTATCCTCAATCTTGGGAACAAATATCAAAAACAGACCTATCAATAATTTCTAAAAGCAGCAGAGATACGGAGGTTCCTTCTTCAAGTGACCTGCCCAATTAATTGTGGAAGTTAATTGCCTATTAATTTAAGTTCAGCTGTCTGTGCTGTCTTCTATTCAGATTAGTGGCTTAAAACAGGGATAAATCTTTTAAAAGTTAACACAGCAACTGTAACATTCCTGGCTTCACAACTTGGTAAAAACCTCATTAGGCTCTTTTGCTTTAATACAATGACACAAACCTTTACCAGAAATCTTACTGCCAGTCCCCTTGTTTACAAGAAAAATCGCAGTAGGGGTTTGTCAAGTTTACTTGGCACAGTGCTGGGGGATTAGAGTCTGCCTTTACCTATGCCTGGGGCAGGTACTGAGCAGAGGTCAGACAGAGGGGGAAGAGGTAGAGAAAACTGGCAAACATTTTAGCCCAAGCTCACTCATATACCTGCTAAAGGTCAGCTCCAGAATGGCACAGGTAAGAGGGTGGAATAAGGCACATGGCAATAGATAACTCTTCCTTGTAAACAACTCAAGTGTTATGAAGTGTTATAATGTGTCCTTAATAAAATCCACTGTTTTTCTAAACTTTCAAAATTAATTTTCAGGACATGGGCATTGGTGGCAATGCCAGCATTTATTACCCTTCCCTATTTGCCTCGAGTAGCAGATTGATACGATCGAATGGTTTACTAGCCCACTTCAGGTATGTAAAAGTGAATCACATTAATGTTTGACTACAGTCACATGTGTATCATGTGCATAAGTGAACCAGCTATGTTGTATACAACAAATTGACCACTTCTGATCACTTTTACTGATTCCTGCTTTTTAAATACTGGATTCAAATTCTCAAACTGTGCTGAGGCTTGAATTCTCATTCTCTCGATTATTAGCTCAAGTGAATGGATTACTAGTCCAGTAATATACCACCTACGTTAAAGTACAGTAACTACACTGGCAGGAAACGGAACACTTGTCAGACAAGTTCCATTTTGGAACATTATATCTGAATCCGGGAGTGACAATCCTAGGAAGTGCTTACTTCAGAATAACTATCACCCTACTCTTCATTTGCTACTGTAACATTACCATAGCAAGTTGGTAACTGCAAAGCTTACCTCCATCAGGCAGAGTAGCTGAAGTTTCGCTTTCAGTCGCTGTTCATTATTGGCCAGGTCAGACTGCCAGAGAAAGAAAGGTGAATTAGTGCTTGTCACTATTGCACAAACTGAGAATAGGCACAGGGTATGGCTAGGCTGAGCCAGTTCTATTGCTACCTTTCTGCATGCATCTATTAAACATTATCATATTCTGTTTTTACTTCAATTAAAGAAAAACACCTGTTCCCACACTTTGTTGTTTGTTGTGAACTAATTGGTCTCTCACCACAGAGTGCCTGAGCTGCAAGAATTAACCTATATGAGGTAGAGCAGTTTGAGTTTCTCTGTCGCTCAAAGCATTATTGCTGCAGCTGGACAGTTTCCACATTCAGCAAATAACTTGACTGAGCCAACACAGTACAATCATTTTGCTCATGGATCATGAGAAAGAAATTTCTATTTAACAAGGTCATCTTCATTCTTTAATTTAATTGAAAACACAATCATACACTATGGAATATTTGACCCACATCCTCTCCATTAGAGCCCACCTACTTTCACCTCCACAACAGAGTGAGCCGGTAACTCAGTGGTACCATTCTCAGCCAAGTCAAAAGGAGATACACCTCAGACAACCCCATTAAGTGAGGACTAGAAGTCCGGTTCTGAAATCTGGATAGCCATCCAATGGGATACTCATTGTGGATGTGGGTGGAACCCCAACACTCCCACCTAACGCCTCATTGCATGGGTTGTTAGAGCACATACAGGACTAACCCTGCCACCTCTATTAATGAAGGTAAAGATGGCCATGGTCATGGAAGTGGCACTCAAATCACAGCCAGGGAAGCCTCCCATTACTTCATACTGTTCTCCAAGTGAAAATTGTGAAGATATGTAAATTTCCTCAACATTACCCATCTCTTCCCTGCCTCAGCCTACCTGTTACTGAAACCCTCACCCATGTTTTTGTCACCATCAGACATGCCATCCTCCCATCCTGCAAATGTCAGTGCCTCTTGTTGCCCAGATCCTACCCCACACCAAGTCTCATTCCTTCTCATCCAGGCATTTTCTTGGCTCTCCAATACCAACCCCAGGGAAGAGGCTAGCTAGTGGAGACAGAAAGAACCTGCCAACTTCCATCTTCATCCAACTGCCATAGGTTTGCTGTCACAATTGTCTTCATGACAGCCTTATGAATTTCAAAAGAAACTGCATTTTAAGGTTACCTTTAAAAACCTTGAACTGATTTTAAAAAGTGAAACAAAACAGATTGATGGTCACATGACTTCTCATTGATTCAGCCCTCATCATCCAGACATGGACCCAGACTATGTTTAACTCAAGAGGGTTCACAAAAGATATTTGCAATTCAATAGGTCCTCAAACAAACAATGGTTAAGTTAGGCCCCAGGGCTGAGCCAACTACTTTCCTTATTTGGAACATGTTTTGGCATCGTTGAGATAGTGGCCTACAAAAGGCAGAACCACAGAGAACCATCTGAAAAAAATTCTTCAGAGAAGCAGATAACAGCTTCAACACGGAGAGACCAACACGCACTGCTGTAATCAACCAGGTTAAAAAAATGGGCCACACTGCAGTTCCTTGAAAGAGAACTAAATAAACTCCACTCTCCCCCCACCTAATTGCATTTACTGAGCTACCCATGAAAGCAACTTCCAGCAATTCGACAGTGCCAGCCATCGCAGCTGCAGAGATAATGCTACAAACTCAAGACCTTCATTTCAGATAACACAATGACTTCAGACATATCAGGCCTGAACTAAACAATAAAGAGACTGAACTGATCCAGTTCTTATATGTATCGTTTTTATCTTCCTTCAACTAAAAATTTTGTGTATGAGTTAGTAACTTTATCTGTTCTTAGGTAACTTACACACACCTGACCCACTCAGTGCCAGTGATGAAGCTGGGAATTTTCCTAGTCTACATAGAAAAGAGGAGCAGGCCATTCGGCCCTTCGAGCTTGCTCCACCATTCATTATGATCATGGCTGATCATCCAACTCAATAGCCTGCTCCTGCTTTTCCCCATACCCTTTGATCCCTTTCACTCCAAGAGGTTTATCTAACTCCTTCTTGAAAGCATACAATGTTTTGGTCTCAACTACTTTCTGTGGTAATGAATTCCATAGGCTCACCACCCTCTGGGTGAAGAAATTTCTCCGCATCTCAGTCCTAACTGGTCTACCCCATATCCTCAGACTGTGACCCCCTAGTTCTGGACTCCCCGACCATCGGGAACATCCTTCCTGCATCTACCCTGTCTAGTCCTGTTAGAATTTTATAGGTTTCTATGAGATCTCCCCTCATTCTTCTGAGCTGACCGAACAACATTTATCCAAGACATCATGATGTCATTAGTTATCAAGTCATAATTCTTGCCCATTTCTTCAATGATCTCTCCCTCTACACTGGCTCATCAACAATCTTTCCATAGATTAACACAACGTGCAATGATTAAATAGGTTTGTCAAGTAGTGCTGGTACAAGATGGCTGCCACATTTACCTATATTAACAAGGCTGCTAAATTGCTGTCCGTCAGCTCAGTGCAACAAATTAATTTAGTCTGCTGTTGCCTTTCTGAATGGCACTGCCTACCTTCATGGCACTGGCCCAACCTGCTCCGTGAATGACACTGCTCTGGCACTGCTCCCAATTGCATTTCAGACAAAGGTTCTGAACTGGAGTCAATCAGGCTCTCAGATCATAGTGTGTCTGTCCCAGCCATTTCATTTAATAAAGATAGCAGCAGATTACATCATATAAATCCCACCGTACCTGCAAACTGTAAGCCACATCGTACGGTTATTCAGCTAAGTTTTATACAGTGACAAAGATCCAACATGCCTGAGCTCCCCAATAGGTTTTCAGACAGAAGAAGGTCTCCACATCTCCACTATTGAAAGCATACAGAGTATCAATCAGCCACTGATTCTCTGTATCACGCAACGAATCCAGGATTGGGTGCATCAGCTGCAAAAGATGAAGGAGTTGCATTACCAACAGCAAACATAGGAAGAGCAACAGTCTATGTCGAAGTAATACAAGTTGATATATCATTCCCAAGCTAGTTTCAGAGGATGTCTGTAATCATCAACAACTTCAAAACATACAAAGTTGTTGAAGTAAAACAAACTCAAAGCAAACCTTTTTCTTCTCCAATTTTTAAAGTTTCCTTCCCAAACTTCCTTTGCTCAAGAAAGAGTTACATAATTGTAATAACATTGAGTTAACACAGCATGGCGGAGGTATGCGCTCTAGAGTGCCCTCTTCACTTGTTTCTACTGTTTTCTGTCCTTTAGTCAATCCTCTGTTCATGTGAATATATCCCCCAACCCATGACCCCTGGTCATATGCAACAATCTTTTGTGTGAGTTATCAAATGCCTTTTGAAAATTGAGATGTACAATTATCGCCTCTTTCGTTAGGTGCTATGCCCCAAGAGGGTGTTGATGATCTTGGGCTTCAATTGGATTGGTCCATGATTATGTTTGGCAAAGTACTGCAGTGGTTTGCCGTTGTCTTCTGTGGGATGGCTGACCAGGAAACTCTCCCACTCTAACACCAATCTTCAGGCATATTGGAAGGGTTCACAGGCTGATAATCAACCTGTTTGGCCACATTATGAGCACACCTCTGCCCATCAAAGTGGGGGAGGCTGTGGCACAGTGGTATTGTCACTGGACTTGTATTCCAGAGACCCAGGGTAATGCTCTTGGGACCAGGGTTTGAATCCCACCACGGCAGATGGTGAAATAAAATTCTGGAATTAAAAGTCTCATAATGACCATGAAACCCTTGCTGATTGTTGTAGAAACCCATCTGGTTCACTAATCCCCTTTAGGGAAGGAAATCTGCTGACCAGGGCTGCTCTGGCCTATACGTGACCCACAGCAATGCAGTTGATTCTTAAATGCCCTCTGGAAAAAAAGGCAATAAATGCTGGCTTAAAAAAAAACATCTTGAACCTGGAGCTTCTGGCACAGAGGTAGGAACGCTACCCAATATGCCACAAGACCTTCCTTCCCCTTTATTTACCCTCCTCAAAATACTTTAATAGATTTGCTGAACAGATTTCAGTTTCATAAATCCACATCGACTCTGCCTGACGTATAATGACTTAATGACTTTCTAAGTACCTTATTACCATGTCCTTAATAATGGATTCCTGCATTTTCCTGAAGACTGAAGTTCCTCATTTTGCCTCTACCTTCTTTCCTGAATAGCAGTGTTACTTTTGCTACCTTCCAATCCATTGGAACCTTCCAAGACTCTAGGGAATTTTGGAAGATCACAACCAGTGCATCCACCATCTCTGCAGCCACCTCTTTAAAAAGCCTACGATGTTGGCAGTCATATCCAGGGAATTTGTCAGGTTTCAGTCCCATTACTTTTTTCAGTACTTTTTCTTCATTAAATATTATTTTGTAAATTCCTCACTCTCATTAAATCCTTGATTCCTCACTATTACTGCCATTTTTTGCACCTTCTACTGTGAAGACTGACAAAATATATATTTAACATCTAATTAACAATTTAACATCTCTGCCATTTTCTTATTCCCCATTATAATTTCTCCTGTCTCAGCTTCTAAGAAAGGGATGTACATTACTTTTGCTACTCATTTATGTTCTTGTAGAAGCTCATACAATCAGTTTTCATTTTTATGGCTAGCTAACTCTATTTCCTTCCTCTATCAATATTTGGTCATCTCTTGCTGGTATCTAAAGATCTTCTAGTCGTTACGTTTGTAACTCTTCTTGGCAATGTTATTAGCTTCTTGTTTTTAATCAATAGTCAGTCAATCAAAAGATTGACCTCTTTCCATGGAGTTTTTATTTCACATTGGAAATGAGATTTATTGAAAATTATGATATATTAGTTTATAAAAGGTTTTTCCTCCTGTTTCCTGCTGTACGTTTGGTAATCATTTTGGTTCTCTAAATTATTAGTTCAACATTTATCATGGACCTCCTTTTCCTGTTTCATTTAAATCTCTAACTTCAGTCATCCAGGGAGCTCTAACTTTGGATGCCTTTCTTTTATCCCTTTTGGGAATGTGTCCAGTCCGTACCTAAACTATCTCCTTTTAGAAATCCTCTCATTACTCATTTAGTTTTACCTGCCAATATTTGATTTCAATCTATCTGGACCAGATACATTTGCAGCTCAATGAAGTGAGCCTTCCTCCAGTTCAGTATTTTCCCCCATTTGATTTTTCCATGGCCTTTCCATAATTACTCTAAACCAAATTATGTTACAATCACTGTTTCTCCAATGCTCTCTAACTAAAACACATGCTCCACTTTCCTCAGAATCCCCCAGAAATAGATCAACCTCATTGGGCTATAAACATACTGAAGAAGACATTTTTCTTGTGTGCTTTTCAAGGATTCCTGCCCCTCTTTGCTCCTTACACTATTTCACTATTTCTGTCCAATCTATATTAGAATATTAGAAAACCCCCTTTATGTTACTCTGAAGTAATTGCATCTTTCTGCAATTTGCTTCTCCAACTCCTTCCCACTATTGAATGACTTGTTGCATACATACAGCATTGTAGTAGCTCCTCCATTGTTCGTTAATTCTAAGCAAATAAGTTCTGCTTTTGAGCCCTCATGTATATCTTTCCTTTCTAGAGATGTGACAATATCTCCAATCAATATAGCTATTATCATTCCTTTTTTCCTTCTCAACTTTACATTTTAGACAGGAACCATAACATCATAATCATTAAAAAAAATAGCAACTTGTGTCCATAGCTCGCCAACCCTTATTTATCATGGTTTGTGTGCATTTCTGCAAATCCATTGTAGTCAGCCTCACATTTTCACTGTTTGATCATTCCTATTTCTGAACTACTCTTTCTTTTAACTGTCTGTCTCTCCCAATCATTTGCGCACCTTGTACCCCCTCTCCAATGCTTCATTAGGAGGGTGTTCCTCCTCGTGCCAAATTAGTTTAAATCCATAAAAAAAGGACTTAGTTTCATACCCTTACGCCCTCACCTCAATGAATTTCGGGCTCGGCATGATGCTGAACTCTTCTTCCGCCGTCTTCGTCTCCGGGCTCACTTCTTTGGGCAGGAGTCCTCTTCCAGTTCAACGGATCCATTTACCCATCTCCAATATTCTCCCTCCACCTGGACCCCTCCCTCTGGATTCTTACCTTCTCTTGATCTTTTCATTGAGAACTGTCGGCGCGACATTAGTCGTCTCAATTTCTCTGCTCCTCTCACCCATTCTAACCTGTCTCTCTCTGAACTTACTGCACTCCATTCTCTCAGGTCCAACCCTGACATTGTCATCAAACCCGCTGACAACGGTGGTGCTGTTGTTGTCTGGCGCACTGACCTCTACCTCGCGGAGGCTGAGCGTCAACTCGCAGACACTTCCTCCTACCTCTCCTGGACCATGACCCCACCACTGAACATCAAGCCATTGTTTCCAGGACTGTCACTGACCTCATCTCCTCTGGGGATCTCCCTCCCACAGCTTCCAACCTGATAGTCGCTCAACCTCAGACGGCCCGCTTCTATCTCCTACCCAAAATCCACAAACAGAACTGCCCCGGTAGACCGATCGTCTCAGCTTGCTCCTGCCCCACAGAACTCATTTCTCGTTATCTTGACACCCTTCTCTCTCCCCTTGTCCAGTCCCTTCCCACCTACATCCGTGATTCCTCTGACACCTTACGTCACATCAACAATTTCCAGTTCCCTGGCCCCAACCGCTTCCTCTTCACCATAGACGTCCAATCCCTCTACACCTCCATCCCCCACCAGGATGGTCTGAGGGCACTTAGCTTCTTCCTCGAACAGAGGCCCGAACAATCCCCATCCACCACTACTCTCCTCCGTCTGGCTGAACTTGTTCTCACGCTGAACAATTTCTCCTTCAACTCCTCTCACTTCCTCCAAATAAAAGGTGTGGCTATGGGTACCCGCATGGGCCCCAGCTATGCCTGTCTCTTTATGGGGTATGTGGAACATTCCTTGTTGCAGTCCTACTCTGGTCCCCTTCCACAACTCTTTCTCTGGTACATCGATGATTACTTCGGTGCAGCTTCATGCTCTCGTCGGGACTTGGAAAAATTTATTAATCTTGCTTCCAATCTCCACCCCTCCATCATTTTCACGTGCTCCATCTCTGACACTTCCCTTCCCTTCCTTGACCTCTCTGTCTCAATCTCTGGTGATAGACTGTCCACCAATATCCATTACAAACCCACCAACTCCCACAGCTACCTCGACTACAGCTCCTCACACCCCGCTTCCTGTAAGGACTCCATCCCATTTTCTCAGTTCCTTCGCCTCCGTCGCATCTGTTCCGATGATGCCATCTTCAAAAACAGTTCCTCTGACATGTCCTCCTTCTTCCTTAACCGAGGTTTTCCACCCATGGTCGTTGACAGGGCCCTCAACCGTGTCCGGCCCATCTCCCGCGCATCCGCCCTCATGCCTTCTTCTCCCTCCCAGAAACATGATAGGGTCCCCCTTGTCCTCACTTATCACCCCACCAGCCTCCACATTCAAAGGATCATCCTCCGCCATTTCCGCCAACTCCAGCATGATGCCATCAACAAACACATCTTCCCTTCACCCCCCCTATCGGCATTCCGTAGGGATCGCTCCCTCCGGGACACCCTGGTCCACTCCTCCATCACCCCCTGCTCCTCAACCCCCTCCTATGGCACCACCCCATGCCCACGCAAAAGATGCAACACCTGCTCCTTCACTTCCTCTCTCCTCACCGTCCAAGGGCCCAAACACTCCTTTCAAGTGAAGCAGCATTTCACTTGCATTTCCCCCAACTTAGTCTACTGCATTCGTTGCTCCCAATGTGGTCTCCTCTACATTGGAGAGACCAAACGTAAACAGGGCGACCGCTTTGCAGAACACCTGCGGTCTGTCCGCAAGAATGACCCAAATCTCCCTGTCGCTTGCCATTTTAACACTCCACCCTGCTCTCTTGCCCACATGTCTGTCCTTGGCTTGCTGCATTGTTCCAGTGAAGCCCAACGCAAACTGGAGAAACAACACCTCATCTTCCGACTAGGCACTTTACAGCCTTCCGGACTGAATATTGAATTCAACAACTTTAGGTCGTGAGCTCCCTCCCCCATCCCCACCCCCTTTCTGTTTCCCTCTTCCTTTTTTTTTTACAAATAAATTATATATTTTTCTTTTCCCATCTATTTCCATTATTTTTAAATATCTTAAAATCTTTTATGCTCTCCCCACCCCCACTAGAACTATACCTTGAGTGCCCTACCATCCATTCTTAATTAGCACATTCGTTTGGATAATATCACCAACTTTAACACCTATGTGTTCTTTTGTTCTATTGTTGTTGACATCTTTTGATGATCTGCTTCTATCACTGCTTGTTTGTCCCTACAACCACACCCCTCCTCCACTTCTCTCTCTCTCTCCGCCCCCCCCCCCCCCCACCCCCCCACCCTCCACACACACCTTAAACCAGCTTATATTTCAACTCTTTCTTGGACTCAAACTCAAGGTCTGTTGAATGGTCATGAGGACTCGAAACGTCAACTCTTTTCTTCTCCGCCGATGCTGCCAGACCTGCTGAGTTTTTCCAGGTAATTCTGTTTTAGTTTAAATCCATCCCCACAGGACCAGTTAACTTTTCCACGAGAACACTGATCCAAGGCTGTTGGGGTGCAACTCATCATGCTTGTACAGGCCTCCCCTGCCCTAGAAATCTGATGCCCTCCTACATGCACCCAGAAGATTTATGTACTGTCTGCTTCTTCCTCATTTGCTGGAATCCACTTAACATCCTCCTGAACTCTAACTGCAGAGTGATCACCAGCTTGATGTGCAAAATGGATTAGATTAGATGGGTAGACAGTCAGACAGGTGGACTGAAAAGTAGGTAGATATATTTATTTAATGCTGTTCAAATCCTGTTACTGTTGGTATCCGCTACTTAGTTAATTCTAATTTTATTCCCTGAATTCCAGTCAATTATTTATATATTAATTGCTGAACATTGGATTTAATTACTTACCACCATCTTCCCTTGCTACACCAAATTCCTACTCGCCACTGTTTATCAGATTCACCCAACTCTCACTAAGTTTTGTTTAAAGCTCAAAACAGATGAACAGAGAAATACAGCCACCAAAAAGTGGATTTTGATTGAAATATGAGGCCATGTTTAAAATATGATGGAAGGAACAGTGCCCGATTCAGAAAAGATATAAATTGGCAGATATGGGGATTGAGAATGTAGACTTGGAGGAGCCTCAACTCTTGCAACTGTCCGACAGTCTTGAAGTTCTTACAGCTTGTATGGGCAAGAGCAGGGACTGTGGAGTGGATGAGTGAACTGACCATGGCACCATGGTGCAGGGAGCAAACAGGAATGTAGTGGTAGTAGGGGATAGTAGAGTTAGGGAGGCAGACATAGTTTGCTGCAGCCAAGAGCAAGAAGCCCAAAAACCTGTTTTGCCTGCCCAAAGTCAGGGTTCTGGACATCTGCTCTGTGCTGGAGAGGAACTTGCAGTGGAAGGGGGAAGGATCCAGTGGCTGTGGTCCACATGAGTACCAACATAGATAGGACTAGGAGAGAGGTTCTGCCTAGAGATTATGAGCAGCTAGGGGGAAAATTAAAAAAGCAGAACCATAAAATAATCTCTGGATTACTACCTGAGCCACGAGGAAATTGGCATAGGGTAAATAAGATTAGAATGCTAAATGCATGGCTCAAAGACTGGTGTGGGAGAAATGGTTTACAACGTTATCATTTATTGTGAGAGGATTGAATACAAAAGTAAGGAGGTTATGCTTCAGTTGTACAGGGCACTGGTGAGACCATATCTGGAGTTCTGTGTACAGTATTGGTCTCCTCTTTTAATGAAAAATGTAAATGCATTAGAAGCAGTTCAGAGAAAGTTTACTAGGCCAGTACCAGGAATGGGCAGGTTGTCTCATGAGGAAAGGTTAGGCTTATATCCACTGGAGTTTAGAAGAGTAAAGGTGAGCTGATTTGAGTCATACAAGATCCTGAGGGGTCTTGACAGAGTGGATGTGGAGAGGATGTTTCCTCTTGTGGGAGAATCTAGATCAAGGGGTCATGGTTTAAAAATAAGGGGTTGCCTATTTAGGACAGATGAGAATTTTTTTCTCTCAGAGGATCGTGAGCCTTGGAACTCTCTTCCCCAAAAGGCAGTGGAAGCAGGTCTTTGAATATTTTTAATTAAGTGCTACATAGCTTCTTGATTAACTAGGCAGTGAAAGGTTTTCGGGGGTATGCAGGAAGTCGCAATCATATCAGCTATGATCTTATTGAATGGCAGAACAGGCTTGAGGGGTTCAGTGGCCTACTCCTTTACCTAGTTCATATGTTCAATTTCTGGGGCACTGGCAGCAGTACTGGGGCAAGTGGGAGCTGTACAGCTGGAACAGCCTTCATCTAAATTGTGTTGGGACCAGTGCTCTGGTGTATAACTAGGCCGGAGTTTGCAAAAATAGTAAAATGACAGAATTAAAGGCTCCGTGTCTGAATGCTCGTAGCATTTGCAACAAAATGGATGAATTGTCTGCTCAAATAGAAATAATGATAGCCATTACAGAGACGTGGATGCAAGGTGAGCAAGGCTGGGACACGAACATCCAAGGATACTTACATTTCAGGACTGGAAGCTAGGAAAAGTTGATGGGGTAACTGTTAATTAAGGATGACATTAGTAGAATAGTGAGAAATGACTTTAGTTCTAAAGATCAAAATGTAGAATCCGTTTGGGTAGAGACAAGAAATAGCAACGGTAAAAAGTCACTTGTGAGAGTAGTTTACAGGTTGTCTAACAGTAACTACACTGTCGGATGAAGTATACAGGAAGAAATAAAGGGGGCTTGTAAGAAAGCTACTGCCATAATCATGGGTGAATTAATCTACATATAGATGGGACAAATCAGATTGGCAAAGGGAGCCTGAAGATAAATTCATAGAGTGTTTTCAGGACAGTTTCTTAGAGCAGCACTTTCTATAGCCAACCCGAGAACGGGCTATTCTAGACCTGGTAATGTGCAGTGAGACAGGATTAATTAATGACCTTGTAGTAAAGGAGCCTCTAGGTTAAAGCAATCATAACACATGATTAAATTTCACATTAGGTTTGAGGGCGAGAAGAGTCAGTCTAAACTTAGACTTAAGTAAAGGTAATTACAAATATATGAAGACAGAGTTGGCTAAAGTGAACTGGGAAATTAGGGTAAAGGGTAGGACAGTAAAGATGCAGTGGCAGACATTTAAGGAGATATTTCATAACATTCAGCAAAGATACATTCCAGTGTGAAAGAAAGACTCTAGAAGGATGCACCATCTGTGGCTAACCAAGGAAGTTAGTTAGAAGCTAGTATTAAATTGAAAGAAAAATATACAATTCTGCAAAGATTAGTGGTAGGTCAGAAGATTGGACAGAATTTAAAAACTAGCGAAGTATGACTAAAAATGAGGAGAGGGAAATTAGAGTATGAGAGAACGCTAGCTAGAAATATGTAAACAGATAGTAAGATTTTCCACATGTATTTAAAAAGGAAACGAGTATCTAAAGTGAGTGTTGGTCCTCTAGAGTGTATCTGGAGAATTAATAATGGTTGTAATGCACGTTTTATTAACAGAAAATGGTTCATCTTCGAGGGCTAAGAACTTAGAATAATTTGTGTTCTTTAAAAGACACTGTCCCTTAAAGGGTTAATGCAAGTTCTATGGTTGATGCTGTTCTTGGAAAAGGCAGCAAGGCAATCAAACAGTTTTAAAGAAGTTGGAAACCTCTTGACCCCGGTGGACTGTTTACAAAAGGGTCACATGGTGGCCTGTGGCTTTGAAAAAAAATCATGCCCGGTAACTGTTTAAAAGCTGGTCGGCTGTTTTTGCTTTGAGAGAACAAGGAGGGTGAGCTGCTTGGGCAAAAAGGACAACAGGTCCTGTAGCTCCAGACCCAGTCCAAGGCAAAAAATGAACGGACGTTGCTCTATGTTCCGAAATCGACTGTGTACAGGTTTTCCTCGAAGTCAATCTGAGAAATACTGCAAGAGTCATCGATTGTTTCACCGACCAATGTCGAGACCTCAACGGTATAACCCGGGCACCATTTCAAGGACTCCACCATCCATCCTCTTCCCTTGAACCATTGACTTTTAACCTTTTGGCAGTCCTCTATTTTTTTATTGGTGTGCTCGAGAGAGAGTTAGGGCACTTAGAGTAATTATCATACTTTCATATTTCATACTATACATTAATAAGCTTTGCCTTCTACTTGAAAAGTCTGGTTTTATAATAAACTAATAATTGTGTTGTTTATTAAAGAAGCCTGGGCACTGAGCGGTCATTCTGAAATTAATAGGTAAAGGACACATTTGGCCATATAGCTAGCTGGGAAATCATTTAAATAAACAGTGAAGTCCCACAGTTGCGACTTCTTTCGTGATTTTGTTTAGCTGCGCAAAAGTCCTTCTACACATTATCGTCCATTGTGATCCCTGTTCTTTGCCTATCCGCGATTTAAGCAAACTAAAAATGAATTTATTTAACAAGCCAGTTCTTTCTGCAACTGTCTGCGGACACCGGCAGGGGGAGAAAACAGATGCAGGTTAGCTGTTTACGTGCACACATTTATATAGATAAGTTTTTTTTATAAGCAAGAGAAGGTTAGTTAAACAGGCTATGTTTGTCACAGTTGAAAGTCTGTTTGGTTGCTCTCAGCTCTTGCTTGGGCCTGGTTACCAATGAAGGTCCCTATTGGTTGTGGTAGGAGGGGGTGGTGGGAGGCGCCAAAAGCACGCGAGAGAGAGCCAACAGCAAGCAACTTCTCCTTCAATCCTCCCAATTGTCACTTGCACAACAACAACCAGCAACAGAACAACAAGCAGTAACTTTTTAAACATACATTCGCTCATCCAATGCCACCTAGAGCCGGGATGGAGAAAAGAGAGCACCCAAAGACAGAGGCTTTAAAAGGCCTCTGGACGGTGGGGCCCTGACATTTGACCATAATTAAAATGTTGGACAGAGAAGGAATAAGGGGGTTAAATGCCAGAATTACAGGCAATGAACTGTTTCCATACTGGACAATAATGTCAATAACTGTTGTCAATGTTGTCAATAACTTGGAAATAAAGAGAGAAGGGCCTGGTCCTTTAAACCCCACTTTTTCATCTCTCTCCCTGTAATGGTAGAGTGAAAGGATTCAGCTCAGGGCTCAGACTGTGCTTTCTGCTTCAGATTTCTGTCACGAAAAGGCAAACAAAATAAATAAGGAGGAAGGGGAGGGGGAGCTGGATCAGAGAGAGAATCATGTGTAACAGTGAAAGGATCAGTTGATGCCTGCACTACAGTAAAGTCTCTGTGAGAGAAAAAACACAATTAACATCTAAACTTTGGGATGGCTGGAACCTAATTCACTCCCATTATAAATTATGGAACTTCAGGCAGACAGAGTGCACTCCTTCCATCTGTTGTAACATGGGAAATAAGGAAACAGCGGATGCATTCAACAGATATTTTGGGCCATAACTTCCGAGCTCCCCAGCATCAGACTGGGGGAGTAACCCAAAAATGCTCTGTGGAATCCCTTTCAGAAGTTTACAGGTGAGGTTTCACGGCAATTGCGCAGAAGTGCAAATTTCCCCTGGACAATTTCCCTGCACTGAGAACCATCCAAAAGTGTGATTTAAATCACAGACTTCAGATGGTTCTGACTGGGTTACAATAGTTGCCCAAAAAAAGTTATAAGAATTAAACCAACCTCCCCACCAGGGGCACCCCCCCACCGGACTCCCCCCCCAACCCCTGACTACCTCACCCAAGGGACACCCCCAAACCCCTAGGGTCTCCCACCACCACTACCAGCCCTCGCTGGATTCCCCCAACCCATATGGGACTCCTTTCTCCCAGGTGGACCGACACCCCCCTCCTCCCTCCCGCCACAACCACCACCAGCACCCACCCTAGCGGGCCCGACACCTGCTTCCCCACTACCCTGAAGCCCTCTGACCAGCTCCTGACTCCCCCAATCCTATACACTTACTTATGACACTTAGCTTCTCCCTGGCCTGTCAAGGGCTTTTAAATTTCAATGGACCTTTAAATTTACCTGTTTCACGGCAGCTGATGCTGTTTAAAAAAAAGGGGCGCAGCCTCCTTCTCTTCTACTCTGCTGCATTTCGACACTGGACCCGGGGGAAAAATGCTGCACTGCCTGGATCTTGCCCAGCCCGAGTTGGAAGGTCAGGCAATGTAGCATCATAAAAAACTCTGACATAAGAAATTAAACATGGAGTGGCAATCCCACGCAGATTGCCACTCCGAGAAAGTTCAGGCACTTTTTGTCTGTCTTCACTATAGAAGTAACATCCCAGAAATAATTGTCAATCAGGGAGGTGAAAAGGAGAGATGAACTTAAACTAATTATAATCACTAAGGATAGGATACTGAAAAAACTATTAGAGCTAAAGGTTGACAAATCCTCAGGGCCTGATGGACTTCATCTTAAAAGAAAGTGGCCTTAAAAGAAGTGGCAGCTGAAACAGTGGATGCATTGGTTGTAATTTTCCAAAGCTCTCTAGCTTTTGACAAGGTCCCGTCATATTGGAAAATAAGGAATGTAACTCCTCTGTTCAAGAAAGGAATGAGACAAAGTAAGAAACTACAGGCCAGTTAACCTAATATCTGTCTGTCATGGGGAAAATGTTAGAATCTATTATTAATGTGGTTATAGCAGGGCACTTGGAAAATTTTATTGTAATCAGAGTCAACATAGTTTTGTGAAAGGGAAATTGCATTTGACTAATTTAGCAGAGTTCCTTGAGGAAGTAACAAGTAACATGGATAAAAGGGAACTGGCAGGTGTGGTGTACTTGGATTTCCAAAAGGCATTTGATAAGGCATAACATTTTTTTAAAAATTAATTTAGTGTTTTTTTTTTATTGTACAGGGATGTGGGAGTCACTGGCAAGGCCAGCATTTGTTGCCCATCCCTAATTGCCCTTGAACTGAGGGAACTGAGGGGCTTACTAGGCCATTTCAGAGGGGCAGTTAAGAGTTAACCACATTGCTTTGGGTCTGGAGTCACAAGTAGGCCAGGCAAAGACGGTAGCTATCCTCCCCTAAAGGACATTAGTGAACCAGATGGGTTTTTACAACAATTGACCATAATTTCATGGTCACCATTACAGAGACTAGCTTAATTGAATTTAAATTCTATCAGTTGCCGTGATGGGATTTGAACCCATGTTTCCAGAGCATTTGACTAGGCTTGCTCTGGATTACTAGTCCAGTGACATTACCACTACCTCATACCCATATACCCCGTGTGTTTGTAAATCAGAAGGGCAAACACAATGGGTTCCTCACAATGCACTGCTGAAATTCAAATACACAGTGCTACACATAGCACTAATAGGTGATTAGCAATGTACTGAACACAACAAATTCACATCACAGTTTCCTGAATTCTACAGTTAACATTTGTACTATTGAAAAATTTTCCTGTACAATTGTGGAAATTTACATAAACACATACAACCCACAGCATGGGAATCCCATCTACACATTCAGTAACCGTGACAATTCTGATGCAGCATGAGAAGACAATTCATGAGCAAAGTCAGGACTAATTGCAAGTCCTTTCACTCAGTACTTACCAGTTCGCCGAAGTTATAAATGCCTTCTCCCAGTAGAGCAGCCAGACCTAGAGTGAATGCTCTCTGCTGCTGTGAACCCACTATCAAGATGGAAAAAAAACATTTTAAAAACTAGCTGAAGAACTGCTTTGTACTAAGCACAAATGGAAATTAAATGCAACAAGCCACCCAGAAAAACAAACATTTCAAATTCACCATGAAGAGGATTATGCCAAAGTTATGATAAGTGAGGAATTTATGGGGATACTGAGATAAAAGTAAAGACAATACTAGAAAGGCTGGAAGTTCTTAAAGTGGCTAAATCACTGTTCACATGAGAATGCATCTTAGATCGTTGAAGGAAGGAAGGGTAGAAATTAAACAGGTGTTGGCCACAATCTAGATACAGGGATGGTGCCAAGGACTGGAAAATTGCTAATTTTACACCCTTGTTCAAAAAGCAGAGAAGAATAAGCCTGGCAATTACAGGTTTAACAAGTTTCAAGTTGGTGATGGGAACCTCAAACAATAATCTGGGAGAAAATAAACAGCCACTTGGATAAACATGATCTAACAAAGGAGATCCAGCAGTAAACAGTTAAGAGCAAATCAGGTTTAACTAAAACAAAAACAATATTACCTGGAAAAACTCAGCATTGGCGGAGAAGAAAAAGTCCGTTTTTGTTTTGGATTTCCAGCATCCGCAGTTTTTTGTTTTTATCTCAGGTTTAACTAACTTGATTGAGATTTTTAATGAGGTAACAGTGAGGATGGAGTAAGGAGTGCAGTTGATGTTGTGTATCTAGTCTTTCAAAAGTCATTTAATAAAGCACCACATATTAGCTCTGCTAGCAAAACTGGGCTAATGGGTTAATAGGGGCAATAGCAGTATGGATACAAAATTGGCTAAGGGATAAAAAAAGAGTTGTGAGTGAATGGTTGTTTCTCAGGCTGTAGGGAGGTATATAGTGATGTTCCCCAGGGTTCAGTGCCATGGTCACTGCTGTTTTAAGGGATATTAATAACTTGGACTTGGGGCTTCAGGGCACAATTCTGACATCTGCAGATGACAAAATTGGGACTAGGAGGATAGTGACAGACATTAAGATGACATGGAGAGGCTGGTGGAATAGACATACATATAGCACGTGAAATTCAATGCAGGAAAGTGCAAGGTAGTAAATTCTGGAAGGAGCATGGAGATGACAATATAAGCTAAATGGTATAATTTTAAGGGTCTAAAAGAGCAGAGAGATCTGGTGATGTTTGCACACAAATCTTTGTTTACCTGTCTTGCCACCTTGAAAGGAAAGAAAGAAACATATGGGATCATGGGTTTTATAAACAGGGGCAGAGAATAAAAAAGCCAGAAGTTATGCTAAAACTATACTAAATACTATCTTGGACCCAGCTGGAGTACTGTCTAATTCTGGGCAGCACACTTTAGGAAGGATTTGAAGGCTTGGAAAGGTGCAGAGGAGTTGTGCTAGAATCGTTCCAGGGAAGACGGATTACAGTTCTTTGGACAGACTGAAGCTGGGCTTAGTCTTCTTAGAGCAGAGAATCGTAAGAGGAGATTTATAAAGAGAAACTGTTGCCAATGGCTGAAGGGCCAATGACCGGGGGCATTTATTTCAGATGACTGACAAAAGAACCAGAGGTGACATGAGGTAGAATTTTTTTTTTAAAAAACATAGCAAGCGGTGTGGATTTGGAATGCACTGTCACATAAGCTAGCGGATACAGATTTAACATAAGCCTTCAAAAAGGAATTAGATAAGTACTCAAGGGAAAAAAAATGCAGTGATATGGGAAAAGACTGGGAAGTGGAACTAACTGGATTATTCTTTGAAAGTAAACTGATGCAGATTGCTGGGATACATGGCCTGCTTCTATGCTGTATTATTCTATGATTTCATAAGTCAATGCACAATTAGCAGGGGTGATTCAGTTCTGGGGGCTAACATAGTAGTGACAGCACCCAGTGCTAACTTGTGCCCAAAACAGCTGGCATTGATCAGTGTATCCCACTCATATTTTACTCATACATTCATCGAATTGCATAGCCGAATTCCCACCTTCGAGGACTAACCAAGGGAGGAAGGTGTAGTGACAAAAACAACTCTCCAATTTAGAATACCACCTGGCTTTAGAATACAACCTTTACTAATGAGACGCGAATTCAAATCCAGTCCAGGCCAATGAGGTCGGTCTAGTTATACTCCTGATAACCAGTTGGTGAAGGAAAAATCCAGAGCCAAACTTTACTTGGTATAGACTAATTCGCAAGGAGAATCATTATAGGTAAAAAAAAAATATTCCTGTGGGGGTTACCTAGTTCAGTTGGCTAGGTGACTATTGTGGTGTAGAATAGGAATGTAGGAACAAGAGTAGGCCATTCAGCCCATCGAGCTTGCTCCGCTATTCAATAAGATCATGGCTGATCATCCAGTTCAATGCCTTATTCCCCACACTATCCCCAGATGTCATTGGTATTTAGAAATCTTCCAATCTCTGCTTTTAACATACTCAATAACTGAGCTTCCACAGCCCTATGGGGTAGAGAATTCCAAAGATTCACAACCCTGAGTAAAAAAAAATCTCCTCATCTTGGTCCCAAGTGGCTTCTCCCTCATTTTGAAATTGTGTTCCAACCAGGGGAATCATCTTACCAGCATCTACCCTGCCTATCCCTTTAAGTATTTTGTAGGTTTCAATGAGGTCACCTCTCATTCCTCGAAATGCTAGAGAATACAGGCCCAGTTTCGCCAATCTCCCTTCATAGATCGTCCAGCAATCCCGGGAACAAGTCTGGTGAACCTTCATTGCACTCCCTCTATGGCAATAATATCCTTCCGAAGTTAAAACTGCACACATTACTCCAAGTGTGGTCTAACCTAGTTTCTATACAATTGAAGCAAGACCTCATTACTCATGTAACTCTTTTGAGTACAAACACGTTTCCATCTGTTCCTATTCAGATGAAGTTACATTGTTTCATAGTTTGCCATTGTGAGATTTGAACTCTTGATAATCTTTTAAATGAAAACCAAATCAACAAAATCGGGATAAATCAGGCACAGCCCCTAATTCAGGTCAGCTGTAAAACCAAGGACAAAGTTTAAAGGAAACTTACAAACTTTAAATCAAAATGTGATTAAAGGGGTCCACAAAACATCCCAGTCCTCGCGGTGCCCACCGAGCACGGAAGGCCTCGAGAGCGCCAGCAGACACCGCGTGCTCTCTCTCCAGGGACATCCGGCAGCGAACGTAGCCGCGGAAGAGGGACAAACAATCGGGCGGGACTCCCCCGTCGATCGCCCGCTGCCTGGACCTTTTAATGGCCAACTTGGCAAGGCCCAGGAGCAGGTTCACGAGGAGGTCCTCCTCCTTCCCGACCCCCTTCTGCACCGGGTGCCCATAGATCAGGAGCGTGGGACTGAAGTGCAAACAAAACATCAATAAAAGGTTTTTCAAATAATTAAAAAGGGAGTGCAGCCTACAACACCCTATGTATACATGGTCCACGGACTCCACAAGACCGCAAAAAGGGCACGTATCCTCAGAGTCCGTGAACCTATGCATCCTCTTATTATAGGGGACTGCTGCATGCAACACCCTCCAACCCAGGTCCCCGATAGAAAGGGGGAGAACACCTCCGTTGAGGGCCTCCCATCGGGGGCCTCCGCCGCCGGATGGCAACAAGGCACGCCAGGGCGTGTCCGGTCGACAGACAAGGGCGAGAAAATGGAAGGTGTGCAGCAGCAGTCCGTACAAAAAGCCCCTCTTTGCTGTGCCAAAAGGCACGGAGGGCATGTCCCCGAGGCGGCTCATATTGCGGGGCACCAGCACCCGAGGGAGGGTTCGGGGCTTGGGGCCAATGTGGAATTCCGTCCGAACAGGGGAATGTTCAGACGGAAGACCACCGCGCACCTGGGCCACCTCAAGACCCAAAATAACGTCGGGTCCGAGCACGACCTTTCTCAGGTCTTGGATGGCACCGGCTGCGACCTGGACACTCTCAGACGCGCGTCGCGCCAACTCCTGCGGGAGCATCCAGCCCAGTCCTCCGCCACCCAGCACGTCCCCGATCCCGGTCACCCCTGCGGCCACAGCCCTCCTCTCCGCCAACCACTGAAAAGGACGGAGGGCTGGATTCCTGAGCAGCAGCTCTCTGACGATAGCCCCTACTCCTGACGGGGGAGAGCTGCGTCGCGAGGCGACCACTTTCCAGACTTTCATCAGGTCCTGGTAAAAGACGGGCAACGCCTGCAAGGAGCCACCGAGGCCCAGCTGTTCTATAAACAGGAGCTGCACGTCATAATTCAGGCCGTGCACCTGACGGAAGAAATACGTCGTCAGGGCACACCATCTAGGAGGAGGCTCAACGTAGAGGTATCGATGCAGGGTCTGAAGGCGGAAAGTCGCCACCTGTGTGCGTAGGCACACTAGCGCCTGACCGCCCTCCCTAAGCGGGAGACTCAGAACCTCGGCAGCGACCCAGTGCAATCTTTTGTCCCAGAAGAAGTCGACTAACAATCTCTGGATTCTTGTGACAAAGTCCGGGGGAGGGGTCAAAGTGACCAGCCGATACCACAACATGGCGGCGATCAGCTGGTTTATGACCAGAACTCGACCTCGGTAAGACAGCACTCGGAGCAGTCCTGTCCAGCGCCGCAGGCGAGCGGTGACTTTCGTCTCCAGTTCCTGCCAGTTTGCCGGCCAGGATTCCTCAGCGGGGCAGAGATGGACCCCCAGGTAGAGGAGGCTGGTCCTGCTCCTGGTGAAAGGCCTGAGCTCCTCGGGTAGGGGATCCATCTGCCACTGACCGACCAGGAGTCCAGAACATTTACCCCAGTTGATCCTGGCAGAAGAAGCGGCAGAGTAGACCTCCTGGCACTCGCGCATCCTCTGCAGGTCAGCCGGGTCACTAAACATAAGGAGCACGTCATCGGCGTAAGCCGAAAGGACCACCCCGATGCCCGGCCCGCGCAGGACCAATCCCGACAACCTCCTCCGCAAGAGGCGTAGGAAAGGCTCCACGCAAATAGAATACAACTGGCCAGACAGGGGGCAGCCCTGACGTACCCCTCTCCCAAAGCGAAGGGGCGCCGTCAGGGACCCGTTAAGCTTCACTAGACACTCCGCGGCGGTGTACAGAAGTCGGATCCGGGCGACAAAATGCGTCCCAAACCCGAACGCTCGCAGAGTTCCGAGTAAGTATCCGTGATCCACCCTGTCGAACGCCTTCTCCTGATCGAGAGACAGGAAGGCGCTCGACAGACCAGCCCTCTGGGAATAGTGGATGATGTCCCGGACCAGATGGATATTATCATAAATGGTTCGGTCCGGGATGGTGTAGGACTGGTCAGGGTGGATCATGTGGTCCAGCACGGTGCCGAGCCGGGAAGACATGGCTCGGGCGAAGATTTTGTAGTCCGTGCTGAGGAGGGAGACCGGGCGCCAGTTTTTAAGAAGGCGGAGATCCCCCTTCTTCGGCAGCAGGGCAATCACGGCCCTGCGCCACGAAAGGGGCATCTCCCCGGTAGCGATACTCTCCCCCAGGACCCCCGCGAAGTCGCTCCCCAAGACGTCCCAGAACGCCCTGAAGAACTCCACGGTCAGCCCGTCTAGTCCCGGGGATTTGCCCCTAGAAAGACCGTCGAGTGCGCCGGTCAGCTCCCCCAGACTTATAGGGGAGTCAAGCCTTCCGGCGCACTCCGGGCCGACCTGCGGCAGGTCCTCCCACAAAACTCTGCAAGCGTCCTCGCTGGACGGATCCGGAGAGAACAGGGCAGTGTAGTAATCTCGGGCGATGGCCCTGATGCCCTCCGGATCCGAGACAAGGGATCCGTCGTCGGCCAGCAGCGTAAAGAGCTGCTGACGGACCCCGTGCCTTTTTTCCAGCGAGTAGAAGAAGGGGGAGCTACGGTCCATCTCCTTGAGGAACCGGATCCGCGACCTCACGAACGCGCCCCGAGACCCGACCAATTGCAGGTCCCGCAGCGCGCCCTTCTCCTCATCGTACACCGACCGCAGGGCCAGGTCCGCATCAGGCTGATGGAGACGTGCCTCCAGGTCGAGCACCTCCTTCTCCAGCTCCTCGACCCTGGATTTGCGTCTCTTTGTCGACCCCTTCGCGTACTCTTGACAGAAAACTCGGACGTGAGTCTTGCCCACGTCCCACCATAGCCTCAAGGAGGGGAAGCCTCCCTGCTTCCTTCTCCAGCCGGCCCAGAAACGACGGAACGAGTCCAGGGACCGCTGGTCTTCCAACAACAGGTTATTAAAATGCCAGTACGCGGACCCCGTCCGAGCGCAGAACGAAGTGAGCTCCGCCCACACCAGACGGTGGTCCGTGCACGGAACCTGCCGTATAGAAGCAGCTGGAACGCAGGACATGTACGCCTTTGAAACGTAAAGGCGGTCGAGTCTGGACGCTCCGACTCCAGGTGACACAAAGGTGAACACGCTGGAGTCAGGATGGAGATTTCGCCAGACGTCCACTAAGTCGAAGGACCTGACCAGGTCCTGCAACTTACTCACACCTCGCGTGCAGTGCGGGGTACCGTGACGGTCCCGGACCCCGAGGGTGCAATTGAAATCCCCGCCGAGGACGATGCACTCGCCAGCGTCGATGGAGCCGAGATGAGTGGACACTTCTTCAAAGAAGCTCGCTTGCTGCTGTGTGCCCAGGGGAGCGTATACATTCACGAAGTGAAGCACCGCCCCCCCCAGACGCACAGTCAGGTGCAGCAACCGGCCTGGCACCAGCTCCTTGACCCCCAAGATCTCCGGCTGAAAATGTGGGGCCAACAAGATAGCCACCCCGCCAGAATTGGAGGCTAGGTGACTCATGTAGACCCCCCCTCGCCACTCCAGGAGCCATGTGGCTTCGTCTCCCGGAACGGTATGGGTTTCTTGCAGGAAGCACAATGCATACTTCCCGTCCCTGAGGACCGAGAAGTTCTGGAACCTGCGCTGTGCGCCCCTGCTGCCGCGGAAGTTGAGGCTGGCTATAGTCGTCTTCATTGTCAAAGGTACATCAAACATTCACCTTAAGTAATTAAAAAGAAGAAGAGGACTTTTTAGTCCTTCCTCTCCTTCAGGAGCCCAGCGAGAAACGTTTGGACCCTCCGCCGCGCGTTCCTATCCAACTCAGGAGACTTGAGAGCCTCGCGAGTGGACCAGAACACCAGCGGAAATGAATGCCACCGGTCCAAGGCCAACTGAACCCTGTCTCGGCGACCGCGGTGCCCCGACAAAAAGTCCCGGAGTTCCCTTGGGGGGATGAGGGGGGAGTCAGTGGAGGGCACCAGGGGATCCACCGCCTCGCCTGAGAGTGACTCCGCGTAATCCCCAACGCTCACCACCGACACCCCGTCCTCTTCCGGGTCGTCGCCTCCAGCTTCCGACCCCTCCCCTGCATTGAGTACGGGGGCTGATTCGGAGCTGCCAGCTGGCTCTATCTCAGCCTCGATCCCACCCCAGGATCAAGGCCAGAGGAGTCCTCTCTGGTCTCCTCGAAACTTTTTAGGCCAGAGGGCAGCGGCAGTTCTGATGCCCGCTCTCCTCCCGGCACCGGGTCGTCCGGGGAGCTCAGGACAAGCTCCTGACCGAAACATAGGACGCCCGGTGTCAAGGTTTGGGAGGGAGCGGGAAGGCCCTCCTTTTCGCCGCCACCCAATGACCCATTTACATTCTTTAAAATTTCAAACCTGCAATCCCCCGACGAGCTAGAAAGTACCTCGGGGGTATTAAGTTCCCTGGAGTCGGACACCACCTCAAGGGAGGTGCCCTCAGTGACCCCCGAGGGGCCCTGTTCAGGGGACTGCAGCAGAGTGTTAGGGGGAACAGTGGTAGGGGTATGTGTTTCGGGTTCTCCCAGAGGGCAGGGCGAGGTTTTACTGGGTGGAGACGCCACCACCTCTTCATCAGGGGAAGGGACACACCCAACTTCTTCAGTTTGGGCATCGCCCACTTCCTCCTCCGAAGCGTGACGCCTCTTCCGGGTCTGGCTGGGGGCTAGGGAGACCTCCATTTCCGAGGCCCCCTCCTCCTTTCCCAGCCCTCCCGGACACTCCACCCTCTGAGTTTTCAATTTTTCTTTCGGCTCGGGGTCCCGCGTCTTTTCCCCGCCGGCCCCGGGAGCACGCGCAGGGACGACGCCGGGCCCAGCACTCGGCGCCTTAACGCCCACGGACCTGGGAGCACACGCGGACACGACGCCGGGGCCGGATGATGTTTTCTCCCCGGAGCCGGTTTTTCCACGTGTTTGAGGGGTTTGGGGTGTCTCAGGGACCGCCTCCAAATTTCGGGTCTTCCTCCGCGCCTTCTTACGGCGCGGGGGCTCTCCCCCCGCCTCACCGGCAACCGAGATGGCAGCTGCCGCCGGGGTCGCTTCCCCTTGCAGGGGGGGAGATGGAGTGGTGGCGGGTGGAGGAGGGGCGGTGCCAGCCGCGGCCACTTGGGTGGGGCTCGTGGCCTTGGAGGCGGGGCAGTTCTTTCTTATGTGCCCCGCCTCCTTACAGGCATGGCACCGCACGCCCTCCGTGGTCCAGAAGACCCGATAGGTGGTCCCCTCAAAATTAACAACGAAAGCTCCCTCCAGGCACTCCTCCCGGGCCAAACGGATGAAAACCTGGCGCCGGAAGGAGTACACGTGGCGGAGGGTCGAGAAAAAATATATTTGAGCACATTCAAAGCAGTCCTTAGTGCCCTGTGGTACACAGAACACCAGTGGTCAATCTCATTTAAATAAGCCACAAATACGCTTCTTGTGGGAGATATTCTTTCGAGCCATTAGCTGACTCAGTGGCCCCTCTCCAAGTATGTAACTCTTTCGAGTACAAACACGTTTCCATCTGTTCCTATTCAGATGAAGTTACATTGTTTCATAGTTTGCCATTGTGAGATTTGAACTCTTGATCTTGGGGTTACAAACTCAGTACCATAACCACTTGGCTATTTAGGCCAAGCTAAAACTCTCTTCATGTAACTCTTTCGAGTACAAACCCATTTCCATCTGTTGTCAGATGAAGTTACAGTGTTTCATAGTTTGCCATTGTGAGATTTGAACTCTTGATTTCTTTCGAGTACAAACCCATTTCCATCTGTTTCAGATGAAGTTATATTGTTTCATAGTTTGCCATTGTGAGATTTGAACTCTTGATACTCTTTCGAGCACAAACCCATTTCCATCTGTTTCAGATGAAGTTACATTGTTTCATAGTTTGCCATTGTGAGATTTGAACTCTTGATAGTATTTGTAACTCTTTCGAGTACAAACCCGTTTCCATCTGTTCCTATTCAGATGAAGTTACATTGTTTCATAGTTTGCCATTGTGAGATTTGAACTCTTGATTTTCTTTTGAGTACAAACCCGTTTCCATCTGTTTCAGATGAAGTTACATTGTTTCATAGTTTGCCATTGTGAGGTTTGAACTCTTGATCTTAGGGTTATAAACCCAGTACCATAACCACTTGCCAGTACAAACCCATTTCCATCTGTTTCAGATGAAGTTACATTATTTCATAGTTTGCCATTGTGAGATTTGAACTCTGGATCTTGGGGTTACAAACCCTGTACCATAACCACTTGGCTATTTAGGCCAAGCTTATAAAAGTTGCTCAGTCAATGTAACTCTTTTGAGTACAAACCCATTTCCATCTGTTTCAGATGAAGTTACATTATTTCATAGTTTGCCATTGTGAGATTTGAACTCTTGAATTTGGGGTTACAAACCCAGTACCATAACCACTTGGCTATTTAGGCCAAGCCTCGTTATTCATGTAATCAAATCCTCTTGCGATAAATGTTAACATTCCATTAGCCTTCCCAATTGCTTGCAGTACCTGCATGTTAGCTTTCAGTGGCTTATTGACGAGGACACCCAGGTCCCTTTGTACATCTACACTTTCTAATCTCTTGCCATTTAAGAAATACTGTGCACATCCATTCCTCCTACCAAAGTGGATAACGTCACATTTTTGCACGCTATATTCCATCTGCCATGTTTTTGCCCACTCACTAAGTCTGTCCAAAACCTTTTGAAGCCACTTTGCATCTTCCTCAAAATACACATTCCCCTTGTGTCATTCACAAACTTGGAAATATTACATTTGGTCCTCACATCCAAATCATTAATATGCACTCAAGTACTGTTCCTTGCAGTGCGCCACTAGTCACAGCCTCCCAACACTAGAATGACCCATTTATTCCTACTGTTTTCTCCTGTTAGCCAATCCTTAATCCATACTAGTATATTACCTCCTATCCCATAACCAACCTGTTGTGGGGGACTTTATCAAAAGTCTTCTGAAAATCTAAGTTTATCAATTCTGTTAATAACATCCTCGAAAACTCCAACAGGTTCCTCAAACATAATTTCCCATTCATAATTCAGGCAGGCTGAGTGGGCAAATACCTGGCAGATGCGGTATAACATAGATAAATGTGAAGTTATCCACTTTGGTAGGAAAACAGAATAGCAGAATATCATTTGAATGGCGATAGATTGGGAAATGGTGATGTACAAAGGGACCTGGGTGCCCTTGTACACTGGGATGAGGAGAAGCTTCTTCACTTGGAGAGTGGTGAACCTGTGGAATTCTCTACCATAGAAGGCTGTGGAGGCCAAGTCACTGTATATATTTAAAGAGGAAATAGATAGATTTCTAAACTCCATAGGCACCAAGGGGCATGGGGAGAGTGGGAATATAGCGTTGAGGTAGAGGATCAGCCATAATCATATTGAATGGCGGAGCAGGCTCGAATGACCTACTCCTGCTTCTATTTTTCTGTGGCTATAAATTCATGTTGGCTATGCTCAATCAGATCATTATTATCCAAGTGTCCATTTATCACATCCTTCAGAATGGATTCTAGCATTTTCCCTACTATTGATGTAAGGCTAACAGATCTATAGTTCCCTGTCAGCTTTCTCTCTCCCTTGTTAAATAGTGGGGTCACATTTGCTACCCTCTGATCTGCAGGAAGCATTCCAGAATCTATAGAATTTTGGAAGATGATCACAAATGCATCCGATAACTCCATAGTTACCTCTTTCAACACTCTGTGGCGCAGGATATCAGGTCCCATGGATTTATCAACCTTCAGTCCCATTAACTTCTCCAATCAACATTCTTACTAATCTTAATTTCCTTCAATTCCACATTCTTCTTAGTCCCTTGGATCTCTAATTCTGGGAGATGTCTTGTTTCTTCCTCAGTGAACACAGACACAAAGTAATCATTTAGCTTCTCTGCCATTTTTCTATTCCCCATTATAAATTCTCCTGACTGCCTGTGTCTTAGCCAAACATTTCCTTTTAATGTACCTATAGAAGTGTTTACAATCCATTTTTATGTTTTTTGCTTGTTTACATTCATATTCTATTCTCCCTTTCTCTATCAGTTTCTTGGGTCTCCTTTGCTGTATTCTAAAATCCTCCCAATCCTCAGGTTTACTATTATTCTTGGCAACTTTATAGGCCTTTTCATTCAATTTTATACAATCCTTAACTTCCTTTGTTAGCCACAGTTGACTGACTTTTCTTTTTGGGTTTTTGTGCCTTGAAGGAATATGTAGTTGCTAACTATGCTAAGATGATCCATTGCCTATGTACCGTCATACCTTTTAAAGTATTTTCCCAATCCATCTCAGCAAATTTGCCCCTCATACCGTCATAATTTCCTTTGTTAAAATTTAACACCCTGACTTCAGATTGAACATTTTTTTATTCTTTCATGGCATGTAGGTGTCACTGACAAGGCCAGGATTTGTTGAATCGAAATAGGTTATTTCAGAGGGGCAGTTAAGAGTAAATCACATTGTTGTGGGTCTGGAGTCACATGTAGGCCAGACCAGGTAAGGATGGCAGATTTCCTTCCCTAAAGGACATTAGTGAACCAGATAGGCTTTTATGATAACCGGTGGTAGTTTCATGGTCACCATTACTGAGACTAGCTTTATATTCCAGATTTATTAACTGAATTCAAATTTCACCAGCTGCCACGTTGGGATTTGAACCCATGTCCCCAGAGCATTAGCCTGGGTCTCTTGGTAATTAGTCCAGTGGCATTGCCACTGCACCACCATCTTCCCGAAACTACTTCACTTTCAAACATAAATGAAAAACTCCCATCATATTCTAGTCACTCATCCCTAATGGCATGGGTTGTATCCTCTTACTAGCTCTGATAATTCATGGAGATCTGCCTCCATGCCTTGCCCCATGTTTGGTGTGGAGTGGTGCCTCTCAAGCTATATAACCACTTGTCTCACTTGATTGTGGACTATGATTACCTTACCTCCTAGCTTGACTCAGTGTCTCTCTTTATATGTGCTCAAGTAACCATCCAATCCATGCCCTACACCTGCATATACTTAACCTCATGGGTGCAATTAATATGTCTCTTCTGTCTATCAGCAACAAGCTACATGAAATAAGTTTGGGCAATCTCAACCTAACTCCTGCTGGCTGTCAAGGTCATTGCACAAAAGAGTGAGAACTTGTTGTTCAATGGCAATCTTGCTCAAAATGGACAACATGATAAATAAACGATACAGTTCTAAGACTGGAGTTTAAAAGAAAAGACTTGGGTTTATATAGCACCTTTGACTGCAGGACATTTCAAAGCATTTTACAGCCAATGAGTATTTTTAAAATGTAGTCACATTTGCATTGTAGGAAATTGGCAGACAATTTGCACACAGCTTGTTCCTACAAAGGATAATGACCAGATAATCAGTTTCCGTGATGCTAATTGAGGAATATATATGGGCCAGGGGATTCCTGATCCCTTGCTCTTCTTCAAATTCACAAAATTGGTATGGCACAGAAGGAAGCCACTTGGCATGGGACAGTGGAATAGTGTCATGGGATCTTTTATGTACCTGAGGAGAAGATTAGGCCTTGGTTCAACTTATCTGAAAGACGGCATTCTCAGTATTGCATTGGAAATCAACATAAAGGTTTTTGCACCCAGATTCCGGGCTGGGACTTGAATCCACCGCCTTCTGACTCAAAGGCTCAAGTGATACCAACTGAGCCAAGGTTGACTCCCAACTGGCCTTAAGAGGCTAGAGTGGTTTCCGTGTGATACGTTTAGCAAAATCACGAAGATGTACTTCTGTAAAGAAGCAAGCTGATGAGTTTATTACACATCGCACACAGAGGAAATCTCCTCCTGAATTTGCGGAGGCAGAGTATCAGACAACTTTTATGTCTCATTGAAATCAGGCTCTCTGATCTGCTTAATACAGACAAAACACGCACACACACACAGACACACACGTAAGGAATTTGTCTTGTAGTAAAATACATTTGAAACCCTTTGCAAATAAGGTGAATCAATGTTGTGTCAATCTGACTGCTGGATGCTTCCATTTCATTCAAGGTCACTATCGCTTGACTGTGTAGAATCAAGCTCTCTAATAATTTGCCATGTCTTGAGACACATTTTGAATTCACAGCAAAGTTTCTGAAGATTCATAATTATCCAACTTATTCCCCAGAATGTAAAACCAAAAACAGTGGTGAAATCAGAATCTATATTAGTTTACAGAAGATTTGTGGATAATTAATTGAGAAAAAAAAAATGTTGAAGGAGGAATGAGGAAAGAGCAAGAAATTATATAGATTCTTTCTAATAAGCTCCCTAAAACCAGCAGTCACTAAAAGAGATAAACTGCAATGTTTCTAAAAGGAACAGAGCTTGATACTTACTTGATAAGTCAGAGAGTTCGGTGCAGCCGAGATACCGCAGAGCCTCCCTATAGTAAGCAGCATGGTCACCCACCACCTGATAGTAACTGCTGGAAGTGTCATAAAACCGGCCGTGGACAGATGTCACCCCCGGCAACTTCTGCAGCATCTCATCAACTTCTTCAATGATTTTCTAACAAGTGGAAGGGTCAATGTAACAGGTTAGATTGGGAAATGTCACCAAACAAACACAAAGGAAGAGATAATGACGTATTGGAAGATTACAATATAAATTGAAGAATCACATCTTTTATCACTGTACACTGCCTCCAATTGATATACAGTGCAACCTGTAAATTATAGACACCTTAGGGACAGTCATCAGCTTTTTTTCTGGCGGATGTCTTTATTTTCAAAATGGTCATTGTGTGCATTGTAAAAACACTTAGTAGAATGGGAGTTCATCATCAGTATGCTTAGGGGGGAAATTTTCACTTGGTGGGCAGGGTCGCGCCTGATCCGCTCGAGCGTGAAATGATACGTGTTGACATCGGCCGAGCGTGCTGACGTCAATGAGCAGTCATGAGGTGGTTCGGTCAGCGGGCGCGTGCCAGAGCTGGCAGCACACCTGCCAACAATTAAAAGGCCTGTTAAGGCCATTAAGTAATCAATTAACGTAAATTTTTCACTGCCTGTCCAACCTAACGGTTGACGGGCAGGCGAAAAGGCCAAGTGCCCTTTGCATTTCTTTAGAAACCTCATCCACGGATGGGATGAGGTTACCAAAAGCAAATAAAAATAAAATAAAAACTTTAATTTTTCATTAATCACATGTTCCTGCTCAAGTGACAGAGTCACAAGGGAAGACATGTTTTATTACATTTTTATTTTCTTTATTTTTTTTTATATCTCTTCATCTCCCTGGGGCATCTCTGCCTCAGGGAGATTATGAAGCGATCACTCATGAGTGAAGTTTGTGCTCGGCCTGCTCGCCCTCCTCACCCATCCCCCACACACAGACAGCACTCAGCGCTGCCGCTCACGTTTCATGCTGGCGGGCCTTAATTGGCCCGCCAACGTGAAATTGTGGTGCGGTGCCAATCTCGGGCAGTAGTTGGCTTCCTGACCACTGAGCCCACTTGCCAAGGGCAAAATTCTATCCATTGAGGTGGAGAAGCCTAGGGTTCTACTTCTGGGACAGAGCCTTGCAAACTGTCAATCCCAGAGATAAATGGCTTCTCTGCCTGCTTTGGCAACTGAGTAAGGAGCTTCTTTCAAAAACCCAAACTGTCTCGTACTGACCCACTGTGCCATGTTTTAAGTTGTAAAAGAATGTGGTGAATTAAGGTTGACCATAGTTTGTAAATTGTAAATTTGAGATATTTCAGAATGCCTCTCATCTTTTAGCATGCAACTTATTTGGGTCTCTCAATATGTTTCCCTTTTTTTGGAGTATTAATTTGTACAGGTTTCACATACACGGATACAAAGATTATTCTCATAGGATTCAGATCACTCCCGAAGCTCTTAGATTATTTCATAACTGTTAATCTTTCAGTGAGCACATTTTCACACAGCAACTCAACAGAACACTCCAGCAACTTCATAGCCAGGATATTGAGGTTGGTGAGCGGGGTGGGGGGCTGCTTGCCGACACGTAAAATGATGCGGGATGATGTTGCGCAGAACTCCTGACGTCACCTGCGTCATTTCAATTTTCAGTTCGGCGGGGACGCAGCCGAATCAGCTGTGCACCCACCGACCTGTCATAAGCCTGTTGAGACCATTTAAAAACTAATTCAAGTAATTAATGGACCTGCTGGTCCAACCTTAAGGTTGTCAGGCACGCTGGAAGCCCTAGCAGGCTTCAGAAAAAGCATGAAACCTCATCCACGGACTGGATTAGATTTCATGAGGGTTTTAAAAAATTTAATAGAAGTTTGATTAAAAGTGATGGACATTTCCCAACTCACGTGACAGTGTCACACGAGGGGCCATGTCAGGGAAATTTTATTTTTGTACATTGACCATTTTTTAAAGTTGGCACCGATCTCCGAGGCAACACATGGCCTCAGGGAGATGAGTGTGCTCTTTCACACACATGCCACGCACAGGGAGTGCATAGCAATTCTTGGCAGACATCACACTGGGCAGACCTTAATTGGCCCGCCCATGTAAAATGGCGGCGTGCCCCCGATTAGAGGTGCCGATCGGAGGCGTGCCTACACGCGCATGCTCCTGCACTTCCCCCCAACGGTTGGGGGGCAAATTCTTCCCCATAGTACAAAAATCACAAATGCACTGGAGTGATTTTTTCTGGAATTCAAGGAATTCTCAATATGCTCAACTTCACTCCCAGTTGATCACCAGACAGCAATGTTGGAGGGGTTTAGGTGCCACCCTCAGGAAGGAAGGCAGAATTTGCACTTATATAACACATTTTATGAGCTTAAGACGTACCAAAATACGTCACAGGCAGTACATTACTTTTGAAATGTAGTCACTTATGCCCATGTTGTATCCTCCATGCCATTGTTACCTCTGCTCTCCTGGCTAGCCTCCCATCTTGCATCCTCTGTAAACTTGAGCTTATCCAAAGCTGCCAGTGATATTCCATTTTAAATTGTACTCTTTTTACTCCCCCTGATAAGACTAACAATGGCTCTCCTTCCAGCTCTGTCCACCTGCTACAGAATTTTCGTGTTCTTTATTACCTTTGTTTCCTGGAGGTCCCCAATTTTGATTTTAATGGCAGCAATAGCAGTCCTACAGAGAATCATGGCTTCATCATTACCCTTCACCTGTCAGATCAAAGACAAAAGGTTGTGATCAGTTCCTGGGACATCCCACATGGATGGCTTCTGGATCTCTCCAAGATGGTTTTACTCCAGGTCTGCTGTCCATCAAGTTAGTACATGCAAACACTCTGTACCTTTATCGATAAATATAAAAGACTTCCATTGCTGACAGGAAGGTCATGCATGTTATTTCTGTCATTCCTAGGGTCTAATTTATGCAAGAGGTTTGAACACTTGCCATTATACCTAACCTTTCAGTTTCACAGAGATACTTAGTGTAAAGCAGATCATCATTTCTAGAATTCTAGCTTGAAGCCCTGGACAGATTCTGGCTTATTCCTAACCTCATCTGACCAATTATGCATTTCCTAATATTTACCCACCCACCCTTCGAACTGGATCTCTTAACAGTTGTTTCTGCGGGTTTGCCATTCCACACCACCTAACCCATTCCTAAAATCCTTCCATTTCCCATGGGCCTTGGAACAACTGCCGCTCACCTTCAGGCCTTGTTCTGCCAATTTCCCAGCACAAATCTTTGAACCAGCACTTGAATCATTTATGGTCCTCATGGAACTGCACCCAAACCTGAACCAATCCCTGTCCCTGTGGAACCATACCCAAACATGAAAATGCATGTGTTCCTTTACTTGCCCCGTTGCCACTCATAAACCCATAAGATGTAGGAGTAGAAGTAGGTCATTCGGCCCATCGAGTCTGTTCCACCATTCAACGAGGTCATGGCTGATCTGAAAATCCTCAATTCCACTTTCCTTCCTTTTCCTCATAACCCCCGATTCCCTTACTGATTAAAAATCTGTCTATCTAAGCCTTGAATATAATTAACGACCCAGCTCCCACAGCCCTCCGAATTCCACAGATTCACTACCTCAGAGAAGAAATTCCTCCTCATCTCTGTCTTAAATGGGCGCCTCCTTACTCTGAGATTATGCCCTCTGGTCCTAGACTCACCCAAAAAGGGAAACAACCTCTCAGCATCTACCCTGTCAAGCCCCTTAAGCATCTTATGTGTTTCAATAAGGTCACCTCTCATTCTTCTAAACTCCAATGAGTGCAGGCCCAACCGACTCAAGCTCTTCTCATAAGAAAATTCCTCCATACCCAGGATCAACCCATGAACCTTCTCTGGACTGCCTCCAATGCCAGTATATCTTTCCTTAGATAAGGGGACCAAAATTGTTCACAGTATTCTAGGTGTGGTCTAACTAGTGCCTTGTATAGTTTTAGCAAGATTTCCCTATTTTTATACTCCATTCCCTTTGAAATAAAGGCCAACATTCCATTTGCCTTCCCTATTAACTGCTGAACTTGTATGTTAGCTTTTTGGGATTCATGCACAAGGACTCCCAAATCTATGTGCTGAAGCTTTCTCCATTTAAATAATATTCAGCTCCGCTATGCTTCCTGCCAATGTACATAACCTCACATTTTCCCACATTATATTTCATCTGCCAAGTTTTTGCCCACTCACTTAACCTGTCTATATCCCTCTGTAGACTGTCATCCTCAATGCCTTCCCACCAATTTTTGTGTCATCCGCAAACTTGGCAACAGTACATTCACTTCCCTCATCTAAGTCATTAATATATATTATAAATAATTTGAGGCCCCAGCACCGATCCCTGTGGCACTCCACTAGTTACAGGTTGCCATCCTGAAAATGCCCTCCTTATCCCAACTCTGTCTTCCAATAGTTAGCCAGTTCTCTATCCATGCTAATATACTACCCCAACACCATGGGCTCTTATCTTATTAAGTAGCCTCCCCTTGATCCTACACCACCAACTTTTTTGCTATTTAATTTCTCCCGTCTTCCACCCATCACAGACCTTCCCTTTAGTTCACTCGCTTAAAACCTATTACATTTCTGATTTTTCCCAGTTATGAAAGGTCGAGCTGAAACAGTGAATGTTTCTCTGTCCCCAAACATTGTACGGCCAGAATGTTTCCAGCATTTTGTTGTTATTGCCAACATCCCCAGTATTTGGCTTTTGTAAGAAAAAGCATTAGTTTAATAAGCATTCAACACATCAACAGATTCTGAAAGTTTCAAATGCAATTACTGGTTGAAGTACAGTATAAATTGGATATTAAGGTACTGAAGCAGTTTAATACTGTCTTTTCCACCTTACCTTCTCCCATGTCTTTTCAAGTAGATTTAAAGCCATTTGTGCATCTGAGGAAGAAATACAAGGAAACCAAAGTCAAGGTGCAAATCTCCAATTTGCAGGATGGGTGCCAATCAACCCTTTCATTGATCTTTCACTACTTTAATTTTCATTCCATTGTGATGGCATTTTACACAAAACCATTCAACATATTTATGATACAATGACACATTTAATCCTCAAATGAGAGAGGCATCTGAAAGATTATTTTGTGCAAAGACCATCCTGTCACCATGGCAGGTAAGTCAGGGACCAGCTACTACACAATCTCACTTCCCCCCCCACCGATAAGTGCTGGGTTTCACTGATGCACAATTCTGTAGTTGATAGCAGCCTTCAGAAGGGAAAGTATTCAAGACAAAGAAGCATAGGAAGGCTTTCCAACTAGGAGTCAAGCCCGAGCTCATCGTCACCCGACACAATGTATCAGCCATGCCTCAGTGAAACCCCTCACTTGTGGCTCAGAAGGTCATGGGTTCAAGTCCCACTTCAGGGACTTGACCATGTAATTCAGGCTGACACTCTAGTGAAAAAATGCTGCAATGTCTTTCGGGTGAAACATTAAACTGAGACCCCTCCTGCGTGCCTTGGTGGACATGAATGATCCCACAGCACCATATTGAAGAGGAATGCTCAACCTGGTTTCTAAGCCCATAATTATCCTTCAATCCACATCAAACACATTCTGGTCAACTTCACAATGCTGTTTGTGGGAGCTTGCTGTGCAGCATTTCCTACATTACAATAGTGACTACACATTAAAGTACTTAATTGGTTTTAAAGTTTTTGGGACAACAAGGTAACAAAAGGCACTGCATATATGAAGTTTTTTTTCTTTCTTTCAACCTTCGCAGACATGCACGTTCCAGCAGGGTTCAATGGTTCACAATGAGTAGTAGGAAATCAGGGTAGTTTCCCCCTCCCACCCATCCAACGCCTTTGGGATCAAAAACAGATTGTTGCACCTCAGTAGCTGTCATGGCTCAGATGGGACAACTGCATGGATCAATGTCTAAACCTTCTGGTCCACATGGCTCAGTGCAGCACTGACCGCCAGCTAACTCACCGAACCATCAGGATATCTCTGGCGAGAGTGTATGCTGTCTACACAATTTAATGCATCCTCTGTAACTTAAATATTCACCTATTCCTACAGCCTCAGCAGCAGCTGGTCTGTGCTGAGCTAACCCATCTCAGCTGAAGGAGTTCTATAACTGCTTCTAGCACCTCTGGGCTGAGAGGAGGGGCTGCAGAAGGGGAAAAGGTCCTCAGGTTCCCATTCTCAACTATTATCCATAAATCATGCTGTATAGCTCAAGTCTTTCAAGAAGGTTCAGGACAGATGTCTTAAATGGATTAGCAGCTTGTGCACTATCGAGGGCTCACACAAAAAATGGCATTGGGGTGCTAAGAGTGTCCCAGGATAAACACTGAGTAACATTCAGCTCCTTCAGGGGGATAAAGACAAAGTAAAGGTCACGTCAAAATGATTTACTGGTTTATTTTCCCAACTGTTATTACTCCCAAGGAGCATAAGGTCTGACTGCACCTCAATTTTAAAAGTTGCATTCTGGTTTTCAAATCCATTCACGGCCTTGCCCCTCTCCATCATTAACCTCCTCCAGTTCAAAAAACCTCATGATATTGGCATTGCTCCAATTTTGGCATCTTGAGCATCCCAGATTTTAATCGCTCTACAATTGGCTGTCCAGATCCTGAACTCTGGAGTTCTCTCCCTGAACCTCTCCATTTCTCTAACTTCTGTAAAAAACTCCTTAAAACATATTTCTTTGACGAAGCTTTTGATAATATTTCCTAATACTTACAAAGCTGGGTGTCAGCTTTTATTTGATAACACTCTTGTGAAATGCCTTGGGATATTTTACTATGTTAAAGATGCTAAATTCAAGTTGTTCTAGTAGGTTTACCATGTGCACACAGGATTCAGACCTCACTTAAATTCAATGGGAACTAGGGAATTGGTAGCACAGTGGTAGTGGTCTTTCACCTCCAGGACCTGGCTGCAACTTCACACAGACTTATGAGATGGAGCCCTCCACTGTCTCTTGGCAATGAAATGAGCTAGCATGCAGTTCATATTAGACATAGCACCTGTGTCCAATTCCGCACTAATTAACAATCACTAACATAGGATAGCTGATCTGAAAGATAAATAAATCTCACGTTAGTACACTAGGGGGCACTCAGTGAAGCTGAGGCTTGTTACTGATACAGAACAGAGGGAGCTTTATGCTAAATGCGGCTCATACTGTACCTTACCAGGGAGCACTCAATGCTGACACTAGTTGCCTGAAATGGGATCTATTCCCTTGCACTAATATTGCTCCTCTTGACAAGTTCTAAAGTATGGTGTTTTAAAAGAGTAGGGACAGTACTGTAACAATATTGTAATAAAGCTGGCCATTAAAATTTGGTCTCTAGCCAGTGTTATTGATTGGAGATCACTGACTAGACAGAGTGTGGTTGCAGATATACTACTTTAGCTACTGATTTTAGTTAAAAACATCTTAAATACACTCATTCCACACAGGTAAATGTACTTCACATGCATATATTTACAAATGTTCACTACCAGCCAGTAACCAAGGAAATAATGCACTCTTAATGAACAAAAATGTTGTCCTCTCTACTTTTCATCTCACCATGTTACCAACAAATAGAGATTAAAGTACACAGTGTCAAGACAAGGGATCACTTCAGGTTAAGATGAGAAGTTTCTTTACTCAAAGGGTTGTGAATCATTGGATTTCTCAACCCCAGAGGTTGCAGTTGCTCCTTCAATGAGTATATTCAAGGCTGGGAAAGATAGATTGTTGATCTCTTAAGGAATCAAAGGATATGAGAAGCAGGCAGGAAAGTGGAGTTGGGGCATATCAGCCATAATTGTATTGAATGATAGCGCAGGTTTAACAGGCTGCTCCTATTTCTTATATTATCTTCACATCCATACACTGTGCATAGAGATCACATGACCAACAATGATGTCTATTACTCATCTTTTGACACACTGATCAGAAATGCAATTAGCCACAAATGGCCCGTTACTGCAAATTAAACAGTGTTCCAGATATGACAGGAGTTTTTACTGTAAGGGTCCTGCCTCTAAAACACTGAACTGCGTAGAAGACAAATTAATACACAATGATGTCACATGGTTAATAGACATTCCTAGTCCTGAGTGCAAAACCAATCTGAATTTTGGAGAAATACACCATAACATTATATAATAGTTTAATATCCTCTATCTGCTGCACCATCATGCTCCCAGTAGATTGAAATCAGTGAATAACACTAATGCCTATTATTCTTACTTGGGCCTTGAAGTGGTGCTGTAGCCTTTCACAGCCTGTTAAAACAGACACAGAAAAAACACATTCCAAGCCCTCTAACTAGCTGTGGTCTGTGTGCCTGGGCAAATTTCCATTAATTTAGGACATTTACATTATGATTTAAAATCTTTAAAATGTGGAGTACAAACACATATGCAAGGTTGATAAGGTAAAGTACAAACCGCCAAGACAAATAGATATACCAAAATGGAATTAAAAAACATACCACTCATCTGTCGAACCACACGTAGAATAATTTCCACCAGGGACAATGGATTTATTCTGTGTGAGAGAACATTAATCCCAGAATTAGTGCTATAACAGTGAACCTTCAGTGTTGACTACTGGATTCAACCATTTCAGAATAGATGGAAATAAAATCTTTGAATTAGTCACAAATCAATCCCCTGGCCGTTCTGCTGAACGTTTGCACTCATGAGAAGGGCAGCTCTCAAGTATGCATCAACTGGCAGCATCGAGTGTATTCTGAAGTCAGCTGCAGCGCAGAGTGCTGTGCATGCAATTGGGAATTTGCTTTGTTTTTGGAATGTGGGCAACATTTGGGGGCATAATTGTTACAAAAATTGGCTGTGTGGTTGATAGTGAGGAAGAGACCTGTAGACTGCTGAAGATAATGGGTAGAATATGGCAAATGGAATTTAATCTGGAGAATTTGGAGAGGAGAAACAAGGTAAGGGAATACAGAACAAATGGTAGGATTCTGAGAAGCTTTTCCTCAGAGTATGTCCACAGTCCCTGAAGATGGCTAGATAGCTAGACAAGGTGGTCAAGAAAGTAAACGCGATACATACCTTTATTGGTAAGAACAGGGAGGTTATCACAGAATCACAGTGCAGAAGAGGCTCTTCAGACCATTGAGTCTGCACCGACACGTGAGAAACACCTGACCTACCTACATAATCCCATTTATCAGCACTTGGCCCATGGCCTTGAATATTATGACGTGCCAAGTGCTCATCCAAGTACTTTTTAAAAGATGTGAGGCAACCGACTTCCACCACCCTCCCAGACAGTGCATTCCAGACCATCGCCACCCTCTGGGTAAAAAAGTTTTTTCTCACATCCCCCCAAACCTCCTGCCCCTCACCTTGAACTTATGTCCCCTCGTGACTGACCGTTCAACTAAGGGGAACAGCTGCTCCCTATCCACCCTGTCCATGCCCCTCATAATCTTGTACACCTTGATCAGGTCGCCCCTCGGTCTTCTCTGCTCCAATGAAAACAATCCAAGTCTATTCAACCTCTCTTCGTAACTTAAATGTTTCATCCCAGGCGACATCCTGGTGAATCTCCTCTGCACCTCCACCAGTGCAATCACATCCTTCCTATAATGTAGTGACCACAACTGCACACAGTACTGCAGCTGTGGCCTCACCAAGGTTCTATACAACTCCAACATGACCTACCTATTTTTGTAATCTATGCCTCGATTATTAAAGGCAAGTGTCCCATATGCCTTTTTCACCACCCCACTAACAAGCTCCTCTGCCTTCAGAGATCTATGGACACACATGCCAAGGTCCCTTTGTTCCTGCCGTTCATTGAATACTTCCTTGTCAAATTACTCCTTCCAAACTGTATCACCTCACACCTTTCAGGGTTAAATTCCATCTGCCACTTATCTGCCCAGTGTCCATGCTGGAACACAGGCCACAGTTGGAGTACTGTGTACAGAAAGGATGTGATCACACTAAAGAGGGTACGAAGGAGTTATGAAGATGTTCCCACGAGTGGAAAAATTTAGCGATGAGGAAAGATTGGATAGGCTGGGGTTGTTTCCTTTGGGTGGCTGAGAGGAGATTTAATTGAGGCATACAAAATTATGAGGGGCCCAGATAGAGCAGAAAGGAAGGATCAATTCTCCATCTATCCATCACTGTTGAGTCAAAATCCTGGAACACCCTAACAGAACTATGAGAGCACATTCACCACACAGACTAGTGGTTCAAGGTAGAGCAGCTAACCACCACCTTTTCAACAGCAACTAGCTACAGGCAATAAATGCTATTATTGTTCGCAATGTCTATATCTTGGGAATGGATAAAAACATTTGAGAGCCAAAGAATCTATCCAAAACATTAATTTGTCCTTTCCTTTCTTCCAATGTTCCTGAGTACTTCCAGCACCTTTTATTATCATTTTGAGTATGTATTAAAAATGCCATATTATAGTTGTCACATTCACAATGTTCTTGGTACCCTTTTATTATTGATTCCAAAAGTCACTCTATTCCCATTACATCTTAAACTGGGGTGATTACCACAGACTAGAGTGAGTAAACACTCCACTATGCGCCACACCAACATTGACACTTTCCAGTCAGCAGAGTCCTATTAATTCTCATCAATGTTTCTCGTCAGAAGTGCAGACTCCAAAGGTCTAAACTCAGCTCATTTTTAGAACTCTTGGAAAAACAGATCATATGTTCCAGGCCTGGTTAAATCCAAATTGTCTGCAATCATGTCCTAGGCCTGCATTATCTCGTCATATGCTTACCTATGCTCAAAGTCACTTATGAAGTGTTCATATAACTGCAAAAGATTAGAAAAGGCAGTGTTATATCTGGAGCATACACATGTGGTATGAATGATTGTTACTGTTCTGTAGGCAGACTTGTCACAGCTGGTCATGTTTTTACAGTCACTTTTTATTCTGAATTGCTAAATATTAACGGTAATGACAAAAGATGCTTATAGTAATCAAAAGCTGATGAAAACCCAACAGTGAAGTCACTCCAATCTGCAAACTTGATTCCACCAACAGGCTATGCTGATATCGAAACTAATAGCCTCATATAAACAACATCAGTAACAACTTATATTTACATAGTGCCCTTAACATAGCAAAATGGCCCAAGGTGTTTAACAGGAGCGTTATCAAACAAAATTCGACACCAAGCCACATAAAAAGATATCAGGAGAGTTAACCAAACTTCTGTCGAAGGGTCATGAGGACTCGAAACGTCAACTCTTTTCTTCTCCGCCGATGCTGCCAGACCTGCTGAGTTTTTCCAGGTAATTCTGTTTTTGTCTTAGTCAGAGAGGTAGGTTTTAAGGAGCATCTTAAAGGAGGAGGGAGACATGGAGAGGCAGAGAGGTTTAGAAAGGGATTCTAGAGTTTAGGGCCATTGCAGCTGAAGGCACTGTCACCAGTGGCAGTGTGATTAAAATCAGGGCTGCACAAGAAGATAGAACTGGAGTAGCACAAATAATCTCAAAGGCTTATAGGGCTGCAGGAAGTTACAGAGATAAGAGGTCATAGAAAGATATGAAAAAAATGAGAATTTTAAAATTGATATATTGCTGGACCAGGAGCCAACATAGGACAGCAAGCATAGGGCTGATGGATGATAGGGATCTAGTGCCAGTTAAGTTGTGAACAGCAGAGTTGTGGACAAGCACAAGTTTATGTCGGTTGGTAGATGGAAGTGGAGTGGAATTTTTTTTTTTTATTCGTTCATGGGATGTGGATGTCGCTGGTTAGGCCAGCATTTATTGTCCATCCCTAATTGCCCTTGAGCTGAATGGCTTGCTAGGCCATTTCAGAGTCAACCACATTGCTACGGGTCTGGAGTCACATGTAGATCAGACCAGGTAAGGTCAGCAGAACTCCCTCCCTAAAGGACATTAGTGAACCAGATAGGATTTTTTGACAATTGACAAGGGCTTTTTCTCATGGTCATCATTAAACTTTTAATTCAAGATTTTTACTGAATTCAAATTCCACCATCTGCCATGGTGGGATTAGAATCCGAGTCCCCAGAGTATTACCCTGGGTCTCTGGATTACCAGTCCTGTGACAACACCACCACATCACTCTCCCCCAATAGTCCAGTCTAGAGGTAACAAAGACACAGATGAGGCTTTCAGCAGCACATAAGCTGAGACAGTGCAAAGTTTTGAGAGATGTTACAGAGATGGTGGCAGGTGGTCTAAGAGATGGAGTGGATATGTGGCCGAATGTTCATCTTGGGATCAAACACTACACCAAGGCTGTGAATGGTTTGTGCTCAGATTCAGACAGTTGCTAGAGGGAGAGGTTGAACTGATGGCCAGGGAACAGAGTTTGTGGCAAGAACCAAAAGCATGATTTCAACTTTCCCCAATATTAAATTGGAGAAAATGGCTGCCCACCTAATAGCAAATGTCAGATAAGCAGCATGACAAATCAGTGCCAGTGGAAGGGTTGAGAGAAGTGATGGTGATAGGGTAAGTGTTGCTAGCACATATATGGAACCTGACATTGTTTTTTTCAGATGATATTGCTGAGGGGTAACAGGTAGATGAGAATTAGAAGGGGTTAAGGACAGATCTTTTTGGAGATCAGGAAAGTGCAGGAGCAGGAAGAGAAGTCACTGAAGATGATTCACTGGCTACGACTGGATAGTTAAGAATGACACCAGTTGAATGCAGTCCCACCCAGCCCAGTGGAGTTGGAGGAGGATGATGTGGTCAACCACATCTAAGACTTCAGGCAGGTCCAGAAGGATGAGGAGGGATAGCTTGCCATGGTCACCAAGAATGTCAATTTTGGCTTTGGTAAGGGCCATTTCAGCAGTGTTGTAAGGGTGGAAACCTAATAGATGAGAATCAAACATGAAATTGCAACAAAGTTAAGCAAACAAAGCAAACCGAGGCTGGAGCTCCACACTGCTGGCTCTGACCCACTTGCCCAATGCTGCCTCCAGTCACATGTGCCCACCCAACACCCTCACCTCTGTGAAGCATCTTGGGATGGTTTGCTATGCTGTATAAATGTTGTGACCAGGCTATCATTTGATCAAACATCTATCAAAACCAATCAAAGAAATTCTAGATTGATGAACAAATCAATCTATTTCAAGTGTGATCTATCCATCCAGGTTGATAATGGAGCAAATGCACATACTGTCTGGACAGGTTACGAGTTTTATTTATACTGTCTATATAAACATGCAGCGAAAAGTCACTAGTTTATACAGTACTGTGTTTTCTAACAAGCTGTTTGTACAGGGAAGACTCAGAGGTTATGCATGAAACTTGTCACCTTCTGCAATGAAAAAGGGGGAAAACACTCCAAACAAAGCTGCAGGAAATGGTTTAGAAGTCAGACAAAACTTGGGTTGGACACTGAGCAGTGGATGTAAAGTGGCACTGGCTAAATCAAGGGGGCTAAAACACTTAGCAGCTCAGGCAGCATCTATGAAGAAAAGAAAATAATTAATGTTAGTGTTAAGGACATTCCATCTGATGATTCACAATGTTAATTATTTCTCTCGCCACAGATGCTGCCTGACCTGCTGAGTGCATCCAGCATTTTCTGTTTTAATTTCACAGTTCCAGCGTTTGCAGTGTTCTCAGTATTCAATGATGGCGAAACACATATTGTGACAGTCTAAGGCTTTGCAACTGCAGATCCAGATCTGTCACTCTGCATTTCAGATGAGAATAGTGAAAACTCCACCTCTGTTTCACCCACAATAACCGAGCTGATGAAACATCTGCTTTATATTTCCTTTTGAAGATTTAGTCTGAACTATCAATAATCGTACCTGCAAAAGGTTATCGCCAGATGGGAAACAAGGAATCAGTGTGAACTCCAGTAGTTCCACTGTGAGTTGATGCCAGAGCCTGGATTGAAAGCAGAGAATAGGGTTAATCTTTAAGGAAGTGCCACAGATTGTCAAAGGCTCATATGAAACAGTAGTGTGAGGCAGCCTATCCCTCTGGACTGTTCCAAAGAATAGCAATAAGGACAGAAGGTGCTTGAAATGCACCCGAATGGAGAAAATGCAGACCTTGGTGGATCAACCAACTGGCTGAGCGCGGGGGGCTGAGCCTGAGGAGAGGGTGGGTGCTGAGCTGAGCCAGGGGACGGAGGGAGGGAGGAGGGGTAGGGGAGGGGGTGAGAAGAGGCGGAGTGCAGGATGAGGGTTTTTAGCCCAGTCACCATGGCCGGGCCGGGTTTGGGGTCCAGTCGAATCCAGCCTCCTACAACTCAGCGGGCGGGGCGATCCCTTACTCCGTCCCAGCCCCATGTCAGGGTAAAGGAGGGCGTGTCCTGCAGCCTCTCCCGGCACTGAAGCCAGCTCAGGCTCCAGAGACACTGGAGCATCGCCAGCCCGAGGCCAGGACCCTGGTGACACCGGAGGGGCCTGCTACCTCCTATTGTAGAAGTTCTCCATCCGCTGCCAGCGCTCGGCGCCATCCCCGTTATCCGCCTCCTGCTGCCGCCGCAGGAAGCCGATCGGATCCTTCATCATCCCGTTTTCCACAGCCGCACTGCAGCCTTGCCCCGCCCCCTGCTGCCATGGAATCATGTCGCGCCCCGCCCCGTGCTGCCATGGAAACCGTCTCTCGCCCCGCCCCGTGCTGCCATGGAAACTATCTCTCGGCCCGCCTCCCGCTGTTATGGAAACCGGCTCGTCCCGCCGCCTTCTACTGCAATGGAAACTGTTAATCGAGACCTCAATGGAATTTAATAATCGGAGCATTTGTCGGCCATTCAGCCCCTTCAAGCTGTTCTACTATGCAAGAAGATCATGGTTGATCTTCCACATCAGCTCTACTTTGCTATCCTATCTCTATATCTCTTGATTCTCTTCCACTACAACTCACCCACTGAGCATCCTTATCTCTCTGAGATAGAGAATTTTGTCAGTCTGCCTCTCCCTCTGCCCCTGCTGCTTTGGTAATTGTCAATCCAACTGTTACTCTGCCCCACTATCCTGGAAACACTTTGTTCTCATTGGCTTGTATGTTATCAACAGAAAGAGAACTTGCTGCCCTCCTGGCACTTCGTGCTGCCAAAAGATGCCCCAGCAAAATATGGCACCTGATACCCTGAATGAAGGGATTGTCTATAAATGTTTACTCTCAACCGCTCTGTAACATATAAGGAAAGGTAGTCGCGAAGAGTATGTGTGACACACTGGTAAGTGCCCAGATTTATGATATATACATATATATATATATCCTTTCTAACATTCAGAGTTGACGAACAACTCTGGACTCAACATTGAGTTCAACAATTTTAGATCATAACCCCTGTTTCCATTTTGCTCTATGTGTGTTTTCTCTTTTTTTTGTTTTGTTGGGTCAGTCTTCATCTTGTTTCTTTCTTTACCCCTTCATTGCTGCATTCTGTCGCAGCCACATAAAAGGCGTTTCTTCAGAGTGGTCTGTGAACTAAGAATTTGTGTGTGTATGTAGTTCCCTTACAATTTGCAAGTGATTCAATTTAAAAATAACCCAGCAGTCAACCTTTATTCTTCACCAAGATAAAGATTAGCTTATTACAAAACTACTGCTGAAAGTTAATTAAAAGTGATAAACTTATTAACTAAAATGCAGGATACAAAGATTAAAATGCAGATAAAGGAAAAAACATACTCAAAGGTGAGATTTCAAATCAGTCTCTGTGAGATATTGTTGCAGGCCCATTGCTTGAATTCATTCTTTCCAGTGAAGGTGTAACTTGAGACTTAGTTCAGCAGCTGTGATTGCTTCTGCAGTTGACTATTTGGCATTTGCCTTTTTCAGGTGGATTCAGCAGGTCAGGTTTTTAGGAGAGAAAGGTTTCCTATTCCTCACTGATTCTGCAGTTACAGCATATTACCTGGACTCTTTAGGCAGAACAGCAGTAAATTTCTTAATACCTTCTTCTTGTCCTCCCTTGGCCAAGAACCTTGTCTGATGTTATCTGTCAGAGTTCTTCCTGGGGGCTCTGCAGTAAAATTGTTGTTCTTTGCCACACTTCATACAGTTAAAAGCAGGAGACCTCCAGATAAATGATGAGAACATAGTGCGAATAGATAGGAACAGAGGTCAAAGCCTGGATGCAGTGCCATACGAAGTTTGATGACCTCACAGGAGTAGCCAAGGTCAAGGAGTGAATGTTAATATCCTAGAAACTGCACCGTGAGCCTCAGCCACTACTCAATTAATCTCACTCCTTCATTGTCATGATCACGGATCATAGCCCCTAATTACTTATGGACATATTAAACATTTAAGTAAGACGAGTTTTTTTTAAATAAGGACCTACAAGCAAAACCTGGCTGAGACTGTAAAGTAACCACTTGCTGGAAATTCCTATGTGGATTACACATGACCAACTAGCCCAGAGACAATGGAACATCGCACCTAAAAAAGTGTTTAGACCTCCTTCAGACAGAGCCACATCAAAGGAAAAGATGTAATGCAAAAATTGAACTGTAAGCTCCTGTGATTGTGGAGATAATGGAAACTGATTACCATCCCAACAGAAATCATCTCCTGTTGAGTTATATCCCAGACTGTGGGATATAAAGAAAGTAGTTTTTGGGTGAAAAATGTTTGTTTTTCCCTTCCAGGAATACACAAGAAAAGGGGTTATAAGCCAATTGCAGGGACAGGCAATAGTATAGTGGTATTGTCCTTGGACTAGTGATCCAGAGATCCAGGGTAATGCTCTGGGGACCCGGGTTCGAATCCCGCCACAGCAGAAGGTGAAATTTGAATTCAATAAAAATCTGGAATTAAAAGTCTAATGATGACCAGGAAACCATTGTCGATTGTTGTCAAAACCCATCTGGTTCAATAATGCCCTTTAGGGAAGAAAACATGTTGTCCTTACCTGGTCTGGTCTACACGTGACTCCAGACCCACAACAATGTGGTTGACGCTTAAATGCCCTCTGAAATGGCCTAGCCAACCACTCAGTTGTAACAAACTGCTACAAAGTCACAAAAAAGGAATGAAACCAGACAGACCACCCAGTGTTGATGGTTAGGCACTGGAAACAACAATGGCAATCTCAGTCCTGTTGACCCTGCAAAGTCCTCCTTACTAACATCTGGGACTAGTGCCATAATTTGGAGAGCTGTCTCATAGACTAGTCAAAAAACAGCCTGATAATGTCCCAGACACCACTATCACATCCCTGGGTATTCCTGTCCCACTGGCAGGACAGACCCAGCAGAGGTGGCAGCACAGGGGTATACAGTCAGGAGGGAGTTGCCCTGGGTGTCCTCAACATTAACTCTGGACCCCATGAAGTCTCATGTTCAAACATGGGCAAGGAAACCTCCTGCTGAGCACCAAGTACCGCCCTCCCTCAGCTGATGAATCAATGCTTCTGCACGTTGAACACCACTTGGAGGAAACACGGAGGGTGGCAAGGACGCAGAATGTACTATGGGTTGGGGACTTCAATGTCCACCACCAAGAGCGGTTCGGGTCCACCACTACTGACCGAGCTGGCCGAGTCCTAAATGACATAGCTGCTAGACTGGGTCTGCGGCATGTGGTGAGGGAAAAATGTACATGACCTCACCCTCACCAACCTGCCTGCCGCAGATGCATCTGTCCATGACAGTATCGGTAGGAGTGACCACCGCACAGTCATTGTGAAGATGAAGTCCCAGCTTCACATTAAGGATACCCTCCATCGTGTTGTGTGGCATTACCATCATGCTAAATGGGATAGATTTCGAACAGACCTAGCAACTCAAGACTGGGCATGCATGAGGCACAGTGGTCCATCAGCAGCAGCAGAATTGTACTTGAACACAATCTGTAACCTCATGGCCCGGCATATTCCCCCACTCTACCATTACCATCAAGCCAGGGGATCAACACTAGTTCATTGAAGAGTGCAGGAGGGCATGCCAGGAGCAGCACCAGGCATACCTAAAAATGAGGTTTCAACCTGGTGAAACTATAATACTGGACGACTTGCATGCCAAACAGCATAATCAGCAAGTGATAGACAGGGCTAAGCAATCCCACAACCAACGGATCAGATCTAAGCTCTGCAGTCTTGCCACATCCAGTTCTGAATGGTGGTGGACAATTAAATAACTCACTGGAGGAGGAGTCTCCACAAATATCCCCATCCTCAATGATGGAGGAGCCCAGTACATCAGTGTAAAAGATTAGGCTGAAGCATTTTTTACAATCTTCAGCCAGAAGTGCCGAGTGGATGATCCATTTCGGCCTCCTCCGGAGGTCCCCAGCATCACAGTTGCCAGTCTTGAGCCAATTCGATTCACTCCGCATGAAATCAAGAAACGGCTGAAGGCACTGGATACTGCAAAGGCTATAGGCCCAGACAATATTCCAGCAACAGTACTGAAGACTTGTGCTGCAGAACTTGATGTGCCCCTAGTCAAGCTGTTCCAGTACAACCACAACACTAGTATCTAGCCAGCTATGTGGAAAATTCCCTGGGTATGTTGTGCAAACAGAAAGCAGGACAAATCCAACCCGGCCAATTACCGCCCCATCAGTCTACTCTCCATCATCAGTAAAGTAATGGAAGGGGTCTTCAACAGTGCTATCAAGTGGCACTTGCTTAGCAATAACCTGCTCACTGACGCCCAGTTTGGGTTCTTCCAGGGCCACTCAGCTCCTGACCTCATTACAGCCTTGGTTCAAACATGGAAAAAAGAAGTCCTGAGATGAGGTGAGAGTGACTGCCCTTGACATCAAGGCGGCATTTGACAGAGTGTGGCATCAAGGAACCCTAGCAAAACTGGAGTCAATGGGAATCGGGGAAACTCTTTGTTGGTTGGAGTCATACCTAGCACAAAGAAAGATGGTTGTGTTTGTTGGAGGTCAGTCATCTCAGCTGCAGGACATCAGTGCAGGAGTTCCTCAGGGTAGTGTCCTTGGCCCAACCATCTTCAGCTGCTTCATCAGTGACCTTGTTTCCATCATAAGGTCAGAAGTAGGGATGTTCACTGATGATTGCACAATGTTCAGCACCATTCATGACTCCTCAGATACTGAAGCAGTCAATGTCCAAATGCAGCAGGACCTGGACAATATCCAGACTTGGGCTGACAAGAGGCAAGTAACATTCGTACCACACAAGTGTCAGGCGATGACTTTCTCCAACAAGAGAGAATCCAACCATTGCCCTTTGATGTTCAATGGCATTGCCATCACTGAATCCCCCACTATCATCATCCTGGGGGTTACCATTGACTAGAATCTGAACTGGGCTAGCCATATAAATACTGTGGCTACAAGAGCAGGTCAGAGGCTAGGTATAGTGCGACGAGTAACCCACCTCCTGACTCCCCAAAACCTGTCCACTATCTACAAGGCACAAGTCAGGTGTGTGATGGAATACTCTCCACTTGCCTGGATGAGTGCAGCTCCCACAACACTCAAGAAGCTTGACACCATCCAGGACAAAGCAGCCCACTTGATTGGTACCACATCCACAAACATTCACCCTCTACATCATTGACGTACAGTAGCAGAGGTGTGTACCTTCTACAAGATGTACTGCAGGAATTCACCAAGGCTCCTTCGACAGCATCTTCCAAACCCACGACCACTACCACCTAGAAGGACAAGGGCAGCAGATATATGGGAACATCACCACCTGGAAGTTTCCCTCCAAGCCACTCACCATCCTAACTTGGAAATATATTGCTGTTCCATCACTGTTGCTGGGTCAAAATCCCAGAACTCCCTTCCTAACAACATTGTGGGTGTACCTACACCACACAGACTGCAGCGGTTCAAGAAGGCAGCTCACCATCACTTTCTCAAGGGCAACTAGGGATGGGCAATAAATGCTGGTCCAGTCAGCGAAGCCAACATCCCATGATGGAATAAAAAATAAAGTCCTGGTCTCTGTGTGCTGGTTTTGGTGTTCTGTTCTGGTGCTGGTGTGTGCTGTGAAGGTCACAGCTGAAGGACATCAACTAGGCATCCCTAGGCTTGCAGGTAAAATGTCTCCCTCCAATTGCTGGAAGCAAGCCACAAGTCAGCAAAGGCACAGTTGAAAAGGAAACAGGACAACTCCTTTCAGCTAACCTGCAGAACCAAGAATCTCCAAATCAACTGCCAAAATCTGCTCTACTGGAATCATTCAATTTAACAGCTGCAACATTTCACCATCTACTTCTCATGGACAAGCCAAAGACTAAGTCATATATCGTTTTTCACTTTTATTTCTGGACTCGCTTCTCATTTCTAATCTGTGTGTATGTATGTTGCTTTTTTATTATTTTTTCTTGTGGTTTAGTAACTAATAAGCTCACCCTTTCTTTGACTCAAGACAGCCTGGTTAAATTGGCTCCTTTTAAAACATAAATATATTTAGAATGATAAAAGATATCCACAATGGAAGGAATCCTTTTAAAATTAACCTTGTTATGACCAACCAAGGGGGTTGATTAAAGAAGGGGAGCCATTGCACCCCTCCTCACCTGGGAGCATAACAATTTGAGGGAACCTCACCTGGGGATTGGTCATAAAATCAATCATCTACTGTTAGGAAATAGAGATGGTTTAAGTAAGTTATATGTGTATTTGGGTGTGTTTGGAATAAGGTATATCTTTATGCTTTAAGTTTAATTTATATTTTTTCTATCTGTGGCTTAAAAGGTGAAACCTGGAATCTAGTTTCATTTTTGAACGGAGACGGCAAGTCTAAGACTTTGTTTGTGTGCTTGCATTGTAATGAGATTTTACAACTCTTGAAGAGAAGTTAAAACTGTCATGAAGAGATTAATGTCTAAAATGTTATTGGAAATTATTTTTTTAAATAAAGTTTAGTGGTGTCTGTGTGTATGTGTGTGTGTCTTAATTGGATTAAAACCAGCTGGCCTAGAGGCTTTGATGTATATAGAAAGAAGTAGGTTTGAAATAGTAATTAGATAAACATGGGGAAGTTTAGAAACACAAGTGTCAAGGGGGCAATTTGCATTTTTAAATAAAGTATTCAAAAGAATGGGTGAAATCTTGCACCCTGTTAGAAGATGCCAAGCAATGTGTTTATTTTTTTATTAGCTTACGAATAAAATTGGTGGAATCAAAGGATGTTATTGTTAGAAGAGGTAAAGTTAAAAACCTAGTGATACAATGGAAAATTTATGTTCAAAGAGAAAGAGATGTATAAAGGAGAAAGGAGATTGTGTGTAAGAGAGAGGCATTTTAAGATCCATTAAGTGTGAGAGAAGCCTCCAGCCTGTAAACCTTAAGTCTGTCAGCAAAGACCCAGGGCTGAAAGAAACTCATTTTGAATGTGACTGTCCAGGGTGCGCACTGCGAGGGTCTCTTTAAATCTATGAGTTTTACTGTTGCCTTAACATGGGTGTAACTGAGAGTCAAATTAATTAGGGGATTTTTGTAGTTATTGTGGTAGTAATTTTGTAAACATATGTATGCACTTACAATCTTTCTTGTATTAATAAATGTTTAATTTAGTTTTATAAAAAAAACTCTTGAGATTCGATCGTCTTATTGCTACTGAATTCAAAGCCTGCATCTCGAAACATACAAATTGTGAAAATGGATTATGACAGTTGTTTCAAGTTTCCCTCTGGGATTTGAGCAACTCAGTCTTCACCATCGGCTGTGTCATAATAAAACAAACACAAGGTTAAAAAAAAACTGCTGTTGCCTAGCAACAGGGTTGCAAAGAGAGGGACTCACAGAGACAGAGAAAACTAGAAAAGCAGTTTCAGTTCAGTTGAAGCAAGGATTCCAGAGAGGCTGGACAGCAGAGGGACAGATAGCAAGTCCCAAACTAAAGGTGAAGCCAGCTGCCAAGAGAGGCTGGACAGGAGAGGAAACTGCAGAAGGACGTTCTAGAAACTAAAGAAGGAAATCCCCAAATCCAGGGGTCTGGAACAGGGAAGATCCAAGAGGACAGTCTAGTCAAAGGACAAGGACAGGAATCTGGAAACGGTCCTGTTCTCTGGAAGTGAAATTAAGCAGAAAAGAAGGCTTCAAGCTTAAAGAGAAGAAAGCTGCAGAACACAGATTTAAAGCCACATAGGCGTGCAAGAAGCCAGAAGGTCCAAAGAGACAGCTGAAGGTCTGTAACCCTTTACTATGAGCATGTGAAGCAATGGTGTTCTGTTGGCACAGCTGAGCATTTGAAAGAGAGTGCGTGGTAGGAAGTTTGAATGCACATGGTGATCCAGGGGAAAGGAACGTCGGAAGGAGAGTTCAAAACCCTGGAGGTGGACCCTTGTGGAAGGTATTTGAGGGAAAGCATCATTTGGGAGAAGATTCCAGAGTGAGTTCTTCGAGATGGAGATTGGAAACCTTTGTGTGAGAGATGGAGTTCAGTGAGACCCGTTGGCTCATGGTGTGACAGCATCGGGGGGATTTGATGAGAGATCCATAGCATCTGTTTGGGGTGGCATCTGTCACTTGGTTTCAGAGTGTGGTGTGTCTGATCACAGGTCACCTATTGGTTTACATGGACTGTGTACTCACTGTGAACAATAGAGTATAAGATAGCTTTGTAACTTGTGTTATCCTTACAAATCTGTATATATCTATAAAGGTATAGTTGTGGGTGAAGGAGTACTGTAATATAGTTCATTTTTTTCTTGTTTAATAAATGTTTTATTCTTTTGTTAAAGGTTTATCAGCTGACCCCAGTGACTCTGTTCAGTAGCCAATCTCCAAGTATCTAAGCAAAAAAATAAAAGTTAGAATCTAATGAGTCAGGTTTCATCTTGGGATTTGGCTTGTCCAGTAGTAATATTAGCTGGGATCATAACAAAGCTGGGGCTCTTCTGGGTTATAAGGTGGGATCATTTGTGGGATTAGAAATCCTTGACAATGGTGGGATCTGTGAATCCTTAAAAAAATTAGTAAGTGGAGGTACTAAGGTACTGGACATAGGAACTGGAGTTGCTGTGAGGTATATTATACAGGTTGGAGTTTAAAATGGCATTGGAAGTTGCCAAGACTTTTTTACAGATGGAAGGTGTACCCCTGTCTGATTTACAAAGATTGTTCAAGAGTAAGCTAACGGAATTGGTGGATAAACTGGAGTTAGGGTTATCCGGAGGGGCAAGGAAAGCAGACATAGTTAATAGCACAGCATTTAAAATTACAAGGGATACCAGAGGGTTCTCTGGCGGGTTGAGTCAATTCAGTTGCAAATGAAACAACTTGAACATGAAAAGGAACTGAAAAAACTTGAATTAGAGGTGAAAGAAATAGAAAATGAAAGTGAAAGGGCAGAAAAGGAAAAAGAGAGAACAAAAGGAGCAAGCAGAAAGGCAGGAGAAAGAAAGGGAGTGAGAGAGGTTAAGAGAGCTTAACCTCCTGAAGGAGAGGTTAGCAATGGAGGAAAGAGAAAAGAAACGAGAAAGAGAATACTGGCTTAAAAAGCTGGACTTTAAAAAAAAGTCCTCGGATGCTGAGGAAGGTTCTGATGGTGAAACAGCCACCTTCAACACAAAGCCTAGTGGGGAGATGTTTAAAGTTGTGCAAGCTCTCCCAAAGTTTGAGGAAAGGTATGTAGAGACATTCTTTATTTTGCTTGAAAAGGTAGCTAAGCAAATGAAGTGACCAAAAGAAATCTTACAGAGTAGGTTGGTGGGTAGAGCTCATGAGGTTTATGCACCACTGTTAAAAGAGGTATCGATAGACTATGATACAGTGAAAAAGGCTATTCTGAGTGCGTATCAGTTGGTCCCTGAGGTGTACAGGCAAAAATTTCGTAACATAAGGAAACAGCCTGGGCAAACCTAGATTGAATTTAAGAGGGTAAAGCAAAGTAATTTTGGCCAATGGATATAGACATTAAAGGCAGTGACAAAGTATGAAGCTCTTAAGGAAATAATTATCTTGGAAGAATCTGAAGATTCACTTCCTCCGGTAGTTAGAACCTATGTTGAAGATCAGAGGGTTAAACGGCTAGACAGGCAGCGGAGATGGCTGACAATTATGAACTGGTCCATAGATCTAAACCTTTTTTCCATCATCCCCACAAACCCGAGTAGAAGAAGATAGGAAGGTGAAAGGAAGGCCAATGACCAAGAAAGAGAAGGGACAGTTGGGAATTCCCCGGAAATTTCTCCTCAGACCAGAAAGGAGGGTGCTGACGGTGGAAGTGAGAATCGAAAGCCTAAGTGTTTCCATTGTAACAAGATGGGACACATTAGGCAGATTGCTGGAAACTAAATATTAGACCTATTGCAGTAGTAGAGATGCCTAAGAAATCCACAGGCAAGGTAGCATCAGAAAAGAAGATAGTTGGTAAAACTTTAGCAATGGTACAGGTGAAATGTGTTCCCTCAGAACCTACAGGAAAGGGGGATTTGGTTCAGGATAGGCCAGTGAATTCCTCTTTGCTTACTGGGGAAGGAAGTCAGACTATTAGAGGGTCTGGATGTTTTGTTTCGAAGAGAGAGGTGTTCCTTTATTCCTCCAGCAAAATAAGTAAACAAATTAAAACTTTGAGAGATATGGGGCAGATCAATCTTTGATGGTGGCTGATGATACAATTTGCATTCTGGATAGATTTATGAAGGAAAAAGTATTAAAAAGGGGTAGTAATGGAACTTATGAATCTTTTTCTTTGTGCACAGTCAACTTACAAAGTCACTTTGTAAATTGAATTGTTATGGTTGGAATTATTCTTAAATCACCTATTGAAGGGTAGATTTTATTCTGGGTAATGATTTGGCTAGTGGAGACAGTAACGTGGCAACGACTATTGCAGCAAGAGATTGATCATGCTGTTCTTAACATACTTCAGGAAATTACTGTGGTCAAAAATGAAACACTTACTAAAGAAAATAAGCAGTTGAAGGAAAACCTAATTAACATAGAAAACCAACTTTCATGCGTAAAAGAGAAGTTTGTTAATGAACAAAGAGAATTAGTGAGAACAATTGAGAAGCGGTCACAGAAAGTAGAACACTTGACTGAGGACTTGAAATGTCTAAATGATAAACTTGTAGAAGCAAACTTAACAAAGGTCAAACTTCAGTTAAAACTTGATGAACTTCAAGCATCAGAAGTTGCTTTGAAATATCATGGAAAATGCCTTGAGCAGGAAAAGGAATTGTTGGTAAATCAGACTAATTAGTTGAATGCAGAATTAAAAACCAAAAATAACGAACTGTTGGAACTTTTTCGGGAAAAGGGTAATGAGATTCTCAAGCTTCAATGCAAACTGGACAAAATGAAGGGGAAGATGTGTGGTATGGAGTGTCACAGCTTCAAAGTTGTTCCTGTGAGTAAAAATTTCTTGCCAAATTGTGGCCCAGTTGAGCAAAGGACTGATCCAAGTAAAATTACTTATGTATCAACTTCAGTAATGGATAATATGAAAACAACTAAAATGCCTACAGAATTAGGAATCAAGAATTGTCAACGAAAAGAACTGAAAGTGCAAAAGGACCTTTCCAGGTCAATGACCAGAGGCACTAACTTACAAGTGCTTGCCAGTGCTAATATACAAAATACAGCAGCTGGAATCCAGGCAAGTGGACAGTTTGCAAAAGATCATTCAAAACCTGTAAAGGCGTGGCATGATATAGTTCATGGATTATGCAAAAGAGATGAAGGGTTAGAACAAGCTATGAAACTCCAAAGAAAGAAAATTATTGATGCTGCTCAAAAAGAAATGGAAAAGACCTGTTCAAAATGGGATTGGGAGAAACAACAAAATCTTAAAAAGTTTTAAGATCAAACCAAGCAGAAGTACAACACCCTTTTGTGTGAACATAAAAACCATCTCAACAACATCTTTGAAATGGCGAAAAGAGATTTTGATCAGAGGAGAAATGAGCTATTAATGCCCAAGAATGCCACTTTGGCTTTGCTAAATCAAAATAAGAATTTACCACATTTGAGTTTGGAAAAGGAGCTTAAAGATGGAATTATGCCTACATCTCATGGACTGCTGTCCCTTATGCAACAGGGGACTTCAAGCTATGAAATGTTGCCAATCTTCCCAGCTGCAGACTAGAAGGATGAACACATAAGCCTTCATTGCCATATCACCTTCTCAGCCACCTTGTTCTGAAGTTGGAGTTGGGACTGGAGCAGGTGGCAGATTTCAGTAATGAACTCCGAGTAGTAAGGCTCAGGTAAGAAAATAGCTCATAGAAGAACCAGGCAGCTATTACTTGAACAGGAATACATAGGATATATGGCACAGAAACAGGCCATTCACCCCCAACCAGTCCATGCAGGTCTTTATATGCTCCTCTTGAACCTCCTCCTATTGTTTCTTATTGAAATCTACCATTATAACCCTCTATCCCCTTCTCCCTCTTATGCTTGTCCAGTTTCCCCTTAAATACATCAATACCATTCACTCCAAACACTTCCTATCGTAGTGAGTTCCAAATTATTACCACTCTTTGGATAAAGCAGTATTTTCTGAATCTCCTATTGGATTTCTTGGTGACTATCTTATATTGACGACCTCTAGTTATGCTCTTCTCCACAAGAGGAAACATTCTCTCTGTGTCCACTCTATCAAAACCTTTCATAATCTTAGGTCACCCCTCAGCCTCCTTTTTTCAAGAGAAAAGAGACCCAGCTTGTCGAACCTTTCCTGATATATATACCCACACATTTCTGATATCATCCTTGGACATCATCTCTGCATCTTCTTCAGTGCCTCTATAACCTTTTAATATGGCGACCAGAATTGCACGCTGTGTTGTAAGTGTGGTCTAACCAAGGTTCCATTGAGGTTTAGCATAACTTCCCTACATTTCAATTCTATCCCTCTAGAAATAAAACCTAGTGCTTGGTTTGTTTTTTTCTAATGGAATTTTTAACCAGTGGTGCAACTTTAGTGATTGATGTATTTGTACTCCGAGATCCCTTTGTTCTTCTATTTCACCTAGATTTGCTCCTTCCAAGTAATAAGTCACCTCCCTGTTCTTCCTACCAAAATGTAATACCTCACATTTGTCTGTTGAACTTCATTTGCCAATTATTTGCCCATTCTGCATATTTATAAATGTCTTCCTGTAATTTGTCCTCCTCAGTATTGACGATTTCCCCTCCCCAACAATATCGCTGTTGCTTCACTGTTGTTGGGTCAAAATCTTGGAATTCCTTCTCCAACAGTACTATGGGTGTACCTACACCACATGGACTGCAGTGGTTTAAGAAGGTGGCTCAGCACCACCTTCTCAAGGGCAATTAGGTTGGGCAATAAATGCTGGCTTAGCTAGCGATGCCCACATCCCGTAAATGAATTTTTTTAAATGGTCAAATTTAGGAATTGTAGTTTTGATTCTAAAGTTCAAATTGTGAATGTAAATTGTGAACAACAGTGATCCCAGCACTAATCCTTGTGGAACTCCACTTCCCACCCTCTGACACTCTGAACAGACACCCTTTACTCTCACTCTCTGATTCCTGAATCCAACTAGCAATCTATTCTACCTCTCATCCCCTGATTCCTCATTCTCTGACCTCATTCATTCTCTTCTTCTTAGGCAGTCTCTCAACTCAAGGATGACTCTGGTTTGATGGATTCTGAAAAAGCAGATAAGCCCAATGCCTGATCTGCAGACTCTGCCACATCCGGGACAGGTGGTGCATGAAGAGTCAGGTAAGTGAAGTGTTTGGAGGTTTATGCGTTCTCTCTGTGCTCATGGCTATAGCTCTTCCAATTTCATAACCAACACCTAAGAAAGGTTGGGTGCCACTATTACGTCAGCCTTCTGCAGCCACTCCAAATCTCTATCATAGCTATACGCCTTTACTCATCAGTCTTTACTTCATCCTCAGCTTTCTTGTTTAAAGCAGGTTGTCCATATGCTTTGCAAAAACTTTTCAAAATTTCTTCAAGTAACCGATAATCTGAGAGTAGACTTCCACATCCTCCTCCCTCCCCTGATACTACCACAGAAATCAATCCCCAGACTCATCCTCCTCTCTAGACTTCACCTCTGCCTGTTCCCAACAAAGTTTGTAAAAGTATTCAGTGCCTTCCTGAACGGACCTTCTTTTTTGGCTTGGCTTGGATTTTTGACCTCTTCAGGAATGCTTTGAGGACATCCCTGATGTGTTTCCACTTGGGAGTCTCCTGCTGTGATCAATTTCTGAGTAGAACAGTTAGTTCGGGAGTCTGGTGTCAAGCATATGAATGACATGTTCTGCCCAGCGGAGCTGGTTTTGAGTGATTAGCACCTCAATGTTGGGCGTGTTGGCTTGGGAGAAGATGCTGCTGTTGGATCCGAATATTGGACTCAAAGAGTTAACACAGTCTCTTTTTCCGCAGATGCTACCAGATCTGAAAATTTCCAGAACTTTTTGTTTTTATTTGGGATTTCCAGCATCTGCAGTATTTTGCTTTTATTATGCTGTTGGATTGCCTTTCCTGCCATCGGACTTGGAGGATCTTGTGAAGGCATTGCTAGTGGTACTTCTCCATGCTTTGAGGTACCTGCTGTATGTTGTCCAAGTCTCTGAAGCATATGGGAGTGTGAGGATCACTGTTGCCCAGTGAACCATGACCTTACTCTCTGGTTTAGACCTTGGTCCTCAAAAACTCTTTTTCTCAGTCAGTTGAAGGTTGAGCTGACACATTTCGAGGTGATTATGAATTCCATTGTCCATGTCCGCCTTCATAAAGAGGAGGCTCCCAAGATAAAGAAAATGGTCCATATTTCCCAGGATCTTGACACTGATCTAAATCGATGGGGGAAGTGTCGTGCTGGGAAGCTGATTAGAAGAAGATCTTGGTTTTTCTGGTGTTTAGTGAAAGGGCCATTTTTTGTTATGCTTTGGAAAAGGAGTCGACAATAACCTGGAGCTTAGTTTCTGAACAAGCGGACACACAAGAGTCACCTGCAAACTGGAGCTTAATGACTGAGGTTGGAGTGACTTTGATTTGGATTGAAGGTGGTGTAGATTAAACAGTTTCCCATCTCTTCTGTAGATCATCGCCACGCCTGTGAGTAGTTTGCTGTAGGTGAGATGTAGTATTACAGTGAGGAAGATGAACAACAGGGTTGGTGATGACACAGCCTTGCTTGACCCTGGTTTTCTCTGCAATAGGGTTTGTGGTGGTTCCATTGAAAAGGATCACAACTTGTCAGTCATTGTGGAGTAAGCAGAAGATGGAGACAAATTTCTGAGAGTGGACAATTTTGTGGAGGATATTCCATAAGCCTTCATGAATGACAAAGTCAAAGGCTTTTGTTAGGTTGAGAAAGGTCATGTACAGCAGTTGGTGCTGTTGTTTGGATTTGCCGCACAGTGAAGTTTCATGTGTGTGGTGCCTCCTAGTGGGCAAAATTGCACTGGGACTCTGGAAAGAGCTTGTTATAATCAGGTGAGGAGAGATAGGATGGCTCCCCTCTTTTTCCACTCCTTTTTGGACCACAACACCTTTCTTTTTCAAAGGATAAGCTTTCCAATTGCCGACTAGGCCTGTGTTCTCTGGAGTTTAGAAGAATGAGAGGGGATCTCATTGAAACGTATAAAATTCTGACAGGACTGGACAGACTGGATGCAGGGATGAAGTTTCCTTTGGCTGAGGGGGTCTAGAACATGGGGTTACAATCTCAGGATACAGGGCAGGCTATTTAGGACTGAGATGAGGAGAAACTTTTTCACTCAGAGGGTGGAGAACCTGTGGAATTCTCTACCACAGAGGGTTGTGGATGCCAAGTCACTGAATATATTTAAGAAGGAAATAGATAGACTTCTAGACTCTAAAGGCACTAAGGGAATGGGGGAGAGAGCGGGAGTATGGCATTGAGTTAGAGGATTAGCCATGATCATATTGAATGGTGGAAGAGACTCAAAGGGCTGAATTACCTACTCCTGCTTCTATTTTCTACATTTCTATGCCAATTTGGTGAGTGTATAACTGTTTGTGCTGACTGTAAAAGAGACACACAGACAAGTTTCATTGATTTTTTTAAACAGAAAAGAGGATTATATTTATTGTACTTAACCCGATCCAAGATAAATAATTTAAAAATGCTCCAACTTTCACTCACACACACACTCGAAGTTCACACATAAACACCAATGACATATCGAGTGGGAGGATAGATAAACAGGATTTTCAAAGCCTGATGAAAGTTAAAGATATGTGGATCTTGATGACTTGGATGGCTTGGTGGCCCCTAAGGTTTTGGTGTTGAGGAGGTCTAAAGATGTTGATGGTAGATGTATCTTTTCATCCAGAGACAGCAGCTGCTGGTTTGATGTTTTAAAAATCTTTGCCTGTAAACACTCAAACAGCAGACAGGGTTTTAGCTTGCAAGATGGGTAGAAAGAGAGGGAGAGAGAGAGGGTGTCCACTTGAGATCTTCTTTCCCTTAGCTCTTCTGTGCTGTTAGTTTCCAGACAGGCTAGTTTCTCCCTGGTTCTTGGAGTAATAAGATTTGTCATCGGAAGTCAGTTTTGATCATGTGACCACATAAATGATTCAAAGTTAGAAGCCATTGTTATACAATGGGGAAATACATGGTGGTTGTTCACACCTACTTATGACAAACTGGCTTTCTGGACTTTGAGTAATGGTAAGTGTACAGACAGTAGGAGGTGTGAATTCCACAAATGGTTTTGTCTCAGCATGCCCATCCAAGTAAGGGAACCCCACCAGTGTAATTTAATTAAGAACTTTCTGGAGACTTGAGATAACTCTGAGTCTGTGCAGAAATTATGAAAGTCACCTGCCTGTCGGCAGCCATCTAAACAGCTATTTTAGTCCTTTTTTAAAGCATAGTCAGTAATTTTCAGCCATTAAATATAAAAAGTTATTTTTTATAAAGCATGGCTTTGTAACACCTCCTCACCAGGCAGAATGAAATGTGACACGCATTTCATTACAACTTTGTTTAAAAAAAAGATACATATACATATTCAAACACTCACCCATCAACCTTACACAGTTACAGCTATACTCTATTCAGTTCAAATTTCTTATCACCCTCTTTGGATGAGACTATAATTAAATCTCCTGATGTTGGGGACTGGCCGAAGGAAGGCTTTTGTTTTGGAAACATGAAGCCTTATAGCCTTTGCCTCTCATCTAAATCCCATTTAGATGTCGTGGGTTTGGATTTTGATTAATATCTGTTTGTAGTGCTTTGGGAATTTAATACCAATGGACATGTGGTCATTGGTGAGCTTTGGATTTAGTGGAAATTCAAGTTCAATTCTGGAGTCCTGGAGGAAATCAAATTTCACAGGCTGCTGAATAGAGAACTTTTCTGCTCCTAGACTTGGACTGTGCAAACTTCTCTTACTGTTTGCTTGCACTGCCTATAAAATTCTTAACCCCTTAACTGCTGTTTCCACAACAAATGGATTTCATAACTTTGTTTCTGTTTCATCGATAATTCCTTTCTCTAGGGTGACATTGGATGATAAACTGTTTTGGGCCCCTGCAAGACATCTGTCTTCTCCTCCTGCACTTTACCTTTAGTGGGTTCTGAAGCTGGATTGCTGGGTTGAGTTAGATTTGAATTTAGAGCCTGACCATTTGATTTTCCAGTAGGAAATTCCACAATGACCACTCGTATTGCCCTTGTGGTTTTCACAAATGTTATTCATCTCAGTGTGTACTACCTTCCCTTTTTCCCCTTTCCTTAGAGGTGGGGTTTCTCTCAATCTGATGTTTCCTGGGACACTACTTCCCACAGGTGGCTGAGCAGCTCCTGCTGCACTCCCCTGCACTTGAATGAGGTAAAGCATCTCTCTCACTTGCTGCTTGCCTGTTTTGGAACTTTCCTTGTCCGAAGAAGGTTTCTGATAACTATATCTCTGCTGCATTTGCTTCAACCTCTGCTGCTTCTATTCCAGCACCTTTGCTTTCCTCTGGCTCCATCCTGGCCTCTTTAAATTCTGTTGGCTTTCCTCCAGCCTCTTTAACCTTCATTGACTCTATTGCTTCCAGTGGGATCTTTGGGATTCCCTCAACCCCCTGCATCTGCTTGTTTTCCTCAGTCTTTCCAGCCTTCATGGACTGCCCTGAATCCTTTCGGGATAATACCTTACATCTGGCGAAGTTATCACCTAATAAAAGGTCCACACCCTGCATGGGTAAGCCTGGGATTACCCCGATCATTTCTTGCCCCATAATTAGCTCGCTCTGCAAGTATATGTTTATTAAAAGAACCTCAACAAATTCTCCAGCAAGTTCCTTAACCTGGACATTGGCATCCACTCTGCTTTCAGGCAGAAGATCTCCATACCCTGCTACAATCCAAGTTTGCAAACAACCAGTACCTCTGAGAATGCTGATCTAATTTTCTGGCTTTTTGGAAAACTAGGGATCATTTTTCCTTTCAACAAAAATCCTGTTAAGTATCCTGGCCCTCTGCTACACTGGAACACTAGCTAATGACTTCCATGGCGATAGAAGTCTTAACTACAGTGCCCCCTGTTGCTCTTTTAAACAATTTTTCCTCCGGTGTCCTGGTTCTCCTCACTGAAAACACACTGAGCAGGCACCTACAGTTTACCATCTTGGTTCCTTTCTTTAAAAGTTGAGGACTGATCTGTTTTTCCTTCACCATTCCCCTTTTCTCTTGAGCCTTTTTATGCATCATCTACATCCCTCCAATCTCTCCCTAGCCTTTGAGAATGATCAGATCACAGTTTACTTTGAGTTAGGGGCCTGTGTGTTAATTTATAGTCATATGATATGATAGTCGCCCGGCTGGTTTTGGAGACTTTTTTTTCCTGCGCATGGGTCTTTATGGAAAGCAGAAATGAGTTTTTGAACTCCTTGAGGAAAATCACATCTCTGAGGTTCTCATTGGAATCTTGCTTAAGCTCTATAATCCATCAGTCGAAAGTGAGTTGTGTAACCCTTTCAAACTCGATGTAAATTTACTTGGGCCATTTTTGAATTGTTTGGAATTTTTGGCCGAACACCTCCAGTACCAGATTGTATGCATTTCAGATAACATTTTTGGTCATCTTAATTTGATGAATTCTTGTCAGACAATAAGGAATAAACCTCGTCAGATTTTCTTGATAATCTGCTTCGCAGTAGAAGGATCTAAACCTCTGCTGGCCACTTCACCAACTTTGCAAACTTTTTCAAATGAGATGAAAAATGTTCCACATCTCCGTCATCAAACTTTGGTATCAATTGGGAGAACTTTAAGAACTCAACATTTGGTCCTGACCTAGGGGCAGTCCCCTCACTAGCAATGCCTTCACTTGGTAGGGTGGGACTTTCCCTCCTCAGTTCAATTCCCTTTCCTGCTTTTCCCTCAGGAAAGTTTGTTGTCTCTCTGTTTTCTGGAATTCTCTCTCCTCCTTCTTTTCCTGACTCTCTCTATCGCTCTTTCTCTTTTTCTTTTTCTTGGAATTCTCTTTTACTTTATTTATCTTAGGTGGTATCTTCCATTCTGGAGTATACATTGGATTGCCGGAGCGGAAATGAGAGTGACTTCCTTTCATGGGTGGGATGGCTGGCCACATGCAACCTCATGCTGTTCAGTTCACTTCACATGCATGCATAAGGAGCACAGTGAACCTCATAGCAGTGACAGGAAGTCACCATCCCCGCCCTTGCCTGCATGGGGTGGGGGGCGGGGGGTGGGCGAGGTGGGTGGGTGGTTGAAGGTCCTCGCGCCATATTTAAAGGCACCCAGACAGCTATTCACTCACTGCAAACCAAGAGCTCCAGTTGTGAATCCCTCTTGATGTCCCAGGAAACACAAAATGTGACTGCACGGTTCAGCGATGCCTCCCTGCAGGTTTTCCTCCAGGCCACACAGGAAAGGTGGGAGATCCTGTTTCTCAGGATGGCAACAGGAGGCCCTCCTGTCTGACCACGGTGGCCTGGATGGAAGTTGTAGCAGAGAACAGCAGTCATGGGGCCCACAAGAGAACTGCCCAGCAGTATAGAAAGAGGATGAATGATCTGCTGTGCTCTGTCAGGGTAAATGGCACAGTCAAAGTGATTCTCATAAGGGCATCAGACAATGTAAGTATGCGAGTGCAGAGGAATGTCAGACAGGTGTTTGTGTTGCAGGACTCGGCAGCAGATGGGTCACGTGCACTGACTGTGTGGTAGCTGCTTCATTACTCTCAATGTTTTCTCAGTTGCAGGATATCCTGCTTGTTAATCACTTACATCACTTACTGGGGAGGGCTCAGGAGCTGGCATAGGCATGCACACTCCTAAACTGCCCCTGCACTTTTGGGATGACACTCAATCCTTCTGTCTGTCTGCGGGACAAGAATGCACACAACAAGAGGGACCAGGCCAAGACCGGAGATGGCACTCCAGATATTCAAGTCCTAACCAGCCTTAGGAGGAGGCTGCAGAAATAGCCAAGGAGGAGTGGGACCCTCCCTGTGCCGAAAGTGAGACAGGACCGGCAAGCCAGTCTGCAGTTGTCAGATGTGCCAACAGAGTGAAACATTGTTCAGATAAGGGTGCCTGCTGAAGAATCCACTAAATCTTTCTTTTCTCCATTCTATATACCAGCAAGGAAAAGTGGAGGAAACAAAGGCAGACCGCCTACAACTCCAGCTCCAAACCCACCTCAGTTCATCTTAAATGTCTCAGAATCCTCAGAGGATGCACAGTCAAGGCGTTCACCTGCACCTTTCACCAGCTCAGACACACTCGCCTCGGTGGGTCCAAATTCTACTGGAGGCTCTGGGTCACAATCTGGTGAGCACATCATTGACACAGGTCCTTACCTGATGAAGGAAGTGATAGCTGAGGTCTCTGACACTCTGAGGACTGCTGGAGACCAAGCCCCTGCTCAGCCCCATACAGTTGAAAAGCCTCTGGACTTGGCCATAAGAGGCATGTTGGAGATACAGAGACAGACAGGTGAACATCAGGCAGAGATGCCAGAGGCCATGCGCAGGCTAGACTGAAGCTGAAGGAATCCATCCTAGTTCTGTCTCCTGTCGTGGCTCTGGCATCCGAGTGCTTGGCTGCCTCCATGGAAAGGGTGACGGCTGCCTTGGTGACCCAAGTCTAGTAGAACACACAGTGGCTGCGGGATATGCACTCGGACCTGCGCTCTAGCCATGGGTGTAGTGTAGCAGTGGCTAGGCCAGAAGGGGATGCGGCACATTGCCTTCCCTCCAGGTGCCCCATGACCTCACGGAGTCAGGAAGGGGCAAGGCACCCCGGGGCTTCATCCTAGGCACTCCAAGGGTGCCCTGATGCTCAACCTTCTCTCTGCCAGTGATCCCATTGCCACCAGCAGATCAGGCCAAGGAGGGTGCAGTTGCACCTGTGCAGGAGATCCTTCTCAGGCAGGAGCCTTCTAGACCTTGAGCCACCAGCAGATACCTGCCAAAATCATCACAGTCAACAGGGCATAGCAGTCAATAGGCTGCCTCCACCTCAGCTTTGGTTGTCAGGGCTGTAGCTGTAGAAAAAGAATGTTAAAGAAGTTTTGAAGACACCCAGGTGGCGCAGGTGTACCACCATTGTATTTAATTTTGGCACTTGTAAATATATGTTCACATGCCTGGTTAGAAGTGTTCTGGATTCTCATTTTGCTCCAGTTCTTTCATGGTCGTGGGCATTTACAGATGTGGAACTTGGTCCTCCATCAGAGTCCGATAATGTTCTCCTATAGAGCCACTTCTCTAATATTTTTAACATTGTGATTACTGAATATTTCAACATGTGGATGCTTAATCACTGTCCATCATTTGTAAGTGTGTGGCCTGGGTACGCATCATGCAACTCATTACTTGCAGCTCACCATGTTCTGAGCTCTGAAAATGATGTCTGCGCAGGTTATGCAACAAAGTCATTGGACCTCCAGCTGCTGTTGCCCTGATGTGAAATGTGGGTGGATGTGAAGAGTCGTCAAGGGGAGTTAAACAGGCTAAGTGAGTGGCAAAGAACTCTTAGACACTAGAGAGCAACTTATGAAATTGCAAGAGAAGATGATCAAAATCCATGATAAAACTAAGGGTACAGAATTGCCAAGTTTATGGTTGGGATGACAAGTTTGCACCCAGGATCCCACAGAAGGTAAACAAAAACAGAATTACCTGGAAAAACTCAGCAGGTCTGGCTGCCAGACCTGCTGAGTTTTTCCAGGTAATTCTGTTTTTGTTTTGGATTTCCAGCATCCGCAGTTTTTTTGTTTTTACCCCACGGAAAGTACTTGGCAACCAGCTGAGGTATCAAGGACTTGTTTGGAACCAAGCTCCTATGAAGTCATTACAGCCGAAGGTGCAACGGTGAGGCGTAATTAAGGAGTGTGCACAACAGTCGTGCTTGAGGTATTGTGTAATAATCAAATAATGGATTACCTTGTAAAGCAGTCAACGATGACAATGCTGTCAGTGCTGTGGACATGAAAGAGGTCTGATGCAATTTCTGGCCAAGGATGGGTAGGAACCTCATGTGAAATCAGTGGTTCTTTGTGCTGACTTGACATATGCTCTTGACATGCTTTGCATTTCTTAACAACGATTTTAATGTCATTGTTTGTACCTGCCCAATAGACTGTCTCTCTTGTCCCATCTATGCACATGTCTGAGTGTTGAAGTTGTTGAAGAATATCAAATTGCAAAGAATTCTGTATAATGACTTACCTGCCTTTAAAAATCACTCCCTGGGAGATACCTAGCTCATCCCAGTGAGGCCAAAATGGTCTCATGTATCTGTGGACATGCTGAATTGAATCAGGGCATCCTTCAATGATGGTTTTCCACAGTTTCTGTAGCATAGAAAATTTCACTGTTTCTTTTTGGAGCTGCTGGCATTAGCATTGTACAAAATTTACCAGATCAATTTGGAGAACATCTTCAAGTTCAATGTCAATGAAATCAACTAGTAGATCCCAGGACACATCTCCAGTTTTCGCTGGGTTAGGCCAGCTGCCAATCCTGTCCTTCTTTCAGGTAAGTCTTGGTCATAGCTATGATATTATACTCCCATGTGCCTATCTGTGCCTCAGTTCATCTGTCTTATTCCTCAGGCTCCTTGCATTAAAATATATTTTATTTAGCCTTACTAAACTCACTTCTTTCTTATCTAGCCTATGTTTCCTCTGCCTTCCAGACTCACTTACTAGTGTTTTAACTTCTAGTTCCATCTCAGCTTCTCTCCCCTCTGAACTACTTTTCAGGATCCCATCCCCCTGCCAATTTAGTTTAAATCCGACCCAACAGCATAGGCAAACCTCCCCACAAGGATGTTGGTCCTGTTCCTGTTCAGATGTAACCCGACCAACTTGTACAGGTCCCAGAAATGGCCCCCATGCCTCAGGAATCTAAAGCCCTAAAGCGTTGTAAATCTCCTCGGAAAGACTCTGAGGGCAACACCAGTGTCATCAGCCAGCATTTTAGTGGGTACCCCTTATCGGCAAACAGCCATCTTGCAGATGTAATGGCCCCTCGAAAATCTAGGAGTGACTCAGGATGCAGGAGTCATGGCAATTCCCAGGGTACCGTGTATAACTGTGCAGTATGTGCTTCCGCTAATCACACACCAGTTGTACATTGGTAGAATGATAGCTCTTGCCGTTTATAAACATTAGGTGCTGCTGCCAAGGAGGCCTTATCGGCACATGGGTACAGTTTATTGCACCCTGCACTCTTGGGAAGCCTGAGATGTCGGCAAAGCCAGTGAATCTCGCAGCCTGGCTATCTTTGTCCATGGCAAAGCTGACATAATGATGGGCCTTCCCATACAGGGAATTTATGACCTCCTTTATGCATCAATGTGTTGCGACTGAGAGACGTCCTGTTGATCCTTAGAAAGAACCAGAGGCAAAGACATTTAGCGCTGCGGTCACCTTCAAAGCCACTGGCAGGAGCTACCCTCCAAATCCACTTGGCGTCAGGTCTTCACCAAGAAACTGGCATAGGTGATGTACCAGAGCTCGGGACAAGTGCAGTCATGCATTGCATTGACTCTCACTCATTCGTAAATAGGACACTCTTCTACAATAGACCCGTTGTCTGGGTCTCTCCTCCTGACCCTCCTGTTCATTCTGCGGCTTGACCATGTCCCCATGTTTGGAGCTGTGCGCAGAGTTGTCTCTCCCTCCTTCGCCTCCTCCATTGTATTAGGACACTGACAAAGGCAGCATTGAGTCCAGGATCCATATGTGCTTCTGCCTTCTCTCTGAAAGGAAACATTGAAGACGTTAATGATTCAAGGGGCAAGAAAGTGAAATGTATGGAAAATGTAAGGGTCCATTGTTTCTCCTGCCCTACTTGCACGGTGGCTGATGCCGCCTTGTCCCTAAGACGCTAGCACACACATTGAGGTAAGCAAGATGGCACACAGATATGTAACATCTTGAACCCTGCGTGGGATGCTAAAATTTAATTGAGGTGAGTGACCCAACCTAGCTCTGTGCCTCAGTCTCTGATGTGGCATATTAATGACCAATCAGTTTTTCATTTTATTTATTTACAGGATTTGGGCGTCCCTGGCTGGGCCAGCATTTTTGCCCATCACTAATTGCCCCTGATAAGGTGGTGGTGAGCTGCCTTCTTGAACCGCTGCAGTCCATGTGGGTGTAGGTACATCCACAGTGCTGTTAGGAAGAGAGTTCCAGGATTTTGACCCAATGACAGTGAAGGAACAGTGATATATTTCCAAATCAGGATGGTGAGTGACTTGGAGGGGACCTTCCAGGTGGTAGTGTTCCCATCTATCTGCTGCCCTGTCCTTCTAGATGGTAGTGGTCGTGGGTTTGGAAGGTGCTGTCTAAGGAACCTTGGTGAGTTTCTGCAGTGCATCTTGTAGATGGTACACACTGCTGCTACTGTGCGTCACTGGTGGAGGAGTAAATGTTTGTGGATGTGGTGTCAATCAAGCGGGCTGCTTTGTCTTGGATGGTGTCAAGCTGCTTGAGTGTTGTGGGAGCTGCACTCATTCAGGCAAGTGGGGAGTATTCCATCACACTCCTGACATGTGCCTTGTAGATGGTTGACAGGCTTTGGGGAGTCAGAAGGTGGGTTACTCGTCGCAGGATTCCTAGCCTCTGTCCTGCTCTTGTAGCCACAGTATTTATATGGCTAGTCCAGTTTAGTTTCTGGTCAATGGTAACCCCCAGGATGTTAATAGTGGGGCATTCAGTGATGTTAATGCCATTGAATATCTGGGGTGATGGCTGGATTCTCTCTTGTTAGAGATGTTTATTGCCTGACACTTGTGTGGTGCGAATGTTGCTTGCCACTTGTCAGCCTAAGCCTGGATATTGTCCAGGACTTGCTGCATTTGGATATATACTGCTTCAGTGTCTGAGGAGTCGTGAATGGTGCTGAACATTGTGCAATCATCAGCGAACATCCCCACTTCTGAACTTATAATGGAAGGAAGCTCATTGATGAAAGCTGAAGATCGTTGGGCTGAGGACACTACCCTGAGGAACTCCTGCAGTGATGACCTGGAGTTGAGATGAATGACCTCCAACAACCACAACCATCTTCTTTTGTGCTAGGTATGACTCCAACCACTCCTACAATTTTCATTTGAGGTGGGGGTTTTAAAAAAGAATACCTGCCATTCTACAGCATTTCTCACAACCACATGACAACCCAAAGCGCTTTATAGCCAATGAAGTACTTCTGAGGTTTAGTAACTGTTGTGATGTTAGAAACAACCAACATGGAGGTGAACCCATGGCTTTCCTGGCCATTCCCAGGGATGCAACAGAGCCAAAGGGGGCAATTTCTGTACTTGTTGGTGCTGTATGCAGCTCTTTACTAAGTTTGTGATTTCTGTCTCCATCCCTGGCCACCATAAGTAGCTGCGCACCAACATTTTCATTCTAGAGATGCCGGGGTGAGCACTATGCAATTCGGGCAATAATGGTTTTCTTCCTCTGGGGGGCACAATGACTCTCGTTCCTCACAGCAAGATGCCATCCTGGCCGGTGAGCTTGTATCTCCTATTAAAATAGGGCTTCATTTCATCAGACTTTGGCTCGTTAGACCATCCCTGTAAGACTTGTTCCCTTACATGGGGACAAAACTGGATTGCGGTTTGTCCAGTCTCTTATTTGTT